>JAKTRV010000006.1:0-1408197 GCA_030579815.1 Sugiyamaella smithiae
TTTGGATCTTTACATCGCTCTCCACTTTGGGCTCAGAGCCAACCGCAATGCTGATCTGACTAATGCACTCCAGCGTAACCTGTGGCATGCTGTTTGTATGCATGGCATGACATATATAATTGGGCATCGAAGCCTTTAGTAGTTTTTTCTTAATGCTAAAGACATTGCGTCCTTCTTTGACTGGTTCATTTACTACAAAGAGATTTTTTTCGGCAACAACATTAAACATGGGAAACAAGGTTTACTTCGATACTTCTGCTGACGGTAAGTCAATTGGGCCTGCAATTGCTATGTCATAGTCCACCATCTAACTTGTAGGCAAGTCTCTGGGCCGAATCACCTTCGAGCTCTACGACGACGTGGTCCCCAAGACCGCCGAGAACTTCCGTGCTCTTGCCACTGGTGAGAAGGGCTTTGGTTACGCCAACTCCACTTTCCACCGAGTCATCCCCAACTTTATGCTCCAGGGTGGTGACTTCACCAATCACAATGGTACTGGTGGCAAGTCCATCTACGGCACCAAGTTTGCCGACGAGAACTTTGCCAAGAAGCACGACCGACCCGGTTTGCTGTCAATGGCCAATGCTGGTCCTAACACCAACGGCTCGCAGTTCTTTGTCACCACCGTCCCCTGCCCTTGGCTCGACGGAAAGCACGTTGTGTTCGGTGAGGTTGTCGACGGTTACGATGTTGTCAAGAAGATCGAGACCTACGGTTCTTCCTCCGGTGCCACCCGTGCCAAGGTCACTGTCGACGCTTCTGGCGAGCTCTAAGCGAGCAGCTGTTTAGCTGGGGGGTTATTGGATGCCCGATCCCTTCGGCGCCGCGTCGTTTAGGTATATATAGCTAACAGTACTACTTTTTGTGCCGTTTATGTTTGTTACATCCTGGTCACTGCTGTTCTTTTCTTTTTTGTTTCCCTCAGTGCGCCCTTTAATGTTCCTGTAAAGCAATGTCATGGCTAAATCCATTACTGCTCGTGTGATCTCCCATTACAAGCGAGCTGACATATCCAAACAGTCTACTGTTGGTAACCAGCTCAATGTTGCTATTTCTCCGATTAGAGGGGTCCAACAGATCAAAAAGCTTGCCACAACCTCTCTTGACCGCTCATCTACGCCTGTAGTGGACCCTGACAAACGTCTACTATGGACCCAAGGTCAGAGGATTCCTTCTGTTCTGACTGACCGCGATTTGGCTGCAATGTATGATCAGACCGATGTTGAGACCGAAAATTATCAGACCCAACTCGACGAAACTGACGATGATTCGACTGCAGCTGTACAAAATGGCAACCACTCTACGATTTCGAATGATGTGTCTATTATAGAAATATCCGACTCTGATTTGTCTGATCACGATCCGGTCGAGATTTTGGACGATATACAACCAGAAACTGTACAGACTGCTATAGGCGACTTACATGACGTTCTCTCTATAGACACAGATTCCAGAGTCAATATAGATAGCAGGGAAATACCTGACTCTCAGATATCTTTGCGGGAATATCACATAGAGGCATTGCCATCAGTGTCGTCTCCTGTGACTATTGACACCACATTCGAAACAAATTCGTCTCCGCAAACGATTTCTTCCTTTGACCACACAGTTTTTGAGATCCCTGAGTCTTCGCATTCTTCTCAGGTGGCTTTGGATACTGGAAACGAAACGAATACTCAATTGTTTTTGGGAGTGGCACCTGCATCTGTGTCTAACGAGTGGAAAACGACCGAACGAGACGAAGCCCAGCAGTTTTTACGTGATCCTCACTCTCCTACCGAACTAGATGAGGTGCCAGAATCTCTTCCTAGTTCTCAGTCAGCTTATGATGGCAGTAACAACGCTGACTCTAGAGCAATGGCTGTAGAAAAGTATCAGTCAATGTCATCAGCGCAACTTCGCCAGCTACTTGACCAGTGGGGATTCAAACCGGTCAAGTCCCGAAATCGAATGATTGAGTTGCTCTCTTCTTGTGACGACCTCCAAACGAGCACTCCTACTACTACTACTACTGCTGCTGCTGCTGCTGTTATGTCATCTCAAACTCTTCAGGACCAAATATTTGATCGACTTGCCAAAAAGATGCGCGAACCTGTATCCAGGACTTGGTGGGCCCGCATTCTCTGCTATAATCCACTTCCTCTAGACCAGTTTCACAGATTCGTGACGTCTGATCTTGCTATGCCTATTGACTTGGACCTGCTTCGACAGTGGTGCGACAAAAATGGCATCACTTTAACAAATGCCCCTGAACCTACTGAGCCTACTAGTGAATCCACAGACTGACTACTTATATGTTTCTTATTATAGATTTGTATATAATTATTTATTTGTTTTTGTCCTTTTTATGAAACCAGTACTAAACCACATTTCCCGTTTATACGTGATCTGCAATAACGCTTATCGTGCTTATATTAGGTAATCTTATCAGTGTACGGCACTTATCCTCATGCCATCTCGAACTTACGATGACGAAGAGGCCCAGGCTCTTTTGCCTGGCGCTACCGTCAAATTGAAAAAGAGATCTTTCCGTACTTCCCGACTCCTTGTGTACTCGCTTGTGGGAGGTTTCTTTTTGTTTGTGTTCAATCTGATCTTTTTGCCACGAACCTCCGTTAGCCGTGACTGGCGCCGTTTACACCATGTCAAGGTATCCAATGCTGACTTGGAAAGAACACTCTTCAGCTCTATAGAGCCTCTGTCCATTCGAAACTGGAGTTATGAATACACCCAGGAGCCCCATTTGGCTGGCCAGAACCTGGATCTCGTTCACTGGACTCAGCGAAAGTTCGCCGAGTATGGGTTCGATTCCAACATCGAGTCGTACGATATCTATTTCAATTATCCCAAAGATCACAGTCTAAGTCTGCTGAACTCAGATGGGTCTGTCAAGTTTGAAGCAAAGCTTGAGGAGGACGTTATTGACGAAGACCCTACCACCAGTTTGGACAAACGAGTCCCCACATTCCATGGGTATTCTGCCTCTGGTAATGTTACTGGCCAGGTGGTGTACGTCAACTACGGAACTAAGGAAGATTTCGACGTTTTGGTAGCCAAGGGTGTTAGTCTGAAGGGAAAAATTGCTATTGCCAAGTACGGCAAGATATTCCGAGGTCTCAAGGTCAAGTTCGCTCAGGATCTTGGTGCTATAGGAGTACTTATCTACTCTGACCCTCAGGATGACGGAGGAATAACTATCAAGAATGGATACAAGCCCTACCCAGATGGTCCTGCTCGAAATCCTTCTTCTGTCCAGCGGGGAAGTGTGCAGTTCCTGTCAATTGCCCCTGGAGACCCCACTACCCCTGGTTGGGCCAGCAAGGGAGATGCGGAACGAATCGACCCATTCAACAGTATTCCCTCCATCCCCAGTTTGCCTATAAGTTACGTTGATGCTCTGCCAATTCTAAAGTCTATCAATGGCCTTGGACTTGAAGGATCCAAACTTGGCCACGACTGGGTCGGAGATCTCGATGAGTTTGACTACTCTGTGGGTCCATCGAAACTTGAAGTCAACCTTTTCAATGATCAAGACTATGAAATTCGACCCGTGTACAACGTTATTGGCAAAATAGAAGGTGTTATTAGCCATGAGGCAATTGTTATTGGTAACCATCGGGATGCGTGGATTGCTGGTGGCGCTGGTGACCCAAACAGTGGATCCGCTGTTCTTATTGAGGTGGCCAAGGCTTTCGGAGAGCTCAAGAAATTGGGGTGGAGGCCTTCCAGAACTATTATTTTTGCGTCTTGGGATGGTGAAGAGTATGGACTGCTCGGCTCTACAGAATGGGGCGAAGACCATGCTAAGTACCTCCAGCACAATGTTGTTGCATACCTCAATCTTGATGTCGCTTGCTCTGGTACCTCTTTTGGTGCTTCTGCTTCTCCCTTGCTTCACGATGTCTTCCGACACATTACCAAGAAGATTCCAGCCCCTGGCGATGCAAAGGGATCTCTGTTTGACATCTGGGAGGAACAGTCCAATGCGTACATTTCAAACCTCGGTTCTGGAAGTGACTATACTGTGTTCCAGGATTTCCTTGGAATTCCTAGTGTTGATTTTGGTTTTGGCGGTTCTTCTGGTGACGCTGTTTACCAATACCATTCGATTTACGATTCATTCCATTGGATGGACAAGTTTGGAGATCCAACTTGGGCTTACCATAGCACTATTGCCAAGCTTTTGGGTCTCTTGGCCATTGATATGTCCGAGAGAGAACTTATTCCTTTCAAGGTTACTGCTTACGGTGAGGTTTTGGACACCTATTTAGACAAGCTGGAATCGACGGCGAGCCACAAATTCTCAGATTCTATTGATGAGTTGAAAGAAACCGTGGCAAAGTTCCTCAATAAGGCTGAAATCTATGATGAGTATACCGAGACCTTGAACGACGAATACACCAAAGATTATGCGTGGTATTACGGTTACAAGAAACTGATCTTGCTAGTTAAGATCAAGATAGCCAATTTCAAGCTAATGTATTTGGAGCGGATTTTCCTCTACAAGGAGGGTATTGACTCTCGACCTTGGTTCAAGCACATTGTGTTTGCTCCAGGAATCAACACCGGCTATGCCGGCTCTTTGCTTCCTGGTCTCACCGAGGCTATTGATAACAAAGACGCCATTGGTGTCGAAAAGTGGACTGGAATTATCAACGGTATTTTACAAGCTGTCACAGCTGTTATTTCTTAAACATTCCTTAAAATTACATACTCTTAATAGACTGTATTTTGCCACTATAAAGGTTGTGACTGCTAAGTGAGTCGATATCCGGAAGAGTCAAATCTTGTCATAAACGAAGCAAGCTCTGTATCCAACTCAACCGGTCCCTTTTGCTTTTGATTTTGATTTGAAGGTACAAAATTGTCGTTGACCTCACTAACATCTTCCTCTAGCCGAATCTTCTTCAACTTTGGCGCATTCAATTCACTAGACCCGTTTCTCTGGCTCATGATCTCCGTTGCTTCGTCTATAGAATACAAGGTAGGATTTTCATAGGACATGAGCCATGCTTTTAGCACTAACTCTTCGGAGATGGACATTTCGTCATCAATAAAATCCAAATACAGCTCCTCCTGTTTCAACAGACTTTCGTAACTCATTTCATTTTCATCATCGCTGCTTTCATCAGTTTCGTCGTGGACAGTTTGAGTGTCAATAAATATAGGCTCTTTTTTATAGGATACAGTTAAAGACCGGGAGCGACGTAAGGCTGAGTCGACTGCCTCCTGTTCTTTAACGATTTTGTCTGTTAGGTTTTTGTAGAATTCTCGGACATTTTCGGGGTCATTGTCGATTACAGTCATATCGTCCATTATTCCTTGGATATGCCTGAGTACTGAATACCTCTGAGAAGCTCGGAAATATCTGGAATGAATATTCACGATTTTCGAGGATTTCGACTTGGAATTCACATGCGCAACGTCAGAGAAGACCTTCATTATTGTTCTTCGAGCATACGAGACCGCTAATTGACTCAATTCTTTCAATGCGTCGTCGCTTATGGAATCAACTCTAGGCTCATCCATAAACCGTCCAATGCAGCTTGAGGCGACCATCAAGTTTTCTTTATCCAAGTACATAGATGCCGCTAAATCTTCTTCATGTTGGGCACGCGCTGACTTTGCATCTTCGTGGATTGCTATTCCATAGGATTGGACATTTTCAATTTCCAACCAATCGTCGCTCATCTCTCTAGCAGCTGGTATGTCTGCTACCGAAAGAGATGTCTGGGAAGTGTTCATTGCCTCAAACAAGAGGTTGTGATATTGCTCGCACTCGACCAAAGATTTTGTAGGGATTTCATTGGCAACAGCTTCAAGATTGTGTCTCGACCTTCTTCCAAGAAACGTGAAAAATTTTTCTTTCTCTTCTTTTGTCCACAAAACACCTGCTACAACTGAATCCTCCAATTCATCGCCAGAACTTGAGCCATGATTCGTAATCCAGCTATCATGTAATCGTGTGTCCTCATCGCTTGAGATCTGAGGTAACCCAGTGATGAATTCAGTCGTATGCTGGTTGAATAAATAGATATAGTTCACCGAGTATGGTGCCTCGTTTTCGTCTGATGTCCACCATTTCCTCGGGTCATTCTCAACTGCTCGAAAGTCTCGCCGGCTAGCCGTTATCGCTTTTTTCTTCCTTTTTGATCTCCTATTTTCAGATATCGCTTCATCTACTATGTCAGTAATATCTGAAGGGGTGCCTTGATAGCTCGCAGACTCTGATGTCTGCTCTTCTAGGTTTGGCTGGGACGCTGCAGGACCAATAGCATCCATAGTAAACTCCAGCTAATATCAAGACCTCAATAAAAAAAGTTTTGAAATTCACCTTAAACTCCAAATAAGCTCAGATATCATAGTCGTAGAGTAGACTGCCGTACAGTCCGATGTAATTGTGGGTTATCAATTTTTGTTTACAATTGAAAGGATGGTTTCGAAAAATAGCTGCCGCACTCAGGGGTACGTCCGCCGCATCACCGACTGAAATATTTTGGATTGAGCCAGACATATTGAACGTTATTGTATGCTGTGTCGAAAGGCTTGCCACCTCAGAGCGGCAGCTTTTAAGCCTTCCAGCATTTTGCATTTACGGAATGTCAGATTAAACAGTGATATTCCAATCAAAAGTCCCTGCGAAAATAGTATTGATCACAACGACTCGCTATCTAGAGAAAATGGCGATGTCTATATCCAGTCTAGAGGAAAGAAGCTTCCACCTCCAAAGCAAGACTACATCATACTTGGAGCCAGATCCTCTAGGGTTCTTCCTAGACAGATGCCAAAGCCCAGACAATTTAAGAATGTCCAGGTTACGGTTGATGAGCTGGAGGAGCAAAGACAGCAGTTACTCGTGTTTACTCGAGAAACGTCACTAGATCAAGCATTGGAAAACATTGAACGAATGCGTCCTATTATTAACACGCTATCTATAAAACGATACGACCAGCTGACGCTAGACTTGAAAAGGAGTTTTTCCGTTCCGCAGCTTCGACAATATCTTCGACTCAAAGCTCCGGCGCTGCGAACCACAGGTAATAAGACTCAGGTGGTAGAAAGAATTCTAAAAGAATATTGGGGAGCTTCTTCGTCTTCTTCAATATCTGAAAACTCAGATGTGATAATAGAACGATCCGTCCAGCTTACTAGGCGTGAAATGTTTATTATCGTATCTCAAAATGGAGACTTGCCTAGGTCGTGGACAAAGTCTGGAGCCAGTATAGTGATTCTAGGTGACGAACAAAAGGTTATCATAAGATCCACCGCGGATGTGTGTAATTGGGTATTGGCATCATTACACAGAACATTGCAGAATATTGTTAATGCCGATATTGACCTTTCAAAACTTGACACCTTGACGGATCTTGATACCATCCCTCTGGGTCGAATCCAACGAATATCCGATACATATCTCCATTACCAAAAATCAGAGAAGGTGCTCTCAGCTTCTTCTAGGTCAGAAGAACTCATTCGACACGCAGAGCGACTGCTCGTTCATTCTACAGGCTTCCAACCTGGTGTACAAAACGTATATCTGTATCCTGGGGAGGAGCTTTCCATGTTTAAATATGTTGACGATGATGCATTAATGTGGAGCGAGCGTTCTCGGGATTGGATGAGAGCGAAAAAGCTTAAAAAGAAAGGACTGTCTGTTGATTCTGGTTTACTGAGTGGACCAATAGTTACTGTTTCTGGCAAAAGTACTACGACTAGTGAAGAAGCCATCAAAGATCAAGTCTTGAAACACATCCTTCCGGTAGATCTCAAAAAACAGCCGGAAAATGAACAAGCCACATTCACGGCTACATATGGTTACGTTCTTCATAATTTCGATAGGTCAGAGGGACGCGAGCAACCGACAGAAGCTTCGTGTTCTAGGACATTCTCACCCAATATTCCTTTCATTGCCCAAAGGTGTGCCAAATTGCCTCTATATGCTGATGACTTGACCCATGATAGACAAACAGAAGTTGATGTGAAATCACTCGAAGAACAGTCCAATCCGGGGGATGATGCATGGAATGAGCTTCTTGCTAGAACCAGTACCCAATCAAGTGTGCTGGGGGCAGAGTCTGTTAAACCGGTCACTGCTGATAAAGCATCACTCACCAGAAACGAGCCGATGCGTCTGATACAATTAAAGTTTGTTCCATCTCCATTCCATGTGACAGATGCAAGCAAACTTAGTGGCTTGTCGCCTGTCGAGATGTGGTTCGAAATCACAGACGAAGACGAATGTGACTTTGACTCGCTTAGGTTGGTTTCTTCAGAAAAAGAGGTAAATGTTTTTGCAAGTATGCCTACTCTCGAAGCTGATGTCAAGTTCAATTTCTCGAGAGCTGTCTTTCTCGACCATGAACAGCCGAGTGTGAAAGAATTTCTCACAGCTGCGCAGCTGGATATGTCCGGAACGCGAAAGCTTTTCGTTCCGAACACTATCGACCTCTCCTTCAATGGAGTTCCTGTAACATATCTCTATCAGTCTTTGGCATATCGGCGCCAGGTGGACTTAAGTTTCAAGGGCCATATTCTGCAATTGGCTTCTTTAGAGTCGGGAGTCTTTGGTGGCAGGAAAATAGAGGCGAACTTAGTACTTAATCCCGAGGAAACCGACGTTGATAGCTCTAAATTGGTGCAATTTTTTGAAGACGCTATAGAATTCGCTCAATCAATAGGCGGCAGCAGACGGGGAAATGTGTAAATAACTCAAAGAGTATGCCTCAATTACTGTAAATAGACGTAAGCATATTAATAATTTAATGATTAAGCAACATAACAACCTCTAAGCTAGTGACGGCCCAGCTCCGCCTCGCCGAATTGACCGTCTAGTTCGCGGTCCAAATTGAACAAGTTTTCCTTCGGATTCAAGTTCATCCACTGACTTTCTCACCTTCTCTGCGAGATCATCGACACGCAATGATTCAGCCAAGTTCCTAATAAGATCATCCAGACGTACTGACGTGCTGCTGGACTCGCTCAGCAACGAATCAATACTGTGGAGAACTGTCTCTTTCAGTCCAGACAACAGCCTTCTCTGGGCGGACGAAGTTCCTGTCTGCACCAGGTCCATGTCTATGTTTCCTGTTATAGGATCAATCGCGTATTCTTTGATTGCACTTCGGATGAGCCTTACAGCCTCCAACACATCATCAGATGTAACCTCCTCTGATAACCTCATCTTGGCATGAGCCTCGGAGAGTCGAATCATGCTTTCCAACTGTCGGGTAGTAGCAGTGATTCTTTTATCAGCAGTTCGAGCATCTTCTCCAAGCTTTCGCATTGCTACATAGGCAGAAACCAGTTCACTCTTAGCCGCCGGAGTAATTTTCGGATGTATATGCTGTTTAGCATACGAAATATATGTCGTCAAAAACTCTATTGGCAAGACTTCTTGGGTAGCTGCATTTTCTGGGGTGTCCTCCAGATACATATTGGCCAAATGTGACGCCAAGTGTCGGTCTGCCTGCATGTCTGCAGTATCGATCATTAAGTATACCAAATCAAATCGCGATAACAAAGAAGGAGGGAGATCAATATTCTGTGGTACTGAGAGATTGACATCATATTTGGATCCGATTGGGTTTGCTGACGCAAGAATGGATGTTCTCGCATTAAGAGTAGTTATAATGCCAGCCTTGGCAATGGATATTGTCTGCTGCTCCATGACTTCATGTAAAACCGATCTTGTAGCGTCCGACATCTTGTCAAACTCATCAATACAACATATGCCACCGTCAGAAAGGACTAAAGCTCCACTCTCCAAAACAAGCTGCTTCGTTTCAGGATCTCTGGTGACATAAGCAGTCAAACCAACAGCAGAAGAACCTTTTCCCGAAGTATAAATTCCTCGAGGTGCAATCTTATGAACATACTGAAGCAGTTGAGATTTAGCTGTTGATGGATCTCCGCAAAGTAGGATGTTAATATCACCTCGATACTTGGGTGATCCTCCTTTCTCAAACTTTTTACTGTCGCCGCCAAAAAGTTGGAGCAAAATTCCCTTTTTGACATCGTCCTGCTCGTAGATACTTGGCGCCACTGAGCGAGACAATAGATCATACAGATCTTCTCGAGCTGCTGTTTCCTTAATCTTGGCGATATCATTTTCGGTTATCTTACGAACATCATCCAAGTCTTCCCTCTGCTGTTCAGCAAATTCTTCTTCGAGGTCAACTGAGGTGGACGAATCAGCACCCAATCGCTTGGCATCAACCTTCTGAACGTGAACAATATCCACATAAGTCTTAAACAAATTTTTGAGCGTCCTTTGTCTGGGGTTAAGACGTACGGGAATAGATCTGTAAATTCCCGTCACTTCTACACGGTCTCCAGCCTTGCAGATGTCCACAAGCTCATCGTAAACGCAAAGGGAAATAGAATGAGGAGTCTGACCGTCCGGGGTAATGTCTGGGGTTTCTTGCAGTTTAATGACTTGCTTGTCGGCAAATAGGCATCTGTTGTGGACTATTTGCATTGAGTTTGTGGAACCACAAACTGGCCGAGGGCATTGCGTTGGCTCAATGATTGTTCCACGATCAATTTCTGAAACAACTGTGTGATTGCAGATATTGCATCTGAAAAATGCCTCCTTCATATCAGGGATAACTGGGGTTGCCCGGATAACAATTCCCTTCACCGATACCAATTTATCGATGTCTCCAGGATTAAGCTCTCTCATTCCCTTCTTGTTGTGCAAGCCAAAAGGACGGACTTTGTAGTCTGCCGTTTCAACGGCATCAAACTCGTTGGAAGCACTTCCAGGAGGAATAATGGCCAGCATACAGTCCCTAATGGTGGCATCCATGATAGGAATAATTTCCTGTGGATAATTGATCAGATGATAATAGAGTTTGTGAGTCGACGGGTACGCCAACAGATCAACAACATCAAGATTGAGGTTCTTCAGTTGAAGCTCTCTCATGCTTTTCAATGTGTCCAGATACACCAGTTCTTCACCTTCTCCGGGTAGTACAGGTTGCTTATCGTGGGCCAGTCGGTACTTTCGCTTGAAGCTCTGCAAAAAAGTCCTGAAAGATCGCGAGCTTTCACTTATACTGACGTTTGTACCCCAAATCAACCTCTCTGGTTCATTTGCATTACCGAGATTATCGCTCCCTCTAGCTGACAACGTGAACATGTCATCGCTTCTGGCAGCTCCTCTCCTAGAATGGGCGTCCGAAGAGTATACATCGCCACGTCTCAACCCTCCTTGACGTCTGCGAATTCCAGAATCACTGTCAAGGTCAGAAAACTGGTTTGAGCTCAATCTTGGTGTTAAACCAGATCTCGACGGCGAGGAAGAATAGCGTAATGGAGACGACCTGTCTTCGATTCGCATTCGTCCAGTTCGCTCTGTCAATCCTTCATCTTCTTTGGAACTGGACGCTGCAGGCGAAGAAGAGAAGAAGAGAGGCGAGGAAGCTGGTGGTGGCCCCTGAGGAAAAGACGAACTCTCCGGCGGTGACGACATTTGTCAATGTGATAGTTACAAGGCTAAAGTGAAAATCGATGCGAGACGCGCCATGTAATTACATTTCCGAATGTGGTATATTAGTTGCGCGGCGCGCGTCTGACACGCGTCTGCTATAGCTATCAAAAAAGCACATGGAGCTTAAAAACTAAAGAAAATATATATATATAAAGATATGAAAATTCAATGCAGATTATAATAGACCATATTCTTGAGACACTCCTTCATTTATAGTCCACCTCTTTTCATTCTCTTTGTTTCCTAGTCGTTTTGCAGAGTGTTTGATGGTGTTCAGAATCACAGATTTAGACAATTTAGGAAACTGCTGTTTGAGCACTTCAACTAAAAGAATCTGGTTCATATTACTTCCCTTGATAAAAGATAGCACTTGCTTCATAATGTCCTTAGGCACAAGCTTCCGTTGTTTTTCAGCAAGTGTACTTGTAACCGATCGCGGAGAGCCGAATGGATCCAGTTTTGTAGTCGGTGTCGTTGACCAATAGTCCTTGAAAGGATCAATGGGTCCGTTAATAACTAAGGTTAGTTTTGGCCAACAATTGCAAATCAAATATTCACTCACATATAGGCTCAACAGTTAAACTGTTGAAGCAGTGCTCGGTTCCGTCGTTCCACTTGATCACTGGCGTCAAGGGACCAATTATCTGCCTTCTCTGCGAATTTTCGTCTGACTCTAAGAAATCGTCCATGACGTCGTCATCATCTTCCTCTTCACTGAGGTCGTCATCAAGTTCCAAATCTTCACCATCGTCATCTTCATCCTGAACCCACTCTACTTCCGAGTCATAGTCATAATTAATTCCCGTACTCTCGTGGCGAAATGTTGGTTTTGTGGCAAAGTCGCATCGTGGCTTCGAAAAAGTTCCTATGAATGGAGGTCTGACATCTTCAGCAAATTGAATGTGTTTTCTAGGAAGAGCACTTAATAACACAAGAGCAGTGGATTCGGTAACTCTCTCTTGATTCATGAGGTCAAGAATCTCTTGAGTAGAATACTGAGGGTTAAATCCTCGCTGTTGTCTTTTGCTCTGCAGCACACTCTTGAGAGAGATATCACCCGCCGCTTCTAATGGGCTATCAGCAAAGCTGTGTCTGGGATGCAAAACAGCGTTGGTTTTGATATGAAAGGGCAAAAAGTAGGTTTCGAAATCGCTTTTACCCGCAGCGACGTCGGCAATCTCAGGCTTCTTTTTCATTTTTGGCTTGAAAAAGCTTGCAATCCGCATTTGCTGGCGAGATTCTTTCTCCTTTTCAGCTTTCTTTTCGTCTTCTTTTCGTCGCTTCTCCTCTTCCTTCTTCTTCTTCTCTTCCTCTTTTTTCCTTCTGTCATCTTCTTTTCGCTTTCTCTCTTGTTCCTTTTCTTCTTCCTTTCTCTTGCGTTCTTGCTCCTTTTCCTCTTCCTTTCTCTTGCGCTCTTGCTCCTTCTCTTCTTCTTTACGCTTGCGTTCCTGCTCCTTTTCTTCTTCCTTTCGCTTTCGCTCTAGCTCTTTCTTGTGTAGCATTTCAGCCTTTTGCAAGTCTTTGATTCGCTTCTCCTCATCTTTCAGCCTCTTCTTCTCCAGCTTCTCCTGTTCTCGCTTGGTCTTTTCTTCCAATTTCAGCTTGAGCTTGAGCTCTTTCTCTTGCTCTCGCTCCAGATCTCGCTCTTCCTTAGTTTTGACTTTTTTGGTGGGGGGTTCAAGTCCAGGAGTATTATTCTCTTTGTTCAGCAAAGTGAAATCCTCCAATGGACGTTTGGTATTAAGGTTCTCAGATTCCCGTGGTGCTGCTAGCACCGTTTCACGATCCATGTCGCGAGATTAGGAACGAGTCACGGTAAGAACGCGTTACTTTATTACCTGGGTTGGGGTAAGTACCTCCGGATCTTAGCAAACTATCTGCTCTGCTATCTCAACAAGTTAGGGTACTCTCTCAAGATCACGGTTGCAAAAGGGCTATATTTCGGGCTATTTGAATCTAAAAGCCTTCTGTCAATACTGTGTCTAAAGTATATCAGTTAGATCAGCAATTATGCGAAGAGGCAATTATGACCGGCATGAGTCACGTGAGAGTTATCTCGTTTAGGTCCATAGAAAATACGAGCCTAGCGACACAAGTACGTCCTTAGACACTTACGATGTCGTCGGCTTTCAAATTTCAGCTCAAAGAACACTCTGAGAGCGATGTTCCCGAGGCATCTGTGGTTGTGGAGGCAGCATTGTCATTTGTAGACAAGATACAGTCCAACTGGTCCCGGGGTAAATACTACGCTAACGGTGGGGTCCAGACATTCCATACTCGTATCGACAAGGACTTCTGGATGGCCAGGGTGTCTAAGCACAAAGATGTACCATTTGAGTCATTCAAGAAGGGGATTTTAGAGAATCATACAGATAACGAGGTGAAATATATACCATTGCTAGATAGCTTCAAGCGGTTGCCAGCTGTGGACAGTCTTCCTGGATGGGAAAGCCTGCTGGTGCACTATAAATTTCCAAAGTTTTTCAGTGACCGGGAAATGACTGTGTGGCTTTTAGCAGTACAGCCAGACCCACAGGTTAAGAAATTCCTTGTCATATCTCTACCATCTGACAAGCCTACCTCTGACGATGTGACACGAGCATATTATTGCTCGATAGAAGTGGTAACATTCATCGAAGCGACAGGAGAAGTAGAGTGGTTAATGGCGCAAACTAGCGATGCATCCGGAAACATTCCTCGGTGGATTCAGGATCGATCGGTCACTTCCAGTGTGGTGGAAGACGTACCTCATTTCATTTCTTGGGCCAAGAAAAACTTGTTATGAAAACTAATGTTGTTGTTCAGCGGCCCATTCTCTGTGCGATATCTCTAGAAATAGACTTTTGTTTTGAGACAGCTTCTTGCCATTCGTAGTCTGATATTATTTTCTCTGAGCCCTGTACTGAAGGCCAGAATTCTGCACCCACTCGTCCTAACGACTGAGAATAGTATGCCAGTTGCAACCAGAGACTTGATCTCGTAGACTTGTCATCTATTTTCGGCTCACACTCCCGAATTGCGTCCTTTAAATCTTCCACTGTGGCCCGGACAAACTCGCCAATAAATAAATTGCTCTCAGGCTCATCCCCGGATTCATTGGGGAATATTGTTCTAAATGCACCAACTGTTGCAAATACATGTTCTCTGTATACCTCGATGAACTTTTTGATATACTTGTCAGGCGAATCCTTGAGTGCCGACAGCGTTGACCACTGGGTCCGAATGAAATGCAATCTTGATAGTAGGAAAAGCTGCTGAAGCTGGACCGAAGCATTTGGGTTCTGGAACGGTTGCATGCGTCTCATGTACGAAACTGTCTTGATAAGCGTCACCATCTTGACTGATTCTCGTAATAAACGTACCAGTTGAAGCATCATGAGCTCCATTGCCTGATCGATACCATGCTGAATGTCGCTTATCAACCGAACATTGTTGAATCTAATCCCCAGTCGTTTTGAGTGATTAGCGAGGTCTAGTGCCTCCGAATAAAATCCATTCCGAACACATGCTATAACTAGGGATGGCAATTCCAAGATGTCTTGTACTTTGTCGATGTTTCGAATCATAATGATGGCGTCATCCTCTTCTTTATCTTGGCTACCAAAATTGGCTTCTGCTTCTGTCATATGCTCAACATGCTGTTCAACCGTTGGAATGCCTTCCTTTTGAAAGTCAGACACCTTCTTATCAAATTCATCAAAGCTGTCTCGTAGTGAGGATATTGCTACCGCGCTTGAGATGAATTGGGGATGTGATTTTTTGGTCAGCGAGATCAGAGTCGCTTTAACACTCTGTCTAGAAGTCTGAAGATGTTCCTTTTCTGAAAAAATAGATTCCTGAGGGATCCCCCGCAGGTGCTCAAGGTATCCTGTGAGGTCATCATCTATTGTGAATCCCTCACCTACTCTTGCTAGCAAGATATTCCTTAAAGGATCTGACATCTGGTGGTTGAGTGTGAAGTAATAACAATGAGGCTGTCAGTTCCTGACCTCTGACACTACAAAATCAAGGCCGAACTTTCAAAGCTCAATTTTTGTGTTGGAATTGTAAAGTTAACTGGCATTGATGCTTCCGGAATCGCAATTAACAAATTACTAATTGCTAGATGTTTATCAGTCTTTGGGGCACTCGAAGGGATCAATTCGAGCAGCTGATAGCAGCAGTTCGGGATGCCCGACATACACTATATAAGTAGGGTGCGTAACCTTAATCTTGGGAGATAAGTATCTGATATGATTCCTAAAACTCAAAAAGCAATAGTCGCAATAAAATTGCAAGAGGAGTGCGAAGTTGAGGTGGTTGACGACTATCCAGTTCCAGTTCCAGGTCCCGGAGACATTCTAGTTAGATTGACATCATCGGGAGTATGCCACTCAGATTTGTCGCTATTACAAGACCATTGGGCAATTAAGATGGCAACCAAGATTTCGGGTCATGAAGGAAGTGGGTATATTGTTCAGCATGGACCCAATGTTGACGAGTCAAAGTATAAGATAGGCACGAGAGTTGGAGTGCCTCTTATGGTTGAACCATGCTATAGCTGTTATGCATGCACAGATCTGGGTGCTGCAAACTACTGTCGACAGAGTGGGTTTTACGGGTGTACTCATGACGGCACTTGGCAGCAATATATATTGGTTAAAGAGAGCAATGTCATTCCTATTCCTGATGGAATCGATGAGTCTGAAGTGGGCCCCATTTTATGCGGAGGCGTGACAGTCTACAGGGGACTAAAGGAGTCTGGGGTAAAGCCTGGCCAATGGCTCGTGATAGCCGGTTGTGGTGGGGGACTGGGATCAATGGCAGTGCAGTACGCAGTAGCTGCAGGAGTTAGAGTGGTTGGAATTGATTCTGGAGAAGAAAAGCGAAAAATGGCTTTGAAGTTGGGTGCTGAATACTTTATTGACTTCAAAGAGACCAACAATGTACCTGAATCGGTGATGCAGGCTACTGATGGTCTTGGAGCTCGGGGAGTTCTGATGCTTGTGCCTAACCAAAACAGTTACAACCAGGCTCTGCAATACATGGGCCTGGGATCCACTTTGGTCTGTATTGGTCTTCCCAAGCAAGGCTCGTACATGGCAGTAGACCCAATCCTAGTAGCCTCCAAGAAACTCAGCATAGTGGGCACCTACGTCGGCACGAAGGCAGATATTCTGGAAGCATTGGACTTTGCCAGACGAAAGAAGGTTATACCACCAGTTCAAGTAAGACCGATGGAGGACATACAAAGTGTTCTCAAAGAAATGAGGCAAAACATGATCACAGGTCGTGTGGTTTTGTCTCTAAAGTGACTTACATGCATACCCCCGCATAGCCGCTGCAGCTGTCGCTTATCTTATCGTCGGGCTGCCCGACGGGAAAACCATGTTGTCCTAGGTCAACTTTATACATGAAACATATATAGTGAATTAGACCCACTCATAACAATTGCAACTACACAGGCTAAACACAATGTCTAAATATGCACATATCAAGACCAACGACTCTCGCATTTGGGAGACTCTGAACGAATCATGCCAATGGGGTGCAACCCCAGATGGCGGGATGAATCGAGTAACTTTAAACGAGGATGATAAGAAGGTCCGACATTGGTTCATTGAGCAGGGAAAAAAGCTGGGATGTAAGATCATTATTGATGAAATGGGCAGTATTTTTATGGTCCGTCCAGGGGAGAACAACAACATCCCTCCGATAGGTATTGGGTCTCACTTGGACACACAACCAACCGGTGGTCGGTATGACGGAATAGTGGGCGTCCATACTGGATTGGAGATTTTGAGAACACTTCACGACAATAACATCACCACATATGCACCGGTATGTGTAATTAATTGGACCAACGAAGAGGGCGCTCGTTTTCCCAAGACCATGGTGTCGAGCGGAGTGTGGAGCGGAAACATTTCTTTGGAAGAAGCTTATAAAGTGGAGGATATCAATGCTCCTGGTGTACTGTTTGAGCATGAACTTGAGAAGATTGGGTTCAAGGGCACTGTCCCAGCATCATTCAAAGGCAATCCTCTGTCAGCCCATTTTGAAGTTCATATCGAACAAGGAACTGGTCTTGAAAAGGCCGGAACAGATATCGGCGTGGTTGAAGGAGTTAAAGGAATTAGATGGTTTGAGGTAGAACTATTTGGATCAGAGGGTCATACGGGTACAACCCCAATGCCTGGAAGAAAGGACGCCTTGGCAACTGCAAGTGCGATGATTTTGTCGGTAGAAGAGACAGCAGTCAAGCACGATGGCCTTGGAACGGTAGGGGTTATTCATCCTCTGCCACAGAGTCCTAATACTATACCTGGATATGCCAAGTTCTCGGTGGATTGCAGGCACACCTCTAACGATGCTTTGTGGAAGTATACGGAGGAGCTCGTGGAAAATCTCGAGAAAATTGCAAAAGAAAGGGGTCTAGAATGCAAAATAAAAGAGACTTGGCATTTCAAGCAGCTGCAATTTGATTCTGTGGGCAGGAAGGCCATTGCAGACTCTGCAGAAGAGAACGGATTTTCTTCCATGTCTATCTTTTCTGGAATTGGACACGATTCTTGCTATACCGCTACATGTGTTCCAACGGCAATGATTTTCATTCCCTGTAAGAATGGTATATCCCACTCACCCAAAGAATATTCAAGCCCGGAAGCAATTGCCAGGGGAGCACAAACGATGCTTGGGGCTGTTCTAAGATACGACCAGTCGTTGCGTGAAAAAGATGCATAGAGTACTAAGCTATTACAAAATAAAATATCTTATCTCCCATCTATATTAGCTTAATAAAATAAATATCCATTATACCTTAAATCGCAAGTTCGGTAAATTATACAGGGTTGCTCTATAGTATGAGCAAGTGTCATGTATGTCATGGTGCATTCGACAGAAAATTGAGGTCGATTTGCGAAATAAGATCATCATAATAAGAATCATTCCCCATAGGAAACATGGACATCACAGATTCTAGGCCAAGACTGGCAATTTCCTCAGATGAGAGTGTATTTATGGAATGGTCTGTTGGTGCTGAATGCTGCGGGTCCTTGGCAACCAAATCACTGATTGCTGCTCTGACTATGCTCAGACAGGCTTTGGCAGGATCCAGCTTTATAGCGAATCGCTCCAACAGAGCTACCGACAATTGCAGAGAGTGAACCGCTTCTTTGGCACTCAAGTAGTGTGCAGTCCAATTGGGCTGGTTAGTAATAAATAATAATGACAGAGTTGATGAGAAAACCGCCGTGAGATTGAGCCAATTAAAAGACAATTTTTCTTGCTGATACAAAATAGTGAACTGCTGGATTGCCATTGCGGCAGCATCAGCGACCAGTCGAAGATTCTCTTGAGGCGGCAAGGGCCATAAAGGGGATGGGCGAAAAAGCAAGATCACCATATTGTAATAGTTCAAATCAAACCAAGCAGTCGTCAAATGCGGAACATAAGAGAACTGGGATTCATTAAGTGGAAATGGCATACCTCGTCTCCACTCAACCAAGCTTTCATGCAGACTGCCAATTATTCTTCGCCTATCGTTGTCAGTCAATGATGGTGGCTTTGAAGAGGAGTAAACAGACTCCAGAATTTGGCCAGCAATTTTTCGAAGCGATACTATATGAAGCGTGACGTCCAGATAGGAGCGGTGATCTGTTTGACCATTTTCTGTAGTTGAGAATAATGGCAGATCAATATCCTGATCGCGTATTGCTAGAGGTCTCCCCAGCGTTGCCGACACCATACGGTCCATCATATACAGACTCCACAGAACTCTTTTCATATGTTCTTGATCTTCTGGGCTATGGCCATCTAAATAACTGGAGGTATGTAATCCCATTCCGAGAGCTAGCCGACTGGCAATACCGACCAAGTACCAGGCATCAGGACCAACCCTGTTAAAAAAGGAATACGAAACCAACAACAGTATACTTTCCAGTGATACTTTATTGCCAGCATCAAGTACTTGCGGCAAATATTCCATGGCTCTGGTCCAGCATGATACTGCCTCCTCCTCCCCAGATACTGTTATAGATGCGAGTGCTGTCGATGCAATTGCCAACACCATGTGATATTTGAACTGCCACACAGCATCATCTTTTAGCCCTCCCTGCTGCATAGCCAAAAAGTTGGACTCGAAAAGATCTCTTCTTAAAAACGGATACAGAGTGTGACTATGCTGCCAATAAAACCCCATCAGCTCCTGTATTCGGTCTGCAGACGGCATAGCATTCAGAATTGTGGCAGACCCCACGTCGTTTCCTCGGTCAGCTACAATGGATGGTGGAAGCACGACTCCACCCCGTATCATATCAAGGCTCTGCGGGCCTACTCGGTGGATGATGGATTGTGTTAATTTTGCAAACGAAATACCTGATCCCGGTCCTAAATACTGTCCATCAGCTGATGCTTTTAGCGACAGTGTTGCAAGTTCTTCAGGCATTCCTCTATTGGACTTTTCAGGTGAAGAGTCCTTATTTGGCGGAATCTCCTTCAATGCTTGTAATTGTGTCTCGAGCTCTTGAATTTTGTCTTGTAGCCCCCGCACAAATCAACGTTAGCATTGATCTTTCTCTGTCAACAAACTTACGACACCGAATATAGACCCATTGAGTTATCAGCGTACACACATCTTACAGACGCGGTGACACACGAAGAGCAGGATGGCAGAACTTTGTCGCACTACTATTAACTATGGACGCAATCATGAATAACTTACTTTTTTCTTCCGGCCAGCACACCTTTCGCACGCCTGTATGCCTGTGTCTCTCTGGTATGGTGGTGACCGTATTGCCAGGGCCCTTTGCTGGACTCCATCCTGGCGATGTCCTGGGTCTTTAGGCATGTCGTTGACAGTTTCCGAACGCAATAATGGCGGCTATATCATATGGAGTTGGCCATCCGTAGATAAGTCCTAGTAATCGACGATCTGTGCATATGCATGTAGATTAGACGACTCGGGTAACTTAGCCAACCCGTATACAGATAATAAACAATACGTGTAGAAATATGTGCAATGGTTAGTGAATAATGAAAATTAAATTGAGAAATCTATTCACGGTAGTAGTCAGCAGTACGGGTTTCCGACTCAGCGAGAAGCTCGTCTAATTCACCTGGATTGCGTGGGATCAACTTGACTTTGAAATCCCGAGGAATGGCCACTAAAGCAGTCTTGAACTGATTGTAATCAACGTAATCAGTGTTTGGTGGCTCAGACTCGGAAGCCACGATTTTGTAACTGCTGATGATTCTAACAAGTGCAGAATATAACAGTCGCTGAGCAATAAACTGTCCAGAGCAGGCTCGAGCTCCAGCGCCGAAACTGTGATGCCCTAGTCCATCAAGCTTCTTTTCGGTAACGCCGTCAGCTTCCATCCATCTGTCTGGATTAAATATATGAGCATCCTTTCCAAAATGATCAGTGTCATGGT
Source organism: Sugiyamaella smithiae (assembly GCA_030579815.1). Lineage (NCBI taxonomy): Eukaryota > Fungi > Ascomycota > Dipodascomycetes > Dipodascales > Trichomonascaceae > Sugiyamaella > Sugiyamaella smithiae. The sequence goes on from JAKTRV010000006.1 coordinate 20,902, forward strand.
TTGCAGCTTGAGCATTGATCAAAACCATAGTCTTGGCAGGAATCTTGGCGCCCCTCCAATTCACCTCTTTGACAGTCTTTCTTGGTAGACTCATTGCACTTACAGTGTAGAATCTTCCCGCTTCTTTGACAATAGCATTGATATAGGGAATGCTTTCTTGCTTGTAGCAGTCTTCCCAGGCATCTGACATGTTTGTGTAGTGTCTCTTAATATCTTCATACGCCTTTTCTTGGAACTTTTGCCCTTCTTTAGTGGAAAGAGACCCAATACATGATGTCAAAGTTCCAGGAATAGTCTCAAAGCCTCCTGACACCAGAGAGAGACAAATGGAGTTGACCTCCACATTAGACAGCTTTGATTCGTCATCCTTCAAAATAGCAGCTGCTATGCAAGGTTTATCAGTGCCTTTCTCGATCATTGCTCGGACTTTGTCAAGAAGCAACTTCAGATATTTGTCACGCCTTTCTCTCAGCTCTTTGGATCTTACATTCTTTTCATTGTTTGGCATATATCTTAGAATGGGGACATAGTCTTGAAGATTCTCAGAGGCAGATCGAAGCAGCGAAATAGCCGAACCAACATAGAGGATTTCTCGTAGCAGATCGTCATAGACATTGTCCATACGAATACCATAGCATAAGGTCAAAGTGGTGTTAAGAGCATATCGTTGAATATATGGTCTAACGCCAATCTCGACAGCACCACCCTTGGAGTCCTTGTGGAAGTCTCTTACAATACAATAGGACTCGAGATCAAACATGGGATAATAGTTCCTCAAAGCAGGTCTTCCGAGTGCAACACCAGTTGCCTTTCGCTTATTCTTGCAGGACTCATCCCACGGCGAAGAGCCAATCGTGAACCCCTGAGTGGATGAGATGACACCATGAAATGTATAGAGTTTAGGTCTATCAATCAGCGCATTTTGATGAGCCAGTAGAATTTCCTTGGCATCATCAAACGAATTGACTACCACAGCACGAGTATTTCCTAGTTTTATTTGAAATACAGACCACTTATATTTGCGCCACCATTTCTCACATACAGTGGCATGGTCGTCCCCGAGCTTGAGCAAATGCCCAAACAATGGAACAGCTCCAGGAATCTGGGGTATTCCCTTGATTTTGGCGATATCAGTGACAAATAGAGTTGAATACAGCGACCACAGCAGCAATCCTACGACTGCTGCAGCCAGACCGATTGTCAGGTGCTGAGGTGCTATGTCTCCAATCATGACGTCCAGAAATAATATGTACACAAGTTACCTGGAAGCCTTTGGTTTAAATAGTTTGTAATATACTTATATGGACATGGCTACCTGTGGGGCCATATCGGGGGTACCGACACAGATGCAAGCTGCCAGAAGATTGGAGCCTCATGTGTGCATTATCAGTGGGTCGGGCATCCCGACTTTGACAGGGCCAATGGATTCCGCAGGATAAGCGGATGGACCGACGTTTGACATATGGCACTGCCTAATGGGCCTATGCAAACTGATAGAGACAGATCGTCCAACGTTTCAATGCAGGATATATCCGGCGGTTAATATAAAACTATAAGATCATCCCGTATGATGGAAAGGAATTGGCACCACTGGATCATCGACTATGAATCAAGGGGAGCCTCCATCACAGAAGAATCTTGTTACCAGCTTCAATGATCAAGAGCTGCTCGAGAACATCGGCTACAAGCAAGAGCTCAAAAGGAGCTTTTCGCTTTTGTCGATGATTGGGTTCTCGTTTGCCATTCTCACATGTTGGACCGCACTCAGTGGATCTCTGGCCGAGGCCATGCTCAATGGTGGACCGGTTTCGTTGTTTTGGGGATGGCTTGGAGTGTGTGCATTCTCAATGGCAGTAGTAATTTCCCTGGCTGAGATCTGTTCAGCTTACCCCGTGTCGGGTGGACAGTACTCTTGGGTTCTACTGCTGTCGAAGAATACGTGGTGGGGCAGGGCCACATCGTATGCTACTGGGTGGATCCAGCTTGCTGGATTGGTATGCATGGGATCCACAGCTCTGTATCAAGTGGGAATATTTGTTTCTGGCTTGGTGGTATTCAACAGCGCTGGTGAGGATTATGTTGTACACCCGTGGTTGGTTGTCATTATATGCTGGATTCTGTGTATTTTGTGCTTGTTCATCAACATTTTCTTGAACAGCGTCCTCAAATACATCAGTGACTTTGCACTGTACTGGTCAGTGGGAGGATTCATCGTGTGTACCATTGTCATTTTGGCAGTGTCGGATCATAAGATGGACGCTTCTTTTGTATTCACGAGCTATGTCAACTATTCTGGCTGGGACAGTGTTGGAATGGCCGTGATTCTGGGAATTTTGCAGAGCGCTTATGGTATGTGTTGTTACGATGCTCCGGCTCATATGAGTGAAGAGCTGCAGGATGCTAGCAAAGATGCTCCTCGAGCAATGGTGCTTAGTGTGATTATTGGATTTATCACTGGACTGGGATTCATCCTCGCACTACTATTTGTTATCACTGATATTGACCAGGTTTCGTCTGGTGTCACAGGTGTACCTTTAATTGAGATCTTCTCTCAAGCTACTAATAGCCGAGTTGGCACTACTTGTCTCACGGTTATTGTCTTGGTCTGTCAGGTTTGTGCTGCTAATGGACTGGTTTCTGAAGGTTCGCGATCTATCTATGCATTTGCTCGAGATGGCGCTTTCCCATACAAGCTTAATGAGATTCTTGGATCTGTGAATCCTACATACAATGTCCCAATATGGGCACTTATCGTGTGCTGCTTTTTCCAGAGTGTGTTTGTTGCCATTCTGTTTGGATCAGAGACTGCTTTCTTTACAGTTCTATCCATTGCAACCATCGGGCTCTATGTGTCTTATATGATGCCCATTGTTGTTGGAATGTTTAGGAGGAGCTACAAAGCTCCTGGATACTACAATTTGGGAAAATGGGCGCTATGGCTGAATGTGCCTGGCTCAATATACCTGTTGTTCACATCTATTATGTTTTTCTTCCCAACCGAGATGCCTGTGACCACAAACAACATGAACTACTCCATAGCTGCGTTTGGAATTTGTGGCTTTATGGGACTAGTCAGCTGGTTTGGAGGTGCTCGGACGACGTATGGCAAGGCTTTGGAATCTAGAGTGATAGACGGAGTTGAATTGAGCGGTGAGACTTCTAGTGCTCAAACAAAACAGTAGAACCTTGAAAAGTTTGTAGTATAGGTGTTCAATTGTGTATGAATTTATTAGTTGATTGTTGACTTCAAAAAAAATAGCCAAATTGGTTGACAAGTAATATGTATACATATATGCCAAAAACTCTAAGGGCTTTGGTTGTGGTTGGCCTGCATACATTGGTCGACTCACTCTAAACAATGGCAAGGCAAGGGTAAGCCACCAACGTGGTGAACTCAGCGTCTTGACAGATGGAGGGACTTTTCTTTAACGTCAATTCGTAAGTGAATCGAGGCTTTGGTGGTGCTAACTCAGCGGATATATCGAAGCGCTTGTCCGGGGATACCGGTCTGGTCTGCTGACTTCGTCTCAGTACATAAACTTGACCCAGTGTGACACTCTGGACGATCTTAAGCTCCAGCTTTCGGCCACAGAATATGGCAACTTTCTGTCCAACATCCCCAGTCCTTTGGCCACTTCGAACTTCCAGGAGCAGGCATTCTCTAAGCTGATTTCAGAGTTCCGATACGTGAGAGCTCAGGCGGTTGAGCCCCTATCTAAGTTCATGGACTTTATCACCTATGGGTATATGATTGACAACGTCGCACTTCTTATCACTGGAACTATCCACGAGCGGGACAGAAGTGAGATCCTGGACAGGTGCCATCCCTTGGGCTGGTTTGACACATTGCCGGCGCTGTCAGTGGCAACAGATGTGGAGAGTTTGTACGACACGGTTCTTGTGGACACTCCACTTGCCCCCTACTTCAAGGATTGCTTTTCAGCCGACGAACTAGATGATCTCAACATTGAAATTATTCGAAACAAGCTCTACAGAGCGTACCTCAAGGATTTCTACGAGTTTTCAAAGACGCTTCCTTCGCCATCGAATGAGGTTATGGGACGGCTCCTCAGTTTTGAGGCCGACCGCCGAGCAGTCAACATCAGTATCAATTCCATCGGCACTGAGCTGACCAAGGAAGAGCGGTTGTCATTGCTCCCAGAGTTTGGAAATCTTTATCCTGCAGCGTCAGAAGCTCTGTCAAGGGCTGACGACATTGACCAGGTTCGAACTGCAGTTGACACCTATGGCAATGAGCTCTTTACCAACTTGTTTGATAACTCCAACAACAAATCGCTCGAAGACCACTTTTACCAGCGAGAAATGGAACTGTGCAAGTCTGCATTTACTCAGCAGTTCACCTACAGCACAATTTGGGCGTGGATTAAAACTCGAGAGCAGGAAGTGCGAAACATCACTTGGATTGCCGAATGCATTGCTCAGAACCAAAAGGAGCGAATCAGCAATTACATTTCTGTCTTCTAAAGCATGACATGTGTGCCTCACGTTTGTAGAGGATTTTATGTTGCCTTTTACTCGCTTTTTTCTTTCTTGCTTTTTTTTTTTTTGTTTTGTTGGTAGCTACCAAGATGTACTCATAAATGTTATTACTAATGCCCAAAAATTTACGTTACTTTCTAAATGAAAATGACAGACCTCGGGATTTTGCAGGTGTTCCTGAAGCAATAGGCTGCTGTACAACCTCCTCTCCATCTTTGATTTTCTTTGACACCTTGCGTCCGAAGGTTCCGGTTCGGAACTTTCCAAAGCCTCCAGAACCCGATCCAGCACCACTAGTGCTACTAGGGGTGGCACTGACTTGGGGGCTCGCTTTGGGGACAGCTGATCCTTCCGAGATGGATTTAAGATCGTCTTTCCCCACACTCTTGGGTTTAAACAGTTCAGTTGATTTGGTTGATGACTCTGACGAAGCAACAGTAGTGGCCGACGCAGGATCTAGCGAAGGAGAAGACTCTGTGGTCGACCTAGGAATGGGAAGCGCAGGGCTGGATGTGGTTGGAGAATAGTCTCCAGACTCATCACCTTCTGCAATGGTGGTTGTGCTAGGTAAGTGCGTGTAAGCAGGCGACTGAGGGCTTTCACCACCATTGACACTGGCCTCCAATGGGCTGTCAACAAAGTCATCATTGGCATACAAGTTTTCTTTTTCCATCTGGGACGCAGATATCTCTTGATAGAACAGCACGTAGGCTGTAGCCATACCCTTGTTGTCACCAAAAAAGTTAAACACATAGTTCTGATCGACCGATTCCACCATTTCGTCATCAAACAAAAGCCAACCAGAGTGCTCAGTTTTGACAATAGATACATAATGACCATGGTAAGGACCTCCTCCAATATGGACCACCACCGCATTGAGCTCGTAAAGCTTATCAGGGTCCTCAGCATCAAAAGTAGTGTTGAACAGTCTGAAATGCTTGGGATACAACACTCTGTGGAACAACTTGACATTCCTCTGCATGTCCTCGGTGAACTTGAATCGCTTCAAGTGGAGGGCAAGAATTTTAGGTAGCCGTTTGACCTTCATTCGCTTCTCTGCTTCCTGTAGACCTCCACAGCTATCGCAGTGGAACTTGTTTCTCTCGCACAACATCTCAGATGCAGAAAACTGCCTCAGACACGATGTGATGGAGGTGTTTCGTTCAAGGTCAATTGACAGATCCAAAAATTGTTCGTCCCTACGGGAAACAGTCTCGCAAGTTAAACACTTTGTTTCCGAAGTCAATAATCCTTCAAACAGTTCATGGACCCAGCTTGAACTGGTACCGTTGACCATAGTAGCCGCTCTGTCCATTTGATCGATAGTCTCGTTGAGTAAGAAGTTGAAAAACTCGTGAGCGTCTTGATGCATAGACGATCGGAACAGCTCGTTTTCCCGTTTCAAGACCTCTATGAGCTTGGATGGTGACACCACTCCAATTCTTGACGAGTTTTCAGACATGGACTCAAATATATCTTTGAGAGCAGTGAATAGAGATTCTGACATGTTGTAATCCTTGGACATCGACAGATCCATATTGATGATGGGACCCTTGATTAAAGCTGCCCGCTTTCGAGTTTCGGGAGTCGCAAAAGGATCCTCAGTGTACCCCACAATGGGCAAGTTCTGTCCAGGAAATCGTACGCCCAGCTGGATGCCCGATAGACCCTCATATGGGGGTTGCTTGAATGCCGAGTTGTCGAGAACTTGGTTGAATGCAGGGTTGGACGCAGCAGCATTGAGCGAGAAGTTACTGGCATTTTGGCTGTCATGAATGGACAGCGACGGATTGCTGGTGTTTGTGGAGTTTAGGCCAGCTCCAGGCAGGGCAGAGTTGGAATTTGTTGCAGAGTCCTTTCGGCCAAAAAGTGACATACGGCGGCCGCCAGACTTTGGACCACTGGTTGACAGCGGCGAGCTGTCGGCTAACGCAGAAGTAGGAAGGGACACCGAGTTGTGAAGGGCAGCGGTGCCATTTGTTTGAGTTACTGATGCCATGGTCTGCTGGAGAGCAGCCAACTCAGCGTTTGTCAGCTGCGAGTTGGCCAAGGCTCCGGCGGGGTCAACGGCAAAAGGATGCGGGTTGAGACCCACAACAGAGGTCCGTCGAGGTTTAGTAGCAGCGGGCTTCAACTCTTCACCGGAAGGGTCGTCTGGGCCTTTGTAAGCGAGAATCTGCTCACGGAAAGGCTTGGAGAAATACAAGCACTGCAATATTGAATTGCAGTAGCAGGTGTTACCAAAATTCTCCATACCAAACATTTTAGCCGACCCGTCGGTCAGCTTGTCGAACTCATTAGTGGGACTGTCGACCGTCATTTTGGGAGCCGCCGTCGTCATATACAAGGTTGGGTTGGCGGGGAGGGTTTTTTCAATACTTCAAGTCCGAGATATTTGTTGTACAATGAGAAATCCAATAGAGGCGGGGGAGGACCGAGTACTAACCAAACTAGCCACAAGCGCAGTGACGGGCTTAACACACCAACCGGGTTCAACAGATGCCAAGAGTGAAAGTAAGAGTGTTAGTTTAATCAAGCTTTAGCTGTCAGATTTGAGGAGGCAAAGTGGAGACGACGCTAACTAATTGAGAAGTGTGATAGTACCGATCGCCCCAAGATCCCCGCGCCGGTTAGGGTTGCCGACGGCCGTTGGCCCTAACGCCAGTTGGGGAAATATTATCTACTCAGTAGCGTGGGGAACGGAGTGCTTATCAGCTGGTAGTGACGGGGGGAGGAGGGGGACGACAATGCAACGGCGAGCGATTGGCAGCAAACAGGTGGTTTCGGACGACTTTGGCCATAATTGACAACTACATAGTATACATGATATTTCCACCACCCCAACATGTGGGGGGTTGTTGCCAAACAGAATTTCCGGGGGCAATGTGGGGTCGGCCTAGCCATATGAGGCCACCGTGAGCCATATGAGGCAGGGGCGCTAGGGCTCCCTATGTGCTGACTTATCTGAGACACCGCGACCTACTGGCCGTTTGCGTACACCAGAACACGGTACACACAAGTCAGCCGGGCACAGCTGTAAAATGTACAGCAAAAGACGGCATTACACTAACCGTACAATCTACACAACCCAACTTGTAATGTAGATAACGTAGAGCGTAGACAGCTCAGACAGCGTAGCGTAGACAAGCTACGTAGATACGGTATACTGCAGACGCACCACAGGCACCATGGCACCCCCCGTACACCTTATTTACGTGTGTACATGTTAGTCGGTTAACGGCTCATATTCGTCTCGGGACTCGAACGTTTGGAGCCGGATCGACCGCCGGATAAAAGGTTCCAATGCCCGCTTGAACAACACATATAGAACCGCCAGGCTGCCCATCAGCAGGAACAACGTCTTTGTTAGACAACAGTTGTATCTTTATGAGCTCTTATTAGTGCGACATACCAGAATTAAATTGGCCACCAGGTTCATGTTAACAAGTCAGCCGCTTACAACAGGATGCACGCCAGAACTGCCTGCCTCACTAAGGGTCAAATCAAAACAGATTTACAAGTCAATGGGGTGGTGCCTCGCAACAAAATGTGGAGAGGGAAAGTGGTGTGGACCGTGGCAGTGACTAAGAAAGGTCTGCAAGGCAGAATCCTTGCGCATTACCTGAATTAGATTACCTGAACAAGGTTAGCGTCATGTAAACACTGAAAACTTTAATATTTGGTTATACCTAAACTTGGACCCGATACATGGATCTAAATCTGGAGCCAATACCTTAGACAATGCTTTAGCCAGTAATCGTACGAATCAAGGCTTACAGCGTAGACAGCCTAAACCTGTCGTTAAATAAGCGGCTAGCTAGCGAGCTAGCTCAGCTCCAGTTCGATGGTTCATCATGGGTTAGCGCTAACTAACCCCCCCGCCTCGTATACTGCAACTGGGAACTGCAGGTCATCAGGCAATACGTCATTTACTACCGCATGACCCAGCTAAAGGCAGGTACCTGTTAGCCCTTGTTTTTGCCCAAGGGTATCCAACTATATATGGCGCATTGGAATGAGCCTGTCAAGCATCTCAATATAATATTCTTGACATTTTGTGCCGCCCTCCACGCTCGTCGGATAAACTGATTTCCCCATTCTGGTTAAATTTAGCAACCATAGTTCACGCGTTTCACGCCTCATGCCCTAGTTGCATGTGCCCGCTCTGTTACCGTTTCGGAACGCATACTAAAAATACTGTGCTGACCCTGCACAATAGTTGTCCCATTTGCGAGTACTAAGCGGGTACTCATCTGGCTGTTAGCTTTTTTTTACGGCTACTCACGGACGTTAAATTTATTTTCCACCTAGACACCCCAAGTGAAATTGTCGTCGCCAAGCCTATTGCGGTTTAGCTTATAGTTTGTTTTGGACGCGTCGATCTTCAGGTCTCATCTGCAGACTGTGATTTTTCGCTTGTGCTTCACCTGAGCTCAATACTGGTCCACTGGGGGAAATGCAAGTAGAAACTTCTCCTTTGCCGGGTCCTGGCCACCAGGACTCGTATGTGAGGAGCGTGTCGACATCTCCTCCTCCTGCGAGATCTGGCACTGCCAACCACTCGCCTTTTCATTACGCGAGACACCCGGTGTCGCACTATAGAACTGCTTCCAGCTCCTCTCCGATGGAGACAGGCTCGTCGTCTCAGACATCTCCTCCCCGGTCCGCGCAAATGGTATCCAGTGTGTCTTCGCCAGCCAATTTGGCGGCTCCTCTTCATTCTCATCGCAGACAGCCTTCGCCATTGTCCATCGTCAGCTCTCCAGGCGACAGCGCCAGAGCCGACCAAACGGACGCAGCAGACGTTTCGCTCAACTACAACAACATCCCGGACTTGTCTCTTCAAAATAGCCAATCGATCCACATCCGAAGTGCCAACAGCCGGGGTGCATTGAGACCAATGTCCACAGTGTCTTCTACAACCTCATCCGTGGACCCAGAGGCCCACTACACAATCTCAGACGCAGTAGCTGCCGACCAATACAACGACCCTTCGATGCCGCTTCCCATGCCTGCTGCCATGAACCAGCATGCCAAAACGGTCGGTCATCGACGCAGCACCTCGTCCGGCTCCTTGAACGAGAATGCCAGCCGATCCGCGTCTGCGTCCATGTACGACCTGTCCCAGTCATATATCACACCGCACTTTGGAGCAAAGTCTTCGTCTTTGCTGCCACGAATTAAAACCATCGAGCTTTATCGAAAGAATGCCAAAAAGTCCAACGATCCTGTCATTCAATTCCAGTTTGCCCAGTACATGTTACAAACTGCTCTGTTGTCAGGCACTCCTGCCACCAATGCCAGCCCAAGCAACCGCACCAGCACTTTTGGAGACGTTAATCAGCCCATGTCGTCTGCATCTTCATATAATTCAGATACATCTTCGTCGGTTGCCTCGCCCTCCCTGGATGCACTAGGAGCAGCACCTGGCGTGAGGAGCAGTGTATACTCTACAAAGTCTCTGAGTGGTCTCGGCACCACCCCCGAGGAAGAGACTAGGATTAAAAAGGATCTGTTGAAAGAAGCAGTATCTATTCTTCGAAAGCTGTCTGATAGAGGCTTTGCTGATGCGCAATATCTTTTGGCCGATGCATTATCATCTGGTGCTCTGGGCAAGCCTGATCTGCGAGAGTCGTTTAGCTTGTTTCAATTAGCTGCCAAGCATGGCCACGGCGAGGCTGCTTACCGAGCTGCCCTGTGTCTTGAGCACGGTTGGGGTACTTCCAAGGATGCTCGACGGGCAGTGCAGTTTCTACGAATTGCTGCTTCTCGAAACCAGCCAGGGGCAATGCTTCGACTAGGAATGGCATGCTTCTACGGACGCATGGGACTAAGCACCTCTGCCCAAGTGAAGCAAGAGGGCATCAAGTGGCTGAAATTAGCTGCCAATGATGCAAGCGAGATTTTCCCCCAAGCGCCATATGAGCTCGCAAAGATTGTCGAAGTTGGCTACAGTGATATCGTTATCCCTGACCAGAGTTGGGCCGTGCAGCTGTACGTCAAGTCTGCAGAGGTTAATTACATTCCTGCTTGTAGGGTTCTTGGTAAGGCCTACGAGTATGGAGAACTGGGATGCCCACAAGATCCTGCTCTCAGCATCCACTACTATACATTGGGTGCCATTCGAGGTGACCCCGAATCCATGTACGCTATGTGCGCTTGGTACATACATGGAGCCGATCCTATTTTAGAAGTCAATCAAGAGGAGGCCTATGAATGGGCTCTGCGAGCTGCTAATGCCGGACTTCCCAAGGCTCAATGGGCGGTTGCTTGCTTCTTGGAAAAGGGGATGGGATGCGAGCGAGACATCTTCAAGGCTGCATATTGGTGTGAGGAGGCTGCCAAGGGTGGTGATGAAAGGGCCATTGCCAGAATGGCCCGAGACACTGCTGGCCAGACCAACAAATCCAAAAAGTCTTCCAAAGACAAAGAATGTATCATTTCTTAACCTGATGATTGAATTTTCCATTATATATTTTACTTATACTTTCGCATACATCTGGTATGTTCAGCATCACTTAATATAACTTGATTGATCTACGAGTAATTTGGCTCTCTAATTAACCACACAACTGAACTCAACCCCATCTGTGTAGCCATTTCGGCAACTCGCAGTATTGGCACTGTTCACATGCGGGGGGGACCAGTCGCGGCTCTGTGAAATCCCGCGTGGTTCATTCTTACAAAGCCCCTTACTGTTCGATTCCTCCAGCATTCCAGTGCAGCCGATCTGCAGCCTTGTCAGTCGAGCTGATCTACATTTGCGAGCCCCTATATCCACAAAGTAAGGGGGAGACCGACTGAGCGAGATTATCAAACCTTATTTATTGGAGCCGTCAATGTGATCACTCACGTTCAAACGTGATAGCCGTCAATATTAAAAGTTATTGGCCCTTGATTTTGTATCGTGCATACACCCATATGTAAGGCTGTGGGCCTTGTGTTGTCAACCTGAAACACAGTGCTTACTGCTCTAAGTGGAACAGGCTTTCAGGGGATCCACTAAAAAATTCAACAGTTGCCTAATTTGGAAAGACGTTGCAGACACCTGGCCTAATTAGGCTGTCAGCAGGAGCTGGAGCCACTGAAGTTCTGGCGCAGTTCCTAAAGCAGAAACATGCTTTCCTTATTAGGACGACCGGATGGGCATCCGTAACAAACAGGCAATGATCAATAGGGGTCCGTCTGTGTATGAGTTCTCCACTATGTTGATAGCTTTTACCACGCGCGCATATCATTGTATATAGATCGTGAACGGCCCGTTTTCAAGTTCTGTCGTGACATGCCAGCGAAAAAGCTCACCATGTTATACAAGGCTCGCTTATATGTTGGGCTGTTTACTATGTCTCTGCTGCTGTTGATTAGCAGGCGTGAGGTTCATGCCTCAAATACCAATAGCCACCGGTCACTTTTGGAGATACCGAATGATCCTCTAGTCCATAAGAATGGCATGGACGTGCCGTGGTCAGTAACTTATTCACCATATACAGGAAGAGGGAGCTGTAAACCTCTCAAGTACATCAAACTGGAGCTTGGCGAGATATCAAGCACAGGCATCTCATCTGTGCGACTGTTCTCTTCTGATTGTCATGTGCTAGAGGCCTTGAACGAGGTTCCAAATCTGGGATTAATCCTTGGCATTCACCCGCATTCCGAATCCCATGATATGGATGAGTTCCTACTGTCTTTGGATGATCAACTATCTGAAATCGCCCACTGGGATAACTGGTCTCGAATTGATATGTTAGTCGTGGGAAGCCAAGGTGTATTTGCAGACATGTATACTAGAGCCCAGCTGGTCGATATGATCAGACACGTTCGGTCCTATGTTGAGGATGTTCCAGATTTCGTTGGTTCACTTACAACTGCTGAACCTGTGCAGTCTTGGATTTCTCCAAACAAGTATAATGCCGCCTCTGCAGAAGATTATAAATCTTACTTGAAAATGAAGTCTTCACGGGGTTACGAGCATACATTTTCCATTGAAGATAACGATCTCTGTGCTGCTGTCGATGTTGTGGGTTTGGTGGTGCAGCCATTCTTTGATAGTAACATCGCTGCTGAGGAAGCCAGCAGTTTAGTGACCAGAGACGTTCGAATTGCCAAGTTTTTATGCTCTGATGACTTTATAGGAACTGCTCATAGCCAGCGTTCAAAATGGGAGGAGGCTGCGCCTGTCGACTTGAATGGACCACCAGTTGCGGTATTAGAAGCTGGATGGCCCTCAGAAGGCGATATAAACGGGCGTGCAATTCCCAGCGATGAAAATCAAATGATTGCTGTTAAAAGCCTAATCAACTCTAAAGACCCATTCACATCGGAAAGGATACCGGTGGTGCTATATTCCTTCAAAGACGAGTACTGGCGAGATGCCGGCGAACTGAGTGTAGAGAACTCGTTCGGCATTAGCAACTTGTACTTATAATTACGATTTATGCTCGCATTCTTGTACTTTTAGTTTATACCATTAATTTATTATCATGTTTTGCCTAATTTCTCTCAAATAATCGTACAAAATGTGAACCACGCAGATGTCTCATGTAAGTGCCATTTTAAGGGAATACATCATACGTCTGAAGGAATTGGCATACATATTAGCAGAGAAGTTTGCCAGTCTGCTCGCAGTTCTCGTATTGTCTGCAGTAGCTGGAATAGTAGTAGTGTACTTATGTTGAGATATAAGCGGTTTATCATCTTAAGCCTGGCAGTAGCATATTCAATATGGCTTCTAATTAAGGATGACAGCCTTTAATCTGGATATGGTAGGCGGTACTGCTAATTCTGGTATAAAGTAGAGGAGTGTGAACTTGAGTAGTAGCCATGATAGCGGAGGTCATTCAACAAGCACTACTATAGTTCTGTTTAAACAATCAGTTCACCACACGCGATTAAGTACTGACGTCGTGTACTCGTAGAATTGTTTGGAACAGCTCATCGCATAACTTTTTTATTCAGAGATATTGGCGTGACATTTCTCTGGCTTTTGGGATCTCAAAATTTTGAGTTATAGCGTGAAAAGAATATACCCGAAAGCCTGGTTCCAGCCGAACTTTAGATTAATGTTGGCCTCACTTTTGCTTTGACGTCTTGATGGAATTCTGGCATGAAACATAGGCTTATCAATTTAGCGAACTCAGCTCAAGCATATGGTATGATGCTGTGGTTAATCCGTGTCAACCGGTCTATAGAGTCATGGGTATCAACTATACTTTAACAAGATATAAGCATTGCAGCACCAATTCAGGCAGAAATGGCAGAGATGTGAAAATATTGGAAACCGGTATCGTTATTACCTCGAAGAAGCATTACTAATGGTATCTCACGATCTCGATTACGTATATAGCTGAGCTTCAATAAAATGACAAAAACCAATTCAAATCTAATATATTCACATGACTAGCTGGTTGCCAGATACTCGTGCTATTTCCTTGAGAAGCTCCTCTTCGGCAGGATAGGCCGCTTGTCTCCATTATAAGGCATATTTCAACACCTTAATGGTTATGTCCAACGGTCTTCAACTCGAATAAATTTCTCAAAGCATTTACAATATTGCTTACGGTATTAACTACTCACACCATATGTATGGCGCGAGATCCGTCATGAGAGTATTTGCCAATTATGTAAGAGGCGCCTGTACGTAATGTTTACCCGCTACCAGACTACAATAAAATACGATGAAAACAGACCGCCGAGACGGATATATGATATAAAGTCAGTGTTAAAACAATTTTGCTTAGAATATTCCAATCGTTCAATTTTAAATGAGGATAGAGCCAGGGCCGGCACCGTCTTTTATTGAGTGATGGCCGAAGTGGCTTACGCGGTCTCAAAGCAGCAATCCTAAAATTACCCCAATTGTGACATACCGAGATTTGACACCTAAGCATTAAAACATGAAAATTCAGACAACCACATCCGTTTTGTTAGGCTGCTACCTCGAAAGTTAAGTTGATTTTCTCGGGGGATATCTCAAACCGCAGAATTATCCCCGAAATCACCATTAAGGTGTTGCCTTGTGCATCTCGAGCGGAGATACCATCAAATCAATGCAGCAGCATTTTGTACGAGTTTTTATTAAAGAATAGCATTGTATCTCACCTTTGGAAACATTTATTGAACTAGTTGTGGCGAAACATTTCGATGCAGACGTAACATCAATATGGGTAGCATTTCAAATCGCTTAGTCAAACCGCCTACTGGAGCCAACCAAAAACAGCACAGCCGGAATTGAGTAGCCGTCAGCTATGAAACAAAGCAAAAATATGCATAGCCAAATATTTCAAGTAATCTTTGGATTGTTTTCATGCACTCTCTCGCCTCGCATGATGAAATCGCTTGAAGCAAACGTCTCGGGAATTCCCCGAGCTAATACCAGATTAACCCTTGACGGCATCTTAATAAAAAAAACAATCACAAGTCTCCTCCTATAAAGCTTCTGATGTGTCCAGTAACAAAGGTATTCCACAACCAAGGTTGGTCGTGTTAATATCTAATGCCTTTTTTGCTACATCGACGCATCGGCAAGGTATACTGCTGCTGCACTACCAGTGCATAAGGACCCGCCGTTGTTTACAACAATACACTGCAGCTCTCCGATACCTTTTACTGTCTATTTCCTTTTTCAGATCTGAAAATCCTATAACAGTATATAACAAGTCACAGCAAAAATACAAGAATACGAAGTCTCCATAGACACTCCTAACAAAAAAACATCCAAATAATAGTTTACAGACCATTTTTCCAACAATATCGAAAATTCTCTACAAAATATGTTAAAGCGCTACAAAGTCTTGTGTTGTTCGTCTTGAATTTGGGGCTTTCAGTCAACGTCGTGCGTATAGCGCCGATCGTCGTCAAGCAACATCACGTGATGTCGGCACCCGAAATAAATGGTGCAACCCGATATATAAACACCAGGACTAGCACCTACTGGCAAAAAGACTATCCGCACTAGACGCCCTTAACGGTACAACAGAGGTTTAGAGCGCTGGGTTGACAGTG
Source organism: Sugiyamaella smithiae (assembly GCA_030579815.1). NCBI lineage: Eukaryota > Fungi > Ascomycota > Dipodascomycetes > Dipodascales > Trichomonascaceae > Sugiyamaella > Sugiyamaella smithiae. The sequence goes on from JAKTRV010000006.1 coordinate 36,403, forward strand.
AGTTTGGAATAAGGATCGCAATACCAGTACCTCTGAACGCGGCATCATGAAGCAAAGAGAGTTGCGAATTATTTCGCTCCTAGTCCTGGATACGTTATTTTTCTTTTTGGAAATAATAGCAGGTATGTTGGGAGCACAGTTAAGGGCCCTTTGTTATTAACATACAGGATATAGTGTGCATTCGCTGGCTCTGGTGGCAGATGCCTTTCATATGCTTAATGATATCCTGTCGCTGGTTGTGGCGCTTTGGGCCGTACGAGTCTCAAAGTCGAGAGGCGTGGATTCAAAATATACTTATGGATGGCAGCGAGCCGAGATCTTGGGTGCATTAGTCAATGGTGTGTTTCTTCTGGCTCTTTGCTTGTCCATCTTTTTGGAGGCCATCCAGAGGCTTATTGAAGTTCCAGTGGTGAGCAACCCAAAACTTATTTTAGTGGTCGGTTGTGCAGGACTTTTGTCTAATATGATTGGACTGGTACTATTTCACGAACATGATCACGATCATGGTCACAGCCATGGACACAGCCATGGGCACGATGACGATGAGCACGAGCATGACCATGACAGTCATCGTCATGATGTTGAACAGCAGATTGCCTCAGTTGGTCATCGACACAACTTCGATTCGCAGTCCCAATTAGGCGATTTACTGCCAGATACTGCTGTTGCTCGTATAGCCGATGAGCGAACTAGTCTGCTGGCAGCTTCAAATGACTGTGCTGCTTCGCAGCATGGCTCTTCCCATCACCATCGAAGTGCGTCTACCATCTCTGAGACACATGTAAACCACTACCATGCGCAGCCAAAGCTTTCTCAGAAATCCATGAAGTCGTTGAACATGGAGGGCGTATGGCTCCATGTTTTGGGAGATGCATTAGGAAACATCGGTGTTATCGCAACAGCGTTGTTCATTTGGAAGACTGATTATTCGTGGAAGTACTATGCCGACCCACTGATATCTCTTGTCATCACGGCTATCATATTTTCATCTGCTCTTCCATTGTGCAGACGTTCTTCTTCTATTTTGTTGCAGGGAGTTCCCCAGAGTGTCAACACCGAGGAGGTTCGGGCCGATCTCGAGTCGTTAGATGGTGTTGAAGATATACATGATCTGCATATCTGGATCTTGCGAGAAAATTTGTTTATTGCTACATTGCATCTTTCGACTTCGTTGGATGAGCAGGGATTCATGGATTTGGCTCAGAAAATCCGAATCTGTCTCAGTGGTCACGGAATCCATTCCATTACAGTTCAGCCAGAGTTTGTGACATCGGGACATTCAGCCATCAGTAGGCAGTCATCCATTGACTCGGGATCAAAATGTGCTATAATTGGCAATCAGTTATCGGGGGTTTAGAAAAGACCGAATCATTTACATACCTAAATTAAGTCGTTGTACTGGAATTTCAATATACTAATATTTCTATAATCATGCGGTCTCTAGGTATACATACCTCTCATTCGTTTCCAACCCAAACTGAGCTGTTGACTTGATGTTGCACGTGCAAAGGCAATATTGCTAGTTCAATTGGATATCGCTATGAAAGCTTCCGTATAAACAGTTGCAAGCATTACAGCAGAATATAGATATTAAAGGTGCTGAATGAATAACGCTGTCTCAGCTGCTTGATTAAATTTGACGTGTACACGATTATGCATGTCGCACTGCACATTATGCGCCTGTGGCGATCAGCCGAGCTATTCCGATTCGGGCAAGGCAGTCCAAGCAGCCCATGCAACCTTGCGCGGACCTAATTGCCAACCGAGAGAAAAAAGCAAGAACAGCAACGGGGTCATTTATGGACATTATTATAGAACTCAATAAATTAAACGCGCTGGATCCCATCCAGCTGCTAGTGCTAATACGTACAAAAATCCACATATAAATAATAAAACAAAAGTCCAGCACTGTGTGCTGTGGTGGTGGTTGTCACGGGTGCGTATCATGAGTGCACCTTAGTACCACTAAATGTGGAACAATGACAAAGCCCGGCAAATAGTCCAAACAATCCACATGGCCATGGTCCTTCAGGTGGCGAGTCTGCTGTTACTTGTACAGTTCGTAGCAGCCTCGCCAGCAGTTTGTCAGAACGGTTGAAATGCCGCAAAGGTCTCGAGAATGATGTAATGAAACAGTGCCCCATTTAGTCCCCACTGCTGGTACCGGAACTGGGTCGATTGGGTTTACGCCCACGGCCTGGTCCTTTTCCAATCTTTGTAGGTGATGGCCTGCCTCTACCATTACCAGTAGAAGTTGACTTGGAGGCCGCTTTTCTCACCGCCTCCAGCTGCTGCCATCTAGCCCGTAAAGGCTCTAGAAGGTCAACGACCTTCTTGGCTGTTTGCCTCCATTCATAATCTTGATCCAAATCATATTCATATAGCTGGTCAATATACATCCATGCAGAAGAAGTATTAAAGTCCATGTTATCCCCGGAAACTGGATGTGGACTCCGGTGACTCGACTTGAGATGCGGGCTCATAGGAGACGATGATGCCGAAGAGGGCACTGACGATCCGCTAGAAAGCGACGGTTCTGAAGCCATTGGTAAAACAGGAACTGCAGTTGCTGCTGCTTCCACTGCTTGAGCAAGTTGTTTGTCCTGGTACTTGATGACCACAAATTGCGATTGTTCCGTATACGACATGCTTGTATTATTAACTGCCACTTTTTTTTCTGGCCCAGTCCTAATTATTGCAACACCAGGTACGAAATTTCTCCAGTAAAAAACCACCAATTAGAAATTGTCCTTGAAGCAGATGCGTTGCCGGTCAATCGAAAAAAAAAACTACAGCACAAGCGGAAAATTAATAACAACTATGAAGAAAACACAATTTTGCCAGATGCTGCAAGGAAAAGTGCGTACGTAGTTGCCTAGCTCCTGGTGCGTAGGATGAGATGCAAGGGAAAGGGGACTGCGTACGATATTAACATCTCCCGAATTGGTGCCGGCAGTTAGCATATTTTTTTGGCAGCCAGGCCATCTCCCTCAATCAGCTCAAGGCTACAAGACTGTGGTGTTAGTATATCAGTTTGTGTAAGGTATCTAGTTGTTGGGCAATTTTCTGTTTCTTTGTTTCGAGCTGTCTTGCACTGGTTGGAGTTGTCTATACCCTACACACTCTAATAATTGGACCAAAATGCCACTACGATCATGTTAATATAGGCACAATAGCTGTGAATCAAATAAAAAGATTTAAAAAAGACATTTAATGGCATTCAAGTATCCTGTTTAGACTACACGCTTCGGTATGGACATTTCACCGACGTTGCTCGGTCATTGTTAGCGCGATAGGTTTACTTACCAGTACGGCTAGGTTGGGGGTGGCCGTTTAGGAAGCGCCGATCGCTACCCAAACCGACTGCACACTACCCTTAGACGGGGTCGCTAACGTACGATCAACCTACTCATTTGAAAATCTCTGCAAACAAACCGTTGGAGGATACTCGCATCTCACAGCATCAGTTGAGCCAGCATGTTTGCCATTCTATTCATCTTGTAATGGTTCTAGTGGCAGAATCCCCTACTATTTATGAGAATCGGGCCCTTAACAGAGGTATTGCAACCTTGCATCTAGCTCCACACCCTTAAATTGTCTCAGCCGCCTTGGCCCACCTGTCTGACAGGTTCCTGTTCGGAACTGCGACCCGTCGGCATATACCTTGCCATTGAGCGGCAATGGTCAGTAGTCCACTAATAGATTATACTGTGCGATCAGTGGTTGCGTCTTTGGGCCGGCCCTAGAGTAGCAGTATATGCGCATTCGTATAGTCTAACTTTGGATCGTTCCCCGCTCTCGATATTCCCACCCCCCACGCAGCCGCCCACTGATAGTGATATCACCCCAACATGCGGATGTTAATTGAAACCCAGTCGGCAGTGGGAATGGCATTTTCGTCCCCAGATTCGAGCCGCCTGTATGTGCAGTCCGCTGTTATTTAGCCATTCTTTCAAGTGACTGCTTCAGCATCATGTGCCGGCCGCTTGAGGTACGCTCTACTCCAACTTGTGTCTGGCGGCCTGCTGCAGTCGAGCCCCTCTGGCCCCGCGTCATAGCCTGACCCCCCTCCTCCTCCGCCCTTTTTAAAACCCTCCAGTTTCGGGGAAGAAGTGCCCTTCCCTACTACTAACAGCAAACTTTCTGGGGTAATACACACTAGTGGTGGTTAATAATCGATCTCCTCTATTTATAAAAAACCGGGGTTTTCAGTCCTTTCCCTCCTTCTCCCCAGTGCATTCTAGTTACAAACCGTTGCCAATAGTTGGGGCGACAACTGAATTGAGATGGTCAAGAAAGCTAGCCGTCGACTGGTATATACTTTGTCGTCGGCGTCGTCTGATTCTGGAGGCCATTCTCTGGGTGTCAATTCATTGGCTCTGGACCCAACCAGTGGGGCCGATAGCACTGGAACCTTGTACTCGGCAGGCCGTGATGGAATCGTCAATGCTTGGAGTCTAAAAGACGTTGACATCTCCAGCAAGTGGGACAGCGAGATTGTGCCACTGGCCCCTAAGCCCCCTAAAGTAGGCGGCAAAAAAGTTAAACCAAACTACGGCACTACCACCTCAGCGGCCAGGACCCAGGTCCATACAAATTGGGTCAACGACATTCTTTTAACCAACAATTACCAGTCGGTCATCTCGTGTTCTTCTGATTTGACCGTCAAGCTATGGAATCCCGCTACCAACGACACTACTCAAGTGGGCCAGCATCTTGACTATGTAAAGTGCATTGCATCCCCGTCTCAAACTGCGGGGTGGGTTGTATCTGGAGGATTGGACCGCAAGATTATGTGCTGGGACATTGACAGGTGTACTGAAAAGTTCAGCATAGATGTTGGTGACAAAGGCAAGAACCCCAAGGGGTCTATCTATGCTATGGCAGTCAACAAATCTTCGAATCCAGTAATTGCGTCGGGCGGGCCTGAATCCATAGTCCAACTGTGGGACAGCCGTAGTGGCGACGCAGTGACCAAGTTCGTGGGTCACACAGACAATATTCGATCTATCCTAATAAGCGACGATGGCGATTGGTTGCTCAGTGCATCCTCAGATGCTACAATCAAGCTGTGGTCGACGACAGCTTCTCGTTTACTGCACACTTTTGACATGCATGATGACTCTGTGTGGTCGTTGTTTTCTGATCATCCTACTTTGGATGTGTTTTATTCCAGCGATAGGACTGGTGTTGTTCTCAAGACTGACCTGCGAGGCTGCCATGAGTCCAATTCTGGCGTTGAAGAAGGTATCAGCTGCCTGGTGTGCAACGAGCATGAAGGAGTTTCAAAGGTTCTGGCTGCAGGATCCAACTTATGGACTACAACCAGAAACTCGCGAATTCACAGATGGACCAACGTCAATACTGGCCCCTTTGCATTGAAGCAGTCTGAAGCTCAAGAGCCCATAGTGGAGCCTGAGTCGAGCGACGACGAAGATGAAGAAGCTGACAAGGACAAACAAAAGACCAATGGCAAGCCGCCACAACCTAATGTTATAAAGACGTCATTTGTGAGGGCTGACGGTAGTGGCGCATGTCTAGACTTTGCTTCTGGTGGTGTTGACCAGCTCAGTCCTGATACCGATATTACGGTGGAACCTGTTTACATGAACCCTGTAGAAACATTGCGAGGACATGTGGGTCTTATAAAGCATCGATTATTAAACGACAAGAGGCGAGTACTCACTCTTGATACTTCAGGAGATATAAAGATGTGGGATTTGATTAGAGGAATTCCTTTACACTCATACGACCGATCAGAGCATATGGATATTGATGATTTGGCTGATCAGCTCAACCCGTTGGCCTTTGTATCGAACTGGTGTCAGGTGTCCATCCGTACTGGAGAATTGTTTATTTCTCTGGATCAATCCACCTGCTTTGATGCCGAGGTGTATGCAGACGATCTGGTCGGCGACCCGGACTTGGGAGGTATTGAAGGTATCAAAGATGCGGAGGTCCATGCAGAAGATCACCGAATCAACTATGGACGATGGGTCATCAGAAACCTGTTAGCTGGCCTGCTCGAGCAGGTTCTTGCTCAAGAACAGGCAAATCAAACCTCTGAAGCGTCAAGCACTCAAGAAAGCACTACAAAGACTGTGCCATCAGTAGACTACGATATGGTACAAAAAGTTGAAGAGCCTGTAGAAGCTGCAAAGGATGCAACTGCCAATGCTCCAGCAGATGCTAAAGGCAACTCAGGAAGCAAATTTATGGGCCGTCTACGAGGATTTGGCAAGTCCAAGAAGGAGAAGGCTGCTGCTGAACAAGCTGCTGCTCCTGCTGCTCCTGTAGCTCCAGTGACACCGGCGCCGCCCCCCGAAAAGGAGTACGCAAATTTGGCTGAGCTGGTGGAGACCATTCGTAAGAAGAAGCGAGACGGTAGTGACAAGTTTGTTCCTCCTCCAAACGTGGACGCACCAGTGGTGGAGTTCCCGGCTCACACAAAGCTCATGATATCAGAACAGCTGCCCAATAGTGGAGATACAATGGATATTTATAGAGGAACGGTGGGTTCTACCGGAAAAGACATTGAGACTTTGGAGAAACTGGTCCCTGGATGGATGGCCAGAGTTCTTCTCGAAAATGAGTTACCTACTAAAGAGCCTCCAAAGGTCGGGTTTGTGGTGCAGTCATTTGATATCGATGCACCAAGCAACGTGCGACTAACCGCTTATCATATGCTACGGGCTCGAAAAGTCCTCATGTACGTGGTCGAGCGCATAAAGAACGATGGAAGTATGCCCGAGCTTATAGAGGCTCACAAAGACATGCGAGCAGAAGAGTGGCTCGAGTTGTACTGCCAGGGTCATAAGATTCCTCCTAAAATGACTATGGCCACAGTTCGAACCCGAATATGGCGAAGCGGAGGTGATGTCATTCTCAAGTACAAGATAAAGGACAAGCCTTAGATGTATTAACAGCTATGTATATTTCTATTATATTAAACCATTAGTTAGCTTCTGAACTCATCCTGTTGCGGGTTGTTTGTAGCTTCTCGACCTCAATAAACGCTGGTGCGGCGCAACCTTGAAAAAGTGAAAATCTGTATCTACCAACTTTGTCGACAGGATTATTTATTATGGACTCGGAAAGAGAAGTCACCAGACTGTGGAGAGTCTTTCGTACCGTCAAGGAGCTTGTCCACGATCGTGTAAGTGTTTTTGGTTGTTTTTACACGGCGGTGGTCTAACATTAGGGCTACAACATTGGAGACCAAGAGCTCAATATTAGCCTGGATGACTTCCGTGTCCAGTACTGCGGAGGTGATGGATCGGTCATTCGAGCCAAAATGAACTTCCAAGCGATGCCTACTGCTGAGGCGCTTGAAAAGTTCCCAGACACTGGATCCCTGTGGGTAAACTTTTGCGACGAAGCATCGGTCGGTGTAAAAACAATGAGAGACTTTTGTCTCTTGATTGCCAGCAAGCACTTTTCGTCGGCTATATTCATCTATCAAACTAGCATTACACCTTCTGCCGCCAAGCTTGTGCCAAGTGTCGCGCCGGCTACCATTGACATGTTCCAGGAATCAGACTTGGTGGTCAACATCACAAAGCATGTGCTAGTGCCTAAGCATATTCGACTGTCAGACGCAGAAAAGAAAGAGTTATTAGAGCGATACCGACTGAAGGAGTCGCAGCTACCACGAATTCAGCGGGAGGACCCTGTGGCACGACACTTGGGCCTGAAACGAGGCCAGGTCGTCAAAATCATCCGACGTAGCGAAACCAGTGGCCGCTACGCCAGCTACCGAATTTGTTTATAATGTACAATACTAATGGCAATATTATTCTATACATTACGCATGATTTACATGTCTACACAGCTATACACAACCTATACGACCCTGAGAGCCCTTCTTCTGTCTCGCTTAAACAGTAAACACCGATGAGTGTGACAGTCTTGCATGCCACGACTGTTAATCAATCGGTGCTAACAACTATCCTAAGGCGCTAATTATTGCCGCTAGCGTGTTTGAGCTTTGTGGTGATTGATGTTTCATGTATTTCACATAATACGGCTAGTGATCGGCGTGCACAACCGACCAGGTGCTGTCTCAGGTACAACCCCCAAAACGCACCAATCTGAAATTATTGGCATGCTTGTGGACAGTGGCCACTTAAAACGTACAGCGTTTATGAGAAGGCTGTGTTGGCTGTCATGGTGGCTGGCTCAGCGAGGTGGATCCACTTCACAACCTGCCACCCCAATTTGGCACAGGGCCTAACCACAGTCAGATAAGCACTATACCTGCATGTCGATGGAGATCGGAAAAAATTATAGTAGTTGGTTTCAGCAGATCGCCTTCAATGACGACCAGCCAGCTAAATATAAAAAGGGCTGTAGCTGCCCACGGCACTTTCGGTTAGATAAATTCGAGTTCAATAGACCATTGCGTATTGTTTTACTTTGCAACTTGTTTTTACTTTGCATTGGTTTGACATCTCTCAGCGCACAACCAAAAACTAATCAACACATTACACATATATATACACATGGCGGCCTACGTTGCACGGCTAAGGTCCTTGGCAACTGCCAATTTGGCAGTGCTGTCGCTCCGACTGGTCCAGTTTTTCTTTGCTGGAATTGAGGTTGGTGTGATGGGTTACTACATCAAACTTGAGACAGAGGCTGGTCAGAACGCTTCTTCTCCGTATGTCTTCATGCTGGTTGCAGGAGTCATCACCATGTTGACCCAGTTCATTTACTGCTTCAGTTTCTACCACCCAATGGTGTTTTTCTGGGATGCTTGCATTGCTGCAGGATGGCTGCTGGCCTTCTTCTGGCTGTTGAACTTTGTGTCTCCCCTGTCATGTTCTTGGGGTGCATTCAACCCATTTGGAAGCGACAAATGTGGTCAGACAAGGGCAGTGCTCGTTTTGGCTATTGTTCTTGGAGTTCTGTGGTTCCTCACTGCCTTGATTGGGCTCTGGTCCCGCATCCGTGCCAGCAGAGCCTCTGCAAGCAAAGCTTAATTGACATCCTGCATCATCACACTTCATCATCTGTCGCCCGCCCCTATTCTCTACGAATCCTGTTAATAGACTAATAAAATGAGATCAATATTCGCAATCACCTCTGCACTCCAATGTAAATTCAAGCGATAATATATATATCACAGAGTCCCGGCAATAATAGAGTCTTGAACGCCATGCCACCATGATACGTTGTTTAGTTTAGTTGCAGCAGCAGGACTCACCGACGCCCCAGCCTGTCCAAGGAACACAGGCCCAATTGTAATGATAACACTGTCAACTAGCTTTGATTCCAGTAGCAGGCTATTTATGACCTTGACTCCGCCTTCAACCATGACTGAGTTGATACCCAGCTCGTAGATCGATGCTAATATGTGGGGCCAATTCATGACGTCCACCTCCACAATCCGTCCATCAACTTCTTCCAGTATGCTTCTTGTATCGGCAGAACTGACAGTTCCCTTCTGAGCTATTATCCATGGACCAAGGCCTTGCTTTTGTTTTGCAATCTGGATGACTCTGGACTCTGGGGTAATATTCCATCGCAAATGGGGATCAATTACTATAGGGCGCGGGGAGGGTCCTCCATCAAACCGGCAATTCAGACTGGGATCATCAGCAATTGCAGTTCCTACACCAACAAGGATTCCTTGGTGCTTGGATCTTAAATAATGGGTCATTGTCTTTGTTTCTGGGTGTGAAATGACCGTTCGAACTCCCGGAGCTGCAGCAATCTTAGAGTCTAGTGACTGTGCATAGGTCAGCGTAACAAAGGGTCGATCCTCAACATGGCTAGGAACATACTTTTGTAAAAATTGGGGTAGTGAGTCAGCTAGTGGACTGAGGTCTTTTGACATTGGCCTGTTTTCCTTTCCTAGGTGCTAGTCGTAAACTAAACTCAGTGTATCGATTACTTGCATGAAATGACACCCAGCCCCACCTACCCGACTTTACATCATCCTCGCCACTATGGAGACAGCAGTAGCAGAGGCGACAATTGCCAACTCCCCTATTGAGCATCGGTTCAATCCCTACTCCGATAATGGAGGAACGGTTCTCGGCATTGCTGGTGAAGACTACGCTCTGCTTGCTGGAGACACCCGTCACACCACTGGATACAGCATCAACTCTCGGTACGAGCCCAAGGTATTTGCAGTTGGCGACGACCTCATTTTGACAGCAAATGGCTTTGCAGCCGACGGTAATGCGCTTGTAGAAAATGTCAAGGCCCAGATTGAGTGGTACCATCACGCCCACAATCGGCCATTGCGAGTTCAGTCATTGGCGCGAACCATCCAGCATACGTTGTATCGAAAGCGATTCTTCCCATACTACGTTCATACCATTGTAGCAGGCTTGGACGAAGAGGGTCGGGGAGCCGTGTATTCATTTGATCCCGTTGGATCATACGAGAGAGAGCAGTGTCGAGCAGGAGGTGCAGCGGCAAGCTTAATAATGCCTTTCTTGGACAACCAAGTCAACTTCAAGAACCAGGTTGACCCCCAGACAAACGAGCCCCGAACTAGAAGCTATCTGCCTCTGGAGGATGCCATTGGTTTGGTTCGAGACGCATTCGGCTCTGCTACTGAGCGCCATATTCATGTCGGTGATGGTCTCGAGATTCTCATTGTCACCAAGAATGGCGTAGAGACTCGCTACTTCCCTCTGAAGAGAGATTAGTTTAGACGAATACTAGCTGATAAATGCACTCATGTTTACAAGTTTTCTTTTTTTTGAAGGTATATAGTTTGACTGTCTGTAACTATCCAGCTAAACCGCCACATAGATGGGGGCAGAAATTGAGCTCTTGCTTTATAGTGAGATTCTTTTATTCAGCTCAAGTGGGCTTAGCTTTGTAACCCTGTTTGACCTGAGAGAGGACGTCCGAGGTTGTACATCTATCCATCTGGAGATCCGTGGCTTACTTACTTACTGGGGGAGCTCGAACTTCTCTCCCTTCATGACTTTAGTGTAGTACACGTAGAAGAAGTCAGAATACAGAACCGTCTGAATAACACCAGCAAAAAATGACACATAGTCAAAGTCAGTGTTGGTGACCCATCGCCACACCCAGTTAAGAATATACAGGGCTCGGTACACACCCAGAGCAAAGATGTAGTGTACCGTCAGCGACTCGGCTCTGCCAGTACGCTGTACAATAAATAACTGGGGCAAGATAGCAACCGACTCCAACCAAATGCTGAATGCCCAAATGATTTCTGACAGAGAAAACTGCAAATTGAATATTAGCGACATGACAGCAGATGCTCCCAAAAGATATTCTACCTTGAACGTGTCAATGTTTGGATTGGTGGTTGATCTGTATTTGACAGCCATCAGATGGAGAATGTAAATTGAGCTTCCAATGTAAAAGAATTTCATCACCACATTGTATAGAATTGACCATGGTCGATACAGCAGGTCCAGATATCGAGTGAGGTACACCAGTGCGTATAAAGATTGGGTCTTGAGCGAGATACCTGCCACTGATCTGGAGCTTCGGATCTTGGTCAACAGCAGGTAAATACTGACACAATGGGCCAAATCACCTCCCAGACGGAAGATGTTGAACATGGTTGTCCTTTTTATTGATTTCTCGATAATAAATACTTGTCAACTTGTTAAGCTGGCTGTGCAGTTGGGACTAATAAATCACCAAACGACACGTTTCAGCCGGCGCGATTTGCGGCTAGGCAATATGCAACAACTTATTGCTACAATCTATAGTGTCAAACATTGAACCAATGTACCAAAACACCATTCCAGCTAATGGGCAATTCTTGTGGTGTCCTGATTTTCTGTTTTTTTGAACCCGTTATCTGTAGTTTTCTCATAATTAACTGAGATCAGTTTTGCGCTTTTTTGGCACTGTAGTATCTTCATCCATCAAAGACTTGTACTTCGTACGACCTCTGAGACCCAGGCCACTTCTGACTTGTAGAGCTTGGGGCAGTATGGATTTATCCCTATAGTCATCCTCTGTCTGTCCTGCAAAATCTCTCTGAAGCAGTTCGTCATCTTGATAAAATGCTCCACGATGGTGGTATTTCTGCATATAAGACATCTTGCCACGGGATTCCTTGGCCTCCCTTTCCTGCCTAATCTTTTCTTGATCTTGTTTTACCTTCTCTTCTTCGCCTAGCTCCCGTTGCTGCTCTAAGAGCTCTTGTTCTCTTTCTGCTGCTTCGATTTCTTGACGTTCTCGAATCTCTCGTTGTCGCTGTCTTTCTTTCCAAGCAAGCTTCTCAGCAACGGGATCTAGATCATCTGTATCGTCAACGTCTGCTATATCCACGAGCGCAGATAACTTGGAGTTGTCGGCTCGTTGCTCCTCCCGGATCGACTGTTCAATCAACTTCAATGTGTTTTCCTTCTTACGTTCAGATGCAGCAGACTCTGTTTTGATATCATCACCGACATCTTTGCCTCGTTTATTCTTTGGGATGAATTTAGGTCGCACTAGTATTGGTTCTTGGTCGCTGTCGCTATCCTCGTCGCTACCGTCTGCACTGTCGTCGTCATTACCGTCTTCACTGTCGTCGTCATTACCGTCTTCACTATCGTCACTGCTCGCTTCATCACTCTTGCTGTCGGAAACCACACCAGTTTCATTAATATTAATATCATCTACCTCCTTTGAAGTTTTCTGGTCGTCATTACCGGCCATGGTCTCCATTTCACTCGTATGCTGGTGGGCGACCTGACTTGAATCATTAGAGTCTGTCTGCTCCGAGTCTGGAGACGAGTCCCCAGTATGCAAATGTTGGTTCAAAACACCATTTTTATCATGATCTTGTATGCTTAATGACTCTACCGCTGTCTCGTTCTCATGTATGGGGTTCTGGATCCTCTCAAGGTCTGCAATGTTGATAGTTGATCTCTGTTGCATTTCATCCTCGTTGTTGCCATCGCCATCTACATGGGACACATTATCATCACCACTCAGGTCCTCCGAATCAGAAGACTCAGCTAGAGGCTTTCCTGGGAAATATCTCTTTATTCGCACTGGTCTGCGTTTGGTCCTTGAATCATTCATGTTGGTTGATGGTTCAAGCGGCTTTTGACTTCACTTTATACATGTCGAGCAAGCCAGCACCCAAAGTCAACCAAGGTAGGTAGTTAAAGCGTTAGTATCAATTGTCTAATAACAGAGCTTCAAGCTCAATACAACACCTTCAAGGCCACACTTCAGCAAATTTCACAAAAGGTCGGCGAACTGGAGAGTGAAGCAGATGAACACAAATTAGTACTGGACACATTGAGCACTATGGACAAGTCTCGAAAATGCTTCAGAATGGTTGGCGGCGTACTCGTTGAGAAAACAGTAGGAGAGGTTGTGCCAGCTCTTGAAACAAATTCTGATGGCCTGAAAAAGGTGCTGGAAACTCTTCTGGAAGATTACAAAAAGACTGAATCAGAGATGAGTGCCTGGCAAAAGAAGAATAAAGTCCAAATTGTTCAAACATAGGCTGTGTACAATACTTTTAACAATCAAATTAGCATAAGCAAAATGTTATTATTATTTTTTTATTTTTATTAATTCACACTCGCAAGTATTTCAAAATCTATTACTGGGTCTTTTTGGTTACCGAAGCTTTAGGAGTAGATCCAGCAAAGAGGTACAACACCACAAATATAAACCAAGCCACTACAACGCAGCCAGCTGAAGTAAGATACACCCACGAGTTGGTGATCTCCCAGCTTCGTGGCCACTCATCATTAGCAGTATGTCGCACAGTGACCACATTAGCCTCTTCAACAAATGAAACTCCTGGTCGCTGGTAAGAGGTTCTAAATGTAAACATACCGTACTGATCAGGCAGCTGGAATGTCGTGGTGTAAGCAGCATACTCTGAAGTGGACTTTTCGCTGTCAATGGAAAGGTTCAGTCGGTAGTAGGGGTCAAGCATGGTGAACTCCAGCTGAACATCATCAGCCTTGTAAGGAGCCCAGTGATCACCATTCCACTCTGACAACAAAATCTCATAACCAGCCTCTTCAGATACCTTGTACAAAGGTGGATTGACAATTTCTGGGGCTCGAGGATCGTAGTGTTTGACACCAACAGACTTGATGACTGATTTTTCCTGGAAGGTCCACTTGGTTAGGCTGTCTATGAACAATGCTCCAGTCGTCTCATCAGTGAACAGCTCAGGAGAGCCTATCCAGGCAAATCGAGAGTTGGCTCTGCTTTGGAGACCCGCTGCCAAACTTATTTGAGATCCAGACGTCCACAGCTTATTTGCAACGTCACCTTCTTCCATTGATCGGGCATCAAACACGTATCCACTAGAAGGACCCGACAGAATAGGAATCAGCAACTCGTTGTTTCCGAGATACGCAGCATTTCCACTGTACTCAAAGGTCTGCTCACCAATCTCGCTGGAAATCACCGACTGAGGCGCAACAATCTTGGTGCTGTCGACAACCAGACGTCGAGAATCGCCATTGTCTCCAAAGTGATCTACCACTTCGTAACCACGAGGACTTATATAAATTCCTAGCTCAGATGCAAGCTCGCGAATGCTTTCAGGAGACGATTGACCAGATGTAATGGCAAGAATGTTTCCTCCCTTATTGAAAAACTCTAATAGCTTGCTGGAGGACAATTTGGGTCCCAATGACTTTGCCTTGGACGGGAAAATCACTAGATTTTCATACACCCGCTCACCAAACTCTTCCAGCTCCCATTCTGTGTCCCGCACATCTTTAATGTCCAACTTGTAATCACGTTCTTTCAAACTTGTCAGATACGAACTGTACACCGACAGGTCTGCTTCGTCCACAATTGCAATCGAACGGGCCTCTGACACAGGCTTGGCGTTCACCATTGCCACTGCAGCTGCAAGAGAAGCCCACACTCCGAGGTTTCGTAATCCCGCCAAAACCATTGCGTTGTCTAAACCTCCACGTCACAACGTCAGATGCAGATGTCCAATGTCTTCGACACGCCGCGCCATTTAATATTGGCACCGTCACAGCCTCACGATAAAGCACGGATCTATCAATGTTGGTCAGTTAACTATGACCCAGGACGATACAGCTGATATCGCTCAAGCGTATCAGGAAATCACTAAAGCAGAGAATGCTGCGTCTGTATGTTTTTTGTGTTGATGGGAGTTTGCTTACGATAGCGTTTAGAGAAGTTGCTCGATTCATTAGAGGGGAAAATGGACAGTTTTATAGCCAGTGATGAACTACAGCAGCTATTATCGAGTGAGGATCTCAAAGATCTTAAAGATTTTGTAAATAAAACAGATGCAAAGGCGGACAATGATAAACAATAAGGCTCAAAGTTAAACCCAATATAAACTGTCACCAATGTTTGAGGGGCTACACATTATTACGCTATCTAAATAGAAAGCATGCAATGCAATAAATATTTAAGTACTTATTTTGGCTGCAAAGGCGTCCATGACAGCTCTCTCGAGTCGGTATCCATAAGGCTGCTAGCCGTAGATGATTTGCTGCTAGTACGAGATCGTGGTGGCGGTGGTGGTGGAGGAGGAGGTGTTGAGGTTCCGCTTGACGGTGCAAGGAACGATGTATCGAGAGGCGATACAGTATGTACTCTATCAAGCCGTGGGGGAAGAGCAGGAGGGGATTCAGATAATTGACCATTAGGACCCAAATGAACTGGCTTGCGCGGAACAATCGGCTTGCGTTTGAGCTCTTGACCAGACCCTGGTCGCTGAGGCAGTGGTGGAGGTCTATCGACAAAATCAGGCACCAGCTGTGAATCAGCCGAAAAAGGATTATCTGGCTTTTGCCAATTGATGACTTGGTTCTTTGACGCAGGGGTCATGTTGACCTTTGCTAGCTGACCCCCAGATATCCACCACTTTTTGGCATCTGTACTGGGAGGCGGCAGCCCGTGCGTGAGCATAGTTTCACTCAGATTCTCCAAGTTAACAAGGTAGTTGGTATCACCAACCTCTTCTCTTCTCTTTCGATATATTTCTGCGCTTAGCTTTTCTTTTGCCTTCTGATCGATGATTGTCACCTGTGCTCGGAACGTCGCATATACAGGCCTGTGGTCCGAAAACATGAGGGGAGCCGATCCATACGACAACTGACGCATGTTTGTTCCCCGGCTCAAAATTCTATCAGTCCATGACGGCGTTCGTGCTTTTTCCGAGGTATCATATATGTCGGTACCATTATCAAATTTATAAGTGGGCAGGAACTTTATCTGCATTTCGTTGTAATATGGGAAAGTCTCACCTTTCACCATTTGAAGATTCAACTGGTCCCGTTCAAACATGGAGCCAATATCGCCTTCTTCTATAAGAGCACGGACCTTTTCGTTAGGTAGATCAACTCTGTAATTGAAATCTCCTAGCCAAATCACAGAATCGTGGTCTTTGATTTTTCTTCCTCTAGAAAATTGCAGTCCACTGGACAAAGTCTTGTAGTCCTGGTGACGCTCATCGATGTTATTGGCACCGGCCGCCAAGTGGGCTGTAACAAAGCAGAATGATGTGTCGGCAAACTTGAAACTGACGGCAACACCACCCTTGTTACCTGCCATACCACCTAAACCAGTTTTCTTGGTTGCCCCCTCTACATTTTTGATAAACAACACTTCTGATCTCTTTACAAACACCATGAGAGCCGTCCCTACTAACTGTCCAGATCGCAACAACACATAATGGTCTCTGGAATTTAAGCATTGGGATACTTGGCGCTCCCAGAATTCTTTTTTGCCAGCATCAGCATTCAGAATCTGACCGGGAGTCAACTCTACCAGCTCCTGGAATCCAATCAAAAACAGATCAGGGAGGTCTTCTTTCTTTGGGTTATCCGGAAACAGCCAGCATGACAAATCCACATTGGCAACGCATCCATTAAGATTGAACGTTCCAGAGAAAATCTTGATATTCCTTGACGACGTGTACTCATTATTGCGACGGCGAACTTCAGCATTAACAAAGTCATTGATTGGATCGTGAAGTACCACTTGGATCTGGCCCTCTAGACGGCCCAGAAGAATATCCATTGTATTCTGGCGACCTTTATCCACAAAATTGTTAATGTATAAACGTCCAACAGATTTTGTCACATCAGCAATCGCACCCGCAATACCATTTTTGCCACTTCGAGTGAAAGAAGTCTTCAATGCATTTGTACCGGCGTATATTTGTGACAGTTGGTCACCATTGTCAGCCCACAGTACATTGTGCTTTGACCACAATTCAGCATTCGGGTATATCTCGTGGTATTCAAGGAAAAGCTCTAGGGCGTCCTTCGACACCAGCTGCTGAATCAAGTTGGTTCTATCCAGACAATCCAGGCAATTGGTACGGAAAACACCAATCTGTTCTGTCTCATCCTCGTTTGTCTTAGCATTGTTGCTATAGAATCCAAAATCAATCATCTCCTCTTGAATTCTGGGCAATATTTTAGTCGCAGCAGCATAACCGCCACCGTGGGCTACTTCTGAATGAAAATCAAAGTGGGTGTAGCCAAGGTTAGTTTTGAGACTTGGATTAGATCGCACATGCTCCTCGTACCGACGAGTTAGATCAACCTCGCCGGCTTTATCAGCCAGCAAATTGACAATATGTACACTGCCAAATCGCTGCATAAGAGACTCAAAGTGACGGTCAAAGGCCGGCTGCGCGGCCTCTATAGATCTGGTAATGTTTATTTTGGCAGATAAAAGATTGGCATCTTGTTCCCAAAACAGAGGAACACTCCCACGCAGCTGAACGTATCCAAACGTCGGTCCATTTTCCATCCACAGCACTGTTTCTGTCTCAACAAAATTGGCAACATTTCCATTATCGTCGACGCCTCGGGCGTTGTATCTGGTGCCTGCCCTTCTACAAGATTGACGAGATATAACCGTCAACGTCGCCTGTACCTTGTCAATTCGCAACGAGGTAGTGCCTGCAAAACCACGAATCACGGTAGTTAAGAACCCTCCCTTGTCGAGCAATGCCATTTCTTCGCGAGGAAGTCTATTTCGAAACTTGAAAAGCTCAGACATCATGAACGAGTTCCACATGAATGATGTATCTATAGTATCGATTGTAAGGCTCTTCGAAGACGTTTCACTAAAGTTAATCAAAATTCGCACGGGAACAAGTTCTTACCGATTCTGCAGCACACAGGTTAGATCAAAGTTGGTAGAGTAGTAGAAACTGCCATTGCTTAACAGCTTTCGGATGTTTGTACATGGGTGCTCAGCATAACCAGTAGCTGGACCCGACCCGTTGTTACTTCCAGACATGTTCGGCACATCTATTGGATAGCCATTGGCGTCAAGAGTGATGAAATCCCAATCTGGCCGAGTGAGACAGTGGAACTCGACTCCATAGATCCTGGATATCGTCTCACCAGGCCGTGGCGAAGCAACTTCAGCGCGACGGGTGATACAACACAAATATACGTCTCTGTCGATGTTGATGAGGCCTGAGAATCCGAAACATTCTTGATTCGATAAAAGAACGTACTCGTTGGCGTTGACAGGCTCGAGTTTAGTGAATTCTACAATGCATCGTGGCTCAGTTCGGACTTCTTGATTTGATGCCCCGCCAGAGCCTTCTGCGACAGGGGCCGGATGATCAAAGTACCGGAAAATAAGGAAACGGTCTTCCGTAGCCAGTGCCAGCGAACGGGGCTGTTGTTTAACAAACACCTTCATCCCGTTCGTGTGACAAGTAAGCGGCGTACGTTGATGATGGCATCCTAAGAGGGGCAAGCACCTGACTATCAATTTCCACACACCGCAACTAATAGAGGGTGACGTTGGTGGGGTACTGCTTGGAATTGATATGATTTGTAACAAAATTAAAAATTTAATAGCTGAATAAATTATTTAAAGTCCCAAATAAGTAACCTACTCTATATATTAACAACGACAAAGTGAGCTTTACAAGTATTGCGACACCTCGTCGTCGAGATACTTCCACAACTTCTCACCAGCACTGCCCTTGGCACCATCAAGTACATCGCTTCTCAGGAACCCAATGCTTCCCCAAGGAATGATATAGGCATTATCATCAGCCTCGGTGAGCTTGGGACTAAGCAGAGCAAACAGCTCAGAATAGGCTCCATTGATTGGGGGATAGAGCATAAGGTCCACGATTTTGGCCTGCAGGCCCTGCAAAGACCTCTGCAATTCTGACCGGAGATTACCAGGGTGACAAGAGAAGCTGAGAACGCCAGAGTCTGGATGCTTCTTTGACCACAATATGGACTCGTAGCAGTTGATGGCTTTGCTTTGGCCGTAGAGAGCCATCTGAGAGCCCGATGACTTTTCGTAGTTCATGTCATCCCAGTTGATTCCACCATTAGATGGAGATAGAGCATGGGCAGATGACGAGACCCACACAATACGAACTGCATCCTTTGGTGATGTCTTCGCTGTCTTTATTAGAACGTCATCGAGGAACTTCTGCAGCAAATGAGGCCCGATGTTGTTAACTCCGAGCTGCAATTCATAGCCCTGCTTTGTCTTGGAGCCAGGAGGGGGCGCCATGACACCTGCGTTGTGAACGATTCCATCGAGTCGGGTTTCAGAATCGAGGAACTTTTGCACACCAGGCTTTATCGAACTGAGGTCTGAAAAGTCAACCAAAAAGTAGTCTACTATGCCTTCGGGAAATTCTTCCGACAGCTTCTTGGTGGCTTCATCGATTTTAGTTTGGCTTCTTGCTACCATCCAAACTTTGGCTTTAGCCTGGACAAGGAGCCGAGTCACTTCAAAGCCGATTCCCGTCGGGCCCCCTGTAACAATGAACACCTTGCCAGACAAATCTGGGTAGTCCTTCTCAGTGTAGGTTGGGGCTGGGGGGCAAAAATGCTTGATAACTTGTATATGATCTCTGAGTCCCATTGTGATAATTCTTTTGCTGTGAAAAGAAGATTGTTAAATTAAATTGCTGGCCTTTTATATAATCCGGCCTATACCTGAGGCGGGCCACATTGACTTCCTAATGGAGATAAAACTCCCCCTTTAGGCCCGTCGTGAGCCGCCGCACCTTCGCTGTTAGGCGTTACCAATAAAGACTGTGATTAAATCCGCTAGTTAAGCGTGATGACATCGTATTCCGCTCTAGGCCGATATTAGGCGATGAGCTGTGAACATCAAGGTTTCACCGAGCCCGTAGGCAGTGTAGCTCACCCTTTATCATGTGTAGCTGCAGTCTAGTTGCGGCCTTTAGTAAGCTGACTAGGTGATTCTGATACTACGCATTCATTGCTTTGCTGGTGTCAACTTGCCCGCAAGCAGTGTCAGTATAAGTAGCCAGCATGCTAAAAGACCAGCCTGCTAAAGAAATGAAGATTGAAATCCCAACGCCAAGCTTGAGTTAAAATTTGCCTGATTCACATATAAGTGTTACGATAACGAGTGTTACGATGACCCTCTGCTATGTCTAGTGTATGCAAAGACAGTGCATGTTCGGCCCTTAATCACTCCGCGAGGATGTCTTTTGAGACAACTCATCAACACTCAGTACCAATAATAACAGGCACATGTAGCCAGACAACACTCTCTCTATATATGTAATAGCCAAAGAAACTGAGTACTAGACTGCGAATCAGGACAGCCGTTAGATTGATCTTTGCCCTCATGGCGTCCTAACCACTATCTCCGTATTTGACTCCCTAACCTTCGACATTAAGCGATGCGTAGCACCCGCATTTGCGCGCTTCATCACCTGCCACAATGAAGTCCAAGCCGTCACTTCGTGACTACAAGCATCAGTGGACAGTGTCAACAAGGTGGTCAGACAACGACCAATACGGCCACCTTAACAATGCGGTATATTACCAGCTATACGATGCGCTCATCAATGCATATATGATAGATAAATGTGACTGGCACCCGACAAAACCAGCTGCCCAGTCTGACTTTATTGGACTGGTAGTCTCTTCGGGGACAGAATATTACGAGATTGTGGAGGGATTCCCGACACCAATTATTCTAGGACTAGGCGTTACCAAGCTTTCTAAAAATAGCGTTGAGTATGAAATTGGTGTATTCCAGCGTGGCTCTCCAGATCAAGTTCTCGATGATCTGCGCGCAAAGGCCATTGGACGGTTTGTCCACGTATTTGTTGAAAGGAATACTAATAAGACATCTCCGACTGGCATGCCGCAAAAGATACGATCCGAGCTTACAAAATTAGTTATGCAAAAGTCGAAACTGTAGACAGATATTATTATTAATTCAACATAGGCAAATGCACATAAATATTAAGATCTTTTCCGGGGTTTTCGCGATTTGGATTTTTTGGTCGTCAGCCACATCACCTGCTTGGCTACAGGCTGTGCTATCGAGTCCCCTATAATATACACTAGCACCATGGTTACGAGAAGAACCATTTGCACAAGTAAAACAGAACCAGAAAAAAAGATGCATGCAATTTTGATGACAGAGTCCTTGATGTCACTCAGAGTAGGTAAACTGTTCTTAAGAGCTTTGACAACCTCCGCTGGAGGCACAAGCTGGAAGTTGTCCGATGACAACGATGCTAATAGGATGTCAGGACTGGTGAAGGAGACCCATATAAATTGGAATATTTCGGCAAGCTCCTGAGGAGACACAACAGAGCGCACAGAGCTCTGCATTAATTCCGATGTCATTTTCCAAGACAAAACTGTCCCCGAGATATCACCAGGGCGGGTAGGCCCTCGAATTCCGATAACAGCATTGTCATTTTGAGATTTCGTCGGTTTCTTCTTGCGCTTACTTCCAGGAGAATTGGATGCTACTGCAGTCGATGGTTTGGATACGACAGCAGGGAGATTAGCGACTGGTTTCTTTGCACCGACCCCTTTGGCTCCTATTGGACTTAAACTCTCTGTGTTTCCGATTGCTTTTTCTGGGTCTTTGGACTTCAATTTCAAAATATCTTCAGGACTCATAACAAAAATGCTGGTGTCGCTGGTGCGGGCATTATGTCTGTGTCGAGCCATAATTGGTGTGACGTTGTTAACAGGTAGTGACATGTTGGCCACCTTTCGCCGTCTTCCAGATGATGGAGCTGCGACTGGAGGAGTTCGGCACTCTGGTGCTGCTTTGATTGTAGGTGGTACCTTTCTATCAACTGGAGCCTTTCTATCAGCCGGGGAAGGGGACAACTCATCTTTCAGTCGAGCATTTTCTGAACGAGCGAGCTGCTGTAACTGCTCCTGGAGCTTTTGCTCCTGTTCAACAGCTAGCTGAAAAGATCTTGGACGGCTTTCAATGCTTCGTCGAATGCTGTTCTTGTGGTGTTCGAGTTCGACAAGTTCGGTATTGGCAGTATTCCCTACGGCTGGAAACTTGTATGTTGGCGAGTTACCTGGTGAGGTAAAGCTGTTCTCATCATTGTCAAACGGTGATCCGAAATTAAACGAAAGGTTCAAAGACCGCCGTTTTCTTGATTTGTCGCTGGTTGCTGAATCCCTTCGTTCAGGTTCAGAAATAGGGGCTTGTAATTGCAACGCTCTGAAGGGCCGTTCACTTAGTGAATATCTGTATTCCACCTTAGAAGGTGACGTCGTCGTCATGGTGGCTCTACCGCAGAATTAAAGCTGCTGACTCGAACTTAACGGAGCCGGACCTATTCTTTCTCGACGATAGTAAGTTGGCTACTTCGCAGTGGTTACTGTGGATATAGACCCCATTTTGAGGATCAAACAAACAAACCCCTGAGAATGAGCTTCCTTACCCACGATTTACTGTGGAGGCAGCCACGGCGCAACAGCATGAGCCTCACATGCACACCGTATTAGGCATCTCAGGGGTAAACAACCATGATGTTTATGATGTTTTTGGTTGATTGATCGAAGCTACAGCATAATCTTGTGATAGGTAATGATTCAATGCATAATTATTGGTTTTGTGTGCTTAATGTACAATAATTAGTAGTATTCTGGGAGACCCAGAACAGGGAAATCAGGGATCGATGGTACGCTGCAGTTGAAGGTTCGCTGGTAGGCGACTTTGGGAAGAATACCAGCATCGCGACCCTTTTTATAAGCCCATTGTGACGATGTGATCTTCTCAGTATCCCAAGTCCAGTATATAGAGCCCCATCCTCCACCACTTTCAAAGGCATCCATTTGTAATTCTGCAGATTGGAGCAAATATTGCTTGTACTCATCAGAATAAGTACTAGGATCGCTGTTGGAAGGATCACATGTGCAATTAAAACCTTGAGGACAAGACGGGGTCAAAACAGCCGGGGTATCATAGCCGGGATTAAAAGTACCCTCCCATCTCGAACCTACACCAACGTTGTTCAAATATTCAGCACAGTCGTTATCGGCCTGACTCCATTCTCCGATAAGCGTGGGTCCATGCCCGGTCTGAGTGTTTGAAGATAAATTCATTGTCTGGGCCCATTGAGTGCATACCAAATTAAGTTTGGCAGAATGTGAGAGCCCAATCATGTAGGTGTCGAATATCGTGTACTGATGAATATCCAGAGTCATATTTGGATAGCTGGACTCTGGAAACTTCCCTTGCCAGCTTGCAGCGCCGAGAAATCCGTCACCAAATACAATATTTCCAGAATACCCTGATCCTCGTACTATAGAATATGCTTGCTCTGTCCAGTTATAGACCGAACTGAAGTTTAGTGTTTGCATCTTTGGCTCATTCACCAACCCGTAGAACGTCACCAAATTCTTGTACCTATCTTGGCTGAAGAACTCTGACAGTTGCTTATGTAGATCCAATGATTCCTGACCATATACTTCTCCTGCAGTACCGTTCAACCAGTGAGGGTATCCCTGCCTGCCGCTGTGGTTCCAGCCATTCTGGCTTCCGGGAGCAGCATGAAAATCCAAGAAAACCCTCAGGCCGTATTTTCTAGCCCACTCAATGCCTCGCAACAGGTATCGCCAGCTAACTTGAGGCAAAAACTGATCCCCAGGATACGTCTTGACAGCCCAATAGCCATATGGAATTCGTACGTGATCCAAACCCGCGTCTGCAATCTCTGCAAATGTTGATTCGTTGACAAAGCTCAAATAGTGGGACTCGAGGGTGTTTTTAACATTGGAAATGCCTCCCGAGCTGTTCAGCGATCCCACCAGAGTCCACTCATCAACTATTGGATCGGACGACGAATTAGAAAAGTATGATGGTGTGATAAATGGTTCGAGAACGAGCCAACCACCAATATTCACTCCTCGAATAGGCAGCTGTCCGTAGGGAAACTCATCACTAAGAGGTGGCACATTGGAATTAGCACTCTTCGAATTGTCCCAAGTCGAGTTAAGTCCCATGATTGATAATCCTCCCACCGTCTCATTGGTATATGTCATATTGAAGTCTGTATGATCCATCCAAGTTGACGGATCTAGTATGGTACCATTGGCAGATGCAGGAATTGCGGTCGATATTGGTAAAGATGACGAAACGGAAGATGCTGTTGAACTAGGCTGTGCAGAGTGGGATGTTGTCGATTTGTGCTTTTTAGCAATGACAAGAATTCCAACAGGAATTAAAACTGCAGCAAGAACGATTATGACGGCAACGGTAACCAATAATGCAATGCACCAGCCCGGCATGCGTCGTTTAGGCTTTTCGCTAGTGGTCTCCAGGGGATGATCTGGGTCTCCTGGATTTCCATTAATTGGAGATGCGCGACGTGACTCTGAATAAGGAGCCACTGGTGGGGGAATGCTAAGCGTATTATGGACGTTTTCACTGACTGGCCGTTGCTTTTGAGGAGCCATCTCTTTGCTGAGGAAGTTTCCCAGTGCTGCCTCCGAGCCTTGCCAATACTGACCGTCGCTGTGTGTTAAATGAGGAATGTTGTCTTGAAATGCTCCCACAGCAGGGCTACCAAGCGACTTTTTGGTGCTCAGGTTACCAGAACTAGATACCATTGTAGAGCGGTCTGTTGTCGATTCATCAAAGTCGTGAGTCTCCAAGTTTGAGTCAGTCTCGGGTTGAAGAAAACTGAAGTCGCTGTCGCTTTGGGCACTGTGAAGCGAATGCATGTCGGTCTCGATAAATGTATATCTTGGTCGAGGAGGTGGAACCATATTCTGAGTGACCGACTCCCGCACAGACTTGCGGTGTCTATTTTCCATTATTGACAAAGTTGGGCTTTCCATTTTGAAACCAACCCCCTGAACCGAGTTGCTACTAATGGGAATCAACTACACTTTACAAACGTGGAAACACCCACAACCAAGCAATAACAAAACAAAAATTGACAAAATTGAAAACCGGAAGCGAGTGACTAGAACGTTTAGAAAAACTGGATTCTGGTGACAGGAATGCTTAAAAGGGGCGCCGTGCACTGGCCCACTTGGTTGATTCAGTTCATGCATCCCCTAGATCCAATTTGGGTGTGCTATGATCGGTTTTTTTAACATCATGCATAATGTAATCCCCTGAAAATGGGGTGCAGCACAAACAAGCGGGCAGAATTATAGCTTAAATGGCGCTCATGTTTCACGTTAATATCCGCAAAGTTCGAAGCTTATTTGCTAAAAGTCGTGGCCATACAATGTTAACATAATACATATACTGGTATAGTCTACGGCCCAGTTATCTGGGTTTTGGTCCGCGTGATTCAGGGGTCTATGGTGCTTATTTAGGTAGGAAAGATATGCAAGGCTTCTGAATTCGGATACTAGTTATATACTCCGCTTCCCTTTTAGGACCAAGGAGGGGAAAGATCTTCAAGACAGGTGAAGTGTGCATAGCGTCTCCGCACTGTGATGCAATGGGATAAAATACATTTTCAGCAGTTATACTGACTTAGACACGAGGATTGTCAGAGTTGAGAAACTCTTGTAGGTCTGTGATGGCTTCCACAACTTTAAGAACAAGCTTATTGGGACCACCCGAGACTGTTGACCCTTCAAGTCGTAAGCGCTGCTCTTCAGCATTGGTTGGCACGACTCGAGATGCTAGAAACTTTTGATGGCTGAGGAGATACTCTAGAGAGTCTGATATTTGCTGCTTCGGAACGAAGTACGGCTGAAGTAGATCCACAGCCTCAACCTCGGCCAACTGATTGACAATATCCAGTAGTAAGTACAACTGGTACGACTCCTCGGCGGAAGCAAGAGACAGGGGCTTGTCACTCTTCTCCCAGTTTGTCAAAGACGTCTTTATCCGTTGCCCGTAAAAATCAATAAAATTAATAACCTGGTCAATGATTCGAGACTCAAGCTGTCGTAGTACCTCTAGCACAATGGGCAAAATTCCCTTAGTCCACACCGCAGATGCGAATCTATGTTCCGGTGCAAGCACTGGAGTATGCTGAATGGTCCTGGCAATTGGGCTCTCGGTCAGAACAGAAAACAGTCCGTTGATCACCAAGTTGTTTGCCATGTTGTCGACAGAAAGCCATTCTACTAAATAGATCAGTGACAGTTCGCCGAAAACGGGTTCGTCGGGAACAATGCATAAATCCAGACAGTTTGAAAACAGGCTCATGACAGCCTGATCACATCCACTTTCCATCATTGATTGACAAACGTTAGGATATACTGCGGATATTCCAGGCATTTTAAGACACTTTCGTAGTATGGTGGTAATCTGTATCATGTCATCGACAGCACTCGGAGTTGGAGACGCATGCGCATACATAGTGACTGCCTTCATTCCCTTGATCACAACGACGTCCAGAATGCCCTGAAGTATCTGTGTTAACCTGAACGACGGCGCGTGTTTGGTTCCGAAGCTATCCAGCAGAAGGTTAATTATTTTAAGCAACTGCTTGTAGAGACCCCCCGATCCACTGCCTATTGAAGAAATGAACTCAGTGCTTGGCTGGGTTAAAAGCCTAAGGGCAGCTTCCAGCTGCTGTTCGTTGTTATCTCGGCTACCAGCTTTTCTTAAATTGTTGAGAATGAAGAATACCAAATCGAGGCGTAGCCTTGCAATTTCGTCAATTGATTTTGGGCCCATACTCTGAGAGGCATCCAGAGCGATGGACACAATATTGTTTAGCAATTTCAGAATTCCAGTGTCTCCTGTCTTTGAGCTAGACAACACTAAAGCAGTGAGAAACGAACACCAGCCCTTAACAAGCTCTGTCTGAGCACTGATATAAGAGAGGTTGAAGTTGGCATCCACTACATCTCTTCTGTAGCCATCACGCCATGCAGTTTCGCCGGCAAGCAGCAGGTCCAGTAGTTCAGAATCATAGATGAAATTTCCACCAAACGTAGGGTGTTGCAGAATCTCAGTCACCACAAACTTTTCCAGCGGTGCAAACGGCCACCTATTATCGAAATTTTTCTTGAGATTGGTGTGCAGAGAACCACGGAAACCCTGGATCACAAAAAAGGAGCGCGAAAATGCTTGTAGGGTGTCTCCAGACCGTAAAAAGTCCACAAATTCTTTAATGGATGGCTTATTTGGAGTCTTATAAAGCTCAATAGAGAAAATTCTAAGCGCCCTCGATGCAATTGCCAATACATAGCAAGAGTTGACGATTTCGCTATGGGTGGTGTTTGGTGTTATTTTTAAGTCGCCTGCTTCCTTAAGCAGACCAACCAAGGTCTTTGAAAAGTCGCTGCTTCTGTTTTCAGCATCCGATGACTCGAGAATCCACGTGCTGTGAGCAAGAGATATCGTGCTCAGTATGCTATATAGCAGCGATTTGTTAGAAATGTCAGAGTTAGTAATCCGATTTTCCAACACAGCCAAGAGGGACGTGGTTTTTTCATCTGATTTGTCCGCTGCCTCAGACTCACGAGTGTCTCGGCCGCTAATAAATAAGATAGACTGCCCCTCCTGCTTGCTCTCGATAACTGCCGAGAAATACTGGCACAGCTTGATCACCGTAGTATCTAACTCCAGCCTGTTGGTCACAATACCTGCCAAGCACGATAGAAGCATCTGAGAGTATTGAGTACCAAGATGAGCCAAAAGAGACGGCTGTTCTTCTGGCCAGTAACCTGCCACAATAGCATCGAGAACATCGATAGAGTACTCGTGCAGGGAAGAATATCGGGCTAGAATAAGAACGAGGTTTGGACTTTGCCTATATAGCTGACGCTCCAAATAGGACGACGGCAGCCGAAGCAAAGACCTCACCTGCACTAAACGAGTGCATAGTTTCAGTGACTCACACACACACCTTTGCTCCAAGTTTTCCAAGATGTTAGAACTTGTGTCAAGGCAGATATTAGATTTTGCTGCGCCTTGGATGGTTCCGAGGATCGGCTCTAGAGCTCTCTGTGACGTTTCACCAGCCGACAAGAACTCGTCTACCAGCAGCTTAGCAGGCGCAACAAGCTCTGATAGGATTGAATCGCCAGAAGTTGGTCCACTGATTCTATAAGTTGAATATAAAATTCTGCTAAATAGCTTTTGAACTTCAATGGAGAGGTTAACCTGTTGTCTAGGGTCCTCGTAGGTCCAATACGAAAAGCTTTCAAATACATCCAGCACATGTAATATTAACTTTTCCAACACCTTGGACTTGACCTTCGCAGTCATCGATGTATGCAGACTTTCAGAAATCGCGTTTTCAACCAGTGCAGAAACGAGGTCAATAATAGTCAACGTAAATTCATAATCATTGCCTACTATTTCGACTGCACCGAGAATTGTGGCCAATAGGCCACCACGGCCATTCCACTCAAGTAATCTACTCTTGCCAAGATAAGCCCATACTCTATGTGGCTCGATTTTCACCAGTGACATGAGAAACTTGATGCCAAGAATGCAGGTTGAAATGTTACGGTTATAAAGAGCCTCGTTCAGCGTTTTGGTAATAAGCTCTATAATGTCAGAGTTTCCGAGCTCTCGGGACATTGCCTCCAACACTTGTCTTGCATCATCCGGAGATAAACCGGGAAGTGCTAAGTTCAAAGTTTTGATAATATCTGTTGAAACATCCTCATTAATGCCCTTCAAATCATTTTCCTCCAGCATTCTTCCCAGCAGCGACCACCCATCGTAGTCGACTTGCCACATTACAATTGTAGTAGGCACACTTGAGATGATTTGCCCCCTGGTGCCAGCTTGGAACCAGATACCACCTTGGGAATCATTCTTTCTAGGTTCAAGCACGCAAAGCGGATTGGTTAAAACTATTCGATTATAGCCCTCTTCAAAATCATAATCCCGGAAATCCTTTGGAAGCTCATGCATAAAACTGGTCATAGTTGCTAGCAGCCGAGCTGATCCAGGGCCCTTACACTGACACAGTTGAAGAAACGGTTTTATGGCAATAGGAACCTTGGCTTTGCTGAGCATCAGTTTTTCTTCAGCATCAGGCATGTCAAAGAAAACTGCCCCCAATCGGCTATCGAGGGAAAGTATGCTACTGAGAGTGCTTGTGAAGCGCTCAGTCATTTGAACATAAGACATAGCCGCCAGAAGAAGGGAAGCAGTAACAGAATGATAGCTACCCAAGCTGGGCAGGCTGGAAAATATTGAAATTAAGCTTTCCAATGCACCTTGAGTGAGAGCCTGAGAGGACAAGGTCTCTGAGTAGGCCCCCAAATCGCTGACCGAGCCGCCAGATGGAAACAAATGGTTAATAAATAAGTCATACTTGGGATCTGGATTCAAGGCCAGATTAGCATGTATCTGAGTCAGATTCAAGGACCATGCCAGCATCACAGGAGTGAGGTATTGGTAGTCTTTGATACCAACCGCCAGAACGTCATGAACCTGTATGACGCCATTGACGTCGGAATAGAATGAATCTCCTTCCCAAATGGCTGTGAAATCGCTGCATTCCAAGAACGACAGAGTCGTCAACACACAAAGACCCTTAATCGTGGATCTGGTAGAAGGCGTCAGCAACTCTATGTTAAGAGTGAAGAAAGAAGTGTCAGCCATGATCTTGATCCAGTTCAAGATCCTCTTCGATCCCACTGTCAGTAAAGTTGACGTTATAGTAAACATCAAGTTGAGCAACTCTACAAACAGACTTGAATACTCAACAGCAATGATCTCGCAGAGAGCTTCGTCGTCTGGGGATGGAATACCAGTAATGCCTTTGAAGAATGTGCCAACGGACTCGATGAGACTGTCAAAGAAGCTGCCATTCTCAAGAATAATAGAACAATACTCTTCATAAATGGAATAAAGCGAGTCTGAAGGAGACTGGATTCCATCATAACCGTCTCGATCTTGCGTGTTTGACTTGAACAGAAACACTATACATGCCAATTTGATCAAGTATCTCTTTTCTGATAAGTGATGTCTCACGTAGAACCTCATCTTGTCGCTATCATTCTTCATGACACCTTTGCTGTTGACTTGCAAAACAACTCTCAATGCTTCAAGTTCCTCTATATTAAGAATGGAGCTCAATTTAAGCGCGTCTTCTTTGAGCACTGGGTCGACAGACCCCACTTCAATAGATCCATAAACAACTGTTTTGGCGTTGTCAAACAGCTGCCTTGACTCATTGGATGGAGGACTATCTAAACTAAAGCAATGCTGCAACCGCTTACTGTTCTCCTTCATGAAACTTAAAACAGACGCCAATAAAGCCCGGGTCGCATCATCAACAACCAGCTCAGAGGCATCGTCTATGGCAGAAGAGCCAGCACTATGCACCGCGCGGTAGGCAGATTCAAACGAGCCCCTAATAATTAGCCATTGAATTACTCTGTGTCATACATACCATGGCTCTTTTGTTGCCGGAAAGCTCTTTTCTGGCATTGTAACCAGTGCTTTACTGTTGTGGATTTTTCACGGTAGACGTGTAGATATTAGGGTGCTAACTGTGATGAGGCTGTTGGTGTAGTCAGCCGTACCACACTGTTTGACAAGGCAGGCAGGCATCATCGGCTGACGGTACACACACACCCTTGGGCTAATTCATTCTGGCACGTTAGTAACTTATTTAGAGTATCACGCCATTATAGGAATGTGTGGAATTGTCAATTAATTTGAGTTTGAATTGTTAATAAGCCGACAGCGAGCGGTCGTCTATAGCTCTATAGATATGATCTACACAGGCGGCTATGGAAGCCACATTATTAAAGTTGTGTGATCTGATGAGATGGGTATGTCCGGCTGTTTTAAGTGATTTTTGTTTTTCTTGATATTTTTGCAAGCTACAAAGGATATTGTGTAGTATAAGCAAAAAGGCAACCATAACCAGATATCGCAATGAT
Organism: Sugiyamaella smithiae; assembly: GCA_030579815.1. Classification (NCBI taxonomy): domain Eukaryota; kingdom Fungi; phylum Ascomycota; class Dipodascomycetes; order Dipodascales; family Trichomonascaceae; genus Sugiyamaella; species Sugiyamaella smithiae. The sequence goes on from JAKTRV010000006.1 coordinate 67,443, forward strand.
GAGGCTTAAAAGTACCGGCATGCATCATCGGCGTGAACTTTAGGTTGCCCATTCACTGACAGAATCGGCAACCGTAGATCCGAGCCAGCAGTGGTAACCACTTATTGGTGTAAAAACATCACATCAACCTTAATCTGGAAGTGTGCCTGATTTCCAAGCCACGGTGATTTTACACTAATCCGGAGCAGTGAACCGGCGGGTTGGGGCACGTTGGCTGATCCATTACTAACATTCGAGCTCCCTACCATACTTGACTGGTAACATTTTTTTTGGGGGCTCTCCAGTTTGCCGACCAAGCCGGATAAACACCAACTGATTGGACTGACTGTGATTACTTGTTAGTTTCTGGCAATATGACTAGCGTACCTGATGAGGAATACAGCAGTGTATCGTTGTTTGGAGATGAGCCTCGGTACTCTGTTAAACAGCAGCTAGCGATATGGGCAAAATGCAGACAATCCACGCAATCCAACCCGTTTGTGATGGCGCATCTAAATCTTTCGCACACTGACTGTGAGGATTTTTTGGATTTTGCATACCGGGGGGTGTCAGTATTTTACACAAACTCTGGACTGACTCTGCATAATTTGGCGGCTAGATCTGCTATCAACACTGTAGCCACTAGACCGTTGTTATATTGGGCAGCAGCAGTAGACCAGTCGCAAGAGTATCTGCTGGGTGAAGAAATCGAAGCAGCCGCAACGGGCTCTGATGGAATAGCGTACTCTTCGAATGATTTACTTCGAGGAGTTCCGACGTCTTCAAATCCTCAGCTGTCACCGTCTGACAGAATCAAGCGATGCAACGACCAAGGAATTTTGGTTATAGTCAAGTTGGATGCATTGGAACATCTTGACAACTTGATAGCGCTGGAGAATAAGCCAAATGTTGTAGTCACATTTGAACAAGACGTGGTCATAACATCTGAAGTCGGTGCTGCACTCGACAAGGCGGGGATATTTCATGTAAGCGCATACCGAATCTCCGATGATACTCCTTCGTTGGGTCATATTAAACCAGGCAGTGCGGTGGTGATTCAAAACTCGCAACTGCTGCCATCTCTAAAAGAACCTCATGTGTCGTTGCATTATGATGCTTTGGTCAAAGTGTGCGGTATCAAGACTGTCGAGGCTGCTGAAAAGGCTCTGGAGTCAGGTGCTGATATGATTGGTATGATTATGGTTCCAGGAAGGAGCCGTACTGTTGATATTGCTGATGCCAAAAGAATATCGGATGCTGTGCATGGCTGGAAAGCGCGGGTCATAAGTCCAACCAAATCATCACCATTTCCCGCTACCTCGTCACTATTATCACGGCCACGGACCAATATTGGCAACAACAAAGCATCTGGCAGTAGCTCAAGTTTTGGAAGTGCGGGAAGCAATGGATCCGAGACTCTACCACCTTTCCCTTCGGTTTGCCCTACTGAACCTTCGTCGCTATCTGTTTTTGACATTAATAGCCGGATTTTAAGGGCAAAGGCTAGAAGAAGTCCTCTATTAGTGGGAGTATTCCAAGACCAGCCCCTAGATTATATACTTTCCATGCAGCAAGAACTGAGTTTAGACTTGGTTCAGCTTCATGGTTCGGAGCCCTTGGAATGGTGTAGGATGATTCCTGTTCCTGTTATCAAGCGTTTCACGCCAAATACTGGAAGCTTCTCCGGCAGTTCACTAGTTGGTTTGCACTACATTTCTCTATTGGATGGTGAAATAGGAGGCGAAGGAAAATTGGTTGATTGGTCAGCTATCAAACAAAGTGTCAAGCAAGGTGCGAGGTTCATACTGGCAGGAGGACTTACTGAGCATAACGTTGCGCAGGCTCTTCAAACGGAAGGTGTTTTTGGTGTAGATGTCAGTGGTGGAGTTGAAACAAAGGGTGTCAAGGATCTAGGGAAGATTGAAAGGTTTGTTAAGGCTGCAAAATCTTGTAGGCCGTTAGCATAGTGTAAAATAAACAAACAATTGCATTACAGTATTTTTTTTTAATATTTATCATTCAACCAGTAGAAAGCAGGCCATACTACGGTGGGGCGGGCGCTTGAGCGTCCATGACCACAAGTTACAATAGACAGAATAGACTTGCATTTCAACAGATCACTAGCTGGCTTACAAAATTTGAAAATTCTTAAACAGAGTTTCCAGAGATGAAAAACCACTTGTCAATAGACGAGTCAATTGGAGCAGGAGGAAGATGCTCACCAGCAGGCAAAGAAGCAGCAGCCTCAGCCTTGACAAACTGAGTGGAGGTCAAAGTGGTGTTGGTAAGCTCAATTCCCTTGGGATCAATCTTTCCAGCAATCAACTTCTCCCAGGCCTCGCTACACTCCCGGATGACGTCCTCAGCGTATTTCTTGTTCTTGCACTCTCCAGAGAATGCAAACTGGTTTTCAGGCTTTCCGTCAGGAATCTTGTAGATTCGGAACCACTCATTGGTAGCTCTCAACAGACCAGGGCAGTGTCGCTCAACGTCCTCAATGTCGTTGATCTTGGAAGCAAAAGGATCGTTGACATCAATGACAATGACCTTCCAGTCAGTCTCACCCTCATCCAACAGAGCCATGACACCAAGGACCTTGACCTGCTTGACCTGACCAGTGTAACCGACAGCCTCTCCGATCTCGCACACATCCAAAGGATCATTGTCACCAGCGGCCTTGGTCTCAGGGTGAGACACATTAGGATCCTCCCAAGTCTGAGGGAAAGCACCGTAGTTGTGGATGTAACCGTGGTGGGGGAAGCAATTTCGCACAAATCGCAACTTGCCCTTCTTGGTGTCCTGGACAATGGGGTTCAGAGCGATTTCTTTAGAGATCTCCATCTTGGCATTGGTCCATCGAGGAACCTCCACAACCATGTTGAGAATGGTCTTCTCAGCATTGGCATAGAGAGGGATGTCGTGGAAAGGAGAAACTGGCTTTCCGTCCTTTTCCACATAAATCTTGTGCTCAAGAGTATTAGGAGCACCGACCTTTCGAATTCCGTATTGCGAAGACATTGCTGCAGTAAGATGACTATGTAGGATGTTGAGTCTGTCCTGAATGGTCATAAGTGAAAAGTCGCCGCGGCGTGTGCATTGCTAGCATGCTTCCAGGGTACGGGTGCAGCTGTAAACAATGACGTCTTCCGAGATGGTGACACGGATGAATGGGAGGACCAGAGAGAGGTCACGGTAGTACAGACGTTCATGTTAAAAGTTGAATTAAAAAAAAACCATATTTCCGTAATCTATATATAAAGATCAATTACACATTATATCATTAATACTTGACTTCATCTTCCCACACAGGGATTTCTTTGGTTGTTGGAGCAAAGCCAAACTTGCTCTTCTTCTTTACACTGTCAATGTCAAACCATGACCCTTCGTCACTGACATTAACGTTTCGCTGCCTGAGAGCCTGTACTTGATGAGCAGACAGTCCCCATGGATCCCTAGGAATCCACACAAGTGGATTAGGAGTGGTGATAGATGGGTTCTGGTAGGCAACAGATTCAAGTTCCTCGCTAGGATAAGCAGGACTCTCGAGGAACGAGCTACCTGTCAGCAGCTCAGCCTTGATAACGTCAGGACTCAAAAAGAGGTGTGGCTTGAAGTATCGAAGAATTGCACCTCCACTTGGAATGGCGGTGGTAGCACCACCATTCTTGATAGGCTGGCTACCAGTGTGACCAGACTCAATCTGACTGATGGAGGCCTCACCTGCCTGAGGAGAGTACTCAGCGCCCTTAGATTCAAATGGATTGACAAGAGAGTCACTGTGGCCGTTTCGCATCAAGCTTCGAGGAAGCGAGTACATCAATGGCTGGAAGGAGCTCTTCAGGTTGATGTGCACAAACACTGTAACACCCAACAAGATGGCTTGTAAGACCACGGGACCCCAGGTCTTGGCAAGCACGAACAGACCGAGCATACAGATTTCAGCAAGATATAGACCAACAAATGTCTGTCGAATGGCTCTAGCATAGAAAATTCCTCGTCCATCTGTAGGCTTCTTAACAAACATCAGATTGTGCAAGAAAGCTAGGTAAATAAGACCGAAAGTAATCGCAGAGAACGCGAGGAGCAAAGGTGCGATGAGGGAGTAAGTAATAGTGATGACAGCCAAATTGGTATAGACAGGGAACACAGTACCCCATCCAAGAGAACCGATAATGTTAAATCGTCTCCACTTCTTTCGAGGAGTGCCATCCAAAATTGCACTCAAAACGTAGAAAAGGATCAAAGCAACAATCTGGAGCAACAGACCACCACATGCTGTGAAACCTTGAAGCAGGAAATAAGCCATGTAGAAGTTAGAAGCCTTTGGCAAGTTCTGGGCCAAAAGACTCATGGCAGAAGTGGGTTGCTTGATAATTTCGTCAATTACAGCAGCAGCACCAGATGTAATGGTAGTGATCAAAAACACCTGAACAACCTGGAAACCAAAATAGGACTGCTGGGTGTAGAACTCCACTAGCGACCGAGATGGCTGTCCAGCAATCTTGGCCATAAGACGGAGCACAATAGGCAAAAGCATCATCAACACTGCTAACATAATGGTGGGCAAAAGACCAGTAACCAAACCATAGAGCACTCCAAGCTTGTCCAAGAACTTCAACCAGGGGAACTTAGCCTCAAGATTCTTGATGTTGGAAATGAAACCAACAAAAGCCACAGGAATAGTCCAGAAGATGATGAGAGCAATAACGAATGCGGAAGCACCAAGTTCACGGATCTTTCGCTCCCACCATTTGATTTTCAGATTGGACCAGATAACGTCATCAGGTCGAATTCCGATGTATCGTGGGGCCATGTGAAGCGCAGTGTGGTGTGCAAGCACCTGGAATCCAAGCTCAGCTTGCTCCTGAGTGTAGAAAGTGATAAAGGCAGAGTTCAAGATTGGCAAGTTCTCAGCAGTTCGCTGCAGCTCCTCAATCTCCTCATTAATGGTGTTGAGTTCGTTAGAAGAGTGGTCAATGGTGTTGACCTTCTTTCCAATCAAAGGCTTCAATCTGTTGGTGGGCTGCTTCTTGGCAGGAACATAAACATCGATATCATCACCCTCAATTGGGGTACCTTTACCCTTCTTTTCGTACTTGAGTCGGTTCTTGACAGCTTTCTTGAGGAGAGAAGACTCAGCACCCTCAATCTTGTTTGCCAGACCAGCTCTGGTCTTGACCTTCTTGTCGAGCTCCTTAGAGTTTCTGTTGAGGTAGATGAACTTGACACCCTCAAAAAGACTAGCTAGACTCTCGTAATTGAGGTATTCTTCTGGAATAGTGGTAACGAGGATAGTTCGAGAAGACATCAGGTTACTGTAGGCAGGAGAAGTCAACACAGACTGTCGAACAGACACGTAGAAAAGGAGTTCTCGGTAAAGAGAAAACAAAATGAACCCAAAGAAAATGAATTCCAGGAGAACGTGGGCATAGTATCTGTTCTTGTTAAGAACATTAGTGAAGGACAAGATGTCAAAACCAGTCTGGTGGGCACCACCAGTGGCGTTAACAGCGAACAAAACAGGGTACAAAACCACGATTCCGACCAAACAGATCATGAAGACAAATCGAAGGTATCGCAGGAAAAAGTATCCGTCCAGACCAGCATCGTTGAGGATCTGAGAGTCAGGTCGACTAAGAAGATCGCGCACCCAGCCCAGAAAGCCTGGTCGCAAGGGACGCGGTTTCTCATTTTCGTTAACGGTTGCAGCAACAACTCGTGGTTGGTATACATTCTTATGGTGAGGTCGCAGGATTAAAAATGCCAAAACAAACACAGCAAACACGGCGATATTGAAAATGGCAGTGGTGACAATCGTCTTAACCGACGAGGTACCACCTGTACTGGAGCCAGAAGAGCCAGTCGCCATTTTGGATTCTGTTTTAACTGAATGTTAGTGATACAGGAACCAAAGGCAAATAAATAGCGCTCTACCGAATCGGAGGGCACATGTGACAGGCGAGGTTTTACGTGGTCTGCAATCAACAATACGACAGCACGGCTTATCTGGAGGACCAGATGACCATGTTTCACCGCAAATTGACGGGCGCGAACCAATGATTCAGACTACACCTCACAGGCGGCACAAATACTTACAGAGTCAGACGGCGATTAATGGACGTGTCGTGAGGTTTAAATATTTCTGTGTGCAGGTCCACATATTTTTTGAAAGACACAATGGCAATCAATTACTGGTATAGGTTAGCGTGCTATGTGCATGCCCTAGTGTCCCCAAACCCACTGAACAAGGCTAACAAGTTAATTATTAGCTGTGAAACGTGAAGCACAGGAACGCAATTATCCACAAAGACAAATAGGCAAAAAGATTATTAGAAGCTTTCAAGTTTACAAGAACCACTACTTGAGGCTTTGGAACTAATTGCCGTGATTTGAGAAGCATGTCAGACCGATACGGACACAAGCACGAGATCGAGCATCGCATGTAGGGCACGGGTAAGCCTACGGCTGATTGCTGGCCCCTGATCTTCGGCCGCCTTAAAGTAAATTCTTAGTTTGCGACCAAGAGAACGAAAAGCCTCATGACTGTGGGACGGTAATTAAAGATCGCTGTTATAGCGCCATCGTCACCCCGCGTGGAGCAGTTGCCGTTTGGCAGCAATCCATGAGGTTTGGCCGAGGCAATCTTCTGTGCATATGCATGCAATTCAGCCGCTTGCGCTTTTTCCAGCCCCTGAAAATTGCTCCGAGGCATCAGCATGAGCATGCAAGGCGACGGAACCCGCTAATGCAAAGGAACATTTGTCTCCCGCCTTGCGCTAAAAAGCCTGCACCTAGTACAGTAGTGTCCCATGTCATGTCTAGGTTCATAAAGGCGTGCAGTAACCCACAGAAGAGGCGGAGGCCAAAAATTTTTCTACCATCGCTAGGTTGGTAGCCAGCCAGCACCACAGATTATGATGCGCAATTCATTGCGGCCACTGTACATCAGGCGCCAGATCCGGATCAGATGACAGATGAGCAAGGCGGAACACAGCCGCTCCATTGTCTGCGCTAGTGCATGGCAAAAAGGGTACAACAATAGATAAAGTTGCGTCTAAGCTAAGAATAGCAAACGGGTTCAGCTTGTGACGTAAGTGGTTTTCAGTTTAGGATGTGATAAACTCGGTTCAACCTTGCTCATGGTCATGTATGAGTCGCAATTGCGCATAATTTGATTGCACCTCCATTTAATATAAGCACTGTGGGCAACCTAATACAAGCTTGCTTGTACTGACAGTAGCATGTGACAGGATTATGAACGTATGAAATGAAATATATGCTATAATTTGTACATAACACAATAGGTTAATGCCTTTGTTTTTGTTCTTTTTTTGCCGTGCCGTGCCACTGTTAGGGCCTTTTGGATTTGGCTTGCTCAAGTGTAACGTTATGCGACCTTAAGCGTTGCAAGCAACAAGCAAGTGGAGCGGCGCACATTTCACTGGACTTGTCACTATGAGCTTGGTGGACGAGACAATAAGTCTGCTGAGAACCTGCAGTCATGTGCCAGAGTCAGTTGTTAAACAGCTGTGTTACAAGGCCCAGGAGTTGCTTATAGAAGAGGGGAACGTGCAGTTGGTCCACACTCCGGTGACAATCTGTGGAGATATCCATGGACAGTTCCACGATCTGCTGACGCTGTTTTCAATCGGAGGCGAGTGCCCATTCACAAACTATCTATTTCTTGGAGATTTTGTAGACCGTGGGTTTTATTCTTTAGAGTCGTTTTTGTTACTTTTGTGCTTGAAAGTTCGATATCCTGATCGCATTACATTGATCAGAGGCAATCATGAATCGCGACAGATCACGTCAGCATATGGATTCTACGACGAATGTCTGAGAAAATACGGTTCTGCGTCTGTGTGGAGACTGTGCTGCGAAGTCTTTGATTATTTGTCTTTGAGTGCATTGGTAGGCGGTCCCGGCGGGGTGTTTTGCGTGCACGGTGGTCTTTCTCCAGCCATTCAACGTATTAATGAGATTCGGCGCATTGACCGTAAGCAGGAAGTGCCTCATGACGGTCCCATGTGCGATCTCCTTTGGTCCGATCCAGATGATGCCCTTGATGAATCTGAAATCAAGCCGGACGATAGTATAGAAGAAGGAGTGGATGACGGTACAGGCCACGGCGATAACAACGACAAAATGGTGGCCAAAATTAACGATAACATGAAAAATGAAAATGACAAGGATTACGAATTATTTAAACACAACGATAATGAAAAGAACAATGGGCTGAATGCTTCTCTGGCCTCGTCGTGGGGAGTGTCGCCTCGTGGAGCTGGTTACTTGTTTGGACCTCTGCCTGTGCACCAATTCAACCATGTTAACAATACTTCTTTGATAGCACGAGCACACCAGTTGGTATTAGAGGGATACAAGGAGATGTTCAACAAGTCTTTGGTGACGGTTTGGTCGGCACCAAACTATTGCTACCGGTGCGGTAATGTAGCTGCCATACTGCACATTGATGATAATTACGAACGACGCTACTCTGTATTTCATGCAGAGGAAAACGATCTAGGAAACGGTCATGTTGTGCCTACAAAGCGTCCCGTGGCTGAATATTTTCTGTAATAAAAGTATTTGCATGTTTATGACATCTCAATGACTAGTCCTCATACGCCCACACACACCCACACAGATACCACACAGCTACCACACAGCTACCACGCCTTTGCTCTCTCCTTCTCCCTCTGTAACTATCTCTACGTCTACATCTACCCTTTCATACAATGTTTAGTGCAAATCAGACCCTAGACATAAATGCTGTGGATCCCTGTGGGGTGCATTCATCGCGTCCACAAGCGGCATGATGGCTGGGCACATGTGAACGGGTTAGGACCAATGGCAGTCACTTGTGTTTGTTATCAACACTATCAGTGGCAGTCCTTAGTTAACTGCAAGTTCATTTGTTATTGAACAGCAACTGTATCGTTGTCTGGCGTCTGTGCAATGAAGGTAAGTACCAGTATCTGGTCTTCAACATGCGGTACTATGTTGAGGTCTAGCATTATCATGCGGTGGGGAACCACTAACGCAGTTCATCGACAACCCAGAGGTCGAACAGATCAACTCGTGTCTGTCGTTTGACACGCCAGAATGCAAGATTGTGGGTGGTATCGACTTGTACACGACCAAGGTATCGGGTGCAGAGAAGAAGCTGTACAAGGCGATTGACAAGCACCTGTATACACAGCATCAAGACACTTTGTCCCACTATGACAGCTTTCCACTGTCCACGTCCATGTCCCCGCCGACCGTCGCGGTGTTCTCTCCGCCTTCTAGCAACATGTTTGAGTCCAACATGTCGCAGAGTGTCCAGCTCAGCTCGGACTATATTGGCAAAAGGCGCACGTCGCGGGCCTATTCGTCATCGGCTATCGCGCCGTCAGTTCCAATACAGCCTACCAGCTACAGTTTATCATCGTCTCCGTTTGGACCGTTAGAATTACCGAGTTCAAGAAAGATGTTTGCCCACCTCATCTCGGTGCTGAATTCGTCAGATCCTGACCGGGACTTTTCTTCGCTGCAGCCGGAGGACTTCACCAAAGAACAGAACTCATCAGCGGTAATGAGCTCATTCAACAATTTATTGTTTGGCCAAGGCATCCCAATCCCTCCTAATCTGTGGGATTCTCTCGATAAGCTGATTGACTTGAAAGATTGCTCGTGTTATAGTTATACCCCTCCACAGTCGTTTCTCGCCGATGAGCCTGGTGCTCTATGGTGTATAATGTGGTTCTTCTTCAACAGACGGCGAAAACGAGTAGCCTACCTGTACCTTAAAGGTGTCCGCCATCATCAGAGTCCCGTCCTCATGGCAGTTGACAGCAAACGCAAGTACAACTCCAATTTGGATGATAGTAGGGACGATGATGAGTACGACCTCACGTACTCTTCAGACTCCCAGATGTATGACGAGGTGGTTGGAGATTTAGAACTGGAATGAGAGACGAAGACACGAGCAAATGCATAGAATATATTGATTTAGTTGTATACCTAGACACTGTAATAACTAAGGCTGTTTTTGTATGGATGCAGGTAGATGGTAAATGACTCACAATATCCATTACTCATTAACAATAACTATAAAACAAAAAAAAACAAATACAAAAGCTATGAATATCACAGAGGACAGGAGCACTAAATAGTGTACTTCATAAAATTTCGCCGTAGTGCCCGGCGGACACTGTATTTCTGTGATCCAATAAACGAGTCCACAGCAACCCTGATGGCACGGTTCATATCGTGTGTAGACACATTTTCGCTTAATCTCATTTTGGCAAAACTCTCGCTGAGCCGTAGAATACTTTCCAAATGTCGCACTGTTATAGGAAATGAACCAGTGGCTCTAGACTCTTCTCTCATCTCACTGTAAACATACGAAATCTTGTCCATGTTGGTGTCAGACAGCTTAGGTCTAATATGAGTTCTTGAGTAGTGGATATATTTCCTCAGTAGGTCCTGAGGAATTGTCTTTCCTGTTTGCAGTACGGCATTCACGTCATCATCATCGTCAAACACAACGTTTTTCTCATCGGGGTGGCTCTTGTGATGACTTCCCACCACAAACTTGGCCAGCATCTCGTCGATTTCAGGATCGGCATTGTCTCGAACAACACAAAGCACGTCAAATCGTGACAAAATAGGCTCTGTCAGGTCCACGTTCTGCGAAAATGGAACCGATGAATTGTATCGACCACCGTTGGGATTGGCGGCAGCAATAACTGCACATCGAGCCTGTAATGACGTTACAATACCTGCTTTTGAAATACTGATGGACTGTTGTTCCATAGCCTCGTGGATAGAAGTTCGATCTTGATCATTCATCTTATCAAACTCATCAATTAGACAGGTTCCCTTGTCAGCAAGAACCAATGCTCCACCCTCAAGTGTCCATTCTCGAGTAATAGGATCCCTTCTCACGGATGCGGTCAAACCCACGGCGGATGCACCCTGACCAGTAGCAAATACTGCTCTATAAGCGGTCTTCTCTGCGTACTTAAGTAGCTGCGATTTTGCTGTACCTGGGTCACCTAGCAACAGGATATTTATATCTCCTCTTACAGAGTGCTTGGATTTGATGTCCTTGGCAACTCCTCCAAACAGGGAACAAGCAATAGCTGTCTTAATATCATTATGACCATAGATAGATGGGGCCATAGACCTAATGATGGTATCGATGATATCCTTTTCCTTGGATAGAGCTCGGATCTGGCGCTCGTCTTCCTCGGTGAGATGGAATTCTCCCATCTTTCCTGCATCTCGCCTCTGTACCAGATTGGCCTCGATCACAGTTGCAAACACTGGAAAGCCGTTCTTGGCATTGAGCCCACCATCATATGAATTTTTGTACACACCAGTGATATCCACTTCCTCTCCAGGCTTGGCAGTATCAATCAAATCCCACAACAATATCACCTCTCGATGTCGTGGCAATCGTCCGGGGGGTACTGTACCAGGAGACTCCTGCAGCGTGATCTTCTGATAGTTTCGGTAGACTGTCTTTTCTGAATTCAAGATGAAGGGGCCCCTAGATTGGCACGAGTGACAGAAGGAGATTTTGACCTCGGTATTCGAATCTTGGAAGTACGGACCAAGTATCATACCGCACTTTGGGCAGTCGAACTTGACGTACTTCAATTGTGGGAATACTCCTGTACGTCTTGTCACTACACCAGTGACTCGTACAAGGGAGTTGAGATGATTTTCTCGCAGGTCTCGGAGAGAGAAAGCGGTAGGCAAGCTGGAAATACGGACGTGAACCTCTGCGTGGATTCTCGAGTACTCTGGGTAATGCAGCTCCACCACCTCCATGGCTACCACATCGAAGATTTTTAGCACCTCTGTAGGGGCAACCGCCAAAAAGTACGCCAGCGTAGCCTTTGACTCCATGAGATGCCCATATTCGACTTCAAGTGACTCACTGTTGACCTCACCTAACGTCTTAATTCGAGCTCCATATACTGACGTGGCGTTCTCATCGGTGTATTCGAGTAAGAATCGCTTAAACTCTCGAGCAATGCTTCTATGGACGGCCGGCTGTGTTACCCATTCGGCAATTGACTCGGCTTTGACATCGCCTAAGCTCTCCAATGTAAGGATCTCGTCCATTGGGTCTTCGTCAGATATCATGGCATCTAAATCCTCGTCATATTGGTTTCGTCGTCGTCGTCTGTTTGTGGGCAAAGATAGGTCGTCATCATCATCATCTAAAAATGCACCGGGCAAGCCTCGTTGCGACTGTAAGTTCCTATCTCGCCTATTAAGCTGTGCGTCGACTCGCCTTCTGGCTCCAAAGTCGAGGTTGCCATATTCTGCATCGTCAATGTTCTCATCATCCAAATCATAATTATCCTTTTCTCTCGATTCCATGTAGTCTCGTTCCATGTTATCACCAAAGAGGTCTTCACCGGCTTCCTCTTCAGCCAGTTCATCGAGATCATCGATTATATCATCCTGTACTAAATCTTCGTCTTCTTCTCCAAACGGAATTAAAGGAGGAGACGATGGTGGAAGAGAAGACGGAATAGGAGACGACGGCAAATCGCCTCTCTCAGACTCTCCTCTATCTCGTTTTCTGGATTGCGACATTGTGGAGGTTTACCAAGATGGGTGATGGAAACTTGTCAAGCAGGAATCTTTGACGCGTTGCACTAATTACCTTGCCTAAAATGGTAAATTGCAACTCGCGTCGTGAGACGCGGCTGACGTGCAGACGACGCGCGCACAGATTAACGGCTTAAAGATGAAAACAATACTGAGACAAATGTCAAATGCTAATGCAATAAATAGTTACAACATACTAAGACGCTTTTAAAGGGTCCGATGTGACTACCCCCTGTCGTACAATTTCGTAGGCTATGCTGCCCTGCTTGCACCATGGTGCAAAGACGTTTACCAGATGTCGTTGGCCCAGCTTCCGTCGCAGCACAATGCGCTGATCGATGCAATTTGCCCATTGCAAGCTTAAAGATGGAGTTTTCGCATCTTCATAATACTCGCTTGGCCTCTGTGAGGCGGAAAGCTGGGTCTGTGAGTGGGCGGCCGATGAAAGTTGATATTGTCGGGCTTGCATATGCAGATTAGGCTGGGGCCATCCTGTGAACCATCTGGCTTGATGGTCATGAAACAGTGGATCCAAGTCATAATCGATTCCCAGGAATTTATGGAATCTTTCCGAGATCTGGTTAGCCACAACCACCGCCAAATTGTTTTTACAAGCAAGGTGTCGTAGCATTGCACTGAGTTGAACCAAGCTATGTGCCCTCTCGTCAACTTTATCAACAGCAAAATCAGCTCTGTAATGATATGTCACGCTGTCAATAACAACAAGACCGACATTAAGCTTCTCAACAACGGATGAAAGCCTGTATTTTATGAGCGTTTCCAGAGATTCTTGGCTATTGCATTGGAAATAATGCACTGCGTCTGTTGATGGAGGAGTTGAGAGCTGGTGCTCGTGTTTCAAATGGTTGATCATATCAATGAGTCGACTGGTCTGAAGCCCTGATTCCGTAGAAATATACACAGCACCGCGATTGATGCCTCCGTTTTGTAAAGGTAGCTGAACAGATGCACATAGTTGTGTCAAGAAATTGCTCTTTCCAATTGCACTTGGTCCAGCAACTTCTGTTAAGTAGCCGGTCCGAATTCCCCCATTCAAAATTTCATCAAAACCTTTGTCCCCCGTACTAAATATGCAGTCTTCTGGATTCTTATATGCTAATAGTTTGCTTGCAGGTGTCTGCTCTATACTGTCCAAGACTTCTTTATGAAATATGTCGAGAAATCGGCGAATCTCATTAATGCTTCGATCACAGCGTTGAGCCAGTGCTTTCGGATCCAATATCACCAGATCAGTCGTATTAACTTTGGCACGGTCAAATGCAACTAAAAGATCTTCAAAGTCATTCGAGCCTATAAGACTGCTAGATGGATATGAATCATACAAGTCCATGCTGGACCTCACTCCAGGTTGGATGGATCTGAGAGACGCGCTTATATCGCGCCTCACATTACTAACTGTGACTATCTGCAATACACCATGGCCAAGAGCCCGGAATCAATCACGGCGCTCGATTATATCGAGTCGCAAATGAAACTAGAGCAGGATGCTCGAGAATTAATGCCATACGATCCCAATCACTGCACTCATCATGACGAACCGAAACGACAGCTGATATTTGCATGTCTTACATGCAGCAACAAGAACAACCAACCAAATGGAATATGTTACTCCTGCAGCATTCAATGCCATTCTGATCACGATTTGGTGGAATTGTTTACACGACGGGGATTTGCATGCGACTGTGGTACTTCACGAATGGCTTCATTTGGAGGGTGCAACCTGCGGAAGAATTTCGACGCGATTGACAAACCCGAATCAACCAACGTCTACACTCATAACTTTGCGGGCAAGTTCTGTTCGTGTGACAGCATCTATGAACCGGAAACAGAGCAGGGCATCATGTTTCAATGTTTGTTGGGAGACTGTTGTGGTGAGGATTGGTTTCACGAGGAATGCATTTTGGGAATACCCCCTCAGCAGCGTAAGCCTGCCGCTAGCAATGACGAGGTGAAATCACAGTATCCAGAAGGCGTGAACATATTTGACTCGATAGAACCAGCAGAGTCTGATAATGTCAAGCATCCAGAGGAGATCAAGAGTGAACAACAAGAACAAGAAGAACATGCAGAATCTGATGGCGAAGAAACCACTCTTGAAGGAATACCAAATCAGGGAAGCATTGCCGCTTTCATATGCTGGCAATGCTTTGACAAGAACAGATCTGCTTTGTTAAAGATTGCTGCTCTTGACGGATGCAGCCATCCTCTCGTTTATCGAGGCGAATATTCGTCAATCAAGGAACGCAAGGAAGCATTATCAGGCGACAAGGATGATGAAAAGAACGATAAAAATGACGATCGGTTTCAAAGCGAAAATAAAGAGACCCTTGTTGAAGCCAAAAGACCGCATTCCACCGAAGAGGACATGCCCAACAAGCGGCCGAAAATTGAACCTGAGACTGACAAGCAATGCAGCCTGTTTTTGAAAGATGGCTTCTTGGATATTATTAAAGCATCCACAGACGCCGATATACAAGCATTAGTTAGACAGTTCCCCTTTTTGGCTGAAGAAGAAGAGGTTTACCAACCACCCGAAGACAACGATGCGTCATCGTCGATTTTGGATGCTGGCACACGGGCTCTGAACTCTCTGCCTCGTGACCAAGCCCTTGATGGAATGCAAGCTTACTCTATGATACGTGAACGTCTTACTATGTTCCTTCGCCCTTTTGCAGAAACAGGAAGAGTGGTTACAGAGACGGATGTCACTTCTTTTTTCGAAGAAGTCAAGAAGCCCATTAATGAGTGATGATTCATGTACATAGCAACCATAAAATAATCTTTTCTTTTTACTTGATCTAGATACCGGTTACAACCGACTTGATGACAAGGAAGTCATCCAATCCATACTTAGATCCCTCTCGGCCAAAACCAGACTCCTTGACACCTCCGAATGGAAGGGCACTCTCGGTAATCAGACCAACATTGACACCAAACATGCCAACCTCGACAGCCTCGCTCATTCGGTGCACTCGAGAGTTGTCTCGGGTGAACATATATCCAGCGAGACCAACTGATGAACTGTTGGCCAGCTCGATAACCTCTGCCTCGGTAGTAAACGTAGAAATAGCAGCAACAGGACCAAAGATCTCCTCCTTTGTGATGTCCATGGTAGGGTTAACATTGACCAAGACAGTAGGAGCGTAAAAGTGAGGGCCAATTTCGGTGAGTGGCTTTCCTCCCACTACAACCTTGGCATCCTTAGAAAGAGCGTCCTTGACGAGTCGGTCGATTTTAGTAATTGCAGCCTGGTTAATTACAGGACCCTGGTTAACACCAGTCTCAAATCCATGGCCAACTTTAAAAGCTGCAACCTTGTCGGCAAGCTTCTTGGCAAACTCGTCAACAACCTTCTCATGGACATAGATTCGGTTTGCGCAAATACAAGTCTGACCAGAACCTCGGAACTTGCTGGCAATAGCACCTTCAACGGCAGCATCAATATCAGCATCCTCAAATACAATAAATGGAGCACTTCCACCCAACTCAAATGACACTTTCTTGACAGTGGATGCAGCCTGGGCCATCAGCAATTTGCCTACAGGTGTGGAGCCGGTGAAGGTGATCTTGCTCACAAGAGGATTCTCACACAGCTCCTTTCCAACATCCTTGGTATGTGCCTCAGTGGTCAACACATTGACTACACCCTTGGGAATACCTGCTTCTTCTGCAAGGTACGCCAATGCAAGGGCAGAGTATGGGGTAAGATTAGCAGGCTTGATGACAGTAGTACATCCAGTAGCAACTGCAGCACCAACTTTTCGGGAAATCATCGAAGCAGGAAAGTTCCATGGAGTGATGATACCACACACTCCAACAGGCTGCTTGATGGTGTGAATTCGAACATTGGGGTTTTGGGAAGGGATCACGTCACCGTTGATTCGAGGAGCCTCCTCAGCAAACCATTCAAAGTTGATAATGCACGACATGATTTCACCCTTTGCTTCAGCCAATGGCTTGCCATTCTCCCATGTCAGGATCTGAGCAAGATCATCGATATTTTCTCTTAGCAAGTCAGCCCACTTATGCAGCAATGTTCCTCGTTCACGACCAGTTAGCTTTCGGAAACTCTTGAATGCTTCCTTGGCTGACTTGACTGCTTCAGCGAACTCCTGAGCATTGTGGTCGGGCAGGGTGCCAATGACTTTGTTTGTAGCAGGATCAGTCACCTCAAAAGTCTTCCCAGATCCAGTTGCTATCCAGGCACCGTCTACCAGAGACTTGTCCCTGAATAGCGCACTGTTCTTCAGCACAGGTTTTAAAGTTGAAGTAGACATCAATCGTGTTGCTGATGGGAGCGTGGACTTAATTGTGCCTGGCCTCCACATTATATAATAACGAAATGAATAGTTGTGGGGACTAACAAATCCGATGCAGCAGGTGACCGGTTAACACTTTTCCGCATGGCAAAGTGCCCCATAAATGATGGAGATTGGCGTCTATATCGGCGGTTAGCACCTTCCTGTTAGGTTTATCTCAGTCGAGTTGTGCATACGCTCCTGCAGTTTAGCCGCCGGATCTTTCTCCACTGGGGTAGCGGCCCAGTGCTAACGAAAGCTGTCGGACCCTCCGCGTCGGCTGGGCCGAGCACAAGAATTAGCAATTGATCAAGTGCCAAAGACGAATCTACACCGTTAATTGTGAATTTTTAAAAGTCGAATGCATCACTATTTACATCTATTTCAGGCTCCGATCCGCATTGAGGTCGGTTCTGATTGTCGCGCCTTGGGAAGAGGCTGTCCATCAAAGCTCGGCGCCGAGGAAACGTCGTACACGGACAATTCCTTTTCCCACATGCCTTCCACTTCGTGTTTATCCACATGGCCAAAAGCTATGTCAAACACTTCGTCATACCAAGACACTGGACGAGGCTCCAACCCTTCCCTGATGAGCTCGGGCAAGTCTTCCCACTCGGCCACATTGTCTTTAGGGAACACAATGATCTTTGATCCCGCTGCCTTAGCTGCAGCTGCCTTCTCTCGCAGTCCCCCGATCTGCAGCACTTTGCCGGTCAGAGTGATCTCACCTGTCATGCATACATCTTTATTTACGGGCTTGTTAAGGGCAAGCGACACTAGACTGGTCGCCATAGCAATTCCTGCAGATGGGCCATCTTTCTTAACTGCACCTTCTGGGAAATGAATGTGAAGAACTGCATGATCCAGGAACCGATTTCCGGGGAACCGTTTGACCATGTACATTCTGCTGAACGAGTAAGCAATCGATGACGACTCGGACATGACGTCTCCAAGGTGACCAGTCCGGCTCATTTTAGGCGTTGCCTTGCCATCCAGAGGCTGCTGCAGCACTGTTTCTACAAACAGTGGTACTCCTCCTAGAGGTGTATAGGCAAGACCCATACTAACTCCAGGAGGGAATTCGTCATAAAGACGGTGTGCAGAATACAGTGGTGCTCCCACATACTTTGTGAGATCCTTGGTATTAATTTCCAGATGGAAGTCCTTCAATTTGTCTGAATCGATAGTGGTACCAATAAAACCAGTCTCACTATTGACAACAGCATCCCCGTCATCAGTTGTCTGCTTTGAAGATTGGCTGTCTGCTGCACCCGACGCTTCTTCAGGCTTAGCCGCCTCCCCTGAAACATCATCATTGATGGCATTTTCCTTCTCAAAGTCGAGCACGACGTTGTACGCAACCTTTCGATAGATCTTCTCCAACATCTTGTTGAGTCCACGAACCCCGCTCTCACGAGTGTATGACGACACCAGATGGTTGAGAGCATCCGGAGACAACTTGATGTCAACATTCTCCAATCCTGACTTCTTTCGCAACTTTGGCGTCAAGTGACTCTCGGCAATTGACACCTTCTCTGACGGAACATACCCAGGGATATGAATAATTTCCATACGGTCTTTCAATGGTTGAGGCAGCGTTTCCAGCGTGTTGGCTGTACATATAAACAAGATCCGCGAAATATCAACCGGCACATCAAGGTAGATATCCTGGAAATTTTTATTCTGTTCAGGATCCAGCACCTCCAGCAGCGCAGCAGTAGGGTCTCCATGCACGCTGCTGGTTCCTACTTTGTCAACCTCATCAATCAAAATCACTGGGTTCTGAGTCTGGCATTTCTTCAGTGCCTGAATGATCCTTCCTGGTAATGCGGCCACATAGGTTCTTCGGTGACCCTTGATCTCAGATGCGTCATACAATCCACCGACACTAAATCGGTCAAATTTTCGATTCAATGCCTCTGCAATTGACTTTGCAACAGATGTCTTACCGACTCCAGGAGGCCCAGCGAAGCAAAGGATCTTACCATCTACAGAGCCACTGAGTTTTGCAACTGCAATGAACTCAAGGATTCGGTCCTTCACATCCTTCAAGCCATAGTGCTGGTTGTCCAACAGGTCCTTGGCTGCCTTGAGGTCAAATTTATCAACAGAATACTTTCCCCATGGTAACGACACAAGCCAATCGAGATATGACTTGACAGTGCTGTACTCGCCTGCAGTGGTCTCCAATCCTCGGAATTTCTGAAGCTCCTCATCAAATACTCGGCGAACTTCTTCAGGCATCGTCAAGGCATCAGCACGCTCCAAAAACTTCTGGGCGACTTTCCCCTTTTCGTCATCCATACCAAGCTCCTTCTTAATGTACTTGTATTGTTCCTGCAAAATAAATTCTCGCTGTCTCTGAGCCGTCTGCTCCGCAATGACCTTGGATATCTTCTCTTGCATCTTGATTGACATCATCTCCCGATTCAAAAGCTCCAATGCACTCTCAAGACGCTTTTTCACATTGGGAGTTTCCAAGATGCCCTGGATCTCTTTGTCGCCTGAGCACAGCGCTGCACAGAAATCAGCTAAAAAGTCTGGCTTCTGGAAGTCCTCGCCAGGAGACCTTCTTACCAGCTTGGAGAACTTCTCCACTTGAACCTTGAGTGAGTAGCTTGCGTTGGAAATAGAATACAAGACGTCAATTATCTTGAAGCACAGCTCTTGGATGGCACGATCGTCAACAGCATAAGGTTCATCAGCAACCGCCGTGATCCCCTGCATCCAATGGACATTGACAACATTGGCAGATGCATTCTCATCCTCGGCTTTCTCAAAGCTTGTCACATCTAATCCAGTGTCGGTGTCAAATTCACGAACAAGAGGGGCATCTGCAACGGGAGGTTCCAAGTCTCCGGCCTTGACTCTATACAATGGAAACAATGAGGAATTAAACACCAGACGACCATCGCTTGCAGTCACTTCAATAGTCTCAACTCGACACACACATCCTACTGAATATGCATCATCAACATCAGTCATGAGCTGAGTGGTAGAGGACCCTCCATCTTTTCTCAAGAATGCCACGACAGTGCGATCCCAAGACTTTGTACGCTCCAAAGCCTCTATGGCACTAATAAAATGTTCATCCGTAGAATTACAGTGCACGGCAAGTCCGGGGAACACAGGTCTGTGTGATAACACTATGGGGAGAACCTTTTTAGTCAAAGTTATTGGCTGCTTTTTAGGATCTTTGTCCCTCTTGATGCTATCACTTGCTGCATTGCTATCGGCAAACAGTATGGGTTTTGCTGTACTTCTTCGAACTTTCTCCTTCGTCTCTGTCTTGTCCAGCTTCGCCTTTGCATCAGCAGCCCTCTCTTTGGATTCAGATTTGGATACCTTCTCCTTCTTATCTGCCTTATCGCCGTTCTCAGTCTCGGAAGACTCTTTCTGATCAGCTTCAGATTTAGACTCGTCATCCGCCTTGTCAGATAAGAATCTCCGACTACCAGGCAATGAGTTTGTAAGCCGACGGTGCGAACGGACAGTGGCCACAGTTACAGCAGCGCTGGATGTCGTCAAACTGCAAAGAGCTCGTCGCGAAGCGGCCCGGCCCATGCCAGTCACCGCACGACGCGCATGCAAGGAAAGCATTGTCTATTCTCGTTGGATTCGTTATGGGATCACTTGGTAGCCTGCTGACAAACGTCTTCAACTGTACCAACTATTACAAATATGGAATGATTTCCTGTTATCAGCACTAGTCGCGCTGCTAATAGTTCTTTCCGATGGACAGCTATTATGCTGTCTATGTATGGTGCGAGTTGTCACTTTACAAGCTTCTACCAGTGTCGACAAAAAGAGCACTTCGCCTGATGGGAGCTGACAGTGTGTATCTATCTTCTCTAGAAGTCCATGCATGATTTGGGAAGGGATGACCTGGTAAGGGTAACCGATAAGCGAATATTCTTCCGATGACACTGCCTGATAACGTGATGCTCCGATTAGATACCACCAGCATATTGTTAGTAGACTTTAATTGCTATAAACTGGGGAGCAGCACCAACACGGCGTATTTGCCCTTCATTGAGAGGCTGCAAACAGTGAAACTTTGCTCAGCAATATAATTCATCTTAGTTTGGTTTTAAAGTATTAGTTGCTTGAAGTTTGGGATCCCATATTACGTACACACTATTGAACCGTGGGGTGAGCTTTCAGCGCAGGCATTGAGCTATGTTGGAGTCCATAGTTGCTTCCATTCTAAACAGAGTTCTTGTAAGTATTGGGAAAGCGTTTTATTGAGCATTGGCTAACATTCAGGGGTCCTATGTAGGTTTTATATTCTAGAGAAACGGAGTGTTAGAGCTAACGGTCAGGTCAAGAATTTCGACCCCAAGCAACTCAACATTGGTATCTGGGGAGGCGATGTCAAGCTTCGGAATCTCCAATTAAAGCAAGAGGTATGTATTAGCTGTTCCCGTACTGTGAATGAGTGCTAACAGAAAAACAGGCGCTGGATAGATTGCACTTGCCTATTAACGTTGTTTATGGTCATCTTGGAGAACTTGTGCTACAAATACCGTGGTCGAACCTCAAAAACCAACCGGTCCGTGTCGTCATCCAAGATGTATTTCTTCTTGCAGAGCCAAAATTAGCGACTGAATATGATGCCGAGGAAGAGGAGTCGAGAGAACAAGCTCTCAAACTACAAAGATTGGAGAACTTGGAGCTCCTTGATCAGGCTGGATTGACGGAGGGTCTTTCGCACGAGGATATGTTGAAGAATCAGAGCTTTACTGAGAGCCTGGTTACCAAAGTCATTGAAAATCTTCAGGTAACTATCCGCAACATCCATATTAGATACGAGGATGCCACTAGTGTGGCGGAACACCCATTTTCTCTAGGTTTTACTTTAGAAGAGCTTTCCGCTGTTTCTACAGATGAGGATTGGAAGCCTATGTTTATTCAGGAGGTATCTCGTGTGTCTCGAAAGCTGGCAACATTGGGGTCGTTGGCGGTTTATTGGGATACTGGATCTCTTTCCATAAAGGATGATGACGATCCAGCAGCCGTGTTGAAGAGTTTTAAAGAAATGATATCCCAGTCAAAGTCTGATGCACATCAGTATGTATTGCGTCCTGTGTCTGGTATGGGGAGGATCACCATGAATAAGATACCTTCTGAGAACCAGCCCAAAACAAAGGTCCAGCTAATGTTCGATGAGTTGGGATTTGTGTTTGACAGCGATCAATACCGAGATGCGCTGCTAACAACTGAATTGTTTCGTTTGTATAACAAGACAAGGGAATTCAAAAAATTACGACCAACTTCTCCAGTTAAAGACGACCCGAAAGCGTGGCTCAAGTATGCTGCAGAGGTCGTGCGCTCACAGATACACCAAAAGAAGCGTGAGTGGAGCTGGGAATATATCAATTCTCGATTTGAACAACGGAAACAATACGTGGAGCTATTCAAGAAAAAGAAGACTGCTGGCACTCTTGTAGCGCCAGAGCTACAGGAATACACCGACTTGGAAAATGAGCTTGCTTACGAAGACATCAAGTTCTATCGGTCTATTGCGAAATCACAGCTTCAAAAGGAAGCGGCCAAGGCAGAGACAAGCGTGGTTAAAAAGGCGGCCTCGACTGCCTCCAGTGGATGGACTTCATGGCTATGGACAAGCTCTCCAGCAGCGACAAGCGCTGGCGGTGCTGGAGAAGATCCTGTTACAATGACTGATGAGCAGAAAAAGGAATTGTATGACGCTATCGAGTGGGACGAAAGTGCAGCTGGTGAAAAGCATCAGGATGTCTCTCAAAGCCAGGTGACAATGGAGTTACAAGCTTCTCTGGAAAGGGGAAGCTTCACCATTCGCAATGATCCTCACGGATCCGCCAAAGATGTTGCGGCAGTCGTTTTCAATGGTTTCAAAGCGCATTTTCTGCAGCGCCCCTCGTCGTTTTTGGTTAATATGAGTCTGCAGGAGTTTCGAGTCGATGACAAGACCCCTGATACATTGTATAGTCAGGTGGTCACTGTTAAACCTCTGTCGCACCAAGAAGATCACAAGGACCATGTCCATGAGGAGCCTGAACCCCCAAGTGATGAGTTGGTTTCGGCCAATGATTCAGATGCATTTTTCTGGCTTTCCTTCGAAAGCAACCCACTGGATGGCTCCGCGGACAGTTCACTGTTTGTCAAAATGAAAAGCATCACTATATTTTATAATGCCCGGTTTTTGGAGAGTGTCGCGCGCTTCTTTAAGCCTCCAGATACCCATTTGGAAACTATGGGTGCCATTATCAATGCTGCTGGAGCAACTGTTGAAGGTATTCGAAACCAAACTAGATTGGGTCTCGAATATGCATTGCAAGAGCACAAGACAGCAAATGTAAAGTTGGATCTTCAAGCCCCGTTGATTGTTATTCCTCTGGATGTCACGAGTTACTCGTCCCCTTGTGCTATTGTCGACGCTGGTCATGTCAGTGTGGTAAGTGACCTTGTGCGACGCGAGCTGCTCGATGAAGTGAAAAAGAAACAGTCTCAACAATACAATGAGGAAGATTGGCAGCGATTGGAGTCTCTTATGTACGACAAGTTCAATTTCAAGCTGCATGATACACAGATTCTTATCGGAACAAATGTTCGTGAGACAATGAAGCAACTCCATGCTCAGGACAGCGACAATCCTTGTTATATTATTGGAAGAATCGACATGGATTTCATTGTCGAGATTTCTATTCTCCCAAGTGCATATAATCTAGCAAAGTTTAAAGTGTCAGGACATCTTCCAGCTTTCCGAGCTTCAATGTCGGATTCAAAGTATAAGCTCATGATGCAAATTATTGATAAGTCTATTCCTAATTTTGACTTCGATGAGTTACCTGCCTATGAATCTGAAAATGGTTTGATCCCATCTCGGGGTGCTGCTGATGACTTTGATTATTCCAAGCAAGGCAATGCGTCAGAGTCTAGTGAACTTACGACAACTGACAACAAAGACGCATCTATTAGCCAGAAAATATTTGTCTTCAATTTCAAAGTTGATCTCGTGAAATTGTCTCTGCATAGGTGTGTTAATCCCGAGACTCTGGAGCAAAAGCCTCTGGTGGATCTGTCTTTAGAACACTTCGATCTCGAGTATTGTTTCAAGGCGAACGAAATGATAGCAGACGTTAGTCTAGGAGCTCTTTCGATAGACGACTACATAGACAACGTTTCATCTCCTGACTTGAGACGTATTGCTACTTCGGCTGGCCATGACAATGGTCCTGGGACATCCTCTCAAGCAACTGACTTATTTGTCGTGCATTACGTGAGAAGCAAGCGAGAAGCCTCAACAGAAATTAATGATCAATTCGTTGAAGTTTCGATGTCTACGATAACGTTTGTTGTTAAGCCAGTGACTTTCTTGACTGTTTTAGATTTTGTTATTACTACCTTTACGACGCCTGATGGTAACGGTGCGGTATCGCAACAGAGTTTGAGCCCTCAGAGCAGCGAAGAGCAGCAAGATCAGGCATTGGTAGAGACGGGTACAATAGATGTTAAAGTTAACATGAAGAGTATCGTGCTGATTTTGAATGATGACGGCATCAAGTTGGCAACCATGACGCTGGCAAGCGCCACAGTTGATGTTCATTTGAGTGGTCCAACAATGCGTGTGTCGGCTAAGATCGGCAGTTTGTCGCTGCATGATGACATTGATGAGGGTTCTGATAGAGAGTCAGTCCACCGACAGCTTATTAGTATTGAAGGAAGCGAACTTGCAGACTTACTTTATGAAACATATGACGAAGAAACGACAGCTAAAAAGGGAAGAAACTCCAACGTATATTTCCGTTTAGGCTCGTTGAAGGTAAATGTGGTTGAAGAACCCCTTACCAGGATTTTGGACTTTCTGGCCACATTAAATCAATTGAAGGGGTTGTATGACCGGGCTCGTCAGCTGGCGCTGAATCAAGCGATTCAAATTGAGAGCCCAGCTAGGATTGGTTTCGATGTTGTGATTAAAACACCAATTTTCGTATTCCCGAGATACTCAGTCCGGTCAAATTCAATGGATGTCATCACTGCGCATCTTGGTGAGATCTATTTAAATAATCAGTTTGATGTCGTGAAGAATGGACAACTACCGTGTTTTGTGAACAACATTACTGTGGGAATCAGGTCCATTATGTTGACGTCCGAGCTCCATTTTGACAATGGAGATCCACAAAATTTGCAAATAATCGACAATATTGATCTGGAGTTCAAGATATCTATTCTTCTAGATGACCTGGAAATTGGAAGACCCAATACAACCATTGTTGGATCAATGTCGTCTATCAATATTAGCTTGACTGAATGGCAGTTCAGGTATCTTATTGAATTGAGCCGTAGTGTCCCTAGTATATTTTCAGGGACGGGGCTAGGCGAAGATGAAACCGATGAGATTGTAGAGGAATTGAGGCAGACTAAAAGAATCGAACCATTCACTGCTGAGATATCTCGATCGGCCTCTCCTGCAAAAGTTCCCCATACCAAAGAAGACAAGCTGGACTTCAGTTTTACAGTTGACAGTGTGTCCCTGACGTTGTTTCGAGGAACGGAGTCGTTGAAGGCATCAGAAATCTCCTCGAAAAGTATATCCAACTTTTCTATCAACGATTTTGGTATGAAATTAAAAATCAAGTCTGATGACTGCTTGGAGTCTGATATCCATGTGCATTCATTTGTGGTCAGCGACACTAGGCAGGTTCGTGAAAACAAATTCACAGAAATCATTCCATCTGTGAATCATAGTGAATATCAGTTTATGTGTCGAGTCACTAAACGGGATAACCGATTAGAGGCACTTCTGACCGTTGACAGTCCACGCATGATTCTGGCCATTGATTACTTGCTTTCTCTCAAGCAATACTTGGATTTCGGATTTGCGACGACGTCTGAGTTCGACATTGCTGAAGATGGTGGAGATGCCCAGATTGCGGATGACACTTCTTCGTTAACAGCTGTTGACGCTCCCGGAGCCATGGAAATAAACTACCATATCAACATTATTGATTTATCGGTTATCATCCTGGCCAATCCGAAAATGGAAAATTCGGAGGCGATTGTTTTTAAGGCTGAGCAGCTAATCCTTTCGCAGAGAGCTACTACCACGCTGTCTGTGAGCAAGGTTGGCATGTACTTGTGTGAAATGACACATTTCGATGAAGGCAGATTGCGAATCCTTGATGACTTCTCCATGACTGCAACTATCGATGGCAGAGGTTCCGATTCCACACATCAGCTGTCTTCAGTTCAGATCTCTATGGAGCCATTAGTTCTTCGATTATCGCTGAGAGATGTACTTTTGGTTCTGAGTGTTGTGAACAAAGCATCTGCGTTGTCAAAGGTGGAGGTAGTTGAAGAATCACTTCATGAGGTTGAACCAGGACCAAAGTTCTCCAGATTTTCTAAATCTGAAAAGAGGCGAATTGCCAGCAACACCCGACGTCGTTCTCTCAAGTCGAGTTCCACATCTAATAAACCAAAAGCAAGTCAACTTCCTGAAGTTAAAATTGTTAGAGGCGAGGAACTTCAAGCTGATATTGAGGGCCTGCGATTCGTTTTGATCGGAATGGCCCATGAGTTGCCTGTTATCGATATGAATGTCAAGCCATTCACTGTAACTGCAAATAATTGGTCGTCTGATTTGAGAGTTGATATGGCCATGGAGCTGTTTACGAACGTCTATAACTCTTCAAAGTCTGCATGGGAACCGCTTATCGAGACTTGGGACTTGGGATTAAACGTGACGCGAGCTACTGACACCCTCAATACTTTTATCAATATTTACTCCAGAAAGCTGTTGGAGATCTCATTAACAGCCCAGACAATAAGTCTGGTGAATGAGATGGCCGAATTCATGTCAAAGAATTCAGATGACAGCGGGTTCCTTTTAAAGCCTCGAGAGTCTGAATCGCCTTATTCTATCAAGAATGAGACTGGATATGCTATCGAGGTGTGGTCCGATAATGAGCTACCTGGTACCAATCAGAGTGGAACAAAAATTATTCAGGACGGCGAGCAAATACCTTGGCGATTCTATGATTGGCATGTTGTTAGAGAAAATCTGTCCATTGACTCGCAACGGGTTAATTTAGGCATACGCCTCATAGATAGTCCATACGATGCTATAACAGGTATTTCGCTTACTAGCGAGGGAGAGCATTTGCATATTTTGCATCGAAACTCTGAAAGAACCGGACACAGAGTAGTGTGCGAAGTGACCCTCGAGGGTCAGCTGAAGCGAATTAAGATTCGCTCCACTTTGAATGTCACCAATTCAACGCATATCAAGATAGACCTTGCCGTAGAAGGAGAGTTGGACAAGGTATGGACTCTGGAGCCTGGACAGACCCGTGCTATCCCGGTTGCATCCGTGTATGACAAGTCAATTCTCGCGCGGCCTGATCCTAGGTTGGGATTTAGATGGTGTCGATCTGGGTTCCGATGGAAGAAATTACTGGATGGGACAATGTCTATGAGCTGTGCTCCTGATAGTGATAACACAAATGGGTCTGCATTTTATTTCCATGTCGAAGCTGAGTTCGATAAAAGCCTTCCATTAACGTGGTCCTATCCTTATATGAATGTAACGTTCTGTGCTCCGATTGAAATAGTGAATTTGCTTCCATTTGATTTCTCTTATCGAATCTACAATAAGACAGATCATAAGGATTGGAGCAATATACTTAAGAAAGGAGAAAATAGCCCTGTGCATGTGGTTCAGAGATCTGATTTTCTTCTATTGAGTGTACATCCGGAAGGATGTGGATATGAAAAGAGCGATTTTGCAATCGTAAATGTGCCCAAGCAGGGCCCGAGGGCAGGATTTTCAAGAGAGTCCAGTATGGTCACACATTCTAGCGATGGACATCAACGGCTGCGATTGAAGATCCATTATTTGTAAGTTATTAATACTTTTTGGAGGTAGTCTAACTAGTAGTGAGCGCGCAAAAGGTTTGGGATTTCATATAGTGGTTTACACACCATACGTTTTGCTCAACAAGACTGGACTTGACTTACATGTCAGTTCTGGAAGAAATAGGGCGATGGCGAAGGTGTCTCAGGTTACGTCTCTTGTCGATGATGGTATGTCAGCAGTTTGCAGTTTGAAATTAACAATAGGGGCTTTGAAGAAGGCTGCACCCTTGATGTGGTCGTTTGAAAATGACGACCCGAGTAACAGAGCATCACTAAAGGTTGGTGATTCCCGCTGGAGCGACCATCAGAGCTTTGAAGCAATAGGAAGTTCCTGTGAAGTTAGGATGCCGTCAAATAACAACCAGTCGGAAATCAACATTGGAATGCACGTTGTGGAAGGCCAGGGAAGGGTATGTCAATAATGAGCTCGTGAGAATCTCTAACAATCAGTATAAATTAACCAAAATCATCACTGTTTCGCCCAGGTTTATTATTTCAAACAAGACAGGTGAGAACTTGTTATTCAGAGAACCGGACTCGCCTGATACATATAAAGTCAATGGCACAAGCTTGGAGCCAATTCACTTCCTCCGAGCGAGGGATAACAAGCAGCTATGTATTAAGATAGAGGGCGGAAGAAGCCAGTGGTCTGCGCCATTCGCTATCGCCAACACTGGACGGAATTATGTGAAGCTTTACCGGCAAAATGCGGGTACTCTTCTGCTGAGAGTAGACGTTCTACTTGAAAATTCGACTTTGTTTTTGCATGTTCAAGAGTCTGGCAAAGAGTGGCCATTCTCAATCAGAAACTTTACAAACTTTGAGTTTGTCTTTTACCAAGCAAATCCCTACATTGATGGTCAAGGTGTGGATTCAGGATCGCATGCTCCGTTCAATCCTATCAAATATAGACTGCCAAAGAAGAGCGTTATGTCATACGCGTGGGACTTTCCGGCCGGAATTGTTAAAGAGCTTGTGCTCATTTGCAATGGCAAGGAGCGCCGAGTTCAGTTGGCTGAAATAGGTAACTTGAAACCTATGGAGATTCCGGGTATTTCTGGTGTCGGCAGGTCTATTGTGAGTCTTGATGTTGCAGCCGATGGGCCACTACAGACGCTAGTCATATCTGACTATGATCCCTCTGTGGACTTGTACAAGTTGAAGGATAATAATCGGTCCCAAAGCAGTGTGACATCTTCTCAAGCGGACATCTTCAGTGTTTCCACTCCTGATAACGAGGCAATGACTGTCTTTTCTATAAATTTCGAGGGAATAGGAGTGTCTCTGGTCAGTCGTCGACATGCAGAGCTATGTTACCTATCAGTCAGGGGCATGGAGTTGCAGTACAAGACATCAGAACAGTACGAAAGCATTTCCGCTAAAATCAAGTGGATTCAAATTGACAATCAGTTATATGGTAGTTATTATGATGTTGTCATGTTTCCTAGTGTGTTGCCGAAGTCTACCAGTGAAAACGATAATCATCCCACACTATCTGCTCACATAACGCGAAGCAAGGATAACAAGCATGGAGTGTACTATATCAAATACGCTACCATCCTTTTGCAACAAATGACTCTTGAGATGGACGAGGATTTTGTGTTTTCTTTGCTTGACTTTGTGAAAGATCCCAACGCATCAATTGTTGACAAAGAGCATGATGTGCTTTGTGATGAGTCTCTAGAAATTCCAGAACCACTGAAAGATTCAACCGGACAAGACATATATATTGAGGTCCTGCACTTGCAACCAATTCAATTAGATCTGTCTTTTGTTAGGACGGAGAGAATAAATGTTGAAGATCGATCTTCATCACAGAATGCTGTGATGTATTTTTTCAACATCCTCACTATGGCAATTGGAAACATAAACGATGCTCCTGTGAAGTTTAATGCTCTTTATATGGAAAATGTCAGAACGCAACTTCCGGTCCTTGTGCAATCTTGTGCAACACATTATAGTCAAGGGTTTCTTTACCAGGTACACAAAATTCTTGGGTCAGCGGATTTTATCGGTAATCCTGTTGGATTATTCAATAACCTTGGTTCTGGATTTGCAGACTTTTTTTATGCACCGTTCCATGGATATATTGTTAATGACAGGCCATCGGAACTGCCTCTTGAGTTTGCAAAAGGAGGTCTTAGTTTTGTTAAAAAATCCGTTTTTGGTGTGTCAGACAGTGTCTATAAGGTAACTGGTAGTATCTCAAAGGGTCTATCGGTAGCAACTATGGACTCCGAATTCCAGAACCGTCGCCGTATGAATCTGGCAAGAAACAGGCCCAAGCATGCTCTTTATGGATTGACCCAGGGAGCTACGTCGTTTATTGATGGAGTTTCGAGTGGTGTCAGTGGTTTGGCTCTTGCTCCAATGGAAGGTGCTGCGAAGGAAGGAGCGGCAGGATTTTTCAAAGGACTTGGCAAGGGATTAGTTGGTCTTCCAACAAAGACTGCGATTGGCTTCTTAGATCTTGCTAGCAATTTAAGTGAGGGAGTCCGTAATACGACTACAGTTTTTGATGGAGAAGCAATCAGCCGGATACGTCCCGCCAGATTTATTGCGCACGATGGCATTGTTCGTCCTTACTCTGAGAGAGAAGCTATTGGGCAGCAGTGGCTCAAACTCGCAAACAGCGGTAAATTTTTTAAGGAAGAATATTTGGCTCATGTAATGCTTCCCAGCGGAGATATAGCTGTCATTGTTACGAAAATGAGGATTCTGCTGCTATCCACAGCTAGCATGAAGACCGACTGGGAGGTGGCTTTCAATGACTTGAAATCTATCAATAAAAGCAAGACTGGTGTTACTCTGCACACTCGAGAGAATGGAGCTGTCAGTGGGCCATTTTTCATCCCGGTACCAGATTCCGACACTCAAAAGTACTTGTTCAACGAGATAGCAAAATCCGTGACAGACTACAACAGGCATTTACAGACTATTTCATAAATGCATTGCAAGATAACTGCTAACAAGCAGTCGAATTATTTACAATTAATACATGAAGAAGAATTATGACATAGACATCAAAAGTTCCTTAGAAGTAAGTCCTCTCTTTCGAAGTGATCTCTCGAATTGCAATGGAGTTTGCAGTCCATATCCTTGTACCAGCAGTTTTTCAGCTCCAAACACGCCATCCGACGTTCGACAGACCCAGAGAGACTTTTTAGATTTCTTACTACCAGGCTCCATTAAAGGAATGATATCATAATGCCCAATGGGCAGGTTCGGAATATCTACTGGTATGCTTTTTGCCCCGACTAGTTCGTCGAGAACAATGCGTTTGGTAGTTCCATCAGAAGCTTTTTGAAACACATGCAGCCGACCCAGAACTCTATGCTTCAATAATATATCATCCACTCCGTCATGCTGGACGTCTATGTAACTGTCTGTGCTCATTATTTTGGGTGCATAAGACCGCTTATAGCCGACTGGCGAGTATAAATGCTTAGATAAATCGTACCTTTCCTCAATAATAACCTGCTTTAAACAATCAGCCCCAATAACTCCCAGCTTTGCCTGTAGGGATGTGAGTGTTTCTTCGGGATCGACTTCAACCTCGCTTGAGTGCAGAAGCACCTGTCCGCGGTCGAACTTTGTAGGATGAAGAGTCTGTACAGTGACACCGGTAGTTGGATAGCGTCGCAGTAGCGCTCGATGCAAAGGAGCTGGCCCACTGAGATCAGGCAGCAAAGAAGGATGAACATTGATACCACCGAATTTGACATTTCGTAGGAAATCTCCCGGGATCAGACGCCCATATGATACAGCTACAGCCAAATCGTAGTTTCTGGAAGCCAACTCAATTATCTGCTCATCTGTCTCAGCACGAAGGACTGTCAGATCATGCTCAAATGCATATTCTGCCGAAGGAGCCTCCTTGACTGTTTTCATTCCTCTACCTGACGGCTTGGGACTACGAGTAATTACATCCAATCCTGCTAGGCTGCCGCTGGCAAGCAACTGGTGTAACACCTTCAATGAATAGACAGTGAATTCATCGGTTCCAAATAGTGCCACTCTGGGACCACTATACCATCTTACAGACCTGACAGACCGAGTCAGTTGCCTCGCTGCAAAACTTCGGAACATGGCCCATAACTCCTTCTGGAGATCCAACGTGGGTTAGATGAGTATTGCAGATGCTGCGGCTAATGAGCCCAATTCGCAACATTAACCGTGGGATTTGGCGTGGGGTGGCACACACCTGTCAGCACCAAAATGTGCTGGCAGACCCATTGTATGTATGTTAAGCAGGCAATTATTGCGCCAAAAGAAAACGAAGGTGAAAATAGCGAGCTTGAGAACGGGCCCTCACGTTTTCTGCATTCAATGCTTATGACACTCTGGCGATTCCGCACTTTGGGTTGGTGGTGGCTCGGGCAAGTAGCGTATGAAGATCGCGTGGGGGCGCACGACGGTAATGGATAACCAGTACATGGGGGACAGTGAAAAAGGTATATAAATGGGGAGTGTGCCCAATTGGCGAGTTAACACCGTCACATTGAGGGTAACAGGAATTTTACGTAAAATGTCTCTGCCCACTCACTTTACACTCAACTCCGGATACAAGATCCCCGCTGTTGGATTGGGAACCTGGCAATCCAAGCCTAACGAGGTGGCTAATGCCGTTGAGGTTGCCTTGAAGAACAACTACCGATACATTGATGGTGCTGCTATCTACCAGAACGAGCACGAGGTCGGAGCTGGTCTCAAGGCAGCTGGTGTTCCTCGAGAGGAGATCTTTTTGACCTCTAAGGTGTGGAACTCGTGCCATCGGGCTGAGGAGGTCAAGAAGGCCTGTGACAAGACCCTGTCTGACCTTGGTGTCGACTACTTGGACTTGTACTTGATCCACTGGCCAGTGAGCTTTGTGCCTGGCCAGGGCTACTTCCCTAAGGATGCTAGTGGAAAGGTTCTGCTTGAGGAGGTGCCTGTTTCCGAGACCTGGAAGGCCATGGAGGAGCTTGTCGCTGAGGGCAAGGTCCGAAGCATTGGAGTTTCCAACTTCAACATTGAGAAGGTCGAGGAAGTTCTGAAGACTGCCAAGATCATTCCTGCTGTCAACCAGATCGAGGCCCACCCTGAGTTGCAGCAGCCCAAGCTCATGGAGTACCTCAAGAGCAAGAACATTGCTGTTACTGCTTACAGTCCCCTGGGAAACAACATTTACGGCAAGCCCCGTGTTGTCGACCACCCTACTGTTATTGAGATTGCCAAGAAGCTCGGAAAGCAGCCCGCTAACGTGCTCACCTCATGGGCTGTTCAGAGAGGAACCAACGTCGTTCCAAAGAGTGTTACTCCTTCTCGAATTATCTCCAACCTGGAGGTTTTCAAGCTGTCCGACGAGGACTTTGCTGCCATTAACGCTCTGGAGTGCCATGGTCGACTCAACAACCCTACTGACTGGGGTGCCGATATCTTTGGCGAGTAAATAGACTATAGATCGATCTAAAAAAAAAAAATAGTATTTTTTTTTACATTGGTTTCACAGCCACAATTGATCAATTGCAGATCGAGCTTTGCTTGTTCAATTTTGTAGCCTTGTTTGTAACCTTGTTTGTAACCCTGTTTTTGTTGGTTTTCGTGAAACCGACCCCCGCGTTGCTGCCCGTTGTACCCCCAAACGGTCCCGCGTGCTCAGCCGTTGAATATGCACGTCTGACACTTCCTAACCTACTTCACGCTGAAGTTGAGACCGTGTCGTTATGAAAGCACCATCTG
Organism: Sugiyamaella smithiae; assembly: GCA_030579815.1. NCBI lineage: Eukaryota > Fungi > Ascomycota > Dipodascomycetes > Dipodascales > Trichomonascaceae > Sugiyamaella > Sugiyamaella smithiae. The sequence goes on from JAKTRV010000006.1 coordinate 100,973, forward strand.
GTCGCGAGCTTGAGCAGCTGTCTTCGCTCGCGGCATGTTTTGCAGCCGGTAAGCAATTGCTGTCACTTACTCTCTAACCTTAATTCAGGCCTGGGGTGTGGAACTATGTATTTGTACTCTGCTTATTCCCCCCAATTGGCGTCCGAGCTTCATTTGGATGCTATCAGTGCATCTACTATAAGCATGGTTGGCAACTTGGGTATGGCGCTTACGGGCCCTGTCGCGGGCATTGTCGTAGACAGAAAGGGGCCAACAACGCCTATGGTGATAGGAGCATCGACAATTTTTATTGGTTACTTCATAATCCGAAATGCATTTTCCAGTGGCCTATCATCAGTGCCTGTGCTGGCGTTGGCGCTTCTTTTAGTAGGATCGGGGTCCACGTTTTGCTTTGCTGCCGTCGTCAAATGCGCAGCGCTTAATTTCCCCACCAAGCGGGGCCTTGCAACCGCGTTACCAGTTGCTGCGTTCGGACTCAGCGCATTTTTCTTTTCTGCACTGTCGTCCATCGTGGCCCCTGGCGATACTTTGAAGCTTCTGCAGCTCTTGTCTTTTATTCCTGCGGGTATCTTTGTGGTGTGTATCCCGTTTATTCGCATTATCCCTCAGCAATATGTGTCTGTCAACCGGGGATCCATCGAACTACGAGCATTACCAGTTCACGATCCTCACAAAGACGACGATGTTCATGCAAGCGGCTTGGCTGAGCGAGATGTATCGGGTGGAGGACTGTTGAGGTCAAAGCTATTTTGGCTTCATTTCATGACCATGGGCCTTTTGGGAGGCATTGGCCAAATGTATATTTATTCATGTGGATACTGTGTGCGGGCACTGATCGCCGATCCCGAGTCCCATCTCGACTTGCTACAAAAGTCTCAAGCAGTTCAAGTTGGCACCATATCGTTGACAAGCTTTGTAGGGCGCATTGGTAGTGGCATGGTCTCGGACCACATCCATCTAAAGCTTGGCTATCCGCGAACTATGGTTTTATTGGCGGCAGCTCTTTTCAGTCTTTTAGCACAGCTACTCGCTTACAGAGTGTCATCTGCCAGCAGCCTATGGCTCGCTTCTGCTGCAACAGGACTGGCGTATGGAACCTGTTATGGTTCGTACCCGACGATTGTCGGAGACACTTTTGGCATGCGCAATTTTTCGCAAAATTGGGGATACTTGTCGCTGTCGCCAGTCCCAGTATCCTATGCGCTCAACATGGTGTTTGGAGCCATGTATGACAAGAACTCAACTATTGATGCCACAGGTCATCGAGTATGCGTATTGGGCAGAAACTGCTACTCGCGTTCTTTTATGGTGACTTTAATAGGAGCAACGTTTTGTACCATTGTCCTCATACCTCAGATACTACGCAAAAGACATTGGTGACAACATCTGAACCACCATCTATAGTGTACATTATATAATAAACATAGACTGCTTGGAGGTTTCATGCATACCCCTGAGTTTGTTTACTATGGTCCCTTACCTGCCAGATCTGATGTAGGTTCCTTTTCCTTACCTCTTCGTATCAATGGCAAGCAAGGCTGATCGAGCTCGACGAGCAGCTCGTTTCAGCAAGCCAGCAAAGGAAACTTACGGTCTCGTTAGCAGAGGAGACAATAGGTGAGTTTGCGGATAATAAATTGCTGTCTAACGTCAGATTACGCGAGGATGAAAGGGCCCGGAAATCTTACTTCACAGAGATACAACTGCGGGTAGGGATTCCTGCCATGGCTAGTGTTTTAACTTTAGTTTTTGAATATCAGTGAACCGCAATTCCTCGAGGCTTGTTTATCAATAGTCGAATATCCTTTGAGGCAGTCTTGGAAACAGTCGACGAGTGACGCACCAGATACTCGAGACAGTGTAATGATGGCATTGAGTAAGTTGGCTTGAGTGAACTGTGGTGAAGTTCTAATTGCAAGGACAGCTCAGAGAGGCATTGATATCATTAGATCCAGATCAGTTTATGAAAGACGTCTTTTTATTCTCTGTACATGCATATATCTTGTTTGGCAATATGCAACTAGTACAGCCGTCAATCAGAACTCTGCTAGATATTGTGCACCCAAAAGTCCCTTTAACTGAAAAGGAATTACAACGGGTTGGAGAATTATATGTATATCAAGTGGCACATCTTGGTGTTGAGTCATTGTCCAAAGTTTACGAGCTGCTTTTAGAATTTGCACCCGAAAGGCCTCGCTTGTGGGCGACTGTGAGATCTATAGCTGGTAGTGACTATGTCAAATGGCGGCATCTGTTAAACACCGAAAAGGATCCGTTCAAAAGGTTACTTATGTTGCAGCATGATGTCAAATGTAGGCAAATTGCTGTTACAAGCATTTCAAAATCATACATGATGATGAAGGAAGAGGATGTCAATAACTTCCTTGGTGGTAACTGGAATGAGCTCAATACTGGATGGAACAAGGACGCAGGGACAGTCTTAATACGGAAAAGAGCATGATCCAAACAGAGCAACTGTTACCTCTGTTAAATATTAGATATTATTTATTATTTTATTCTGCTGCATCTTCAACGCGTTTGGTTATATAACCAATTTGTTATTGAGCCGAGCCATAGTATGCGGGGGTTACCCCCATATTTTCAATACATTTAATGGTGGACCTAACTCAGCCGCTTCCCAGTTCGCAACTCACTAATGTCGGTCAAAATTGAGAATGATCCCAAGCCAGACGGCAGTATAAGCCAGGACATAGACTATGAATCGGCTCTTAAACAGCTAGACTCAATGCAGGCCAAGGTATGTTGCTCTGTCTCCGGGTTTGCTAACTCTAGTTACACAAGCTACGTATTGACCTTCCTCATCTATTGCGAGGCCTGGCTCATTTCGACGATAAGGAGCCCAGTAAGTAGCACGCCATAGAGTGGTTTGTTTGACATAAGTGCATACTAACAGCAGCGTCTGTGATATTCTCCAGGTCTGTCAACGAGGTGTCGATATGGAACCACAATGTAGAAACATTTCTAGCCGACTATAAGCAATGTCAACCGATTCTCGAGCTCGGGAAGCAAGAATCTGCAGAGGCGCCTCCTGTCAAAGAGGAGGCTCGGAATTCAGATACCACGCCAAAGTTGTCAACATCTCTTGAGACCCAACAAACAATCCAATCATTCATGCAGTCTGGCCTTAACCAAGCCGAGCCCATCGTGTTGGATGATGGGGTTATGGATTTCACCAATTTCTGAGTGTCTCGACATTGCCATCTACCCAAGGTTGGTTAACTCCCCGCTTATCATTGCGTTTATCGGTATCCTGTGTGACTCTTTGCTGTTGAGTTCAGTGCTATCTATCCACTTCGATGTGATCCCCGGTTTTGCTGCAGTATATGCATCAATTTAGTCAGGGCGTACTCGTATGGCACCCTCCAGCAAGGGAACGGCACGTTGAACAACCACCGCCCAGGTTACTTGCTAACAGTGGCTTAAACATGTGCAATACAATGCCCAGCTATTGGCTTGTCATGGAAGGTTCGCAGAAAAATACGGAACTATATAGAGCTTTTTAGATTCGTTTACTTGATCTACCGTCTCAATTTGACTCATTACTCTCCCACCCTATATTGTAGGTGCATGGTCTATATATACCCTAACATTTCCCACTGGGGGCCTGAAATATTACGAGCATCGTCGAAAATCAGTCACATCTCTACGACATGTCGAGTCATTTGAACGAGACTTTTGCTCGGTGTAAGGCCGAAGGTATGCCTATATATGCTGCTGGATCAATAATACTAACCAATAGGCCGCAATGCTATGCTTACGTTTTTGACGGCGGGATTCCCGTCCGTGGAGGAGACGGTTCCTTTGGTCAAGGCCCTTCAAGATGGGGGTGCCGATATCGTTGAACTGGGAATGCCGTTTTCAGACCCTATTGCTGATGGTCCAGTCATCCAGAAGGCAAATCAGGTATCTCTGGATAACGGGATCACACTTCCTATGGTGTTGGAGCTTGTCAAGAAGTCTCGAGCGTCCGGTGTCCATATTCCCATCATTCTGATGGGCTACTATAATCCCATCCTGCAGTACGGCGAGAACAAGCTTGTAGAAGACGCAAAGGCTGCTGGTGTTGATGGATTCCTGCTTGTGGATCTGCCTCCCGAGGAGGCGGTGAGATTCCGGGGAATCTGTGCATCTAGTGATATGAGCTACATTCCTTTGATTGCACCGTCCACCACTGATAGCCGTCTCAAGGAACTGGTGTCCATTGCTGACTCTTTCTTATATGTTGTGTCTCGAATGGGCACCACTGGTTTCGCTGCTGGGTTGGACCCCAATGTTGCTGGGCTCTTGAAGCGAATCCGAGTTGTATCTGGCGAGCGACCGCTGGCAGTTGGTTTCGGTATCAGTACCCGAGAAAATTATCTCACAGTAAGCCCAGTAGCAGATGGAATTGTCATTGGAAGTTACCTTATCTCGTTGATCGACAAGACTCCTGCTGATCAGAGATGTGAAGTTGTAAAGACTTACATCAACGGCATCGTTGGTAACCGTACTGTGACGATCCATCCTCGCTCTGTGTCCAGTCAAACAACAGCATCAAAGACTGCCTCTGAGGATGATTTGTCAAAAGAACAATTTGACAAGGTCGTCGACCGATTTGGAGAGTTTGGTGGCCAGTACGTACCTGAGATCTTGCACCAATGCTTGACTGAGCTCGAAGCCGGTTTCAACAAAGCCATCAACGACCCAAAGTTCTGGGAAGAATTCCGATCATATTATCCATACATGGGACGACCCTCAAACCTTCACTTTGCTGACCGGCTCACTGCCAAGGTTGGTGGAGCCAAGATCTGGTTGAAGCGAGAGGATCTCAACCATACTGGAAGTCATAAGATAAACAACGCTTTAGCCCAAGTGCTGATTGCTCGAAGACTGGGCAAAACTCATGTCATTGCTGAAACTGGTGCTGGTCAGCACGGTGTGGCTACTGCTACTGCGGCCGCCAAATTTGGACTTAAGTGCAAGGTTTACATGGGAGCCGAAGATGTGCGTCGTCAGGCTCTGAACGTCTTCAGGATGAAACTGCTTGGCGCCGAAGTTGTTGAGGTCCATGCTGGAACTAAGACTCTGCGAGATGCCTGTAGTGAAGCTCTTCGAGTGTGGGTCACCAGTTTACATGATACTCATTATGTGTTGGGCTCTGCCACTGGACCCCATCCCTTCCCTACTATGGTCAGGACTTTCCAGAGTGTGATTGGTAACGAAACCAAGGAGCAGTTTGGTAAACTTAATAACGGAAACCTTCCTGAGGCTGTAGTTGCATGTGTTGGTGGTGGATCCAACTGTTCTGGTATGTTTGCTCCATTTATCAACGACACCTCTGTAAGACTGGTGGGTATTGAGGCAGGTGGTGAGGGCCTGGACACTGACAAGCACAGTGCCACTTTATCTGCTGGAAAGGCAGGTGTACTGCATGGAGCTAAGACTTATGTGTTGCAAAATGCCGATGGTCAGATCCAGGACACTCACTCTATCTCTGCTGGTCTCGATTATCCTGGTGTTGGCCCAGAACTGTCGTCGTGGAAGGCCAGTGGCCGAGTCACGTTCCAGGCTGCAACTGATATTCAGGCTCTTATGGGATTCAGAATTCTCTGTGAGACTGAGGGTATCATCCCTGCTATGGAGTCTTCTCATGCAGTGTATGGTGCTGTTGAGCTGGCCAAGACCATGAAACCTGACGAGAACATTGTCATCTGCCTGTCTGGACGTGGTGACAAGGACGTTCAAAACGTGGCCGATTTGCTGCCCATTTTTGGACCCAAGATGGGTTGGGATGTTCGATTTGAAAAGTAAATGTTTAGATTTGAATTAAATTAGAGCTCTTGTTTAATATTCCTTTTACTTTGGTGCTAATGGTAAACAGCTAGCTGCATGCATGCACTTCTTCACTTGAAGGTACATACGGCTGATATTTATTTTATCTTATCCATATTTCCAACTGTGTATGAAAAGGACGTATAGTATGGTATGTGGCCGTCCAAAGAAAACGGCCAAGTTAAATTAAACTTTGGACACGATGGTGCTGCTTTGTATGCTCCAGGAGCTCATCCAGATAAACCGTGGAGGTTTGCAAGAAGTCACGGATATGGATATAGATTCCACGCTATAGGGTCTCCAAAGCCTCTGGACGAGGATAGTCGAAATGTAGCTCCGAAAATCCTGTATACAGAATTCCTTGAAACTGCTCCTGTACGCGATTTACGAGAAAACTCAAGGACTTTTGAAAGCTATATACCTCAAGAATTGATTTCCTCCCTAAATTATGAAGCCACGCCGATACTTCAATTGGATACTTATGAGCCATGTATTGGCGATCTGGTTTCAATAGGCCAGGTAAGGTACCAATGCGATTACAACGATCAGAGTGACGAAGATGAGGATGGGCAAGCATCGGTAGTAGCCTATGCGGGAGCTAATAACGATTTGTATAAGCTAAACATTGCCAGGCTGCAATACGACTTGGTTGATGCGGTTAACAGCCAAGGAAATGAGATAAAGGTTACTGTGCCTTCTTTGTCAAATCGTACTTCTGTGGATATGTCTAGCCCAATCCGTCAAATCGAGATAGCTGATGCAGAGCCCTCAGTGTGTCCGCATGTTATGGTCCGAGCTCAAAATGGAACCCACTTAATGGAGACATTTATTCAGTCCGACACAGTGAATGTTAACGAGAGCGTCCACATTTCCTTAAAAGGTGGAAAGAAACATAATGCTGACGTTGAGCATGCGCATTCGACATTTAGTCCTTGGAACTGGTCTGATCTGTCTATAATTCATACCGATGGTGTATTGGATCTGTGGACCATTGGCGAGTCTGGGCCCAAGCTGAAATTTGAATCTGCCTATCAGCCTAAGAGACAAGCTGCATCGACATGGAACAAAATTATTTGGGGGCATAACAGCAACACTGTGGTGACTGCGAATCGGCATTTTATTCAACTCTACGACATTCGGAGCCATACAGAGCCCTATGCATTCAAGCCAACAGGATATACATTCCGGGCTTCATACCTTGACATAGCCAAGTTGGACACTGATGAAAACTATATATTAGCGCTGACGTCTGAGGATTTACGTCTCATTGATACACGAAACATCCAGGAGCCAGTGCTCACATGGGATCACTTGTACCACAATGGAGACACTACTCTGAAGATGTCAACCTCTCCGATCAACGACATTAGTTCGGTGTCAATATATTCCCAGTTACAGTCTGCTGTAACTACCTTCCAGTACGGTGAATTAGATGACGGCCTGAAAATATCCGCAGATGATCCATATTCAGTAGTCTTGAATACTGGGTCTATACGGTCGATGACCACTGTCAGCATACCCGATGGGCCGGATGACGGTTCACAGCTACAAGTATCATTTCAGTATTTAGATCCGGTTGGACTGAGCTCTCAATTAATGAGTACGGATAAAGGCTTGAAAATCAGCAACCACCACAAAGATGATGGTGATCATCTACTTGAGGCTTGTGTTAATAAAGGTTTCAAAAACCTAAATGACCTTAGTCGATTTTACAAAACTATGGTCGCGCCATCTTGTCTTCCGAAGCAATCAGTTGACGAGAGTCATTTTCAAAAACTCGCGGGACGCTTGGCCAAGGCCATAACAGAGCTATATGACAAAAGCAACGGTACTGAAAAGACATTATCTTTGCTGGAGCTGGCGGAACCAGAAGAATCTTTGGCAGATATTCAGGAACTTCAATCTTTATACAACCAGCTGACAGACCATTATAAAGACTCAAAGATCCAGATCAACGATTTAGCTCAGTCCATGAGATTACTAACAGGCAAAAACACCAGCAGCGTTAAAGATCTTTATGATTATGTATCATCTATGTGGCACGATCCATTGAAGACTGACGATGGTCTTGCTTTACAACGAAATTCGGCCTGTTTGGCAATCACATTTGAGATTTGGATGTCTTTAGCATCTGTGACTGTTAATCCCAACAGCTCTGACGGTGTCTTAGAAGGTATCAAGCGAGATGATAAGTTGCCCGACTCGACTAGTTTTTCTCGGGCAATGCTTGATGAGTGGGAACTGGGGTCTGATCCAGACAAGTATCAGTGGTATAAATTTGGAGAGGAAAAGCCAGCCGAGGTCGTGACCCAGTTGGATCGGCTGATGAGCCAGCGCCTGTCACAGTTCGGAGCTTCTCAATTGGCTGGGCCCTCAGGCTCTTCAAGTCAGTCTCAGAGACGGAAACGCACTCAAAATGCCAATCAGTCGCAACGGAAGAAGAGATCAGAAGGCTTTGGATGAAGTGGAGGCGGTCGCTTCACGTAACTTTACAATAATCTCCTGCATAGTTAGCATCGACTCTCTTTTTGTGTATATTATCAAATAATAAATTTGCATACCGCCAACGTTTCTGGGTGAACTCCAGACTCCAATAAGTTCTTGCATATGACCAGCACGTCCTTTGATAAATCTGAGCCAAGGAGCTGAGATATATCGTGAATAGTGTCCATTTCACTCATCGCGCGTGTGTAGGATTGTAAATTGCCAAACTGGGGTAATTGCCGCATCTAGACACCTGTCATCAGTAGTAAGTGCGAAGCATGAAGTTCTCGGTCAATTGGGTCTGGGTGCTCATGGCTATTTCTTCAGTGCTGGCAGCTGAAGATGTGCTTGTGAAAGAGTATGCTCGTGCTTCGAATGCGTCTCTCTTGTGGGGCCCATACCGATCCAATTTGTATTTCGGAGTGAGACCTCGACTGCCTAAATCATTGCTGACGGGACTAATGTGGTATAGTGCCGACACGTTCGAAGGGATCCGAGACACCCGTCACAGTTGTGAGCAGGGAGATGATATGGCAGGTTATGGATGGACTGAATACGACCCCAGATCTGGAGGTCGTCAAGTTATTCGAGACAGACAAAATGCAGTCGACATTGAGACTGAGTTCGTCAAGACAGACGAAGGCAGCTGGGCAGTTCGAGTAAAAGGAACTCCTAACGAGCCGACTGGCAAGACTACAATTGTCTTCTACGCTGGTCTAGAGGGGGATGGTCAATTGAATCTTGAAAGTGAGCTAGAAGACACAGGAATTGAAAGTGATGTTGTACTCAAAGGCGAGTCACTTGACCTTGGCAAGTTCTCCATTGAAGTCAACCGTGGCGCTGAAACCAACCAATATCCATATTCTGGGCTTCCAGTTGAAAGGGAGAGGCCTGCGGAGAACTTTCACTATGCATCTCTCAACGTTCCCGATGAGAATGTTTGGATGGCTCGAGACATTTTTCTCATGCTTGCCCAAGACAGTGTCAATTCCCTGTCTGCTATATATAGTGACAGAGAAGAAATCACTCCTTGGAGTGCCTTTCTGTTACAAAACCGTGATGACTTGAAAGGTAACGTCCATTTTATCCAGAGGGTATTTGAGGGTCCCTTTGAGTTTGAAGTCATTTTCAATCCCGAGTCAACATCTCCCATCACTAAGGACTCTATAGACGGTCTGTTGGAGCGATCTCTACTCGATTTTGAAAAGAAGTTTTCCAAGGCTTTCAGCTTTCAGGCACCATACGATGATGCCAAATATCTTCCTTTTGCCAAAGAGATGTTTTCAAATTTGGTTGGAGGTATTGGATACTTTCACGGGTCTTCCCTGGTAGATAGATCGTACGGTGAGAGCCTTGATGAAGATGAAGAAAATTTCTGGGAACTTGAAGAAGAAATCAAAATGGCTGGAAGAGCTACCGAAGAGGATCCTGTGGAGCTTTTCACCCTTGTCCCCAGCAGACCATTCTTCCCTCGAGGATTTTACTGGGATGAAGGATTTCATCTTATTCCAGTCCTGGATTACGATACCGATCTGAGTCTGGAAATTTTAAAGAGCTGGTTTGCTTTGGTCGACGATAACGGATGGATTGCTCGAGAGCAAATTCTGGGACCTGAAGCACGCAGCAAGGTGCCTGCTGAATTCAGAACCCAGTATCCTCACTATGCTAACCCCCCTACATTAATGTTGCTCTTCTCTGGTTTGGCAAAGAAGGCACAGGAATGGGAGTCTGCGGTGAACAGTGACTACTTTGACGCAGAAGCAGGTAGCACGCTTGGTGATGCTCACATCAAGTATCCGTCGTTGCTTTTCAACTATGCAGAAGAGATCTATCCCCGTCTCAAGCTGCATTTTGAATGGTTCAGACGTACTCAGCAGGGAGAAATCAGACAGTGGGATCGAGAGTCATTTTCCAGCAAGGAGGGATATAGATGGCGAGGTCGAACGCCAAGCCATTGTTTGACAAGTGGATTGGACGACTATCCAAGAGCTTCTACACCTCATCCATCAGAGTTGCATGTGGATTTGCTATCTTGGATAGGCATGATGGCACGATCAATGAAAGATATTGCTGATGTGCTTGGCATTGAGGAAGACGTCAAAGAATATTCTGACATTGAAAATGCCATCGTTCGAAACTTGGACGATTTGCATTGGAGCGAAAAGCACAACGCGTATTGCGATAGCGCGGTGGACGAGTATGAAGAAAGCACCCATGTGTGTCACAAGGGCTATGTCACATTGTTCCCAATGCTCCTGAAGCTGATTCCTGCTGATTCTCCTCATTTGTCGGCTTTGCTGAAACTCATCAAGAGCCCTAAAGAGCTGTGGTCGGATTTTGGTATCCGCAGCTTGTCGCTGTCGGATGAGTTCTTTGGAAAGGGCGAAAACTATTGGCGGGGGCCAGTGTGGATCAACATCAACTACATGATTTTGGACAGTTTGCAATATTATGCCCAGCAGCCTGAAACAGCATCTGCTGACCGGAAGTTGGCTGCAACCATATATAAGGAGCTTCGACAAAACGTAGTCAACAATGTCTATGATAATTGGGTCAGTACAGGCTTTGCATGGGAGCAGTACGACTCTCTCAATGGGCAAGCCAAGGGTGTAAAGCACTTTTTAGGATGGACTTCTCTGGTGGTCAAGATCATGAGCATGCCAGAAAGTATATAGACAAACAGATAAAAAATAATAATAAAAAAAGCAAGAGCTGTATTTACAAACAATTATTATAAAGTTACATTGTTATTCAGCAATGGCTGACTCGGTGTCTTGCTTGGGCTCTTCTGAGTTATATATGTAAAACTGGACAAATATAGTCACATCCTCAATAATAGTCCCCAGAGAACCCAGGAGCCATGGGAAATACAACTTGACCCAAGTAGCGTCAGTTCTGTATATCAATATGCCAAGTGCATAAGTCAAATTTCCAAGAATGGAAAATATGAAAAACACCAGCGACAGTCCATGGACCGATTTACGACGGTAGTTTTGAAAGATCTGAGGAATTCGAGCACTCAAATACAACACTGCAGAAGTATAGCCAAGGATCTGAGGGCCTATTGCCATTGGTTTGTCATCGCTGTCGTCAGGTACCCCATCACCACCAGAAAAGAAATATCCCAATACACCTGCCGCTAACACAAACAGCACGGGGAGGGCAATTCGAGTGAACCACCCGGCCTGGGACTGTTGCAAAATAATGGAGCTCAGTGAGTCACTGCGCTCATGCTGATGGTGGTGATGATGGTGACTACTTGCAGACGATCTTTTTCGTGGGTTGGCACTGTTTCGTCGGTTCAACAGTGGCGAATTAGCGTCTGGTTCATCCGTAGCACTCGGTCGATGCCTATGTTTTCTGAGAGCTCGGAGACGTGCAACACGCTTGTAGTAGAAATACGATGCCATGATCAAAGAGTCGGCAAAACAATACCATACAGCGAGCAACACAACTTCAGGCCGAAGCTGGGCCCACAGCGAGCCTGCCAGGTTTGTTATGTCACCAAGAAGCCAGATAACTAGAAAACCTATAGCAATGCCGTCTGCGCTCTTGAGTCTCCACTGCTCAATAAGTTGCGGCAGCAGCAGCACTATCCAGCATGCCAAGCTGGCGGACCCAGCCATTCCCGAAAGGACCACTCGGGCATGGGATGGAGCACTATCCATTGCAAATATAACAAGTCACTTGTTTACTGGTGATAATGTGTGATGCTTATCTTTGTGAGTGACGGCTGCAAGTGGTAAGGGCGTATGCGAGCGTACTGTAAATGCAGTTGTGAGCGGGCCAGGATGTCAGCAACTGGCCACAGATCTGTGAAACAGGTAGAAACAGGTAGGACTCCGTACAAAAACTAAACCCAAGTAAGGGGAGTCAATATAAAGGCTGTAGAAATATGCTACAACCGTCAGTTCTGATTGATCCTTATAGCTAATGGCACTTGTCTATCATTGCACGGATAAACTGTGCATTGTACGGCTGAATGACATTGTTTAGGGCAGTACGGTTTGTCAGGTGATTAGGGCAGACGGTGTGACTGCTTGTTGCTGCAGGGCCCGCACCACACTTGAATTTTTCAACCAAGCATTTACTAACTCATCGTTCGACAACGACAGTAAATTAAAAAAATGGTAAGTACCACTTGAATAGTGGTCATTCGAAAAATCTTCTTTATGAGTGAATTTTGAAGTATTGATAGTCCTTTAGGACGTCAAGTATTTGATCAAAGAATCGTTACGGGAATCGTACGGTTCAGGCTGAGTCTCTACTGATGATTCCACTCAAGGAGACTGTAGAGTGATTACAATATGAAGTTTTTGGCAAAAATAAACTGACACAATTGTTTTCCTCAATGACACAGCCAGCTAAAGGAAAGAAGCCAGCCCCAGCTCCATTTTCAACCAAGGCCTCCACCAAGGCTCCTAAGGTAAGCAACGAACGAAAAAAAAAAAAACTTTTGTGAAAGTCAAATCTAACATGTAGAACCCATTGATCGAGAAGCGACCTCGAAACTTTGGTATTGGTCAGGACATCCAGCCCAAGCGAAACCTTTCTCGATTCGTTAAGTGGCCCGTTTACGTGCGACTCCAGCGACAGAAGAAGATCCTCAACCTCCGACTCAAGGTTCCTCCTGCCATCGCCCAGTTCCAGAACGTTCTTGACAAGAACACTGCTGCTCAGGCTTTCAAGCTCCTCAACAAGTACCGACCTGAGACCTCTGCTGAGAAGAAGGAGCGATTGACCAAGGAGGCTGCTGCCATTGCCGAGGGTAAGAAGAAGGAGGATGTTTCCGAGAAGCCCTTCGTCGTCAAGTACGGTCTTAACCACGTTGTGTCTCTTATCGAGAACAAGAAGCCCCAGCTTGTGTTGATTGCCAACGATGTTGACCCTATTGAGTTGGTTGTTTTCTTGCCTGCTCTGTGCCGAAAGATGGGTGTTCCTTACGCCATTGTCAAGGGTAAGGCTCGACTTGGAACTCTCGTCCACCAGAAGAACGCTGCCGTTGTTGCTCTGACTGACGTCCGATCCGACGACAAGGCTACTCTTTCTACTCTTGTTTCCACCATTGAGGCCAACTACTCCTCCAAGTACGAGGAGCTCCGACGAAAGTGGGGTGGTGGTATCATGGGTGCCAAGGCCCAGGCCCGAATCGAGAAGCGACAGAAGGCTCTTGCCGCTGCCATTAAGGTTTAAGCATGGTGTAAAAAGTAATGATAAGATTGCAATTTTTCAAACTTAGTGTAGTTTTTCACTGTTTTGTCCCGTATAAGCGCTGAGTAGTTTTTCCCATTTGGCACGGCTGAGGTGTCAGGGTAAGGTCCAGTTGCCCGGACCGCGCCAGCCAATAACAGCCGGGGGTTTTGTGCGTAAAATTGGGTTTTGGTACTAGTAATTCGTACATCAGATTGAACTCGGTTTGGGATTCCATCGTGACCTTTAAAACATTGTAAAAAAAAAAGCAGCCAGTCTGTCTCTCATATTTAATCACAATGTCAAGCATTAGCTCTCTGTGGAACGACTTGGTCGAGGCTATCGTGCCTACTGTGTACGCTGATGAGGTGAGTAAATCTACAGTTTTTCTTCCTCACCTGTGGAGACGAAAAAAAACACCAGCGTGGCTTGGAATGACACTAACACCAGCCTGAAACTGAGCCAGCTGTGGCAGCTGAAGCCGAAAGTGCTGAGGAGCATGTTGAGGAGGCTTCTGAGGAGTCTGCCGAAGAGCCTGCTGAAGAGACTGAGGAGGCTGAAGAGCCCGAAGCTGAAGAAAACGAGGAAGACGAAGAAGAAGACGAAGACGAGGAGGAGGAGCCAGAAGATATTCTTCCTGCTCTCCGAGAGGGTGAGTGTTGAATAGTGGGCGTTTTAGACACTAACATCAGCTGCCATTGAGGGACCTTGCAAGTCTTTCCAGCACCACTTTGAAGAATGCATTGAACGAGTCACTGCTGAGCAGCAGGAGCCCGACTATGCCCACAAGGACTACAAGGAAGACTGTGTGGAGGAATTGTAAGTTGTTCACAGTCGGATATATGCTAACTTAGCTTCCACCTCAGCCATTGCATTGACTCGCAGGTTGCTCCTGTCCTGTTTTCCAAGCTAAAGTAGTGTAATTTAGATTCACAATGTCATTTCGGCGATATTTCAGGCTGTTTCACTGTACCTTGTATTCCCGTTGTACATGTCGTATTGCGTGACTTGAATTAACTAGTTGAACGTTGCTGGACTTAGTTTCTTGATCGTAGCTACTGTTGGTCACAGCGGTGGTTGTTCACCAGTGAACTATATAATAGTGTTTCGATCACCTTTCTAAGGCATTCGACTTTTAAGCGTAATAACAGAGTATCCTGTTGGATTCGTTTCTAGTCCTATATGAAATTCCAGTCAAGATATTTAGGTCGATATTTAGATAACATATTTAGGTCCATGTCTAGGTCAAAATATTTAGGTCGATGTTTAGGTCAAGTTTGGTACTTTGGTACTTTGGTACTTTGGTACTTTGGTACTTTGGTACTTTGGTACTTTGGTACTTTGGTACTTTGGTACTTTGGTACTTTGGTACTTTGGTACTTTGGTACTTTGGTATGCCTTACATTGTTGAATTGACTGTGGCACAATCTCTGGCGTAAATCAAATCTACAACCCTCCAACAGTTGCTAAACCCCACAACCAAATGCTCCATCTCGTCGTGCTCCTCCACAGCTCAGAGCCGACCGCTACCCTGGAGCCACGATGGTGCGGCTGACGACTTTCCTAATCCGGGCATTCGTGACTGTTGTTACTCAATGCGTACAATGTCAGAGTGGGTGCAATTGAACTTTTACCATCATCACCGATATCAATATACAAAGGTAGGTGTATTGGGCAGTTTTGACGGAAATAGAGCGCTAACTGGAAGATGTCCAAGTCTAAGAACCACACCAACCACAACCAGATCCGAAAGGCTCACCGAAACGGAATCAAGAAGCCCAAGACTCACAAGTACCCATCTATGAAGGGTGTTGATCCCAAGTTCCGACGAAACCACCGACACGCTCTCCACGGAACTGCCAAGGTTCTTGCTGCTGAGCGAGCCAAATAAATGGCTGACTGTTAATATATGTATTAATGGCATGTGCGATGCACTTTACCTGAGTTGTAGACTATACCAAGGATGAACACGACTGGAGTGCCATTTTTGATCCAATATTTGATGCAATACTCGACAAGTCCATTTCACAGCGATCCATTATTATGCTCTGTTTCTTGCCGACAATTCTTTGTTACGGTTATGGATTCAAGTACTTTGTAGAGCTTTGCGACGACTATTGTCGCCAAGCGTGTGACAACCAATTGACTTATAGCCATTGGATCTATCATCTGAGCGAGCGTAGAGTATTGCAATAGTCCTGTTAGCAGCTTTTGACTGTTTATCTAGTTTCACGCAGACGACGAGCGTTGAGCTGACATAAATTATCGATGCGTAATGTCATGATGTGTTGTGTCGAATTGTCGAACTCGCTAGCGGTCTTTTGTTTTTTAGGCCCTTTCGCGATAGCAGTATATCATAGTAAATAAGCAGTCGTACAACAAGAATGGCTTTGTGTGCCCTACAAAGTATCTATAAGTTTGGGCACTGTTTCGTTTTCGGCGCTACGACTATGTCTTTTGAAACAGGGGCATTTCCAAAACTGCACCCACCTATTTCTTGCATTCAAATAGTTCTTAAACCATTGTATTCTACATATTTATAGATAAAAGTCTGAATAAGTTCAATGCGATCTGCGCAGTTTAGTGTTCTCGTGACCAGTTTAGTTATCAAGCTTAATCTTAGTCTGTGCGGCGCAACCCCATAATAACAGCCCAGACGGCTGGTTGCCACGATTACACCTTCTCTTTACCAAGTCAGATCCAGATCGGTTCGGTGTTGGGAGTTTGCGCCTGATCATTGTATAGTGCAGTTTTGTCTGAAACTTTAGCTGTTTTCAAAAACCATTGAAATGTCCGAAGATACCACCAATAGCACCTCTGCTACTCCCCAGCCAGAGGAGACGCCTGTCGCCCCGACATCCATCGACAGCAAGAAGGCGGGCAATCGTATTTATATCAGCAACTTGTCGTTCAAAACTTCATATAATGCAGTCAAAGAGCTGTTGGCCGAGTACAAGGCGTGAGTGTTTGTGATCAATTGCGTTGTTACTAACCCGTAGCGTGACCACAAGACTGCCAACAGTGAAGACTCCTACGAAAGCTGGCAAGCTGGTGTTTAGAAAACTCGGATACGCGTTTGCTGATTTCGAGACAAAAGAAGATGCTGAAAAAGCTGTTGCTGGGCTCCACGAAAAGGAAGTTGATGATCGTAAGATCGTGGTGAAATTGGATGATCCTGCCAGGAAATCTAAGAAGAAATCGTCCAAGTCCAAATCAAAAGAAAGTGCAACATCACAGGGCAGTGAGACCAAATCTTCAGATGACACTGAAAAAGCAGACACCAGTGCTGCCGAGTCTAATGGAACCGATTCGGAGCCAAAGTCAAAGCCAAAGTCAAAGCCCAAAGCCGATGCCAAGCCAAAGCCCCGGCGACAGGTCGGCCCTGAGTCCTCGGATATTGCATTTGTTGCAAATGCTCCAGTAGGAACCACTGTGGAAGAATTGACGGAGCTTTTCAAGGATCTCAGTCCTGAAGAGGTTAAAATAGTCACCAAGCGGCCCAAGAAATTCAAAAAGAAAGGCGAGCTCATCGTCAGACCCGCAAAACTTCTGTCCTTCATCAAGTTTGCCGACGAGCCTACAAGGCAGAAGGCGATTGACCAATTCAATGGCCAACAGTTCAAGGATGTAACGCTTGAAGTCAAAGTTGCTACTGAGCTTGTGGTCACTGAAGACCAACCGACCGAAGCAGCTGCTGCATCTGACGAGCAAGCTACGGCAGACGATTCTGAAGTCTGATTGTACATCTAAGTGCCTCCTGGCCGTTGAAACTTGATACATCGAAAATAAACCGGAAAATCATAAAAACAACATAAAATACAGACTACATAGACTATTGTATACTGTTAATTGGATGCCAGGAATCACGCCCAACCAACCACCCTTACCTGCCTGTAAACATCCTTGTAAACATCTTACGATGGCACTGAATTTATACTCGTGAGTCCTGTAAAATCCCCCTGATTACACCAAACTTAAATGTACTCCACCGTTGTGCATGAGCCTCTATCTGGCAATGTAGCTGGACCATCACGTAGGCGTGCAGCACACTGCACATGTCAGGTCTAGGGCATTTGGCACGGCAGAAAGCCCTGGCAAAACAGTCCACTTTCCTAATGCGGCAAGTGTGACTGTCGTCCTGTTTGGGCAAGAGGACTCTTTCAAACATATCGCACTCGACTTTTCCAGACATCCTCACATCGTTACTCAACAATGGGAAGAGTTATTCGAAATCAGAGAAAGGGTGCTGGTTCCATCTTCACCTCGCACACCCGTCTGCGAAAGGGTGCTGCCAAGCTGAGAACTCTCGACTATGCTGAGCGACACGGATACGTTCGTGGTGTCGTCAAGCAGATCATCCACGATCCTGGTCGAGGTGCTCCTCTTGCCAAGGTCGCTTTCCGAGACCCTTACAAGTACAAGATCCGAGAGGAGACTTTCATTGCCAACGAGGGTGTCTACACTGGTCAGTTCATCTACGCCGGTAAGAAGGCTTCTTTGAACGTCGGAAACATCCTTCCTCTTGGCTCTGTTCCTGAGGGTACCATTCTCTCCAACGTTGAGGAGAAGGTTGGTGACCGAGGTGCCATTGGTCGAACCTCTGGTAACTACGTTATTGTCATTGGACACAACCCTGACGAGAACAAGACCCGATTGAAGCTTCCTTCCGGTGCCAAGAAGATTGTCTCTTCTGACGCTCGAGGTGTCATTGGTGTTGTTGCCGGTGGTGGTCGAATCGACAAGCCTTTGCTCAAGGCTGGTAATGCTTTCTACAAGTTCCGAGTCAAGCGAAACTCTTGGCCCAAGACTCGTGGTGTTGCCATGAACCCCGTTGATCACCCTCACGGAGGTGGTAACCACCAGCACATTGGTAAGGCTTCCACTATTAGCCGAGGAGCTGTTGCTGGTCAGAAGGCTGGTCTTATTGCTGCCCGACGAACTGGTCTGCTCCGAGGTACCCAGAAGACTAAGGATTAAAGTACACGGGTCGACCCTTAATGAAATTCTAAAAAGATGGCATTCACCGAGGTACGTGTATGTTTGTATGATATTTAATCCAAATTCATCGCCAATTCCTTCTTTCTATTCTTTTGTATGCTAAAAGTAAATTGTTATTTTTCGTATTCCCCCATCTGCCCGCAGTTTATATATATATATATATAACCCTATTTATGTTCGGGTTCTGAACAGTGTTCGTCGCTGAAGTGCGTTATAAACAAGTTGCGGATTGGCCCACAGAGCACATGCAATCAGTAACAGGTAAAAATTCCCCAGTATAATAAATGGAGCTCCCGTAAAAGTGTCTGACAGGTATCCACCTAACTTGGTGATGAGCAGAATTCCCACACCTCCGCTCAACGAATAAACCCCGGCTATGGCTCCGCTGTATTGACGTGCAGTATTTGTGCAGATGGACATGGATATCACAATTGCTCCAATTTGCCCAGCGCCCATGAGGCAAGCCATTATAAATGCCAATGGGCTGTTTGGCGATTGCAACGTCGAAAATCCAAAGCAGCCCACAAGACCAAATACCGCCGAAGCAATCAGAGCAACATGCTGGCCCAAGTAGTCACCACAAAAGCCCCAAATTGGTGCAAACACTAGAGCAACCGTATTAGCAATTCCGGTCAAAATAGCTGCCTGTGTGTATGCATGCCTACAACTCTGCTTGAGATCATACTGCGGGTTGTGTCCGTCCAGATCACAGCTGGGATCATTGTTATAATACCACATACTGACAAATAATGGTACAAACACCGACATGGCCACCGTAGCAGATCGAGCTACAAATGCGCCCATATAAGCTAGCGCTACTTGCTTATCTTTTGCAGCCCTGAATCCGACTTGGATGATGTGCATGTATGGAGTGGTTGCAACTGATGTCGCATCCAGAGCTGCCTCATCGAATATAGATACATTGCGGCCTCCTATCCACATCCAGATACTTTTCGTTCTATCTGAATGCATACTGAAATATAAAATCAGACACACGATAAACGTTATTCCCCCGACAATGTAGTAGGCTTCGGTGAGCGGTGGTATTGATCCATCGCCCTCTTTGCCTAACCATGCTGGTAACGGCAGGAAGCACGTAACTGCTATAATTGCACCGATCCCTGTATGCACGCCTACAAGACCTGCCAGCCTGGCATTCTTCGCAGGACTTCTAGGCTCGTGGTCCATGAAAGGCGAGTCCTCGTCACCCAATTCATCTTCTTCGCTGTCCTCATCGGCTTCATAATCGTCAACTGATTCGCTTATTCTATCACCGAATTCAGTCGGTATCAGCGACACCTCTGCTAAGATAGCAGGGATCATGGCTGTACATCCTGATGCGCCTACAGCAAATAATGACCGAAGGAGCAGCATATCTGGATACATTTGGCTACCGTGGGTGTATAAGAACAAGCTGGCCCCACAGATAACAAGCGCTGACACAGCTATAGGCCTGGTACCAATCTTATCACTTGCAGCTCCCCATAGGGGACACAAAAAGATACTAACGACTTCATCCGTAAACGATAACGATCCGACCTTGTCGCCCTACAATTAGATTTTTTTTTTCAA
The DNA here is from genome assembly GCA_030579815.1 of Sugiyamaella smithiae. Lineage (NCBI taxonomy): Eukaryota > Fungi > Ascomycota > Dipodascomycetes > Dipodascales > Trichomonascaceae > Sugiyamaella > Sugiyamaella smithiae. The sequence continues at coordinate 121,049 of JAKTRV010000006.1, forward strand.
AATTCTTTGAAGGACTTACTATTTTGTCTGTGTCTTTGAGAATATCAGTAATCACAAATGCTTGTGTACTGCTGAGAAAGACCAGAACCGATATTGTGAACAGACAAAACAGTAGATACGCCGCGACATTAGTCCTACTGTAGTCTGACATGATGGTACGATCTTATCTTATCACGCCTCACCTACCATCATCTAAGCTGCGGCACATGAAGATGACATAAATGGTATCAACCGGGGAAAAACAAAGACTCGGAAACTTCGTCATTCTTATTATTATTTATTTATAGAGTTTCATCCTATAGGTGTTCAAGTTTTTAATTGTAAAATATCTATTTTCAATCACTAATAACCAGTTACTGTTATGCAACTTATATATTATTCATACTGTGGTACAAGCGGCAGATTTACGATTTGAATGTATCATGACCAAGTACAAAAGGAGAATATCAAATGACAAGAAAGAGCCACCATAAGAAGCTCCAAGCTGATTTTCAAATTAATACACCCATCTAATAAAGTATGGCAGTTCGTTATACAATCACATGTCACGTGACATATCACCACGGCAACCAGGGACAATAAACAGGTTCACGCGTTTCTATGATCTAAACATCCAACCAACATGAAAGTGGAGGAGCTCATTATAGATGGTTTCAAGTCGTACGCGACGCGAACCGTCATTTCAGGTTGGGATGCTTCGTTCAACTGTATCACTGGTTTGAACGGATCAGGAAAGTCCAATATCCTAGATGCAATTTGCTTTGTGCTGGGTATAACCACCATGAGTACTGTGCGTGCACAGAACCTCCAGGATCTTATTTACAAGCGTGGTCAAGCAGGAGTGACCAAGGCCAGTGTTACGATTGTATTCGACAATTCAGACAAGGCTAGTTCACCAATCGGATTCGAAGATCAACAGCAGATATCAGTCACTCGGCAAATAGTTCTTGGAGGAACGAGCAAGTTCCTTATAAATGGACACCGTGCACAGCAACAAAGTGTCCAACAGCTGTTTCAGTCTGTTCAACTCAATATAAACAACCCTAACTTTTTGATTATGCAGGGCCAAATCACTAAAGTTTTGAACATGAAACCAACCGAGATTCTCGCTTTAATTGAGGAAGCAGCCGGAACGAGAATGTTCGAAGAACGACGTGAGAAGGCAATCAAGACTATGTCAAAGAAAGAAAAGAAAGTGGAAGAGATCCTCACTTTGCTTAACGAGGAGATTGAACCCAAGTTGGAAAACCTTCGAAACGAAAAGCGCACGTTTGTCGAGTATCAGCAGACATTGGCTAGTCTTCAGAGAATAGAACAGGTGGTGGTTTCACACGATCATGTTAAATTTTCCCAGAGGCTAGAGTCACAAAAGACGTTATTGGAGTCTGGATCGCAAAGACTTGTAGAAATCGACAAGGATGTCGACCGTCTAAATTCAGAGATCAGCACCCTTGGCCAAGAGATTGCATCTCTGCGTACCAAGAAGGAGAGCCAAATACAGAAAGGAGGTAAATTCCAAGCTCTTGAAAAGAAGCACAAAGATGCATCACAGGAGGTTGCCCGAATTAACACCACTCTGGAACTCAAGGAATCGTCCATAAGAGAAGAGTCAGCCAAAAAGGGTGAATTGGAAGCAAGCATCAAGGATATGAGAACCATGATCGACTCAAAGACCGATGCATTCAAGAAGATACAGGGAGCACATGACAAGGCCAAAGACAAGCACATCCAGTCTACGAACGAGATTGCCAAAATGGAAGAACTCCTTCAGTCATTGCAAACTGGTGTTTCGTCTAAAGAGGGCCAGGAGACTGGATACGCAAACCATCTCCAGGAAGTCAAGGCTGCTGTTAATAATTCGAAAACTTCCGCTGCCCAGGCTAAAGTTAGGAAAGAATACCTCGAGAAGCTGATTTCTGAGGATGCTGATAAGGTGTCGAAAGCTCGAAACCAAAACAAGGAGCTTGTAAAGAGCCTAGAGGATTTGGAGAAGCGCCATGTCAAACTCAAGAGTCAGCTTGAGGGAGCAGGGTGGCGACCTGGACAGCTGGAAAAGTTGAAAGCAAGGGAGTCTGAACTGGCTGAAGAGGTTCGAAAGATATCTGAGGATATAGAAACGATGCGTCGAAAGGTATCTAACATTGATTTTAACTACGCGCGGCCTACGCCTAATTTCAAGACATCAAGTGTTAAAGGACTTGTTTCTCAGTTATTTTCAATTGACGAGAAAAAATGTCCTCAGGCTACTGCTCTTGAAGTCTGTGCAGGTGGCAGGTTGTTTAATGTTGTTGTGGATAACGATGTGACTGCTTCGCAATTGCTGCAGAACGGTCAGCTCAAAAGGCGAGTAACCATCATTCCTTTAAACAAGATTGCCACCAACAGACTTTCGAATGAACGACTTGCCAGTGCCAAGGCTCTAGCTCCTGGAAAGGTTGGACTGGCCATAGACTTTGTTGGGTTTGATGATGAGGTCCTGTCAGCCATGGAGTATGTCTTTGGAAACACTCTTATTTGCAATGATGCTGCAACTGCAAAGCTCGTCACATTTGACCCCAAAGTTAAAGCCAAAAGTGTAACTTTGGAAGGTGATGTTTATGACCACCAGGGTACTTTGTCTGGAGGCAGCAAGTCAAATTCAGAGGGTCTTCTATTGTCTCTTCAGAAGTATAATCGACTGACTAAGCTTCTTAAAGAGAAGAGATTTGACTTGGAGGGCGTCCGTAGACAAATCGACGATGAAGACAAGCTGATGGCCAAGCACAAAGATATCAAGAAAGAGATGGACTTGACTAGTCACGAAATCAAATTGGCCAAGGACCACATGTCAAAGAGTCCTACCGCGTCAACGCTTACCAAGCACTCAGAGCGAGTGGACGAAGTCAAAGCTCTTACGGAGCAGATTGAAGAAGACCACAGAAAACTCGAGGAAGGACTGAAACAATTGGAGTCCATCGAGAAGGATGTGGCGGAATTCAAGCAAGACAAAGGATCCAAGCTGGGCAAGCTCAAAAAGTCTATCGAAAAGCTCAAAAAGTCCAATGAATCACATGCTGAGGAGTTTAAGGAGAGTCTTTCTGCTTTCCAGAATTCACAGTTTGAAATGGACCAGTTGACCGATGACCTGAACAACCTTTGTGAACAATTGGAAGAAAAGTCCAATGCCATTGAAGGTTTGCAGAGTTCACTGATCGATGTCAAGTCCCAGCTAGCCAAGGCTGTGGAGATGGAAACTCAATTTCTCCAGAAACTTGATGCTGAGAGAGCCGAGCTTGTCGGCATTGACGATGAGCTCGCTACTATGGAGAAGCTATTTTCCGGCAAGAAAGCCAATGTCACGGAGCATGGCTTGGAAGCCCAAAAGCTTCGTCATGAAGTTGACAAACTGTCGAAAGAGGTGGAGGGTTTGCAAAGAGGTCGAGCTCGGCTCGAGGAAGAATACGAATGGATCCCTGAACACAGCCACTTATTCGGCCAGCATGGAACTCCGTTTGACTTCAGTCGAGCTGATGTTGATCAAAGTCGAAAGCAGATGAAGACCCTGCAGGATAGAATAAATGGCATGAAGAAGAACGTCAACGCTAAAGTCATGAATATGATTGAGAGCGTTGAAAAGAAGGAAGAATCTCTCAAGACTATGATCCAAACTATCGACAAGGATAAACGAAAGATTGAAGATACTATAGTTTCATTAGATGACTACAAGCGACAGGCTTTGATCAGGACTTGGGAGAAAGTGTCAGTGTAAGTAGCACATTAGCTGTGAATCGTTTTACTAACTCTAGTGATTTTGGAAAGATATTTTCGGACCTTCTTCCCGGAAGTTTGGCAAAGCTGGTACCGGTGGAAGGAAAGGACGTTACACAGGGCCTAGAAGTCAAGGTATCATTGGGAAAAGTATGGAAAGATGGGCTGGCAGAGCTCAGTGGTGGTCAGCGATCACTAATTGCACTGTCTCTGATTTTAGCCCTGCTACAATTCAAGCCGGCTCCCATGTATATTTTAGATGAAGTCGACGCTGCACTTGATCTGCACCATACCCAGAATATTGGCCAGATTATCAAAACAAGATTCAAGGGATCCCAGTTCATTGTCGTCAGTCTCAAGGAAGGCATGTTCACCAATGCCAACAGAGTGTTCAGAGCCAGATTCCAAGAGGGAACCTCAACAGTCTCTGTTGTCTAATTATTTATTTACGCTATCTAATATCATGTCGTAACTTATTGGAAAGTCTATAAACGTCGATTTACTTCCGCCTGGTTGTCACATTTGTAGCCTCGCATTTGCATGCATCAGGAGGTTGGCTTTAACTGTCCTGTTATGGGCATTGATCCGCGCGGCGTGTCTACCAGATGCATGGTCCATCGTCCAGACTCTAATGACGAGCTTGTCGGCATTGATAGTCGACCAGACCAAATTGTACCAGACGCTGTCATTTGGAGAGATACACAAATATGCTACTGATCATTAGACCCATAATTCTGTGTTCTGGTAGGCACATACCCCTTTTTGTCTGATTATCGCCATTCGCTGGACAGTTGTAAATTGGTGCCGTTCCATGATGCCATGATGATTCATAGACACAGCCCTATCTAAATGCTATCAGCACAATAAATTACCGTGACTCACGGTGATGAGACATATTGTAGATCCCCTTTATATTGACTATATCATAGTGGTGAAGCCGTTATTTTTTTAATTTCATATCCTTGTTGTGTTCGTATTGGCTTTGTATAGACATTTCGTCTAGACGCACCAGTTGCTTTTTCCCTTGCTGATTTGATATCGCATTTACTTTTTTGTACATTGTACGGCGAGCCACGCAGTGCTACAGTGGGATACTGATAAGTGGATAATTTCTCCTTCTTGACATAGCATTTTACAGCTGAGAATTCCTGTCAAACTATATCGAGCTTGAATTCTGTTCTTGTCTACAAAACGATATTCGGACGGAGTTGCTGTATCAAGGTCAACCATTAGTACTAACGGCTTGACTGCTTCACCGAGCCGTTTATAGTGTAACTTTTTCCTCTATTGATTTTTCTTTCAGATAGTACCACTGGACGTAAGTATTTATGCCCCAACGTCAGCCATTAACTTTAGAAAAAAGCTTTGCAATTTGATATGGCGAGGGACACGTCAGGTGTCTGCTCTGGTCCAGTTTGGGATGTGGACGATGTCCCTGTTTGTTATCGTCAAATGTAAGTTGTATGCTGGCAACGACTAATGATGCTAACTTTCCAGCTACTTTCAGGCATTACCTGTTGGTGTAATTCTACTGGCTTCATTCTTGTTGCTTGCAGTGAAGTTGGTTCCCCGTGGGCTGCGGTGGGTGCTTGCCAAGCGAGCAACAAATGATCCCGCATACCAACCGTTGTTGTCTGGATCTGTTGCATCAGGAGTCAGAGATGATGAAGATGATGAAGACAGCAAATACACTGATAACAACGGTCGTGAGTTTCTTCACCAGCAGAGAGACTATGGTTCTCTTTTCAACAATGCCCCCACTGTCAATGACTTGACTGATCCTTCCAAGGGAGTCCAGTCTCAAGTCGTTATTGCTACGGTTGTGAGGTCGTCGAGTGAGCGTGCAAGAGTCGCCTTGGAGGCTATTGCTGTGGCCGCTCAAACCGCTCTTTCCATTGCTGTTCTCTTTTCACCCTCTGTCAATGGAGAGTTCACTGAGTTCGCACCATATCTGCCATTTGTGTATGTTTGTTTTTGGGCCTATAATCTTGTTCTAGTAACTGCCCGTCTTAGTTATATCACCTCGGATAAGGCTCCCAGTGGAGGTCTATGGTATCACTCAACTGCCATTTACCTTTTTGCTATGGTACTCTCATTGGTACCTCTCCGAAGCGCTCTATTGTTCCCATACTCTTCAGCGTCGAAGAACTACTACATTGCTTCGTTCGCACTTTCGTTTGTGTTGTTTGTGTTAACATTTTCGGCTAAATCTGGAAATCACCCCGCCAGGCTCTATATTTCTCCTGATGGAACATTCCCATCTCTTGAGCCGGTTAGCAGTCTGTTTGCGTTGATTACATTCACATGGATTGATCCTGTTATCTGGAAAGGATTCTGGACTTCTCTGTCAATGTCAGATGTTTGGGAGCTTAGAGAGGATGACCACGCCTATCACATCCTCAAAAAGTTCCGAAAAGTTCGACGAGATGCTAGCTTCGCGTGGCGAATGGTGATCCATTTCAAGAAAGAGCTTGTAATTGCAGGAGCATGGGCCGTATTGTACTCTTTCACTACGTTTGGTCCTTCACTCATCTTGAAAAAGATTCTTGAATATGTGGATGACCCCACCACTGTGCCAAAGAATGTTGCTTGGCTATATGTCATAGGAATCTTCATCTTTGGTGTAGTGGACAATATTGGTTCTGGGCAGGCATTGTTTATAGGAAGAAGAATCTGTATTCGAATGCGTGCCATTATTATTGGTGAGGTGTATGCTAAGGCCCTTCGACGAAAGGTTGTTGCTGGCTCTGACTCTAATCTGGGCAAGAAAGACGGCAAGAAAAATGATTCAGAAGAAACTGCAGAGTCAAAGGATGACAAACCCAAGGATACTGGATCCCAGGCCAATATGGGTGCTATCATTAATCTTATGGCAGTGGATGCTTTCAAGGTATCTGAAATTTGTGGATACCTGCACTACTTTGTATCAGCCATTATCACTATTGTGATTGCTATCTGGTTCCTTTACTATATCCTCTCATGGAGTGCTCTTATTGGAGCAGGATGTATGGTGTTCCTTATGCCTCTGAACTATTGGTTTGCAGAAACTTTCTCCAAGTATCAGGATGAACTTATGTCTGTTACTGATGAGCGTGTACAGAAGACAAACGAGCTGCTTCAGAGCATCCGTATTATCAAATATTTTGCCTGGGAGGAGAAGTTCACTAAGGGTGTCACTGACATTCGAGAGAAGGAGCTTGCCATTTTGAAGAAACGATTCGTTCTTTGGGCATGCGGTGCATTGATTTGGTATTTGGCTCCTTTAATTATCACCCTTTCCTCCTTTGCTTGCTTTATTCTGATTGAAGGAAGAGAATTGACTGCTCCTATTGCGTTCACTGCTATTGCCTTATTCAACATTCTGAAGTTTCCTCTTGATCAACTTGCCGATATGTTGAGTAATGTGATCCAGTCTAAGGTCTCTGTGGATCGTATTGAACAGTTCCTTAACGAAGATGAAACTGAGAAATATATTCAGCTTAACGATGACCAGCCAAGGGGACCCAATTCCCCCACTATTGGATTTGAGAATGCTCAATTTTCGTGGGGAACATCTGTTTCACAGACGGCTGCGACTAATGGTGATTCGGCTTCGGAAGTGATCCCCAAGAAAAACGACTTCAAACTTCGAGATATTGATATCAAATTTGTTAACCATGATCTGAATGTTATTATTGGACCTACTGGTAGTGGAAAGACATCTCTTCTGATGGCTCTGCTGGGAGAAATGCAGCTGGAGTCTGGAAGAGTGTACCTGCCTGGTGCCAAGAGCAGAGAAGATGTTCGACCCGACCCGGAGACTGGATTCACCGAAACTGTTGCGTACTGTGCTCAACAGGCTTGGCTTCTGAATGACTCTCTTCGAAATAACATCTTGTTCGCTAGTGAATATGATGAGGCTCGATATAAGGCTGTGATCGAGGCATGCGCTTTGACACGAGATCTTGAGATTCTTGATGCTGGTGATGAAACAGAAGTTGGCGAGAAGGGAATTGCACTTTCTGGTGGTCAGAAACAGCGAATTTCTTTGGCTCGTGCTGTGTATTCAAAGTCTCGACATTTGATATTGGACGATTGTCTGAGTGCTGTGGATTCTCACACCGCTCTTGCAATCTACGAGAACTGCATTTCTGGACCCATCTTGGCAAACAGAACTGTTATTCTCGTTTCTCATAACGTGGCCTTGACTATCGGTAATGCTGCTCATGTTGTTGTGATGGAGAATGGTAGAATTAAGGCTCAAGGAACTCCTGCTCTTTTAGCATCCACTGGAATCCTTGGAAAAGATGAACTTGTAATGCAGAGTGCTTCTCAAAGTGCTTCTCAGTTGGCAACAAGATCGGCATCGCGTGTTGACTTGACACAGATGAAAGACAAATCAAAGCCCTTGGCCCGCGAGCTAGCTGATAAGTTGCAAAAGGCATCCAGCTCGTCTGCTGGTGATACATCTTCCACGTCAAGTGATAGCGAAGATACTCTGGAAGATAAGACCAAAAAGCAGAAATCCAATTTGGTACAGGAAGAGACTATGGCTACTGGTAACGTTGGCAAGGAAGTCTACGGCTATTATTTGGGAGCCATGGGATCAAAATGGTTTTGGCTGGTAATGATTTTGTTTAATTTCATACAGCCAGCTGTCGGAGTTCTTCAAACCTGGTGGACCAGAGAGTGGACAAGCCAAGATGTAACTGAACAGCTTTTCAATATGGCTGTTAGTGCCTTTTCGGGAGCTAAGTCTAACAGCGCCAATGGTTATCCAATGCCGCTCAGTTCTGATGCCAACTTTGCCAACAGCACTAATGAGATGACTGTTTCATCCACCCATGGAACTGTATACTACATCAGCATTTATGGGCTTATTGGACTGGCAACTGCTGTTATCGCAACGCTCAAAGATCTGTACTTATTTATGGGAGGTGTTAGGGCTTCTAGGAAATTGTTCAATGACCTTATCAATTCGGTGCTACGGGCAAAGGTTCGATTTTTTGACTCGACACCAATTGGCCGAATAATGAACAGATTCTCGAAAGACATGGAAGGCATTGATCAGGATCTTGCTCCCATTATGTCTGGTGCTGCACGATGCTTTATCCAGGCAATGGCAACTGCCGTGGTTATCACCTCCATCACCCCGGGATTTGCCGGCGCAGGTGTTATTATATTCGGCATTTACTGGCTTATTGGTTCGTTTTATCTGGCAACATCTCGAGAGCTGAAGCGGTTGGACTCTGTTAGCAAATCTCCCATTTATCAACAGTTTGGAGAGACGTTGGTTGGAGTCTCTACAATCAGAGCCTATGGAGACGAGAGACGGTTCATCAGGGAGAATTTGGCCAAAGTGGACTCAAATAACAGGCCATTTTTCTACCTGTGGGTCAGCAACCGATGGTTGTCGTTCAGAGTTGATACTGCAGCTGCATTGGTTTCTTTCTGTGCTTCTGCTTTTGTTGTTATGAATATCGATAAATTGGATCCTGGTTTGGCGGGAATGTCTCTTTCCTATGCGCTCAGTTTCAATGAGAATGTCCTGTGGATTGTTAGATTGTATGCTTTGCTTGAGATGAACATGAACTCAGTGGAGCGTATCCAAGAGTACATGAAAGTGGAAAGCGAGGCTGCAGTGGAAACAGAAATCAAACCCCCAGCTAACTGGCCAAGCAGAGGAGAGATCGAGGTCGATAACTTATCTCTTAGATATGCTCCTGAACTGCCTCTGGTTATTAAGAATGTTACCTTTAAGGTGAACAAGTTCAACAAAATTGGTATTGTGGGTCGAACTGGTGCTGGAAAATCAACAATTATCACTGCACTGTTCCGATTTCTTGAGGCTGATACTGGAAAAATATTAATCGACGGATTGGATATTTCCACTATAGGTTTGAGAGATCTCCGAAGGGCTTTAGCGATTATCCCCCAGGACCCAACGTTGTTTACTGGTACCATTAGATCTAACCTGGATCCTTTTGACGAATACCAGGACGCTCAGATTTTTGAGGCGTTACGTCGAGTCCATTTGATTCAAGGTGCACCTGTTGCTGGGGAAGCGCCACAGCAGATTGAAGGAGAGAATGCTAACCAGTTCTTAGACTTGGATTCCCAAGTCTCCGAGGGAGGTGGAAATCTGTCTCAGGGACAGCGACAGCTTATGTGTTTGGCACGATCTCTTTTGAAGTCTCCCAAAGTACTTTTGTTAGACGAGGCCACAGCCTCAATCGATTATGAAACCGATGCCAGAATCCAAAAGACAATTCGAGAAGAATTCAATGAGACGACTATTTTGACAATTGCTCATCGTTTGCGATCTATTGTGGATTATGACAAGATTCTTGTTATGGACGCTGGAGAAGCAGCTGAATATGACACTCCTCAAGCATTACTCAAAGATGAGAGCACAATATTTTACGGCATGTGCGCAAAGAGTGGAGAATTGGAGGCGCTATTGAAGATGGCTAATGAAGCATCTTCAAGCGCATGACTGCACATAAAATCTATATGATGTAAAACAATGTTTATAATACATTTGTGATTAAGTTTAATTATAACACATGGAACCATAAATTAGTGTAACGTCGACCTCATTAGCGCTCAAATATCAATGATGATATCATCTGGGAGCATCGCTTCTAGAGCGTTATCAATGTCTTCCTCTTCTCCGATTTCAGCGTCATCCAATGATGATGAAGAAGAAGATGATGATGGTTGTGGCAAAAAAGTAATCACGTCTTTCAGGACTCGGATATAGCCTGATGACAATGACTTTTGATTAACTGCTAGCCTATCAGCGTATTGTTGTGGAAATATTCCAGCAGCAGATGCAAGCATTATTTTGGTGGCCATCTCGCATAGTATATATTCAAGATCAGCCTCCCCTATTTGCGACAAGGATCCATCGTCTTCTATGGCCTCTTCAACCTCTGCATCTATATCTGCGGACTTCAAGCCTGATCCCGAGACACGATTGACAAAGTCCGACTCAACTATTAAAAAGAGCTTCAGTAGCTGTTTCGGAAAGTCGTCAGATAATTCGTCAGGGAGCTTTGCCAGAGTTGAGCTATCAAGACCTGCTTGAACAGAATTAATTCTTGCAACCCTTATTGCTATTAAAATTTCCAGAAGAGAAAGCTTGAACGATATACGAACTGGGATCGTCACCCCTGAATCCTGGCGTAGTGAGACCTGCTCGATGGCATCTACAATGGACGCAAACATGGTAATGTCGTTTCTTTCAGCTTCTGACTCCTGCAGAGCATTTAATGGGGATATCAGACTGGAAAGCTTCCAGATAGTATAATGTCTGAAAAGCTTGATTACCAGCTGAGCGAACTGAAGATTTGTCTCGGTTTCACAATTACCATTCAAAAGCTCATCCAAAAGTTTTGTTCCAACGAGAGTGTCGTTTGATGAAGAAAGCGCAGACTCGAACATTACTTGGACATCAACAAGGGAGCCAAGAAAGTCAATTTTTGTAAGAGAGAGGAGAGCTTGATCAGCTGCCCAACTATCGTCTGCTAGCTTCAACCTGATATCATGCGCAAAGTCCTCCAACACATCCGTGAGTTCCCGACGACACTGCTCGCTGAATGCACTGTTTGAACAAGCTTGTCGGAAAACACCGTGGATAGCGCTGATAACTGCAACAGACGGCTCCTCCTTAAAAATTCCAATCGCCCTCTTGAATATAACCATGTAGTCACTTTCCATCCTGAGTTCTCGACAGACATTCAAGTCAATAATCGAGCACAATCTGATGATTTTTGTAACTGCTTCTGGCGAGCTGTATTTGTCCAAGAGTCCGAGAACAGCATTGACTATGCCGACTATGACCTGCTGCTGGGCGGCACTATAATCCACGTCCAAGTCTTCTCCTCTACCTCTCTTGCGAGTTTTCTTAATTTGAGTAGCGATATGCTCAAGCTCAGACTTCGCAGCTCCAAGAAGCATATCTAGGAGAACGAGGGTGAGCTCGTCATCAATTGCGTGGGCTGCAACAAAAGACTTCATGTCAGCACTAGCCTTTTTCTCTAACGAAGGGAAATCAAACAACAGCTGATCCGCTATAGAGCTCCATTCGTAAGGTATCGCTGCACGTCTCATACCATCAAACACCGCCTCAGCAGCGAGGACGAGTCTTGGGGGTATGCTGTCGAAAGACCGATTGGTGAAGATACCTGAGACGAGCGACTCATCCTCATCAAAACGGGACTCTTTGTCAGCTGTTTGCAAAAGCTCAGACACTGCTTTAAATATCAACCAGTCCTGCTTGACTTGAGGATGGCTTCTTCGCAGATTTTTCAAAGACTTCTCCGATATGTTCTGAAGATAGTCTTCTTTCAAATTCACCGCATTTGTGACAAAAAGCGTAGAGGCTATGGATCGGATTCGAGCGTCTTTGTCGAAAATCAATCCTGACAAAGTCAGCATATCTTCCTCGCCAAGGAGCGATTCCTCCGCCAACTCTGACAACAGCGCCACAGCCGCCCTTCTGACCGACTCATCAACATCCAGAAGCGCCATTTGCTTGAACCTATTCGTGTGACGAGCTACAAAATTAGACATGGCGTCGAGAACGTCTTTCTTGCGGAAAAGATTAGACAGAACTGTAAGCACTTGCAAGCGAACGCTGTGATTGACATCAGCCAGTCCAAGAGAAAAGCTTCTCAAGCTATCGTTACTGATAAAAGTGGCAGGCAGTAACTCGACCCAGATGCCGAAATGATGTATGCAGTCTACTCGAATCCGATGATCTACATCTTTTGATCGTATCGACCATGTGGACTCTTTGATCTCGCCAGTGAGATCCTCAAGATGCTTGACACGAGTTTGTTCCAAATCAACAGACTCCTTTGCAGCCTTAAGCTTTGACTTGGATTGTTTGCCATTGGCGATTATCGCTTGGTTGCGGGTAAGAATTCGCAGCCGAACGTCGAGAACACGAGTCAGCTCGGTATTGATGGCCAGCATGATGAATGTGGCAGTATGGCGCAAAGATCTTAATTGAGATCCGGTCAAGACTGTAACCCAAGGTATAACAGAATCAAGAGGACTGTTTTTTTTGTAGATTATGCCATCATCGCACATGTGAGCCACCAGATTGGCAAAGAAGCTTTCAAGCGAAGACTTGAACTTGCCAAATCGCTTTGGCGATACTATCGGGTAATCCTGAGTTGCGTAGCCAGCAGCAGCATCTTGAATAGCACTCAGAGTGGGAGCAGCAGATTCAGCATGAACAACGTCATGTTCCTCAACGCCATTTTCGCATCCACTGCTTTTGAGTATAAAGTTGATCAAATTAGCAATTGCCGAATTGGCGTTCGACTTGTAGGATTTCAGCCAATCCAGTGAAAGAGTGTCTAGTGCTGTCTCTGGATCAATTGCTGCTTCTACTGTTAGTTCTTAACCTACGACTGGTTGCATACCGTATAACGAGTTGTCCATGGGGGGAGGTCGATCTGCCACCATAGTCTTTGCTCTCTTAGGAGCACCGGGTCCTGCATCTTCATTGTCTTTGTTAGCAATTTATTCTACACAAACAAGTCATACCAGAACTATCATCCTCGTAGCTCACCGCGATAGCAGCAGCTCGAGCCGACCGTCGAGGGCGTGCAGTCACTTCAGCCATTACGCGACGCGTGACAGGTTAGGAAGTAGGAAATGGAGCGTGAACTGTGGCAAGGAGATGTCAAACTGATGCTACTACCGTATATATATATATATGTTTATAAATATATTATTGTGACTTTAAATAAATATACAAATTTCAATCAGTCAATTGACGGCTAAACACACCACGACCGACAACAACTAGGCAATAACAAAAATAAAGATCATAACATCAAAATGCGCTATGTTTGCCCATCATCTTGTCCAAGTATCATATGAGACTAACCCAAGCTCTTTTGATTAACTGAATCAGGAGATTCCTGTTGGAGCGACTTGGAAGCTCGTTTTAATCAGCTGAACCCTGTTTGTTGCAAAAGTAGTTCATGATTGAGTCACTCCAATCCTCTTACGTCGCTCGTCCCTGGCTGATTGGAATTCGGGTTTTGTTGGCTTGGCAGGCTCATCAGATATGTTCTGGTTATCACGACCCTCTCGCTTGGCCTTCATATCGTCATAAGCAAGTACATCCTCATTTGTGAGCCGAATATCAGTCGGTGGCCGTCGTAACATGATATACTAGTAGGTTATTTATTAAACCTCGGGCGCAACGCATAGCAAAACCCAGACCTCGCCCAGCTCACATGATAGATGGGTTTAGAAGCCTGCAGACCAAAGTTTCACCTATCATCACATTTGAACTACGATAAGTTCATAAAAAGAGGGGCAAAACGGAACCGATGTCCCCTTTAGAAGTGGATCAGGCAACTTGCCGGATCTGCAGAGGTGAGAGTACAGAAGAAGAGCCTCTGTACCATCCATGCAAATGTAATGGCAGCATTAAGTTTGTCCATCAAGACTGGTAAGTCGACTTGCTTCAGCAGTGGGACTAACAAAAAGTTTGCTTGAATGGCTACGACATTCTCAAAAGTCGGCCGTGTGCGAGTTATGTGGCACCAGCTACAAGTTTACAAAGCGTAAGATATTGATTGATGCTGTTTGGATGATGGTGGATCTAACTATAGTCTATGCAGTAGATATGCCGGGTTCAATACCCAAACGACTGATGCTCAAGAAACTGATAACCGACGCGGTAAAGTTTTCAGTGTACGCATTCAGAATGGCACTGGCTGCGTTGCTATGGACGGTTTTGTTACCGCTCTCAGTCAATGTGGTGGTTAGATCATATACGAAGATAGCTGAGACGATCCCTTACGACCTCAGCGAGCTGCCAGCTCATTTAGCAACACTGTGGTCTCCTTTAGAATTTGTGCAGGCGACATACAAGTCTGAGCCTGCTATCAGAATGCCTGCGGCAGTCGAGAGGATACTGGGAGCTTGGCGACCCAAGACTCTGTTACTGTTATTGGTAGAGGGCCATCAAATTGTGATTCTCATTCTCATAACTGTTTTTGTATTTCTCGTGGTGAACGAGTGGATTGTTAATAATGAGGAATTTATGAGAGATCTCGATAGGATGGTCGAGGAGGAAAACAATAGACTGAACGAGGAAGCTCGTGTCGACCAGGCGGCTAATGTGGCCCGCGAAGCGGGACGTCCAACATTGAATGATCTTGCTGCACGCATGCAGAATATTAACTGGGAGAACATAGATGACCAGAACGAAATGCGAGACCTTTTGCAGGCGATGCACCGGGGCAGAATTCGAGGGATGAATGATATTATTGAAGAGGAGCCAGAAGAGGAGCCAGAAGAGGAGCCAGAAGAGCAGCCAGAAGAGCAGCCAGAAGAACAGCCGCCACAGCAACCACCACAGCCTGTACAACAACCAGCGCAGCAACATATTGAACAACCTGTAGTACAGCCTGATGAACCGCAGCAGTTTGATGCAAACTTCCAGAACGAGCCTGAACGGCCGCTGGTTCAGCCAGCTTTTCATGGCTTGGATGAAATATTTGCTGGGGATCAGAATGATGTGGAGTTTCAGGATGACGTGGTACAGGCTGGCGATATTTTCGAAATCATCGGCTTGAGAGGACCTATTTTTCCAATGATTGGTATGAGCATGTTTGCGCTCTTGATTTCCGCATTGGCACTGGGGATTTTCTATTTGGTTCCATATTCCACTGGAAGATTAATAGTTGCAGCAATTGGTTCAAAACTGGTACCAGCTCTGGAAATGGCTTGTATTGTGCTGGTAAATTCGCAGAAGATAGCATGGACGAACACAAAGCTGTTTTTGATAAAAAGCGTTGAGAAGTATGCTGGGTATTTGCAACTGGACTTGAAAATCCCCGATGCGAGTATCGTGCAAAATGCTCTTGATGCTATAAACGAAAGCTATTCAAAACTTGGCACCACTTGGAAAATCCCACAAGCAGAGCTTGGCATTCGGTTTCTTTCCATACTGATCTTTTACATTTTTATGTTTAGTTCCTTGTCTTTGATATCAAGACTTGGTTTGCGACCAACAAAGCTGTTTGGTAGAGCGGATGGCCTTATGATTTTGCGAATTATGAAACTAGTAGAGGCTATTGTGAAGGTGATTACCATCATTGGGATCGAGCTGGTGGTGTTTCCTGTGTTTTGCGGAATGCTTTTACATATGTCGCTTCTGCCACTTTTCAAAGACGCTACAATTGTGAATAGCTTGCAGTTAACTTTTGCATATCCTATTTTAAGTACTGCTTGTCATTGGGCCCTGGGAACTGTTTACATGTTTATTTTCGCCATGTTTGTTTCTTTGTGCAGAAAAATCATGAGACCGGGTGTGCTATATTTTGTCCGAGATCCTAACGACCCCAACTTCCATCCCATCAAAGACGTTTTGGACAGAGGATTGATGTCACAGTTATCGAAAATTGCTATTTCGGGAGTTATTTACTGTGTTTTGATTGTTGTTTGTCTTGGTGGAGTTATCTCCACACTGAGATATGCTTTTCACCTCAACTGCTTGCCATTGACTATTCGTGCCTTCTCTACCGGGGAGCTTTTATTGGTTGCACCTGTGGTTACTCTACATAACATGGCGTTTCCTACTCTGCTGTTCAGCCTGCGGGCTCTGGGAACTATGAGCAAAGTCTGGGGCGTTGTTTTCAGCAAGACTTGCTCGGCTCTTAGGCTGTCGTCTTTTATCCTTGATAAACCAATCCCCGAAGAAAAGGGTTCGATAGTATATGGCAGTATAGTTGCTCGGTTGCTTTTGGCAAAACCCGACTACACTCACCCTGTCAGCTTACAGGACGCAAAGCGCATAGCCTGGAATGAAGCTGTATTCGTCCCAGACGGCTCTTATGTTCGGGCTCCCGATACCGACAGTATCTCGTCAAAATACAAGCTGAACTTGTTTGTACCTGTGACCAAAGAAGATGAACGTCTTGATGGATTGGAAGGAGTTCAAGAGCATGAGCTTGAGCGGTACCGTGTCGTCTACCGACCCCCGAACTTTAGAATCAGGATAGCTTTGTTACTAGGAGGCATATGGTTCTGGGGTGCACTAGTTGTGTTGGGAATGACACTGCTTCCTATATACACTGGAAAGTTTATTGCAAGTTTGATCTTTGATGAGAAACTGGCTGCTGGCGGAGAGCTTTTGTATTTCCAACTGGGTGCATGCCCTGTTTTGTCTCTGGTTTACATCATAGATAGGCGAGAGCACATTTTGCAAGTGTTAACTGGATCAGATATAGCACAGATAAGATTGGGAGCTACTAAAGTTTTCAAGGTGCTGTTTTTGATGGTAATGGGAGTAACGGTTGCTTTCACATTTGGCCTGGCCGTTGATTTGTATATTATATCCCCTCTGCTTCGTCTTTATCTAACAGATTTGCGGGTGAAGTATGCGTCATCGATTCCAGGAATCATGGCAGCAGGTATCTTTGAGGTGATTGCTGCAAGGGATATTTTGGTAACGTACTTCCCTAACATGGCGCTTGTGCAAACATACAAGAGGTTGTTCAGACAAGGAATAACCGAGTATGATGCCGCTGAAGCGGCCCGGCAGATTTTGCTTCCTATCATGCTACTGCTGGGAGCGCTTATTGCAGCACCATTTGCTGCAATGATGGTTGCTTCCAGTATTGTGCCAACCCGCCTGCATCCATCCATGTGGGCATTCAGCTACCCGCTATTGCTGATAATAGTGATCGCTAGGCTGCTCTTTCACTTTGTATACAAAGCAGCTAAAACCTGGCTTGTCAGTGCCAGAGATGATGCCTACCTTGTTGGAAGGCAACTCGAAAATTTGGAAGAGTAAACTGTCGTATTATGCATGTTGTATAGAGGTTATTTATTAATAATGAAAACACCTGATATTAAATTAAACTTTTGACAGCATCGAATTCAGAAATATATATGACTACAAACCCAGTCTAATGCTGCTGTTGGTGTTGCTGACCAGTTTTGATGGCTAGTTGACCAAGTGTCTTGCTTTGAGCAGCGAACTTTTGTTGATAATTGTTCATATTATATTTCCCGGCAATATTCGAAACATTGTTCAGAGATCCAGATAGAACATGCATGGCTGGTACCAAGGCTGTGTCAAGAACACCACCAGATAAATTTCCAATTAACACCTCGGCACCATCAGTCAACGACTGAAATGTGGGGCCTAGAACAGCCTCGACAGCCATATTCGAGAGACCACCAGATACGGGGGCCAACGCACTTCCAACAACTCCTATTAGGTTATCGATTTGCCCGTCCAACCCAGTTAGAAGGTTTGTCATGGCGGCAGATCCTGGCCGAGGACCAGCCGAATGGAGATCATTGACAAACGAATCAATTCTCTGTCTAGCATTGACAAATCCAGACATCACACCACCCATAACGTCCAGCTGTCGAGCGACATTACCAGTGTTTTTAGTTTGAACAGCGCCAGCAGAAATCGTATGGAGTTTCTGGCTCATCTGACCCAATGTGCCAGCGAAACCATCCTGCTTGTATTTGGATGCAACTGCAGACATTCTTGATATGCTGCTAGACAATGAGTCAAGTTGGCCCGATAACGCAGAATCAATTGGACTTCCAGACAAGCCGGCAACCAATACTTGGGTTCCGTTGACGGTTGATTGGAACAGAGGCCCCAATATAGCACTCGATACAACATTGTTTGCCCCCTGAACATTTCCCATAGCGCCCTTTGCCACATCTACTCCGTTGGACACTTGATGGTCAAAAGACGTCAAAAACGATACCAGATCATCGTTAGAAGGATGCGGTCCTGCAGCATGGAGCTTGCCTATAAGGTTATCCATTGCTTGTGATACTGAAGTCACCTGAGAAGCAGAATTCACCACATTATCAGCATATCGAGCGACAATGTGCTTCTTAGGTTTGTTGGTGGCAATGGCGTTTGCTTGGTGGCTGAAATTGGTAAACTTCTGTTGATACTCTCTCATGTTTGCTTTTCCTGCAAAGTTGGCCACATTCATCATCGAGTTTGAGAAAACATGCATTGCTGGAACAACAGAAGCATCAATTGTGCCTCCAACTAAATTGCCGATAAGAACCTCAGCACCATCGGTTATTGACTGAAATGTGGGTCCCAGTACAGCTTCGACAGCTAAATTGGAAGCCCCGCCCGTCACCGGGGCCAAAGCATTACCCACAACACCAATCATATTATCAATTTGTCCATCCAAACCCGTTATAAAGTTTGTAATTGCTGCCGATGCCGGTCGGGAGCCCTTAGACTTCAAATCATTAACATAAGAGTCGATGCGCTGCTGGGCGTTGATCATGCCAGACTTCATGCCATCGCTGAAAGGATCAGACGCACGCCCATAAACTCGATGATCTGTACCACCTCCTCCGTACTCATTGTAGTGGGGTTCGTGCTGGTGGCCTCCATATTGCGAATCGTAGTCATCATGGTCGTAGTGATATGGCCTATGATCATCCCCGCCTGGAGAATGACCATCGTAGGCCTGGGCTATTGCATGGCCAACAAACAAAAATAATAATAGAGAAATCCGAATTGGTAACCTATAAAGCATTCTGTTTGTTTTTTTGACTCGAATCCGAGTCTCGGCAAAACTATTTATAATCCCATAGTGATGGTTTGTACGGGTCCCCCAGATTTAAATCGAAACGCTACTACACAACGAGAGGCTCAATTTCCAGGTTGGTTTCGTAACTAACTTACTTTAATTATGTCCAAGCCAGTTCCACAGCGGACTGCTGTGTTGTTGGGTAGGTCTTGTTAATCAAAACAAACAAGGGCATGAGGTCTAACCTTATAGATCGTGTTGACAATGCCACGGATCGGCTGGTAACAAAGTTTTCTGAAATTGTCAACTTGTCGGCGGTAAGTTGGTTGCCCATATAGGGTGGGGACTAATCGCAGAACATTGGTTCAGCAAGAGGCCGAGTAGCGAGTGAAAGCTTTCAAATCGAGGCCAATGCCGTCAGTATAGTGCGTTCGGCCGAGGAGCTGTTATTTGTGACTAGAAGTTTGAAAGAGGCATGGATTCTGGGCCAGATCCGGCCTATAGAAGAGAACGAAGCAGATCGCGAAAGCACTGGCGCCGAAGCAAACAAGATGATGGATGCCATTCTTGATTAGTTAAGGTTCTTGTGGGGAGGAAATGCTCAATAAGTTATTATTACTAGCGTAAAAGTATTATTACAGAGATGATGCAAAGGGGGGGAGTTATTAAATATGCGCAGGAAATGACGGGCTATCCACCCAGGTTTCTGGCCAGCCCTGCTTCAATATGAACTTCTTTTCGTTATCCATAATTGACCGGAAATCAAGGTGAATAGGCGTCGGCTGCTTGATGTGGGGTTCTGTATGTCTAGAACCATCAGTGCTTCCCTTCAGCACCTGACTGGAAGGAGTCTTGGGTGTATGCAATTGTGGGGGTTTGCTGTAATGCCGGCCAGGACATGACCTAGGAGAGTTTCGAGGTGGGGGAGTCACTGATGGTGGAGACGGTCCTTTATGAAGCTTTATTAGTCGGCGCCTCGGGCGGACACCCTTGTACGTTTGAGGAGACAGATTATCTTCACAATGGAGAACCTTAGTCAGCTCAGAAAGAGGCGACGAGGCATTGTCAATGGATCCAGCCACTGACCGTGACCTGTAGATGATCGATGAGTGGTCTGGCTTGGTGTCGTGATGGTCTTGTTCATACAGTGACACTGTTGATCTGCTGACGCAATCAACTGGTCCAGCTATGCTGTTGAGTCCCAGGGTCGCAGTGCTGGAAACCATTCGCTGTATGTCTTGTACTGATGCAGTCGGCGGCCTGACAGGAAAAAAGTCGTCAAGCTTTGGAAGTGGAGAGCATGGGGTCGTGGCCAGTCGTGGAGACGGCCTCGGGTGGGATGCCAAAAACCTGTTGATGGATGCTGTTGCCTCGTAGTTGTTTATACCATCTTGGCTCAACTGGTAAAGCACTTCTGGAAGGTCGTCTCTAAGCGACTCTCGGAGCCGGGCTTCTATTTCTCGTTGTATAAAGGATGCGATGGCTGGGACAAAATCAAATGTCGACTCGACTTTTACAGCCTGCAACGGGTCGTTTTGGAAAACAACCGTTAGACCCCTGGACTGGGAATACACCACAATGATAATAGCCGATAGTTTCATTTCAGAGATGTTGATTGTCAGAGGGAGCTCCAGGCTCTTTGCGGCAGCTACAATATTGGGAACAACAAAGCGGGGCCCGTTGGTTAACAAACCTGTGAGCGGGTTTGCATGGACTTTAGTCTGAATAGCCAAGCTGGCATCTCCACAGTATTCTAGTTTGAAGATACCTCGAAATTTGTCGTCACCCAAATCGCCTATTTCTAAGATTTCGATGTTTGGCGGAACGGTCCCCAGGTTTAAGGTGCTCACATCGAGGCTTCCCACTATCATCTCAGGCTTAGACCCTCTGTTCATGGTGCTTTTAAGCACTTTTTTGGCCTTTTCGATTAGTGCCGTCTCATCAAAGAATGTCCAGTTGAATATGAAGGACATAGTGATGAATGGAAGCTGGAAAGGTTACGAGATGGCTTGCTCTATATACATCACATGGCCCGCCCTGCAGCCCCATCCTGTCATGTCCCAACGTGGGCGGCTGGGTGCAGTTTACCAATGCATCTCATTCTCAACACTCAACGGCTGCAAAAACATCCGCCGGGAAATGTATTATTAGCGTAGTTCACTAAAACCAAACTTCCCAGCCAAAACCCGTACTTTAGACAATAGCACGACTGTTGCAACAGTATGCAGTAAATAGTTTGCAAATTAATTTCGAAAGCGTTTGGGCTAAAAGTCCAGTGTCCCGGCTGGAGATCCCCTTGGGATGTGCCTGCTAACAAGCAAGTTAGATAACAACCAAAACAAAGCACATCTCTCGAAACTCTCAAATGGGGCCAACGACAAATTTTCTCAAGTAGCATCAGTTGGACGAGCGCTGATCAGTCGGTTCAAGTGCCTAACCTCATGCGATGACAGGTGGGCATTACGCTGCATGATTGTTGCCCCAGGGACTATAGTTCCAGGTTTAGGACATTTTAAACGCGTAACTTGCACTCCAGTATGGCTCGTCCAGCAGGCTCCATGACCCAAATGGAGACCGAAGCTGATGACGACTTTGTGTTTCGTCGAGAGCCCACGCAAAAGGATAAAGGGAAATCGAAACCAAAACCCGGTACAGGATCAAAGTCCAAGAGAAATGCCCCTGAGGATCCCCACAAGAATGAAGCTCCCGTGAAAAGACCGCGAGGACGACCACGGAAATCGCGCCCAGATGACCAACAAACAACCAAAACCTCGAGTCGACATCAAGAAAACGGCAGGCACCAGGAAATTGGCAGTCATAAGCCAATACGGACGCACACGCGTGAGCCTGGTCCGAGTACGACCAGTGTAGGACAAGTGGATATCGCACAAGCAGAAACAGCAGTGATAGAAAAGAACCAAAAGATGCGCAAAAGCGGGCGAACGAGTATTGCCAATCGGGGACGAAGAATATCTACTATTGGCAACGGGCTTGTTGCTGTACCGCATTCTGACGTTGCCGTTGAGGACTATTACAAGCTGCTGGACGTTGAGCTGCCAGATACTGTTCGGTTTCAACAGGTACTGCGGTGGTGCTTGAAACGAGCGCTAGATTCCCGTGGAGACGAGCTGAGAAGGGCACGCGACAAGGCAGACACATCTACCACAGATGATTTGACTGCCCTCACAATCGCACGACAGATCCAGGAAGAGGTGCTGCGCAATCTTGTAGACAACAGGATCTCTGTGGACTGGCATACCAACCGAAACCAACCAGCACCAGTTAAGATGGTGCCTAATGCCCAGAACCAGACGAACGAGGCCAATATGAATGCATTCCAGCAACGGCTGGAGGAGCTGGAGAAAGAACGAGAAGCTTTGGAGAAACAAATACGGCTGGTGCCTGTCAGCTCACTCAGTGTGACTAATCTAGAAAAGGCGTTTGCTGCAGCTACCGAGAAATTGGATCCTTTACTGTCCAAAGTGCTCGACGACAAACAACCAAATAGGTTGAATTCGCTGCTGCAGCGAGTGGCCAAGTTAGACACGACAGTCGCTGCTATCCAGGATGGCACGCAAAAGGTGGACGCGCTAGCACAACTGTCATCTATGCTGATTGAACGCAAATTCAAAGAGCTGAGCAGCGTGCTGGAAGGCAGACACTTGATGGCGTCCGAACATAGCGGTGCACACAATCTCACGTCACGCGATTACCTACGAGCTCTCTCACGACTGGAATGAACCTATAACGAATGCGATTTTCTTTTTTTTTTACTCCCAAAAGATTTATGTCTAGGATGATGATGAGCGTTGGTGGGGTGCCTGGGCTCGCGGTATGTATGTTGGAACGAATCACGATGTAACGACCAAACTGTAGACGAGACATATATGTATATAGATATATCTGTCTCTCATGTATAAATACAACAGCACTATTTAATGATGCTATTTGATGCTCAAAGATATTTGCGGGCCAGCTGCCGAACCTTCTGGTCAAACACCGGGCTAGCAATAGGCTGGTTGACAAAGTAAAAAGGCGACAGTAGTGTCTTGACATATAGATCATAAATGTCGGTGAAAAACTGCCGAATCGAGTCCTCGTTCTTGGTCTCATGCAATAATAAGATTTTCACGTCTTGTTAGCTGCCACTCCACCATGCGGTTGGTTACTTACTACCCCCCGTTACAAATGCAGATATCATATAATTATAAAAATTGTCCACCACCTTGAGGTACAGGCTGTTGGTGGTCCATTGCACATCTTCCACCACGTCCAGAGCGCTGTGCAGAATAAACGGATTCAGCTCCTTAATCTCGGGAGGAAATCGCGACACCCCATCGCCGCCCTGGCGATTGGTTCCGAACTCCAATTCGTAGATTGGGCTATCCCTGGTCCCGATTATTGCCAGATAGTACGACATGTTAGGAGTCAGCCTCACCCATCCATGTACGTATGGGAGTAATAACTTAACGGGTGTGTGGATATGCGCCAATGTCAGGCCCCACCATCATCACCTTCAACCCGCCTGTCCAATGCACCCACACCACTGAGATCAGCTATTCCACCGTTTGGGCGTTGATTTGCATTCTGCCTCTCTAGGGCTGGACACTTGAAACAGCAATGCACCCGCAAGCTTCAACACCATGGGACGGTTTGAGCCGTGTGCACGAAACATGGTGCAAGCATTTGAATGCATGTGGGGGTTCGGCACAGCATTTCGGTCGGACTTTTGTCGTGCATTGCCGGTACTAATGCGCATTAAAAATACTTTGTTTTCCATCGGACTATCGATCTCATTGACTCATCCTATATATATATATATATCTACAAGCAACTCAATCACCACACACAAAATTTTTTTTGGGTCCTGTCTCTGAACAGCGCTTGTCTCTTCAACTGCATCCATGTCATGACGACTGACAGCAGCCACTTATCACGTGGAACAGGCCCTCAGGCTGGAGTTGCTGCGCATCGCCTGAATAAGCAAGGCTTACCAGAGACATCCAACCTCTCATTCAAACTCAATTCCAAGGACATTCCACCGTCAGTTGTGGCACCATCCCGTAACCACACTAGCATCAAACCCAAATTTACGTTGGGCGCCCAGCCCATCAATAAGGGCTCCTCGACTGATAATTATAACCCTCGATCTATGAGTGCGTTGACCAAAGGTGGGTTCTTACTGTCTAGGCGAGGGCGATCTCAAGCTCAAAATGCCCAAAATGCTCAAAATGCCCAGAATGCCAGTTCTGATGGCGGTGAGCCTGACACCAGCACGAGAGATGCCGGTGCAAACGAATCTGACAAACTGAGTGAAAAGTCTGGTTCCGACTCCACTGCCGTGTCGGCTAAAGAGCCGTGGCATATGGGCCACCAAGAACGATCCAAGGAGGCAGTTAGATTGGCGAATCTGGTTATGAATCTACGCTATGCTGACGAAAGCAAACGCATAGGGGCAGATGTGCACTCCAATTATGTGACTTCGCAGCCTGTCGAAGGAGCGAGATCAATGAGTTTTGGAGCTGCTGATGCTGACTTGGCTTCAGTGACCGGTACTCGACCTCCTAAGAGGAGGCCGTCTCTTTCGGTTTTGACTGGAGTGACTGCAAATTCTGCTGGTGCTATGCCCACTGAAGTGTCTCGAAGCGGGGCTATAACTCCTCAAGAGGGCCCTGATACTCGAGACGGGGGCCCCAGATTTGGTGGTGGTCCTGTAACAGGGGCTCCTACTGGACTTGTGACAGGTGGTCCCAGACAGACTCTCCACAAGTCTGCTGCTACAAAGGCTCGGGTCATAAGAGCCAAGGCAAGACTAGAACTACAATACGAGATGATTGCCGAGTTTCAGTCCGAGAAGGAGAGGTCTGTACAAGGGACCGCTCCAGACGAGGGATTTCTCGGTGCTCGTATCAATGAGGCAAAGACTTATAACCCGCTACAGGTGCTCCGAAACAGACAAGCCAAGAAACAACATCACCGAAGCTACCTTCCTCAGGCCTTTTCTGCAAAGCCGTCGAAGCTATACTGGAACATCGACGTTTCTGAGCTTGTTAGTGATTATGCTTGGAGGGCCCGTTACCCCCACTTTATGAAGGATAGAAAAGGAGCCATGCTGTATCCAGCTTCAGCAGATATGAATGCTGTCACCACAAGTACAGTCGGAACTGCTGTCAACGGAACCAGTGGAAGTGCTGCCGCGTCTCCCCAACTGGCGCCTCAAAATGGCTTGACCAATATTCACGGCCGCCAATCGTCTGTCTTGTCTGCAAGCGGCGATGATTTCATACAAAGGATCCGTTCGAAATTGACAACAGCTACACGACCTATTTCAGGGACCAACTCGAACGACAATTCTGATAGCAGCTTTTCCAAGTCAGACTTGAGCGACTTGGAGGACAAAGAGCACAAATACTCCAGGACTTCACGCAACAACAGTAGCTACCGAGAATCTACACCGGGTTCTCGGCGAAGTTCTATTTCTCCACGTCGACATGTTGAAGCAACTCCCAGAAATCGTCAATCGAAGACGCCTTCCAATGCAACGGCCCCAGTGCTGTTAACTCTGCCTTCTTCCACAAGAGCATCTCCTTCCGATGACATTGACGTGTCATCTAAATCGAAACGGCAGAGTCAAACGGACACAGAAAACGGGGTCAGTCGTGCTTCACCTCCACAAGAAGACACTAGCAAGCTTGAATATTATGCCAATGAATTGAGATACCTGAATCTCGTTTTTGAGCTTAGTTACATGCAAGTATCCAGACAGCCAGACTGGTATTTGGAGACCCTGAATAAAGACATTTCTGAAAAAGTTTCTTCAGACATGTCCGATATATCCCAGAAATTTGACGGCCATATGGTCCCTAAAGAGCGACAGTTTATTGTGGACTCTGAACGAGAGGTCCGAAAGCTACAATTCGACCTGAATCAGGAACATAGTAGTCGCTTGGACAGTGTCATGGCCGAGTCAGACAGGATCATAAGTGAGGTGAGCACATCACTGACGCTTGAGTCGAGACGGATCAGCGCTCGGCTTGAGAAACTTGAAGCAATTAACCCTACATTTGACTGGATGTGGAAGTCAGTGTACACTATTATTGAGTGGTTAGTGGTATTGCTGATGTGGATCATCTGGGTCTTGGTGGCATTAGTTCTTCGGGTCAAGTGGGCTGTGAAGTTCACTAGCCGCTCAGTTCGATGGCTCCTCTGGTGTTAAACATTTAATGAATTTATGACTGCATTGCATCCAAATTACATACATATATATATTTAAATATATCATGATGAATCTAACTATAGACACATTTTGTCAGATATTTGTTTATATCATAATATTGCAAATACTCTATCATTACACGGCTACTCTTCAGATCTCATAGTGCTGGACCCCCCTACCAAATTGTCTAGCTGGAAAAGTGCTGTCTTTGTCCGCTGGCGCACATCCAATGTACGATCCTGCTTGTGCTCCTCAAGCTTTTCCTTGAATCCCATTTCCACCAACTTGACTGCTCTCTTCTGGCAAGCTTCTTTTTTATCAAAGTCACTTTGGTCTTCAAGCCACGTAAGGTTAATCACCAACCAGATGCAGGCCAATCTAACTTCTGAATCCGGATGACTAACCAATGGAACCAATTTAGACAATATTGAATCACTTTCAGTGACTGTATCTCTATGCGCATCACTTCCAGCCGCGATATGGACCAAAATATAAATAACCGGAACAAGAATCTGAGGATATTGTTCGTGAATATCTAGTTTCTCCTTCACAAGGTCAAAGACTGTATCTTGACCCAGAGTCTCGAAAATGTAATCGACCCCGTCGAAATTCCTGCAAAAGTAATTTCGAATGAAGTTCAAAGCCTCTTCTTGGATGGATATGAGCGGATCATTGCAGAGCTGCAACAAATATTCATGGCTGAGTCCCATCAATACTTGGCTCTTCATGTCCGCATCTGCATCGAAAATGAGATGCTTCAGGGCCCATATAGAATTCAACCGCAAAGGTGGATACTGAGAATGCACCCCTTCAATAATCAAGTCCAAGCCACCTTTCTCAATGTAAGCCTTTTGAGCAGGGCTGAATTCCAATATCAAATTGCAAATCGCTGCCATGATAGCAGTCTTGACCTCAAGCTGGTCCTCCAGCTCGGAGAGACGGTCATCGGTCTGCACTGAGTCATCGCCCACATTATAATCGCCATCCAAATCATTTTCAGCCACAGACTCTGCTTTAAATAGTCGTATGACTCCGTCAATAATCTCAGTCGACGCCAGACTGGTTCTTAAAACAGTGACGCTCCGGGACAGTGCCCTCAATACATGACATGCAGCGACCTGCATCTTTCTAAAGGCCCGTAGGCTCACTGATTCTGGGGCAGGCGAAGAAATTATGTTTGCGACATATGACAACATTCCTGCTTCAACAATTTTCAACCTGAATTCGTCTCTATGCATGGCGATTCCTGCCAGTGCTAGTAGGCAACTCTCTATAAACACACTGTCCCGACGAGATTTCAAGTTGGCAGATTTTAGGACGCTGGTAAGTTTCTTGATAACATTGACTTCAACTGCCATTGTCGAATTTTGTTCGTCATCACGGCATATATGAGCCAATGTCAAAGATATTCTTGGGTCCGTGGATATCAAATCAAGAAGCGGCACTAAAGCAGGCAACAATGGCTTGGTCATAAGCTCCTTTTGTTGGGGAGTGATGGCAAACTCCTGTAATTTGGCTAGTAGCTCGATAGCGCTGATACGAATGCCGACGTTTTCGGACCGTGTGAATGAAATCAAACCGCCGATAAACTCCTGAGAGCTCAAAGTCATCTTGATGGTGCCAGAAGCTGAGGCTGCGCTGGGGGCACTCGACAAAAGGCCAGTCGCCTGGGTCGAAGTAATAATATGAGACAATGCAGGAAGGGCAGTCTCAAGAGCTGAAGGCTTAAAGCTCGACAGTTCATGATATTGATGCATGAGGATTGCTATTCGAGCAGACAGACACCTAGACAGTCGAGCCAGCTGGTTTTGTTGCGCCTTTGAGACGCTAAGTAGTGGAAGCAGTATACAACATTGTGTGATGATCTGAGGTGGGGTTGACGAAATCGATAGCAAGCGATCCAGCACATCGGCGATTGCTGGGAACCTGCTTAGCAGATGCACATTTGGTTGAACCTGGAGAACGGTCACTAACAACCGTAAACATGAACTTGTCAAATCTTGAGAGTCGGGCAACTCCTCTAAAGCAGATACTACTGCTTCCAGTACAGGGAATCGCAGCAACTTTTGTACTGTCTCCTCAGTACCTATAGTTAGTATACTTCAATCAAAACTCTCACAGTCCATACCATATGCGAAACTCCCCAGGCAATGACAAGCCAGGAGCCGGCTCTGCTCAGTTCCACTTTTCAGTAGGTCAATAATCGGTAATATGATCGGCTGGATAAGCAGTTCATCTTTCTCTTCATTGTGACCGATGATGGAGTTTTTGATGCTTCGCAGGGCTGCCGTCTGAATAGCAGGGTTTGATGATGCCAGCTGCTCGGGCAAGCTATTTAGTCCTATCATAACCTCCGCAATACACTTTGCCTAACACCCCGCTGTTTTATATGCAACTACTGACTCCCAGCTGATGTTTTCTTTGCAAGGCTTTGTTGCGTCAGTACATTTCAATGTCAGAGCACCGTCAACCTAAATGTGCATCACGTGATATATCTTATCGTCTGCAGGTGTATGTATGATGCCTGATGACAGCAAAAACAGCTGTCAGATAGTAGTCTGTAGATATTCACCAATAGTCACTGTAAAATCACTATAAAATTTCCAGCATTCTGCCTGGATATGATTTGAAAAATGGATAGGAATTTTCTGAACAGGAAACATAGTATACGCTTCACTACTGGTGGCTAATACCGGAAGTACAGTTACAGTTGTGGCCCAGTCTATAATCCACAGAATTGGATAGCAGTATGATGCTTTTTATCTAACTAGTGAGGTACTAATTAACTTTCTACAGCAGCCTACTTGTCAAAATCGCTCCACACTGCAGAAATATCACGGACCTTAGTTAATAATAATACACACTTATTACTCACGAGCTGCCAGAATTCGGGATCCGAACATGCTTCACGTATCTGTTTTTCAAGAGATTTGGCAGTTTCTGGCCCGCTGGACGGCCCAAAACTCAAAGACGGGGGTGGCGATACAAGGGACTCCTGGGTATTTGGAATAATGAGCGAATCTTCATAACTAGTATCTACGAGCCTTCGCTTTCGAGAACTGCCTATTAACTCCGTAAATCCTTGAGAATGCTCATTATGCCAAGGTTCGCTACCTATATCAGCAACAGCAGGTTGGGCTGCATATCTAGAATTCGGCTTGCGAATACTGCACCCCTGGCTCCCGAGATACGATAGAATGCCCTCAAAATCTTCCAAAACTTCCATTTTGACCTGAAATCTGAACGTCTTATAAGCTTTGTTACATTAATTGCTCTTACCATTGTGACATCTGATTCTATGTGCAGATACTTGACACCAATGAGGGGAAACTTTGCTACGATAATGTATCCATCCGAAGCCGGGTTAAGAACTTGCTGACCTAGCTGATTCAATTCTGTCAAATTGATATTTTCCTACGTTAATATAGCGGCTAACATAAATGAGCTTTTACCAAAACTGTTTCGTGCCATTTTACAACTAGCGAGACTGCTGGGTCTATTTGCACGCTCAAAGATAGATCCTGCCGGTGTTCAAAGTGCGTCCAAGCCACTGATGACGCCGATGAAGACGACAACCTTTCGGTTGGAACCTTCAATCTACAAAAAGAATACTTGGAAATTGGGTATGATTTCATCTAGGTATATAACGTTGATTCTGTGTGCAGCCGAGTGCCAGTAACCCTGGTTATCTCTCCTGCAGACCCCCCTCCATGCAACAGCCACAACAATCTGTGGCTACTGTGGCTGGACGTGCCACATGAAGCCACTTCACGTGATTTATCGTGATAATATGCGTGCATTAGCCACAATTTGACTGGCAAATCTTGCATTCAGTCACAGCCAATATAAATCAATCGTGGCGCCAGCTCTTTTGCAACTGCACAGACCAATGGCCCCTTCCATTGACATCCCTGAACAACAACAGAAAGGTTCTCTGCAGTCTGCAGGACCTTTCCCAGTTGCTAGTGATTTCCGTTCGCTGGCTGGCTCCCTGTACGCTAGTCCTCAGCTCCTAGTTCAACAGGTAGCATTCGGCTTATCCAGTTCTATATTCTCTTATTCTCCTGAGACTTTTAACTTGGATGACGCTATTAAAACTTGGATCAAGCTTGGACAATCCAACGCTTCTGATGTGGCTCCTGAGCTTTATGAGCTAGAATCTCGATCAGGCGCTGCTTCGGTTCTATTGGGCTATATTTACGAATCCATCCTGAGTGCGTCGACTGACAAAGTAGAACTTCTGACAGTTTTGGCTTCAGTTGGATCTCTGGAATTCATGAAGCCTGTGCTTGCTCAGTATGCTGTCGATGGGGCCTCAATTAGGCCTTTATCGTTCCAGGTATCTTCAACCGGATACAGCAAAGAGTCTGGCAAGCTTGTTTCCGACTATATCACGGCAATTGAAACTGCTCGTGATCTTGGCCTTGGATTGGTTTCTTCTCTGTCCATTGAGGATGCGCAGCACATGGCTCTGTTCACTAGTGTGTTGTCCAGTGTGCTACCCACAATCCATGTTTACGAAGGTATCCGTGGATCTCGACAGCTTTCTAAAACCACAAATGTTGTTGGTGCCTATGACCTTGTTGCGAGCTTTAATGAGCTCTTGCAGAATAATGTCACTGCTGGAAGCTCTCTTTCTGCCAATGTAATTTCTCTGCTGAGTTCATTTAACAATGCGCTTGGAACCTCCTACCAAGCCTTTGAATATAGTGGCCACAAGGAAGCTGAAACTGTGATTGTCAGCTTTGGATCAATCGAGTCACTATCTGCCAAGGCTGTTGTTGAGGGCCTTCCATCCGCTAAAATTGGTGCCATTAATGTCAGAGTTTACAGTCCATTCCTTGACCAGGAATTTATCAAGGCACTTCCCACCTCCGCTAAGAAGATCATTGTCCTTGGTCAAACAAAGGTAGCGGCTCATTCCTCTCTCTTTACCGATGTGACCACCGCTGTTGTGATGAACCTAGGATTCAAGGCTGGTGCAACTCCTGAGATCGTTGATTACCAGTATCCAGTTGAAGAGGTGTGGACGCCGAGTGCTATTGCTGATATCTTGAATGTTGAGCTTGCCCTTGTCCAGGATTCCAAAAAGTTCATATTCTGGGATGCAGACAACTCCAAATCTGCTGTTGCACCGGAAACTCTTGCTCATACTTTGTCTCTCGATGCAGTTCAATCTGTGCAGTATTTGAGATCGTATGACAACGAATCACTTGCTGGTGTTTTCGAGTCTGATGTGACTTTGTCTAGCAGGCCTGACTGGTCTCCGTACCCATTTGAAGCAGCTGCTGAATTTGTTTACGTCAATGAGCCCAAGATCACACAGCATTACGATGTTTTCGCCGGCGCCAAGGAGGGTGCTATCGCTGTGGTTGCTGGTAAGCACGGCATAGATGACCTCGGGAAGTCTCTTAGTGCAGCTGCCAAGCGATCTGTTGTTGCTAAGAATATCAGCCTGTATACTGTTGATTATGAGGTTATCGGTGAGAACCCAGAGACTCTGGGAAGAACCCAATCCATGATCCAACAGGCTGCATTTTGGAGGTTGGTATTCCCAAATCTTTCGTTGAACGAGATAACAACCAAGATTGTCTTGGCCAATGGTGTCGATACTGAGCTTGTGGCGGCAACAGTAGTGAGTCTTCTCGAAAAGGTCTATGAGTCGGCACTTGTAAAAGTAGGAGACATTCCTGAGTCTTGGTCTGCACCATCTGACGAGGATGATGACGATGAAGATTTGCAGACCTTCATCCAGCCTGACAGTTTTATCCCTAACGACCAGGTGCCAGCTTCAGATGATATTGTGCCCTCAAAGGCCCTGTCGTGGACTGATGCTGTTAAAAAGGTTGCGTTTCAGGAAGCTTTTGAAACCCGAAACGAGCTCCGACCCGACTTGCCAGTCCAAAATTTCGTTGCAAAGGTTCAAGTCAATGAGCGAGTTACACCCTCTGATTACGATCGTCACATCTTCCATTTGGAGCTTGACATCTCCGGTACTGGATTGACTTACGCCATAGGAGAGGCTCTTGGCGTGCATGCCCCCAACGATGCCGATGCTGTTTTGGAATTCATTAAGTGGTACGGATTGGATGCTGAATCTCTTATTGCTGTCCCAGCTCGAGACGCTGCTAGTCAGCGTGAGGTCAAATCAGTTTACCGTGTGCTACGAGATAACAGTGACATCTTCGGAAAACCTCCTAAGAAGTTTTACGAAGCACTCTCTGCGTTCGCTACTAACGCAGACGAGAAAGCAAAGCTTGAAAGGCTGGCATCGGCTGATGGTGCTGCTGAACTCAAGAAGCGCACTGAGGAAGATTTCTGTACGTATGTTGACGTTCTCCAAGAGTTTGAGTCTGCTCATCCAACAATTGAGCAGCTAGTCGACATTGTTTCTCCTCTCAAACGTCGTGAATATTCCATCGCTTCCTCCCAGAAAGTGCACCCTAATGCTGTGCACTTGCTGATCGTTGTTGTTGATTGGATTGACACCAAGGGTAGAAAGCGATATGGTCAGTGCTCCAGGTTCCTGTCACAGCTTTCGGCTGGTGCAGAAGTGGTGGTGTCTGTGAAGCCATCTGTCATGAAACTGCCTGCTTCGACTACTGCTCCAATCATCATGTCGGGACTTGGAACTGGTCTTGCACCATTCAAGGCTTTCTTGGAAGAGAAGGCCTGGCAGAAAGCTCAAGGACATGAGATTGGCGATATCTACTTGTTCCTGGGATCAAGACACCAGCGACAAGAATATCTTTATGGTGAGCTATTCGAGGCATACAAAAACGCTGGCATTCTGACTTACATTGGGGCTGCTTTCTCTCGAGACCAACCCCAAAAGATTTATATCCAAGATAGGATCCGTGAAGCTAAATCCGAGCTCATTGATGCGTTTGTTACCAAGAAGGGAAGCTTCTATCTGTGTGGACCAACATGGCCTGTTCCTGACATCTCTGCTGCTCTGGCTGACATTGTGGCTACTGAGGCGGCTACTCGTGGCGTCAAAGTGGACGCAGCCCGGGAAATTGAAGCTCTTAAGGAACAAGAGCGATACATCCTTGAGGTTTATTAATAGATTTATAGATTATATTAGAGCTATTGACATTAATTATAGACTATCAAGATTCAACATTGTCGCCTTGTAACTCCAGTTTGCCCTCCTCAAGGCTGACAGCCTTTCTGCATACAGCGGGAGCCACTCATCTCACAGTGCATGAGGCGCCGTCGCCTCGGCGACTGATTTGTTCTCCTTGCAACCAAATCAACGTCGCGAGGTTAGAAAGTGACATTCTGGACCAGGCCAATACACTGACGTCAAAATGGCCAGTCTTGAGGACCTGATTCCTGTTGTAAACAAGTTGCAAGACCTGGTGTTCAACACCATTGGATCGGATACCCTGGATTTGCCCCAAGTAGTGGTGGTGGGCTCTCAATCGTGTGGCAAGTCGTCTGTACTGGAAAACATAGGTGAGTATCGACATTGAGTGGTTATATCTAACGTAGTTGGAAGAGATTTTCTGCCCCGTGGTACTGGAATCGTTACTAGACGTCCCCTTATACTGCAGTTGGTTAACGTGCCTTCAAATGCTCCTGCTGTACCCCAAAATGATGTGATTAGGAGCTCGACACCTTCTTCTCTTTCGTCTTCACCACCTGGAAGCGTGTCATCCTATTCATCCTCGACCACCAGAGAAGCGGAATGGGGTGAATTCTTACATATCCCAGGCCGTCGATTCTACGATTTCCAGGACATTCGTCGAGAGATCGAATCAGAGACGTCACGAATTGCTGGCAACAACAAGGGGATCAATCGTCTTCCTATCAACTTGAAGATCTTTTCGCCCCATGTGCTTAACTTGACTGTAGTAGATCTTCCAGGATTGACCAAAATACCTATTGGCGACCAGCCAACAGACATCGAAAAACAGACTCGAACTCTCATTCTTGAATATATCGCTAAACCCAATAGTATTATCTTGGCTGTTTCACCAGCTAACGTTGACTTGGTCAATTCGGAGTCGTTGAAGCTTGCTCGGCAGGTCGATCCTCAGGGAAAGCGAACCATTGGAGTTCTCACGAAACTAGACCTGATGGACCAGGGAACTAACGCACTTGACATCCTTTCAGGGCATGTATACCCATTGAAGTTGGGATTTATTGGCGTTGTGAATAGATCTCAGCAGGACATCCAAGAGGGAAAGCCGCTAGACGATTCACTCCAGTCTGAGAAGATATTTTTCACGGGTCATCCTGTTTACCGAAACATCGCCCATAAGTGCGGAACAGGATACCTGGCAAAGTCTTTGAATCAGACGTTGATGAACCATATAAGAGAGAGGTTGCCTGATATCAAGGCCCGCTTGAACACTCTGATGGGCCAGACCGAACAGGAACTAGCTTCTTATGGTGCATCTACGTTCTTTGAGAAGGAAAATAGAGGCCCCCTAATCCTTCAGCTCATGACAAAGTTTGCCTCCACGTTCATCTCATCCATTGAGGGAACAGCTGCTGAGATTTCTACCAAGGAGCTTTGTGGAGGTGCAAGGATTTATTACATTTACCACGAAGTGTTTGGCCACTCTTTAACCAAGATTGACCCCATTTCTGGGTTGTCATACAGCGATGTCCGGACCGCCATTAGAAACTCAACGGGACCACGTCCTTCTCTATTTGTGCCAGAATTGGCGTTTGATCTATTGGTGAAGCCTCAGATCAAATTGCTTGACAGTCCTTCTCAACGATGTGTCGAGCTTGTATACGAGGAGCTGATGAAAATCTGCCATAACTGTGGTTCTCCTGAATTGGCCCGATTTCCAAAGCTGCAGGCCAAGCTGATCGAAGTGATATCCGACCTTTTGCGAGAAAGGTTGGGGCCTACATCTACATACGTTTCCAGTTTGATAGATATCCAGAGAGCGTATATCAACACCAACCATCCAAACTTTGTTGGAGCTGCTGCAGCAATGTCGAGTGTCTTGGAAGAGAAACAAGTAAAGGAGAAAAAAGCTAAAGAGCTCCAGAGAGCTGCGGAAAAGTCCGCTTTGAGCGACTTGACTCTGAATGGTTCTGCTGACGATGAGTTGCAGAATGGCGAGGAACAGGAAGAGGGTCATGGCTTGCAGAACGGAAAGAAGGCTGTTTCTCACAGTCATTCTATAAAGAGCGGCGACGGCATTGGCTCTCCACATTCCGTTGCTTCTGTGAACCATCACAGTAGTCACAAGGACTCTTTCCTCAACTACTTCTTCGGTAAAGATGATCACCAGAATGTCGTTCAAAATAGTTTTACGGCCATTTCAAAGGAGTCATTTTCTATAAATGGAGCTCATGATGCGGGCCGTTTCAACTTGAACGAACTGGTGGACTCAATCGATGACGAGGTTGAGCATCTGTCAGAACGAGAGCAGATGGAATGTGAACTGATCCGACGGCTTATTGTTTCATACTTCAATATTGTACGAGAGTGCATTCAAGATCAGGTGCCAAAGGCAGTAATGCACTTGCTGGTCAATTATTCCAAGGAAGCAGCACAAAATCGTCTAGTGAGTGAATTATACAAGGAGTCTTTATTTGACGAGCTATTGTATGAAGATGAAGGACTGGCGCAAGAGCGGGCTAAGTGCCAGAAAATGTTACAAACATACAGAGAAGCAGCCAAAGTAATTGGCGAAGTTGTCTAGTCTAAGAATGTAATCTTAGTGTACATATGAAGTTTGGATTTGTTTTTGTTATCTCACCATTCGTAGTTTGGACTGGAAGGCGTCAATGTCCAAGTAAGTTCCTTTGAACCACCGTCTACCTGTTCCTGCTGAAAACTGCCGGCGCCCATGCAAGATCCTTCTGTTCATAAACAGCATACAGCAATTTTCTTCCATCTTCACTTCGATTTGGTTGCTGGGATCCTCTATGTACTTTTCAAACTTGGCAAGGCCCCTTCGAAAGTCATCCAGTTGTAATTCACTTGTATCTGCTGTTGTAGCTATAGAATCGATCGGGCCCTGGAAAGGAGGAGAATAATTCACTGCCTTAATTTGGTTAGCACCTGGAGTGGATGATGAGGTCAATGAATCCTCTTCGATGAGCGGTCTCGAAAAATAGTAATGCTGGTTGTCATTCACATAGTGATAGGAAATTGGCACAGTTGCAAGAGCATTGTAAGCAGAAGTGTCTGTCTCTTTAATGAAATTGCAGGCTGCAAAAGAGTCAGCAAATAGAGATTCACCTCCAACTGCCTTGTTCTCAATGACATGCAATAGTTGGATTCCTGGCGGGCTCTCATAATACAACAGATCCATATGTAGTGGTAAATAAACCGAAGTATAAGCTACATTTTTGGCCTGCGGGTCAGACACAACATTCCATGAAGACCCGTAAAATGTTTGTTTAATGTATGCAATTCTTTGTCCTATTTCTTCAACGGTGATGTCACCATTTGGAGTCTTTTCACCATGAGGAATGTCGCTAATAAACACCAATCCCTTCTCATAAAGACAATTGATAGCAGAGCGTAGTGCTTTGTCATCCTTGAGATAGCTTTCATATGGAACTTTTGCTATTTCGGTTTTCATTCTCGCAGTCTCGTTTTGAGGCCAAATGTAAAGATCTCGGTCATCAAGCTGTCGGTACTGCCTTCGAGAATTGAAATCGGCATATCTCTGTAGAAACTCCTTTGAGTAGTCGCACTCCTTGCCATCGTTCCACTTCACTCGTAGATTATCCCCACTTACTGATGCATCTGAAGCACATATATTCATTGGTAGCGACCCCGTAGAGAAGTTCTTTTGTTGTGTGTCTCTATCAACCGAGGCTTCATCTTGAGCACTGTCCCTTAAAAAAACATTGCTGAACTCAATTGGCTCATTCTTGATGCCACCTATAGATATGCTCTTAGGGCCAAAAGAAGCAATATGAATGCCTCGTAATGATTTAAGAGGGAGTTTTCGAGTGGTTCGCAGCATGGCAGGATAGCCGAGGACTATTGTGGGGTCATATATCATCCTCCCGCGGCTCTAATCAGCCTAAAGAGGAAACAGTACGGTCCCCTGGCGGTCCAACCAACATGACTCCAATAAAAGACAGACAGTACTGCCTTGAAGCGCTGGAAGAAATACTCGACCTAAATAGACGTGCAGCTATGCGAGGAGAACGACTTACCGTAGTGTTTACTCGAGAGGGAAAGCACAAGATTTACAGATTTCCAGGTGATACCATTGAAGAGTCGAATCGATTTGCTATGATCGTTCGGTGTATCCAGATCATAGTCGGGTGCCTTCGTCATGATAAATTAATAACAAAGCGAGATGTTTACTATAAAGATGTTGCTCTTTTCCAGAGCCAGTCAAAATCAGATGCAGTTATCAGACTTGTAGCCAAAAATCTGGGAGTAACCTTGCATGAGCTAAATATTAGACCGTCACCAAAGGGTCTTGTGTATGGCGACCTTACAATGTTTTTAGAAGATGGAACGATAACCATAGGAAGAAAATCCAGCGGTGTAAGTTTCACTATGTGAAAGTGCTCACATCAGCCTATGTTGGTGCCAGCTGGAACTAGCATCACCCATGTTAGAGTTGAAGAGTTTGACTACATCCTAATCGTTGAGAAAGAAGTATTAGTAGCGATTCCTAGACAAACTAACTAAAGTCTATATTCCAAAAACTTTGTGGTAAACTTCCGAGGGCACTAATTGTCACGGTATACACGTTATATTTTGCACGAGACTAATACAAGGGAAAAGGCTTTCCAGATACCGGTACACGCAATTTGATTTACAATGTGAGTAAAGCGTACCCAGACAAAAAAGTATTCGGGCTTGTAGACTCCGATGTTTATGGAATCCAAATCCTAGCAAACTACGAGAGATGCACTTGCTTCGGAGTTCAAAACATAATATTTTTAGGTGTCAGTGTTCTTGACTATTCTAAAGGATGGCTCCCCATAAGCTCCCGAGATCGTAAACTATGCTTATCGCTTGTTCGAAAGAAATGGATAAATGCTGTGCATAAGCGAGACTGGAAAAGACAAATCCAGCTCAACATGTTTTTCAGTTTAAAAGCCGAGATGAACGTGCTCGACGAAGAGGACTCGATTGTAAAGTATGTAGTGTCCAAGCTGCAGCCCTATAGCTCCTAATTCAATTGACGTCAGTTTTTCGGTCTTTTGCGAATACTCATACCGGATAACACGTTGACTTTGTTCTCACTGGATTCTGCAGAAACTGACACCCGTTTGGCAGCATTTTTCCGTCGACCCTGAATCTCCAGTAATGAAACATCAGGAATGCGTTTTTCTATCTCCACATAAGCCTCTTTGGCCAAATCTTCCGTCTCAAAACTCAATCCAAGCATGGTGTCTTTCAGCTCTTTGAACTGCTCATATTTTATAGAATGAGACTCTTCCCCTGCTGGTTCGCCCGACGCTTGCTTAACTGTACCTTTTATGCCGATTATCCCGACAACGCTTCCCAAGCGAAACTCCTGTCTAGACTGAAGCTCAACCCAGAATTGATCCATTGACGTCTTTTTGGCGCGCTTCTCCACAACCAGATAGTCTAAGAACCGGCATTTGGGATCGTCGGGGAATCGTGGAACGTGATAAACCGCAGCGTCCGGTTTTGTAGAGGTCTTATCATAAAAAACATCTCCAACTCGCCATTGGAAACTGGACCCTTCTGGGAAAAACGACTGTATACGACGAGTGTCCTCACCAGGAATTTGCAAGGTTGAGTCTAGAACCTCTGTAAATTCGTCTCGCAACGGATCCAGGGCCTTCAACCACCACTTGATGAGCGCATTGTCCGATAATACATGCTTTCGAAGGTTGTTGCTGGACAATGGGAATAAATACTGGCCTTCCGCTTTGGCAAATAAGCAAATCTTGAATGTTTTCGACGGCTTCACATAATTATGGATCAGGCCCCTTATAATGGCAGTAGTGGTCTCTAAAATAGAAATTGGCAAGGCCTGTCTATAATGGCCAGTGGTATCAGCCTTTGAGATGAACAGAGTCATCTCTTCCGACGACTCGTACAGTATTGCCTCGAGCGCATAGATGCAAAGATCATCATAAGACAGTATGAAGTAGTGAGTGGTAGAGATGTCGAGCGGGCCCCCGGAGCCGTTCTTATTGGGCTTGTAAACTAGTCGACGGCACCTTTTAGCAACAGTCTTCAAATGGATAAGAGTAAAAGGTTGTGCCAATTGAGGAAGCACGTTTTCCAATTCTTCGTTGAAACGAGACATGGAACGTGTGACAGGCAGGTAAGAGAACCCTGCGAGACGCAACCTAATAACCACCCCACGGTCAAGAAAATATATAGTCCCGACGCATTTATTTACAGAAACAATAACAGTGTGCAAATGATTATTGAATATACTATTCAAAAATACGTGATAAGCATACATGGAGCAATTAACCACTCGTTCTAGGGACGAACCATTACGAATGGATATATATAGTGTAAGCAAAACAGGGCTGTCACCGGCTCACAAATCACGCTCCTTCATATTCATCAGGGTAGAAAATGAGACGCTCAGTAGGCTCCTTGGTGAGAATCACCATGCGAATAACACCTCCTGAACTGCCGTCCCACTTTATAGCCTGGGAAAGAGAAGTCTTGACGAACGCGACAGCCTCCTCTTTGGTCATATCTAGCTTGTAGTTTTTGTCGCAAAATCCATATATATACGAAGATCCACTGCCAGCAATAGCATAGTTTTGCTTGTGTACACTGGAACCGAGGGGAATGCTGTACACCTCGCCACCATTCTTGTCGTCATAGCCAGCCAGAATGATACCAGCAGTCAATGCATCTCTGTTCTGGTAGCACACCTGTCGGAACAACGACGCCGCCAGCTTCACGGGAGGCTGCTCGCCAATAGCCGGTTCAAAATACTGTAAGTAATGTGTGACATAGTCAGCAACAGTCTGGGTGTCTGCAGCTGAACCCGATCGACAGCACCAAATCTTATCATGAACTTGGGTCAATTTGTCAGTTACTCGGTTGGCAATAAACGCTCCTGTAGTTGTACGACTGTCGGCTCCCAATATGATGCCATCCTTGAACTTTACGGCCATGCTAATATTAGTTCCAGTCTAAATGGCGGTTTGAAATCCACTATTGCCACTAACTTACATAGAGGTACCGAGGCTGCGTTAGTTTGTCTGATATACCGTCGTCAATTGATGCCGTCCACACCAATCACCAAAATACCTACCTGACCTCGCCCTTCTTAAGTCGATTGACATCCACGCTAATGCCGTTCATTGTCTGATAGAGGGCTGCTTAGCTGATATGGTGTCTAGAAGTCAATTAGTGAAGGTGCCTTTCAGCCTCGCCTACCTTGTGTGCGCCAAGCCGCATGAACCCAACCCGAGTGAAAAATTCCAGGCAGCCTAGACTTTTCTCTCCCTTCATCAAATGAGTGCTCCCAGACTTCCACAGTTGGCAGCAACTTCAGACCCTTGGGGCCCTCCCAGTGAGATCCCATCGACCTTGCGGTTTAATGACGTGCCTTACGCACCCTTTTCCAAGGGTGATAAGCTAGGCAAAGTGGCTGACTGGGCTGCAGACGTCAAGGATGGTAAAGATCAAAAGCGACAGCAGTATGGTCGAGGATTCCGAGATCCGTACCACGCCTATGGTGCCAGCGCTGCATCATTCTTTACAAACGAAGAAGAGGAGGGAGTATCAGCCTTTTCTGTTGTTGACAACAGTGCAAAGGCTGCTCCTAAAGCGCGATCACAGCATACTGTCTTGAGATCCCGAGGAGGAGGAGCTGGCCAGCGTGGTGGAGCTGCTCCCAACCAGCGACATGCCCCTGCTGCTGCTTCTTCATCGGCTCCTAACCAACGACATTCTCAGGGCCAGCAACGAGGAGGTGGAGCTTGGTCCAACAACCGACGTGGTCCCTGGAGAGATTACGACAAGCCATCGCGAGTCCGAGATGCCAGCGTCAAGATCAACGATGACTGGAAGCTTATTCAGTCAATCACTTTCAGTGAATTGCTTAAGCTGTCATTTGACGTCAAAAACGGAAGCGATATTGACACGTACGGATTCGTTAACCATTACAACAAGAACCTTGACAAGCCCATGGTTAATATCAAACTACAGCAACTTGACAGGGTGGTACATAGCATCTCAACATCTGACGATCCTGTTATCCAGCAGCTTGCTTCCAAGGACACTGCAACCGTTTTCGCCACGGACGCAATTGTGTCTCTTTTGATGTGCACCACCAAGACAGTTTTCCCGTGGGATATCATTATCAACAAGAAGGACGGTAAGGTCTTCCTTGACAAGCGAGAGGGGGGCCCTCTCGACTTGGTTTCCGTAGATGAGAATGCTGTGGAGCCTCCATCTGAGGCCCCTGAGAAGGACAATATTAACAGCGCTGCTCAGCTAGCATTTGAGGCCACTTACATCAATCAGAATTTCATTGCTAATGCCGTCGTTGAGTCTGGACCCAAATACGACTTTGAAAAGCCAAATCCTTTCTACAGCCCAGAAGAGCAGAGTGGTGTTCCATTGCTCACGAGAGGTTACAGATACCGAACATTTGATTTGGCTGATACTCCAGAGAGTGAGCCTATCAACCTTGTGGTCCGAACTGAAGTGGACGCTGTTCAGAAGAGCCCATCTGGTGAGAATGCTTTTATCACCGTTCGTGCTCTTAATGAGTATGGTGGAAACTCTGGTGTTCTCGAGTGGAAGAACAAGTTCGTTAACCAGCGGGGTGCCATTGTCGCTGCTGAAATGAAGAATAACTTGAGCAAGCTATCTCGATGGACTGTCCAGAGTATTCTTTCTGGTGCCAGCTTGATGAAGATCGGTTTCGTTTCTCGAGTAACACCAAAGGACAACACTCAACATACTATTATTGGTGTTCTTGGACGAGATCCTACCCAGTTCTCCGGCCAGATCAACTTGAACCTCAACAACGGCTGGGGTATAATAAAGTCGGTTATCAACATCTGCAGCGAATTAGAGGATGGAAAGTACGTTCTCCTCAAGGACCCCAACAATCCTTCTATCAAGCTGTACCATGTTCCTCTGACTGCTTTCGACGAGTCCGAGTAATTAGTGTATAACTGAACAAAACAAATTACATTTCCGTGATCCTCTTAAATAATTTACAACACCTCTAGTAGTAAAAGTACATATATATGCAAAACAAACATCTTCTAGATGTTGTCTGAAGTCGTTACCTCACGAAGCCTCGACGGTACGTTTGGTCTAGACGGCGTAAGAGCAAAGTTCGGGCTCTTCAAGCGCCGCCACCTGTCGACAGAAGTCAACGGTATATATTTCCTTGACCGAACTCTTGTGGGAGTTTCAAGAATTCTGTCTGAAGGCGCGGATTTCATTAATTCATCAGATGCTGTCTTCCGTTGCAGTCCAATTTCTCCTGTCTTTGCGCGCCACAGCCTCCATATTTGCTTGAACCTTGACGCCTCCAGTCTATTGAAATACTCATCAGCGTCTCGCTTCTGAGAATTAAACTTGAATGACAGCATTCGCCACTTTCGCAGCAGCTTGACCACTTGGTCTTGAGACTTGACTTCATCGATGAAGGCCGCCTCTTCTAATTGTCTCTCTAGGGCTATGCGCTTTTGCAGCCACTGGCTCAAGATCGCACTCCCAATAGACACCATGTCCACGTGGACAGCTTTATGAAGCTCAGAATTAAATCTTTGCGAGGTCTCTTTCCAGCTGCCAAATGAGTCGACTAATAGTTGACCATTGCGTTCAGCAGCCAGCTGATCTGACATCGCCTCCATGGACTGAATACGCTGGAATGTCCCAAGCCAAAAACTCAAGAATTTGGTCTTATCGGTCCTCATTTTCAAATCCCTGAAATCAGCGAAAACCATTGCAAGCTTCTGCTTCTTGACAGTGAGCGACTTTTGTTTCCAAACTTGAAACTGCTGTTGCTTCAAGGATTTGTTAGATATTGTACACGCCAAAAGATGATTTTCAGCGAC
The DNA here is from genome assembly GCA_030579815.1 of Sugiyamaella smithiae. NCBI lineage: Eukaryota > Fungi > Ascomycota > Dipodascomycetes > Dipodascales > Trichomonascaceae > Sugiyamaella > Sugiyamaella smithiae. The sequence continues at coordinate 164,540 of JAKTRV010000006.1, forward strand.
ATGCGATACTGAATTGAGGTACATGTCGAGGTATTTGTACTTCAACCGATCTGTATAATAATCGTCAGCATCTTGCTGCATCCCGGCGGAATTCTGGGCCGCCAGCAACCAGGATCCGAGATACTTGAGAGCAGTGTGTGAGAAATCGTAATCAGCACCCTCCCAAACCATAGCGAGGTCCCGTTTTCTTTGCCTTCTAGCTTTGTGGCGCCAATGTCTCAGGAATATCCGCAACTTGCTCACGGTCCTATTTCTCTCTATTAGATCTTCTCTTTCTTGCAGTAACCATAGCTTAAATGTCTTGGCCACAATGTTTCGATTCACATTTGAAACCAGAGCTTGCGACACTGTCTGTAATTTCCAGGTCTGAAGTGCCCGATACGACAATATGAATTTTCTAAATCCATTTGCCTCAAGTCGATATAGCGTGACGTTTCTCCATCTATGTAGAGCTTCTCTAAGTAACCGTGTATCCTGCTTGGCTCGCACTTGAGATCCGATACTGTATAGGACACTCTGTTGATACCAAAGCGATAAATAAGAGTAAAGCAGACTATCCTGTTTGATCCCAATAGATAACTGTTCATTCTCGGCGATTTCATCGTGACGACGGACCCAGTTCGCCATGGTACCCGCTACGAGGAGCCTGTCCGACTTCTCTGATACATTGGCGTACGTTTCTGTGACGTCCAAATATTTTTCTTCCCATTTAGCCAGCATATTTGCTGCCAAAATGCTGTTCCTGTTATCCCTAGCAATCTCCTCGTAACATTTGTATGCCCACGTGCTGAAATAAATAGACATCATATAACCAGTTCTCATCTTTTCAGCTCTGGCTTCATGAACCACGACTCTTTGTTGTCGGCGTCTCCATCTTAGAAAAAACTTGGTGCAAATTAAGGTTTTTGCGAAGCTTTGGTCTTCCTTCACACGAGAAAGCTTGTCATATAACCGTTTCATGTTTCTGTACAGTATCCTATGATGATCGTGTGCAAGAGCAGTAGCATAGCGCCATTGAGAGTTTCTCAGAGCGCAGTCCCAGGACTCTATTGAATCGCGCAATAAAGACTCTTTATCTGTTGTAGCCGCTATGGCTTCCAAATTCTGAGTTCGAACCATTTGCGATTCTAATGCACTGATCCATTTGATCAAGTATTTACTAGCCCTTGCTCTTTCCATCTTGGCGAACGCATCATCTGAAGCAGCCCGTTGATTTCTCCTCCTCTCAGCTTCCGAATTGTCAATTAAAAACTGATCTAGACGCTTGTTCCATGTGTCTTCTGTATATGTACATAGGTGAACCAGGACGTTAGTACATTGAAAATATGATGGATAGGTATCTGGACTGAGAGAATTTCGAGCAGCAAAGCTTTTAAATATCTGAAATAGCTCAGCGAAATCGCTCTTTCCTAGTTCGGATGGTTCTTCTCGAGCTTCCACCTGTTTGTCGGCAGCTTGAACGACGAGCTGCAGTAGTTTGGCATCTGCATTAGACCTTTTTTTGAATCAAAAACTCACCCTCACTACTCAAATCATATCTTCTCAATGACTGATTTTGCTCTGGAAGCGTGTCATCAACGCTGTCTTCGTTGCTACTGCTATAATGTCTGTAGATGAACCCCAGAGGACGAGGATCATCGTCGTCGCTGGTATCTCGTGCTGGGTCGTAGAACGTCAACCCCTCGACCTTGTCCTCCATACCATGCCATAAGTCTAATTGTACACTGAGATCAGTGTCACAATCACTGCTTTAACGTGAGCCAAGCTGGTATATAAAGCAGTTGCAGCTGCAGATGTAATTAGTACTGTCTAAACAACGCGTCTGTGTGCCCCACGCGCATCTTACCCGGGAGCCTCATGAAGTAAATGCCATGTTGGAGCTTTCTGCTTAGCTGTCGACATGAAGGTACTGTGTATGGCAATTGCTGGCCTGTTTGGCTTGGCTGGTCTTGCTGCTGGCAGCGAAACTGTCCCACAAGTCTTTGAAAATGTGGAAATAAGCCAGAGTATAGATCTGACTGGACCTTACATAAAACGAGCCATTGACATCACTGTTCGTAATATCGGTGATGCCATTGAATCTGACTACTTTGTTGCCATTGAGGAAGATTTTGTGGGTCACATTGCTCACATTGAGGCTCACGACAAGACTTCTGGTGGTCAGCTCGATATCAGTGCTATTGATGGCGGTCTTTACAGAGTAGAGCTCCCCGAGCCATTGGCACCAGGTGCAGAGCGACATATTTCAGTTGCTCAGGGAATCACGGGTAAGCTCCATGCATACCCTGAATATGGTGCCCAAGACGAGAAGCAGTTTCTGGTATTCACTGGTTCGCAATCACCCTATTCTCCTTACGTTTCATTGTCTGCAAACACACAGGTTCGAACTGTGGGACTTGCTGTTGAGCCCTATGGTGACAGCGCTGAAATAGGCCAGTATGAGGGTGGGGTTGTTCAGTATGGTCCTTACACCGATGTGGCTCCTTATGACGAAGAGACGATTGGAATCCGTTACGAAAACCCGAGGGGTCTTTTGAAGGCTAACAAGTTGGTTCGTGAGGTGTGGATCTCCCATTGGGGATCGTCTGTATCTTTCGAAGAGACTTACTGGCTCACCAACATGGGAACAAAGTTGAAGAGTGTGTTTTCTCGTCTTGATTATGCTCGTTCGCAGTTTCTTGGAGAGTACACTTTGAACTTTGCATCAATTAAAGAGATTGTATTCCCTCTGGCTCGACGAGCGCGAGATCCATACTACGTTGATCTAGTTGGAAATGTCTCTACGAGTCACTTTAGATCTTCAAACCGGGCTTCTATCCTTGAGGTGAAGCCTCGGTACCCTGTTTTTGGTGGATGGAGCTACAATTTCACTGTTGGTTGGTCTCATGATTTGCAGGACTTTGTTCGTGCTGTTGACGACGACACTTATATTGCCAATATCCCAGTGATCCAGGGACCCGAAGATATTTACTATGATGAGGTTACCTTGCGTTTAGTGTTGCCTCAGGGTGCTTCGGATTACGAGGTTGTGTCATTGATCCGTGCAGAGGCTAAAGACACAAAGACTTTCAGCTATTTGGACACTGAGGGCCGACCAACTCTGACTCTCGAATACAGCAACATAATCGATGGTCACAGAGTGGGCAATGTGCTGGTCAAGTACAAGTACTCTACGTCTGACGCTCTCAAAAAGCCGCTGTCTATTGCTGCTATGTTTGCCAGCTTCTTCTCTTTGTTTTTGATTCTGAGTAAAATTGACATTAGTATCTTTTAAGGCCCATGTGTGTGTCATATACATAGTATGTTTATAATAAGATTCATTAATAGAGTTCATAACCCTTACAGACCTTTCCAAGCTAGTTTTTCAACACATTCGAACTTTCTCTTGCTATCTCGTATGATACCCAGGTATTTCAATTCTGCAATTCCTTGTAAAAACCAAGCTAGGGTTTTCTGATCCCAGTCTTTGTCATTTCTCGAGTCGTCATTACTGATGCTCTGTTTGAATGCGACATAGTAGTCGTAGATGTTAATAAATACACTGGACTCTCTGTACAATTGGTACAATACAGAAATATGCGGTTCTTGGCCCAGCTCACCGCAGTAGTATCCGGGCATTGAAAGGGCAGTTTCTAAGGCACCACGAAACTTTGGCGCAAAGACACTCTCTTGCAAGCTAGCTGAATCGACCACAAACATCTCATGGAACAAAAATGTCTTGAATGGAATCAAATTTGACTCCATAACCGTATTCAAGGCTCTGTAAGACGTTGAGTTCACCATCTCAGAGATCACAGCTTCGGCCACGTAGTTAACCGGACCCAGGATGCTTAGAATGTTTGTTGCTCTGATTAATATTTGAGCATCACCCTTCCTCAGCAATGACAGTATTTCAGTGAAAACATCAGCCCGGGTATTTCCCGCAATTGCATGCTTATACATCTCCAGTCTGTCTGTACTTGGCCCAACCAACTCATCGGACAACCTAACAAGCAGGTCCCAAGTTAATAGCATTCTCGATACGTGGCTTCGAAATTCCGTTAAAGATAGAGGGATAATGGACTTCAAGTAATCGTCATCTTGGAGAAGCCTCTTGGCTTCAGAATTATCTTTTGAGGACAGCTTCTTTTCGACATAAGACATAAAAGATGGAAGCATTCTCAGCGCTCGCATATGTGCGGGTCCCAACATGCCAGCCACATCGTCATAATTGTCTGGTGAAGACTCCATCCCACCGCTATGCGAAAAAATTGAAAACGGATTGGAATAGTAATGGGACATTGCCACATACTTTAGCGATGCAATAAACGCGTCAACGCTTTCGAGGCTCTGCCTTTGTCGGTGTACCATGGTATGGAATAAATTCGGTCCTATCAACAGAGTACTTCTGTCGTATGCAAATAATGTAGTGCTCAGTATTTTCTCTGTTCCTCTTTCTAATTCAGCATGGAATGCTGTACCTTGAATGAGCTTCATGCAGGACCTTGTCAACTTGTCCTGGAAAACATCCAAGGAAGTTGCGACGCTGATTATCAGCTTGAACGGAATTATAGAAATGTATGACTGCATCATTGTCACCAGCCCAGTGAATATAGGAATGGGAAATGACTCAGCATCTTCGATAGAAACCACGATTCGTAGGCTCGACAGTGACTGTATGTTATCATTGGATCGTACATATTTCCGACACCAGTCTTCCAGCACCTCAAAATCATACAAAAGTCGTCTATCGAACTTTATGTCTCCTTCTTCTGTTTTAATTTCAGCCTGTTCGTCTGAATTACCTGTAATCCTGCTTACAATCAACTTCAATGCAGTCTTGAGATTTGGACATTCTTTCGATGCAATTGAAGCATAAACCACATGAGGATCGTCAGCAAACTTGCTATAGATTTGATTGAACAGCCTGGAATGATTGGCAATGTTGGATCCTGGAAGAATAATGGCTGTAGGCAAGCGGGACTCAGGATCATCATTCCAAGTATCAAGTACAAACTGAAATATCGATTTCACCAGAGCCAAGTTGGTTGACTCAAGTAAAGCAGTTATTCTCTCTTCTTGCGTCTTCCAGGTTTTCTGATATAAGTCCCATCGGAGCTTCACTGCTTCCACAGGCTCGCTCCCGCCAAGCAAACTTGTGAATGGCACCTCAGGATCGTCAATTGGTTTGGCTTCAACACTGAGAGCATGGCTCAATTGCGGGGAGGAGTCTTCGAAATCAGGCCCCCGTCGATCCAAAACGTAAACAGTCTACGAACGTCAGTATTTTTCAATGGAATTATATATGTACTCACCCGCTGGTTGTCTTTATCTTCAGCATCGACAAACTTGGCCATTGAATAGTGAAGAGGTTAAACCTTACCGCTGATGAACATGTGTAACAAAGTGTATATGTACAGAGAGATAATACGTAAAAGTAATAAATAACGAGCTCAATCAATATCGTGTTCTGCTTTCAGACGTTCCAGATCGGCATTTCGAGCTTCGAGCTCTGCTGCGGAAGCATTCATTTTGTCGACAGAATGGAATAGAACTACCAAATATCGGTTCTGAAAGTTATATCCCGAGAGTTTATCATGAGCTGTCTTTGCGTCTCTGGGATCCTCATAGACAATGAACGCTGAGCCCTTTGTTTTGTCATCTGAGCCTATCCTCACTTGCCTGATGTTAGATGCTACCGTTTGCCATTGTGTCACACTCACCTTATAGCGCCATATCTTCCAAAGAGATCATAGATCTCCTTAGACGTGATTGAATATGAAAGATTCTTTACAAACAAAATGTGATTCTCCAGATTTACCATTGGAGCCATTGTCACCGAGTACTGTGCCTGTGAAAAAAAGACGCTAGTCAACGGCAAAAGATATCCGTTTAATTAAAAACTAAAAAGAATATTGACGGGTGCGAGGTTCGAACTCGCGAGAACTTTCGTTCAGCAGATAGCCTTAAGGGTAACTTAAGTCTGCCGCCTTAAACCACTCGGCCAACCCGCCATAGAAACCTGCGATATAGGGCGGACATACCCATTTAAGTTACCAGTATGGAAGTCGAGCATCTATTCCAGAGCATAATCAACAATGCTTTTGGTATTTAGAGACTCGATGATGGAAATAGATAATACGAGAATCATTTCAGAGCACCAAAATACTTTCCTGTTATTGGAGCGATTTCGCTGTCTCCTGAATCACGATATGTCTAAACTTAGGCATGAGCATGCTATATCAAATTAATAATTCCTCTGTTACAAATATACAACAGACTAGTACGCATCATCAAAGTAGTCTACCCAGCCATCCACAAGAGGGATCTCACTGCTGACCGATGTCCGGACTTTACGTTCAAAACTTGGAGACCCACAGCTATATACTGCAACTGATCGAGCCGAAGATTGCATAAACCTTTGGACTTCATTGTGTATTCTCATCCTTCCTTTGTGGATAATAATAGGGTCTTGCTCTGTACAAAGGCTTATGTCAAGTTTTGTAGAATTAGCAGCAAAATCAGATACATAGACATGAATTGTAATGCCGCGTTTGGAAATACTAGTAAGTTCTTGGCGAAACCAGCATAACGGGTCATAATCATGAATAGCCCAAAGCAGAATACGCCTATTTTGTGGAAATTGGCCGCTTTTGAAGTCATTGGCCATTGAGCAGACTGCTGTAATTCCGATTCCACCGGCAATAAGCAGGACATTCTCATATTTGTCTAATTTCAGGTTCCTTGAAAATGGCCCATTGAGTAGGACTGGTATACAAATGATATTTAGAGGGTTAGACTTGACCATTTCGCTTATCTCTCTAGTTATACCCTGGCGTTTTTTCACGATCATTTGGATCTCATTAGTTCCAGAAGGGCTACTAGTGATGATGGTGAATGGATGAGACTGCCAAAACAGCCTTGGCTGCAAGAACCTAATTATAACATAACTGCCACATTCAATCATATCTGAGGGCCATCTCCCATAAATAGATATCCTCAGTGTATTCTCATCACAGATACTAATATATGCTCGAGATCCCAAGCAATAATTGCGAATAACAGTGAAGATCTGGTACGCAATGTCTGATCCATATATGACAATGGTTGCATTAACCCATATCATCCAACCAAAATCCATGCAATGCAGATACAGTGAAATGATAAATCCAACGAAAAGGATTTTATGAGACACTGAGAATATCTCGTAGGCACTGAGTCTCACTGTTTTAGTGGCAATAATTAGTATCAAAAACGAGATATAAAGAGCCGTATTGCCAGATCGCCAATTCCTTATCTCCCATCTAACTTTTGAAGTCTTGGTTATCATAGCCGACCAAGAAAAACAAACGCCGTGTACAAGGCCAAGAAGTATCATTGATCTGGCTGCACACCGGTGATAGATTTGAGTTGAGCGACGGGACCAACCAGTTATGCGAATAATCGCATTACTCCTAACAGCAAACATAGCAATACAAGGCAAATGAGCAAACGAAATAATTCCAGACCTACTGCCAATATATCTTAGCAGCTGTTGGGATTTCGGTTCCACAGCGGCAACTGTAGTATACTGAATACACATAATGAGGATGTTGAGAATATAAAATGTGACTGTGATGATTAAGTCAACTACAGTGACATTTTCAATATCGACAAAATGTGATATTGTGGATACTTGAGAATCTGACACATATGGTATAAGTATTTTCCTTTTCGTCGAAGTACAAACCTTAGCCAATACTTTCAAGCATTCCACCCCTGGGATTTTACTGGAAACCCAGGTCCATAGTATTGTACATATTCCAATGAAACTCCAGTATCCGACAATTAGCAAACCAAATTTTGCTCCTAATTCATACTGAATTTTAGTATTTGATGCAAACAAGAATTCTGGTCTGAACAACGAGTCAAGCACTTCCACGGGCGCAGAAACTTCTTGGTCCTCCGCTATGGTTGTCGGGTCTAATGTTTGAGAGATTGCTGCCGCTGTGACTTTGAGATCTGCGAATTCCATATCAACGCCACCATTGTATTTACATTGCTGTCTAACGTAGTGGATACCCTGTGATTGTTCACTATCGTCGTCCGAATGCTGATTGATGCAGTGTAACACTGTCCCCAAAAATGCCGTATTTTTACAATGGCATGGCACACTCACCAACTCTTTACTACAGCTGTAACGCCATTGCGAGGCACAGTTCCAGCAGCTATATCCTAAGATACTGCCGACTCCGACCTTTTGGGCAGAACAAACGGTGAAAATGAAATATGCTGTCAATTGCAGCCTAAGTTTCATCCTTTCCAAGCATAAACAAAAACACGAGGCTGAGACTTATTAAATGTTATTAGTGGTAGGCCATTGTCGGAATTTGAAAGTTCACCATATTCAGATTAGGAAATAGCTTCTGATTTACCAGAGACCTGTTCCCTAATGCGCTTGTCACGTTTCGATTCTCGATTCTCATACAAAGATTATGTAACAGCAGTCTTTAGCTAAAATTGTCATGGTGCTGAAAAGTCTGGCCTCTAGTTTCCTATTTCGGATGTTTGTCAGGGAGCTTTCTTTCTTTGCGTCGTTAAGTTTCCTCTACGTTACTGTGGTAAATGTATTTTGCCAACTAAAAACAAAATCACGCCGCTCTATTACAAAATTAAGTTAGTTGAGTGCATCAATGTAGACTAGGTATGAAAACATGAGGTCATTTTTTTGCTTAATTGCTCTTGTGTAAAGCTTTTTATCCCCGAAGACTAATAAATGTCCTAGGATTCAGACGACACTATTTGTATGTCATTTAGATTCCATAATACTGAAAACCAATTGCAGCCATGAATAAGAATTTCAACTTTAATCCGATCCACGCTTCAAGCAAGCCAAATCCCACGTTTACAAACTCCGTGTTTCATGAAGCAACCCTTCATTAGATATTATAAACTATGTAGCACAATTAGAAGGCTATACTCGGACTACTCCAAAATAACAGGTTACATTCAACTCTTGGAACACACGATCAATACAGAAGTATATGACTTATATGGACACTATAATTAACAATATTTCTGTTGTTGATATGGAACACACACGAAAGCTATTAAGCACATTATGGCATCGTGCAGGTAATCATCAGATTGACGTTATCTGCTTGCATATCTCTGGGTTAGGCATCGCCAAAGGAAGCTGGCAGTCGACGAGGAACCGACGTTTACACTATCACATCAACTAGACAATCGTTAAGTAGATGTACTTTGATGGTTAAAGAAAGACATGGAAAACGGAAAGAGCACGTTAGAAATTACGATGGACCAGTGACTCGATCCAGAACTCTGGAATCGCGAAGGAGCGCCAGCACGCCAGTATCAACCGTAGTAAACAGCGATGAAGAACTACCAGTTCTGCCTCGGCTCGGACTGTATGCCTCATCAATCAAAGGAGATGGCAACTGTCTATTCAGATCATTATCAGATCAGATATACGGAGACAAAGGGGATCGACATGGTGAAGTTCGGAGCGAGGTAGTGGAATACATGAAATTACATGCCGACTATTTTGAGCTTTTTATAGAGGCTGCAACCGGAGAAACTTGGGAAAGCTACGTCAATCGTATGTCCCAAGATGGTGTCTATGGAGATAACTTAGAAATAGTGGCGTTTGCAAGGCACTACCAGGTGGATGTTGTAATATATCAGCATGATTTCATGTACGTGGTTGCCTGTGGGGATGATAAAGGGAACCCACCGAAAGCGCACATAGCATATCATACATGGGAGCATTATTCGTCGGTTAGAAATATAGATGGGCCACATACGGGTATGCCCAACGTACAACCACACGATACTGGAGAGTCGAAGCGGCCTACAGGACGTCCAAACGACGGTACAACTCCAAAATGGCAGATAGACGTGGTTAAGAAGAGTCTACCCTATCAAGAAAGCCCCCAACTGGAGAAGCTGATTATCTCAAAGCTTCAAGCGCACAATGGCGACATTGCATCTGCTGTCGAAGAGCTTATTATGATGGATGACGGAAGTGGTGAAATTGATCTGGACCATGCTGACCAGACCCAGGTTGATGCAGGAGTACAAAACGGAAGCAAGCATGATGCTGATATGGAGCCTAGTACAAATAATAACAAGGATCAAATCGTTGACAACGAGTCAATCAAGGAGACACCAGCTGAAATCAAGCAGAGAGCGGAAGGCACGCCAGCTAAAAAACGGCTGACAGCGCGGGAGCGTAAAGAAAAGCAAAAGCGAGAAGCAATGGAACGTAGAAAGAAAACCAAGCATAGCAAACCTGCTGCCAGCGTCAATGATAGCACGACACCCGAGATTAAAACGATGTATATTTAATATGATAGCATGAGCCTAGTTATTGTAAGTTTTGCTATATACCTGTAAGCTGCCTAATGGGGGAACACGCTTTTCATTGACATGTACCCCATTATTAATGCAATACATCACTTTCAAATTATGTTATGACTACTACAAGTAAAAGCTTAATCGATGTAAATAATGAGATTCTTATTTGTATGTATACATTTATGCGAGACACTTGACAGTAGCGTTGATCTTGGCAAGGTTAGCACCAACGACGCTCTCAACCTTAACACCATCCTTGAAAAACAGAAGAGTAGGCATGGCAGAGATCTCGTTCTCGGCACTCACATCGGGAACATTGTCGACGTCAACCTTGAAGAAGTGGGCGTCAGGGGTAGCCTTGGCAAGCTGCTCAACAACAGGAGCAATCATCTTGCAAGGACCACACCAAGTAGCGTAGAAGTCGATGACAGTAAGACCAGAGTACTTGATTTCCTCCTGGAACTGCTTGAGAGAGGTGATTTCAGCGACCATTTTGATTGATGTAGATGAGATAAATCGGCGATTTAATAAATTAGTTGTTTGCAAAGGTTTGCGATATAAAATTGGCTTTGTAAATTGAACTGCTCGTTGCATTAATAAAAGGGCCACCTATTGCAGTATTTATAGTCAGGACTGTGTTTTGCCGCTTACATAACTTTAACTGGCTTTAGGCCAAGCCGCGGCTCCATTCATTATTAAAATTTGATTTCAAATTGGCCGGGTGCCTGGGCTAGACTTCACGTGATATGGTGTCGGCCGCGCAGTAGCCACATTGAGCTGTCATGCCGTCCGGTCCATAATACGGGTTGGTGGCTGAACCCCACACGGTGTGGCGGCTAGCGCGGCATGGTGTCATGATGGTGCTGCGGATCCGGAAAAATACCAAAGGCCGCGGACATTGCTGGTCCGATATTGGTTGATAATCATTGAACCGCAGAAAGCTCGGCATAAGATTCTGGCGCTTTCTCATTCTGTTGGTTTCTGGTTGTGTCGTTAGGTTCCTCAAGATTCTGTACGCTTCTTTGGCTTTAGATTGCGACTCTAGTTGATCGGTGGCTCTCGTATTTCTTAGCGCTTGCCAATGCATGGAGGTAAGTTCCTTCCAGGATTGGCCCACAACTCGTTTACGTCATTATCCAGCAGACCAGTGTGGAGCTGTTTGAAGGCCGATTGATCATTGTATGAAATTGATAGGTAGCATTTTCCACTGTCAAAGTCACATGACGCTGTTACCCTAGTCTCAAGTGTGATATGATAGAAAATGGGAAAGTATTTCTACTACAATAGCTAGTCGAGTTGGCACAACAAACCAGCCATAACGATTGTGGATTTCTAATTTATCATTTTACACGTTAGCGTAGAGAGTCTGTGATCAAATATGGAGCCCTCTTTAAAAGCCCGCATATATGTAGCCAATTTGGATCTGTCACTGACCAAGGACTATATATATTCTCTGTTTATTCCATTTGGTCCTATTGTTGAAGTTGCTCCTGAATTGGATTCTAATGGCAAGTTTCGTGGATTTGCCGATATTCAGTTCGAGGACGAAATCGATGCCGAATCAGCGATTGATAATATGGAGGGGTCTCAGGTGATGGGCAAAACTCTTCGAGTTCGCCTATCCAAGAAGCCGTCTACAAAAATCGACAGCACGAGGTCGGTGTGGGATCAGGATCAAGTCTAGTTATTGTATTTGCGTGTTGCAAAATGTCTATGATTTGACTTTTTGGTTTGCTGCTTTGTTGGACCAACACTACTATATTGGAACATGTGGTTTCATGCGTGAGTAGTCATTTACGACTGTCTGGGTCTCTCACCGACAGATTTATTACACAACGTAAAAACGGACGTCAGATACAAATCACCTTTTGGTGGATAAAGCTACAGTTCGTCTTGATGCGCAATATGTATATCTATTACATTACTGGCTAATGCTCCTCCTTGTGTTCGCCGTGATGAGCATCAATTCGACTAGGCTGCTTGCCCTGTCGGCTGAGTCGCAGCTGGCCCGAGGTGACCTTGGTGCTGAGAGTGTAACCAGCGAAAACAAGAGCAAATCCCATAGCAACAACTTTGGTTAGTTGGGTCGGTTCATAGACAATTGCACTTACAAAGAGGGTACACCTCAACAGGAGCGCTGGAAAGAAAGCCCTTCTTGGCACCGGGCTTCTGCTATTAGACTTGGACAGTTTTTCTCTCACTTACAGCAGCCTTCAACAGAAACTGAGTTGGTCTCATTGTAACGTGATGAGGAAAAACATGCGTTGCCAGTGATTGGTGAAGTAGCTGTACCCTAGACCTGGACACATGCCCAGCCGTGCCTGTAGTAACCTCAGGAGATATGTTCTGTATAACGAGCGATTGGTATAAAGGAATTCTGTGGCTATGTTAAGTGAAGTTCCAAGTATATAAATCCCTGGTCAGCTAGGTACTATTTGCCTTGTGACATCCTACTGGAGTCCGAGTCGTGATGACCAAAACCATATATTTGTATCAACGGCTGCTCACTGCTGGTAGCTTTATTCGAGTGTAAATAGTATAAAAATTGAGTGTAAAGTGGAGTACAAAAGTGGAGTCCAAGGTGGAGTACAAAAGTGGTGTACAAAGTGGTGTACAAAGTGGAGTACAAAAGTGGAGTCCAAAGTGGAGTACAAAAGTGGAGTATAAAGTGAGTATAAATAGCGATGCTGCATTCCAGCGTCATCTGTACACGCTGATCGTCAATGTGACAACCTAACATCACGTGACATGGCCCGACCAACCACCCTGTGGGGGCACAACCCAATGGCCAACTATCCAAATGCTATTATCAAAAGGATCTTTAGAAATTGCTGTTACTATATTCAGTTGTTTAAGTGGTTACATGTAGAGCTCAATAAATACATAACGCCCCAATGCTACAGTGGTCGCCCGACCAGAGTCTTATCGTTATCGAACCGCATGGCCCTTACCCATGGCTCCATGGTCCCAACATTATATTGCCCTGGGCTTTTGCTCCTTGCTCTCGAGAAATTGTAACTTAAACATACGAACGATTTGATCTTTGGTCCATTCTAGTTTGGAATGTCGTTCTACGTACCCCCGTCTAGACTACACCCACTGGTGCCCAACATGGACCAGGTGGCGGCCGCCTCCTCCCGGACCTTGTCTGAGACGACCTCATTTGTTACTGGCGACGAGACAGAGCTGTCCCAGTCAGTTGCTGAGGACCGAGAGTGGGTGGTGTTTTCCCCACAAATGCTGTCTGTAGAGACAGCGGATTTAATGAGCAATGTACAGTCTGACGATGACCTGATAGCGCCCGCGTCTGCAGTTGATAATGGAGGCGCCATGACCCCGTTGGCGCTCCCCAGCCACAATGGAAGTGGTATATTCACACCAGATGCATCGGAAATTATTGAACGAGTGAATGCGTGGCGCTTAGACCAATCCCGTCTTGTAATGCAACAGATGCAGCGCTTGGAGCGCAAGTTTTTTGGCCAAGCGTTAGCAGCCGGGTCGTTGCAATCGCCATCTACGATTGGTTCGCAGGCTACTCGCGCCTCTCAATTATCCGATAGGACGGCAACCATCGCATCAACAGCCTCTAGGCTTGAGTCTGAGCTGGGGTCGGGAATAGACTCTTTTGGGTTTAACTCGGCTGCCTTTAACGAACCTACCAAGTCGCAGGCGTCAGTGTGGGAACGAACCCAAAAGGTAGTTAGAGACTTTATTGGCATTGACGAGGAGGTGCTGGAGGTAATTTTCGGAGAGCGGTTGATAGAAGATTTGCCCAAAAATGCTCAGTCTATTAGAACTGAAGAGCATTTCGACCATTTCGACAGATCCCGTTCTGCTGGTCCTATTAACTGGGATACCAAGATGATTACCAGATTATTCCAAGAGCTCAATATCCCTCTGCCTCCAAAAATCGCATTGCTGAGATATTTGGGAAGTCAGCTCCGGTCTTTGGCCCACTCTGAGGTAGTACAGGACTGCCGGTCCAGTGAGTCTGTGACCAGCGAAGCAAATTACTGGGAACAAGAGAGCAGTGTGTCTAGTACTCCTGTGTGGTGATGACAAAGTCAAGTCACCACCACCATTATTATTATTGTTATTGTTATTTTTACTGCTATTATGATTACTTTTTTATTATTATATATGACATGAATGACCAGCGCACATCCGGTGCATCAGTCGAAATGCTGCTTTGGCACCTCCTACGCATGGTGTCTATTAGTCTAATGCATTAATTTCGGGTCAAAAGATCCTTTGTTATTTCGTAGCTGAGCCATGAACTGGCCATCGAAGGCGCTACTTTAAGAAGGTTAGCCGACAGTCCTTTGTACATTCCCTTGATGCCCTCCTGCTTGACGATGCTTGAAATAGCCCCCCACACCGAGTTATATTGAAAGCCCAACTGACCTGATCCCATCGACACAACTTGGAATCTCCGTCTCAAAACGTCAAATGGGTATGTGATTGTCTGTGCCACTGCTCCGGAAACTGCCCCGGCTGCCAGCTTTCCTAGGGCGGACGGATCAGACTGGCCCTCGGGGGTGACGACTTCGCGCATTGTCTCGTATACAGCAAAATTAAGTCCAACATACGGGGCCACTCCCATGGTAGTGGGAACAAGACCTCTATAAAGCGCTCTCATTCCTCCTTCTGCTTTGTACATGTCTCTCATAACAGTCCACATTCCTGGGGGCTTTTCGCGAGAAGTTCGGTCGAGTGTTGACAATGACGCAGTTTGGATAGACAGCCGGGTCCGAACAATGTCTAACGGATAAGTGGCCACCACAGAGGTTATTCCAGCAAGTGCACCAGCTCCTAACCGTTCTATAGTCTCGAGATCAGTTCTTCTAGAGCCATCAGGCCGAGGAGCTGTGTGGGACAAAAGAAATCCCTTATATACTGTATAGGATGAAAACTGCACCGCCGAATATGGCACAATGCGAACACAGTTAACACCATTTCCTCTCATAAACCCTCTCCATCCCTCTTCTTTCCACATCTTTGTTAATGTAGGTACTACTCCCTGATAAGCAGCGGATCCAGGGCCTTGGACCTGAAAGATGATCTTCATTCTCTCCAACGGGGACACCACTGTTCGTGATACTGCTCCAGCCACTCCACCAGCCATAAACGATGCTATTATGGGCATGGCCAGGTACTCGCGTACTGACCGCTCGGGCTGAGCGACCCCTATGTTTTTTGATACCTTCACCGTAGCCATCTATAACATGTCAAGCTCGATATGCGGAACCGTGATTCAATATGAGGCTGGAGCTCCGAAAAATTAACGTGCGGTTATCGCCATGGTTAAGCGAGACAGAAGTGTGGGGAAATATAGCAAAATATCACTATTATATTTGACCCCGGTTTGATTATGTTTACAGCATTCTGATTTAATATCTCTAAATGGTGCTCCAAATGTTTCTCATATGTGATGACTCTACAGTGAGGTCTATCTCTGGGCTGATCGTCCCTATGGAAATTGAATCAACTAAAACTGAATACACTGAATACACTGAATACACACTGAATGCACACTGATGCACGCTGATGCACATTGAATATATTCGATACTAAACTCGATGACAACATTTGAACAGAGTCACATACAAAAGGTCATTGTACCAGTTTACTGCTAACGGGTTTGTTCACTGGAAGTTACTCATAGTGAGCCTCTCAGACTGGCATTTACACGCCCCTACCCATTTTGTCATTAGACTTTTCACACATCATGGCCGATTTGGAAGATAAAGTCGTAGACAGCGGTGAAGACACCCTGTTCGACGCCTCTAAGAAAAAGAAGAAGTCAAAGAGCAAGCCTACATTCGAAGATGTCGATGAAGTCACCGATATGATGGCCGAACTGGGCAAGAAGAAGAAGAAGAAGGAAAAGAAGCCTGAGGATGGCGAGTCACCAGCCCCTGGTGAGGGAGACGACGAAGGCATGGATTTCACATTCAAGAAAAAGAAGAAGAAGAGCAAATCAGCAGCAGCCGAATTCGACGCGCAGCTTGAGGAGGCAGGTGTTATGGATACAGAAGAGCCCGCAGCTGCACCCAAGACAGCCAAGAGCAAGTACAGCTCCACCAACGCCGATGGAGAGCCTGATTTCAGTTATGAGGACCTGTTGAGCCGATTCTTTAGCATTCTGCGGGAGAACAACCCCGACCTTGCCGGTGACCGAACCGGTATCAAATATAAGATTCCTCCTCCCAACGTTGCTCGAGACGGAAACAAAAAGTCTCTGTTTTCCAACGTCAAGGAGATCGCCGACCGAATGCACCGACCTACTGAGCACGTTATCCAGTTTTTGTTTGCCGAGTTGGGTACATCTGGATCCGTCGACGGTAGTAACAGATTGGTTATCAAGGGACGATTCCAGCAAAAGCAGATTGAGTCTGTTCTACGACGATATATTATCGAGTATGTTACATGTAAGACCTGTAAGTCGGTCAATACCCGTCTGACCAAGGAGAACCGTCTGTACTTTTTGGACTGCAACAGTTGTGGTAGTCGACGGTCGGTTACTTCCATCAAGACTGGTTACCAGGCCATCATCCGACGAGGACGTCGTTAATCTAATGCTATTTGAGCCAAGCAGAAACAAACGAAACAAAAAAAGAAAAAAAAAAAAAAAGCAAACTAGTAGACAATTTGTAAAAGTCCTCTATAACTCTCATATGGCGAAGAGGGGTTTGTTTATATGCTGTGTAGTTTAACGGTGCCATCATCACTGGCACTGAGTATCGATGGCTGTCCTGAACTGCCTGAAAACCATTTTATGTCATTGATCGTAGCGTTATGCGCCGGAAGCCGAACACAAGAGTCCAAATGCCATATATTCAGAATGGTATCAGCACCGCCAGTAGCATATGCTTCTGTGGAAGGACTAGCAGCCAGAGCTGTCACCGCACCATGATGCGCCAAGAGACTGCGTATTTTGGTTCCAGTACGAGGATCAAAAGTCCAAACTCCTCCACTGTGATGGCCTGAGATCACCATGTTTTCATTGTTGCCCACTGCTAATGCTGATACTGCAGACGCTGGCGGCGTCATACTGCCTTGATCCCTTCTGCCAAAGTTAAACTTGGTAATCACTTTTTCCGATTCGACATCTATCATGCTTATGTTTCCTTCACTCGAGCCCACTATAAGCTTCCTGGCCTGGTCATAGAATACCACTCGGCGGGCCCCAATCTTGGGCTCCTCTACGCCTGGCTCCACATGTATAGTGGATAAGCATTTCTTCGTTTCCGTATCCCATATACAAACGGTTCCATCTTCAGACCCACTTGCTAGACGCCCACTCTCATCGTGTAATGCCAAATTGTGGACTGCACCTCTATGGGCTAGCATGGCGTTCCCGTCCTGCTTTGGACCAGACCGAGACCAGTATCGAACGGTGTGGTCCTCTCCTGCAGAATAAAACATGTTTGTGGATGCCGAGTACACGAGTGAGTTGACAACACCTCGATGAGCTCGGTATGTATGTGCAATCTGGGGAACCGACTTTGACAGATCCCATAGATAGATATTGCCTTCACTGGTTCCCGTCAATACAGCAGAAGAATTGATTGCTTCCGTAGAGATGGTCGGTTCGGAAGGTTTCTTTAGCTCCTTGATAAGCTTCCAATCAGTGCTTCGCAACGGAGGACTTCGAGTCGCTTTGGTGTTTTCAGCATTGACAGCACCGCCATCGCCATCATTGATATCACCACCAGCATTGACAGCACCATCGTTGACGGCACCATCATTGGCGGCACCATCATTGGCGGCACCATCATTGGCGGCACTGTCATTGATAGCACCACCATCGACAGCACCAGCGCTCTCACCGCTAGACGATCCGTTGCCAGACGCTCCAGAAGAAGGATTTGCTAGGGCAATTGAGTTGGCAGTAGGCATCGCTATAGCAGATTCGTTGGCAGTCGATTGAGGAGGGCTTTTATCATCAAGGCGGTTCTTTTTCTTTATTTTCGACGGGTGAACATCCCTATTCAAAAGCCCAACGCGTGGATAGTCATCTTCCATAGGCTCATCAGGCTGATCCAAAGACGAGTTTTGAAGCAAGTACTCCACTTCCTGAATGCATGTCTCTAAGTACTGTCGCGATTCTATGAGCGGGGCCAGGTCAGGTTCCTTCGACACCATGCTATTGAATTCATCTTGGTTAGCTCTACCCATGACTCAGATGTCTATTTACCTTTGATTTGTTTATACAGGTTTGCACTGTCTGGGGACCTATGGCTAGGGGGGAGTTAGCGATGAACATGGGGGGAGCAACTTACAGAGCCTGCTCAAGAAGGTCGACCCTTTTTATATAGTTCTCAACGGAAAACTGGAGACTACGCTTTTCCCCTTCCAATTTGGCGATTCGAGACTGAACAGTTAGTATGGAGCACCGGCAGGTCGAAGTCTCACCTTCATCTCGGCACGCTCCAGCTCCCACTGGAGACGGTCCCGCTCGTTTCGCTGCCATTCGGTCTGGAGGTACCTCATGACCCCTTGGGTTAGAATTAAATCAGTTACTGAAGAGCAATTTACCTGGCAGCGAGTAGTCTGACATGATATTGGGTCTATAAATTAAGTGTCTAAGTAGTCGCCTCACGATAGGCGTGCCATGTCGATGAGGTCGTCATTATATATATATATATTATATGCTAAAGATTATCTGATGGGTTCAAGACACGCACTCGACTACTCGGCGCAGAGGCACAACCCAGCTTGAAATTCCATTGTGAACAAGGCTGTGTTGAACCAGCAGGTTGCGGGCTCCTGTGCTGTCTCCTGAGGACGTCAGCTCCAACGCTTTGTTGACAACTGACAGGTGGACAGACTCCAAATTCGGCACCTCAGCCAATAGCCGTGTCTTATAATGGGCACTTTCTCGGCCCACTAACGATGTTGGCATTTCCAACACAGAACAAAGAAGTTCAGATACTTGGGTTGGATCAACATTGTTGGAGTTTGCACTGTCGGCGGTCGGTGGAAGATTCGAGCCGCTATCAACGAGATCAACTGTAGACGGGGTTTGGCTAATGGTTGGTGGTGGTCGAATCGAGGTCGACGATGCAGTTCGAGAGGGAGGAGCCGATATTGATCCAATGCTGGCTACTCGAGCCTTGTAAGATTTTCGAACTTTGGTCGGCTCGGCTCCTGCAAACACTGTGGGCATGCAATCGTTCCAGCCTTCGCCTGAATATGTCTGCTGCGTCGATGTCATAGTGTAAATGGCTGATCTGGTCGATTCAACTGCTGGGTATAGTGCTGTTTACTAACTTGAGCTGCTGAAGAATAATTTGATGACGGTCGTCTATGTTTGTTTTCTTGGTGGTGATGTGTGTGTGGTATAGTCTTGTATGTGATGCGTTGTGGAATGTACAGCTGGCACATGCACGCGAGGCTTGCATGCACGATAATTCTAGTAAAATTGCAGTGTGTGGTGTGGACACAATGAATGGCTTGGACCACCCTAGTGTCTCAAGAGACCAAGTTATAATTCATCAATCATAGCCAGAACCTCGTCAATAAACGGTCGCTGTTCTGGATCCACAGTGAGACACCGGCGGACCACCGTTAACAGTCCTTCCGAGTACTGAGGAGTGTCAGGCACCTTATAGGATCCGTTCACTATTGCCATATTGAGACTGCCGCCTGAATCGGCTTGCATCTCGAATGGAGATGAGTTATACATGAGCGCGAAAATGGTACAGCCAAGACTCCAAATATCCACCCGCTCATCGACTGATGAACCCGTCTTGACATCAAAAAGTTCTGGTGCTCGATAGGGCATTGTGCAATGCTCGGCAGCCAGGTCCTGGAGCTGCAGTGCCTGCTGCCTTGTCTCGAGATGGCTTCTGGCCTTTGCACATGACCCAAGGTCCATAAGCACCGGCTTTCCACTATCGGTTATCATGATATTGGCAGGCTTGATATCTCGGTGTGCGTACGGCACCATTTCTCCTAATGGTGTTTCATTGAGCAGTCCCTCCTGCTCACTCTCCATAGTGTAGGTGCTGCCATTGCTAGGCTCATCACTAGACTCGTCTACATGGCGATGCATCACCATGATCCCCTTGCAAATATTCTGTATCAATTCGATCAATTCAGTCTCGTTGAAATGAGTTCCACCCATAACATGTTCATTGATTTTGTCCTGTAGATTTCCACTGGCAAAGTATGGCAGCAGAATGTATGCAGTCTTAGAGCCATCACTCTCCTGCACCACACTGGAATCCACTGCTCTTATAATATAGTCGCTGGAAAAGTGCTTGTATGCTTCGATTTCTTTGAGGGCCGCCCGAATGCTTTCCTGGCCGAATGGGCAGCGAATCTTCTTGAGTGCATACTGATGGCCGTCGTCGTCCTGCACAAGGTACACATACGAAAACCCACCTTCTCCCAGCAATTTGATGATTTGGAGCTTTCTTCGATTAATCCGGAGGGCCGGGTTCTGAAAACACGTCAAACACGACTCTAACGAGTATAAAAAGTCGCTTATATACGACATAGCCCCAGTTGTAGCGACCACGGCAGAGTGGAGGAGGGGACTAAATGAATATAGGTGAGGATCGTGAGGCGCAACTTTTCATCTTGCAACAATGGTAAGTACTAACTGGTGCGAGAAATGAGAAAACTGCTAACCCGTGTAGGTGTCAATCGCACAGGCTAACGAGCTGCGCGGGCTCAACCTGATCGCAGCCCATTCGCATATTACTGGACTGGGTCTTGACAATGATGGACTGCACCCACGTCCTTCGTCGCAGGGAATGGTGGGCCAGCTCAAAGCTCGAAAA
Source organism: Sugiyamaella smithiae (assembly GCA_030579815.1). Lineage (NCBI taxonomy): Eukaryota > Fungi > Ascomycota > Dipodascomycetes > Dipodascales > Trichomonascaceae > Sugiyamaella > Sugiyamaella smithiae. The sequence goes on from JAKTRV010000006.1 coordinate 185,668, forward strand.
GCAGCAGCAGTCGTTTTGCAGATGATCAAGGAGAGCAAAATCGCCGGACGGGCCGTGCTGGTAGCTGGTCCTCCATCCACTGGTAAGACTGCTATTGCTATGGGAATTTCACAGTCGCTGGGGTCTGATGTGCCGTTTACCACAGTTGCGGGATCTGAAATCTTTTCGCTAGAGTTGTCCAAAACTGAGGCTCTGACCCAGGCGTTCCGAAAATCCATTGGCGTGCGAATAAAGGAGGAGACCGAGCTCATTGAGGGAGAGGTGGTTGAAATCCAGATCGACAGGTCTGTCACTGGCGGCCACAAACAGGGAAAGCTTACTATTAAGACCACCGACATGGAGACAGTGTACGAACTCGGCGCAAAGATGATCGATTCTTTGTCCAAGGAGAAAATCACTGCCGGAGACGTAATTTCTATCGACAAGGCGTCTGGCAAGATATCCAAGCTGGGACGGTCGTATGCTAGATCTCGAGACTACGACGCCATGGCTGCTGATACCAAATTCGTGCAGTGCCCCGAGGGAGAATTGCAGCGACGAAAAGAGGTTGTCCACACTGTATCATTGCACGAGATCGATGTCATCAACTCGAGAACCCAAGGGTTTTTGGCGCTGTTTTCTGGAGACACTGGAGAGATCCGTGCAGAGGTCCGAGACCAGATCAACACTAAGGTCAGTGAATGGAAGGAAGAGGGTAAAGCCGAGATCATTCCTGGTGTGTTATTTATTGATGAGGTTCATATGCTTGACATTGAGTGCTTCTCGTACATCAACCGTGCCTTGGAAGACGACTTGGCACCGATTGTCATTATGGCTACCAACCGAGGTGTTTCAAGAACTCGAGGCACCAACTACAAGTCACCCCATGGACTTCCTGTCGATCTACTGGACCGAGTGATTATCATTTCCACCACTGCTTACAACTCTGATGAAATCAAGCAGATTCTTGCTATCCGAGCCCAGGAGGAGGAGGTTGAACTGTCAGCAGATGCTCTAGCCATTCTCACCAAGATTGGCGAGGAAACCAGCCTGCGGTATGCAGCCAACCTTATTGCGGTGTCGTCGCAGCTATCCGCCAAGCGCAAGTCCGACACTGTAGAGGTCGAGGACGTGAAGCGAAGCTACTCTCTGTTCCTTGACGCGAACCGAAGTGTACAGTATCTGTCTCAGTATGCCGAGAGTCTTGTCAATGACAGTGGAGCCGCTTCTTTAGGAGATAAAATGGACATGTCCTAAACTACTCTGGGCCCTTATGGCACCTACACATAGCCACTTGTGTGTTGTAACGATAAATACAATGTAGATGTTTAAAATTGCCAAATTTACTTGTACACATGGACTTTAAACACATGGACTTTAAACACATGGACTTTATACACATATCAGCACATCCTGTTTTATTCAAGAGGATTATATTATCTAGTTGTATTTGTTGCAGAACCGTTTAACCGCTTCCTTTGGTATTGAGGATAAGAGCAATAATCATCCCATAGAGTCCCAGTACTTCAGCGAAAATGAGAATAAGCACAATTCCCACAAACAAACGGGGCTGTAGCATCAGCTGTCGTACACCCTCATCTCCAACTATTCCGATGGCATAGCCAGCAGCGAGAGCTGCAAAGCCTACGGAGAGTCCACTTGCCAAATGCATAAATCCGTTGAACAACGAGTAAGAGTTGGTCGGTGACAACGAGCCTGCTATGAGAACCGACACCACCAAACCATAAACGGCCAAAATTCCCGACATAATGACAGGTATTAAAGACTTCATGATCAATTCTGGCTGGAAGGTACCGATACCTGCGATACCAATACCACTCTTGGCGGTTCCAAGGGCGGCACCTGCCGATGACAACACCAGCGCAGCAGCACACCTGCCGTTAGCAACTCTTTCTCTTCATCATTCACATACCCTGCGAATCCAAAGAATGGAGCAAAAGCTGGCGAATAGTCAACTTCCGACCTGTTTGTTAGACATTTAAACCACAAGCCTTGGCTACGTACATAGTGGTGAAGTTGAAACACACGGTTGAGGTAAGGGGGCAATAAGTATGAACTCATGCACACAGACCCTACCGGTGGTATTCTCTGTTTCAAATATTCTCTATGTTTGAATATCCTCTATGTTTGAATACAAATCGTCAATTAGCAATTACTACTTCATTTATATAGGCATCAATTGACTGCTTAATCGGCTCCCCACCCAGCATCGAGATCATCCACTGACGGGTCTTCACCCCATCCTTTATGCACAGATGGCTGAGGCATAGCCACTCCAGAAAACAAAGATGGTGCGTGGGCTGTCGTTTCAGACTGATTTTCTTCAAACTTGTCGAGTATCTCCACTGGGAGAGACGGCTCGTACCTTCTAGCCCTCTTTTTGTTTGTTCCTCCGAGACCTGCGCCCCAAGTAACAATCATCTCTCGTAGAGTTGGAATAACAAAAGCCAACACAACGCTCGCATCTAAATAAACCACAACCTTCTGCTCTTCACTTTCGTCCTCCTCTGCGGCAACCTTACGTGCTAGAGGTGGCGTGATAGGTTCTGGTGGTACCTCTTTCAGTTCTTTTGGCTCGGTAAATGTAGCATCAGATGGACCGCTATCTGAACTAGAGTCACCAGAAGTTTTCTCCGCCGACTTTTTAGGGTCTGCCCCAGCATCTTTTGGAGCAATATCTTTTGGAACAATATCTTTTGGACCAATATCTTTTGGACCAACATCTTTTGGATCGCTATCTTCTGGTTTAGCTGGTGTTTTTGCTGCTGGGGTTTTCTCAGCATTGGTATCCTTTGGCTTAGGAGCAGGCTCTTTGGGTTCGGCTGTGGCCTTTTTGTCGGCCACTGGAACCTTGTCCACAGTTGCATGATGCGTGTGCTGTTGTTTATATTGCTCAGCTAACTGAGCCAGGTATGCTTTGTAGTCTTTTGAGAGGCCCTTTTCGCCCACTTCAGCCCGATACTTTTTGGATGCATGCAGTAGTTGAAGGGGGTTCAGGCTTTTGAGCTGCTGCAGAGTTGCAACCACATTGGTGAAATCATCGCCAAAGCCAGTGAAACATTGTAGCCACTGCAATATTTGTACCAAAGGCGCAAAGTGCTTGCTGCAGAGGTCCTGGATCGACAAATAAGTGGGATTAGTGTCGAATTCGTCTGCACTTTCAGGCTTTCGGTTATTATTACGAGCCCAGTCCTCAATAGCCGACACATTAAGTCGTATCTGCATAGCCCTGCTCCTGGCCAAGTATCTTCTATCGCTCATAATTCTATTAAACATCACAGCTCCAAGCCAATAAAGGATCTGAGACATTATTTGTTGGGTGATTACAGGATGCACATCGTACAGATCCATCACGAACAAAACCGAGCTTAATATCGATGTTACATTACGAGGAGAAGGCAATGCCTTTCTTTTCGGGGATGGCGGTCGTGTAACCTGATCCACCTCTTCCTTATGGGATAATTGCTTCCCTTTCGACCTGAATATTCTCCACTCGCTTTGGAACGCAATGTTGTCTAGACCAGGGATAGTTTCATGGTCGAGGATACAGCTGTCTAAAAGCTTTTCTAGTCGAACTTCCACGTCCTGCGTTACCAACAGGTATATGTCAGATATCAACATTGAAAGCTGCTCCTGAAACTCCACGGTTGCTCCAAACACTCCTGGGTCCTTGCGCAAATAGTATAGCAGCAAGCTTGTATTTGACAGCCAAAATGCCAAAAATGCCAGATCTTGCTTGTGATCGTTGAGAGCCGTTCTGATCCGCATGGTGACGGGTCCAAGCAGTCTATCCACAGTCTCACTTGTACAAAAGTAATGAGCGTACCGAGCAGCAAGAAAAATCGTGTTTGCCGGGACAGGCTTTTGGTTACGGCTTCTCTGTGGTTGCATTTCTGTAATTGCCAAGTCGAGAATAGAAGGGATGTCTTCTTCATTGAAAACAAACATCTGATGAGGTAAGCACCGCTCCCACACAAACTCCTCACTGTCGTCAATGTCGCTGTTGGCGTCGTTGGGAAACATGGAGTCTGGGTCGTTTATCTCAAGGTGACCGATGTCCACGTCCAGATTCAATGCACTTTCCTCCATCATCTGCCGAGACAATTCATCTTCGAGTTCAAATGGATCCTGTACACTATTGTAAAAATCCTTCGGTTCCTCAGACTCTATGTATCCATTATTCTCCAGATATTTGGCAATGTCGGAATTCGGAGTGACAAAGTCTGTTGCCGACCGTCCAGCCGAAGTGGCCAGTGTCACAGACGCTCCGTTTTCAACCAGCTGCTTCACAATTGTCAGATGATGGTTATTTATAGCCCATATCAATGCAGTCCATTCGTGGTTGTCCTGTAAATCTGGAGATGCTCCAAACCGTAGAAGCTCGCTGACCACAGCGTCGTTTCCAAAACACGAAGAATAAATAAGAGCTGTACTTCCGCTGTCGTCTTTGCGGTCCACATCCACAAACTCTGCCGAGTCGCTTGACCCCAAGATTTGATGTACTTTGATGGCGTCACCATTGGACGACGCAGTGAATAGCAATCGTTGCAGAATGTCACATTTTTCCTCTGCTGACAGGCTGTCATCATGTGCTATTTCATTTGGACTCACATCCTCTGTACTGGTCCCTGGCCCGTCCAGCACAGGGCTGCCATTGTCTACACCCCACGGGTCCTCTGGATGGGACATTGCACCAACAGATGAATCAGGAGCGGCTATACAATCTATGTCAATTGACGGCTGCTGCATGCATAGCACAGCTCCCCTTCAGCTAAGCCTACAGAGGTCCAACTTGTGCAATAATATAATTTTAAAAATAATAATTTAGAATAATTAGTAGTGTTTCATTTATGCATGACTAGAACACGAACTTTCTGGCCAAAGTATTCTACAGTGGTGTCCAGATCACGGCGGTAACCAAGGCGGTCAAAGAACTGCTCTTCGCTGTCGTCTCTATACTTATGAGCCAGCAATATTTTAGTATTGTCGGAGACCACACTGTCCAGAGCCGCTAGCAATATGTCGTAGGATGATGGATTATAAGTGCAGTCGGTCACAACTACCAAGTCCCATATTTTGCAGTCACTATTTAGTTTGTCGTTCCAATCGTAAGTTTGAAAGCTGCATGCTGAATCCAATTTATTCTCATTGATGTTGGAATTGCATATCTCCTCTGCATCCTCAAGGTCGGTGAGAAGAGTGATCTTTACCGTACTCAATAATTTAGAAAGTGTCAAGCCGACCAGACCACAACCTGTCCCAAGTTCCAAAATAGACTTTGGGTTCCCCAATATGTCAAGATTGTCTGGATGGGATGCCCATACACATGTTGAAACGCCAGCATCCCATATGTGTCTAGCCAAATTGTTTGAGCCCGATTCTTCCAGCACTCTCAAATCCAGTCCTGGAACAAACTCTTCTCGAACAGATATCTTGGCACAGCCAGACTTAGAGCTGAACGGTAGTGTAGATACTGGAAGAAAGTGGGGGTTGTCGTGGATCATATCCTTGGCAGTACTAGCATCAGCCGTCACTTTAAGCTCGAATTGACCGGTTTCTATTTGCCTTTTAGAGAGCTTGACTTTCAAATTGACACTGCGGTTGCCAGGCACCCATTGAAGCTTGGACCTAGGCAGACCTCGTCCCAAATCGACTATCAAAGTGACATCCCCAAAAAAGAATTGCTCTCCAAGGTCATTGGTAACTGTGATGACGGCATTCAGAGTTCCATTCTGGTCATTGATCGAAGGGAGCTTGAAAAATCTCAAATGATATAGCATAGCCGCAGCTAGGACGATGTGAAAAGGAAGAAGTGGTGCGTACAAGACAAGTCTTGACATCAAGTAGTTACAAACTGATAGATTGAATAAACAATGGCTATTTACATTCATGCTGACTTGGCAAAGTGCTTCATGAGGATATTCTTTTTGATGGACGGCTTCATAGTCTGGGGATCATGCCCTAAGGATTGCAGAATTGAGTCTGCCTGGTGTGGATCAGAGCCCAGTAGTTCTTTAGCCTGGGCAGAGAATCCTTGGGCAGAGATCTCTTCCTTTATTAGATGCAGTTGGCTTTGGAGCTTGTCGACTTCAAGCTCGATGATTTTGTCATTTGGCGGCCAGCTCGTAATGCCGTATTTCTGTTTGATTTCTTCGGCTCGCTCTTTTTCGATGTCACTCACAGATGCATCTCCAGCAAATACCCGCTCTACTAGTCGTAATTGGTCGGCTATTCGAGCCCCTCCTCTAGTCTCGAGTCTCTCTTGACGCTCTTTCTTGTACTGCTCTAATTTCTCCAACTCCTCCTTGGTCACCTTGACAGGTGCCTCTGTCTGGTACTTGAGCCATTCAGTACCCTTATACTTCATGATTTCTGCTACTGCAAACGACTTGGTCGCTGACAAAGGTCGAACATATTGGATTCGAACCACATCTCCTTCCTGGCACTTATTGAGCTCGTCATGCACTACAAAGTCCTTGTACTCGACAATATTCTTATGCACAACCCGGTTATATTTGACCTTCTGAACTCTGACCTTGATGGTCTTGTTCATTTTGCCTTGTGATATCACAAGACCTACAAAAGACTGTCGAGCCATCACGACGTCTACCGCTTCTGTAACCGCTTCTGTGAGAACGAGATGTTGAAATTTTAAAACCACCTTATAAAGTGAAAACCTGCAGATATCATTATAATGGAGCTGGACCTAACCACTATCATGTTTGGCGATGCACTAGACATAAATCATTTTGGGGCGTTGCTATGCTATGGGCTTTTTTTTTTTTTATTTTTGCAATGTTTGTTTTTATATTAGGTGGTTCTAAGCCAATAGTCGTCTATTTCTAACCAAGGACGTGGCCTTGCCCGCCAAAGTTAGGATTTTCCGTCGTTGGAAGCGGCTGTGTTCGGAAAGTTGCCCTCGACTCTCGTGCACCAACCTCTCCATAGAACCGGAATTGGCTTGGAATCAGAGCAATAGCTCGTGCTACCTTGGTCTCAATCCACTCTACAGCATTTGTAGAAGGCTCAATAAGAGGGTCCAAGTATCCCATGGCCATAGCATAACCAGCCGCCAGTCCTAGACTGTGGCCAATAAAGCTTGATCCTGGAAACAAAACCACCGTCAAAACGAGTGGCACCAATGGTAATGACCAAGTAGGCATCTGTACCGATTCGTTGCTATGTTAGACTGCGTGCATCTAAAATTGCACTTACATTTGATAGACAGGGTTTCTCTGATGATCATGCCACGCATAGTAGCCCAAAAACGAAAACACCCATCCACTGCAGATTAGAAACACTGTTTTATACGCAACCGTGACGCTTACCTTGATCCTGCAACAGACGATCCTGGAAATAAAAGGCTTCCCAATAGACAGTAAACTACTCCCGGAATGACAGCCAAGACTTTTGTTAGTTGGAACAAACCCACCACTGGCAATCACATACTATTGAGAACGATTCCTGTTCGTACTGTACCGTTAACCACTTCGAACTTTCGTAGCAGCGGCACCAAACCAATGCAATTTAATATCAAGTGAATTGGACCCAAGTGCATCACTGGATAAAACGATAATTTGTTTACTGTGTTAGCGCGTCCCTGGTGCGTGCCATTCACCTACAATCCAGTCGGAAAAGGGCAGAGGGATTTAAAGTCAGAGCTGACCCGAACGCTGGGAATGCCACACTGAGCGCATACATCAGGGCCATAAATACAACGAGGCCCGACGTGATCGCGGGAGGCGGGAAGCCCCCGTGCGTATATGGCTCCAGCAGTGGTGGTGGGATCATTGGTGAACTTAAAATTCCATGAGGCGCATAACAGGTGGATAGCTGTCCGCCAGGTGCTGGTAAGACTGCTTATTATGAGAGTCTGCCTATTATGAGTCTGCCTATTATGAGTCTGCTTATTATGAGTCTGCTTATTATGAGTCTTCTTATTGATGAATGTAGTTATTGACGCATTTTGATGATGCTACTTGTTGGGATGGTCTACTCATTCATTTGGGTGATACGCAAGTTGACTTGACTGTCAATTACTATGTACATTCTAATTTTTAGCTTCAGTAGGCGGGGTGATATCCTCAGGCTTTGGAAGTCCCTCAGTAACAAACTTGTTCAGAGTGAACTTCTGCTCATTGAAAATATCCCTCTCTCTCTGCTTCTCTTCTTCCAACATTTTCTCTCCATGCTCAGCCAGATACTTTACAAATGCTTCATACTGCTTCTGGCCCTCCTGACGAATGTAGTCCTGTGGCATCATGGGCTTAGGCTGGGCAGGAGGCTTGACTCCCAGAAATCCGGCCGCCCAATTGGACGAGCTCTTGTGTTGTTTGTACCAGTCTTCCTCGAACTTCTTTCGAGCAATTGCCTCTCGTCGAGCGTATTCCTCCACAAAGTTGGTGCCCTCGAAAGACTTGAGAATTGGTCGCACATCCTTGATAGGCTGCGAAGCAATCCACTCCAGGAATGGTATGAGGTTGACTAGCTCCTTATCGCCCGCAGTTCCAAGCCAAGGCTTCATGGGCACTGCGTTATGGGGCTGCAGAGAGTAAGCATCCGGTTCAGTATCTACAATTATAACCTTTCCAAGGTCTCGGTTGAGATTGGCAAGATCCTTGATAACCTTGCCATCCTTGTATCTTGATGCTTCTCGGAACAGAGCATAGGAAATCGAGCTCTTGTAAGGGTCCAGCTTGGCCACAGTCTTTTCAGCATAACTTTGGTACTTGGAAGAGAAAATCACAATCTCGTAGTACTGGGCCAGGTATCCCAGGAAGTAGTCCAAGCCAGGACGCTTGGCAGTTCTCCATCCATGCTCTCGGGTCCACTCGCTGTGGACAAGAAGGTCGTCTAGAGACAATACTAACGTCAGTGGACGACCATATGGTTCTGGCAGAGGATCTGGAAGCAGCTTCTCAAATACTGGATCATTGAAGTAGTTGAAAACATCGCCAAACCTCGCTGCTGCTCGCTGGTACATAGCACCAGGGGTATAACCACCAGCGACCTCTGGATGAAGCTCTTGCTCGCCGTCTTCCCAGTCTCGTGCCAAGTATGCAGCACCTCCCAGACTCATTCCAAGCAAAACCGCGTAGAACAGATTACTTCGCTTTTCTCTCTTGACGTCTGTGCTCGACTTGTTGCTGGATCGCTTCGCACTGGCAGACCACTTTTTGCCTCCTTCCTCTGATTCTGGCCCTGCCTCTGATTCATTTGCTTCACCACTGGTCTCCTTGTCCAATTTTGGGCTCGTTCTTTCCTCCTTGAGTTTTTCGGTATCAATTCCTGCCTGCTCCAGAACATCATCAGTCAGAAGCGATGATGCAGGAGTAGGCGACTTCTTGCCAGTATCGGCCGGCTTTTCCGAGTACCGACGCAGCATGGTCATTCTAACAGGACTGAGCCTGCTCGACACCAGCGCTGCTCGAGCAGAAACTCGGGTCGCCACATTCAACACTCTAATGGCCCTCATTATCTCGATTTCCGTTGCTAAAATTTCGTCACCTCATTAAAACTCAAATTAAAGGGCAAGGTCGCAGCCCCACGTCTCGCGGCGAGTCCAGGTGGGCAAGGATCGGCGCCCAATATCGAGTCGAACAATGAAGCATTGAGTGACAGTTGCATGCAACCAGCGCAACTGTGGTCACCAACTAGACAAATTGAGGTTGGTAGCTTCATAGGACAGGTTTTGCGGGTAGTGCGACGCTAACGCTTTACGGTTTCAGGTCGGCCTGGGAGGCGGGGTCCCTCAGTGTCGTATCGGTTGCTGCTGCACAGCCGCTTGCCTAAACCGGTTATTGACAGGTCCGCCTGAGCATATCAACATACAAGCATTTTGGATCATTGCCTTTAGAGTTTTGATTGGAAGACAGTTTTTGATTTCTCACTGCTGTTTTTGTTGAGGTGCCCGAGTTCACATCAGGGCAATGAATCTTATCAGATCCAAGGAGTCCAAGGACAAGGCGGCGCTTCAGAAGACTTATGAAGAAGCGTACCAGTCGTCGTTGCAGTCTATTATCCTCGAGACTCAGAACCAGCGAGATGAAGCGCTTGCATCATGGAACTCCACCCTATTGTCCATATCGACCAATATGAGTAAGTTCCAAGGATCACCGCCCAAATCAACCACTGAGCAGAGTCTCATGGCTTCGATTCTTGATATCGAACGACAGTGTCATGACAGGATAACATTCCTCGAAAACAGGAGATACCCGTCCAACAATCCTTATCTGACCCCTACGACCAACTCGTCGTCAAGTGGATCCGATTCTAGTCAGCCTCAATTATATTATCATGCCAACTCCAGTCGATCTCTCACTGAGGCCAGTCAGAGTGGGGCAACAATAGCAACTCCTGCTTCATCAACGCACAAGATCCCTCGCAAGCAACCGCCTACAAACAGTGATCCAGAATTCATTGACATGGCTCCGCCACCCACCCCTCCTGTGCATCGAGAGTTCAGGGATGTAAGGCCTGCTGGCTATGGACATGGCCGTACTCCAAGCGCTAGCAGCGTTAAGGTTTCTTCCTCCTCCACAAACCACCCCAGTGCACGACCACGATCCAGCGAATCTCTTGCAGCACCTCCCACCTTTCGGTCCAAATCAACTTCCGAGCTACCTGCATCTGGCTATCACAAGGCCATGATGAAGACTCTCAGACCGTCCGGCAAGGCTGGCAAGCTGCCCAACGGGTCTCGAGCCGGAGCATCTGCATCTCAGGCTGCCACTCTTGCGTGGTCATCCGACTCTCCTCCCAACAGGCATCCCATAGATTCCTACATCTCAAAGAGTAATGCTGCTGCTCTAGTGAAGCAGTATCCCAGCAAGCCTGCTACTGCTCCTCCTACCAGCAGTCTGCCAAGGTCGCAGCCATCTCGACAGCTGCAGTCCCAGCCACCATCTCTGCGCTACTCACTCATTGATGACTCGCCTCTTATTGATTTGAATGATGATATCCTACGACCAAATAAGTCTAATGTTTCGCTGCAACGGTCTGGTGCAACGTCTCCAAAGAAGTCCTCCCCACGAACAGTGTCGCCGGCCCGTGCATCCTCCCCGGCTCGAAGCAGACCTCCTCCTGTGTCTGCGCCTAAACCAATACCTGCAAACGTGAGTCGGCTGAATATAACTGTGACTAGAAACAGTGCCGGAAAACCCACCGTTGTCAAGAGCCAGCCGGAACTGAAACGGCCTACTCAACCGCCTGCTGCACGACCAGCAGCTACCTCCAGATCTGCCACTCCTAAGGTTGCTCCAAAACCCGGCCCCAAGCCTCGAGTGAGTCCCAGACCTGATGTTAGCAAGCCAAGACAGGCGAAAAAGCCTGCTAGCGATGAACCAGAGGAACCTGCCACTCCTCTAACGGAATGGGAACGGGAAGCTCGGGAGAAAATCAAAGGTATAAGAGGAATAGACGAGCACGCAGCCAATCAGATTTTGAATGAAATTGTTCTAAAGGGAGATGAAGTACACTGGGATGATATTGCTGGTCTGGAACAGGCGAAAACGTCTTTAAAAGAAACTGTGGTGTATCCATTTCTACGGCCAGATCTATTTAGTGGTCTTCGAGAACCCGCCAGAGGAATGCTTTTGTTTGGCCCTCCTGGTACAGGAAAGACCATGCTGGCGCGGGCTGTTGCCACTGAATCTCATTCAACATTCTTTTCCATTTCTGCATCATCGCTTACTTCCAAGTTTCTCGGAGAATCCGAGAAGCTCGTGAGAGCATTGTTTCAGATGGCCAAGGCATTGGCGCCTTCTATTATCTTTGTTGACGAAATAGACTCGTTGCTGTCTACTCGAAGTGACAACGGCGAGCATGAAGCTTCAAGACGAATAAAGAATGAATTTTTGGTCCAGTGGAGTGATCTTCAACATGCAGCTGCCGGAAAGGATCATGGAGGTGACTTGCAAAGAGTCCTTGTGTTGGCTGCTACAAACTTGCCTTGGGCTATTGATGAGGCAGCTCGACGTCGGTTTGTTCGAAGGCAATATATCCCACTTCCCGAGCGAGAGACTAGAAGCGTTCATCTTCGAAAGTTGTTGAGTCATCAAAAGCAACACCTAGATGAGGGCGAGTTCGAGCGGCTACTGGACTTGACTGATGGTTTCAGTGGGTCCGACATGACCGCGTTAGCAAAAGACGCTGCAATGGGTCCCTTGAGGTCTCTTGGAGAAGCACTGTTAACCACACCTCGAGATCAGATCCGACCAATGGGTTTCGATGATTTTGTGTCCAGTTTAAAGACCATCCGTCCTAGTGTATCCAAAGAAGGTCTTCAGGCATTTGAAGACTGGGCTGCTCTATATGGCAGTTCAGGCGCATAGCTAATGATTAATGCAGTTTTTAATTTCATCCATTTAATTTTTGAACTTATCATCAGCTCATCTGTAATAGCGAACAAAAAAGGCATACGAGTTACTAGTCTATAAAAAATATAATTGGATATCTACAGCCTTTAAAGACATTTATAAAAATGAGTCCGATAGTTCAACGTAGACGCGCATAACTGTTGTCTCATCTTCGCATAATTACTATTCACGTCCAATATTGATTATGTGGCACGGCAGGCTCCATTCCCTTAAAAAAAAGTTTTTGTTTAATCATCAGCTTATACAAGACGATCAATGTTGCCGTTAGTAGCAAGCATCTTTGCCACTTTCTTGACATTTTTGGTGATTCAAGAGTCGCCGGTGCACTTAAATAGACTGTTCCCATTCAAAAGTGCATTGCTGCCTCAAAGGGCGAGTTCAAACAATGCCAAGACTGAAATATCGGGTGAGAAAGCAAAGGATCTTTCTGATCGAACAGCAATATTTTTTTCTGGCACAGTCGAATGGGATGGACCATACCAGAACAGTTTATCAAACACAGGCGGCTATGTATCCAAGGATGTATCCAAATTTATCACTACGGGTCCATCGAATCCGTTGAAAGAACATCACAAAAGCGGCCACCACGACTCAATATATCTCGGGACTTTTCCAAGCTTGAAAGAATTCATAAAATCTTTTCTATCCAGGCTTGTGTTCTCAGAGACTAGCTTGAGCAATCTACGTTTTTTCAATAAGTCGGAGAGCCAAAAAACCGAAGTTCAAACTCTGGAAGTATTGTCGATTCTTTTATCATCCCTACTGCTAGTGAAAACCTGGAAACTACTAAAATCCAAATTGTTCCTATTTGTGCAGTCCAGAGCAGCCAACTCAAATTCAGAACATTCTATTACCCAAAAAAATGACCTCCCAACAGTATGGGCCCCAGAATGCGGTCTAATATCATCTACTTGGCTACCCTCAGACCTTACTGACTATCCATGGATGTTCTACAGTGAAGGTCCGTACGAAACAAATAGCAAATCAAACGGTTCTGAAAGAGGGACCCTTCTACACTCTAGTAACCTTTCCTTCTATGACGGAACAAACCTGCTACTATACAACGAATGTTCAGCAATAACAAGTGGGATTGTTTCAGTGCAAGATGCCGAAGAATCCAAGAGCCAAAGCTGTCACGAACAATCGTCTGGAGCCGGCATGATCTCATCAATCAGATCAGAAAATGAGAGCTCTTCGATCCACGACTCATCAATGTCTGACTCTGATGAAGCATCTTCATATACAGCACGTTCCACAAGCATTTCCGAAAACGCTTTCGACCATGCTAAAGTGGACCGTTATTACAGTGGCTACGATGCAACAGACAAATTACAAGAACGCCCAAGGTTTTTAAATCTCTCCAGTCGTTCACTCTCATCCCTGGATTCAGATGATAATACGCCCCAGTCCTCCTCGACAAGTTCTGCTATACCCCCACTAGATGGGTTGGACTCTCAGCTTAGAGCAAGCGTTTGTCGAAGAAACTCAACAGTTTCAGATTCGGCACTCCTGTCAAGAAGATTGAAAAAGCACCAAGCTGTTTCAAGATTGACTGTGGCTACTGCTCATTCCAAGTACACTCCTTCAATAGACGACGGTAATATGGAGACAATATGGCCTGAGCTGTATTGGTCTGCTCCACCTAAAGTGTCAGAATACACTGTTGCCAAGAAAAAAAACCGTCAGAGATCCGCGCGGTTCATCAATAAACTTCGCCATTTTTCCGAAGAGTTGGCACTTAAAGGCGATAATGATATATACTCATGGTTTCGCTCAAATAAATATTAATATATTAATATATATATATAATAGTGGGATCTATAGGGTATGGAAAGCTAAGCGATGGTCATGTCGTAAGTGATCATCCATAAATGTACGTACGGCTGGAAACTTTGTTCATTTCTGACATGACTGTAAATCCCAAAAAGAAACAAAAAATAAACGATCCAAGCCCCTTTGCGGTTGGAATTTTTGACAGTAAAGCAAAAGAAGACTTGAAGTCGTCGATTGCGAATTCAGAACCTTATAAACATGGTGTTATAAGGCCCCTTTTCGATGATGGCCTGTTGAGAGCTGTTAGACGTGAAATTCTTAACGAACTGCATTTCACAAGAAAGGAGACAGACATATATAAAGTGAATCAAACTGGAGATTTGGCTAACCTTTCGGGTCTGGACAGTGGGGAGTTGGAAAGGCTATCTTCTTTGGCTAAACTTCGAGAGGCACTTTATTCCAAAGAATTTCGGGACTATTTGGGCTATGTTGCAAATTCAGGGCCTCTTTCAGGCATAAAGCAAGACATCAGTATAAATTTATATGACAGAGGGTGTCACTTGCTTACTCATGACGACGTTATTGGTTCTAGACGTATATCATTCATTCTATATTTGACGGACCCAGACGAACCATGGAAGTCACAGTGGGGAGGAGGGCTCCGGCTGTATCCCACAGTGGTTCCCAACATTCCAGAAGCAGATTGGTCTGTCAAGCTACCTCCATCATGGAATCAGTTGTCGTTTTTCACTGTTCAGCCCGGTTTGAGTTTTCATGATGTTGAAGAAGTGTTTACAGACAAGCCGCGACTGTCAATCTCGGGCTGGTTCCATATTCCCCAGCCTGGAGAAGAAGGTTTCATACCAGGAGAGCAAGAAAAAACCGAAGCAATGAGCTCACTCAAGCAACTTCAGACAACAGAGTTACTAGAGCATGACTTTCCCAAGCGTGAATATCAAGATTATGACAAGGACGACGAAGATTTTGGGCCCGCTGACATTGAATACCTGTCAAAATACTTGCGCTCTGAATTGCTAGAGGCTGATACATTGGAATCCTTGAACGCAAATTTTTGTGACAACTCAATGGTTGAAATCAGTGGGTTTTTGAATGCTGCCTATGCGAAATATGTCGGTGAGTGTATCGATGTCGATGATCTCAAGGCATGTCCAAAGACTTCTTCTGAAATAGAATCGCCTTGGCAACTGGCACGACCTCCTCACAAGATGAGATATTTATATTTAGACGGTTCGGACGGCACTTCAGAAAAGAATGCTGCCAAGGCATTGGGTGAACTTCGTGATATGTTCAGCCACCAGGCTTTCAAAAGATGGCTGGTAAGATTATCGTCCATGACTCCAGTATCAAGCTATATTTTAGGGCGACGATTTAGACCAGGCCATGACTTTACTTTGGCTACAAGCCTGGAGTCGTCAGAGCCTGTGTTGGAAGCCACGCTGTCGCTGACTCCGTCCAAGGGATGGCAGGATGGAGAGCTTGGTGGTTATGATTTATGCATGTCTGTTGATGAGTCTACGGAGGATGACCCTGCTATTTACCGATCCAAAGATGAAGATGAAGAAGAGGACCCGGTGCTTTTCACCAATCAGGCGAGTTGGAACGTGTTTCATCTTATTGTTCGAGACCAGGGACTACTTAGATTTGTGAAATACGTCAGCAAAAATGCTCCCGGTAGCCGATGGGATTTGTCTTGTGAGTGGCCTGTTGAAGACCTTGGCGGAAAGAGCGACGACGATGCTGACAACGACGATGAGGACTGAACAAAACGAAAGCGTTTAGAACACCTAGCGATGGGCTGCATCAATGTAATAACGTGTTGCAGGTGTAATAATATATTGTATATATGTTAATTTAGTTTGTCTCCCGGCTCTTTCTGTAAGCAGTCTCCTGTTCAGTCTGGAGCTCCTCGATCTGAGGCACAAGATCACCGAGCACTTCAGCAGCAGCCTTGTGGAAAGCGAGCTGGGCATTGATAAGCTCAAGCAAGTTTCGGAGAGGCTCTGGGGTGTCAAGGACGTTCTTCATGACGCTGACAGCCTCCTCAGTTGCAGCCACAAACTCGTCTTCAGCGTGCTCGACCTCAACTCGAGCAGCAGCCTGCTTTTCAGGCTTGGCAGCCTTGGCAACAGCCTTTGCAGCATCTAGCGAGAGTCGAGCGTTCTGGACATTCTTTCGGGCCTTGGTAGCAAACTGAATTGACGTGTTGAGAGTGGTGGTGAAGGCAGAGTTGAATCGAGTGACAATGAGTCTGTCCTGGCCAAGACGGGCCTCTCCGATCTTCTCTTCTGCCACAGCATACTTTTGCAAAGCAGATGCCAGAGGCTGCGAATCGGCACCCAATCCCTCAGATCCGGCCACAGCGGCCCTTCCAAGAGCGTGGTTCAGTGTCTTGGGGTCCTTGTTGGAGCCAGGGCTCGTCAAAATGGCCTGGGCTTCCTGAGCAGAAGAGGCATGAGACAGGGTAGACACCTTCTCAGAAATTGTTCGTGAAAGATCCACAAACGATTCTCGCAGGTTTGGAGGGTAGTCGTAGCCTTCGTTCTCGTATTGAGCACTGGGGTTAGATGGGCGATCTTCATATTCACCACAGGCAGCAGCCATGTATCAATTGTTACTTACGTCACCGACAAAAGCTTCTGGTGAACCAGCTTGAGAGCATCCACACGCCTCTCGAGCTCTAGGTACTCCTCAGGGAGCTCGGTCTACAGTTAGCACAGAGCTTGGCCAACTCGAGATAAAACACTGACCTTATCATCGGCATTGCCCAGCTTTTCCTGAATAAGACGCTGGGTTCTCTTGGCAAATGGACTGAACGAAGAGCCCAACTCCGAAACACTGCCCTGCAGCGATTGAAACGACTTGTTGAAATCAAAACCACTCATTGTGAATTGTAGAAATCGTTGGCGAGTTGGTGAGATGAGATGGGTTGTCGTCTGCAACGTTTTGCCCTCACAAACCCTCCAAACCCACCTCTACCAGGCTACGCCGTGACGCGACGGTATTGCTGCGCCAACCAGGGTACTGTCCAAGCTCGATTGCCACTAAAGCCTCTATTAATAAAGGATCCGTAGATAAACGTGCTGCTATTACTTGGCAATTTTTTTACACAACTTGGTATGGCGTTTCCCGGTGCAAAATTTAGCTCACTCGTAGACCCTGTAGCCAAGGTTTGCAGCTCGAAACACACACGTATCAGTGTACTGTTTTCCTGCATTTGGTCATATCGAGCCTGTCATTACGCTTACGTGATTTTGACAGGCTCCTCTCAAATCATAATTGCTCACAAGCTTATCGTAAGATGCGTCTGCTATATTTGTGTGGCCGCCATGTCAGCGATGACATAGGGATCTGCATATGCATGTTTAAAGTTAGGTGGAGATGCGAGATGGGTTAAATGCCTACTTTGATATCCAACACTAATTTGTGGTTTGCATTATATATATCTGTTGGTCTGGCGACATTTTTGTTGACGCTAGACATGCCGTATATTGCGACTTCCACTTTGCTCTTGGCAAAGTTTTTTTCTATAATTGTCATCCGACTGTATACGGGGTCTATATTGGCACCATACAATATACTCCCATACAAAGAACGCGTTTCCCAGCGATTTAAATAGCATAAATAGACTCAATGAAGCATTTTTTATACAAAATCGTCAAAAAAGCTGGTATGCAATATCTGTCGACTATAATATTTTGACATGGTTGTTGACCTTTGCTTCATACAGCAGTGTGCCGCAGGCAACTAGGCACTCATGGGTAGGTAGACGAGAAGGCAACGCCCAGCTAATATCAGATAAAGAACTTCAGAAGGGATTGAGCGATCGGCTCTATGATAAAAGAAAGATCGCAGCCCTCGAATTGGAGCAGACTATCCGTCAATGCCTGGCCGACGACGATAGGGGTAAAATACGGGATATCATCGATGACCTGTGTCGCAACTTTGCCTATGCTGTACACCACCCAAACTCGCGAAATGGAGGCCTCATTGGCCTCGCGGCTGCTGCTATTGCTCTAGGGCAAAATGAGGTGGCTGCTTATTTGGAAGACATTGTGCACCCGGTGCTGGCGTGCTTTGGCGACCAGGATGCCCGAGTGCGATACTACGCGTGTGAAAGCATGTACAATATATCCAAAGTTGCAAAGGGTGAGATCCTCATCTACTTCAACGAGATATTCGACGCTCTGTGTAAGATGGCTACAGACACCGAGGCCTCTGTTAAGAACGGTGCTGATCTGCTAGATAGGCTGATCAAGGATATCGTAGCAGAGAAGGCTGCTACTTATGTATCTGTGATCCACAAGACAACTCCAGCAATACCTTCAGGACTAACTGACAACGGTGGAGATCTCACGAAGCCCACCTATCTCAATGAGCCTGCCCAGACTGATCCTACATTCTCTTTGGTGAAGTTCATTCCAATATTAAAGGAGCGTATGTACGTGATCAATCCGTTTGCGAGAATGTTCTTGGTTTCCTGGATCACTCTATTAGATTCCATTCCTGATCTTGAATTGGTGTCATATCTTCCTTCTTTCCTTGGGGGTCTTATATCGTTTCTTAGCGATCCCAGCGAAGACGTTCGAGTTGCAACGGAGACAGCGATCAATGGGTTCCTCCAAGAAATCAAGAGAATAGCTGCCCTAAAGCGAGCAGTAGAAGCAGAACGTGTAGAAAGGCTTCGTCGCAAATCGCAGCATCTATCAATTGCCGATGGTGAGTCTTCTGACAAGCCGGGCCACTCTCCCCACAGCTCCATCTCAAAGACTCCAGTGCAGACCAGTGGATTTGAAACACCTTCTGCCCATTCCCCAGAGATTCCAACAGATAATGCCTCGGAAATAACAAGAGGAGAAGGCGATATTGCCACCACGGCTAGCTCTGAGCACCTTGAATTGGAACCGCACGCAGATACTAGTCTTGTGGATGAGGTAGATGAGGATGGAGACATCACAGAGGATGAGGACGCCGAGGGACTATATATTCCAGGCCAGGATGTTTATATTAACTATGACAAGATTATCGAAATATTGATATCTCACTTGGATGCTTCAGAAGACGCTATCCAGCTCATGGTATTGGCATGGATAGAGACGCTGTTAGATGTATCACCTTACAGTCTGTTGCCATATACCCCCAGATTCTTATCGCTACTGCTTCCGACTATGGCATACACTGGAAGCGAATTGCGAAATGCTGCTGAGCGAGTGAATGACAAGATGCAGCTGTTGATCGTGGAGCTGCCACTCCCTGATGAAGACGACAAGGCTGTTGAGACACTAGACTATTCTGCTACGGTCAATGCTCTGACACTACATTTTCTTAATGAAAAGGAGCAAACGAGGGTTGCTGCTCTTGACTGGCTCATCATGCTGCACAAAAAGGTTCCACGAAATATCCTTGCTGCAGATGACGCGACTTCTCCAGCCTTGCTGAAAACGCTCTCGGACCCTTCAGAGCAAGTTATCACTAAAGATCTCCAGCTGCTGGCACAAATTTCCTATAACTCTGACGATGAATATTTCACTACTTTTATGGTAAATCTGTTGGACTTGTTTAGTACTGACAGACGGCTGTTGGAGTCTAGAGGTAAATTGATTATAAGACAGCTGTGTGTTAGCCTCAACCCGGAACGCATATATAGAACGATGGCAGAGATCTTGGAAAAAGACGACGATGTTGAATTCGCCAGTATAATGGTCCAGAATCTGAACAACAACCTGGTGACAGCTCCTGAATTGGCTGATCTGCGAACTCGACTGCGCAGCCTCGATACAAGAGATGGCGCTGCAAGTTTTGTATCACTGTTCAAGTCGTGGTGCCACAATTCTGTTGCTGCTCTGTCGCTGTGCCTTTTAGCCCAGGCTTACGAACATGCTTTCTTGGTGCTCCAAATTATGGTTGAGTTCGAAATAAGCTTGAGCCTGCTGGTCCAGATAGACAAGCTGGTGCAGCTGTTAGAGAGCCCTGCATTCACTCAACTCCGACTTCAGCTCTTGGAACCTGAAAAGTATCCATTCCTGTATAAATGTCTGTATGGTATCCTTATGATTCTACCTCAGTCGACTGCTTTCAACACATTACGAAACAGGTTGAACAGTGTTTCTGCAATTGGATACGTGCACTTGCCGTTGCAGCGAGGAACAGCGGCTGGATCAGGTCAGGCAGCCATCAACACTACGAAGTCGACCTTAAAGCATACACCAAGTTTGCGGGACGATATTAAATGGACAGAGCTGCTTGACAAGTTCCGATCTGTTCAGAGGCGACTACAAGCAGCCCGTAACCAAAACTCACAAAGCAAATTCAAGCCATTTAATGGAGGAACTCCTCGTGTCACAAGCCCCGGACCTGGCGATCAACTTTCAAATGCTGCTGTTACAAAGGCCACCAACAGACCAACTGGGACTGCACGACCAGGACAGGCTGCCAGTTCGGGACAAGCCACCAAGGGTAAAGATGAACAGTTGAAACGTTTCTCGGCTAGAGGATTTGGAATACGACGCAAGCCAGATAAGAAATAATATTATAACTATGCCAAGGCTACCTAATGAATATGCAACGCTTAATAAATGATGTCGCTCACTGTAAGAGCTCGTCTCGGTAATGAGGCTGGTTATTGACAAACTTATCACGACGGTAGGCAATGTTCTGCTGCCGTTGAGCTTCCTTCCACACCCGCTTCTGTTGCTTGGCCAGTACAGGATCCTTAACCTGGAGAGCACCACCAGCTCTCATATCCACAGCCATAACAGTGCCCTGTCCTTCTCGGGTGATTTCAGTAGACCGGAAACTCTGTCGGTAGTATCTGTTCAGAGCCCTATGACCAGCACGCATACCTGGAGCAAGGGCCAACTCATAGCCACCCTCGTCAACATAGATACTGTCATCATCAATGTTCTCATCATCATCATCATCATTGTCACCATCAAAGTCCTCATCGCTGACCTCTTCCCAGTCTTCATCGTCTTCATTATCATCGTCAATTGTCTTCTTGTCACCATACGACGAAGTAAAGTCATAAAATTCAGACACCTCAAGCTTTTCCCGAGTTGTCTCATAGGGAATTCTTACATGAGACTTTGCAATCATATGAGCTCGAACACTTTCCAAGTTTCGACCCTGGAAAGTACATGCCAAACACATGTTTCCCAAACCAACCTTCTCTCCTAGGTACACTATCAGACCCTCCAGGTCAACAAGAAACTCGGTTTCTGGCACAAAAAGTCCATACTTTTTGGTCATATATGCAACATTCTCCTCCACACTGGCAAACTTCTTGCCATCAACTAGACAAGTAGTTGGCGAAATATGGACTGCCTGAGCTCTTCTCTTTCGCAGCTCTTTATCGACTTCGTCAACAGGCTCAACATCACTTTCATCATTGGTAGGTGTTGGCACTTGTGAATCATCTCCAGTATACTGCGAACTAACAGTTGCAACATCTTCAGCATCCTCATCATCAACGGATCTGGTATCAAAATCATCTTCGGTAGTGTGGCCATAGTGTCCGTCAGAAATAGGGTCGCCAAGCGAAAACGTCGATGAAACCATCGAGATGACACTTCCCTCGGGGCTTCCTGGTCTATCGATAGAAGCGCCTCCAGACGAGTTGGCGCTGTGTGCATTTTGGGTTGCAAGCTTGCGCAGTAACTTCTCTTCTCTCTTACGATCTTTTTTCGTAACCTGTCGCTGACCTGAACTTCGAGACGAAGACCCTCGGCCAGTTCGCTCTTCAGACAGCTGTTGGATGTGCTGTTGGCTGATCATCTTCTCTGCAAACATCTCTGAAGAGATTGGCGGCAGGTTGGCTACTCTTCTCTTCAAGTTATACCTATGCCAGTCAGTCTTCATATGAATACGCTGCAGATCAGCAGATGGAAATGTCAGTCCACATGTATTACAGGTGAACAGGGGGGCTCCCTGGCCACCTCTATTTGGTTCAGTAACCGCCACTTGATCCATGTCGTTTAGTAAGAAATTTACTGATTCCAAAATATTTTATATGCGGCCCTATGCAGGACAAACGATATAGCAGATATGCACTGATGACGAACAGCACAAACCCAAGCTCATCAGCAGCCATTCGAATAGCATATCTATTCAAATATGATAAACAAATAGTCTCTAGGAAATATTCCATGTACTGACCGAAATGTCAGCGCCATGTATCAAGGGCTGCCATCTGCTTACATTTACACATAGAAGTTTGTGTGAGTGAACTAATCTAACATAAAAAAAAGCAAACCAGCTTTAAAAATTAAATCAGTGAAATTCAATGAAATTCAGTATACATGATTACAATCTCTTTTTGATTTATCGGTACTTGACGAAACCGATGTCAGTGGCCTTCTCTCGGAAAGACTGTCGGCAGATGTTAAGACCGTACTTTCGGATGACGGCGTTTCGGGAACCAGTGATTCGGCTTTTGTTAGAAACATCGTTCCATGAAACATCAAATGTCTATACTCACCACTGTCGAGATCCCTTTCCGTAGTTTCGGGGGTGTGAATACCAAACGTTCTCGTGAGCCATGATCTTAAAGTTAGCAATAATTCACGGACTACAGATAAAAGCTGGAATCCATCGCTAGCTCAATCAGAGAGTTTGCAAATACGGCAAAGATTATAACAGAAATATAACAGCGCTCGAAACTGTTATTTGACCACAAACGTTAAAAAACGCGGTTGTAGCCCATCGAACGTTAAGGCATACAACTGTCGAACACAGGCTTTTAGCACCGTTTACAACCATCTAATCCATAGCAGAAATAAAATCTTCGCATCACTCTCCACTACTATTTTCTTGTCCAACAGAGAATCCCAGCTTTCCATCCATCTTGCTTTCATTCAAACTTACGGTTATCGATAATAGGTAGTCTTGGAAAGCAGTGAACTGAAAAGTGTCGGCGACCTGAGTGGTGAACAGGGCAGTCATGCAGTCCGAGTTAGGCAGGCTAGTTAGGTCGTAGCCCTAATGAACTGTGGGTTAGGCGAATATCTCCAGAAGTCAAGGCAAGGGAAACCCAGATGCAGCGACTTGCAGAAAAAAATTGAAATATCAACGATAATTTTGAGCAGAGCGCTTTCATTCATTGTCGATAATGGTTCACTCGCACCGCGCGACATTGAAAAAGTCGCACAAGCAGTTCAAATCTCGGCATGCTACAAAAAGTGCTCTTAAAGCCTTGACGAAAGGAAAGGTGGAGAAGGATCAGGCTGGCAAGGGAAAACGCCATGTTATGTCCAAGCAAGAGCGAAGAAACAATGCGCGCCAAATCAAGGCTTCTAAAGTGATGGAAGTGGCCGAAAACAAAAAGATATTTGACGGCAAGAATTCGGCTCCAAAGATCATCGCAGTTATCCCATTGACTGCTGATTGCGATGCGTCTGCAATCGTAAAGTCTTTGGCATTAAGCCTAGATGTTGGTGATATTGAGCCAGCAAACCCAGGGTCGACTTCCATTATGGCCGAAAGGTTCAAACAGAAACTGAGGTTTTTGGTTCCCCAGCGCAATTTTTTCGACATTATGGACGCTGCTAGAGTGGCTGACTTTGTAGTGTTTGTTCTGTCGGCTACAACAGAAGTGGACGATTTCGGTGAGCTTTGTATAAGATCCATCGAGTCTCAGGGTGTATCGAATGCATTTCCCGTTGTCAATAACCTTGCACAGTCTTCAAGCTCTGTAAAGCAGCAGAACGACATTAAAGGCTCGCTGATGAGCTTTTTCGAGCATTTTTTCCCGGCTGCTGACAAAATATATAATACCGAAGTTGCATCTGATGCCCTTAATTTGGGAAGACTGCTTTGTCAGAAGTTTCCAAAGGGTATCAATTGGCGTGATTCTCGACCTTATATCCTTGCCGATGACGTGCAGTTTGATGGGTCTGATGTTGTGGTAGAAGGATATCTCAGAGGCAGGGGACTCAATGCTGATAGATTGGTACACATCCCAGGCTTTGGAGATTACCAGATCTCTAAAGTTGTGGATGCTTCCATTACCCATAAGCGAGGTGATGCTATGGACCAAGATGAGTCGCAGACCGAGTTAGCAGCTCCTAGCCTTGAACAGGATTCCTTGGATGAACTGGCTGCGGTTGATGATGAAATGATGGAGAGTGATCTTGACTACGACGAAGAGCCCCAGCATGGTGTAAGGCTTGATGGCCATCATTATTGGGGATCCACAAAATTGCATTCTGACGACGAAGATGAAGAAACCACTACAGCTAAAAAGCCACTTCCAGAGGGTATGTCCCAGTATCAGGCAACGTGGATTGTAGATGAGGATGATGAAGAAGACGACGATGAGGCATCTCAGGACAACGAATACTATGGATCAAATGGAGATGCTATGGACTACAATGGAGAAGACGTCGAATTTGGAGACAGACAAGTGGCCATGTCTGAGTATGCCCCTACTGAAGCTGACGTTGATGATGAAAACTTTATGGATTTGTCTGCAGAAGAAGAGGAAAGACAGCTTAAGGAGTTTAGAACTAGAGCCAATGACGACTTGGAATTCCCAGATGAAATCGAGATGATCCCCACCCAAAGTGCAAAGGAAAGACTCCACAGGTATCGAGGTGTGAAGAACCTGCGGTCCTGCACTTGGGATGCTGATGAAAAAGATATCAGAGCACCTGAAGAATGGAAGAGGCTGACTCGAATTCCAAACTTCAGAGCCACCAGGAACAGGGTTCTAAAGGAGTCTATTGTCAGTGCACAGATACAGACAGGATCTCGAGTCAAATTGTATATCAAAGCTCCGGAGTTTGTTGCAACTTCATTCAGGGCAGAGTCACCATTTGTTGTCTATGGTCTCCTTCGATACGAGCATAAGCTTGGAATGGTGAATTTAAGCATCATGCCGGATTCAGAGTATTCTGAGCCCGTCCCATCCAAGGGAGAGCTTATTATCCAGTGTGGTCCTCGACGAATGGCCATCAACCCACTATACTCGCAGGCCGGATCCAATGCTTCCAATAACGTTTACAAGTATGAGAGGTTCTTGCAGCCTGGTCGAGCATCTACAGCCACCGTTATTGCCCCAATTACCATGGATAATGTTCCAATCGTATACTTCAAGCAAAATGGCGATAAATTGGATCTGGTTGGAACTGGATCTGTGCTGGACTGCAATTTCCAGAGAATCCTTGCCAAGCGAGTCGTCCTCACTGGCCATCCTTTCAAGATACACAAGAAGCTCGTCACTGTTCGATATATGTTTTTCAATCCTGGAGACATCTCGTGGTTCAAGGCTGTACCATTATTCACAAAGCATGGAAGATCTGGTTACATCAAGGAGAGTCTGGGTACCCATGGATACTTCAAAGCTACTTTTGATGGCAAGATTACTTCTCAAGACACTGTGGGGATGGCTCTCTACAAACGGGTGTGGCCCAAAGTGTCTAGTCTATGGACGGGAATGTAATATATTTATCACAATTTTTATCGTATTTCATTTAATTTGTTTTCACTAGTAAACCAGTAGCTATCAGTAGCTGTCTCCACATCTTTGAAGGTCGATCAGCCTATTTTACCAGCAATATTGACCCAAACTTAGTTGGATAACAAGGCTCCACCCGTGTGCCTGATAGCCCATCACCCATACCCTGGTGATGCCGTAGGTGGTGCCGTGCATGTGGGTGTATATCTGGGTGACAGGAGCGCCCTTCCTTGTATTCTCTGGTTAAGCAACTAATTGAAACTATGCCCAGACGAAGAAGCTTCTTAGGATGGCGCCCGGGAAGCGACAAGGGTGATGCAGTAAGTAGAAATGATGAGGCTATTGAAGAAGATAGTGATCAGGCGAGTGTGGTGAGCGAAGAGACCCACCAGCCAGCCAGATCTGAGCCAGAACCCAGCAGAGGACGGTCTGCTGCCTCGGTATTCTCTTCTTCGACATACCAGAGCAGTGTATTCTCGGGGCCTGCTCAGTCTTCTGCAGGCACAATGTCGAGTTATGGATCATCGTTTTCGGCTGCTCCCCGCAAAAATGGAGAAGGTTTGGAACGTCTTGCTGAAGAAGGAGAGTTGGCTTCGTCAGTGCAGTCCAATGGAAGTGGGCTTCTCATGAGAATCATGGAGGAGCGAGAGATGTCCGATATTGTGGATAACAGCCCACACCAGTCGAGAGTCAACTTGAGCTCGTCGCCATCGGGTCAGCCCTCATCGCATAGCTGGTCTATTCGTAATCGAGTGCCAGACATGCCCCTGTTGCATAGCATGTCGCCCCCCAACACCATGGCGGGCTCTCCTACGGCGAGTATTCCATCCTCGTTTGCTATTAATAGAAGACCGGCGACACCTCAAATGCTTCTTAGTCAGTTAGCCGACGACCTTGCATTGATCGACCGGTCATCTTCATTGGAGGTACGAACTCGATTCTTATTAGGAATGCTTACAGATGCTTGCAGAAGTCCTTTGTTGGATTCTGTGTCTGAAAACGAATTCTCTCTTTCCAAAGATCATTATCTTATCAGCATCCTTAAAGTGTGTTTTCAGTACATTGATAACTTTTTGCGAGATCCTCGGTCGGCAGAGGCTCGAGCAAGGATAACCGGAGCGCTTCATACTCTTGCAGTCCGACTCAAGATTATTCCTACTTCCAGATATGAGCAGCCAACTGCGCATTTGAAGAATTTCGCCATCGGCGAGATTTCGAGCAGTCTCCCAGGCATTGATGCCCTACAACTTTGGATGGCCGATATGCAGAATGGAAACTGTGCTCCTGATCAGGAGGGATCGTTTGTTGCTCCTGTATTAAGAGGGCTGGCACCGGAATTCGCCATTCCTACACTGATCTGTGGTTGGCCTGATCTTCTTCCAAGACATATAAGTGACACTGTGGAGCTCAGCAACTCTCATCATATGATCCATTTTTGCTGTCAGAAAAACTATATCCGAACATGTGCTCAAACTGGGTCTCGTCTGGTCGCACCATTCCGAGTGCCCACAAATGACAAGGCACCCCCAATGTCTATGTCTTTAGCCACCGACCGCGCTGAGACTATCAGCGGAACCCTGGGAGGCTATATTTATCCGAAGATTGACCCAAATTCAAGTCCTCAATTTGCAGCATACGCAGGAACGTCATTTGCAATGACTTGCGCTCATGTGTGTCTGTCTGAAAACCCAAAGAATCCTCATCCCAATGTATGCACACCGTCACCGGTGCTCATCAACTTGTACAAAAAGAGGATTTCTTCTTTGAGAGATCGATACAGTTCTCAAGACCCAGAGTACCACGAGTATGACCAGGAAATCAACCAGCTAAATTCTTTGTTTCCACCTCTTGAGCAGCGAAACATTCCTAAAGAGCCCCTGGGTTCTTTGATATGGGGAGAGCGAACTTTGGTGAACGGTGCTATATCTGATGTCGCCATTATCAAATGTAATCCTGGAGTTAGGTGCCGGAACTTTCTGGGAGACGACGTTTTGTTTTCTCAATTTGATCCGTCGCTTATCTTTGGAAACCTACATGTGAAACGGATCGTCCAGAAGCTCGAACCTGGTATCGAGGTTTTCAAATATGGTAGTACATCTCGTTACACGAGTGGAAAGATAAATGGTCCCAGAATTGTTTACTGGGCCGACGGGCGCCTGCATTCGAGTGAATTTGTCGTGAGCTCTGGAGGTTTCTTCGCACAGGGCGGTGATTCTGGGGCTTGGATTCTTCAGAAGAGTAGCGATAAGAACACTGAATTAGAAGGTAGTGCTGGTTCGCCAAGTCCTTCTCTCGGTGTGGTTGGTATGCTTCATTCCTACGATGGAGAGAAAAAGGAGTTTGGCCTGTTTACGCCTATCACCAACCTGTTGGAGCGACTGGAGGAAGTCACTAGTATTCCATGGGGCGTGGTAGGAGTGTCAGACATGGATGATCCGTTAGTAGGAGGCAGCGATAGTAGCGACTCCGCTGATGATAATGAAGCTGGAAATAGCAGCGATGGAAATGAGTAATGTATAAGTTGGGGGGTTCATTAGAAGGATGTACTATTTAAATACACATGTTAAATATAAATCGTATTTGCAATCATTTTTTGAATGTAATACTCCTGGTTCCGCTGGGCCGCTTCACCTTTTTCGCCTTCCTAACATCGTCCTTTATATCAGCGTACGGGTCAAAGAGAGGCTTTTTCTTTTCTTTCTTTTCCTTCTTTTTAGACTTTGTTGACTTGACATTTAAATCAAGAATGCTTGGAGCCGACCTAAAATCAAATCCATCAAGTGGCAGGTTCTCAGAACTTTCGCCCGAGGCAACAACCTCTGCATTGTTTTCCTCACCCTTTTCATCTTCCAGAATAACATCTTCCGCATTGTCGATGACTTTAAGTTTCTTTCGCTTCGACTTTTTAAGTTTGTTTAATGAGTTGCCAGACTCAGGAACAGATGATACTTTTCGCTTTCCAGACTCTGCAAGCAGGTCTTCATCGACCTCATCCAGTACGGCAGCGTCACCCAATTCATCGCCTGGCTGTGAGACGGCTGCTTCTCCTTGGATTTCCTTATCAGCCTCTTCCTCAATATCGGAGCTTTCATCAGACATATCCTGATCGAACGTAGGTGGAACAGGAACCGAAAGCGTGATACTCTTTTCAACTAAGTCTACACGATCCCGGGTTGTTGTTAAGCCAGTCCCGGGGACTTTTATAACAATTGCAGACGGGAAATAGCTTGAATCAGTCGATAGTAGTCTATTGACAGCCTTTTGGGTTAACCTAGGATCGAAAAAACTTTTTTGGTATTCCAATGCTTTTTGAAATGCACTTTGGTATCCATCGTAGTCTATATCCATATCAACATCGCTATCGGCGTTTTCGACAACTTCATCATTTTCGAAATAGTCCGCTTCCTTCGAAGTCTCAGTTTTCTCTTTGGCAATTTCTATTATGCTAGCAAGCTCCTTGGAAGCAGCTCTGACATGGGGACTTGCTCCCGTCGAAGTGCTGATAATGCCTGCTATCGTCGTAGGCATGCTAATGCTTAAAGCAACCAAAAAATGATTTGGAGCTATATATCGGGGGCTCTCATCTGCATCTCGAGCAGCTTTATCTCTCCATTCCCAAACATCTCTCAATACAACCTGCTGATTATGCGTCAACCTATATTTCATCAAAATAGGCTTACAAGCGTCTTCAGGCGAAAGTCCATAGCCCGGATACTCATATCTCTGAACAGCCACCAATCTAGATTCATTAAGAGACTTATCCAGAAGATTTCGCTCTATGAGCCTGTTTCTAAGGATATCATATATATGCAGTAGAAAATGGGTGTCAGCTCGAGCATAAGTCAGCATTGCTGCAGACAGCGGACGCACACGCCAATCTGCCAACTGGTACTTCTTTGACGTCTGAAATTTTGCAAAAGTTTCCAGCAAGTAAGCCAACCCATGGTGAGGCAAACCCAGCGCTTTGGAAGCACAATAGGTGTCGAATAATCCAACAATATAAAGCCCAAAGTCTCTTTGCAACCACATGATATCCATGAAAGCACCATGAAACACCTTGATAATTTTTGGATCTGTGAAAACAATATTCAAGGCTTCGAGCTCCTCTCTCAGCACGAGTGTGTCAACAATCCAATCAGTCTGCCTATTGCTGATCTGCATTAAGCACACAATACCATAATATGTCCTATAATCGTGGTGTTCTAAATCAACAGCTATTTCGGGAGAATGCTTCAATTCTTTAATCATTTCTTCCAGCTTTGCTTTTGAATCAACATAGATGGCACCAGAGCTATCCCAGTCCACAAATGGAATTGGATCCACCGCATTCATTATTGGATATGACTGGGTCTTGATCTCTTCTTCATAAGGCTGAGTGTAATGCGAAAATTCCATTTCATCCGTTCCATCATTACCATTGTCCACAAGGATGATCGAATCCTCGAATGGAACAATCGCATTTGGCTTACTGGAAAGTAGTGGCCGGAATGGAATGTCTCTATCATTGTTAACTGGTCTTTTGAAGGACATTTGAGGCTTCGGTATCTTTGCATGTGTCACGACCTTTTCAGATTTCGAATTTGGAATTTCCATTTTCTTAGCAGGCGTCGGAGCATTTTCAACAGCAGCTTCGTTAGTCGCAGCAGGCTGCGGTTTAATACCTCTACGTTCCCGTCTGATATCATCCAAAGCTATGTCTGATTTTTCAAACAGAGAGTCAACCATATCAATCACCCCTTTCCAGCTACTATCCAAGTCGCTCTTATTCTCGATATCGTCCATTTCACCGGGACTTATTGTACTGATCACTCTATTTGCCAGTGAAAGCAACCTGTCAGACACAGAATCAGCTGACGATGCAAGACTCTTGTCGAGAGATTTGTAAAATGACACATCCTGAGCGGCAACCCTACTGGCAGCTCGAACAGTAGAGACCAAGTCCGCAAAGACCTTTTTGCTCTCGTCCTGTGTCGGCATCTTGGGCTGCTCTAAGAAAGTTATTTTTTTGAGGCTCGATATATAAATTTATGCCCTTACCCAAGGCATACAGCTGGACTTTCTGAGTGCGCAACAGTATATGCAAGGTGAAATGTCTGGAGTGTATGAAGTATCTTTAATTTGTTTTTGCTGCTTTTTTAGTAGAATTAACTAATTCTAATCGTCATTCACAAGTTAGTTGCCCAACCAAAGTTCTTCCTTCGCAAGTGTACGAACCTTTATTCGTGCCTCGTCACACCAAGTCTCTGTCCCAATATTGCCTTCAATATGCAATAATAACATACCATATAGAAGCAAAAAGCAGTAACGCGAAGCTATTGACTAGAATGGTCGAATTCGTCTCCGGTAAATTCATCTCCTCTTATAACTGTATGCTTATATAAGAAAATGCCTTACCCTTCAATAATCCGATATGGTGTAATGGCTAGCACAGTTCGCTCTCACCGAGCAGATCGGGGTTCGATTCCCCGTATCGGAGTTTATCTTTTTCAACTCAATCCAAATGTTGATTTTTTTTAATAAATATTTACTTCTTTTTTAGAAAACTGCACCGCCTATCACGAATAAACGTTCCTCTTGAACTCGAATCCACTCCAATGCCGCTTGGACACTCTGCGATAATGCATCCTTAGTAGTGAGACCTGCAACACAATACATTTCAAAATAGGGCGAGACCCAAGCCAAAGCAGTCGTGTTCTGTCTTGTGGCATAAAATATCTTGAGCTGCCCAGTGCGATGATGAACAGCACTATGCAACTCATGATAGAGGTTCATCAGTTTCAGCCTTTCTTCAGGTTCGTGATAATGCACTGAAAACGTGGGCATCACATATTGAACATATGTTTTCGACTTATACAGGAAGTGGCGTAATAATGGAGCAGGTATATCCATAGGTTTGAATCTTCCCTTATTCAACGAGTCCGTGATAGGTGTGATAAGGTTCTGGCTCTTCAAGCCAGCGAAAATATTGTCCTTAGCGGTTCTTAAATCATAAAATGCGTTCTTATCCGGACTGATAAGAACCAGAGCAATTTTTTCATCGAAAAAATATACATAAGCATGCAAAAAGCCTGTTGAGTTGAACTTCGGCAGGCATATTGGTGTCCAATGTTCAGTTCCCTCCTTAAATGAACTGGTGTTGTATAACATGGAAAATAATAAATAAAGATCTGGTGGGTGGAGGCTATGCTTTCTTGGTCTAATGACACTCACAAGACTGGACTCTGCAACTATCAGACCATATAATAGACTAGGAGTCCG
The DNA here is from genome assembly GCA_030579815.1 of Sugiyamaella smithiae. Lineage (NCBI taxonomy): Eukaryota > Fungi > Ascomycota > Dipodascomycetes > Dipodascales > Trichomonascaceae > Sugiyamaella > Sugiyamaella smithiae. Next base: position 217,546 of record JAKTRV010000006.1, read on the forward strand.
GCACTCTAACAAGATATTGTTGATCTTCTCTCGCACCGTTTTTCTCAGCTTCAAACATTCCAATGCTCCCAAAAGAATGGATGGCGACCCTCTGATAGTGTCAGCAGACAGAGCATTTAAGAAAACTTCGGTCCCTCCAAGCAGCTGTCTTAAATCAAAATTCGGTCTTGATTTGAAGATGTTGACTATTTGGGACTTTGTCAGCGTAGACAAAACTTGAGCATACAAGAAGTCGAGCTGTGCTCTAAGATGCTGTTCTGATTGACCAAGCTTGTCCACTGCCACCAATATCAGAGGCCCCTCCACGGATATAACAAAAAGAGTATTGCCTGCCTTGAATGATTTAAGCTGCTGATGACCTGTGCCATTAGTTGCTTCAGAGCCTTTCTCGATGTATGATAATATCGTAAGCAACACAGCCATATATCCAGTCACAACACTATCAGATCCATGAAATGAATATATCAACTTGCCAGCCGTTGAAAGAATAAAGAATTGCTTCTTGTGTTCAAGGAAACTCTCCATAGCATCGTCGTCAACATCGTCGTCTTTACCAAAAGACGCACGGCGATACTCTTCAAGTTCGTCCTTATTAGCCATTGTCCTATGCTCAAACCTCCTTATTATGTCTTCTCCATTGTCTGACAAAGCTTCGCTTGCGTCGTCTTGCCATGTTTGTCCATCCATGTTCGAACCGTTCAGCACCTCTGAAAGTAATCTGCTAACATCGACATTTGCGTGCGTCATTTCTGGCCCTCCACTTACGTTAACAGACTCTCCATCAGAGCTCAACATTGAATCACCAAGAGAAACACTTGTTGTCGGCTTGGATTGCATCTCAGGAGCAAACTCCATCGATCGCGAGTGATGAATAGATTCGGTGGCCACCTGATCATCCTCAGGAAATTCCATTGGTTCCGGACTGATTTCCTTAAGCCCTTTTAAGGCACCACTTCCCTCACTATGATCGCTCGTTGTTCGACTTTTCATTCTTTTATTTTATAACGGTCATACTAGGTCTCTCCTTTGAAGCTATGTTATGTTGGCTTAGGGCTTATTCTGCAGCTGTACAGGTGAACCGTAAAACTATGGCTCTCCACGATGAAGGATTAGTTTAACGTCAGTAAATTTATTCAAACAACTAAACAAAAAGATAAAATAACAACGAGTTGCAATGATCTTTGCAATATAAATGCTTACTGCTGGTCATTTTGCTGGCCAAGCGCTTCCATACAGGTTACTTTTTGAGCAAGCTCGGACTTTGTTTTATGGCCGGCGAACTGGATTCCGTATTCTCTGTCGTGGTACTTGGCCTTCTCCGTTTATTTGCAACCCTTGGGCTAGAAGACGAGGGGGCGCCCTGACCTTGCTGGCCATTAGCGGCCCCGCTCATAGCATCAGTTGGAACAGGGCCTGAAAAGTTCTCTCCAGAAGAGGGCTCGTATGCCTTTCCGTTGATGACATTGGAAGCCGAAGCCATCGCAATTGAAGGATCTACAGACTTGGCGCTGAGATCTCTATTGCGGAATAGTCGAGCGAGGTCTTCTAACGACTTCATTGGACCCACGCCCACTGACGAGGACGAATGCATCATCAGCTCTTTCATATGAGACATCGTCTCAGAGACTTCGAGGAATCTCATTACTGTGGTAGTCATTCCAAATGCAGTGACACGGCTAGGAGTCAGTTTTATACCCCCCTGAGGACCAGAGTACATGGACACCAGAGCCTGACGGCTGAAATACTCCGAATATTCCAGGCTCTGTTGTTCCATCCACTCGATTTTTAGTTGTGGATTCACAACTATCCGAGTAGGACAATTACACCGGATGAAAGTTCCATCTTGAAACCAATATATAATAGCGCACCTAGTGCAATCCACAAAGTGGTCGGCGGCGGGACTAACGTACTCTCGCGGATTCTCAAAGGTCATTTGAATTCGCCGTACTCCCGATTGAACAAAAGATAAGAAAAACCGAGGAATTATCTGATAGGGGATGTCGAATTGCTTGATCTCTTTCCCACTCGAAACAGAAAACTTTATAATAGCAGACTCAGAAAAGAACTCGGCAACAACCCGTCTCCAAAATTCAATGTCTGCTGTTTGCTCCCCGACAGTACCCACAAGCTCGGAAAACTGGGTCAGTCGTACTATAGCACTACCAATTGAAGGGCGCACCGCAGCAGCAGACAACCCACTCCAATCTTGAGCAGATAAGGCTTCGCCCTGCGATCTGGCCAGCTGTTGCGACATAAGCAGCGAATTTTGTGCTGCTGCCACACCCGCTGCCGTCGTAGGGATGCCAGTTGGCTGTTGCTGCTGCTGCTGCTGCTGCTGCTGTTGTTGTTGTTGTTGCTGCTGTTGCTGAAATTGCACAGCTTGGGCCTGTGCTTGGGCCTGTGCTTGCGCTTGCGCTTGAGCGTGTGCTTGAACCTGTGCTTGAGCCTGGGCCTGGGCCTGAGCCTGAGCCTGAGCCTGAGCGTGTGCTTGAGCTTGAGCTTGAGCTTGAGCCTGAGCCTGAGCCTGAGCCTGAGCCTGAGCCTGAGGATCCACTGCTTGACCTGGTTGTCCGGATGGAGGGACCTGTGGGGATCTCTGGACAGTGGCCTGATTTTTTGATTGGTCTTGAGCCGGACCCTGCTGGGCCTGCTGGGCCTGCTGTTGTAATATATACTGATGCTGTTGTTGCATCAGCTGCCTTTGGAAGGCAGGATTATGTGCTAGCTGTGCGTTTGGCAGCTGGCCTCCAGACTGTTGGTCTGGCGACCCTTGAGCCTGTCTCAAATTTGCCTGCTGAGACTGCCGTTGCATGGCCATAAAATGCGCCTGCTGCTGTGGATTCATAGGCATAGCCACCATACCTGGGGTGGATGCTGAAGGAGCTATTGATCCTTGTACAGGGGAACCATGTGGATTTGCCAGAGGAGTCTGGAATTGAGCCTGTTGGCCCCCACCTGCTTGTTGTGACGCCATGTCTGGTTGTAAAGAGCCTTGATATGGGGATATCCCTTGTGTAAATCCTCCTCTGAGGTGCGGATTATTTATACCCGGCCTGGCCACCTTCTGAACATTTCCTGCCATACCTGGTGGCAGCTGGTGACCTGGAATTGGTGACACGGACATCATGAAGAAGTCATGACCTTATACACCCCCCAAAACCTTTTTAAATATATGTATATAACCAATAATGACAAATATCGATTGAATATCGAAGATAAACCAAACAGGAACAAAACAGGACCTGATAGAAGGAAAAACGAGTGCACCTCCAGATCAGCCTAAATCAATGACCAGAACAAACCTATGAAAATACCCTGTCAAACACCTACAACAGTGACAAAAAAAGGTGACACAGTATGAACCGCTTACTATTCACGATTATATAATCGTATAGCCTGAGAGCAAGCGAGGTTGAGTGGTTTTCGCGAACAGTCCGTCTTCTCGACTTAGACCTTGGATGGGCGGCCGGAAGTTGGCTGAACTTGATATGCACCTCACTGCCGGGTAACGAGCCGTTCGTTCAGGGGCTGGCTATGCCGCTTTGAGCAGAGGAGACTCAATTGATGGACTAAGGCGAGTATTGGTTAAAGAGATCAATAAAAAAAAAAGAATTGACAACAAACTTGTATAATGAACTACTCTGTTTATGTAATGTAATGCAAATGTGTAGCACCAGTCGTCCCAGAAGCGTTTTCCGATAGGGGGGGACCATGAAGATCGATGTAGATCACAGTGATACGAGGATCCAATGGTGGGTGGTTTTTGGAAATTCCATGAAAACAGTGCCATAGTCCTGCTATAGGCTGTAAATTGTTTCCAGAGAAAAGAGGTTTTGTATGCACTCAGAAGTCCTCATTTGACTAATATTTTTCGAATGCTCTGGGACTCAATTGCTTAACTTCTCAGCTCTGGCCATTCGGCTGCCATAGAATAATACATATGATCCTTCTTTGACACCCAACTCCTCATAGCAGGATGATTAGGTAGCAATCGAGATTTCTTGGTGGTAACTCTTTCACCATCCTCTTCAACCATGGAGCTCTCGTCGCCCTTTTTGGATCTGGGAGCTCGCTTTTTGAGTAGCTTGTCCAGAGTATCTTGTTTTTCTTCCTCAAGACGCCGTTCAGATAAGTTCTTCCGCCTTCTAGCAAGCTCAGCCCTCCGTAATTGTTGTTCTTCCATGGTCAGCACCTTCTTTCGTATAGGCTCGGCCGACAATTCTACCAATTCTTCGGGAGTCTCTGAGACGTAACGGGCACGCTGCCTAGCCGTCATTTTTGTAATGTCTGGACTAACTGATCTGTCATCTTCTTCATCATATCCAACCTCGTCTTCTTCGTCCATAACATTCAATGCCGGGACTTCGATGTCCTCTTCGTCTTCCTCATCCTCGACATCCTCGTCTTCTTCGCTATAGTCCAATTTACGGATTGGCTTTGCGGTCCTTCCCGACACCCTTACAGGCTCCTTTTTGTCGAGTTTAAGAACAATTCGTGGTGCATGGTTCACGGCTCGTTTAGTGTCGCGACGCCTGGTCACAGGTTCATCTTCGTCTTCAAAGTCATCGTCTTCATCGTCTTCCTCTACTTCCACTTCCTCCTCGTCCTCGTCCTCTTCTTCATCATCTTCTTCGTCCATTGATGATTCTTCCTCGTCTACTTCTAGCTGGTCATCGCTGACCAGCGATAGCTCTGATAATTCTGACGAGTCGTCTTCGCTGATAGCCATGTTGGAGCGTATAAGGTCAAATTCGTGGAACGGCTGATGCCACATCTATACATGGCTTCCCCACCTGCCAACCTCGGTATCCTCACATCAACTGCCATGAATCTTGTATTTCCAGAATCATCTCAGTTTGTACGGCCAAAGGTCGCTCGAAACGCTGGTATTTCATTTAAACAGCTGGTAGCTGTCATATATGTTTTTGGCGGTGTTTCAGCCTTAATAGCCATATTATCTAAAGCTGTCGTAGAGCCATTATTCCTACAGCTTACCCAAGACCGCAGCGACTATGCAACTGTAGCGCGCCAGTTGCTACAAAAGTTGAACGCAAAGCTGTCTTCGGTTGTGAGCTATGTTCCACCTGTCCGAGCAGGGTCTGCAAAGTACAGCGATGCCCAAACTCAAACCGAGGCTGGGAAGGTAGACGATGGCTACTCCAGCTCATCCAACTCAAACATTGAATCTGCCGAGCTTAGTGGTAAACTGCGAGTGCTGAAGGCTACAGCATCTTCTGATATAACCACAAAAGAGCTCAAACATAGCCTTGAGCAGGTGAGCTCCTTAGTGGAAGCTCTGAGCTATCCTCAAATTCATTCTCTAGCTACCGGTGATCTCAAGCAAAAACAACGACAAGACGTTATTGGTGATTTCAAAAAGGAAATACGGTCAGTGAAAGGAATGTTGCTCAGTCGTTGAGTATTGACGAGCATATGGATTTAGAGCCCATTAAATAAGTTTGCATATATAAATAATTTAAACATTGAATGACAATAACCGTCATGGAATAATTGCCATACAAAAATGATGCTTTGACTGTTCAAAAAAAGTCGTCTCCAATGCCACTTGCGCTTTCTTCTCTGCGGGATTTCGGCAATACTTTACGATCAGAACCTCCAGTGGAATCCTTAGGTTGGAGTCGCTCGCCACGCCTTCTCCAGCGCTGTTCGATTCTCTGCCTCTCATTAGGCTTAGGCTCCCATTTGCTTTTCAATATCCTTCTTATAGACTCGGGGGATACTTCAAATTGCTGGGATAAATGTGCTACTGTCAGAGAAGGATCAAATGCTTTAAGCTTTCTAATTCCTTCTACTGCTGCTCGAGACAGTCTTTTATTGGGGTTCCACCGCTTTCCATGGAATTTCTCTGTTAAAGAGTATTTCTGCTTCTGCCAAGGCTCAAGATGTTTCAGTTTTCGCCATCCGGATGGCACATTTGGCCTCGAATCAATAAATAAATCAAGCTTATTGCCTGTCCTTTTTAGGTCTTCCATTTCGCTATCCAGTTCTATGCCGTCCTCTCCAAGCGCCGGAAGATTCCATTCACCCTTTATTTTATTTTTAACGCTTGTCCTGGAATCACCTATCTCTTCCACCAAATCATGTCCTCCATACCGTGGGACCTCGCTGAATCGCCTGGCAGTATGCAAAATAAACGAGTGATTGTTATTAAACGGCGGTCGGATCGTCGAAAATGCTCTGACCTGGGTCCGTAACCACAAACCTATTAATACGGTTGGTCGTTTCCATGTCATGGGAGGTTTTGGTTCCAGAAAACTTGATCTATCCAAATAGTTTATTTCCCTGGGTTCGAAATTTTATGATAAGGTCATGAGGTTAGGGCACTGCCTTAAATCGACACCCCTGACTATCGCTCTGGCAACCATCAAACATTGATTTATTGACAGCTATATAGAGGCTTTTTTTTTAAAAAGAAAATAACAACAAGCCTGTGGTGATAGCTACGCCTTTAACCAAGAATGAATATTCTTCGAAGGTTCTTGACAACGTCCCCTAAAGAAGAGCTGGCGGTGATTCCCGCTGGCGAGCTTTACCTGGCGCGACTACCCAGTTCGCCAAAAGGTGTACGAGAATGTATCTTCAAAGAAGCAGTGATGACTATCCGTCGAACAACGACACAGTTCCATTATCAGCTAGTAGTTCAGCGCGTTTATGAGGAAGGAGAGGAGAGTCTCGCGTACAATGAAGATGATGAAAGTAGCCTCGAGGACGACAAAGACGAGTGGGCATTCCTCATAGACGAGTCGATGCACTTGTCTTATTTCCAAGGAGACGACAAAAGGATTGTTGTAACTTGGAGAGACAACGACCCCGATGACTGGTTCGAGTTTATTTGCGACTCTGAAATCAAGGATAAGGTATTTGATCACTTTGACAACACCGCAAAGCAGTGTCAGTATGAACGCAAATATCAGAAAGAGTTTACGGGAGATGCAAGCACGGATCTTGATGAATTTGATTTTGAAACTGATGCCGCAAACACACCTCATGGGACTCCGAAGAAAGATCTGACATCAACATCTCAAACCGCCACTCCTATCCAGTCTCGGACTCAGTCTGGTCTTGGCATCGATACTACACCAGTGAAACAGCCTGATCTTGGCACTCCGGTCAAACGTAGCGATGATAATGCGGTTACCAAGGAAGAACCGCACACCCCTGTGAGACAGCAAGACCCTCAGGCTCCCAAAGCAACAGAGTCGCTCCCTATTGAAGGGACCGTGATCTCGACCCATTCTGGATCTCTTCATCTGTTTGATCCGACTACAGCAGCTTTCTTGGAGCAAAATAGTTCCGTGACTGTTACACTGATCGATGCGGGAGAATTTACTTTCTGGATGGAGGTCCGGGAGGGAGACAAGCAAGTTCTCGGCATGCCCATAGATGCTGACATGAACCCATGCTTCAACTATGACCATCTTTCATTTATTTTTAACTACTCATCTGAATCTAGGGTATTTTCATTCCTTATCAAGTTTGTTGACTTTGAAAAGCTTGAGAGTTTCCAAGAGAGCTTTGCGGTGAGCATGTGGGAGGTAGTCAACAAAACCAAGTGGGCTGCTATCAGCAAGCGTGAGCAGGAATATATCAGTGATGCGTTCTCTAAAATGGACATCGATGATGAATATTTGGAAGAAAGCAATGATGCAGATGATAATGACGAAGAGCCTGCTGCCGAAGAAAGCACAAAATTCGAATCGAGCCAATTGGCGAAATACGACGAAGATGAGGAACACGACGACGAAGAAGGATTCACTGGTATCGGAAAGAACAGCCAGCTAGCTGTGGGTATGACGAATGACCGAAACTTTGTGGTTCGTGGAAACAAGATTGGTGTATTCAAGCAGACAGCTCATAACGATTTGGAGTTCACCACTTCTATTGAAAACATCTCTAATACCAAAGGTGAGATGTTTTCTCCACAGAAGGTCATGCTGCACGCTCAAGATACGAATTTGGTGTTGCAAGATCCCACAAATCCCCACTCGTTGTTCCGCATGGATCTGGAATACGGCAAAGTGGTCGACGAGTGGAATGTGTCCGATGATCTGAGAGTAGTATCGTTTGGACCATCTTCGAAATTCGCTCAATCAACTCAGGAGCAGACCTTTGTTGGTATTTCAGGAAATGGTCTGTTCCGAGTTGATCCACGAGTGTCGGGAAGTAAGCTTGTTGATTCGGAGCACAAGATGTTTATGACCAGAGGCAGGCAATTCAATGCGGTTTCTACTACAGAACAAGGGCATATAGCTGTTGCTTCTGAAAAGGGTGACATAAGCCTGTTTGATCGTATCGGCATAAATGCAAAGACCCATATCCCTGCGTTGGGAGATGCGATCATTGGTTTGGAAGTATCTTCAGATGGTAAATGGATACTGGCCACATGCAAGACATACTTGCTGCTGATTGATGCTACCATAAAGGACGGTAGGTATGCTGGAAGTACTGGTTTCCAAAAGAGCTTCGCCAAGGACTCCAAGCCTCGACCAAAGAGGTTGCAGATATCTCCCGAACATGCTGCTTATATGCACGGAGAGACCGGCAAACCTCTTAGCTTCACCAAGGCCTATTTCAATACAGGTTTTGATGCGAAGGAGCAGACGATTGTAACCAGCACGGGACCCTACGTTATTACATGGAGTATGAAGAAGTTGGCAAGGAATGATAAAGAACCATATCTTATCAAGAGGTATTCTGGAAATGTAACTGCCGACAACTTCAAGTTTGGAACTGATAAGAATGTTATTATTGCTTTGGAAGACGATGTTGGCATGGTGAGTAGGAGCACTTTCCGAAAGCCTACAAGAGAGTCTCTAGCGACACCTGCCAGGCGAGTACAAGCCATGTCACGCAACAGCATAGTTAATAGTCCCTTTTAGTTAATAGCATCTTTGTTTCATGCATGTGGATTTCGTATGTACAGTAATAATAATAATTAAAACACGAGCCGTTAGTACTGCTCAATCATCGCCCGAGTAAAACTTTCTTAAACTCTTCAGCAAAAAGGCGTCCAAACACCTTCATTTTTGTTACCTGAACCCTTAGTCCCGCTGTTTTAGATATACTCATCGTACAGTTACTTACATTGAGGAAGCTCTTCACTGGGAATAGCCTGGCCACGAAGACGTGCATTTGTAATCCTCACAAACCTATGAAACCGAGGACTTCCCAATAGCTGAATTAGAGCTATGATGATAAAAACCGCTTACCTTTTTCACTATATATTCATGTAAAGCTTGATGCCACATAAATCAACCTGTTTTACAAGTCGAAGCAAAGTGATAGAGTCGCAGGGCAGTGGGAACTTTGATCAGTATGGGGAGGGTTATTAGGGCCAATATCTGTTGAAATCTGTGGAGTAATAACGGAGACTGTATCTAGTATGGGGATAAATAGCAGCTATAGCAAAAGTCACGACATGGAACAAATTCTTCTTCTCCAAATCTAAACTAGAACGAACTGGATTCTATGTATATTGGGATATGAATGCAATGTACTACCACGAGGACTAATCCTACAGTAAACTCGTGGTATTCGGGTGTGACAGTCATAACCCCAAGAAATTATCGGGCCAACTGACTGGAAGGAAAAGTTAAAGTTCTTTGTCGCTCATGGCTCAGAATATCTTGGGATTGGTCTACATTGTATTCAAATGTCAAGCTGACGTTTGTAGACATGGCCCAATACAAGCCTGATACTACTGAATCTAATACCAAGAAAAAGGACAGTTTCGTCCTCTCAATTGTAAATTATCGAAAACAATACTCGAGAGGTATTTCCCCCAAGCTTTTAAAATCAATTTCTAAACAATGGAGAAAAAAGCGCATAAATAATGTTATGTCGAGCGACTTAAGTTAGCAGCTCTTGAGACCATTGAACAAACCTGTTAATCCTTCTTTTCTCTGATCTGCACAGTGTTTCGGCTAATCAAATGGTATATCACAATTAATGCCATTGTTAGAACACCAAGGCCAATGGCAATGTCGTTGAGCTGTCCGTCGGTGATCATTGAGGAAGACACGTAACAGGAACGGCTGGATTCTAAGGCACGCACTCACTATATGTGACATGCGATGGGTCTTGCCTTGCATAGCGACTAGCATCACACCCAAACTTGACAGGAACTGTACACCTTTGCAAGTTAGGGATGGGAATACTGCCTAAAATGCTGAGAAGGGGAGGCAAGGATCAAGCCATTAAATTTCCTGCGTATTTGGGTCAATCAGAAGTGGCGATGACCCAAAAATTTGAGGATCTCGACTGGGAGGAGCGAAATCGTATTGGCAGAGGAGAATATACAATTGCCCATGGATGTACTGGCCCCAATGCCCTTCGAAATAGATACCGAGGAGTGGTGCCGTGGCAAAAGAATCAGGTCCATTTACCTGTCTTGGATGGCTGGAACGACTATATCAACGCATCTTGGGTAAGTTTAGAAACTAAGGCCCTTAGAGATCCCAGCGATCCAGAATCTATTCAGAAAGTGCCGAAAAAGTACCTGGCAACTCAAGGTCCGCTTGAACACACTATAAGCCATTTTTGGCAGATGGTCTACGCGGAATGCGGTGACCCAGCAGTTATCCTTATGCTCACTCCGCTATTCGAGCCCTATAGAGGCCGACCTATGGCTAAATGTGCCAAATATTGGCCATCTGATACAAATACACCTCTACACGTCTCTAAAGAAGATGGGTTTGCAAGCGATTTGATAGTCAAGCTGGTTGCAATCGTGGATAAAACGAAATTCTATGAATGTCGACAGTTGGAGATCACTAATATCTTAGAAAACAAGACAAAAACTTGTTATCATTATTATTACCACACTTGGAAAGATTTCGGCGAACCATCCGATGATGCCGATATGATCGAATTTGTCGAAGCGATCAATGCTGTTAATTCAGATTCCAATTCTCCTTTGGTTGTTCACTGCTCGGCGGGAATCGGTCGGACTGGAACTTACCTAGCAATTGATGCTGCGCTCACGCAAGGATGCTGGGTAGAAGACCATCGGGACTTGGTTGCTGAGCTTGTGTCATCGATGCGGGACCAGCGCTATGGAATGGTTCAGAAGGAATCCCAATATATTTATATTTATTCCCAGATCAAAAAGTATTTGGAGATGACGTCCCCTGAATTTAGGGGGAATAATAGTTTGAGCTGACTAGTAAAGCTGGAGCATAGTAATATCAGTCATAGTTATCTCATTATTATCTAGAATATATTGATCATAAATTAGTAATCCCCCACAAATGCTTATCCAGAGCACATCTCGCATGCACCTGGATTGTTAATGGAGCATGCAAGAACCTTTTCATTATAAATGTCGATTTCTGACTTTTCAATGCCGACATCTCCAATGTCATTCGAGGGGTCTACGGCATCTTCACTTTTCTCGACGGGCGCGTTCTCCTTGTTGGACTCACTAGACAACTCCGAGACACCCTTAACAATTTCCTCAACAGAGGTGGAGTTCTTAACACCAACTTGCTTGTACTGCTTTCGAACAAGAGACACCTTGGTTTGGTTGGTATCAGTAACCTTGAGAGCCTCCTGATCAACAGTGAACTGAATAGGAGCTGCTGCTGCCTGGGTTCTCAAGTAGTACATACCAGTCTTAAGACCCTTCTGCCATCCATAGAAATGCATACTAGTGAGCTTGCCCATAGTAGGAGCCTGGATGTAAATGTTAAGACTCTGACTCTGATCAATAAATGCAGCTCGGTCGGCAGCAAGATCAATGATAGTCTTTTGAGAGATCTCCCAAACCGTCTTGTAGAGGTTCTTCAATTCCTGAGGAATGTTGGGAATATTCTGAATAGAACCGTTGTTGGCAATGATTCTGTTCTTCATATTCTCGCTCCAGAGACCCATGTCGACAAGATCCTTGAGCAACCAAGGGTTGACAATCTGGAACTCACCAGCCAGGACACGACGAGAGTAGATGTTGGAGGTATAAGGCTCGAAGCACTCATTGTTTCCAAGAATCTGAGAGGTAGATGCTGTGGGCATAGGAGCAACCAACAAGGAGTTTCTCAGTCCATGCTTAGCAAGGTTGGCCTTCAAAGTGTCCCAGTCCCAAAGATCAGTAGGAGTGACATCCCATAGGTCAAACTGAAGCTGGCCCTTGGATGCAGGCGATCCCTCGTATGTCTCATAGGCGCCGACCTCCTGTGCGAGCTCAATGGAGGCCTCGCATGCAGCGTGGTAGATAGTCTCAAAAATCTGAATGTTGAGCTCCTTAGCCTCGGGAGACTCAAAAGGCAGACGCAAAGCCATAAAAGCATCAGCAAGACCCTGAACTCCAAGCGCAATGGGTCTGTTTCGGAAGTTACTGTATCGAGCCTCCGGAACAGGATAGTAGTTTCTGTCAATGATTTCGTTGAGGTTTCGGGTGACAACCTTAGCAACTTCATGGAGTTTCTTAAAGTCGTACCAAAGTCCATCGTCATCAGTCTGCACAAATGCTGGCAGAGACAGCGAAGCAAGATTACAGACAGCAACTTCATCAGGAGCAGAATACTCGACAATCTCGCAACAAAGGTTGGAAGACTTGATGACACCCAAATTCTTCTGGTTGCTCTTTCGGTTGCAAGCATCCTTGTAAAGCATGAATGGATTTCCAGTTTCAGTCTGAGCTTCAAGGATGGCATACCACAGCTTTTGGGCCTTGATAGTTCGTCGTCCTCGACCTTCTCGCTCGTACTTTTCATACAGGGCCTCAAACTCATCACCATATACGTCGTCCAAACCAGGGCACTCGTTAGGGCACATCAAAGTCCAGTCCTGGTTGGCCTTGACTCGCTTCATGAAAAGATCAGAAATCCACAATGCCAAAAAGAGATCTCGAGCACGAACCTCCTCCTTACCATGGTTCTTTCGAAGATCCAGGAATTCGAAAATGTCATCGTGCCAAGGCTCCAGATACATGGCAAACGCACCAGGTCGCTTGTTTCCACCCTGGTCGACATATCGCGCAGTGTTGTTAAATACTCGCAACATGGGAACAATACCGTTGGAAGTTCCATTGGTACCAGCAATGTAGGAGCCAGTGGCTCGAATGTTGTGGAAACTCATACCAATACCACCAGCAGACTTTGAAATCAGAGCACAAGTCTTCAGAGTATCGTAGATACCCTCAATAGAATCGTCCTTCATGTTGACCAAGAAGCAAGAGGACATCTGGGCCTGAGGAGTACCCGCATTGTACAAAGTAGGCGATGCGTGAGTAAAGTACTTCAACGACATGTAGTTGTAGGTCTCAATAGCCTTCTGGATGTTGGTACCGTGAATACCGACGGCAACTCGCATAATCATATGCTGAGGTCGCTCTGCAATCTTTCCGTCTAATTTCAGCAGATAGGATCGCTCGAGAGTCTTGAAACCAAAGTAGTTGTAAGAAAAGTCTCGGTCATACACGATAGCAGAGTTAAGCTCGTCTGCGTGTTCCTGCACAATGTTGTACACCTCCTCGCTGATCATGGGAGCATGCTTCTTGTTTCGGGGGTTGATGTAGTGGTACAAGTCATACACAACCTGGGAAAACTGCTTCTTGGTCTGCTTGTGGAGATTGGAAATAGCAATTCGGGCAGCAAGAATGGCATAGTCAGGGTGCTGGGTGGTCATGTACGCAGCAGTCTCGGCAGCAAGATTGTCGAGCTCGACCGTGTTGACTCCCTGGTACACTCCAGAGATTACACGCTGGGTGATCTGAGCAGCGTCAACATGGTTGGGGTCAAGACCGTAACACAGTCTCGACACTCGAGCAGTGATCTTGTCGAACTGGACCTTCTCTTTGCGGCCGTCTGAATGTTAGTGGCTGCAATATCTTTTCAACCTGGGGTCACTTACCTCGTTTATAGACAAACATGGAGTTGGTTTAAGGAGAAATTTGTACCTGTGGCGCGTTCCCCTTTATATAAGTAATTTGGGACGCGAGAGCAACGCGCCGCGCTCGGACTTGGCTGACCTGCGCGCCTTTAGTAAGACACGCCCCCGACGCATCCGTCTGCAGCGTTTGAGGCAACCAAGGAATGCTGGTAATTAGCTTTCGTGTGTATAACGCGTACCAGTCGTGCTTCATCGGGATCTGATAGTCGGACTGCAGTGAATCACTATTACAAATGTTTGCATCTTCTGTTTTTGAACAATCAAAACAAATCAGCTATGAGGTTGGATTTATCATCTAACGTTTGGTATTGATGCCATTGTAATGGCATTTTTTTTCTTGGTTAATTAAACGTTTATGAATCAATCCATTTCGAAATCACCAGCCGGTCCTGCTAACACACTAGACCCACCAAGATGTGCTCTGGCTCGCGGGCCTCCTGTGTGTGCCTGTGGCGTCTGAGGCTCTCTGTACATGTGCGGCAGAATTTTGGCACTCCGGTGCAGTATCACTTGCACTTTGAATTGAAGAGATCAGTACATGAGTCGTAGGACGACGGAATGGCAAGGCGTTTGACGAGAGCTGCCGTCAAAAATAAAGCACTTCAAGCTGCTGAAAGTGAGGATTCCGACAGCTCGGGCTCTGACGACCTGTTCAGCGATGCCCGCCAAAGCCCTGCCGCCAGCTCTGATGGAGCCCTCATATTCACAGACAAGGTCAGTGGAGCTGCCATAGTGTTTTCAATCCATATGTCGGTTGAATCACGGAATGAGCTATGCGACCTTGTTGTCGAGAATGGTGGTGAGCTTTCGAGAACGTTTGAAAGCGACACCTTGAATATTTTCGATACTGACAAGAGGCGGGGTGCATTTGTGACCCGGTCATGGGAACGGTTTGCTCTGTTTAGCAGTTCTTATATCCGGTCTTGTGTAGAAAGACACGAGCAGTTGGACCCGAAGGATTATCTGGTATCGCCTGGATTGTACAAAGGTCTCTATTTCGCTAGCAATGGAACTGTGTCGTTAGAAGATCCTGGCTCCATATCCAGGCGCCCAATCCGACGGCTACGCAATATGAGCGACTCTGACGAAGTTTCTGATAATGAATATTCATCCAAGCGACGACGTCCTAATAAGCGGAATGACCAGCAGCCCACACCGACACCCCAGCCGCCTGGCAGGCATGGATTGCTGGGACCCAGGGTCTCCAACACTCAAGACTCACCTATCAGTGCTTCTTCATACAATTCTGTTGTTCCCAACACAGAAGATTTAGATGCAGGAATAGTCCTCGCGAATCTCGCTGGTAGCTATGTGTTCTCGAACCAACCTCTGTCAAATACGTATCCTGAGACTCAGACGGCTGCTGGTGCTACATCCCTGTTGTCAGAAAAGGATACGGAAGCAGACCAGGCTGCAAATCAGACCAATAGATCTACTGTAATACCTGAAGGTAGTATCTTGCATACTTTGGACAGACGGCTGCAAACCTCGTCTCTTGGAGGCTCATTATTATCCCAGACCATAGTTGATGCTCTGACTGAAGCAAGAACCCCGCTGACAAGGCCAAATGGCTCTCAATTTTTGTCTCCAACAGTTGCTGCATCCTTGGCTTATTCTCTGTCTGGTTATACTCATCCCACAGTTAGTAACCCCGCAAGTAGCGCTCTTGCGTCCCCTCAACCTGCTATTCCTGCAACAGGCTTGGCGGGTCCCATTGACGGCACAGACCCTACTAGTACGACCCAAGCTTCGCCTCCAGCTGTATCTCCAGCTGCATCACCGGAAATGTCTCCAAACGCGCGTTCACAGGTCGATAAGTCGCTTAGTCCTGTTGCATCTACTACCACATCTCGGGAAACCGAGGTGCAGTTGGCCGTAAATGATGGCTCAAAGTCAGGTCAGCCTGTTTCCCGAGCTATAAGAACCCGAAGCCAGGCTTCAATTTCCCCATCGACTCCACGTATTATGCAGCGCCTTCCTCCTCCCCGGACAAATGGTAAGAAAAAGGTCGTCACCAAAAGCCCTACGAGGGGCGCTACGGACATATCTACAGATAGTTCTCCAAAGATGGTTCAGCAGGATGCTTCTAATGCGATTGCTCAAGGAAGTGGTGATCAGAGTCGGCAGAGTTCTGCCGATACTCCTGACAAGAGTTCTGAAAAGGGTCCTCAGAGTCCTGCGAAGATTTCAGCGACTGCTCCTACTGAGGTTACTAGTGTCGGTCCCCTAAAGAGCCCTGAAATGGCGACGGCTGAGCTTCCTGAAAATGATTCTGTTATTAATAAAGGGGTCCCACCTATTGGTCAAGATGTGGACGACGTGTCATCCGCAGTCACGTCGTCTGGTGATGACGTTAGCCACCCTCTCCCCAGTGTTCCAGCGAATTTGCCAAATATTCGGAACAATAATGGTCCTGATGAGCGTACAGAGAACAGCGTTGGGTTCAAGGGGACAGATGCTACGGTACAGGCTCCTGCGGAGCCTGTTGTTATCGTGAGTCCAGGTGCATCAGATTCAGATGAAGCACGACCGCTTTCTTCTGTGAGACTCCGAGAACCCAAGATTTCTCGAGGGTTTTCATACAATACTGCCGAGGATGCTACTTTAATGGGTGCAATTGATTTTTGCCGGTCAAAAAAGATATCTCGAGCCAGACTCTGCCATATTGTTGCAGAACATGTGAGTTTTGTATTGCGTAGAATCTTTACTAACAGCAGCTTGAAGTTAATCACATTGATCGAACCTTTCAAAGCATTTTGACTCGGGTCAAGAAGCTTGAATCTGACACTTTGTTGGCTAGAAATGGCCAATTGAATGTCGATCAAGCTATAGATCTACCGGGTCTACAAGATCGTATAAAGGCTGAGCTTGAGCCTTATGCCCAAGACAAACAAAAGGCTCACGTTTTCTTTTCTCTGGATGATGACAACTTGTTGAAGAGAGAGATGAGTCTGTTACCTTACGAAAAATGGAATGGAGTGGCTGTATTTAGGAGAATTGCTTCTATGGTAAGTTGACTGCATGAGATACGACTAACAGCAGCATCCTCATCATTCCGCCGAGAGCTGGAGGCAAAGATGGAGGCGATTGGTTACAATGGACCAGCGGATCGTTTCGGAAGTCCGTCAGATGAGGGTTGTGCTGCTCTCCCAGCAAAATAGCATTGAAAAGGAGGCTCCACAACTGGCCGAATTGGTACCGTCTGAAGGTGTATCTCAACCTGACTCTCTTGCGGCAAAGGAAACCATTGAGGACAGCGAGGACAGTGATGACGATTTCCGTATGTTTGAGGATGATCGTGATTTGCCGTCAGTACCTGTGGCAGTTTCAGCACCTATACCTCGCATCAGCAGTCCTGAAGTACAAGGGTCTAGGACTACAACAAATGGGTCTGGCCACTCCGACGATACGGTCAGCATTGAAGATTCTACAGAGATTGATCGAGACGATGTTGATAACTTCAGCGATGTGGATAATAATGCCAGTCAAGCTCATGCACTAGCAATCAGCGACTCTGAAGAATCGAATGTGGCTGGTCATTCCATTGATATTGATACCAACATGAATGAGTCGGCTGAAGCATTCGTTCCTGCTCTTGATGATGAAACACTCGGTATATTACGTAATGGCAGCTACGATGAGATAGTCGATTTGTATGACAAGCTGTATCCCGAAATCACTGTCGACCAGATCTACAGTCTTGGTAATGCAACTTTCTGGGATAGTGACCTCATGATATTTGGACTAAATCACTTGAGTCGAACAGGAACTATTCCGATTCGTAAAGGAATTTGGACTGAACAAGACGACAAGATCTTAGGAGGGGTGCTGATGATCCATCACGTACGTCTTGAGGCTTTGTCTGAAGACGAGACGGCTCTTCATGGGTTCTTGGACGTGATTATGAGCAAGGAGGCTGATCTACTGCAGAATGTGGTCGATAAACATGGCGAAGAAGCATGCGTCGAACGATCATTCACGCTATTAGGGATCTAATGGTTTGCACACTGTACAATAAGAGCCCGAGATTGGAATCTGCCGGGTATTTATTTATTTTAATTGTTTTACGAAATCAGATGAGAAATTATTAACCATCCTGAAAAACATTGCATTAAAATTGACTCATACGTATAAATAATTTATGGCTCTCTAGCCTCCACCAGCGTTTGGAGGCCGCTCGACTTCGTGTACTTCGATGGTCTCCTTCGATAATAGCTGGCGCAGCTCTGGGCTTATTGTAGGCATGTTTCGAGCTTCCGGAGCACTGGAACTGCTGCTACCAGAGGCAGCTCCACTTGTAGAATTGATATCACGAGATTTCCTATCTATCATATCCACAGTTTTCTTGAAACGATTAAACAAGATCTCAGCTCTGACAAGTATTTCCTCAAGATTCATCTCAGTGGACAAATTATTCATGTACTTTAGTATCTCATCAAATTGAGATAAATCTTTCATGATCTTGTCCTTATGAAGATCAAGGATCGCCAGAGCCATAAACAGGTGGAACTGACTTGATAAATAATCGGTCCATAAAACCTCCCATAGGCGCAAAACATCATCCCACTCAAACTCACGCTTGTACCAGACCAGAAGCATTCTAAAAAAGAAGAAAAAGTTGGTCGAATCTGCCTTCTCCAAATGCCCATACAACTTAGGAATCATAAGCTGAACAAGGTGGTCTAATGCCACCAATTGATTCCTCATACCAGACTGATCTCTCAAAAAATTGCGCTCCATCCTGTTCATAAATCGGCAGAACGCCCAAAACGCAATTGAGTCATCCTGGAATACGACATAGAGCGGCGACAACAGATCGCTCATTCCCTGTACGTATCCCAAGTTCACATTATACTCGTTATACGTAATGAGCATATCCTTGAGCTGCTCCAAATGAGGATTGGTGCCAGTTTCTGCAAACCGACTGTCTGGATCGGGATGAGGGGTATCTGCCTTGCTAAACAGACTGATATTCCTATCTGTACGATGCACGTCTTTCTCAATTCGCGATTTCTGGTCTCTCCAAAACTGGTCTTGCTGCTGGCGTTCCAAGTCATCCCACCATTTCCGCTTCAGCCGATAGTACTCATTCCGCTTCTCTGATATAATAGACTTTCGCTCTTCCGAGTCACTATCCCAGGGGTAAACACCTAAAAGAAACAACCATGCCTGATCTCGGATGGCAGGCGACAACCCTCCATGGAATATACGCTCTTTCACTTCATTCACTGTCAAGCAAAGTCGACCAGAGTGATCAAAAAATGCATTCCATTCAATGGGACCAACTTCGTTCCGCCGCTCAACATCGTAGTCGACAGAAAGAAGCTCAAAGTCACCGACAGCGCTGCCCATTGTATCATAATATCCATCATCCCAGACAACACGGGTCCGGGCACGGGAGTCTTCCGCTATGCCCATAGCCCAATTCGCTAAAAAGACCCTGGCACTGTCAAACTCATCACTGACCATGCGAACTTCAGGTTTATTCAGCAAAGATGCGGGACTCTTGTTTATCACATTGTGAGCCATTCTGGTCACCTTGGCAAATGTCTCCAAAACTGACCACTGGACGTTCTTCATGACTTTACCCAGCGACTCATCCGGGTGCGTGATTTTTGCAGTTCGAGGACTGAATGATCGTCGGTCCTCAACCTCAGGGTTAACTAGAACAATAGATGGTTCCAGCGTTGATTTTTCCAGAGTCGCAAACTTCTGAAGAACTTGAAGAAAGAACTCTCCGCCCCAAAATAGCTCACCCGTGGACCCAAAGGGCTCAAAATTCTTGTTTCTCTGCTTGCGTTGCAAAATAGTGCTCTGGGATTCCGAGTCGTGGAAATATAGAGCTGGGAGTGTTTCTTCTGATTTGGTGTGTATAATTATGGAGCCTTTCCACATTCCAAGCGATGGAGGCCTTATCTGCATTGAGTATACCACAGAAAGAGGTATAGAGAACGCATACGACGAGATGGACGACCTGGGAGGTGCAGAGACCAAAACTTCGTGCATGTTTGGAGACCCAGAAGAAGACTCTTCGGATGCTCCTTCAATTGGATCCAAGTCTACCTTGACATAGTAGTCCAAGTCAGACGAACTGGACAACACCGACTCCGGCAACCATGACAGCAATATCTCTTTGTCGGAAGCATTACGGGGGCGCACTAATGCAAGATATCCCGCAATGTTGTCCTTTGCCGAAGATGAAGGATGTACATACACCTTGGAGTTAATGACTAGGAGGGCAACTGTATTTCAACTTACCTTTGACTTTGAAAACAAAAGTTGGACTTTTGACAAGGGAGTGTCACTCATGTTGACAACAACGTACTGAGAATCTCCAGTATCTTCAGTTACCACCCCGGCCGGAGGAAGAGGTATATCGGTAAGAGAGTCAAATGATGAGCAGGAATTCGAAGAGTGCCTGCGCCCTTGTGACGATTGATGTGAAAGGTGAAGTGGCGACTCTGCGGTGGTACCAGGGCAACCGGCGTCAAGGAGGCTGGCACACATAAAGAACACACTATCTCGAACCCACAGCCAGGCTTAGAGCGGGAGCTTTCGATATATCAAGACAATAATGAAAAAGCTTCCTGTTTTACGAATATCTATAGAGCAGTGATAACCACAGGGACGACAACTGAGAGATATCGTCGGATAAGAAACCCTTGCCGTGGCAAGCAAGTCAGATCATAATGTAAGTACTGCCACTGCATCGCCCTGCACGCGTGCAAGTTGACTACAGATTTATACGACAATGGCAATCGGTAAAAGGCATGCGCCAGTGGGACATTGTGGAGCTGATCTTCAGTTGTAACGATTCTTACCCAATTGATGAGCGTTCAGCTTTTCTGTCCCCACTTCTTGAAGCAATCCATAGTAAGCTGTCAAACAGGGGTTGCTGGCCCTTATTGTAGCACAACAGCTATACCTCAATTCGGCATTAAGTTAGTATTAATTGCAGTTCGTTTTTTTAGTAGCTACTAGGGTCATGCTGCAACAGAGTTGTTTGTAGTAGCCCAGACAGCTAGTATTAAGAGTTGCAGGGCCAGTCACAACTAGCAAATCCTTTCCAAACATTAATATAGTGATGGCTACCTCTGAGACAGCATCTGTTATTATCTCCTAATATGCACTAACATAGTTTCCTAAGGTTGTTGTTCTGAGGTGGATATCGCTATTGTCTGTCATTTATTAAGGTTGCATGCATATGCATGTCATCGAACGTGTTTCTCGGATACATATCACAGTTAAGCTTAGATTCGCACGATAGCTCAAGACCGCTCTACTTTCAAAAGTGAATAGAGTTTATTTAGTGAGTGCGCTTTGTGCTTGATATGCTGCGAGTAAAAGTGTGGTTATGATGGTTGGCGGCTCAAAAAGTGAGGGGTTGGCCGTCGTCACGACCGCACCAAATGCTTGGAAGTGGACTGGATCATTGGCGCAGTGCAAATCCTTCCACTAGATAGCAGGCCTCGACAAAAAAATGCTGTTCTGCCGTCAATGTTGACAGCTCAGGGATGCTCTGGTACGGCGGCAGGAGCAGCCTCGGCATCGGCATTAGGCGGCTCTATATGCCCGCACCGAGCTAGTTCCGGATTCATGCTTGGATCGTTACTTTACAACATGATGTTCACTCGACGTTCGCTTCCAAACTTCACCAAGGTGTCTAAACGGTCGCTTTCGACCGTTCAGTCTTTGACTGTCATTGGAGCCGGTCAGATGGTAAGTGGTTTGACATATTTCACGTCGTGACGTTAACTTTAAAGGGCGTGGGCATTGCCTATGTTGCTGCTGCCAATGCTGGGGTAAATGTCAACCTAGTAGACAATTCCGACAAGTCTCTTCAGAAAGGAACGGCTTTCATAGAAAAGCTTCTGCAGAAAAACATCTCAAAGGGACGAATCACTGATGAGGTTGCCAGTGGTATTAGAGGTCGAATTACTCCTACTAATGATTTCGTCAGTGGGGTCTCCACAGTGGACATGGTGATTGAGGCTGTCCCAGAAATCCCCGATCTTAAGTTTTCTATTTTCGGTGAGCTGGCAAAGGTAGCAAAGTCTGATGCTATCCTGGCTACAAATACGTCGTCAATTGGTATTACCAAGATCGCGGCAGCTGCCAAAGGTGCAGAGTCTCGTGTCATAGGTGCCCATTTCATGAACCCAGTTCCTGTACAGCCAGGAGTAGAGATTATTTCTGGCCTGCAAACTTCTCAAGATACTCTCGACATCACTCTGGAATTCATTGCCAGGATGAAGAAAGCGTCTTCTACTTCTGCTGACAGCCCTGGATTCCTTGCCAACCGAATCCTGATGCCTTACATAAATGAGGCCATCATTGCTCTCGAAACTGGAATTGGTAAGAAGGAGGACATCGACAGCATTATGAAGAACGGCTGTGCCATGCCAATGGGTCCTCTTGCACTTGCAGACTTCATAGGACTGGACACATGCCTTGCGATCATGAATGTGCTATACCACGATACTGCGGACTCGAAATATCGCCCTTCTGTTTTGCTTGGAAAGATGGTCGACGCCGGATGGTTGGGTGTGAAATCGGGCCAAGGTTTCTACGAATATAAAAAATGAAATAGTACACAATGTTACAATAGTTATGAACATGTTAATCCAGCTATGGTCCAAAAAGTCACCAGTCAAGTAATTGTCTTTCTTTGTTTTTTGTTTTTGCTTTTGTTTTTGATACGTATCCCATGTGTTACACGGGACTAAAGCTCCAATTTACTCGTTGGTAGGTTCACTCTTGATGCTGACCTCAGGAGAAGAAGCAGCTTCACGTTTAAGACGGGCTTCAAGCTCCCGCAGCTCCTCCTCACGTTTAAGAAGCTCCTGCCTCTTTTGAGCAATCTCCTCTTGAACACGCTGTTCGATGGTTCGAAGCTTTTCTTCTTCAAGTCGAAGCTGCTCTTCTCGAACAAGGTACGAAGAGCTGGTAACAGAATCCGCTTCTCCGTTAGGAGTGCCAATTCGTCTGCTTCGTCCATCAGGGGAATCTGGACGGCTGGGCATATCTCTCGACAGCTTGTCGGTTCGATAGTTCTCATACAAAAAGTCATAGGTGTTTTCTTTGAGATCTGCCATATGGGTGGTCAGAAGCAAATCCCGAAGGAGTGGGAACTCTGAAGCTTCAGGGTCCTCCACATCAATGACACCCCATGGGTACTCCCGACCAAATGATGTCTTGCCCTTGCCAACCTTGATTGTCTTTGACCCTCCCAAAACAGAAAAGGGCATCAGCGACTTGAGAGACGAAGCAGCCTCCTGATAGTCACCATCGCTCTCATTGTCATCAGGAAACTTGTAAATGGGGATGCTGTAGTGTTCAATGTCATTAATGATCAATTCTTTGTTGAGACTCATCTCGTCCTTGGTTAAGGAGTCAGCCTTGGAAATAACAGGGATGATGTTGACCTTGGTAGCCATGAGCTTCATGAATTCCACGTCAATCTCTCTTAATCCGTGTCCAGTAGGTGTGATAAAATATATGAGCGCGTGGACTCGGTTGTCGGAAAATCTTGGGTTTCGTCGAATACGCGACTCCTCGGCTAAAACGTCATCGAATTGTTTCTCGATATATTTCGAAATCTCGTCAAAACTAGGTCAGAATCGTGTCTATATCTGCAAGCTCCTCCGAGCCACAATGTTGAGCTACTTACCAAATAGTATTGTCGAGGTTATCGCCAAAACCAGGGGTGTCTATGAATTTCAGGGTCAACGTTCCATTGGTCTCGTCAGGGATTTCTGCAATTAGCTAAATTTCCCGAACACCAGCTTTTTTTTCTCCTTACCTTCTGTGATTTGCTCGAATGTCAATCCAGGCTCTCTGTGGGCAGAAGCAGGGTCATAGTGGTTCTGGTTGACAGGCCTAATTTCGCGACCGCATAGCGTGTTGATAAACGTGGTCTTGCCTGATCCCTGTGGCCCGCACAACATCAAGGTGAATTTGGTACCCTTTTTTTGGTTTCGTTTCTGCCGAAGCTTTATTAGCGCGACAGACCCCCTGATACTTACCAGTGCTGCGGAAGGCACTCGTTCCATAGGTGAATGTCTGGTATGTTTGAGTCGAAGGTCGTGAAACTCCTATGCGGCTACCAGGGGCTAAGTAAGTTTCAGATGAGATGGAGATTAGGTCTGGATTTGGGTCACACGTACCATTTTGGCGTTGCACGGAGTAAAAGAATAATACCATCGCGCCACAATATGAGCAAACGTTAATTTATTATTCATTTTTTAACTTTACAGTTATCTTCAACGATAACGTTTAATATTATTACCCAACCATTATAAATATAAAACAAATTCGTGCTCTCAGGGGTAAATGCATCTGCTGACGCAAATCATCTTGATCCAGATGGACCAGCGGCAGACTGTGGGCTCTTGTTGTTCAGTAGAGGATCTGTCTCTGTAGGTTCATCTGAATTGAGGTGATTATGGTCCTTTGCAGGCCGTAAAAGTATAGACATGATGGAGTTGAGAACAAATCCCCCAAATACCACCTCAAACACCATCTGCGGACGGAACGACAAAGTCTTGTTGAATAGCGTGAGGAAACAAAACGGACTGAAAATAGAAAAAATGCTCATGAGCATACTTATGGCTCCAAAAAGCTCTCCCATATCATCTTTAGATGCATGTTTAACCAGTCCATTTTTCACTGCCGGACCCGAAAACCCGCTAAACAGATCAAAAATAGCAATTCCTGTAATATACATGACGGGTGTTTTTGTAAACGCAACAACACAGTAGCCCAAAGTCACCCCCATAATACCCATTCGAGTCATTGTGACATCGATATGGTCCAATCGTTCTGAATGAACATGATACAGGTACTCGAATCCTCTGTACACCAATGGGAACAGCACTGCATACGACACGCTTCGAATGGCTCCTATCATGGACAGCAGGTATCCAGTCTCGACTGATGTCCACTGGAACATAGTTTCTGGATACATGATATACAGAACGCCCATGCCTACACCCATTCCAACAGAAACACATAACATTAGAGACAGCAGCAATGCATTGGATCTATCCCTTTTGTTTGTGACATTTGTGAAGGCAAGCTTGCGTAAAGGCCCAAACACGTTAATGGCATCGATGAATTGGTTGACCCCCGTCATCTCTTTTCGTCTGGTGGTGGCCTCAGTGTGGGCTGTTTGAGACTGTCGCCTTGCCCGCATAGTTCGAGACTCTGGAACCCAAAATACCACTGAGACAAGGAATACGACGTCAAGGATAAAAGTGCACACAAATACTATCCACAAATCTCCGTATTTCTGAATAATCAGACTTCCAACAGTCGGTCCTATAGCCACTCCAGCACTCACGGCTGCGTCAACCCATGCCAGATATCTAGCTCTCACAGTGGACTTGATGCAGTCTGCAAAATAGGATGATATCAAACATCCCACCAGAACGGGACCCGCAATACCCTCTAAAAGAGCGCCTACTTTCAAAAACTCATAGCTGACGCCATCGGGATACATTGAGCACATAAGCATAATTGTGTTTGCTATAGTGGTAAAAGTTCCTGCTAATATAAGCAATGGTCGCCGTCCCAGACGGTCAGACAATGCACCAAGCCTAGGAGTCATAATTGTTCCTACAGCGCCACTGAGAAGCGACTGGTACGAAACGAATTGACTGACCTTGGCCGACACCACTGACTGACGGCATCGAGGATCTGGATTGATGTCGCTCAATGCCGAGTTCTGGGCATGTTCTGGGAAAAGCCCCCGACATATTAAAAGCTGGATAGCATCTATGGTGGAAGTAGCGCTCACAGCCTGGCCAAGCAGAAGCAAGAAAAACGCTGCGATAGCGAGCTTCGGGGATGGACGACTCTCGGGAGGCAGCAACAGATACTCTTTTTTCAAGGGCTCTGTTGTCTCACCGGCCTCTACCTCATCACCAATATCATCATCAAACACTTCTTCACTCATTTTCTATGCCTTTGGGGTATGTTTCGCTGGTTCCGCAACCAATAATGATAAGTTTATAGTCACGGCACCAATATATGTATGTATGGATTACCTTTGTTATCGGTAAACAACTAATCGGATTTGACTTGCATGATTGTTCCACACGCATATGCAGTGTTACCAATGCGTCCGATCGGCGTGGGATCCATACGGCACAAATTATATTATTGCTCCACTCAATGCATTGGGAAAAGTGGGCTTGTGCGACCAACCAACAGATTTGCCACCCAAGTAATGGGCATTTGCATATCAGTCCACTGTTGTACGGCAACTTAACGGCGCCCCTGCCGATGAAAGCTTGATGACTGCAAAGACGATCGAGTAGAACAAACCAGGGGTGGGGGACGATGACATGTGACAGCTAATGATCAAAAAGTTTAAATAAAAAGTTTGACTTGTGGTCAATAAATCTATATATTTATATATTAATATTAGCATCACCGTCTATGACTCGTGGTCAATGGAGCCGTAGGTTGGTGGCTCTTCGGCTGGTTCGTTGTTGACATCGCCAACATATTTTCGTAAAAAGAATGTTCCACAAAATAAAAAGACATAAGCACCAGTAACGATTTCAAAAACCAGCTGAGGTCGCGTCGATACTGACAAATAAAATATTCTGAAAAAAATCAATGGCCCAACAATTATTCCCAAATTGTTGACCAAGCTGAGGGCGCCTAGCAATTCTCCGATGCGATCGGGAGGAGCATGTTTTATGATTGCATTCTTCATTGCAGGCATCTGAAATCCTGCCAGAGAATCGAACATAATTGCAAGCATATATAATTTTGGCGTCGGGGCGTTACCGATTGCCAGAAATCCAAGGCCATTGAACACCTGGCCCATTCGAATCATTGTTAAATCAATGGTATCCAAGCCGCCCCCAAATACATTGTATCTGTGCCTGAGCATAGACAAAGCTACCGGGAAAATGACTGCCAGCACTGTGACTCGAGAAACACCTGATATGGACATAATATAACCAGTTTCGACAGATGTCCACTTGAATTTCAGTTCTGCAAACAGAATAAGCAGCGGAGCAACTGATAGAGCAAGCTCCATTCCTAACGCAGCCAGCGCTACCAATATTTTGGCATTCCTCCTTGCAATAGGGTTCTTGAGATGGCTGAATGACAGCAGACCCAGCGGTTTCAAAAAGTTGATTTGGTGCAGATACTGCTGCCAGTTGGTCATATTATTGATGGCCTCTGTGGCAGCATCGAATTTGGCTTGCGACAACCTTCTTGCCTTCAGCGGCCGTGATTCAACCAAAAACGTACTAATAAGTATCAAATATACCACATAGGCACTAATGGCAACCGAATACAATTTGGTTAGCGACTTTGTATGCTGCACTATTAGACTTCCAACCACTGGACCAACAGCAATAGCAGCAAACATGCACGAATCAAGAATACTCAAGGTGCGAGCTCTAAACACTGGAGCCACGCAGTCTGATACAAATGACGCATTAATCACCTGAACGGCCATCATAGATCCTCCAGATCCCTGCACAAATGACGACAGTAGTAGCCAGTGATAATTCACCTTGTCGGGATATCTGATACACAGCAGAGAGATGAATTCGGTTATCAACCCACACACTCCACTCCACAAAAATATAATTTTACGGCCATGACGATCTGAATATGATGCCAATCTGGGGGTTGCAATCACACCCAGGGCACCGATAATGACTGCACGATAACTACTGAATGCAGCCACAGCGCCAGTCACTTCGTGCTCTCGACATCTGGGGTCATTTCCAGTCAACAGATCGTGCCCTGAAGGCGATGCCTGATAATATGACCGGCACACTAGCTCAATAACCACATCAATGTTGGCAGCTGCCACCATTGCTTGCCCAATCGCAAAGATAAAGAAAGTTATAATCAAAATTGCAGGAGATGGCCTTCGCTGCCAAGGCAGTCCATCATACTCAGCAGTGAGCTTCGCAAACATCTGATCAGCATCATCATCACTGGCAAAATCATCTTCTGATGAATCCGGCACTTCTGTTATATTTTCAGTGGTGCCGTGCTTTCCATTCTCTCTATGCATTCGCAATCCTCGGGTCTTGGAATGGTCCTGCTGGTACACCCGAGCAATTGCATCGTTGGTTGCCGACTCAGCAGCTCCTTCAGCCTGAAACGACATTCAACCGATATCCTCACCGTCCACTATCCGGACTGTTGCTAGTATCTATGCACCCGAAGATGCCCTCTCTTTATATGTATGATGTGCCTCACAAAGATAGTTTAGAGCTTATCTGCATGCGGCGTCGGCGCTGATCGCAAATAGATCCGTAATGTAACCTGTCAAGCAACGTCAGCGCAATATGGCAACATCGTGTGACGGTGCGCACCACCATGCCATGTCGAGCAATTAAAGCGTGCGG
This sequence comes from Sugiyamaella smithiae, assembly GCA_030579815.1. Taxonomy (NCBI): domain Eukaryota; kingdom Fungi; phylum Ascomycota; class Dipodascomycetes; order Dipodascales; family Trichomonascaceae; genus Sugiyamaella; species Sugiyamaella smithiae. Next base: position 245,844 of record JAKTRV010000006.1, read on the forward strand.
ATGATCAGTCTATACCAGAATCATCTCACATTTAGCAATTTCTCTGCCACACTTGCGCACCCAATCGGCACTATAGATCAGGAACCTAAAATACGTTGTTCCGGACTCCGAATAGGTAAGGCTCTGGACCTATGGCAATACCTCAAACAAGGTCCCCACTTTTCGCCCTAAATCGGCCTGTTTCCCTCGTCAATGCCTTCAAACGCCCGCCTGATAGAAATTGTTTCTTTTTCCCTTAGCTTGCTGGGGTGTATCGATATGCGTGATAAAATAATAATTATTTTTTTGCCATCGTCCATAAGGTGTGATACAGTATGGCCTCTAAATCACTATGTAGATCTTTGCCATTTATTCCAGCCAATATTGGAAATGTCCCGCCTATAACACCCATTAGGATTGTTGTAAAAAGTACGCTCTGTAACCATTGGGCTCGTCATGGGGGTCTTCTGTGCACCCATGTATCCTCCAAATGCATCACCTCTCTCAGCCTTATCTACCCATCGTCATCATGGTGGGTAGGGAACCAGGCATTACCCGTCTTAAACCAGTCCTCTCCACCTTTGCTTTTGAGCTTGTGTGTGTGTCTGTGTGAGGTCTACGTAGATTTTATTGTCGACATTGTGGACTGGTTGTTTAACGGTCTGACTGGTGCATTGGCCTGTTTCATAGTTGGGGTTCTTCTGGCACATGTCGGATAGAGAGTCTCAACCACTTGAGACACCTGCTGGCTCAGGCGACCAGCAGGTGTCGAAACCATCACAGGACCGCGTTGCACTTGCAACTATTGATCCTGCCGACGTTGCTGGCAAAATAACTGCAACTGCTGCTGCATTTCTTTCATTGGATGTAACGTTCGTGTCGAATTTGCCTACAGCAGTTCTGGAAAAGATCACGGCACGGGCTTCCGAGCTTGAGGCTGTCAAGAGCCAGAAGCTCCTAGATGATGTGTCTTATGGTGAGTTGATGGTCAATACGAACAAGTTGTGAAATATACTAATACAGAACAATCACTTCATAGCGCTAATGCAAAGGTATCAGCTACTAAAAAGCATCTGGACGAGAGTTTAGCTGAAAAGGACCAATTGTCAAAAACCATAAGTGAGTTACAGACGGAAATGCAAACGTTGCAAAAGTCTTTGAACGAATCATCAAATGAATCATCTGGTAGCAATGAGTCTCTAAAAGCATTGCAGCGACAATTGGATCTTGCTCTGGGTGACAAGCGACATACTTTGGAGGCCCTAGATCGCCGGAATCAGGAGCTCCGTGATTTGCGATCCGAGATAGACTCTAGCCAAGCAAAAGCCTTAGAGGCACGCAGATTCATAGCCGACCTTGAAAACCAAATTCAACAGGGTCGTACAGCCCAGATGACAGCAAAGCTTAGAGAGCAAAGCTTGACACAGGAGATTGAATTGTTAAAGAGGAGTAATGAATGGCTCAACTCGGAACTCACGTCGAAAACTGAAGAGTATAAAAAGTTCCGAACCGAGAAGCTATCTCGTATTTCAACCTTGCAATCAGAATTGGACACCGTGAAATCCGAACACGACGCCCTAGCACGGTCAAATAAGGGTCTTCAAGAGCGTGTTGAAGATTTGTCCCATCGTCATGACACCTCGCTTGTGAAAATAAAAGACCTTCAAAATTCTCATGCCGAAGCGGAAGAAAGCTTCCGTCAAGAAATTGCTTCTCAGCAGAGATTGACTGAGCTTTGGCAGCGGTCTGCAACTGACGCGAAGGAGAGGATTGAGCAGCTAGAAGCTGCTCGAGAAGGATCCACCTCGTCTCAAATCAGTGACACTGCCAAGTGGAAGGCAGAGGCCGAAAAAGAGCGTGCCCGAGCTGACGAGCTTGAAACGCGTCTGCAGTCTCTGGAGGGCAAATTCGAGGAGGCCTACGCTCAAAGTGACGCCATCTCGACAGTCGCAACTCCTGCGAACGCTCCGAGAACTCCACTAAGGAACGGAATTGAGACTCCATCAGGTCTTGGAGTCCTGTCACCTTCGGCAGAAATTATTTCTCAAATTAAGAGAGGTGGCGGTTCGCTAGTTCAGCTGTATTCTGAATTCCAGGAAACTAAGAAAAGGTTGGAAATGGAGAGATATAAAAATGAGTCTTTGCGACGAGAAATGGACCAAGTACTTGAGGAGATGGAGAATCACGCGCCTGTAATCGTTGCTGAAAGAGAAGAAAATCGCCGCTTAGAGGCTGAATTGGCTGATTTAAGTATCCAGCTTCAAAAGTCGAATAATGAGCTGGAAACGACAAGTATCAAACTTCGGGATGCTGAAATTAAGGTTAACGATTCGGCAAAGGAAAATAAGTTAATGTCTCAACAGATCCGTGATTTATCACGACAAATACGCCACATTTTGGTCCAGCGACAACTTGAAACCGATTCGGAGGCGCCGTTGACACCATCTGAGCACGCAGCTTTGCAGCAAATGCTCAACACAGATGACGACGATGATGGTGAAGATGCTTCAGATACAGATAAATTGATTTCCCAGCGCTTGGTTCTATTCAAAGATTTAATAGAGTTGCAGAAGCAGAATGTTGATCTTCTCAAGGTGACAAGAAAACTTGGCCAGGATATGGAACGGGAGGAATCAGAGGCTCGTAAGAGATATGCAGACCTTGAATCAACAGCAGTCGAGCAAGCTAATATGGCTGTCAGCAAGCTTCAAGATGATATCAAAAGAGTTTCAGAGAAAGCTCAATCGCTTGAAAAGGAGCGTGACATGTTTAGGAGAATGTTGTCTAATCGAACGAACGGAATTTCTACCGGTGATGGTCAAGATGTGGGAGATCAAGTTAATTCTTCCCAGGTAGAGCAGTTGCTCAAGCAGAACCAGGAGACCATGGACACGCTCAAGGAAGTCCAACAAAACTTCCAGGCTTATCGATCTGAGGCATCAGAAAATGTCAAGCATTTAACTGTTCAGGTTGCTACCTTGAATAATGAGCGCTCGGCCCTGCAGGTCAGAGCGTCAAAGTTGGAGAGCCAACTGGAGCTCACTCAAGAGCGAACAAAGAATGCTTCGGAGAGCCTCCAAATGCTGAGAAATGAGAACGAGGAGCTGAGAAAGCTTAGCCACTCACTTCAAGATTCTATGTCCAAGCAGGATTCGAGAACAATTCAGGTCGCTGAAGAACTTGTAGAGGCCAAGTCTATGCTGGATACGGCAAGAAGTGAACTTTCCAACTTGCGTGCTGAGAAGTCCCTCTGGAAGTCAATTGAAGAACGGGTCACCAAAGAGAATGCGGAGTTGATTGAGGAGAAGGGACGATTAACCGGTCTTCTGAACAACGTGGAGCTTCTGTCCAATGAGCGAGAGTCTTCTTACAAAGAGTCTGAAAAGAGGCTCCTTTCCCAGATTGAATCATTAGAACAGCAGGTATCGTCATTGCATAAGAAGCTTGATGCTGAGGAACAGGAGCTAAGAAGTGTGATTGATAGAAAGGGAGCCGAGGCTCGAGAGTTCCACACAAATGTTGCTAGGTTGAGTACCGAGTTACAGAACTCGCAAGATGAGCTGAGGAAATCCAGATTGGAATGCTCCGCTCTAGAAGAAAAGGCGAAGAACCTGAATTCAAGTGTCGCAAGTGCTGAAAGCAAACTGGCAATTCTTGAGCAGAGTGGCGACCCAGACAGCCTGGCCACGAAGCTGTCACAGCAGGTGAGCAGTTTGCGGGAATCCTTGAAGCAAAAGGAAAATGAATTGGCTCTTGCAAACCAGCACATAGAAGAGCTTACAGAAGTTGCATCGGCAGCAGAGGAAGCGCTTTCAAGTTTCAATGATTCTCACGATTCATCGTTAACTGTGTTACAGGAAACTATTGTTAAAAAAGAAGTAAGCATATTTGTTTTAACCGTCTTTCACCATACTAACAGTTAGGCTGAGCTTTCAGATGTCAAAGAAAAGTTGTCGGCTGAATCAGCTCTACTGGAAACAACCAGTAGTGAACTGAAGGAATACAAGGATGCTGAAGAAGCTCGTCTGAATAAGCTCATAACAGAAAAGAATCAGCTGGAACGAACTGTGGCAGAACTCACTACAAATGAGAAGAGACTCCTGTCATTGCAGGAGGAATACAAACGAGACTTGGATACTCAAGCAGCAATTGCAAAGGATGCCCAGGCAAACTACGAAAAAGAGCTTGTTGGACACGCTGATGCAATGGAAACGGTCAAGAAACTCCGAACCGACTTGGAGACAATTAAAGACACGTATGCCAGCTTTGAGTCCAAAGCTCTGGCATCCACTAGTCAGTTGGCGGCTGCAGAGCAGAGCTGGCAGTCTCAGAAGTATACATATGAGAACGAAATCGAGCAGCTCAAGTCTCGCGTTGCTAACTTGTCTTCGCAGAATGATGTTCTTTTGCAGCAGCTGGAGGGAATAAGTGGCAGAGTTGTTAAAATCAAGGAAGAAGCTCAGGTCGAAGGGGATTCTGCGGATCTATCACCTTCATCAGATGAGAATCTTCGACAGATTTTGTCTTACTTGAGAAAGGAAAAGGAAATAGTCGAGACTAATCTTGAAGTGTCACAGCAAGAGGTTCGTAGGTTGCGCCAGCAGTTGGAACACACGAAATCGTCTCTCGACGAAGTTAAACTTGAGCTGGATAAGGAACGTATGAAGGAGTCTGAGACTCTGGAACTTGCAGCTGAGCATTCAAAGATACGACAACAGCTTGAGGATATCAACGTTTTGAGAGAGAGCAATTCTTCCTTGCGCAGCCAAAGTAAATACTACATGACAAGGGCAGAAGAGCTGGAGAATGAGTTAGGTGAGATCAGGAAACAAGTTGAACCACTTGAAGATCAACTCAGACAATCTGTCAGTGAGTGCGAAGCCAAGGATCAGCAGATACAGCTTATCCAAGCTGATAATGACAGATGGAAGGAACGGGCCAGTCAAATTCTAGATAAATACCAGCGTATTGATCCAGATGAATTAAAAGCTCTTCGTGACGAGGTTGAATCTCTAAGAGCTGAATGCACTGCTCTGACAGCAGAGCGAGACGAGCTGAAATTAAAAGCTGCTTCGAATGAGATTGCTGAGCAGAGACAGAAAGAACTTGAGGGGGAGAATGCTAAGGCTAAAGGTGAATTCGACCATCTCAAAAATCGATTTGACAACCTCTTACAGGAGTCTCAAACCAAATTGAGAAAGCGAAGAGGTGAAGTTGCCAGCCTTAAAGAGGAGCTGGCTGTGGCCAACTCGAGTATCGCCGAACTGAAACAACAAGCTGAGACGCTGAACTCGGAGCTAGAGGCTTTGAGGAGCCAGCAAACAACTGCCTCTGCAAATACGAATGAAGAAGCAGTCGCCTTGAGATCCGAATTGGATGAGACGAAAAAACTTCTTGAAGAGGCTCGATCGCAATCTTCTGCTGCTGCTGCGGCAGATTCAAATTCTGACGAAGAAAAGGACTCACGAATTGCGGAGCTTGAGTCAGAGATAAATAGACTAAGTGACGAGTTACTAGAATTGCAACAGAAGGATCAGGATGCAACGTCAGCTTCTGCTGATAACCAGCAAGTTGACTTGCTTCAGCAAGAAAAGGTGGCCCTTGAGGAAAGGGTCACTTCTTTGACAGCCGAAGTTTCTCAGCTGAGAAGTGCTGCCGATACCGGTGATGGTTCAGATGAACTTAAAAAGCTGGAAGATTCCAAAAGGGCTTTTGAAGAAGAGAAAGCCAAATGGAATGCAGATCTGGCCGAGAAGGGAGTACCTAGTGTAGAGGATATCCGCAAGCAGATTATGGATGGCGAGGTTGCGCAAATAAAGAGCAATCTTCAAAAGAGAGCAAGAGAGCTGGTTGATCAAAAAGTATCTGACATAAGGAACCGACTCCAGACTGAGGCTACGGAAAAAGAAACTGCTTGGAAAGCTCAAGAGGAGGCCTGGAAAGCCCAAGAGGAGTCCTTGAAGAAAGAGCATGCAGAAGCGCTTTCAAAACTCGAAAATCAGATCGAAGAAAAGGTTCGTGCTGCTGTTGAAGCTGCCAAAAAGGAATCAAACATGAGAATGAAGCTTCTTGAAATGAAGGCATCAAAGGCTGAAGAAGGATTAAAGCAATTAAAATCTCAAAGCCAGCCTAGCTCTACTGCTCAGCCGGCCGCAGTGCCTGGAAAATTAAAGGCCCCAGCCGTGGCTTCGAAACTGCCCGCTCGTGTTGGCGCTAGTGCTGCAAATGCTGGAGGTAAGCCTCAATTGCAACGCCCGTCTCGTATCGTGAGACCTACAGTGGCTACTGCGAACGCTAACAACAAAGCTCCGGGCCAAGGAGCTACTGGACCTACTGGTGGTGTCAAGCGTCCAGCACAGCCAACCCCTGGCGAACAGGGACAAAAGCGATTAAAAGATAACGACGAGTCATCCTAGCAAGAATTGTAATTTTAATGAGATAAATTATTATTTACTATATTTTGTATTGTACACATGATTCTTAGCCCTTTGTTTATAAGTCATCAAACTATTAGATAATGATGTGGTGCTTCTGCTAATTCTCCTTGATCACCTTCTTTTCTGGCGTCTCTGAGACGACCACACCACTAACAAGAACCCCACTGAGATATTCCAATAATATCATGAATAGGCAAAGAAGGCATGAAATACAAAAATGGCTTATTCCAGTTCCAATATCGAGCCAGCTGCCCTCATCAACCACCAAGTAAAAGAAGTTGAGAGTCAGGATATCAGACACCGATAAGACCATAGAGAATAATGCTGATTTTGGAACGCCTAGACGTAGATTCAATACGCCAAGAGTCACAGACAAAACAGCGAAAGGAATCATGATTTTAAAAATCAGTAATGCGCCCATTGCAAATGGATCAAAAATAGGGATCAGCCTGTAGACTGAATCTAATGAGAAAGAAGATATTGAGGCAACGTTGCCTGTACCAAAAAATCCAATCTGAGACAGGAAGAAGAAAAACATCGACAGCCGGAATTCTCCTAAGCTCAATTGTTTCTCAGGTTTGGCCAGTCTCATTTGGTATTCCAGTTCGATCCACACAACAAGGATGGCAAAGAACGCAACATAGAAAAGACCCTCGTAAGAAATAGTGAGAATGACAAATGCAGGGCAAAATGCCATAAATATTGTTAGCATTCTAAACCGGTAATCACTAACAGGACTCGTTATATGAAGGAAAGGAACAGTTACCGAGCTAATCATTATTAGCCAGCCGGTAACTTGGTTTCCCAATGGCAGTCCTTTTCTAGCCTGGAGAGACAATATAGAGGATCTAGTCACAAAAACCGATAGTGGGATTAGCCCTAGCTGGATGCCCGATATCAAGAGAGACCTTTTCTTTAGCCGTAGCTTTTTGGCTAGACGAACCAAGTATAAGTGCGAAGCAGCCACCATGAGAACTCCTGCAGCAACGATCTGATTGATACTCTCCTCTTTCAAGACTGGCAAGACTGTAAAAGATGCAAGGACGATACAGAGAAGCCCCCAAGAAATTGAGAATTTCATATTGGAAATAGCCACCTGTGCGTTTTGTATCCATGGCCACATTGCAGCTACACCAAAACACAGAGAAAATATCTCTCGATGAAAATACCCATAGACAATAGACTCCAATAAAGCAACACAAAATAGTAATGTGAAAACCGCGGTTGCATGTGCCTTGGTAGGAGAACTTCTGACCATCAAGATACGAAATCCCTCATATAGAATTCCTGCATTTTCGAGAACCTGGTCCCAGAAAAATGCTGGAAAGATAGAGTAGACGTGATAATGCGGAGGCGACTGTTGGTGATATAGAATCGCCGAAACTGACAAGAAAACTGCTCCCACGAGTGCTCTGATAATGAGTCTATGAGAAGCAGTCGGCTTTGAATCCACCACATACTGATGCACAAAGGAAGTCAGAGCATAGCCGATCCACCCCAAGAATCCAACCGTCACCAAAGATCTGAGAAAGAGCCAATTATATGTCTGAAGGTATCTCAGACCATTCAAACCTAACACCATTAACTCTTCGGACAGCTGGATTGCCCTGTGATACTCACCGGCTTCGATCAAAGCTTCAATTTCTTCCTTGCGAAGCTCTACTGATCTATCACCCGACAACGACGCAAAGGGAGCAAATTTCAGCTGGAAAGATTTCTTCTCATTCTCCTTCACCAGGTATTGTTCTATGATTGCATAAGCATTGTTTTTTATGGCAATGGCCTTAACATCTGACGGGCTGTCGACGTATTCCAAAGGCAGCTCCCCCACAGAGTTAGCAGGGTAGTTCAATCCCAGCAAATACGACATCAAAGGAGCAATATCTGCTTGATTAACATCATGGCGAGCAACAGGGAGGTTCCAGTCTCGGGAAATCTTGTCATGACTGGCAATATCCACCGATACTGGTCTATTGATACCTGCACCCCATACAACCAACGGAGTTTGAGTATTATTGGGGTGCCCGTCTCCATGACTTCCGAAATCACTCATTCCATGGTCTGCAGTGAACACCCAAGAGGTCTTTTCATCTTTGTAGAAGGCATTGACTTTGGTCTCTAACTCTTGTATCTTCCTGTCAATGTATTCAATGTTATCATAATATTCCGCAGAATAAGGTCTGTAACTGTGTCCAGCAGTGTCAATACCGAGCAAGTGCAAAAAGAACACAAGCTTATCTTGGTGCAGGTAAGCATTGAGTTCCGCATCGGCTAAAGCCCTGTTGAACAAGTCATCGACATGGTCAAACACAAACTTGTCTAAATCAATTGATGATTTTGTGAAATCTTCAGACTCGTGGCCATACATGATAGTATCAATACGATCCTTGTCGGATGCACCTTGTGCAAACATGGGTAGAATATCTGGAGAACCATAGGAATATGTGTGTCGAGACTGGTTAAACACAGAGTCAAAATCCACAGGGTTTTCTTTCCAGCCTTTGGTCACCGCGCTGACATCTTCATAGAATCCAGCAATGATAGCCACATGACCGGGTCGAGATTCTGTTGGCATTCGCGTATGTGACACTCCAAACGTGGCCTCGTCTAATACTTTCTGTCTTATGAATGGTGCTAAGTACCCCGACTTGCCAGTCACAGGATGAGTAATATTTTCAAAGCACTTATCTGCTCTCAGTCCATCACCTGAAGTTAGTTCCCATGCCAGATCTGTCTGAGTCACTTACCAACAATGAGAAACAGTCTGTTTGCTGGAGCTTCTTGAGGAGCCTCAAAATGTCTCATCCCGTGAACGAGAGGACTCACGAAATAAATGTCAAATATTGACATGAGGTACACCAGGTGAAACAAAATGCCCACCAGCAAAACAGTCCATCGCTTTAGAAGATCCATTTTAATATGTGTCTTAATTGCAATGGCTTGTTTTTTTCCCTCAAAGACTCATACCCTTTTGGTCCAGGTGTGATGTGTACTTTTCGAGACGCGCTCCCCCATCGCATAAACCATCACCCTAACGGTAGTTGCCAATTAAAGCAGGTAGGGTTGTGCATGAGTTAAAGTTGAGCAGGGGAGGCCAATTCGTTGGTCTTAACAGGAAGAGCTACAAAAATATAAAATCAGGATTCAAGGGATTATTTTTCTGTCTGTCTGCGGGTCGAATAAATAAAAGGGAAAAATAATAAATAATTGTGAAGACCGCATGTCACTGCTTTTCATACTGCTGTTTGACATCCGCAAACTCGTTCAATAGGTTCAGGTGGTTAGAGAGTCCCTGCAAATGATGGGAGGCCAGTTCGATGTCACATTTCACAGCATGGACATATTGCTTCAAAAGATCTGGGTTTCTTAAAAGGTCCAGCCCTAGTGGCGTCTCCATTGCCTGTCGATTTTGAATGTACGACCCATAATTGGCGCGGTATTCCCTCCATCGAGGCATTAACATCTCTAGTTGACTGGCATACTCTAGGATCTCACCAGAACTCAGCCCACTGGGTCGGTGCGGATGTTCTGGAGGAATGAGATTACTCATATCGGCAGGGACACCGAAGTCCACAGGGGCTGGTTGAGATGTGTCAACAGGCTGGGGTCGAGCCGAATCAAAGTCAGTTGCTGGTTGCTCACTACCGCCTCCAGCTGCTGTATCCTGAGGAATATTTCTCGACATGTCTCCCATATCAAAGTTTCCATTTGTCTGTGTGAATGGGGGAGTATCGAAAATATCTTCGCCCAGGCCATCAAACGGGTTATCCTGATTGCGTCGAGATTTCTTAGTAGGAGATCCTTCCCGCACTCCATACACATGGTCACTGGGCTTTTGACGTTTTGCAGTGAAGTTAGTGTCCCCCTCGTCAGAGTCGCTTGAGAAAAACTCGACGTCTTCAGCATCTGCCTTTTGTTCATCGTTGGACGTATCAGTTGCCGGACCATTGGATGAACCATCTCCATTGGCATTTTCATCGGAACTGCTGGTATCTTCAGTGAGATCAATGACAGGATTATCGTGCGAAGATGTAGCCTGAGACGTTTGCTTCATCCAATCTCTAGAAGAGTCTGTAAAATGACGCCTGTCATTTCTAGGCGCTCCACTAGCAGTAGCTTGATCAGCATTTTCATTAGCAGCCTTGATATCAGGCCCAGACTGCGAACCCATGTCAGGGGGGTGGGTTTTGGTATCTTCATTGGTGGAATCCGCCTCTTTGGGCTTTTTGGGGATTTCAAATTTCACCTCCGTCCTGTCCGAGTCTTCAGACCGAGTATTGGTGCTGTCCTTTTTCAACGATTCAGATACATAAGAGTAGGACGTTTTAGAATGTGGCGTAGTCCAACCTGCTGAAGAGGGACGGAAATTTGTTTTCTTTTCAACATCATGACGCTGTGAGCTGGCTCCATCGCTATCAGAGTCGCCTTTCGCATCTTGCTTGTCACTTTTAGCACTTTCTTGGGATTTGTCTCCTTCCTTCTCTTTATAAGGTTTTGCCTCAGGTTTAGGCTGTGCAGGTTTAGATCTTGTCTCAAATGTGTATCCATGACCAGGCGAACGAGAGCCGAAAGTAGACCCATATTTAGCATAGCTGTCAAATGAATCCCTGTATCTTGCACCTTCCCATGCTGCTCGTCCTGCATAACTTCGAAACGTTCTGGATTGAAAGCCAGCACTGGATTTCTTGAAATCAGATGATGGCGATGAATTCTTGGACATGAACTCATACCTGGCTGAACTACCAGAAGCAGTGGATCTCGATGAGCCAGGCATGGTATTGCGCTCATAGGATGTAGTGCGGGGATCACTCTGAGGTGGGTGTTCAGAGTCATACTTCCGGCGCCGGATTGGATCCACTAGAGTCTCTTTGGCCTCCATGAGAGCCTTGAACTTTTCTTCAGATCCATTTTTATCTGGATGATGGATACGGGCCAGTTTCCTGAACGATCTATTGATATCCTCAACAGTACATCCTCTATTGACATTCAATAGTTCATATAAGTCTGACTGGCGAACAGTCGCCATCTCGTGCAAAGCTGTTTATGGATCCTCTGGTGCTTCATATTGGGTATTATACCTCCCGCAAAATACCCTAGCCCCCATGTGAGATTGATTATGGGAGCGAGCCTGGGGACTGTAAGATTCGGTATGAACATTCTGGAAACTTTATGGTTAAGCGACAGAAACGATACAAATCTATTGCTATCAAGCAGGCTGCCATATCATCAATTGTGCGGGGGGAAGGGAGAGAGATATGCGGGGCTGAAGCAGGAAGAACTAGCTGCATAGTATTTTAACACTACACACAGAAAGTAACATTTGCTGCTGCCACAAGTTAACAGCTACAAAAAGTATTTAGTACTAAGGTAGAAATGCATAGCTTATTTCAGCTGCCTCCTAATCTGACTCGTATTAGTGGGTATTGACGGGCCAACGCATTGGCCCGCAGCGCTAAGTTGTTTAGACCAGCAGATCTAAGGCAGATCAACGCAGGGTTCATGAGTACTACAGGGGAGGGGCCATCCAAAAATGGAGGTGTGTAACAGTGGCACCCACTAGTAGCCTTCCCAATGCATTGGATGCTTTTTTTCAGGGTGGGCTGTTGGCATCACTTAAGCCACCAGTCCTTTTGGTTGTGCATTGGGTTGCAGGCGATCGGCACCCATGCCCTGCTGATAATATAGCAGTGAATTAGTACTGCAAAACAGTGTTTTTTTCTGTGACGGCTCGGTCGGTTGGCATCCTCACTATTTTTATTGGCTTTTCGCCCGCGTTTCGTTCCTGTTGTGCTTGGCATTGATTACACGGTTGACAGACGGAGGTATATAGAAATTGTTTAGGACCTGGTGCATTTGAAAAAAAAAACATGTCTACGGATGGGGATTCGGCGCCTTTATTGGTTGCCCCCTACAAATCGGGCGGTTATGCTCTTTTCGAGTGGGTTGGACAAGGCACGTTGAAAAGAACTGATTTCCCTGACATTCCCGACCAGTATAGAGAGCTGGTGGTGGAGTTTCCTCTGGTCGATGCGTCAAACAGCTCGGGGGCCCATCCTCCTGTGGCCACATCAAAACTTCCAGACCATTTGCGTAACTTGGTGATTATAGACTCCAGTTATTCAGGCACCCAGAAGTCGTCCAGCGTCTACTTTGGTATTTTACAGCCATTACTAAAGGCGTTGGGCATACCGCATGTGTACGTTTCGACTACAAGCGTGTCAACTATCGAAAATCATGCAAAGTCGTTTTCGTCTTCGTCTACAGTGGTGTTTTTATCCGGTGACACTTCTGTACATGAGTTCATCAACAGCCTATCGCCTGTCAGGGATCCAGTCCATCTCACGGTGTCTATTATTCCCACGGGGACTGGAAATGCGCTGTCCACTTCTATTGGCCATAGTGGCCTCCCGCACTCCATTTCTAGATTATTTATTGGCACCCCTCATCCTCTAACAGCGTTTGAAATTGAGTTTCCCAACGGTACGACTTTGGACGGTGCCAATGCACTCCCAATTCATAGTCTTCGGTCTTTAGTGGTGTCTTCGTGGGCATTTCATGCTGCTCTTGTCGCAGACAGCGACAGCCCAGAGTATAGAAAGCATGGAATCAAGAGGTTTGGCATGGCTGCAGAGGCGAATTTGGCACGAGACCAAAAGTACCACGGCAAAATCGAATATAACAGCGGTGGACACAGTCACACTGTCAGTGGCCCCCACTCATATGTGATGTTTACTTTGGCATCCAAACTGGAGCCCACTTTCACTATATCTCCATTGTCGTCCCCTCCTGGCCAGCTCGACGTGTACATGGTTGAATTCGGACATCTGGACGGCGGGTCTATTATGGATCTTATGAAATTGGCATATGCCAACGGCAGCCATGTTAATGACTCCAGAGTCCTGTACAAAAAGCTTGAGCCTGCCAATGGCATTATTGCCACTACAGAAGTTAATGAGAGCGATCCACTGCTACGACGGTGGTGTGTTGATGGGCGGATACTCAATGTGGCCAATGGAAAAGTAGTGCTGCATCGCCCGTCTACCTCATACAATGGTTGGGATCTACGAATAGTTAAATGAACACGCCCCATGAATGTAATGCACACCTAATTTTTGTTATGATTCTACTCTATTGATTTGTAGGCTCCTTCATTATATACCTTCTTTTTTTTTTGTGTGTCCGTCATTCGGCGCCGGCTGCGCTATTCCCAATCGGGAGCTCCCATCTGATAACTAACGCCATTGCTTCTTTGGGAACTCGCCATCTTAACCATGTCAAAGAACGAGGTAGAAAAACAACTCATATATGAGAAGTTTGACACTGTTGTGGATGACCTTGTAAAAGAGGCAGACTATTCGGAGCTTTACGGATATGACTTGACCGTTCTTAAAGGTTCCACTGAAGGGGTGGTTATCCGGGAGACTCTGCTGCGAAAGTTTCTGGTTGCAAACAACTATGAAGTTGATAAGGCGAAGGCCCAGCTGCTTAAAACTCTCAAGTGGAGGAAGAGCTTTAATCCATTGTCAGCAGCATTTAAAGAAACTCACGATCCTACATTGGATAAGATCGGTCTGGTCACCAAGTCCGAAGTTAAGTCCAAAACCCTCGTCACAACCTGGAATCTCTATGGAGCTGTCGCGGATAGAGAAAGCCTATTTTCCAATATGGATGCGTTTTTGCGATGGAGAGTCGGTTTGATGGAACAAGGGATGGCGCTGCTGGACTTTTCGAGCCAAGAAGATAGTTTTATGGCACAGGTCCACGACTATCAGGGTGTCAGCATGATGTCAATGGATGCTAGTACCAAGGCAACTACCAAAGCCACGATCCAATTATTCCAGGACCATTATCCTGAGCTTCTGAAGACAAAGTTCTTTGTGAATGTTCCTCTGCTTATGGGGTGGGTCTTCTCCCTAGTGCGACCATTTTTGTCGAAGGAGACCGCTGCTAAAATGCACGTTTTGTCGTCTGGCAGCTCATTGGCATCTGAAATTGGCAGTTGGGTCCCTAAATCTTATGGAGGAACCGCCTCCAGCCTAAGCGATATCAAGATTTCTGGAATTGAACCCAAGAACCCTAGTCTTGTAGTGGCTAAAGCAGCTGGTGGCTCAAAGACTGAAGCTGCTGCACCACCTACACCTGAAACAGCTCCTACCACGGCAGAAGCTGCCCACACCTAATTCTTCTATAAAAAAATTGTTTCGATATAATTTCCTTATAATATACTTATAATAATATTGTGGTTCTCTATAATTGTCTGCTGCTCATTAAGAAGATCACTCCTGTACATTAATAGTTGCATGCATGATATATGCGCTAGCCGCGTTCCATCTCTGGACTCACACAAATGTCAGAAGATGAAGGTAAGTTTTTCTTGATAAGTGTGTTGTTAATTAAAAGCGAAGCTCCGAGAGCAGCTGGCTGTATTGCAGGCCATGCAGCGGGATATAGAGGCCAAGATCAACAAAAGCAAGCCCGTGGACAATAGCATTCAAATACCGACAACACCTCCAAAGAAGAGACCACAACCGTTACAAGAGACGCGACGGCTCGACGAAAATGCATTATATCGTGAATCAGCGCATAATAAAGTAGAAAAGAGCTCTATGGGATCCCAAAAGCTCGTGAAATCATCTAGTGAGACATCAAACAAGCGCTCTGGAGAGTCCAACTTTGCTGAGAAGCTGCTGGCGGCCTCTCAAAATAAGAAACTCCTTGAAACTGAGCAGGAACGGTTGGAAGCACAGAGGGTTTCTGGGTTCTCTGCCCAGGTGACTACTGGTAATGCTCCAACGGGTGGACCAGGTTCAATTATTGAGGCTAATTCTGGACTTCGAATGTCGCACAGGTATGCCGACGAGGCTATGGTATCACGCGAATTTGAAGACAAGAAAATTCTCACTATTACTCAGGTGTATGCTGAGATCCATCCTCCAGATTTTGCGCCACCTCCCTATGCCAATTATGTTGTCGTTGGAGTTGTAGCCAAGAAAAGCGAGGTTCGTCAGAACAAAATGCGCCAGAAATACATTGTGTTGAACCTCACAGACCTCAAATATGATATTCCTTTGGCAATACATGGAAAAGCGTTTGAAAAGTTTTGGAAGGTCAGGGAAGGAACTGTTTTAGCTGTATTGAACCCGGGAACATACCAGACAAAGGAGTATCATGCTGGCGGTACTGGGTCCAAGTCCATAGGTCTGACTCTCACAAGTGACTTTGATGTTGTTTTGGAACTTGGTCGATCACTGGATATCGGTCAATGTGGAGCAATGGCACGGACAGGGAAACAATGCAGTCAGTGGGTCAACGTGTCAAAGTCAAAGTACTGTGATTTTCATGTCGAGCTATCAATCAAGCGAACTGCCAGATCGCGCATGGAGCTGAGTAGTGCTCCTACAAAAGTATTTTCTCCAAAGAAAAATGGCCAGCGTCTTCAATACGTCAAGGGACCTATCTCGTATAAGAGCGGATTGTTACCGGATCCACATGGAAAGCGTCGAGATCCCAACAGTGAGAATGCGGGCAATATTTATATCTCCTCTGGAGGAGGAAAGCATGCCGATTTTGATAGCGCTCCAAATTTTGATACTCGAGATGGAAGTAAGCGATTGCAGAAAAAGCTGAAATCCATGGAAATTGAACGGCAAGTGCGCAAAAAGTTGGCAGAACGCCCCGAAGGCTTCCTGCTGAGAGAATATGATGAACGAGGCAGACTTGTGGACAAGGATGGTGATGGCTCAAGTGCTGTGAAAAGGCTATTCAGACCAGAGCATATCAAAAGGATTGGCTTTGATCCTACAAAAAGCATCTATAAAACCGCCTCAAAAGAGAAATGGGCAAACCTGGTCATCAAAGACCCTAAAAACATAGTGGTCAGTAAACCACCCACAGTTACGACGCAAGCAAGCATCAGCAATGATGATGATGATGACGATGATTTGGAAATAATATAGCATGTATTCTAATAACTATTCACTGAGCAAGTAGTAGCCAGGCATTCATTAGTATCCGTCGTTAATACCTTTGAGCTTTTCTTGCTTCAGACGATCGTCGTCAAGCTCAAACCAAAAATGGAATGTCCCAGTCTCATCATAAGACTCTCGGTCTTTCTCAAAGCGAACATCCCAAGGCTTAGGATTGATGATGTAATGAATGTTCTTGACTTCTTTGTCATCCCACAAATCATCGTGGAATTGTCGAATTGTCTTCAAAGCATTGTACTTGTATGACAGCGGATACCATTTTCCTTCGAATACATCTGAGAGCAAGGACTGATCAGCAAAATCATAATTGTCTGTCTTATCAGGACTCTCAAGAGCCTTGGTAATCTTGTTATAACTTTCAATCGACGGCTCCACTACCTGCAATCCACCATTGCAGATACCCAGTCCAGTAGACGAAGCAGGCCCGTATGTATGATTCAGGTCGAATCCAGGCTTGGACACTGGATTGTAGTTCGACGTCGTGAAAGCACAGTTTTCTCGAATCCAGTTGGATGGGTAGTGGCTCTTTTTATAAGGATTACAAACACACGCATGAGACGCTGCAAATACTGCTGTTTCTTTGTCAAGCGGAATATCCATCAACTCATCCATGTTAGCAACCACTACCATATCTGAATCCAACTGAACCACCCTCTCAAATTCTACCAAAGAGAAGGGCTGAAGTTTGGACCAACAGTCATAAAAACGCATGTCATTCTGATAGTCCTTGTGGGCTTTGGGGAGTAGGTATTCAATATGTTTTTTGTAAATTCCTCGAGCATCAAGCACCGCATGGCCCTCATCCTCAAACGTGTCAGTGTATAAAGCGATCAATGGATATTTACTACCAGCTTTGCGCAGCGAATGCTCCAAAGTAAGGAGTCCAGACAAATACTTAGTGTTGGTAATAAGGGTTGTCCAAACCTTTTGGTCCTCGGGGAGCCTGTCAACTTTAAGTTGAGTCATGATATTGATTTTCTAAGAAATTGAATGTATGGCAATCTGCCCTGGTGAAATCGGGCTCTATATTGTGTAAGATTCCAACGGCAAATCAAGATGTAAGGGTAATCAGTAACGCCTTTTGGCAGGTGCATGAGCTTATCTGCTTACAGGCTATTGGACCAAGCAGGCTCTGTAACTGCGCCTTAATTTTGATGCAAAGGTCTCAAAATCGGCAAGAGCTGGACTTGAGTTCTTTTGGCGGGATATTGAAAGTTGAACGAAAGTATCTACCACATTTATCAACTCTATACTAAAGTGCCATTAGTCTCGCGGGCAAGGGTAAAGCTTAATTACAGGTGTGTACCCCCAAAATAAAGCTCATGCATGCGCACGCACATCCTCGTGATGACATGACGATCTGGCAGGTACAATACAGTAAAGGATTGCAATAAATATATATAAATACATATAAAACCAGTGCAATACGAGTCTCAACCTGAAGTCTATCGGTATGACCCATTTCCTCGTCCCCTGTTGTCACCATAAGATGACGACCTATTAGGAGGAGGGAGCTCACCGCTGTTGCTTCGTTGATTGTAACCGTTTTGATAGTCACCTCTTCTTCCACCGTAATTGGAGCTTGGTTCATAGACGCCAGAGTTGTTGCTTGGGCCATTGTATCCCCTATTGTAGCCGCCGTTGTAGCCCCCATTGTAGCCTCCGTTATAGCCGCCATTATGACCACCATTATAGCCATTGTAACCACTACTATGGCCTCCATTATAGCCACCATTATATCCTCCATTGTAGTTGCCACCTCTGTTGTAGCCACCGTTATACCCTCCATTGTAACCACCATTGTGCCCACCATTGTAGTCTCCGTTGTAACCCTGGTTATTATAGCCTCCGCCTCGGTTGCCATATGATCCGTTACGACCTCTATAATTTCCACGCCCATTTCCTTGGTTTCTGTTCTGTCCCTGGTATTGGTCATAGTAATCCTTGCGTGGTGGGCCATGTTCAACGAAATACTTGTAAGTGCCTTTCTTTCCCTGGCCAGTGGATATTGGCTGAGCTCTGGGACTGCTACTCGCATTGTTGTTACGGTCAAACTGATACCCGTTACGTCGTCCACCACCATTGCGAAGAGTTTCCTTGTCATCATAGCTCAAAACAGGATCAGAAAGAGTCACACCATTTAGCAGCATACTCTTGTGCACCAGTCCATCCGACTTTGGCATCATGTATTGTACCATAAGCGCCATATTAGGATCAATGTCGGAGAAATCACCTTCATTCAAGGGGTATGTAAAGGGCGCACGAGGTGTGAAAGAAGCGAGCTTTTCTGCTACTCCGGCCAATCCACTTCCCATATCCGATGTGAACTCAATTGTCTTTGAATCGCTATCATACAACTGGTTTTTCACGATCTGGTACAGCGGGTTATGGGAACTCAACAAAAGCACTTCTTCTTTTCTCGAATTTCTGTTGAGTTCATCTTCGGACAGCTGGGAATACAAGACCTGAATAGTATTCAAAAGTTTGCGCTCGTCGATGAATGGAAGCAGTGGAATTCCTTGCCAAGACATTTTCTTACCGTTCATATCAATCTCAAACTCCACAGGATAAAATTCTATGATTTCCGAATCCGGCTCGCTCATCAGTGGCCTGAAAATCTCTGGCAACGCATGACTACTGGCAGCCGGAAGAACACTCATTAGCTGTTCAAAGGGTCTGAATGGTTCACCCTTATCGAATTCAATATTCAGGCTCTCCAAATCTGTGAGATCCTGAGCAAATGGGGCATAATGGTAAGGATAAAACCAGTTCCAAGAAGGTACACCCTGGAAGTAATAGAGGAGTGTCCAGCAAACTCCTTCAATATACTTGAGAACGACCTGGCGTCGAAACTCTTTATCTTCAGGATCAACTTTAAACTTGTTTTCGTAGTATCGGTTCCTATAGCCTGGCTCCCAAAGTCTGATATTGTCCTCAGGCTCATCCAAGTCATTAAGCGATGAAGCATCTCGCTCTTCAGTGGACTTTCGCTTGGACCCTGCCTGAACAACAGCTCCATCAGCAGCATCGTCATCTTTTTGGTCGGTGCTACTTGCCGAGTCGTCAGTTTTTGAAGTCAACTTTCCTTGCAGCAATTGATTTTTCATTTGTTGAGCAGCAGACTTATTTGCCATATTCGCCAGCGTTATCGTGGTTCTTTGAGCTGCCAGCTCCGAATTTGACATATGAACGTTTCCAACACTCTCACCTGACGTTGTGTACAGCGGCATGTTATCGAGTGGAGTCAACGGTGCTTTATCGCCCTTATTTTTACTGACCTCATAGTCCAGATCGGCGCCTACCTTGGGCATTTTCTGATTCATGTAATCCTTTCTTCGCTGGTCATCAAGCTTTCGGCGTTTTTCGTTGGTTAGACGACGAACCTCCCCTTCTCGCTTCTTGCGAAAGATCTGATCTTCTTGGGCGCCTAGACCCCGAAGCATTATCTCGACTCTTTTCAAGTCCAGCTTACCATCGCAAGTCATGTACCCTTTCATCTCTGGCAATGACCGCCTCCATATATTGATTAAAGTGTCAATACCATTATCCCGCACATCGAGAGAAGGCATATGAGGCAAGAAATCATTACCAACGAAAAAGCACATAAAAACCCAGTCATCGATTGCTCTTTCAAGATCATAAGGGAACGATATTCTCGGAACATCCAGTTCAACATCTAAATATTGTCGGAGAATGTCAACATGAAGCCAAATATATGGTTTACTTTTCTCGGCTTCATTTCGCACTTCTTCCTCGTCTTGATTCTCGCCCTTGATTCCAAAATTGTTGTTATTGTTTCTCTTCCTATTGTCCTGGGCAAACACATCTTCTCGAAGAATCCGGAAATGTGGCTCATGGGTTGCCAGACCCAAGAAAATAAGATCCGCATCCAATCCATAGATGCAGTGTGTGGTATTGGGGTCATGGGATGGATCTGAACGCTGGCTTCGAATGAACTCCATCACCTTGTGCTCTCCCTCTCCAGGAACAGACGCGTCAGATATAATAACCTTAAGGTCCTTCCAGCCTGGATCGCTATTGAGCTTATAAGTGACCCAGTACCGTAGCGCTTTCCCCAAAATGGTCATGAATGGAGTTCCAGGAGTGATAACGTTTACATCCCAAGCTTTTTTGCCCTTAATAGCGTCGTCAATCATTTCTCCACGGGCTTCTGCGGTTTCAATGGCTCTGGCCTTCTCTTCGGCCAAGATTCTCGCATCTTGAGCAGATCTAAATCGTCGAGACCGCTGCTGGTTCATCTTTGCTCGAGGGGCCACGCCGTCTACTGCCATCATCAGCACCTTACGGGGCCGGGCCATCGATACAATTCTATCAGTATATTTGAACACCTCTAACATCATATCGTCTTCAGTCTCTGGAGGAGGACGTCCTTCAGGATGTGTACAGGGATGAACAATGTTGTTCATATCCAGGTAAAGATTGTCTAGTTCACCATTGGGATTCGGCAGCGAGTAGTCGGCTGGATATTCAACGCCATCTACTATAGTTGGCGGGATTTCTTCCACATGGGAGATGATTTTTGGATATTTTCTTGACAGCCATCGGAATAAGGCTGGAACACTACTGTTAGACAATTCTAGACAACATAAATAGTACTTACCCCATTATAATACAAAGGATCTAAATAATCCTTCTAAGGTGGTGAACGACAAGCAATCAATATATTGACATAAAATTTAAAGCCCTACCCTGGCAGCTATGCCCTGCAGCAGGTACAAGAACAAGCAGCCGAACCAAGGATCAAGAAATCCAAAGTACTTTGATTTCTTTGCACATATTTTAAATTTGTAATTATTGTGATATATAGTCTTGTGTATGTTCTCTCTTTCAATGCAGTATACGCTGTAATGTACATTTGGAATAGACTAGTACAGTCTGACTTGAAAACAGGTATCCAATATAGTTTATAGCAAAGCTGGATGGCAGGGATTTTAAACCCAAGTCTCATTTTGCTTGGGAGCATTGGTTTATTTGTTTGTGATGCCATTCAATAGTTGCAACACTATATTATAAGCAACAGTAGTTACGGAAGCGCTCTTGTATGCAACTAAGCAAGTTGTAAATCAATAAGCCTTGCTAGCTCAATCGGTAGAGCGTGTGACTCTTAACACTCGTAAGAGATAAAAGTCATCACAAGGTTGTGGGTTCGACCCCCACGTAGGGCTCTTTTTTGCTTCTATGAACGATGAGGTTCTGGCATTTCTACAGATATAGCCTTCAATGAGAGTTCATGCTCACTCCTAGCATTTTTTTTATTTAATTACGTGATTACTGGAGATTGTCGTTTCCCAGCTGCACAAGACCCGAGTACGAATATGGGATCAAGAATCAATAACCTGTGCATATAACAGCATGCATCTCGCATAAATTTTTTTTGCTCACTACCCGTATAGGCTAAGGTAGTGCGGTATAAGTTTCCTAATGAAGAAATTATACGCGCACCGGAGCCGAGTAGCTTTTTCGAATATGGTTAAAAAGGCGTCATAGTCCTTAGAAAAAGATTGCACCAGAAAACATAGACCTTAGGACAGTCCCATACTTGTAGACCCAGGAATCGAAGACATTCGATTGTGTCGCTTATCATCAAATAAATGGCAGGTTCGGACAAGGCAAGTCCAGCTGCTAATATCCTGGGAACCATTGGTACGGTTCTGTGGTGTATCCAGCTAGTACCTCAGATCATTCATAACTGGAGACGAAAAGATGCCGAAGGACTGCCCCCTTCCATGATGCTGCTGTGGGCAGCCTCAGGTGTTCCGTTTGCTATTTATTTCATTGTCCAGCAGGCCAATATACCTGTTCAGGTTCAACCTCATGTGTTTCTTTCGTTATCTCTGGTGTGTTGGTACCAGTGCATGATATATCCGCCCATCCAAATGCGTCGGATAAAGGCGACTGCATTGGTCATTGCGACAGTTGCTGTATTTGCCGGTGTGGAGGCTGGCTGTGTGTTTCCTTTCAAATCGCTGTATGCCAAGGGCATTACTTGGCCCACGACTCTGGCAGGTGTTATCGCAGCTGTGCTGCTCGGGGCGGGTCTGCTCCCTCCATACTACGAGATCTACAAGCGAAAGGGCCAGGTGGTTGGGATCAACTTTATCTTTCTGAGCATTGATAGCTCGGGAGCGGTGTTTAGCATTTTAAGTTTGGTGACTCAGCATGGTTCGTTGGATATCTTGGGCTGCATATTATATATAATCATTCTGGTTCTTGAGGGAGGAATCTTCGTATCTCAGGGACTCTGGCTGTGGAGAACGCGCAAGCAGCGCAAGCAGGCTAAGAAGCAGGCTGAACTTGCCCAGTCGGAATCTCTCCCCGCTGGAGATGCCATTCCAGAGAATGATGACAGTTTGGCTAAACCCCTCGATGACAAGGCTACAGAGATTGCCTAGCCATTACATATACATATTTATATATCTCTGACATTAATGAATAATATTATTAATTCTTTGAATGGCATTATTTAGTGACCTGCTCGCTATTCCAGAACCGATTGCCCCTGGGATCAAAACCTTCTATCTGGCGCATTTCGTCCGATATCCAGTCTTCCATTCTGTGTGTAGAGAAATGATCGAAATCCCACTCTTCATCTAACAATCTGTCCTTAGAGTCGATCCAAATATACGTATTGGAAGGTACAAGCTCATTGGTGGTGTTATCTAGCACACTTACGACCTGTCTCGAATACTCGTCGCCTTCAAACACATCAAGCTTCCTAACTGCATCCGACGATAAGTTATACACAATTGTCCCAGCTACCGAGTCCTGAGCAGATCCCTTGACCACTGCTGGATAGTCGACATCTTTCACCTTGTGTCGTCGATACCCATTCAATATGGCAGGTCGAACTTGAAGACCCAGCTCGTTGCTAACTTGTTTTTGGCCCGATATCACTCTTGCCAGCACCACTGGTGACATCAGCGTTCCATAGCTTGTTAGATATTCCCAGCTATGTCGTCACCTACAAGAAACACGTTACGTTGTCCACTGTCATGTGAGACGACAGGTGCGATGTGGTTCAATGCAGCCGAGATAACGCATAAAATGCAAAGTGCTCTATATTCTTAAAAGTCGTCTAATTCTTTTGAAAAAAAAAAAAAGAAAACTAGTCCGTCTTAACTTTTAAAAACAAAAGAATCCAAGATTTTCTGGATGGGCATTCACAATGCGGTTCCTCTTTCGAACGAATCACGGATCTCTTTGGTGTACTTGTCGTAGTGTCGTGCAAGCTTTTGGTTGAACTGCTTGTTCTTGTCGTTGACTTTGTTAGCTTCAGTTATCATCCAAAAATACTCACTGTAAGTGACATGCTCGTCGTCTTCCTTCTTTCGCTTCATCCGGCGAGAGTCGCCCTTTTTCAGAGTTTCAACAAGTCGGTCTACATCCTCCTTTGCAGGCTTGTCATCAAAAAAGTCCAAAGGATTATGGTCAGCTTCGGCTCTGCCAATCACTGCTCCATATTCCTCGTCCGCAGCGGACGCTTTCTGAGCCTTGTCACTCTTATACCTTTCGATATCAGGCTTAAAGTCTCGTAGTTCTCTTTCGTAGGCCAGCTCGGCTGCTTTAGAAAACCCTGATGTTAGCCGAACGTATTCCAATAATAAATATCGTTAGTACTTACCAGAAAAGTTTGTATTTTTTGATGCTTCATCCTTGTTCTTCAATTTGGCGTCCCACTTTTCAGATTCCTCGACCGTCCAATCCCACGCACGCCTTCGTTCGAAATCTTCGCCTCTTTCTTTAGCATCCAACTTAGCCAGTTCAAACTCAGCAGTTTCCTTTTGTCGTTGCATCTTGGCCCGGACTGATGGGTCAACTTTGTTGCGAGAGTATTCTTCATATACTTCAGCTCTGTTTGCTTTTGCTGATTCGTTTGCACGTCTACGCAGCTGCTTGAACCTGTCTGATCGAGACACCTCCCGCAAGTCCCCTTTACTTGTTTCTGTCTTGCTTGTGTCGTTTTGTGTGTTTTTGGCAGCAGGCTTATCGTCTGCCTGGCCTTCTAGCCTTGGATCTGATATCTCATCCTGCGATGAGTTCATGGTTGAGGGTTAAGTTTCCTACTTGACATGTCAAGTGGTATAGATCGCATTCTCGAGGTAAGTTCCAAACCGCCAGATTTCAAACAGTGAAAAAGAGCTTTCTAACAATAAGGATCACCTTTCGAGTGTGAAGCGCAAGGGCGACTCTTTTCCTTCTTTGCCAGCTCCCAAGAGGCACGCTGTTGAGGGAAACCACGACGTACAGGACGATGCTCAAGAAGATGACCTGCCAGAAGAATCCAGTCCTCAGCTGAATGAGATTGACGAGTACATTGCAAACAAAGAAAAGAGAGTTCGAATATCGGACGGCAAGGGTGCTCGGGCACAAATAGCACGGTTTGAAAAGGCAATTGCGACCAACGCTGAGGAACGAATCAAGTACGCAGACGAGCCTTTAAAATTTCTTGATTCCGAGGAAGATCTCAACGACTGCATCAAGTCTCTGTCACTGTTAGCTGAGACAGAAGAATCATTTAAATTATTTGTCGACGATGGCATCTCTTCGCTGGTGACTTTATTTGAGCATGAGAATAGTGACATAGTACACCAAACAATCAAGCTATGTGGAGAGCTGCTAGAGCCGAATGAAGTTTATGATAATACTGAATTGTGCATCAAGCTTCTGGACCAAGAGATACTATCAGGGACTGTTGCATTCCTGACTGATGCTGCTCACCGGTCTGGTGCTGATGGCGAAGAGGTCATGGACAGTCTAACACTAATTGAAGCGCTCTGTAATACCAGTGATGGTAGGGTCGCTGCTCTTAAAAATGACGTATTCATGACATGGCTTTTTGAAAGGATTTCTCAGTCGAAAGAGCTGGGTCCTTCAAAACTGTATAGTATGGAGATGTTGTCTATTCTACTTGTTGAGACAGCTCTCGCCAACACTGTGACACGTCAAGACTTGAATGGTGTGGATATACTGCTGACTGAAGCTGCTAAATATCGATTCAACGATCCAGAAAAAAACTCTGACAACGAAGAATATGCCGAGAATCTATTTGATGTGTTCAAGCTGCTATGCAGGAATGTACAAGTTGATAGCATATTCTGCGAATTAGAAGGAGTGGAGCTAATGGTTCTACTAGTAAAGGACTCCAAATGGGCTAAGCCTCGAGCATTGGATATTCTGCAAGGAATAACTTCTGTTTTTGGAGACAGTACTTCGAGAATCGTCAATGCAGGTGGTCTCAAGCCGCTGTTCAAGTCATTTGATAAGGGGGCCAGTGCAAGTTTTTCCATTGTTGCCAATATGTTGAAATGGCTTGACGTTGAGAGTGCAGAACGAATTCGGCTAGTTGCCAAAATCAGCGAAGGCAACTTCAAGCGAATTGACAGCCTGATAAAGCAACGAAAGGCAGTTCAGTCTTCTGTTAAAATGGCTCAGGAGGTGATTGACGAGGAGAGAAAGGGTCTTGACGAGGGAAGCAGAGATTCCGAGTTAGAAGCGGAATGGGAATTACAGCTGTCAGATGCGGGACTACCTACTCTTCGAACAACTGATATAATATTGGGCTGGTTCATTGTTGAGGGTGATACAGAAAAGGGCATTGTCATGAATGCACTTGAAAAGACTGGACAGTCATTAGATCAGATAAAAACAGTTTTGAATGATTATAGGGCAGAGTTAGAACGAGACTTGGCCTTATTAGACGATGACGACGAGAAAGAACAAGCTAGAGATATTGCCGAAATGGCTTCTGTACTACTAGGATATTTATAATAATATTTACAGCATTTAGTTTGTTTTCTTTTTTCATAACGAATTTTGGTGTTATTTCGGATCTCTGTCCATTTAGAGTTCCTGCAGCGGCTGAGCTCATTGCATCTTCACATCAACTCGGAGCGGCGATACTGAAATGCCTTTACTGGTGCTACAGGAACCAGTCCCTACTACTGTGTATCATATAGCTGGACCTGAGTCTTTAAGCCCTCTGTTTGTACTTCTTCCTGGAAATCCGGGTGTTGCAGAGTTCTATGAATTGTATTTAGAAGAGCTCCATCAGCAGCTGCCGAGCTTTGAATTCATATGCATTTCTCACCTCGGCACCGACCCAAATGTAGAGCCAAAAGGAAAGGTACCTGTGTTTTCTTTGCAAGACCAGATAAACCACAAGGTTGATATTATAGAGCATCTCGTGAAGGGTGGTCGCAGAGATGTAGTCATAATGGGGCATTCTGTAGGTGCATGGATCACCCAGAGGGTAGTCCTAAAGCTGGTTCAGCGAGGATGCACAAACGCCAATATTCGTCTAGTGGGGCTATTGACACCCACTATTAAAGACATTGCAAAAAGTGCCAAAGGAGTCAAGTTCTCGTCGATTGTCAAGTATATCACGAATCAGCCAGGGACAGTGCTTTCGAGCATATCGGGAGCTCTCAATGCGGTCTTGGGACAAACTGCAGTGTCTGCAATTGCTAAATTTATCTTGGGCGATGCTCCCGAGCATGCCAAAAGAGCTGCTATTAGTATGGCTCATCGGCCCTATATGCTCAAGCAAGTTGGCGACATGGCAGTACAGGAAATGGTTGTTATCAGCAATGAGCAATACCCCGAGTACCTGGAAAACAAATTATCCGAGTTCTGGCATCCAGAATTGCTGTCGTACAAGATATGGGGTTACTTTGCTCTTGACGATCCATGGGTTCGTGACGAAACTCGACATGAGCTGGTGACGCAGTATGGCAATTTAGACCATGTCACGCTCCAGGTGGGTTCTAGTGAGCATAGAATATCCCATTCGTTTTGTGTAAGGCAAAGTGAGATTTTTGCTACCATAAGTGCTGACCAAGTGCGATCGTCACTTTAACCGTGCATATCTGCAGGCAGTTGCATCAAGCGAAAACTTTGTTTTGTAAATATGTACAATAGAAAAATGGTGTTTTTTTAATGATGCAGTGGTCGGTATTGCCGAAATACTCTTGGTTTTCTGCGCGGTTTCGTAGCGGGTGGGGTTGTTGTTGTTGTGTTGGGGCAAATTGCGATTGGGAGAAAAAGATTTTCAACCGCAACTATAATCAACAGGATCACCAGAACCGGCCTCTTTGTTGGAGCGTGCTTATCTTCTATTTACGTAGTTTTTCCATGGCCATCACTCACACTTTTTTTTGTGTGCCAGCAACCTTCGTCAACTACTACCAGAGAGACTGCTATCAGTAGCAACCACAAGGCCGTGGTGGCCCACACACACCGCCTCGAGCAACCCCCAAGGGCAGCAGCCACTGGTGACTGCGCGCCGCCAGTTGGGAGCTGCTGACTCATGTACCTAGGTACGGGTCGGTTGCCTGTTACAGTTATGGTACCGTGCTCCCCCAGATTCCCACCACAAATTACCGGTTATAGCAGGCTTGCTGATCGTCAGCCGTCCCGCCGCTGGGTCGCGGGGAGGTGTGGGAGGTCCGTATAAAGCGACCCCCACCCCCCGGTGGAAGACGCCAGAAAAGATAGTTAGCACATTTTAGTCCCATCGGTGTATTTTACGTTCCTGACAAGTTCTCTCCGTTTTACACGCTACGCTAATGGTGGAAAGTACCTTGCAGTACCAGGTCACTGACCTGTACAGAGAAGAGATTGCCGCTCGATGCAAAATCTCGACGCTCTACGGCAATTTGCTTTTGGCCCAGTCGTCTCCGGATGTCAAGCTGTCATGCGCCGGACACGACTGGTCACTGCGAACCATCCAGGCAATTGCTGAAGACTTGTACGAGCGGTTGCCCAAAGGGCGACCGGCCTCGAATCCCTATAGCACGTACTTCGATGTCAACACCAAGGAAGCACTCAGTGTGCTGACCGAGTTGTTGGGAACCATCAAGTACCACAATTCTGTATCGACGCGCATCGAGCAGTTTGGCAAAGGCCTTTTGTAATGAGTATGAATAATGAATAGATGCTGTATTAATTTCGAAAATGATAATAATAATGAATAATAATCACAACAGTCTGTAGCTAGCAGTTAGTGGGTAAGACTATGGAACTGGTCTTCGTCCTGGGCCTCTAGGTCCACATTGAGGTTCTTTTGCAAGTACTTGGTGACTTGCCCCACATTGACGTCCAGATACTTGGCCATGAATGCTCCCAGGTCGGTATTCTCGTTGCTGCCGGCAAGCGATTTCAGGATCCGTCGGTGGGCGCGCTTGTGTCCGGAAAACCCGTACACGTTAACATCCACTGCAGAGTGTCCATGGGTCGACCACCCAGTTTGTGAGCGCAATGAAATCATATTTGCAATAATATCAGCAGCATTAGCCTGATTTTCCACCAGCACCTCGATATCGGACGAGTCTGGAGAAGCAATTCCCAGGCCTTGTCGAAGCACAACATGCTCAGCAAACTTGGCAACATCCTTTCCGTCGTATCGTCGAAGCTGTGATGCCAGGTACTCGGCTGAGCTGGTCGTGTTGAGCAACGCCTCAGGGTACCAAAGGTAGTCGGGGTATGAGGGAGTAATCTGTCGAGCAGTAGCCAATCCACCTGTTTCATGGTCAGATGTAGACAATACAATGGTCTCAATCTTGGACTTTTTGGAAAAGTCGATAGCCGCCTTGAACGCTGCATCAAATGCCAACACTTCTCTGACTTGGGCAGCAGGATCATTCTGGTGGCCAGCATGGTCGATACGAGATCCTTCAATAAGCAGGAAAAAGCCCTTGTCGGATTTCTCAGTGGCTTTCTCAAGGGCTCGAATCGCAGTTCGTGCCGTATCCTCTAGAGAAGGATGCACCTCGTCGATTCGGTCGATATCGTATGGAATGTCGCCAGGCGCTAGCAACGCCAGCAAGGGAAGGCTTACATTGTTTCCACGGTCAAGGAGATCGAACTCCTTCCTGTTCTGAACATACTGCCATCCAGACGCGGTGGCCTCGTCGACTAGATTGCGCGAATCGTGTCGGCAACCACCTGGCACCGACTGAGGAAGGAAGTGGCATCGACCACCACCGATCATAAGATCCACCATTCGTCCCAACGGGTAGTCGCCCAACTCATGCTCTGCAATCAAGTCTTCTTCCGATCTGTAAAGTGCATGAGCGGCAAACGACGCTGGAGTGGCATCTGTGATTCGAGTAGTCACCACCATACCAGTAGTGTACCCCTTGAGCTTTGCAGCCTCTAGCACCGTGCCACAGGGCTCTGAGTTTGGGTATACGCCAATAGCACCGTTGTACGTCTTGATTCCACAAGAGAATGCAGTGGCGCCAGCAGCGCTGTCGGTCACAAGCGAATCAGAGGATCGAGTTCGCGAATGCCCTATGAAATGCTTATCTAGAGTCAAAATATCGTCGATATCGAGGCCATCACGAAACTGCTTGAAGCTTCGGGTCAGCGACAACGAAGCAGGCCCCATTCCATCGGAAACAAAGAAAATCACATTGCGCTTTGGGCTTTTATGAGACTCGAAAAAGCTCTTGCCGATGTGACTGACGGGGCTATAGTACAAGGCCACTAGTGGTTAGTACAAAGGGCACCAAAAACTGTAAACAAAACTTACGCAGAGTAGCCAGAGCGGCCCAGATCCACACAATAGTGTTTGTGCGGTTATGTCTGGGCCGTGGTTGATACCAAGCTGGAAGCAGAGTGTCAGTCATGACGGATAGTGTCCCACGTGTAAACAATTAGATGTGATGATGATATCTAGATGCATGCCGTATGTCACTGTGCATAACTGCCAAACAACGGAATATATACCGAACTTCACTCAGTTTCTATGAGGCAAACCATAACTTTGCTGAATATATAAATATATAAATATATATATATATATTATGAAATATCAATATAATGGAATATATAATCGTGTATAGTATTACTTCTAGCAGCCGAAAACATTGTAAATGGCGCCGTTGGTAGCATTGGTCGCCATAGAATCGACCTTGGTTGCGTCTAACAATTCATCGATAAGTGCAGGGTCTTGTATAAGCCAGAAGCTTTGAATGGCGGTTGCGACTCGCTCACTCGACTTTTTGATTTCATCTTCTGGCAAAGCAGCAAAGCACAGACGGTAATGGAGATTGGCCTGAGGCAGTAAATCATCTGTAGGACAAAACATTCGGCCTGGTGCAGCCAACACGAGATTGGGTTCTCGAGTGAACCACACCCACATTGCTAGGGACAGCTCAGCGACCGTGAATATGTATGCCAAAGGATGCTGCTTGAAGTGGACCTTGATCCATACAAACATTCCTGCACGAGGCCGCGAGAACTCAAAGATTGTCTGTTTGTGTACCATAGACCATCCCTCTTGGTCGTGACCTCCAACAGTCAACCCAGCAATACCCTGGTCAAGAGCATCACACATGAGGACCATTCGCTTCTCGTACGAGTTTCGCAGGTTTTCTAACCACTTGACCCATCCGTCCACAGACCATCCACCGTTGACTCCTGGTCCGGCAGCATCTACGAGCAGCTTTGCAATCAAAGACTGCACAAATCCAGATGGCTGCTGGGTGGATCCTTCAGTGACTCGCAGGATTCTCTCCACAATAGCTGGCTGAGCAGTAACCCATCCTAGACGGCAACCAGGAGCGACGTTTTTGGAAAAGGTATCCAGACGTACGATTCTTCCCTCAGTATCAATATTCAAGTAACTTTGGACAAGCGAATCGAGGAACTCGTATCCAGACGATTTGGTTGATGTTTCTGTCGTCTGTGACTTGAGTGAGCCAGCTCCAGCAGAAGGAAACTGCAAGAACCAGTATGGCTCGTCTTCCACCAAGATGACATCATATCGGCAGCACACTCCATAGATCTGCCTTCGACGTGTCTCAGACACACAACCTCCCGTGGGGTTCTGACCAGTGGATACAGTGTAGATGAGGTGAGGACGCTTACCCTTAGAATAGTCCCAGTGCTCCAACACATCCTCCAGACCGCCAGGCCCGTACGCAATCATTCCCTCGTCGTCGATCTCCACGGGAGTCACATTCAGTCCTCGGAACTGTGCAGAGTTCACAGCGCTCATGTAACAGAACTTTTCCACCAAAATACCCTCTCGCTGATCCACCGAGTTTCGGGAAGGGCTCCACTCGTTTGAAAGAGCCTCCAGAACCTTGTTGAAACCGTCTGTATTTCCACAAGTCAGAACAATATCGGCTCCTCCCTCATATGGAATGTTTGGGTGCAAGTTGGTGGTGGTGAAACTCTTGAGCCAGTTGTAGAGAACTGGGTATCCTTGGGCGGTTCCATACTGCAAAGCAGTCATAATATCCAGCGGTTCCGTTGTGTTCTCGACGCCCACCTTGGGCACCGAGATGTGATTGCTGGCAGAAGCTCCATTGTGCTGGAATCGGCCTGGATGGGCCACAGATGCCTCGAGTGTGTCATATGGAAAGTATGTGTAGTGAGGCAGTCCTCCCGCTAGATTCCCGATACCAGGAATAGCAAAGTACTTGTAGAAGCTCTTGAAATCACTGAGAACCCTGTTCTTAGCGATCTCACCGAAATGGTGCGACAGATCCAATGGTCCTGACATTTCAAATGTGATATCCTTAGGTTCCATGTAGGAAGTGCCGTGGATCTTATCAGCCTAGCCCTCTTACTGATAAGCGATAGGAGTCCGGCTGCCGATCCGCGTGGTTTGGTAATCGCCTCGTAAATAATACTTTACCTGGCCAAAGATAAGCTACACCACAAAAAAAAAAAAGAAACCGTTTTGGGACACTCCAAGACTCCTACAAAATAATATGGAGGTACTTCGTTTTTGGTGGCCTTGTCTTTGCTGTCACTGTGTCACTTTGCACTTGGTGCCGTATGTAACATCCCAATGCCTAACTGTCAATGTTCAAGACTGCATAGGCGAATGACGGCTACAGTTTGGAGCCGGTCTTGGACTGAAATTGAAATTGTGTATAAAAAAATTGGTATAGAACAAATCTTGTGTTTTGCGCTGTGATTTTAGTTGTTTTCGATGGCACTACCACAGTGTGTTGTGGCTTGTAGTGGTGTTGCAACGCTAAAGTTAGCTAAATTATAAAATGCCAAATTGGGTAATTCCTAAAACGGAAATCGCCTATTAAGGTAATACGTGAGATGTAATACTGATCAATTGTTATAGACAGTTTCTTTCTCAAAGATATATTTATCTCGATTGATATAGCCAAAAAAAAAAAACAATTTTGACTGCCACTTCTTCGAGGTGGTCCATATGTGTTTCACTGGTTAATACAGTCTATGCATGCAAAATTATATACGTCCAATGGCCCAGCCATTATCGGTAGTTGGGGGGTCTCTGGTCTTTATTTCGTACTAGTCGTGATACCAGCCATTCAGCAGCATCCTCCACTCCAGTACCTTCCAGAGCGCTGATAGGTAGTACTCTGCTGTCTCTGGCATTCATCTTTTCTGCTATCTTGTTAAAGATCTCTTTAATGTCCTCTACCTCCAGTCTATCCTCACAGTCTTGCTTGTTGGCCAGCATCAGAATTGGAGTGCCTTCGATGTTCTCATTACTGACAATTGAATCGAGAGCATCTCGACATTGCTCGATACGGGCTCGGTCTGTTGAATCTACCACAAATACCACTGCATGCGCTTCAGTGTAGTAGCTCTCCCACAGCGAGCGAAGTCCTTCCTGACCCCCTAAATCCCACAGCTTAAGTAGCACACCATCCTTTTGAATATGTCCAACATTCTGCCCCACAGTGGGCGCAATTCGATCTGGTGGCAGACCCTTGGTGTCACTATATTGGGTCTTCAACCGCTCCAGCAGCGTCGTCTTGCCCGCATTGTCGAGTCCCAGAATTAAAACCGAGTACTCTTCTTTACGGGTAAGAGATGCATAGATTCCCTTTGCCAAGTGGTACATCTACCAAAGCACAAAAAGGCTGAAACCGTACGTCGAAATACTGGCGTGTGTGGTGTTGTAGATGGACTGGCAGCAGCAGCAGCAGCAGCAGCAGCCCTGGCCTTGGCCGGTCATTACTGAGACGTGCGGCTAGGTGAAATTTTGATTCAGCACTCACGTCAGTTAAGCTTGTTCATCATGGAAGATTACGAGTACGACGACAATGTGTATGATGGCAGCGAGACCATTGCTGTTGGAGAGCACGTGTATGATGAGGCCCAGCTTCTGAGACAGCAGGAGGCCCTGATGGTGGCCGCTCGTAAGGCAGCCTACGTGCCAGAGGCAGTTAAGGACTTTATTCTGTATTTCCAAAAGTGTCTTCAGGACAAGAATGTTTATGAGCTCCATGCATGCTACGACTCGTCATTCAAGAAACTCACTGAAAAGTTCTACAAAAACATGTCATGGCCTTCTCCAGAGCTGGCAGTGGCTCCTCTGGTGAACCACGACCAGCAGTTTCTTCTGTTTTACAAGGAAGTTTACTACCGACATCTTTATGCTCGAGGCCAACCTACTGTTGAGCAGCGACTGGATTCTTACCACAACTACTGCAGCTTGTTTGATTTCATTATCAACTCGGATGGACCCGTGGATTTGGAGCTGCCTACCCAATGGGCTTGGGACATGATCGATGAGTTCATTTACCAATTCAACAGCTTTTCTATTTTCCGATCCCGAGCCGCCAAGAAAAACTCGGCTGCTGATCTCGAACTTTTAGAGAAGAACATTGGTGTGTGGGGTGCTTATCCTGTTCTCAACGTGCTGTACTCGTTGGTCGGCAAGTCGAGCATTGTAGCTCAGCTCCGAGCTATCAACAGTGGCCAGGATCCTATTGCTGTGGCTGGCCCTCTAGGCTCTCGACCATTGTACAAGACTCTGGGATACTTCAGTCTTATTGGACTTCTCCGTGTGCACACTCTTTTGGGCGACTTTTCTTTGGCTCTCAAGACCATGGAAGACATTCAGCTTAACAAGAAGGCTCTGTTCACCCGAGTCACTGGCGCACACTTCACCACGTACTACTACGTTGGATTCTGCTACCTCATGCTGCGACGGTACGCCGACGCCATTAAGGCGTTCTCGCACATTTTACTGTACATGTCTCGAACCAAGAACATCAATCGAACCCCTCAGTTCGATTCTGTCAACAAAAAGTCGGAGCAGATGTATGCTCTGTTGGCAATTTGTGTCACCCTTTCTCCAACCAAGCTCGATGATGCTGTACACACTGGTCTGAGGGAGAAGTACAACGACCATTTGTCAAGAATGAACCGAGGCGGCCCCGATGCCATCAAGACTTTTGAGGAGCTGTTTCTTTTTGCTGCTCCCAAGTTCATTTCTCCTACTTCTGCCGACATTAATGACGCAGATGCCAATGCTGACCCGCTATACCACCACTTGAAGATCTTTTTGGAGAGTGTCAAGTCGGCCAACTTGGGATCGACCCTCAAGAGCTACCTTAACCTGTACGCTACCATGGACATAAGCAAGCTTTCAGGTTTCCTTGAGACTGACGTTGAGCTGCTACGATCTGCATTGGTTAGTTTCAAAGTCAAGAATAAGCAGATCAAGTGGAGCGAGGGAGAGTTACTACAGGGTGAGCCCGTCAATGTTTCCGAGCTCGACATTGCCCTGGAGAACGACCTCATTCACATCACAGAGTCAAAGGGCGGTAGAAAGTTTGCCGACTGGTTTATCAGAAACACTGCCAAGAATTATTCTGTGCAGGACTTTATTGCAAACCCTGAAAAGGAGCATGACAAGGCCAAGAAGCGACCTGTCAAGAAATAGCACTTTGTATGTACCGATGATCTACATAGTATTTTAAAAACGCATTGCTTGCAGTTGTTTTATTGTCCTCGGTCTGTAGCTCGTCAATTTGTAATAGTTACATATAAATATAGCACACTGCTCATTAAAGTAGTTGGTTGACTTTGGCCCACAACGATGTCCCCACCGGCCCTGCCAGCTTGCCAGAATCAAACCTGTTAAAAAAATCTATCGCGTCGTGTAGCGCCACTTGTGGACCTCGGGTCGCAATATACAAGCCACCTGCCACAATCAAAAAGGCTGTCATCATCCGCAGTACTGTCACCACGGTATAATATGCCATTCTGGCCATGTGTCCCAGAATCAACAGAGAGATATAGAAAATAATCAGCAGGAGAACTATTGATGCCAGGTCGGGTTGTGCTGTCACCACATTGTGCACAATAGGTTTTGCTGTCATGAATGCCTGTTTGAGCCCATAGTTGGCATACCGCCAAATTAGCTGAACGTAATCAATTCCAATCTCATCCATGGTATGTTTGGAATTCCTGTGATATGATAAAAAGATATTGCCAAGGTGATAGAGCCTATGCATCTCCATACCCCATCTCGATATATAAGGGTTTGTTGCTAGGTGTTGAAAGTCGCGGTTTACCTGAAATTTCCAGTCACTAGTGCCCTGAAAACATCTAATAGGCGATCTATACACCTGATAGTGTACGTGATATGACAGTGTTTGTCACAATTCGGATTCAAAAGTCTGACTGACGCAATTCCTTGGATGCACTCCACCAAAGCTGGTATTTGACTCTGAAAAAAGAATATCGAAGCACCACTAGCAATCAAACCGTGTTAATAGATTCTTCTCTACAATGGCGTGAAACACTCTGTAAGATATCCATTTCACTCTCTCTCTCTCCTCTCTCTCAACTCCTTAATCTGACTGCGCCATTGTCGACTGCAAAGCCAGATGCATATCTGTGGCAAAGGTCCCGTGACTTCAATAAGGTTCGCAATATCTCCTTTCCGACAGTACTTTGTTGTCGCTTTTAGTTAGTAGAATTCGGTAGTGCAATGGTAGTGGATACAGCATACTACGATCTGCTGGGCATCTCGCCAGATGCCTCGGAGCTGGAAATCAAAAAGGCATATCGAAAGATGGCCATCAAGCATCACCCAGATAAGAATCCAGACGATGAGCATGCTCATGAGCGATTCCAGGCGCTGGCAGAAGCGTATCAGGTTTTGAGCGATCCTAGCTTGAGGAAGAAGTACGACGAGTTTGGAAAGGAACAGGCGGTACCGGATGCAGGTTTTGACGACCCTACAGAATTTTTCAACCTGATTTTTGGAGGGTCTGCGTTCAAAGACTGGATCGGAGAGTTGTCGCTAATTAAGGATCTGACCCGTGCCATGGAGCTGGCTCAAGATGAAGAAGACGAACAATCCGAGTCTGGAACTCCAGCTGGTACTACAACCGAATCGAAAGATGGACACCCTGAGTCTGAGTCTGAGCCCAAATCCAAGTCGGAACCAGCCGAAGAAGAGCCTGTCGTACCAACAGCCACTGCTCAGCAGTCTCCTCCCTCTCCGATGCCTGCTTCACGGCCTACTGCTCATAGCAGTGGCGCGTCTACGCCACTGAAGGCAATTACTGCCGGGGATATGGATTCTGTCACCGCTGGTATGTCATCTGTTGCGGTGGATGACGACGAGTCGGTATCAGCCAAGGAAAAGAAGAAGGCCAAGGCTAAAGAGAAGAAGGCAGAAATGGAGAAATTCGAGCAGGAGCGAGAAAAGGAAAAGCAAGAGCGAATAGAAACATTAACCAAGAATCTCATCAACAAAATTAGCGTGCTGACTGAGAGCGATAAGAGCGAGGCTGCCGCTGTAGCATTCCGACAGAAGATTATACTGGAGGGTGAATCTCTTCGAATTGAATCGTTTGGACTCGAGCTGTTGCATGCCATTGGTTACACATATTACACAAAGGCCTCAACGTTGTTGAAGTCACAGGAGACGTTTGGGTTTTTCCGAGGTTTCGGCAGTCGGCTCAAAGAGAAGGGTGCTCTTATGAAGGACACCTGGAACACTGTTTCCAGTGCGCTAGATGCTCAGAGCTCATTACAAGAAATGGCCAAAGCAGAAGAGAAAGGAGGAGACGACTGGACAGATGAAAGACGTGCAGAAATGGAGCGTACATTGTTAGGAAAGGTGTTGGCGGCGGCTTGGAACGGATCTCGATATGAAGTGCAGAGTGTGCTGAGAGAGGTTTGTGATCGGGTGCTTTACGATAAATCTGTCAAGCTGTCCAAACGCATTGAAAGAGCACAAGCATTGAAGATAATAGGAAGAGTTTTCCGTGATATGCAGAGAACTCCTGAGGAAGCGGAGGAAGCGCAGATGTTTGAGGAGCTCGTGGCCGATGCCGCGCCCAAGAAGAAGAAGAAGAAGGACAAGAAGTCTACTTCATTTTCGGCTCCTACCACTGAGGTTCCTCCAGCTCCATCATCTTAATCATTAATGTAGTCATTAGTGTTTTGTGGTTGTACATTTGGCATATATATTGTGTATTCTTTCATTCAATGTTGATGATTTTAATTATAAATTTTTGCGCCTGTTCTTCTGGGCCTCTGCAGCAGGGATCCCTTGCTTGATATCTTCAGCAGCTAATTGATCAGCCTGGACTCGAGGAGGTATATCTTGTAACACAGTGGGCACGAGTGCTCGAGGAATCACTGCTACTCCATTTTCATCAGCCACTATTTCATCACCAGAGTTGACAATCAAGTCCGAACCAGGCACAGTCAGTGGGACATTGACACCGACAACTTTTGCCACTT
Organism: Sugiyamaella smithiae; assembly: GCA_030579815.1. Taxonomy (NCBI): domain Eukaryota; kingdom Fungi; phylum Ascomycota; class Dipodascomycetes; order Dipodascales; family Trichomonascaceae; genus Sugiyamaella; species Sugiyamaella smithiae. The sequence goes on from JAKTRV010000006.1 coordinate 283,762, forward strand.
TGTTTGGAGGGGCAATTCCCAGCCCATAGGAGAAAACGGGATATTGCAGAGCTCGATGCTCGTCAATATCCCGTACTTTGCCCAGCACCACAGTACCTCGGCATTGCAGATATGACGCTCGAGTTGACATCAGACCCCCATAAAGGGCATTTTTGAAACTTGTGTAGGGAGCGTTAGACAGCTGTGTTTCTTTGGTGGTGCCAATTACAATAACAGAGTCTTTAGGAGCACTGTCTATATAGTGGCCCTTAACTGAGGGTCTTGGGTCGTCTATGGGTGCATACAGCACTGTGTATGCAGGACCAGCCATAGTACCAGCACCAGATTGCCGTATTAGATTGGGAACATGGCCGCCCTCTGGCAGACTGTTCTTCACTAGAGCATCTGCTACGTCGCACGCTGAATAGTGCTCTAATTGTTTACTGATTGTAGACATCAACCTCCGGATTGTAGTTGCGGCGGGCATGTTAAACGGTTTCACAAAAATGCGTTCCTAATTATTTTCGTACTATATGCAATCAGCTAAACTAAAAATGTATCAGAACTTAGGTCATCACCATTTCATGGGTCAGCCAGACCTGGAATCCCAGCGGCGGCCTCCAACAGCGATGGTTTTAAGAATGACTTCAATCTACGGTATCTGCCACAGTCATATCTCGGGAATAAATCAGTCCTCAATCAACATAACTGGCGCAAGTACCGGCGAGTAAGGTGGAAAGACTGCGATTTTCAAAAATTTATACTCTATGGGTTTGGGTTTGCTCCGAGAGCTGTTGCATTAAATCGACTAACATTCAATAAACTATACAATGTATATACCAAAAACAACAAACTTTTGTATTATTATTTGTCCATCTCTGCCTCGGGGACTTCACGGGGCAACGAGTAAGGCTCTGTACCGTAGACAGGTTCCAGATCCTGCATAGGCTCTTCGTCTTCCTCTTTAATAATAAGGTTGATGATGACTCCAACAACACCAGCAATTGAATATGGTGTCTCCATAAAAATAACAATAGCGTCCAAGAAACCGCTGAGTCCATGGTTGTCGCCACTGTAAGTAAAGACAAATGAGAACCAGTTAGGAACAAGTAGAGCGGCGAATCCAACCATAAGCGAACAGGTCAGAACAAATCTGTCTCTTCGAGTAAACTTAACGGTGGAGATAACTCTGATTCCGGAAGCTGCAACAGAAGCAAACAAGAATGTAGTCATACCACCAAGAACCGGCTTGGGAATTGCCACCAATGCAGCAGCAAACTTGGAAAAGATACCCATGATTATAAGGAAGAAACAGCACCAGTATCCAGCAATTCGATTGGCACACTGGGTCAGCGAAATAACACCATTGTTCTGTGCAAACGTAGACATAGGAGTCACAGTCATCAGACTAGCAATTATAGAATTGAAGCCATCAGCCAAAACACCTCCCTGGATTCTCGACTCATACTCTTCACCCTCAACAGGCAATCGACTGACATCACAAGACGCAGTGACATCACCAATAGTCTCCATCATACATGTTATATAGACAGATATCATCGGTAATACTATGGGTCCATACACTTTTAATTTAAACGTATGAACCCAAAGGAAAGTCGCCACGGGAGCAGCATCGATAGAACTCCTGTCAAAGTAGCCACAGGCCGAAGCCACTATACAACCAACAATCAAGCCAATGACAACGGAGCAACTCTTCATAATAGGAGCTCCCCATTTTTCGCATACAATAATAGTGAAAAATACCAAGAAACCGAGTCCAACAAACTTAGCAGATCCCCAAGGTGCTGCTTGTGGAGCACCAACAGAAGGACAGATAGTCCCAGGGGTTGCACAGCCAGATCCTCCGACCCAGTCTTCGAAACCAGACTGTATCAAACTAGCTCCAATGAGAAGTACCACAGGTCCATTGACAATAGCAGGGAAAACCTTCTGCATTACTTTTGGAGGACAGAATGATAGCAGTACTTCAACGAGACCACAGACAGCAGCAGTTGCCAGGATAGCTCCGTAGCCATCTGGACAAGGTAGCTTTGTGCCATCAGCAGCTACAGGACAGAATCCATTGGAGTACATTTGGGGAAAAGCAGCACTGACCACAGAGATGGTCGAGAACGAGGTTCCCACTACCGATATCAGACCAGTACCGAGGTAATACTTTGAGTTTAGTAAGTGGAACCTGGTGATCTGGACGAGTGACAGGAATCCACAAGCAATGAGCGAAACTGACACCAGGTATTGGGTCTGGGCAGTCTCGAGATTTGCAGTGGACGCGATGATCAAAGGAGGAGTGACGATTCCAGCCAACATGGCCAACGAGTGCTGAAGACCTAGCAGAAACCCAAGCACAATTGGCATTTCATCATCGAGGCCAAAAAATACCGTAGACTTCTGCTTCTTCCTGCTCGAGTAGAATGGAATTCGAGGCGTGAACAGAAACGCATAGTCGAAATCTCCCAGTAATCCCTCTCTAGTGGTGAACTTCTTGACAACCTTGGTCGCCAGAGACTTGGGACTACGTGAGTACACTGCAGGTTCGGGCAGCTGGACTGCAATAGTGTCTTCAAGAGCTTTTCCTGTCATGACAATGCTTTCTAGTCCTTTCTCTGAGAGATCACGCACAAAAAGTCTGAAGACAAATCAGAGATTTTCTGCCCCATTTATATTGATCGTCTCATGCACTTGGATCAGGGATTTTGTTCCTGATAGCATCGGATAGGCCCGAGATAACTTGCGCGCATCCCATGTCCTAATACGGCATACTGATAAGATTGGCTCCTGTCCTGTTAACATCCACGCACAGTACGTGATGGGACCCGGTTGTGATGGCAACAGAAGTCGGGTGTGCTGGATCCAGAGCTGGCATCAGAGGATATATTGGCCAATTATATTCGTATTTTGCAATTTTGTTTTATAAAAACACTGTATTCTTATGTCGTTTACCGGGCTCTTCTTATCTTCTTATCTTTCTTGCATAGACTGGTCGGCTAGCAAATCAAATACGTCTCTTGTGACGCATATGCACCACCGTACCTGTCATCGGCCAAATCCGACCTTGAGATGATGATGTACGTTCATTGCCGCGGAGCTGCAACCATCTATCGAATACCCCAGACCTTTATCGAGATTTTGACAACCGTTCGAGCTGATTATGTAGCCTTTTAGAGCTGATTCATGAAAACGATTTAACGGTGTTTCCACCATTACTAGGCGTATCCAGACCAACCATACCACCCCTTTCAGGCTGAAAAGCTCTATATAGCTGAATCAGCCTGTCACGATACGCTGTGGCACCTTTGAATTACCATTTCATTCTCTTCCCAATTACAAAATAAATTCAATGTTTCGTCGCTGAGGTGCACCTAATATACTGTCACGCTGGTACAGGTATATGCGGACAGTAATTAACTTACATAGGGTAAACAAAAACAGAGCTCATGCAACTGGCAGGCCTGTGCTGACACAAGCCATATACAAATGCATATTGCACACGGCTGGCATCTGTCCACTGATGACAGGAGACGCCAGAACTGTGATGGTCGATTTGATTGCCAGACATTCAGACCAATCGGATCTGTAGACAGCTTTTCTGATTGCTGATTCTACTTGGCTGATACATTATCGAGCCATTGTAGTAGATTTTCTAGCTGCATTAGTGCGACGCCGCCGATCGATGGTTGCAACTGCAACTGCAAGGAGAGCACGCCAAACTTCAGCAGACTTCAACGTAAATGACCCTCCTACAGTAGAAACCACAGCAGCAACCACGTATTGGGTGGTGCATTGGGTGCGGTAGTTTTTCCAGTAACCCACCAGCATCGAATTTCGCAGTCACCGCATTGATGACTGCATCATCGTGCACCTGCTGCAGTGACTCAACTGTTTTGGGATACAGTAGCTTTTTTTTTTTGCATGCGCGGCTCGGCCGGCTGTGGAGCAGCTAGGGCTAAAACACTGGCAGGGTGGCATTCTTCTTCTTGTTTTAACACGCAACTGGTCTTTGGCCAAAACATAACCTTCAACAACAACTGCTGCTCCTTGAGATACCCATCACTCGGAGCCTGTTGCTGTTATCCAAAGTCCCCTTTGGTATTTCTCTGGGGCCAAAAGTTCGCGTTATCCTTGAACTGGTGCGCACTCATCCACGCTTGTATGGCAACTGTGGACACAGTGTTTTACTGGCAACAGTGATCGGTTGTAGTCGACCACTGACAAGGTAGCGACCCGCTGGGAATCAACTAAACCACTCAGACACTTTAACTAGTTGTCTTTGCGAGGTTCCTGGTATAACCCTTTTGAAAGTGTTGTAAGCGAGCTTTTCACTAAGCCTTGCTTGAGTTTCGTTCTTTGCTGTTTTTTTTTTTCTGTCCTTTTTCTTTCGTGCTTTTTAATACCATACAGACAATATGCCGGCCATTCCATTTTACAACGGCCAAGTCATATCACCGCCTGACCACGTTATGGGGGGCATCGCAGAGCCTGCTATGTTGGCACCTCACTACCAGCAGGTGCCGCCCCCTGGCTATGGCGCCCCGATGGTGATGGGGTACTATGGAGGAATGCCTCATCCGCATTACGATGTTAATCAGGCCCAGCATATCCAGCACCATCGTCCGCTGCCACCTCCGCCTCCTCCCAGTGGTCCTGGCCATCTGGTTGCTAAGCAGCAGCCACTATATGACCAGAGGTACAAGTCTGCAAGGTTTCAAAAACCGCAACAACAGCAACAGCAACGAGCAATATACGAGCGTCATAGAAGCACCGGTAATAGTTTACACGGTGCACCGCCAGCTCACCACCTGGCGCCTGTTGGCTACGGTCAACATGGCACTAACCACAACCAACCGACCTCTCACCGCCATCATATGACGGCGGTGCCAGGCCAAGTGGCTACTTCAGCCACGTCCTATAACGGGACTACATTTTACTTTCCATCGGTTCCTCTTGACCAGATGCCTCCTGCTCCGAGCTCCAGTACGACGTCGGCTCATGCCGCCCCGCCGCTTCCAAAGGTTAACAAGTCTGCCCCTGTAGGTGGTGTGTCTGCAACCTTGGATTATGAATTAGAGACTATGGCTGGGTTCTTAGCAGAAATGTCTGCTGGAGTAATGTGCAGAGGTATTTGGAACACGCATGAGATGTCGGCGTTCAGGAAATTTATCTTCCAGGTTCTAACTGCCACCCGGTTGCCCAAATCCACCATTGTTTTATCACTGGTGTATCTTTCCAAGAGATGGGCGTTGCCAAATCTCCCTGATTTAGAGCGAGAGCCAATGTCTGCCTATAAGATGTTGATTGTTTCTTTGCTGCTTAGCAATAAGTTCAACGACGACAATACCTTTACAAACCAGTCTTGGTTTGAGGCTACTGGTATTGCAGTTAGCGACTTGACAGCTATTGAGACCAGCTGGCTCAGGGAGATCCAGTGGAGTTTATTCTTGCATGACAATGATCTCAAGGGATGGCATAAATGGGACCATTGCTGGTCTGTTTATTTGTCTAGAGCCAAGCCAGTTAGTGGAAAGTCTGACCAAAAATACCCAGTAAGTGTCCATAATGAGCCGGCCGCCACAAACCACGCTGGCCATGTTTCACAGGGTACTAGTCCCGCTAAGCAAGGTTATACCATTCCACAATGGTTCGAGACCGCGCACAAACAGGACCTCAAACCAGCTCCGGTCTCAGTTCCTGAGTATCGTGAGAAGGAAAGGCCGTTTGTTTCATACTTTCAACAGTCATTTGTTGGACAGTCCAATTACGACGAGGAGAAGGCTATTGGTGATGGCTCTCCTTATATGGACAGGGGATACAACTCCCGACGAAGACGATATATGCAGATGCCACATCCTTCATATTACATGCCAGCTTACACCCATATGGCTTCATGTAATTGTAATGTGTGCGTCTTTGAACCAGTTCGTCATAGAGGGGCTTCTCCCTCTAATCGCTGGTTCAGTTCTTCTTCTGTAGTTGCTTGCTAACCATTTCAAGAAAATGATTGCGGCAACACACACACATAATCACCTGAAAATTAATATCTAGGATACCACTTTGTTGGTCTTGGTTTCTTCTGCCTGAAGGGCATAAAAGTAATTTCTATTCGTTTCTAATGTGTTTGCGATGGCATATTTTAATTGGGTTTTGCCTTTTGGCATCGGTAGATTGGGTTATAAAATAGGTTTTCAGTTATCTGATTAAAATAAATTCACAGCCATAATGCTTTGTAGTATTTCTCAAGATTGAACGCAATTCTTCAAGGTACAAATACAGTAAGGAACGAGAGCAGTTTCCTTAGAGATGCTTTAAAGTCTGCAAAGACTGCTTGCATACGTCGCCCCATATTCGAATACCTTCCTCTGCTTGTGATGTCGTGAGGTACGCAAAGCATACTCTGAAGCAGTTTTTATCTAGAGAGCATACCGACGGATCGCCTGCAACTTGGAAATTGAAAGCTTGAGCAAGCACAACTCCTTTTTCTTGGGCCATTGTGCTTATCTTATCTCCATCGTACTGAGCCGGTAAAGTTATCCAGAAGAAAAACCCTCCCTGGCCACCTTCAATTTGAGTTCCTTGTGGGAGATATTTGTTTAAACAATCGTTCATATTTCTGGCTCGGTTCCCTAGGTCGGCACATAACCTGGCCACCACATCATTGATACGCCCAGTTCTGAGAATGACTCCCACAATCATAGAGTTAAGATGCGCTGGAGTTCCTCCCGACCGAACTGCGCCACCAGAACACAATTGCTTTGCAAGCTGCTTAGAAGCAGTTTCCTGCCAGCCAAGGCGAATTCCTGCTCCTAATAATTTAGAAAACGAACAATTTGAAATGACGTTTCCATGGCTGTCAGGGTTCAATAAACTCTTTCGATCCAAGCTCACAAAGCTGGGTGGGAGCGTTATGCTGTCATCATACTTTAGGAAATCGTAGACGTCATCACATAAGATCAACATGTCGTGCTTTCTTGCTAGTTCCAACAGACGCATCCTGTCTGCAAGAGGGAGAACACTTCCTCGGGGATTAGAGAAGTTTGGAACCACATACATCACGTATCTGTAGATTTTAGGACGGGGCTTGCTCTCGTCCCGAACCAAATCAATCACTTTGTCGATGGGGACTGCTTCACAACTGTCATCGAAGTGCTCGAGTTGCTTCTGGAGTGCATCCAGATCCAAACTACCTCCAGGATTCTGAGTGACAGGTGATAGTTTTCCCGAGAAGCCAGCATCCAAAAGAACGGAATTGATTAAATAGTATGTTGGCGTGACCACAAACGCCTGTCGAGTATAGCCAGTATGAGGTGAAGTACATAGTAGCAGAGCATTGCATATACCATAACTGGCACCGTTAGTCAGATTAATGCAATCAGGATCTAAATCTTCTCCAGGATGCGTCCAGTCAGCGATGGACTTTCGAACCGTTACAGCTCCAGGGTCTGATCCGTATGTCAAAGGATGTCGAACCTCATCGTCAACGTCTCCAGCTCGCTGCTCTTTGAACAACAATTGTGTCGCTTCTACAATGTATTCGCCACACCAATCAAGGATGTCATTAGACTGGTGCCCCCGAAAGAAGTCTATTTTCATCGCAATCACCTTTTCGTCCCTATGGGCTATAGATTATACTGCAGTTAGTGGTGTGCGTTTCGAGGAAAGGTTATGAGGCGATGGCATGCGCGCTGATAAGATGTGCCTGATGCCACTATAGGGAACAACATAATTATTTTAATAATGAAATTTTTTAAATAAATAAAAAAAATAATGGTAGCTAATTCCGTTCATCGTCAATCGTGTTATGCTATTTGCGAATCTGCTTTAGGGCACTGGAAGCTGTAGATGCCAAGTGCACAGGAACCGATCTGGTTATGGTCAGAGGCGGCACTGCTTCTTCTTGGAGTTGACTCAGATTGTTGGGATCCAAGCTGGATGTGGGGCTAGAGCTGTTTTCTTTTTCTATCCGAGAGGGAGCCATTTTTTTGTTGATCCCTAATACCGATGGCCTGGATGGCCGGGAAAGGGAGCGCTTGGTGAGCTCGCCACGGACGCCAAATGTTGTCTTTTTCGTGTTGGGTATATCGTCACTCATTGAAGTGTCATTTGTGTCGCTGATATTGAGCGATTGTGTATCGACCTCTTGCAATGGGCTCATTGGAGGCGGTGGCTTTGGACTATCGACATCCGGAGTGTCATTCCATCTCACTCGTTTTGTGGGCTTTTTAGCACGCAGAGGCGAACGAGCAATAACTGATGATCGCTTCAAGGCTCGAGGACTCTTCTTCTTCATCACAGACACTCTCCTTGGAGATGCAGTGGTTGGTTTGCGAGGTGAAGACTTTGTAGATGGAAACAATTGGCTTTGCTCCACAGCAGTTACAGGGTCAACGTCAATAACTCCCTTCATTTGCTCAACTAGCTCCTGCTTCATCAACGAAAGTTCTCCCAGCACTAGCGTAGGCTCTTCAGAAGCAGACTCGCTAATGTTGTTCACTCTGGAAATGCATTTAACAACAACCTCTGCAATGGCCTTGAAAGATCCCACCCCAGTTATCTGCACACTGTTGACTTGTCTCAGAACGTCATTTTCTAGAGATGCCCTTTTGAGGTCAACAAATGTCTGGAACGCTTGAGCATCTTCACTGGTCCAGCCAGGAACTGAAGCAAGCCTGCTTGCGATTGTTGATGAGGCGTTAGTAATTGCCATTGCAACGTCTTGAATGCTCTCAAAATATTGAGAAAGATTTGCCTGCTCTTGGATCAGGTTGGATTTGGCATGTTCAAGTGGAACCTTGATTGTGTCCAGCACCTCGCTCTCTGCAGCCTTATTGATGGCCTCCAGCAAGGCATCGAGCTGCGACACTTGATACGAAATGGTCCGTAACCGTGTCAAGCACTTTATTCGCTGCATGTTATCCTGGATAATTTTAGCAAAAGAGTCTTCAAGTCCACCCTGGGCTTTGACAAGCATCTCACTACAGTTTGCCCGCTCTTGCTTGTATTTTGCAAGAGCCTCTTCGACGACCTTGGATTCTCGGGCTCGTAGCTCTTCAATCTCTGCTCTCTGCTCAGTGATCATCTTGAGATATGATCCAACATGCCTATCAAGATTGTGCTGATTACGTGAGACCTTGGTCTTGATCTTTTTTGCCCGGTCTGCATATTTCAGAGTATTCAAGGTCTCGTCGTAGTGCTGGCTAGATGGACTAACACACACAATCATCACCGTCTTGCAGTTTCCTCCCAAAGAAAACTTCAACAGACGAGTGAGCTTAGAATCTCGGTAAGGGACGTGACCACGCTGCCTGGGGTCACACAATGCATTGATGCAATTTCCTAGTGCCAACAGCGACTTGTTTATGTTGGCACCCTCAATCAACCGTTCACCACGGTTTTTGGTCGCCGATGCCCTTTCACTACCCGCCAGATCAATAATTGACAAAGTCGCAAAAGTATGGGCTTCGCTCAACTCGGCAGTTCGAGCCTTTTGGGTGATGTTTATTTGAAGTACTGCATGCGATCTCGACGACACTTCGTTTGCTTCAGTTGGAGACATTGTTCTGTTTTGGTTTCCCAGCAGTATCATATCCATGACTTGATCCACATTCTCAGGCTTGTGAGAGCTGAGGTTCGAAACTGAGATGTGTCTGTCGGCGTCTTCTCTCAATACAAGGGGTCGACGAGGACCCGACAAGTTAGGCTCCAGGAGATCTCGAATTGTCTCATTATAAATTTCTAAGTACGACAAAGACAGCTCTACAGTCTTTGTATCCTTCAGAGACTCTATCTTTTCAAATAGCTCCTTCATGGTGAGGAAAATGATGCCTGGTTGTTGAGGAGTACCACTAATAGTGTGAGTTTTACCACACCCAGTGGCTCCATATGCAAATACAGTGGCATTATAACCATCCAAAACGTTATCAAGTAGAGGCTGAGTGGTGTTACTATAGACGTCGTTCTGGGTCGCAGTGTCGTCAAACAATCTGTCAAACACAAAGCGATGCTCCCTGATTCTAGCTGTGGACCCTGATATTCTACCTCCACCAGGAGTCGTCGTTCCACCCAGTACCGCCTGCTGCATTTTCGCTACCGGATTGCTCTCTGGAGGATCGAATATCAACATCTTATCGTCGACAACATTTATGATTTTGCGAACTTTTTTGGCTGAGTACCGTAGGGCACTGGTCGAGTCTGAGCCAGCTGCGAAGCTTCCATCTCCAAGAAACACAGGCTCGCTTGGAGATTGCTGGAGATGCAATTGCTCATTTGCAGTAAAGGGACGTACCCGCACAGTGACGGTTATCGTCGACTCTTTGCTTGCCATGTAAACCTTTGGGGAACTTGATAAGTTTGTGATCAAGCGCCTGTAAGATATGTTTACAGCCGTTGTCACGGCAACAACGAACAAGCGCGGTCTCGTAGCCGTGCGATGCGTCAAAAGAAATTAAGCTTTTTGGTGGTAGCGACACCAACAAAAATATAACATGCGTAACATGTATAGACCATTAACTAAATATATATACAAAAACCATCATATCGTCGTGGCTTGCACAGCTGGTTCAACCATGGTCCTGTATTGAGCAGCTGCTGTGGGATTACCGGCGTCGGTCATTGTTTGGGATGCGAGATCGCATACTCGCCGCGACCGAACAACTCCAAAGGCCTGACAGTCGTATATAAATACTTGCCGGGCCAACAACGCATCTTTTTTCTTATATGCTAATTGGAGAATGCAAAGTATGGTGTCCTGATTGAATTTCACTCCATAATCAAACTGGGCTCTGCTGTACAGTTCCAGACAAGCCTCAGGCTCAGTAGACACAGATGCAAGCAAGACATTGAGCAAAAGGGTTCTCACTTCCTCGCTATGGGCGGGGTTTCTAAGCTCGGTTCTGAATCGCATTTGCATAGACGCTGATTCGGCTAATGCTCTAGTCAGAATAGTGATGTCGCGAAGGTCCACTTCAGCGGCTTTGGAGCCCATTCGGCATATAGTGTTCAGAGCAGCTTCCAAATCGCCAGATTTTCCAAATGCTTCTAGCAACGAAGTGAACTGTATTCCTGGGTTTGAATGTTGCGGCAGATCTAACGCTTGGCGCCTTCTACGGTCCCGAAGTAGCGCCCATCTTGCCATGGAAACATCACCGTTCCTGCCGCCTATCTTCAGCAATTGCTGGTAGCACCAGTCATCCAGTACAACTCTACCGGGAATGCCAGCAGTTCTCCATGCCCACTCTACATTGTCGTAGTGCTCTTGCCGGCAGCAGTGGGATATGAAAATGCCCCACGTCCTTCCGTATACTTGCCCACTACTATACAAATGCTCCATTATCTGCCTGCTGAATTCCATATCACCATATTTAAGAACAGAAATCAACAAAATCTCATATATATGATAAGGGAATTTGATGTCACCGCCATGTGCAGACACTATCTGCCGCAAAGAGTTCAAAGCTCCTTCAATATTGTCTGATCCAATATCCAGCGTTAATAGATATTCCAATATCCTGTTCTTTTGGTTATTGGTGAAAGAACCAGAGTTAGTCCTATTAATCAGCCTAATAAATAATTTGTTCAAGAAAGGATCACCGTGACCAACCACAAGCTGGTACAGCACCTCCAAATCTTGGAATGAAATCAGATGCCCTTGGGACTGCATATCTTCCGCAGCCAGAATGGCAGCGTGACTCTCGTCAAGTGTGAAATCACCTTTTTCATATATGGATTGTATCAACTGGCCTGAAACCTGTGGATCACACTTTCCTTCAGATTTTAACTGGAGAGCCTGCTGCACCAGCTCTGTAGGCTCGGACCAGTACAGCCTTCGCAGACCCAGATGCTGGCTACGAGCGATTGGTAGCCTGCACACCAGACATCCTCTGCGGAAACCTTTGAGCATTGCTCGATATTTGCGGTTCAGAAAGCAGCAGGAATATTCTTGGGCGTGACAGATTTCTGAGGTGGTCTTATTATATAGATAGGTTCTTCACAATTAAGTAGATATGCATACTGCTGGACGGCTCAATTTTTCACTCTTCAATGCTGCGAAGTGCTACAGTGAAGGTAAGTTCCAAGAGATATTTCTGTCTAATACAGTTCCCCGTGGGATCTCGAGTGGGCTTAGTAGGAATTAGGTCAGTGAGACCGGCCGTGGCCCCAATAGGGGTGCGGTTCAACTCCACTATTCAGAGCGAGATCGCTCCAGTTAGCAGTGAAAGTGCCATAGAGACAGTCCAGAAGATTGTCGAGGTGGTGAGCCCAGATCAGATAGGATATTTTCAGTCTGTGGGACTTGCACAAAGCTGGATCTGGCCTCCAGGTCTGTTTCAACACATTTTTGAGCATGTCCATTTGGCCACTGGCCTTCCATGGTGGGCCACTATTGCCGCTGTAACAGTTGGTATGAGAGCGGTTCTGTTTCCTTTGTACTTGAAATCATCCAATGCCACCGCAAAGATGGCCACTATAAAGCCCCAGCTCAACCAGTTGATGAAAGAGTACAATGAGAGTGCGGACCCTATTGCGGCCCAGAAGACTCTTTTGCAAAGGCGGAAGCTCATGCTGGAGAACAACATCAAGACATCCCACCTCATGCTACCTCTTGCAACGGTACCATTTTTTATTGGGGTGTTTGCGGGACTTAACGGAATGGCAGGTGTTCCCGTATCAGGTTTAGTTTCCGAAGGAGCTTTGTGGTTTACCAACTTGGCAGCTCCAGATCCATATCTGGGTCTACAACTCATCACCGCTGGTCTTTACTCGCTGACTTTTAAAATGGGTGGAGAAACTGGAGCTACCAACATGTCACCGGCAATGAAGAAAGTTTTCACGTGGATGCCATTGATAGCAGTTCCTATGACTATGTCTCTTCCAGCAGCAACTTGTATGTACTTTGCGCTGAACGGTCTATTGTCTGTGTCTCAGACCACCCTTCTCAAGTCTCCTTCTTTCCGAAACATGATGGGTCTGGCGCCCATGGTCAAGGCCCCTCTGGATCCTAGCGAGAACGTTTCTTTCACGGAGACTATGAAGCAGACCTTTGAAAAGGCAAAGCAGCGAGCTGAAAAGGCGCAGCGAGAAGCTGACCGAGAAGCCCGTCTCAAGGCAGAGAAAAAGGCCGATGAAGCTAGCAGATATGTGCAAATATCCAAAAAGCGAAAATAGAAGACTGTAAATAATATATATGTGACCATCACATTAGTGATTAACCGTCAGCCTTTAGGGTTGATATGTGTGTGATTGCGAATAAATGAATTTGTTTATAAAAAATCTAAATGATCATCCAGTATGCCTAAAGCTTTGAATGTGGAAACCTCTTCTGTTCCTTGATCATACTCTGAAACTGCTTTTCGATTTGCTCAGATGGGAACTTGAGTCTGAATTCTCTGGTTGCATTTCGGTTCTTGGCTGCTTCCTTGGCCAACGCTGTGCCTCGTACGTATCTTTTGTTAATAAACTCCTTAATAGCGGCAAAAGTCTCGTCAGGCATGTCAAATGGCACAAGATGCTTCCCTCCAGGGATAATTGCTCCAGTTCCGTGTCGCAACGCAGCCAGCATTCCAGTGTGTGATTCAGGGGGGTTCCAGTCGTATACATCACCAGTGACATGCAGTACCTCGCAGTCTATGACAGGGAGCAGTCGCATAAGGTCTCGCAGAGTCTTATCTGATGACATATAGGAAATCAATTGATGGTCAAGAGTAGCCTTGCATTCAACCGTTCCGTCAGGATTCTTGATAACAGAGCTATCGATATAGTCCTGCTGCACTTTAGGATGGAATGTTCGGGATACACCTTCCTCTTTCATATACTTGACATATTCGTCTTCGCTGGCAAACTTTGTTTTGATGAACCTCTTTAGTTTGTTGAATCGACGACCTACAAATTCAACAACAGGTGGACTGTCATAAAATTCAGATTCCATAAAACCGACAGGGTCAATGGCGATAACTGAATCAATGAGGCCTGGCTCAAGTTGTGCTGCGTGAAGCGACTGGGATCCACCCATTGAATGGCTGATCAACATAACAGGGCCAGAAACGTTCAAATCTCGAATGACATGGCCAATATCACGGCCGCCATCTGCCCAGGAAGCATGGAATCCGAGCTTTCCATTGTTAAGCAGACACGAGTCTCCACAATTCACTGTATCCAGCGCAGCAACCACGCCAAGCTTGTCACCGAACTCATCAAAGCACAATTGAATCATATACTGCCATATCTCTTTGTTCATTTGAGCACCATGCACAAACACCAAATTAAGAAGCTCAGTTGCATCTTTGGCAGAGTTATCGAACCGTGGGTCTTGATATGTCGCATACACTACTTTGAGTCTGTCATCTGGACTTATGGTTTCATACCACGCTTCTCGTGGGAAGTGGGCATCAACAACATAAGTCTTCTTCTCCAACATAATGAACGGTCACTTTGTGCGCGAAGAGAGACGTTCAAATCCAGCTTTGTGCGTCAATGATTAGTGTTTTATATATGTACCCCAGAAATTGCCCAGTTACCTCGGCTGAGCCAGATTCCCGGGTAAACTACAACGTCCGCTACCACAATCACTCTAGACCACTCCGCGGAGTTACTAGCTGGGACAGCGTTATGAGACGGTTATCGGCCTCAACTAAGAGCCGGTTTGCCAGAGTGCGGTCTTGGTTCTCGACAACTAATTAGTTAGCTTCATATCTGAGTTGTGCTTGTGCTTACCAGAAATTGATTGTACCTGATCACCGACTATGACTGTAAACGACTCTTTGTCAAACAAAATAATGGTACCTGTTGAAGGATCAATATTGAACAGATGACCATCAATTGGAACATCATCAACGCGATGAACTGTGACCACTAAGCCACGGGATGATTCGTCCATACTCACAAGTAGTGGGCTACCGAATGTTTAATAGACGAATTGAGAGGCGTGCAACTTTGCAATGATACACAACAACAAACTGCTCAATTAAATCGCAACGTCCCCAGCTAATATATATTATATACTGCAAATTTTAAGTGCTTTTAGCGGTCATGTATACTGGTGACAATGAATTAGTCCTGCCTGGGCTGTTTAGGCTAATACAGGTTGAGACCAGGCGGCTGACCCTACCCTCCTGACATGGGCAATTCATCATCTCAGGAAGAAGGAAAGCGAAGCCACCGCAAGGAGCTTCAAACCCACTCGCGGTCGGCCAGCAACGACAGGATCCCTCCGGTTCCTCATGGATTTGACAGGTTGAGCTCGGGGGCCACTACATCGGTGACCAAGGAATCGGCCACGGCCACACCCCATGGCGTCGTGGACAACTCATCATCGGAGCCCAGCTTCCAGCACCAGGAATTCAGCCATGTGGAGACAGTGGAACCAATTGCATCGGCGCCTGCAGCACCAGAGCCTATTCGACGACCGGGTATGCCTCGGAGAAAGTCGACCATTCTTCTTGATGATCCGGAAGTGGCAGAGATTGACGACGAAGAATTGGAGCTGTCAAAACTCAACCTGGCTTCCAACGATCTCAAGCCTCTGTCCCGAGCAGGATCAGGCGAAGAGGTCGAACTGAGTAACCAAAATGAGTATGATGGCAACCATTACGATACAGTCATTGAGTGGAAGCAGGGAGGAACTAAAGTTTATGTAACAGGAACGTTTACTGGCTGGCGAAAGATGATAAAACTCACCAAAAGCGCCAGCGGAGAGTTCTCGACAATACTTCGACTTCCCAAGGGAAACCACCGACTGCGATTTGTGGTCGATAATGAGATGCGATGCTCAGACTATCTGCCTACTGCAACCGATTCCATGGGTAATCTGGTTAACTATATAGAGGTGGGCGATCCATCCGATCTCAACATTGTTCAGCCTCCCGGCCAAGCGAACGCACCGTCAACCGTTGTCACTGGAGGCGACGGCGGAGGCGACCTTGACGAAGATAACCGGTACGACAGCTTCCACGATGACGACAATGTGGAGATCGAGCCAGAATTGCATTTTGGCACCAACATGCCGGAGTACTGTAACGACGCTGAAGCTCTGGAACGGTTGGTGACCGATCTGCAGAGTCCTCCCCAGCTGCCTCCACATCTGGAAGGAGTCATTCTAAACTCCAATTCCACCGAGAAGGACAACAACAGTATTCTGCCCATTCCCAACCACGTGGTTCTGAACCACCTGGCTACCACATCCATCAAGCACAATGTACTGGCAGTGGCATCGATATCGCGGTACTCGCGCAAGTATGTGACGCAGATACTATACGCTCCATTGTAGACGACTGGGTCTCAAATAAGCCAATTTTAATATATCTCGGCTAAGTGCAGCGAGGATCTGCCTGTCCCCGTTGTGTAGCCGTTGACAGTATGCATCAACCAGTGCGGGTCCAATTGCGGTACATACATGTCGCGTGGGTTTAAATATAGGCCGCGAGCCCACCATCTCCCATACATGTATGGATGCGTCAGTGCACATCAGTACATGTGTGGTGCGGACGGTAATGCGTCAGCTTACATAACTATACATGAGTTTAGTCCCATTATTATTATAATTATCTTGCTACTATTATAATATCGCTATTTTTGCCGGTTGTAGTAGGGCTGACATTAGGCTGCCTCGATCTCGCCACCGCCCCTCCCTTGGCCTCGTTGGCGAGCGTCCCGACGCGCTTTTTTTCACATTAGCCGTTAATGGCTGCTGCCGCACCAGCCTAATCCCCAAACTGCATATTGTGGTACACGTCCCGCCAAACTACTGCTCACAAACTGCGTGTGGACTTGCGCCCCCTGGCACCTGCATCTCTGTCCACTTCATTGCAGCGTAGCGATCCGCCCATTAAAGTTGCAACTGAGGCTTGCCCCCCCTTTACATCGACCCTGACCTCGAAACCCCCTTAAGTAATTTCCAGCCCAATTGTAAACGGTTAGTTAGGCGGCCACGCGCTTGTGTGACTTGACTATCAACCGTTTGTCGAACCCAATTCGAGACCAGTGATTTTTGTCGTTTTTGCTGACTAGGCACTGGCTTGTCGGTGTTTATTTCCAGTCTAGTCCTGGCAGCTGTAGGCGCGCGTTGGAGCCTACACAATTGTAAGTGCCTACCTAGCAACTGTTTCTGTCCACCTTCCCCCCTTACACTTGTTGACCCCCTGTTTTTTTTTTTTTGAGTTGGTCGATATTCTGTAGCAGTGGAGTCTGACATTTGATTTGCTCGGCGATTGTGAATGACAGGGTCTGGCTCATTGACTGGTTGGTGTTTGTGGATCTGCTATTTGATCCTCCTTGGCAGTTAAAATTTGACTGCCACCAACATGTCGGATCGGGTTCGCCATCTTCTGAGGCCGTCCAATACTGCCGACTCGGTGAGTCCTAATATCAACAAAGATGGATGGGTCAATCGTCATGCCGTGTCTGTGCCGGGTCCGGTCCAGTCGCCTTCTATAGCACCGTCCAATACCTTCACCACTAGCTCCACACTGGTGCAGTCAAATGGATCGACCAAAGTGCCATCCATTCATGGGCCTAATGCTCCTGCGCCTATGGCATACTCTTGGAGACTGACGAGAGCAATATTAAAGGGCTCGACGTTAACGCTGTACCGGCCATCTCAAGATCTTTCAATTAAGTCTTTTGATCCGTTTGCGTTACCCCCTACTCCATCTCCCACTGCTGCGACTCATGCTCCTCCTCCTCAGCGGGCGCCATCCATAACGTCGTCCCACCGAAGGGTGGCATCCTCTATCGGCATACCCCAGCGATCGACAACTAATCACGTCCAGCCCAATTCTGCTGCTGCTGTTTCAAATGGTACGCTTAATCTGGGGTACAGGGGATTCGATGTGCACCCTGATCTAGTGTTTGATCACAACGGTTCTATAGTCGATGGTTCTCTCGAGGCTGTGTGTCATACGATTGTTTTTGGCGATGACGAAGAGTTCACTCGTACCGCAGTTTTGGCACTTCCGTTAATGGGCGACATTGTTGTTGGATTGGAGCTGATGCGTGACTATGTGAATAATGTCCGGCCCTCTGCCAACACCATAGGAACGTCGTCCGATATGATTGCTCTGCGCGTACAGATTGTAATAGACACAATCCTAACCAACTTCAAGGGGATGCTACTTAACGTTAATGTGCATGGGGTTCTGCAGCAGCTTGCTGATGCCGTCAGCTCCTATAACGACCAGATCTCCACTTCGCTAAAGGTATCAATATATCAAGAGCATCAGCGGATGAACAACATGTTGTCATATAGTCGGGAGCGTTCTGAAGTATTATGGAGTATGCAACCTAAAGTTGGCGACGGAATGTCTGAGCGTCTTCAGACGTTACTTGCCCGCATTGAGACTGCACAGGACCCAATGATGGCATCTAAAAGTCTAAAGGGCCACGGACACAATCATGCATTGCCCGCTCAGTTCACAAGTATCCCCCCTGACTTGTTTCTCGAACTGACTAGCACAGATTTCCTGGCCGCCCAGATATCTTATTTCCATCTCAAGTTTTATAAGCAGTGGTCACCAGCCATTGATATCTCCCTGCTATTTAAGACCTCTGGAAAGTACTGTCGCTATAATCCACTGGTGTTTGATTCATCTAGGCCTCATTTTCTGGGAACACTGATATTAGAGCATTTTATAACTGGAAAGTATGAACGCCAGGGTGACGTTCAGAGTGGTCTGCTACTCACCCACTGGATAAAACTGGGCAACGAACTAAAAGCCTGTGGAGATCTAGTTGGGTGGATAGCCATTCTGATGGTTATATGCTCTCCCCCCATTTTGCGTCTAAGAGATGCATGGGCCCATGTCCCGCTAGATATGCGAGAGCAAGTTGGCAAAGATTGGGGTCATGAGCTTTTTGAGCTGGATAGACGTGCGAAAATGGATCTCATGTCGAAGCGTACGTTCAGAGTTTCCACAGAAAACATCGGGGTCGCATACCCCAAGGAACGATCTATCTCATATTTTGCTGATCTAGTAGTTTCTCCAGAGGAAGGTGCCACCTATAGACAATGCGAAGAACGCGTCAATCGAATCAAGGCCGTTATCAACAGTTGGAAATATTTCTTTGATAATATCACTCAAAGTGACAGTTTTGAACCACCCCCACAGCCAAACAGCGCTGTGCAAAAGCTGCTACATTCACTGCTGATTCATAACAGTGAAGTCGCACCTTTAAACCCTGTCGATGCCGTGCAGATGTCTCTCAAAGTTGAACCGCCAAGGTTTGGAAAATATCAACAATACCACTACTCACAACAGTCTCCTTTGGTTACTGGAACTTATCTTCCACTTTTGTTTACTGATACCAATCCGAGCTACAAGCTGTTTGCCAAAGCATCGCTGATGTCTGCTCTCGGCGGAAGTACAGGTGCATCGGCATCCTCTTCCTCGAGTATGCAGACCTTGACTCCATCTCCATCGATGTCCAGCTTCTCAAAAAGATCATTTAGGAGCGGTGGATCAAGAGGGAGCGATGCAGGCATCACAAGCATATATGGTGCCTCATCTCTAACTTCCTCTTCTACTGCCCCTAATATGGCTCTCTCGAAAGGAGCCACTGGACTTCAGAGGTCTAACAGCTTCCCCCCATCAGCAGGACAGATTGTTGCAATGACTACTGGAAACAAGGATATTGATGTTTTCAGTAGAGAGTTCATCAGCAGATATCACAGTCGTCATGTCCTTATGAAGAACATTAAGGATGTACTCAATCTGAACACAAAATTATACCACATCAACGACGACATCGTTGTAAAGTCATTTGCTGATGACCATTCATCACGACCATCTAGTGTTATAGAGACTCCATCCAAGCATTTGTCGCTGGCATCAAGACGAGTGTCTTCACAATTCTTGGGAGCCTCGAGTCCGAGAACCTCTCTGGGAAGTGGATTCGATGTCACTAAAGCTTTAGAATCTTTTTCAGCTGTTAATGTTGTTGTCAAATCTGCCAACTTGGAGCGTCTCGTGGACATATTGGTCTTAGGAGTCAATGGCTTTGCATCGTTTGTGTCACCGGCGGATGTAGAACCTGGATCAAACTTGGAGTTCCGAATAGATATGAACATCCACACTCTGACCTTTTTCGCGACTTACAGGAGTTTCTGTACTCCTGTTGACCTTCTTGCAAGCCTTCGAAGAAGGTTCGAGGGTGCCAAATCTGCTGCGATGTCGATTCTGAGTCTTGGAGATACTGACGGTTCTTTGCGACCACCTGGAAGCCCCCGTCAGCCGGATGACGGCCATTTCCCTAGCTGGGATGCTGTTTGTCACATTTCTTTGGAGAACAGCCGGGCATGGGGTATTGTAGCACAAGTTCAAATTGGAGTGCTTGAAGCATGCCATTTGTGGGTATCACAATACTTTTGCGATTTTGCAGATGACGTAACACTTAAGGACTTATTCTTGGATTTTGTTGAATCTTTGGCTCTAGAATTGGCTATTTGGAAAGATAAGAACGCGGCCGATATCAATGACGACTACAAGGGATACCTTGAGACTATGGAGACTATCTATAAGAAGATCCGAAACATGTTCTATAAGAAATCCTATAGGCCGAACGATGTCAGACTGATAATGCCGTTAAATCCTGTTGGAACAAGATATGACAATTTGCTTATTGGTCACACGCCCAATATTTTAAACAAATTGGAGAAGCTGATAGATGATCTTGATCTAATCGTGTCAGAGCACTTTTCCATGGTTACTGTCAAAGACTGGGTTGAGCTGTTTGAGGCATTGGAACTCCAGAGCTCTACCTTGGATGGCTTCTTTAAATATGACAAGCCTTCTGCTGGCAGTGAAGATGAATTGGTAATACAAGATATATTCAGCTACCTGGAGAGTCTTGCGCCAGCCGAAGAGCCTTCAGAGAAAAGAGGCTTCATATCTCGGCTGCCTAGATCGATCCAGGAGCTATTCAGAATTCGTCGAGGTATCATCTCGTATATCAGCTACCAAGTTGCCGATACGGATATCCACACCCCTGACAGAATATCGAGAATGGTGACAATTCTTAAAATGATCGGTATTTGCAAGGCGAGGATGCGATATCTAGCATTGTTCCCAAAGATGGACGAAAATGATGACACGGGTGTTAACGGCATGTCAACAAGTGTACCATCTTTTATTGAGTCTGCTGTGATTTCAGCGATATTGCGTCCTGAATGCCGTGCATTTGCAAATTCGTGGATACAAGCTGGCAGAGAAGTAGCCCGGATATATGGCAATTCCTCTTCTGCCCACACATTCAACACCCTAGATGTATTTATCCCGGTTATCAAGGACAGTGAGTTAGTGTTTGAAGGGTCTAAACGGCCGTTGACTCTTTGCACAGGATGGTTGATTGAAAGAATGTTGGAAATTGTGTGCTATGTACCCAACATGTCGGTGGAAAATTCCAGCCTGATTAATTTTGACAAGAGACGATATATTTACAACCTGGTTACTAATGTGAGTGATATGAGGAATGTGGACGTCGAAGATCTTGTTACAAATGAAAATGTCGCTCGTCGGTTACAAGCTACTTGCAAGAAATTGGCGTATCTCATTAATCCTGATGTCACGTTGTATTATATGGATAGAAAGACTTGGAAGGACACTGTATCGAAGGATATAAAGGAATATCCCAAGGCGTACAGTAAAAACAAGGTATTTATGACCTATTTGGTACTGGAGGTTGAGAAGCTCAAGCGGGACAGTCGGCAGAAGGAATTGATTGAGAAGCAGTCTCGAGATATGAAGAAGCTGTCCTCAAAAATGAAGAACTCTTCATTAGCTGTACCAGGTGCTGGCAGTGGCAGTTCCATAGACCGCAAACCTCAAAAGTCGCGTTTTGGTGGATTGTTCAAGGCGGTGAGACCGATTTCAATGGCTTTCTCTGGAAACTTTAACAGCCCAGTTGAAAGAGTCGTGGCAGTGAGCGATCTTCCAGACGTTAGCGCCACGAATATCAGTCGGTTCAAGCAATTGGCTACCATTGATCTCGGAAGCTCAGATATTTCGATGGCTCCTGGGCAGGAATCAGCAGCCGTCTTTCGTATATTGATAAGTGATGGCTCCGAACTGCTTTTTCAAGCAACTGAAGAAGCAGAGGCCCATGAATGGGTGCGACTTTGTAAAAAGGGATCGAGCTTTGGAAGGACAATTGCCAATCATGAAAACGGAGCCGACACAAAAGTGTTTGGTGTCCCTATTGACAAAGTTTGCCAGCGTGAAGGTGGCAGTATCCCTAAGGTCGTCGACACATTGCTTAGAGAAATCGAATCTAGAGGCCTGGACGAAGTTGGTTTGTACCGAGTTTCTGGCTCGTTGGCCAGTGTCAATGCATTGAAAGCTGCATTTGACTCTGGTCAAGATGTCGATATGGAGGATGAAAAATGGTTTGATATCAACACCGTTGCAGGATGCTTCAAAATGTACTTGCGAGAGCTTTCAGAGCCTCTATTGACCAATGATCTTCTTCCCGAGTTTTTGAAATGCGCTCGGTTCACGGGAGAGGACATGGTCAATGAATTACGACGGTGTATCAAGCTCCTGCCTACGCCAAATTATAACCTGCTACGAAGGTTGTTGCAACATTTGGGAATGGTTGCTGCACATGAGCAAAACAATAAGATGAAGACGCCTAATCTTGCTATCGTGTTCTCGATGAGCTTCATGTCTGGCAACCCAGTCGATGAGATGCGACCAATGCAGCAGGTGGTGAATAACTTGATAATTTTTAACGAAAAGCTATTCACTGACGAGATTGTTGGTGTGGGAGCCTCCAAAGGCGATATTGAGATCGGGCAGGCAGCCTCCGCGTTTGCGATAACGTCAGAAACTACTAGAAGGGAGGACAATGAAGGCGAGGCCGATGAGTTCAGTTCTTCAAACAGGGACAGCTTCACGGAGGTCAGCGCTTATTAAGACTAAAAGTTGCATTGAACATAATGATGTATTACGATTAATAATGACTATTAAATCTATAACTAACCTTTTCCCCCCCCCTGACAATTACTATCGCGATCACCGCCACTGGGGACCCATCGTCCATCATGCAAGTGCCCCACAAGCTGCTCCGAGACGTCCCGCATGGTTAAGGGTAGACTCCGAATGCAGGCAAAATACAACTTTGAAGTCCCAATTGGGTCAGGGTGGAGCAACACCCGTCACCCGATGTTAATACGGCTTAACGAACTTCTCCTGATTCACATTTTTAAAAAAAAATAACTCCTTGCGCAGTTGCGTGAACACTTGGTTTCGCTTCAACAGCTCTACCTCGAGTCATGTCATTCAGGTTCAACTGGGACTCATTTGGAGATGAGTCTTTTTACAGTCGGGCTAAAAAATTGCTGACCGAGGCTTTAAATAAGTCTAACAAACCGCCTATCATTGTAGATAAAATTGTTGTTCAGGAGCTGTCTCTGGGTGATGTTGCTCCTGAACTTGAGATATTGGAGATTGGAGACCTTGCTGATGACAGATTCAGAGGTATTTTCAAGCTCAACTATAATGGCAATGCATCTATCACCTTGGCCACCAAAGTGCAGGCTAATCCGTTAAATGTTTATTCACAAAACAGCCCCCGATTCAGCTCTCCTAACTTTGTGGGCGCGTCTTCATCGCTAGCAATGCCGTTAAATTTAACGCTTTCCGAAATACAAATGTCTGGAATTATCATTCTGGTCTTTTCAAAGGCGAAGGGTCTTACCTTGGTATTCCGAAACGATCCCTTAGAGTCTATCAAGGTATCGTCTACTTTTGATGCCTTGCCAGGAATTGCTCGATTTTTGCAGGTGCAAATTGAAAATCAGATTCGAATTCTGTTCAGAGAAGAGCTACCTAGTATACTACACCAACTCAGTCAGCGATGGACTCCTTCAGGTGCTATGTTGATCGACAATATTGCCAGTCCAGCAGGTTCTGCTGCTCCAAGCATTCCTACGTCACCCAAGCTCAAACCTATTGGGTTGATGGAGATTAATCCTGATTTACCGGACTTCAGTCCATCCAACATGCTCAAGCTAGAAGCGTTATCTGCCAGTCAAAAGACGCTAAATCTTTTCACTCCTTCAATTCCAGAAGCTGTATATCGGTCTAGCTTGGAATCTTTTGAACACAATTCAAAGTCAAATGGCAGAGATGTCCAGAGTCTAGTTGGTGGCGATGATCTATACGATATTATGAGACAGCAGTCTAAGCCACACCTGAAAGCTTCAAATATTGTTCCAAGACGACGAGTCATAAAGATCAACCGATCCAAGAAAGTTGCCAAACAGACTGAAGTTGAGGCTTCTGAACCTCGTTCAAAGGAAGAGTTGATTGAGTCTCGACCTGTGCTGAGACCATGTGCAGAGCCTATTCCTTCGTTGGATCTTAGTGTGACAGAGTCTCCTGTTGCCGACATAGTGCTGACCGCTCCAAAAGCTCCAGCTGTTCACCAGCCTGCAAGCATTTTGATGAAGGCGGAGAGTGATAAAGATCAGAAGCAGATCGCTCCTACTATAAATATTAAGCTACCATTAGCAAAGACTGAGAAGAAGGAACCCGCAGGCGCGGGTAATGTATGGGGAGCTGAAACCGGGAGCCGGTTATACAAGCCAAAAGGTTCAATTTTCAAGGATTTTTTCAGCAAAAATGGCCAGCTTGCGTCATCTGAATTTGAGATAGCTCCTCCTGCTTACGTTGCCTGAGCAATGTGTGCTCTTTGATTATTTATTAGCTTAGTGCTGAAGGTTTTAGAATTAATGACGGGATGAATAAATTTATTACTATTGAAGATCAATCTGACTTTGCGTTTTTAATTGTACATCGAGTCGTAAGCTTGACTATTATTTGAAGTTGACAGCGAGCTCGGCAAGCTTGATTGCTCCTTCTCGTGTAGTGTGTCCACCGATGAAACCTGAAGCATGGGTAAACACACAGCCTGGGACTCCAGTGATTTCAGACATCTTGTCGTCCCTCGCACCTCTCCAGGGCTCTGGGAGTGCTTTTCTACTTGCAAACGATCCAGCTGATTGAGGAACGGCCTGGATTCGCCATCCCTTACCATCTGAGTACAAAACGTACAGAACCGAGTCCTCTTTGTCAGCCTCCTTTTCAATGGTGTAAAGATGTTCCTTCCAAGGAACAAAAGTGTCAAAAACGACGATTCTTCCCTCACTGTCGTACTCGAGACGCTTGTCAAATGCCTCTTGAACATGAGTTTTAGCAGGGTACCATCCTTTACCATAGCTCTCAACAATTCGTACAAAACTGGTACCCATCAGCTCAGAAGCCATGAAGAACCGGCTATCTAAGTCTGCGTCTGTGCTGGGCTCTGTCCATAGAGGATTGAGCCGTGACACTAGAGAAGGAAGAGTAATGGCACCTGTCTTGTACTTCGATTCGGCATCATCATCATAAGCCGAGATTCCATTGTCATTTGCATCGATTGCTTCAATGAACTCATTGTAGACCTTGAGGTAGAGAATGTCAACCTGTGGAGCGTCTATGGACACTTCGCAAATTTGAGCAATGATCTCTTTTCCAAAGTGCTTGTAGATAAGTCCAGCAGAACTCAACTTGGTCGAGTGGGCATCGTCGAACGTAACCTCGAATCCACGCTGGTGGTGATCAAAGTATTTGGGCTCTTCGTATTTTCCTCCAACGTCCACGATTATATCGCAAGTCTCGAGCTTTTCGTTGTCTCGAGATCGAATCAGCTCAGCGTCTTTAAACCTGGGCAAGAGCTTGAGCATGTAGACAGCCAAGCTCTCGTCAGCATGGAAAGTACCAGAATGCGTTCCAATTCTCATTGTGGGTTTTACCTTTTTCGACTCAGTCATAAGATATCTCACAAAATTAGGTCGTAGAATTGGCGTTGATCTCTTAACTTGCGCCAAAATATATTGCATGAAAAATTAGGGTACCTGTAGATGCATCGCTTATATCTGGTTTACCACCATACTAGATTTAAAGAATATTTAAGGCCTCATTTAGAAGTCTAATATACTCTTAATCAATGTGCTGTATAAATTATACGAGTCACGTATTTTTTAAGTCGTCTATTGTGTTATTAGGTAGTGAAATCTAGGTGTGGAGAGATGCATGGTGCTAGCCTATCATATCCCTTGAATTGTCAGCACTAGATGAGTACCACAATCACAGACAATCATCAATTGTTGACAATGTTGGAAATCCACATTATAATAAAAATTCCTCTTAGCTACCCCTCCATATGCGAGAAGCCTTGAGTTGTAGAATCAGCATGATGACCCGCAGGGTGATATCAACCGCTTGTCACAGTTTGCAATGAAGCGAGAGCCACTTGATACTGAATGTAGCAGCAACATGATAGACAGCTGGTTCACAATTCGTTGGCAAATGATTTCTTGACAACTCTAAATTGCTCCAAGGTATTGTCAATTCCAGGCTTGCGGCCACATTCGATCGCTACCATTCGAGCAAAGTCTTTATTGTCCCAGTAACCTGAATGCGCAGAAAGCATGCTGACATATTGGTTTTCGAGACTATGCGTTAATGGAATGACCCAATCCAGTTGGCCATTTTCATTCAATTCATACAATGTATCTTCAGCACGTTTTTCGCGTGCAAAATCTCTCGTCTCGAGCTCGACTACTCTGTTATCCGTGAGATCAAGCGCTTCATCCTCTGCTGGTAGTTCCGATTGTAACAAGGTTTCTTTTGAAGGCCGTGGTGAAGTTTCGGGAGAGCTTCGTCCCGAAGTAGCGGGACTCCTCTCGGATATAAAAGGCAGCCGTGAAGCGAGCGAATTCAAAAAACCTGTAGAAGGCTCGACAAGGAATGACTTTTCGTTTGGGACATTGGCGGTTTGCAATAAGCTTGCTTGATAGGCGTCAACCGTTGGTGTCAAATAATAAGCAATTGGATCCGAGTAGTGAAACACATTGTAGATATTCCTGGCAGCAACGCATCCATAGGGATACTTTCCATCCTCTGCTTTGAATGTTGACCGTGGCCGAAGCTTTTGATTCTGCAATAATAAGAAAAATGGAACAGGGCTGCCAACCAGGAATAAATTACGAACATTGAAATTCAGAAAGGTGCCATCATCAGCTGTTGCCTCTCGATAATCGGTAGGCTGCGATGACAATATATCAGTTGCAATGGAACTGCCTAGAGAATGTCCAATAATATGTACCGAGCCATCTTGAGAGAAAGTCGGGTTGTTTTCAGAAAACAGCTTATACACCCTGTTTGCTTCTTTAATGGCTGCATCTAATAAAAGCTTCTTGTGATGCGACATGTAATATGGAATATCCAGCATCACATCACTGACAAGGTTACGGACCGTTGGAATCGACTTCACAGTGATATCATTTAGCGAAAATCCCTCAGACTGTTCTTGCCCCTTTAACTTGTCAAAGTTAACGATTCTTCTCCAGTTTATGGGAAGAGTGACAATACATGTGTCTGGCTCCAAGTATTCAGATATTGCTTTGTCGTTAACAAAGTTAGATATGCTTATACGGAAGGAGTTTATGGCGTAGGTGAAATTAAACGACTCCACTCGTTCAGTCAGCTTCTGCCCGATACCATGCAATACAAGAACCAGATGCTTTGGTTGTTTGGGTTTGAATCCAAGGTTGTCTGTGGGCCTATCGGGCAAATTTCGAATCTTCTTCCAAGCGTCCCAAGAAAACGATCTCTGAGCACTGAACAGCACTCCGGTAGGTGTTTTGCCAGCTAATAATGCTGTGGAAATTGAGCTTGAGGAAGGCTGTGGGAGGATCGATATTGGTACCACGCTTTGCCTCGAAAATATGTGCGCCACAATGGGCGGGCTCAGATCAGAATCGGTGTCGCTCTTTTCGGGGTCTGATGATTTAGGCTGGTAGCTAGAGGAAAATGCCACGGATACCTGATTAACCACCCCTTTGTTGTCAGTATACTCAATGGGGAGCTTGATCTTTTGGATTGCTTCTGGAACTTGCGCAACAGATTCCAGCTCGGCACGGTATGCTGACGTCCAAGGCTTGACTTGCAAAAACAACGATTCGACTGCATCTTCTAACGATGGATTTAATGGAGTCAGAGAGCTGCAAAAGACCCATTTACACGCATGAACATGTGATGGATGTTTGAACGGTGACCAATATATTGGTGTGACATGCTTTGTCTTTAATGAAACCTGATACAGCCTGTCCACACCAACTATAACCGGCTTATCACTTGCATCGCCATTTCGTGACAGCTCAGAGTGAAGCTCTTGACAGTCATTTGGATTGAATGCCTTCCAATCAGCATTGGGTGTGATATTACCGACTATCGATGTAGTAGAGAATAGTGCATCTTCGATAGACTCGTTGGCATCGGCTGATCCCGACTGGTTACCACTACCAGTTGAGGGCACAGACGTAGGGAGTGGCGCCTGTGGATCATCTAGCGAAATAGGCGAGTTGTGAAAGAACCATGTCGTTGCTTCTGGAGCTTCAGCAACTGGATCCATCCGTCGATATCAGACCAGTGAGTGAGTGTATGGGGTATGGAGAATGCGCACGCATGCCACATGCATTAGATATATGTACAGCTTGGACCACCCGATTAGTTGAGTTATCTGCCCAACTACCATACCGAAAGTCGGTTGGCGGATGATTCGGGGGTACCATCACTTTAATTTTAGGTATTTGAATAGCATGCAGTGGAATTTACTATAAATTGAAGATCGGCAATGATCTTCTCATCTGTGCCTAGAACACCAATCTGTTGTAGCTGCACACTGCCCCCTATCAGCCCTTCCCAACCGTTGGCCCCAACCAGCGCCAGACCTCAATTTACTGAGCGGCTGAGGACATTTTATAAGGGGGTGTATCTGTCGTAGAGTCACCACAGTTACAAACATTTGTATTGTTGGAGTGATATCGATCAATAGAGATGTCTTTTGAATCTTCGCCTGCAGCCTATGAGCTGTTCAGTAACAAGACCCGAGCTTTTGTCTAGTAAGTAGCAATTGAGCCGAATTGGCATGGAATTCAACCGATTTTTGCAGCTGATTCGGGTGTACCAACGTCACGAACAGCGACGCGATTAGAAGGTTGATTTCAGGCCGATTGATAAAGCCACAGCTGGTGACTAACTTCAGCGGACTCCAGCCCCGAGCATGCCAGGGAATGCTTGATTTTGACTTCATTTGCAAGCGTGACACCCCATCTGTTGCTGGTGTGATCTACCCCTTTGGTGGTCAGTTTGTCACCAAGATGTACTGGGGAACCAAGGAGACTCTTCTCCCCGTTTACCAGCAGGTCGAGAAGGCTGCTGCTCAGCACCCCGATGTTGATGTGGTTGTCAACTTCGCTTCTTCGCGTTCCGTGTACTCTTCCACTATGGAGTTGCTTGAGTACCCTCAGTTCCGAACCATTGCCATCATTGCCGAGGGTGTCCCCGAGCGACGAGCTCGAGAGATCCTTTACAAGGCCAAGAAGATGGGTGTCACCATCATTGGACCTGCTACTGTCGGAGGTATCAAGCCTGGCTGCTTCAAGATCGGTAACACTGGAGGTATGATGGACAACATTGTGGCATCCAAGCTGTACCGACCCGGATCCGTTGCTTACGTTTCCAAGTCTGGAGGTATGTCCAACGAGTTGAACAACATTATCTCTCAGACCACTAATGGTGTTTACGAGGGTATTGCCATTGGAGGTGACCGATATCCAGGAACCACATTTATCGACCACATCATGCGATACCAGGCTGATCCCAACTGTAAGATCATTGTGCTTTTGGGAGAAGTTGGAGGTGTTGAAGAATACCGAGTCATTGAGGCTGTCAAGGCTGGAAAGATCACAAAGCCCATTGTTGCCTGGGCCATTGGTACTTGTGCGTCTATGTTCAAGACCGAGGTCCAGTTCGGTCACGCTGGTTCCATGGCTAACTCCGACCTTGAGACTGCTCGATCCAAGAACGCTGCTATGAAGGCCGCCGGTTTCTTTGTTCCCGATACTTTTGAGGACTTCCCTGAGGTATTGGCCCAGGTATACGAGGACCTTGTCAAGAAGGGAACTATTGTTCCTACCCCCGAGCCAGAAGTTCCCAAGATCCCTATTGATTACTCTTGGGCCCAGGAGCTTGGACTCATCCGAAAGCCTGCTGCTTTCATTTCTACTATTTCCGATGACCGAGGACAAGAGCTGCTGTATGCTGGAATCCCTATTTCTGATGTGTTTAAGGATGATATTGGAATCGGTGGTGTTATGTCACTGCTGTGGTTCCGACGAAGACTGCCTAATTATGCTGCCAAGTTTTTGGAGATGGTTCTTATGCTTACAGCCGATCACGGTCCTGCCGTGTCCGGTGCTATGAACACCATTATTACTACCCGTGCTGGTAAGGATCTTATTTCTTCACTGGTGTCCGGTCTCTTGACCATTGGAACCCGATTCGGTGGTGCCCTCGATGGTGCTGCTACTGAATTCACTAATGCCTTTGACAAGGGACTTTCTCCTCGTCAGTTTGTCGACACAATGCGAAAGCAGAACAAGCTCATCCCTGGTATTGGCCACAAGGTGAAGTCCCGAAACAACCCTGACTTCCGAGTGGAGCTCGTCAAGGACTATGTCAAGAAGAACTTCCCTTCAACAACTCTTTTGGATTATGCTCTTGCTGTTGAGGAGGTGACCACCTCAAAGAAGGACAATCTGATTTTGAACGTGGATGGTGCTATTGCCGTTTCGTTTATTGATCTGATGAGATCGTGCGGTGCTTTCACCAGCGAGGAGGTTGAAGACTACCTCAAGAATGGAGTTTTGAACGGTCTGTTCGTGCTTGGACGATCTATTGGTCTGATTGCTCACCACTTGGACCAAAAGCGTCTCAAGACCGGCCTTTACCGACACCCATGGGATGACATCACTTACTTGGTTGGACAGGATGCTGTGACTTCCTCGTCCAAGAGAGTGGAGGTTGATGCCAAGGGAGTTTCCAAGGCTAAAGCCAAATAAGTATTTTTTAGATATGTAGAATTTTAATATTAATTCTTTCTATCTAACAGTTTTAAGTTTCACTTGAACAAAATATATTAAGTGAACTATAGTACAACAAAAAAAAAGGAACACAACAACTAATTAACTAAGATACAATGCACAGAATGAGAACAAGAACTGGCTAGCCCTTGAGAGGGTCTTCGGCGTACACACGCTCAAGTCCCTGCCGGAATATCTCAACGTTATAGTCCACCAAAGTCATCTTTTGAACACCCTCGCTTCGAATCATTCCCACTAGGGCCATTCCTCGAATCATTTGGGCCAAGTACAATACCATTCCGTTTTGCAGCTTTGAAGTGCATTTTAGAATAGGGGCATCAGATCCCGAGGGTCGACGCTGTCTATACAGCCCATCCAGATCTATCGCAACGTCGATAAAATCTGAGCAAACTTGATATGTTTCAACGTCCACCGGAGAAGAGTCAGTAGCGAGATATATTTTAGAGTTGACATCGAACAGGAAAGCCTTTTCAATGCCCGAGTGTTGACATAAAATATCCAGCAAGTTTTCCAAAACCGGCAGGTCCGGCACCAACTTTTGAATTATTCGAGAAAATGCTTCATATATAGAGTGGTCAAAAATGCTCGTCAAATGGAATGACACATTGACTCCTTCAAGGTTGGCATCGGCTAGTTCATCCGTCACCCGCTGCATGATATCTCGCTGAGTATCGAGCCTAAAGTCATCGGTCAATCCGTCTACCTTGTGTATCAGAACCTCGAAATTAATGCTCGGATTAGCTTTGACAGCTTGCTCGATGATCTGATGCAAATTTTGTAATGCATACATATATTGGTCCTGGCTGTCGATAACATACACCAAAGCACCAACAGAAGCGAAGATTCGATCAGTGTCGACGCTACGCTCAAACAAATCGAGCTGGCCCGGAAGTTCTTGAACCGCCAAGTCAACAAGCGACTTGAATCTTTCATAGGTTGGCTTCGCTGTGCTTTCAATATACAGCGTTTCCAACGGTTGCATGTTGTGGAATATAACTTTGCAAATGGAACTCTTACCCCCTCTTCTGTTAGCCACCAGTTCCAGCTGGCAAAGATATCTCACCTTCTCAATCCCATTAGCAATATTGTCGGGAGGTCTCCCGAAGTCGCGAGAAGCGACGTATCCATCTCTGGATAATCCATACCGACTGATGGATGGCTTATCAACAAAGATGCCAAAGGGCAACTGTTCGATGTACGGCTAGGGCATGAGAATCCCCCACTATTTTTCCGAGCCCCAAAAAATAGTATTGTCAAACTAACCATTTATTTATTTATTATGGACGGGTTTCTGCAAAAGAAACAGTCTATTTTGCATCAGATTGGCATCACGGATGAGAATAATCCTGATGCTTCGCCTAAAGGCACGCTGGATCACCAGCTGTTACCGCTAATAAACTTTATCAATGGCCAGGCAGATATGGTGACCACTTCTTCATGCTCTGGTCGTGTAAGTGTTTTCCTCGAGGGAACCAAAATCAAGTCAAAGGATGATGTGCAAAAAATAGGAGGAAAAGGAGATGGAGGAAAGTGGCTATTTATTACTCATGATGCTCATGAATTAAGCACTGATTGGTGGTCAACAGTGAAGAGCCACTGTGACGAGTCATATGCAAGGTTGGATGAGCCCAAAAGGTACGTTCTATTCAAATTTGAACCCATGATTCTCCATGTAAAGTGTCGTGACCGGAAATCAGCATCCAACTTGTATACTATTGCCATGTCATGTGGATTTAGGGAGAGTGGTATTGGCAGTAATGATCTCGTTGGCATAAGAACATCTATGAAGCTGGATGTCCCAATCGCATTCATGGAAGGCAATATAATCAAGACGATTGTGGCAGATGACTATATCCACCATTTAAATGAGATTTCAAAGGATTTGTTCGACAAGAATGTTGCCAAGATCAACCAACTACATCAAGCAATGATTACTGCAGCCTCGACCATTTCAGAAGTCAAGCATATCGAAACAAAGGAAGAGCGAAGGGAACGCAAACGAAGGGAAGGCCTGCTCCTACAACAGAAACTACAAATGAGTCGTAATGATAATGAGTCAGCTAATAATGATAAGTCATAAGTCATGTTCTAAAGCGTATATGCACCCCCTGAGGGCTCTCCACTACCCTGCAGTTAAAAAATCCATACCGAGCAGGAACTGACAATTTTAGTCACAACCAAGATGTCTGAAGAATTGGCAAACAAAGCTCAAGACCTGTCTCTAAAACAAGACAAGGCTCCTGCCCCGGTCATTCTGGGAGAAGACGGAAAGCCTTTGAGCAAAAGTGCTCTCAAGAAGCTGGAGAAGGAAAGGGCAAAGGAAGAAAGGCGCAAACAAAATGAAGCTAAAGCGGCAGCTGAAAAGGC
The DNA here is from genome assembly GCA_030579815.1 of Sugiyamaella smithiae. Classification (NCBI taxonomy): domain Eukaryota; kingdom Fungi; phylum Ascomycota; class Dipodascomycetes; order Dipodascales; family Trichomonascaceae; genus Sugiyamaella; species Sugiyamaella smithiae. The sequence continues at coordinate 317,096 of JAKTRV010000006.1, forward strand.
AGCTCGAGAAGCTGCTGAAGTGGATACTGCCAAGGAATTTTATGGAAAGAAGCCAATGGTTCAGAGTGTAGAGAAGACTGGCGAGCACCGAGTGCAGATCAAGGAGATTAACAAGACTTGGGCTGGCAAAGAGGTCATTTTCAGGGCTCGAGTGCACACCAGCCGAATGACTGGTAACAAGATGTGCTTTCTGTCGTTGCGACAACAGGATGCTCTTATCCAGGGCCTGTTAGTTGTCAACAACGATACCATTTCTAAACAGATGGTTAAGTGGGCTGGCTCGATTAACCTCGAATCCATCGTGGTAGTTTATGGACAGGTGGAAGCCAGTCCCGAAGAGATCAGCTCTGCAACTGTCAAGGACGCAGAGATCAAAATCACAAAGATCTACACTATTTCTGAGACCCCGGCCAAGCTCCCCATCCTCATTGAAGATGCCAGCCGATCTGAGGCAGAGGCTGAACAAAACGGATTGCCAGTGGTTAACCTTGACACCCGGCTCGATGCTCGAGTCATTGATCTGAGAACTCTGACCAATCAGGCTATCTTCAAGATCTCTTCAGGAGTTTGCGAACTTTTCAGGGAGTTTTTGACCTCTAAGGGCTTTGTCGAAGTGCACACCCCTAAGATCATTCCTGCTGCATCGGAAGGAGGAGCCAATGTGTTCAAGATCAACTACTTCAAGGGAGAGGCTTTTTTGGCCCAGTCTCCCCAGTTTTACAAGCAGATGCTTATTGCATCTGATTTTGAAAAGGTGTTTGAAATTGGACCAGTGTTCCGAGCAGAGAACTCAAATACCCATAGACATATGACTGAGTTCACTGGATTGGACTTGGAAATGACTTTTGAAGAGCACTACGACGAGGTTGTTGATGTTCTGGTTGAGATGTTTATGTTTATTTTCACCGAACTCAAGAAGCGATACGGAAAGGAGATTGATGTTGTGCGACGCCAGTACCCAGTTGAGGAATTCAAGCTGCCCAAGGACGGCAAAATGGTTCGAATTCCTTACAAGGAGGGAATTCAGCTTCTGCGAGAAGTCGGTGGAGTGGATCTTCCTGAACTCGAGGACCTCAACACCGAAAACGAGAAGCTGCTGGGAAAGATTGTTCGGGAGAAGTACGACACCGATTTCTACATTCTCGACAAGTTCCCGTTGGCAGTGCGACCATTCTACACTATGCCTGATGCTACTGATAGCAACTACTCTAATTCATATGATTTCTTCATGCGTGGTGAGGAGATTTTGTCGGGAGCCCAGCGAGTGCATGATGCCAGCTTTTTGAAGACCCGTATGGCTGCCCATGGCCTAGACCCAGAGACCGACGGTCTCAAAGATTACGTGGATTCATTCACTTATGGCGTGGCTCCCCATGCTGGTGGAGGTATTGGTTTGGAGCGAGTTGTGATGTTTTTCTTGGACCTCAAGAACATCCGACGTGCTTCTCTGTTCCCTAGAGACCCCAGACGTGTTCACCCTTAGAAAAGTCACCCCAAAGCACCATTACCGGACAACCATTGCTATGTGGTTGCTTGTACTAGTCTAGTTTAGTCCAAATTTAATTCCTGCACAGCCATAGCCATTGTTCAACGGATTACGTCCGATAAGCCCGATATCCCCTTCGTCCAACCGCCGATAACTCGTGTGTGCAGCTACTGTGCATCTGAAATGGTGTTTGTGACGTACAGTGTTCCCAAATAGTAAACCCAACCTGCGACATAAAAAAAAAAGCGAAAAAAAAAGACAAGTGTCAGATCGACATGTGCATAGCAGACTAGCACGTCGCTAATGCCCTCGACCAAGCAATTCAAGCCAGACGCATACCTCGCCTATGCTGCTTGTCCCTGTAAGCTGTAGTTTTGCACTATATGGTCTGGACCGACCAATTGACCGTAGCAGGCTTTTCTTCAGCCGGTGTTTCTTTTTGTTACCCTTATGGGCATCATGCAGGGGGCATTAGCCAAACCAGTAGTCGCATTTTGACGATCGAGGGTTATCGGAGGGGAGGGCTCGCACTACTGACGGCGTGGTTATAGCCATTGACAGCCATGGAGCCGATCGCCGCCAAGTAAGCCAATTGGGACAACCGTGCTGGATTGTCATTAAAAATCTACACAATTACAGTGGCAGATCAGTGGTTTCTTTTCCATTTGGGTGCCATGTGGGTCGTGCTGCACCCAATGCGAAGTTGCCGCGCTAGAGCACTGCTTGACACGCTAGAACGTTACGATCTGCCATCTGAGACACTGGTCCTTGCGTACACTCAAGTCTATCAATGATCTGTGCCATGGTCCACCCTGTCTCAGCCATGGCTACTGGTCGTGGCAGTCTTAGATGACTGTGTAATAGGACTCTTTGTAGTGATACTAATAGATATGCACCTGTTGGGAAAGCAGCGCAGCCGTTCCCTCTATGGTGGTGTGGTGTCAACTGCCAGACTAGCCACGGCAAAACTTTAATCCACAGTTGATCTAATATACATGTTCCCAGCTTTGTTTGTAGTAGTGCTCCAATGTCCATCCTTGCCAACGGCAGTTTTTTTTCCCGGTGTGTTCCTGTCCCAAGCCATTAGTGGCCCCTCCCTCACTTGATATGTGGCTTCCCCCTTTAAGGCGGCACACAGTATCCCCGAATGCAAGTGTGGCCCCCTCTCAAAGCAGGGCAAGTTCGTGCGTTAGTGGGCTTTTTACTTAACATTGTCACGGTGTGACTTCTTTGAGTCGTTGTAGATAGCACCACATTATCTGATCTTTTTGTAACCTGGGAATTTTAACTACCACACTGGTTGCTTTTGTGCCTTGTAGTTTATTTGCCAGTTAGCCATGAGTACGGCAAGGATTGGTGAAGACTCTACGGGCAAGCTGGCTCAACAGCTGGCATCATCGTCGCATACTGGCAATGGTACATCGCCATCTCCAACGTCATCTGGACAGATCTCTTCAAGCTCCCAACCTCGCCAGCAGCAGGCGGCCCCGCCCTCATTGGTACGGGTCATTGATACGGTTGTATCCATGTACCCATATACGAGTGAGAAGCAGTCGTCTTTGAGCTTTCAGAAGGGCGAGACCATTCACGTCATTAGCAAGCTTGGATCTGGCTGGTGGGAGGGCGTCAATTCTAGCGGCGAGCAGGGCTGGTTCCCATCCAATTATATTCAGTCGGTTCCCAGTAGTTCGCTTCCCCGCAATGAGCTGGTATTCGATCACCGTCCGTCCAATGCCTCATCCATGACTATACCAAGCAGTCATGGCAGCAGCAGTTTAATGTCTGATTCTATCGATCCACTGTCTCCTGGAGGGATTTCATTTCGACGGTCATCGCTGGCCATGTCTCTTTTGAACGATGACGATCCCTGGTCTACCCCATCGTCGTCCACGATTCTGCGCGATGTATCGAGCCGAAAGGGCTCTGTAGTGAGCTACGATTCGTCCAATGGTGAGGACTCGGCTTCCACAACTTCGAATGCCAACCCGAGAACCAGCAATTTCATTGAAAGCTTTAGGCCTGTTGATACCAAAGATGCCAGCTACAGCTTTAACCCTTCATACTGGCTGCCACAGATGTCCAACAGTGGAAAGCTGATTTACATCAATGCGGGCAGGAGTCATATCAGTAACGAGATACCATGGGAAAAAGTCAATGTTTCCGCGGGCGAGGTCCAGATTCTGCCCAATACTGTGACCATGCCAAATGACTTTTCGTCTAGCCGGCCAATTAACATGGCTGCTATCTCGGCTTCTGATGGCAGCATATATGATCAGTTTGTCAACATTCACGGCGCATTGGTAAGACTCTCATTTTTTTATATTTTTCTTTTCTTCTGTGTTATTACTAACGATTTAGACGGCAAGAGGCAGTATTGGTGGTCGCAATTCCATTGATTATACGAGTAATAATATTGAAGCAAGCATAATGACATTACATGAGTTTACGGATGACGAATTTGAATCAACATGGACAAAGGTGTTCAGCACACTGCGTGCTTGTGCTGAAAACCTCTGGGACCTTTCAAGTGATAATGAGTTTGACAAGCAGTTTAGTGAATTGTCCATCACTATTCACAAAATAGGTTTATACATGGGAATACCACCTGGCTGCTTTCCAAGCTCCACAGAATTCAGCGAGATGTCGCTTCTGTTTAAGAGAATGATGACATCCTTGAGCAGAATCTATATATTTCACAGCATTGGAGGAATGAAACGATATCATGCAGGTGAGAAAGAGGACAGCGACATTGATGATGAGTCGACTTCAACTCTAAGGGAATTAGTGCAGCAGTTAGTGTCATGCGCTACTGATATGATCACGCTGTATCGGGCGTCAATCCGATTGAGTTTTCCAGGCGATGACCTAATGTCCCACAGCTATGAGGAAGATGATAAGGTCGACTTACCTCCGCGTAGGTTCGATGTTAAGTATTTTGTCAGCGGCACGTGGGCCAATATTGTTGTTACCAGGTCAGGACAGTTGGTTGAACAGGACAAGTTGCCGAGCAGTCTCAGTAATCTCCTGGAGGAGCGATTTGGATCAAAGTACGGTGAGACAGATTCTTCTGACACTGCCACTTTGAAACCTCGAATCACTCTGGAGACCTTCAATGCTTCCATCGGCCTTGATTCCGAAGTAGTAGCTGCTTTGGAGCTTCGGCTGAAGGCCATCAGAAACATCCAAGCACAGTTTATTAGACTGTCGGGACCAGCGCCAACCAAGAATGTTGGCACGCATTTGGATAGGCGTACTGTATTGGGATCATCCTTGACCACTTTGCTCAATATCTGCAAGGTGATAATCAATATTGTTGATACTGTTGACCTGACTGCGTTTTATTCGTGTCGAACAAGCGCTTCTGAGGCTCACTACACTATGTCGGTTTTGTATAGTTTCCTGGAGTCGAAGCAGTCCTTGTATGATGTTGTGACAGAGCTGACTTTAGCGCAGAGACAAAACGACAATGTCAGCAGTGAGTTTATGAGCTCGCTGTCAGAGAAACTTGATCAATTTCATATGGATGGTGTTCCAACTGGTGTGTCGACTGAAAGTGATACTGAGAAGGAGGTGCGTGAGAAGGTTGCCAGTCTTGACAACATTGTTCAAGATGTCATTGCAACGTCAAGGCAGCTTGCTAAGGAGCTTCAAACTGTTGCAAAGATCGATTCTCGGCTGTTGGCACTTCCAACTCAAGATATCGCCAGTCCAAACAACAACAGGCTGCCTTCTTCGGTATCTTCAAGGAGAAAGGAGTCTACAATGGATGCTCTCAGCATTGGTAGCAACTCTTTCCGTGAGGACGGACCATGGTTCTTGCAATTGGAGCATGGTGATGAAGTTGTATATGATCGCAAGGGAAGTGTTCGAGGAGGTTCTATCCCGGCCCTCGTGGAGCAATTGACCCTCCATAGTAGATTGAACTCAGACTTCAATACTGCAATGCTGCTGACATTCCAGAGTTTCATGGATGCAATGACATTGTTTCAGCAACTGGTAGAGAGATTCCTTATCCAGCCTCCTGAAGGACTCACTCCCGAAGAGTTCACTCTATGGTCAGATAAAAAGCAAAAGCCTACCAGATTAAGAGTTGTCAACATCATGAAGCAGTGGTTGGAGAACTTTTGGTTTGAAGATGATAACGAGGACTTCACCGCAGAAGACAGAACCGTCTTTTTCGAGGGGATGCTCAAGTTTGCATCGCAGTTGAAGAGCCAAAAGTTCCCTGGTGGTGCTTCGCTTTACAACATTGTCGAGAAACGCATGAATGATGCAGAGCCGTCGTTTAGAAGAATGATCCAATCAGTCACTGCAAAGCCTCCACCTCCACTGCTTCCAAAGAACCTCAAAAAGTTCAAGCTGACAGAGATTGATCCTGAGGAAATGGCTCGCCAATTGTCTATTCGGGAGTTCAAATTACTTGTTGTTATCACTTCTCACGAGTGTCTACGAAGAGGATGTGGTGGTGGTAAGAAGGGAAACACTGGTGGACGTAAGATAGGCGAGTTTATTCGAAACTCAAATTGTCTGACAAATTGGGTTTCCTATGCGATCCTTCGTCATGCAGAGCCTAAGCGCAGAGCTACTTGTATCCGGTACTTCATCCATGTTGCAGAGGCGTGTCGAACCATGAGCAATTTCTCGTCAATGACAGCCATTATATCAGCTTTGTACTCGTCGACAATTCATCGAATGAAAAAGACATGGGACTATGTTTCTGCAAAGACAGTCACCAAACTTGAGAATATGAACAGGCTTATGAACTCGTCACGCAACTTTAATGAATACAGAGATCTTTTGAATCTGGTGCCACCGCCCGCGGTACCGTTCTTTGGTGTGTACCTCACTGATCTCACATTTGTGGAAGATGGAAATCCGGATTTCTTGGATGCGGATCATAGGATCATCAATTTCGCCAAGCGTTCGAAAACTGCTCACATTATCGAAAACATCCGCCAATTCCAAATGATGCCTTACAACTTCGAGGAAGTTGTCGACATCCAAGCTTTCCTGGACAGAGGATTTGACGAGGCTCCACCTATTGAGGAACAGTACGATACTTCTTTGATTTTCGAGCCTCGAGAAAAATCTGGGGGTGACAGAGTCGCCAAGTTGCTTGAGGAAAATGGAATATTGTAATGCTTATTTATTTTTTTAAAAAAAACCAACCTACTATAACTATCAAGTCCATGCGAGTGAGTATCTGTACTTTACCTTTCTACAAGACACCTCGTCCGACAGCATCTTGTCTTTCTTCCCATACCGTCTTACCAGAGCAACTGCACACAGTCTTGACGTTCTCCCATACTCCAGCGCTTCGAGCAATGACTCCAACAAGAGAGTCAGGATGGTTGATTGATCGGGTCTTGCTTAGGGTCATTCCTCGGCCAATAATGTCTGCTACAGATACGTTTTTAATAAACACTCCTTGACCCCAGTATCCCTTAGACTGGCCAATTACAGCATCCGACGTTTTGGCATCTTGTCCAACTTCAACTTCGCCAATTTCTAGCCACTCAGCTCCGGTAGACATTGGCCCGGATGACAAATCCCCAGATATTCGAATAGAAGGATAATATTTCCCCTTGGCCAGTCCATTGAGGGTCACATCAAACAATGATCTTGTGGGAGATATGCCTACAATTCGAGCTAGTCCTTTGACTGGTGAAGGATCGTTGTCATCAAAAGACTCGAGAATACACACTGCTGCTGAGTTTGCCTCTCCAGTTCCTCGCACAATTGCGTCTTTACCCATATCTTGAATGGCGCTGACCACTGAAGATGGAGGTGAATTTCCAAACACAGTCACCAATTGAGAGTTTAAATCGCACTGCACATCTTCAACACCCCTAAGGTTCTTTACCGCTTCAGTAATGCTGCTCACACATGAGTCGCAGTGCATGGGTACCGCATAGGTTATCTGAGTTAGACTGTTATATATCGCATTAGCATCATGTACTTACTGTAAAGTTATCAGCAGAAGGCATTGTTTTCGTACTATCAGATTCAAGATTGGTTCACCTGGTCGTGCAATATGTTGTAATGCTGAATTACTATTAGAAATCACTAGAAGTCCATTATCAGGGGAAGTGCGGCGCCCCTCTTTGGGCAATCCCACATTATACTGATGCTAACCCACAACGCACCGCCTTAACAGCAGCAAGGACTCCATTCTCCAATACTGGGAATTGGCCACAGAGGCTCTGAGACTCCATGTTTTCAAGGATTTCTCAGCTCAGTAAGAATCTGACTGAAGAATTGGAGCAAGTGGTGAATTCTGCATCCAAGTCTGCGACCCCAGAGCCCAACCCAGCCAGTCCATCAAGGATTCTGGAGAAACATGGCCATTTGCTGAAGCAGCAAACTCCTGACCCGGCTACATTGGAAATAGATCGCGACGACGAATCGTCTTCTGGTACTAATGCCATGGATGCGCCAGGGGCAGCCACATCACCCCAGGTGGACAAACCGGCTGTGGCTCCATCAACTCCAAAAGAGGCGACTCCAAAGCCTTCGATGGAGAAACCGCGCGATGAGCCGGCAATTCCAAGTGACGACGACCTGCCCATTGGTGTTGTTCAAAAATTAAAGAAGTTTCAGAAATATGAAGAAAAGTATCCTCGTAAGTTCATCATGGTCAAAGCCATCATCCACTGACTATATAGAATTGCTAAAGGCGTACCGACTCGAACGCAAGAAAGGCGAACTGGTTAAAGCATTTGAGAAAGTTCTTGGTGAATATACCCCTTGTGGGTCGATCACAGAGACTGACACGCTAATTGAATATCTCAAGAGTCTCACCGCTAAAAATAGTCTACAATCCGATGAGATTAGAAGGATCTCTGTGGAGTTGGGCGAAGTTAAGAACGAGGCCAAGAAGCTCAGATCGCAGCAGACGCAGCTTCTAAAGTCGAAGGAAGAGCTGGAAAAATTGAAGTCCATTAAAGAAGACTTTGAAAAGCAAAGTGTTCTGGTAGAAAACCTTAAAAACGAGAACTCTGAGCTTCAGAGCCTAAAAAGCCAGCAAACGGATACGGATCGAGTGAAGCAAATTGAAGAGGAAACCAGTCAACTCAAAGAACAAGTGGAAAAGCTGAAAACACAGCTGTCAGAATCAAAAGCCGAAACTGAAAAGCTTGCCAGTGATTTCCAGGCTGAGAATGAGAAACTAGCTGCAGCCCATAAGAAGCTGGATGAAAAGCATGGCGAGACTTCTGAGTTGGAGACAAAATCGAAGGAGATTCAAGCTCAAATGGAACTTGTCAGCCAGGATCGTGATGAGCTTAAAAAGAAGTTGGCTGATTTGGAAACCGTACTGGAGACACATAATAGCAAAGACAAGGACGAGCCTGAGACTGCTGCTGCTGCTGCTGTTGACAGCGCAGTTCCTACAACAACATCTGCGTCAAAGAAGAAGAAGAACAAAAAGAAGAAGGGCGGCCAGGCGTCAGCTCAGCCGGTAACAGAGACAGTGACAAGTTCAGAAAAGGACGCTGATGTCGCATCGCTGAAGGCCGAAATCTTAAAAAAAACCGAGGAGATCGCGTCTTTGCATGACATGTTGAAATCTGTTGGTCAAGAGTTAGTGACAGCCAAAGAGCAGCTGAAGACGGATACTGGAGACTCTGAGTCATTGAAGTCGCTTCAATCGGATTACGACAAAATCAAAGAGACGCTGGATACCACTACCAAAGAGCTAGAGGGTCTTCAAGAGTCTAATAAACAATTGGAGAGTCAAGTAAGCAACCTTAAGGCCGAGATAGCGCAGAAGGAGAGCGAACTTGAGTCTTCGAAAAAGGCAGCTAGCGATGCGGTGTCAGAGCTTTCTATCAAAAGCACAGACATCGCCAATAAGGACCTTGAAATTTCAACTGTGAAGGAGGCTAAGGGTAGACTGGAATTGGAGGTGAAGGATATGATGTCGACTAATGAGACGCTCACTTCAGATCTTCGACGCCTGCGCAAGGCTTCTGAAGACAGTGCTAAAGTTGAAAAGCAGCTGCGCAGTGACATTTCAAAGTTGTCTGAATCCGCTGCAGCGAAAGACTCTACTATAAGCGAACTTCGCATCAAGGTCAAGACCATGGAGGGCACCGTATCAAAATCAGAAGCAAAATTGAGCGGTCTACAGGCATCTGTGAAAAAAATGGAAGACGATTACAATAGTCTTGTAAAGGCAAGAGATGCTCTTCAGAAAGAGTTGGTGGGGGCAAAGAACTCCAAGTCTATATTTGACAAAGAGAGAGTGCGCCTTGTATCGGAACTTTCTCAAATTAAAAGTGCTATGAGATCCAATGAAGCTGAGAAGAAGAGCGCGGTTGATGTCAGCGACAGCCTTCGCAGACAAACTGAAGAGCTCAGCATGCGCATGTCAGAAACTGCAACTAGATGCGAAACGTTGGAGGCTGAATTGGCCGAAGCACACAAGCATTTACAGGAGCGCATTCGCGAGTCTACCACAATGAGGCGCTTGTTAAACGAGTCTGAAGGAAGCCAAGAGGGCAAGCTGAGGGAGGCACAAGACGCCATCAAATCCCTAAGCGAGGAACGAGACCGCCTCGAGGCTGAGGTTCTTGACATTAATTCCAGGCGTAACAGAGAGCGAGACACGTTGCGGTCAAAGGCCAGTGAATTAGAAAGGCAGTTACAGTTAATGGAGGAAGAAAAGTCTAGGTATAGCCGGGATTTGTCTGAGCTCCGGTCAAACCGCGAAGTTGTGGACGAGAAGTTGGCCCTAAATCAGCGCGAGTTGGACGATACTCGAAAAACTATCGACGAGCTTCGCAAGGCGGCCTCAGTTGCTGAAACTGATCTGCGTGAGGTCACAAAGAACAATACTAAGCTCAGAGAAGTGGCGAGCGAGACTCAGCAACGCTTGGAACAGCTGCAGCGCAATCAGAGATCGCTGAATGACGATTTGCGTGTTCTACAAGTGGAAAACGCTCGATTACATTCTGAAGTCAAGAATCACTCTTCGAGAAGATCAAGCATTGCTTCAACTGGAGGTATGTCTGATGGAACAACCCAGGGTCCGCATATCAATACTACATACATGAAGAATGTCCTTTTAGGATTTTTGGAGCACAAGGAACAGCGTCAGCAACTTCTCCCGGTAATGGCAAGACTTTTGGATTTCCAGGGAGACGACGAGCAGCGTTTCAATTCAGCATTCCAAGTCCGGTAGATATATAATTTACGGTACTGTTTCTATAGTAGCAGAATCTTTTTTTGCTCAAGAGATTTTGTGATGAGATGTAGTAGTTTATTAGTTATTATACCAGCGACCATTAATACAACCTGCAACCGTCAGTTGCTTTGTATCAAGTATTCTTGACACTTCAATGCCTACATTAACAGTCTTTATCGTTGAATCGTGCTCAAGAATTAAAGCACCACTGCCATCAGCTACCCACTGATTTACATCTCGATAGACTTCACGTTCTGTTTTTGAATTGTCGTTAACTCTCCAATCCAGAGTATCTCTATCCCAAAACACGGCAATGAGATTGAATTGCCTTGATATAGCACGAACTCGATCATCGATAGCCCCATAAGGGGGCCGGAAATATCGGGGAACAATGCCCGCAGTGGCATTCATGGCCCATATAGACCATTGTATTTGTGCCGTGATATCTTCATTCGATAACGAAGGAAGATTAGCATGGCTCCAAGTATGAGAAGCCAGCAGGTGTCCATCTCTATGCTGCTGCCGAAAGGTTTCGGGAAACCTTATGACATTAATCCCCTGAGTGAAGAACGTAGTTTTACTATTCAGCTCTGTCAACAGCTTAGGTGTGGAAGGACTGGGACCATCATCAAATGTCTGCGACATGACTGGACAAGTTGTGATATCGTCAGGAGCGACACACTTATAGCAGTCAAATGAGCAGTGTTTGCGTTCGACAGCGGTACAATCACCAGGCTGTCGAATGGGAATATCGGTCGGAACGATGGACAAATCGATATCATCAGTTCGAATATAAGGTGGAGCTTCGTTTGGCCATTGATCTAGGCCAGTCAATTCACGAAGCCACCCTGGAAACGGTTCCTTAAAACTCGCTCGAACTGTCTTTCGAGTTTCGGGCATAATAGGCCCAGCGTCAAAGATCGGCTTTCTACGACGACCGATTGGAGCCACCACAGGCGGCCAGGGCCCCCCTATACGAGCGGGGACCAGCGATATAGCGTGCACCAGTTCGACACTCAAGAAAACCACCCATATCCATATTTTTACCACACATCGCCAATTCATGAGGCATTGATATCGTTTCAACAGCGCATCATGGTAATATATATAGTTTCATCAGGCGACCCAGATGATATTTTGGACCATAATTCTGGATTGGAGCATTTATCCTATTACCAGCGATCTGGAATCATTTTAACTTTGGTACCGTATTTCTTGATCCACGCAGAATCGATCTGTCATGCATATTGCAGAGCTTAATCCGTTGATAGGCGCAATTGCGCGTGCCACCCGCCGCAGCTGGCGCTGGCAGATAAGATGAGCAGGCATCAACCGTTTTTAGAAATTTCATTATTAACTTTGTCCATTAGGCAGTCGTCGAAGGCGTCATAATATATTAGAGTCCCATGACAGTGTCAACTGACCTACAGCCAATCACTGGCAAGATCCCAAAGTCTATCAAGGATCTGCCTGACATTGTACTGGGCGCAGGCGTCTTCAATTATCAATACACTGACGACCCTCATGGACTCAATGCGGTGGAGGTTCTCAAGACGGCATTTGATCTTGGAATCAGGGCATTGGATACATCAGCTTATTATGGTCCGTCCGAGGAGATTGTGGGTCGGGCGCTTAAAGAGATCAAGAACGAATATCCTCGAGACACCTATCTTATCTGCACCAAAGCAGGCCGAGTGGCCGAACATGAATTCGACTATTCTGCCCAGGGAATTCGAAACTCGGTGATGCGCAGCCTTAAGAGACTAAACACAGAGTATCTCGATATCCTTTATATCCATGATGTTGAGTTTGTTGAAACAGAAAGGTGCCTCGAGGCCATCACTGAAGCATATTCTCTCAAAAAGCTGGGTTACGTACGCAACGTGGGCATCTCCGGGTATCCACTTGAATTTCTATTATTTTTGGCTAAAAAGGTATCAAAAATTATGGAGCCATTGGATGTGGTATTGAGCTACTCGAATTTTTGTATTCAAAACACCCTGCTGGCGACTTATGTCGACAAATTCCTGAATGATGCTGGTGTCAAATACGTCTTGAACGCTTCACCATTGAGTATGTCTCTTCTCAGAAGCCAGCCTGCACATTCGTTCCACCCTGCATCCCCGGAACTGAAGAGTGCGGTCACTTCTGCTGCAAAATACACTGCAAGCGTGGGAGTCGACTTTGCCGACTTGGCCACCAGATTTGCACTCAGCAAATGGAATGGGCCAACGGTATACGGTCTCAGTACCCCTGATGAAGTCCGAAAGGCTGTAGCAGGGTACTGGAAGTCTCGAGACCCACAGACAATGGCAGACGATGAAGCATTGGTCACCAGCGTCCGAAAAATCTTGGGTGACACTATTGATCTGCGATGGCCATCAGGAATACACCATGACATGAGTTAAACATGAAAATATAGATGCTCTGCTGGCATGGCAAATGGGAAAATAGAACATGTGGATAAAGATATAGAGACCAAAGCACTGATAATAAATTAAACCGTATAAATGCAAACTTTGTATTTGGTTTATCGCTGTAGCCCCTTCACATGCTTCGCAAGTTGCTCAATTTCGTTGTCTTTCTCTGCTACTAATCACGTTAGTTGTTATGTCCACCAAACTGTTATCACTTACACTTAATGCTCAAATCTGCCAGTTTCTTCTTGAGGGCTTCGTTTTCTTTTTTCAACGATAAAACCATCCCATCATCCGAGCTGAAACTAGGACGAGACGCTCTCCGGGACGGTTTGTGATCTTCAACGTCCGACACGGAATACACGGAACGCATTGAAGGGTGTCGCGACATTGATGATGACGATGATGTGGATTGGGATCTGCTTCTGCTCCGCTCTGTCTTCAAACTTGAGATTTCGCGTTGTAACTTATTGACAATGGCCTCCTGTTCTCTTTCAAACACGTCGAATATCTCTGCATTTGTAGCTGGAACCGTGAACTTTGTAGGCATCTCAGCAGCATGTCTCACATTGGATCCTCGCGACCCACTACGGGGAATGCCACCATGACTGGTTATCGTTGGCCGGCCCCTTGACTCGGCCACTGGTGTATATGGGGTCGCTATGGTCGACGACGTTGATACCAATGAACTAGTAGAAGAATCCCGGCTGTGATTCCCCATCTGTTGAGGACGGGCCCGAGGTGACAGGTCTACGTCTTCTGGCTTTACCATGATGGGTGGATATAAATGTAGTGCCAAGTTGGAGCCTAGTTCTTGATAGCTGCCGTTAGCACAATATTAATCACGCATGTGCAGCTGGTCACCCCGCAACCCTGTATCAGCATAGCTGACGATCTGATCCGGGTGTGCTTCAAATATGTCACACATGTCACACATGCCACACATGTCAAACTTGTCTAGCATTTAAATGGCTAGCGAGGGTCAATGAGAACAAAAAATAATAGAATATCAAATATATAAGTAATAAATAGCTATCGTGAATCGTGAAATGCATCAAAAAGTGTCTTTGTCCCAATTAAACTCCGACACCCGTGGTTTACCAGTCTCATTGTATGATGTTGTGGCTAGCTTGCGAAGGTTATTCTCCCTCCACTTTTCGTATTTGCTATTAGAAGCTTCATCTTCGCTCGAAGAGGCATCATAAGTTTCCCAATTCTCAGATGAACTGGTGCTGCTGTTTGAGACCAATCTCACTGCTGGGGCGTCACGCATTGGAGCCCTTGACATGTTGTCTCTGACTGCAGAGCGTACACCAAGGGGGGCAGGACCACGCCGCCGAGACGCACCGCGTGGCGAAGGAACTCTGGCAGTGCGTTGTTGAGCCAACTTCTGAGGTGAAGCAGCACTCACAGGTTTTGAGTTATGGGGAGACTGCACCCGTGCTCCATATCGCTTGGTAGGAGAATCGGCCATTACACGGCGTGCAATAGGCTTCGTTGGAGAGCTAGCAGGTGCTGATCGTTTCATAGCACTAGAACTCGTAATATTGCGGGGCCTCGCTGAAGATGTCTGAGTGGTCGATACGGATGAGGGGGCCGGTCCGGGAGTTCGTCGAGGAGTCGCCCGAGGAAGCACTCGCTCCTGGTCATATATAAGATCAAGAAACCGCTTTCCTTCCACCATGAATTGCTTAGCAGACTTGGATTCCCATTCGATAATAGCATCTTTCAGACATTGCAGCACCTTAGGTTTCCTCTTGGCTATACGTTTCCGCATCTGTTCCTCCTTCAACAAACGGCCCGGATCTCTTTTACCAGGACCCTTGGCTAACAGACGCGAAGCATCTTGAGAAGACTCACGCAGGTATTCCTCATCTTTTTGGATATCATAATAGTCTTTGAGAATGGTTAGAACCGGCCGTCGTTCTTCAATGAGCTTTTGTAGCCGTTGTACCTCTGCCTCATGTACTTCCAAAACAGCGTCAGTATAATTGTCAGACCATGCAGGACCAAACTCAAGAGTCTCTGCTTCAGAAAAATGCAATTCCTTCCATAGCTCCCACAGAGACTTCCTGCAATCTTTTATAAACACGTGTATATATTCCTTCTTCTTTTGTTTCAGCCGGTCCAACTCGCTACTATAAGCATTCATGGTAGCCGTGCCAATTCCCTGATGACTCTGATTAAATTGATCGATTACTTTAGAGTCTTCTGAGAGCTTCTCCCACAAAGTGGTAATTTCTTGCCTATGATTCGAAATGTATTCAAGGCGCGTGGATTTTTCCTGTTGTAGCTCCGAACAAACGTCCTCAAGTCGCTTGATATCCTCCAAAAAAGTTCGGGGCGGCGCATCTGCAAGACTTCGACGCATTTCGATGATAGAGTGATCGAGCTTTTCTTGTGGTGTTTCCAATTCTGCCCAGAGCCCGACGATATCCTGGCAGAGGATCGAAACTTTCTGAATCCTGTTTTCGCGCTCAGCATACCATCGTTGTAGCTCTTCCTGGAGTTCGCTGACATGCTTTGATGAAAGATTGAGCGAGTCGTCATCCTGAGCAGGCATAAGCCCAGCAGGAACGGTTATGCCATCCATGACACTAGCCAAATCCTTGAACTTTTCCAAAGTGCCATTCACCAGAACAAGTCGTTCAGAAAATACCTCGTTGATGTGGCCATGTGCTTTAGTCAGCGTCGAAAGCAAAGGTAAATACGGGGGTTCAACCTCGTTTAGACGAACTGCACTAGCCGCCTCCTTGCTCAGGACTGTGTCTATGTCAATGTCCTCCAAAGACCGTATCATCGACACCAAGCCCTGCTGGAGCTCCTGACATTCTGCAAGCACATGATCTCGCTCTTCAGCTACATCAGAGATATGCTTTTCGAGAGCCTTTGCTACAACTGCATAGACTTGTCGTTCGCGATCATCACGGTCGCGCTCCTCTACACCTAGCTCATCGAAAAGGCCCTGCAGCTGTTCATTAATGGCCCCGAGCTGGGTCACTATGTATGATTCCCTTCCCATAGACTGCTGATATACATTCAATGCCGATTTCCTATTAAATATCTGTTTTCTTGTCGCTTTATATTAGCCTAGTACTGTGAAACGTCGAATGTAAACAATGGCGCGGCGGTGTGCGTTTACTATACAGCGCGCCTTCGCGCGTCACGTGGTCTGCACTGCAGCGAGGTTAAGTTTAATCTCAGGGGAAGAAGATCCACTTTCAACATTCAAAACAGCTCCAACCACATAAAAATGGCCCCGAGGCAAGAGCTGATAGTATCGGTTACGGATGAATTTCGGCCGTTCAAATATGAGCAGTCTGTTGCGATTGCTGAACAAATTGAAAAGCATCTGTCGACAGAAGCTGCGTTTGAGCTGCTGAGCACCATAAGATATGAGCCAGCGCTAAAGGAGTCCAAAAATGAGTTTTTTTTATCAGCAGTCCACTGGCAGAGGCTGTGCTACACAATCGAATATTTTAAGTGGGATGTTGAGCTGACATATGAGAAGTTCATGGAACAATTGCAGTCGTTTCTAGAAACTGTAGATGACTCTGTGCCTTACAAACTGCGAGTGCTTGTGTCGAAAGAAGGGACTCTCAGAGTGGAAGCATATCCTACGCCAGCGCGGTCTAATCTGTTTTCCGGCCTTGATATGCCTCAGACGGGCCCCATCTACAAGCTGTATTTAGATGCCGAGCCAACTGTGATCTCGCCCTTCACGTCGTTTAAAACCACAAATAGAGCTCATTACACACAGTCGCGGAATAGGATGCTTCCTCTTGTCGACAGTTATGAAGAGGTGCTACTCTATAATCCCCGAGGGGAGATAATGGAAGGGAGTATAACGAACATTGCATTTAGACGAGACGACAAATGGGTAACTCCAGCAATCACGAGTGGTGGTCTATGTGGAGTCATGAGGCACCACCTTTTAAGTAATGGCATAGTAACCGAATCTGTTGTGATGAAATCTTCCATTGAGGTTGGTGAGCCGGTTTTATTGTTCAATGCCATTATGGGTGTATGTGGGGGAGTTGTGGCTGCATCTTCAAGGAGTCAACAGGCTTGAAGGTGAATTCTTGGTACCACAATGCATATCATTCTAGATAATAAAATCTATTCTATTTGGACATCGATATTCTATATTCTATGTCACCTCACCAGCTCAGCTTGCTGCTCGCTTGTGTATCCTAAAATGTACAACACGTCCTGTAATGAACCGGTATTTATGCGTGACGGGGCCCTCTGCTGAACTATTGGCTTGGCATTGAAGGCAATTCCAAATCCTGCCACTCCCATCATTTCCAAATCGTTTGATCCGTCTCCTATTGCGACCACTTTTTCCAGAGGCACTTGCTCCTTGTGGGCAATCTCCTGGAGTAGCTCTGCTTTGGCTGTGCTATTAATGATTCTTCCGTATGTCTTACCCGTCAACGATTTCCCATCGTCAGAGATCTCAAGATTGTTTGCATAAGCATAGTCGAGCCCAAGCTCTTCCTTGACCCATTCTGCGATTGGGATAAATCCACCACTTAGAACGGCAAGCTTAGCACCTTTGGCCCTGAGCGCTTTAGTTAGCTCTCTAGCACCCGGTGTGAATTGAATTTGAGATTTCAGTGATTCAAACACTGATGCGGGTGCTCCAGTTAGCAGCGCAACCCTTCTTTTCAAAGACTCGGTGAAATCGATCTCTCCATTCATAGCCGCTTCAGTGATTCGAGAAACCTCATCTTCAACCTGCACTGATGCAGCAATCAAATCTATAACCTCTTGCTGGATCAAAGTCGAATCCATATCAAATACCACTAGCCCTTTTGCCGTCCTTATTTCTCTATCTGACGTTTGAACAATTATATCCACTCCACTGCCAGTGCTGTGGTCAAATAACGCCTGTTTAAGCCCATTTAGAACTGTTGAATCCACATCCAAGTAGTAGTCAATGGCTCTAGTTCCCAGCGGCTCCCACCGCAAAATGGTAGCACCTTCCGTGCGGATTATTGATTCAAATTGATCAATGAACTCCTTTGGCACGTCGGTTTTACCTATTAAGGTAGCCACAATTGACATTGGTAGATTGGTCGATGCAGATGGTCCATCAATGACACATATATTTTGAGCCTCATTGAAACTTTCCATAGTGCTTCCAACATTATCGATGGTTGAAGTTGCGGTTGCTAACCAGCTAAGACCATGGATTGAGGCCCAGCTCCCTCAGGTCTCAGAAGCTGATCCTGCGGTATTATCTGACTACATTTTGGCCTTACTGCAACATGATTTGCCGACAAAAGAGCTGCAGAAACTGTGTGAAGATCAGCTAGAAGACTTCCTGCATTCTAACACCAAACAATTTGTGGAGGGCCTGATTCAAATGCTGGAACAAACCCAACAGCATACCGAGTATGATCCGAATAGCTCCTCTGTCGTGGACGCATTTCATGGACAGGAGGAATTCAGGCGCAACTTTAGAGAGGATCGAGATCAGGATCAACACAGGCCACAGAATCGATTTCGACAGGCGCAAAACAGACCCGCGTTTAACAATCCCAATCCTCAAATGGGAGGCTTTTACAATCCAATGATGCCTATGCCCCCAGCCAATTTCATGGTCCCAGATGTTTCTGGAGTGTTTCGGTCGCCAGACAGTCAAGGATTTATCCCTCCCTTTGCCGCCGCTAATAACTACCATAGAGGTAGTAGGTCCAAAAGGGGCAGGAGCCATCAAAACCGACATTCCCAGGGAATTTCGCGGGGCCCAGATCCGTCCAGTAAAAGGCTGGTGGCTGAGAATTTACCTGATGATAAATTCCATGAAGGAGAAATTCGTGCTTATTTCAGTCGATTTGGGTCGGTGCAGACTGTCGAGTTAGACAACGCTTTGAGAGCAGCCGAAATTGAGTTTGAAACTCATGAAGAGGCCAAGCGTGCATGGCAATCTCCCGAAGCTATTTTTGATAACCGGTTTGTTAAATTATTCTGGAAGCGGTTTGATGATCGGAAGACTCGGCCTAGCGCTGAAGAAGTTAAAAAGCTCGAAGAACAAAAGGCGAAACAAGAGCTTGAACAAATACATGTTCGGCAAATGGAAAGACAAAAGGTGTTTGAGGAGAAGGAGGTCAAACGTAAGGCATATGAGGAAAAGCTGAAGAGTCTTGTTGAAATGAAAGAAAAAATATTGGCTGAACAGCAGGAGTTGTTAAGAAAGACTGCTCCTCCTACAGATGATAATGTTGAGCCGGATTCTCCAGCTACTGAATTATTGAAAAAGCAATTAGAGGCATTGAAGCAGGAAGCGGCGAGTCTCGGTATATCTGGCGTGTCGTCGCCTGTTTCGGTTAGAGGTAGAGGAGGCTACCGGGGACGTGGTCGCGCAAGCACTGGTTACCATCCGTATGCCCGTGGAGGGAGCTTTAGAGGACGAGGCAATGGTCGCTTCACTCCAGGTATACATTCGAATCTTGATTTGAGACCGAAATCTGTACAGGTCTTGTCGGTCCCTACTCAGTCTGAGGAGGGTCTCCGAAGTCATCTCTCTTCGTTTCAAGGCATCGAACACATTGGCAGCGGAGATGCTCCCGATTCTTTTTTAATTGACTTTAAAGATCGTTCCTCGGCTGAGGCATTTTTTTATAGTTCAAAGTCTATACCTGACATCGGCGAGGTTGAAAAGCAATGG
The DNA here is from genome assembly GCA_030579815.1 of Sugiyamaella smithiae. NCBI lineage: Eukaryota > Fungi > Ascomycota > Dipodascomycetes > Dipodascales > Trichomonascaceae > Sugiyamaella > Sugiyamaella smithiae. Next base: position 336,862 of record JAKTRV010000006.1, read on the forward strand.
GTCAGACGGCCAGCTGCTTCTAAACCAGATTCAGAATCATCTGAGTTGACCAACGGACCGGATTCATCTGCCACTTTGATAGATGGAGATGATCCGATGGTGAATTAGAATAAACTTTTGTTATTTATTGCAGTTATATTTAATATTAATAATTGTGTCCTACTTTGACACTAAGCTGCCATTTATTTTAGAGTGCTCCAGGCCAGCAGGTTAGGGTATGGAGCATTCCAGTATTTATTACCAATGTGTTCCCTGGTTACTTGTCTTCGTCGCTCTCCATCATGGCCACACAATCACGCAAACGAGAAGCGACCAAGAGGAACTATGAGGAAGCTTATTTGAGTGATAATGGAGGTGCATATTCTGATTCTTCAGAGAATACGAGTTATGGTGAAGAGGATGATGATCAGATGGCGCTGGCGCCTGTGCCCAAGGTACACTTAAAGATCAAGCCAACCAAAGAAGCCGTTGCTGCTGAAACGGCAAATTGTGTTCCTGACGGGGTGTCCAATATGTTTGGCAAGTCTGATTTTTCTTATCTGAAGCTCAAACCAGATCACGCATCGCGACCCTTGTGGATTAATCCTGAAGATGGAAGGATTATCTTAGAAAGCTTCTCGCCACTGGCAGAACAGGCCCAAGACTTCTTGGTAACCATTGCAGAGCCTATTAGTAGACCTAGTCATATGCATGAGTATAAGATTACGACATACTCTTTGTACGCTGCAGTGTCCGTTGGCTTGGAGACAAACGATATCATTTCTGTGCTGAACCGATTGTCAAAGGTGCCAGTTCCAAAGAGTATCATTTCATTTATCCACAGTTGTACGGTTTCTTATGGTAAGGTGAAACTAGTATTGAAGCATAATCGGTACTTTGTTGAGAGCTCTCAGGCTGAGACGTTGCAAATGTTGCTGAGAGATCCTGAAATAGGACGACTTCGAATTGAAGCATCTGAAACAGTCACCAAGGATGGTCTAGTTACTGAGCGTGCTCCTACAGCTGGGGGCCTCGTTATTCCTGGAACCGGGGGGAATCGACTCAATCAGCCCAATAAAGCGGATACCACTGGATCTAAAGATAGCGCTTCTGGAGAGGCTGCTCCAAAAGCGGATACAGAAGACTTGTTTTCTTCAATCGTTGACATTGAACGTGATGATGACGATGATGTTGACGCTGTTCACTCTTTTGAAATCGCTCCTGAGTCTGTGGAAGAAGTCAAGAAGCGGTGCCAAGAGATCGACTATCCCGTATTAGAAGAATACGACTTCCGAAACGACACCAGAAACCCCGATCTTGACATTGATCTTAAGCCGTCCACTCAGATCAGACCATATCAAGAGAAAAGTTTAAGCAAGATGTTTGGAAATGGTCGAGCTCGTTCGGGAATCATTGTGCTTCCATGTGGTGCGGGAAAGACACTCGTAGGCATCACCGCGGCTTGTACGATTCGTAAGAGCGTTATTGTGCTCTGCACATCTTCTGTGTCTGTTATGCAGTGGCGCCAACAGTTTCTCCAGTGGTGCACTATCCAACCAGAGAATGTTGCGGTTTTCACATCAGAGAACAAGGAGAAGTTTCAGGGTGATGCGGGACTTGTTGTGTCGACGTATTCCATGGTTGCAAATACTGGTAATCGATCGCATGATTCTCAGAAAATGATGGACTTTTTGACTTCGAGAGAATGGGGTTTTATAATCCTCGATGAAGTGCATGTGGTTCCTGCTGCCATGTTTAGGCGAGTGGTGACCACAATTGCAGCCCACGCTAAACTGGGGCTTACTGCTACCCTTGTACGAGAAGATGACAAGATCGAGGATCTTAACTTTTTGATTGGTCCTAAGCTATACGAAGCCAACTGGATGGACTTGGCTCAGAAGGGTCATATTGCCAATGTTCAGTGTGCTGAGGTGTGGTGTCCAATGACTTCAGAATTCTATCAGGAGTATCTGCAGGCAAATGCGCGAAAACGAATGCTGCTGTATATTATGAACCCCACAAAGTTCCAGGCTTGTCAATTCTTGATTGAATATCACGAACGTCGAGGCGACAAGATCATTGTTTTTTCAGACAATGTCTATGCTTTGCAGGCGTATGCTCTAAAGTTAGGAAAGCCATTTATCTACGGAAGTACTCCTCAGCAGGAGAGAATGATGATTCTCAAGAACTTCCAGTACAACGACAACGTCAACACTATCTTCTTGTCCAAGGTTGGAGATACAAGTATTGATCTTCCTGAAGCGACATGCCTGATTCAAATATCGTCTCATTATGGGTCTCGTCGACAAGAGGCCCAGCGATTGGGTCGAATTTTGAGAGCCAAAAGGAGAAACGATGAAGGCTTCAACGCATTTTTCTATTCTCTTGTCTCCAAGGATACCCAAGAGATGTACTACTCAACTAAGCGGCAGGCGTTTTTAGTTGACCAAGGATATGCGTTCAAGGTGATCACTCATTTGCATGGCATGGAAACATTACCTAATCTTGCGTATTCGTCTTTGAACGAACGCCGAGAGCTGCTGCAGGAAGTGCTTTTGCAGAATGAGGATGCTGCTGGATTGGAGATAGGTGATGATGCTGATAACGCAATTGGCCGCGGTTCCCAGACAAAGGGCAAGCGTCCTAAAGCAAAGAGAGCAGTTCAGTCTTTGGCAGGTCTTGCTGGTGGTGAGGACATGGCCTATGTGGAATACAACAAAAACAAAAACAAGGAACTCAAGGCTCATAACGCTTTCATCCAGAAGCTGTACAGCAAAAAGAAGAAATAGCATTATTTATATTAACAATACTAATTTGACATTTTTCAACTTTGACCCCAAAGCTCCTTTCATTAATTTATTTATGCATTTAATTATTTATCGTTGTACTCGTTTATGACGCCCTGCGTAACCTGAATGCCGATCCTTCGTCCTCAGACACATACACCGGCTCTTCGTCGTCAGTCTGGATATCGCTTCCCAATGGCGTAGACAGCTCAGAAAACGACGTAACAGACGAGCCCGTTCTTATCCAACTGGCATCGGACATGACATCGTCCCGCTGTGAAGGATATTCTAACGAAGGCCGGTCATTGCTGTACAACGACGGCCGCTCGCTGCTATAGGAGTTTGTCCGGGTGCGAAGGCTAATGGCATCGCTGTCGTTCATTCCATAGCTGGCAGGTGTGCTGGAATTGAGATCCTGAAAATAATGCTGCATTTGGTCATCATCATACATGCCGCCAGGGCCTGATAAGGTTGCCCGGCGTCGAAAGTCGGGGCCATTTGTATCATAGTGATGTCTATTTGTAACATTGACAGTGGTGGATGATGACTGGCCTGAGGTGTAATACGATGTTGAGGTCGCTGGATACCATCCCTGCTCACTCGGGGTCTCGTACGACGTAGACGCAACTGAAGTAGACGAGCTTTGTGGTCTGGTCTTCAACTCTGCCATGCTATAAGTCTCATCTTTACCATGATACCTCGGGGGCTTTTCATATAAATCGTCGTCGTTGCTGGGAACATTCTCGTATATGTCACTGCTATCAGCGGTCTGAGAATACTTGTCATTGTAGTCATTTCGTCCCCGCCGTCGCTGTCTGCGGGAAGGCCCGTTTCTCAAACGTCTTTCAAGACGCCTCTGCTCTATGGCAGCTTTGATCTGATCTTTATTGGCATATACAGCGGCACCAACGCCTATTATCAGCCCGGCTACAAGCAAAACTGGCACATGGTAAGGCATCCTGGATCCCAGCGGTTCGGATGGGGAATTATACAGACCCGCCTAACATGGGTTGTGGCGAGCTTATATCTGATGCCGTTCAGTCCTAATTGAGTTATCGAAATGACGTGGGCCCTCTGCGCCTCTTGCCCCGCAGCTGATAAGTGCATCGACGCAACTGGATGCTAGTACTTATTGGGATATGAACTACAGTGGAAAAATATGACAAGTAGTAACAAAATACTGCAGGCCAAATATGGCCACGTAATGCAATTCAGACTATATAACAAAAAAGTCTATGATTAATCTTGAAATTTGTAAGATCCTGACGACATGGTGATGCTTCCGCCTCTGTAGCTACCTCTCTTCATCTTGTTTTTGTTCTTGGTAAAGTCCTTTCCTCTCACTTTGCTGAGTTTATCATTAGCCATCTCACCCCAAGTACCAGCTGCGCCTTTGTATGTATTATCTGTGAGAACGCGGTCCTCGAATTCGATTTTTGATCGGTCGATTCGAGAAAAGTATTCCCGCTGGCCAGGAGCTGGGCTGCTGGATGCAGAAAGACTCTCTGCCCTGAATTTCTTTGCAGGTGGGTTTTCGGGAGAAAGAGACCTCTTATTGGTGTCAGCATCCTTTTCAGTAGGCTTGTCTGAGTCTGAGTCCGAGTCCGAGTCCGAGTCCGAGTCTGAGCTGGAGTCTGAGCTAGAGTCTGAGCTAGAGTCTGAGCTAGAGTCTGAGCTGGAATCTGAGCTGGAATCTGAGCTGGAATCTGAGCTGGAATCTGAGCTGGAGCTGGAGTCTGAGCCTGAGCTGGAACTCGAACTAGAACTAGAGCTTGAATCCGAGTCTGAATCTGAGCTGGAGTCTGAGCCTGAGCTGGAACTAGAACTAGAACTAGAGCTTGAATCCGAGTCTGAATCTGAGTCTGAATCCGAGTCTGAGTCTGAACCTGAATCGGAGCTGGAGTCACTAGAATCACTCGAATCAGAATCCGATTTCGAATCACTTGCATCCTTGGAATCAGATTCCGAGTCTGGGTCTGAACCAGACACAGTTATCGATTCACTGTCTTCAGTTGCCTTAAACTCCTTCATTGTACGGTTATTCTTCCATAGCCACATGATCGCCTCGAGGGGAAACTCTGGATCATCTGAAATCTCCAATCCCTTCTTTTCGGCCTCCTTCACCAAAGCCGAAATACTTTTAGTAAACCCATTGTTTTCAAGGAAAGCTTTGACGTAGGGAAGAACCTCATCAGCCGGAAAACTTGACGGAGTGTCAACCATTCTTCAATGTGAAAAATCTTGATTTGAAAAAAAAAAAATACCAGCCTCACTCACTCTTATCTCTTCACTTATCACTAACCTTACCCTATGAGAGAAAAGGGTTGCGCATCATCTGGACGTCCACTGTAGGATCTGAAACTAACAAACGTAAAAAAGCGGGGAAGCACGCCAAAAAAAAAAGTATTAACAATAAATTAGTTTCATTAAAATCATACTTCATCATTAGTCACTAATTGATCAACGACATGAACTGGTCCTCCTCGTCCTTCAGTTGATCTTTCCACTCGTCGACAACTAGGCCCTCATAATCTTCCAGCGACGACTGAACATGCAGCTTGAACTCCACAATAAACGATATCATCTCTTTCAGCTTATTGATCATGTCAAGGCGTGACGACATTACAGCATTTTCAACTTTATCGTACTCAATAGCAAGCGAATCGCACCGCTGGTCTAATTGTAGCAAGCCCTGTTGTGCCGATACTTTCATTTCATGAAGATCCCGCTCTAACTGCTCTATTTTTGCATTAGACGTAGTTGCATCTGAGTTCATCGTCTCATAGATCATATCATAAGCATTATTATTCGCATTTAATTTTGCTTCCAGAGTTTCCACCAAGTCATTTTTCTCGTTAAGCCCCTCAGAAGCTCTATCCAGCATTTCCTGAATCCTGATGGCCTCATCCTGCGTATGGTGAACTCTCTGTCCAATATCATGCCTTGTCTTTTGCAGAGCCGGTCTAACCGATCCTCTGAGATCACGGTTATTGAGGAGTTCTTCCGGTCGTTTTCCTAAGTTCTCATCCGACAAAGGAGAATCAAGTGTAACATTGAATACTCCAACTTGGGATGCTGGGATGCCGATTCTGTATAATCCGGAGTGGTAAAGCTTGAGCGCTTGTTCTAATACATCATGCTCTTTTTGTGCTTCCATCTCGCGTTCGTTTACAATTTTCAATAACTCATCGTGTCGAGAAGTCAACGCATCAAGCGACTTCTCCAACTTCTCACGATCCGAATTCATCCTATCGATGTCTGTTGGACTCAGACCCTGGGCCGAAATCTGCTCTTGCAGCGTCGCCTTTTCGGCCTGGATATCTCTTAGCTCTTTGCCAGACTTGTCAAGCTCATCAGAGATCCTGTCAAGTATAGAAGTCCATTTCTCTTTGCGAACTTCCATTGCATCAATATACGCCTTAAATTTAACCAGATCACTTTCAAGAGCCTCTTTCTTCTTGTCAAGGTTCGACAAATTTCCAGATTCTTTGGACAGTTCTTCGAATCGCTTTCGAACCTCTTTGACTTCCTGCTCTGCATCCTGAATATTGTTTTTTATTGAATCTGAGAATTGGGTAATTTCATGTTGGACTTCCGAGCGATACTCAGACAGATCAGTCTCGTTTTCCAAATGGGCTCTATATGTCTTGGATGCGTACCTGTCGAGGATCTGACTCAGCATGCCTTCATCGGTGCTCTGGGCATGTTCTGTCTCCCAATCATAGTGCTCCAGCGTTATGTTTAACTGGACCAGCCAATGGAGCATTCCCATAAACACTGCCCAATTCTGACCACCCACGGCGGCAATTTGTGACTTATTTATAGATTCAAAATATGGGTACCGTATTGTTCTCAAAAGAAAGTACACCTCATTATCAATTGATTTAGTGAACCTGTAACCGGGATCAAGACGATGATATAGCCAGTGGAACAGCATTACAAAGTCCTTTTGCGTAGGGTTTTTGAGTGTCTTTGGGGTTAGTGGGTGTTTCATTTCGATTTCAAAATTATTCGCAACCAGGTACTCAAATATCTGTTGCGATATCATCTGCTGGTATGCTCGGTCCCTTAATGGACGTGGATCGCGAGTTGATGAAGCTGGTCCTGGTGTTGGCCCAGCACTGGCCATAGAGGGAAATCCACCCACACCAAAGGAAGATGGTCTTGGCAGGATAGAGCCTCGAGGTTGTCGTAAAGCGCTAGCCGAATTAGCTGGTATCATGCTCCTTCTGACGGAGCCAGGAGCCGATGACAGCAGACCATTGCCGTTTCCTGGTAACTCTGAACCAAGCACATTTCTATTGTTGAAAACACCGCTAAGTCCACGGGATGGTGCTATAGAAGAACGCTCCCTGTGATTGATGGTCGAAGGAGGTTGTACAGGTAGCTGCTGCTGTTGGAATCCCGGTGCTATCGACTGTCGAAAATTAGGTTTCCGACGAGTGGACGCCGGCGTCATGTTCAGTGCGTGAGGTTCCACTACTGATAAAGGCTCGTGAGCAGTATAACTGGGTAACCCAGGCCTTCTATTTGCCTCAAACGTAGATGGATGCATTCGCTCCACGCCCTCCAAACTCACTTTGACACCTTCAAGGTTTCCATAAAATGTCTAGTTAGCTTTGGACGCGATGTTTATAGGGAAGGAAATAATACGCGCCTCAGACAAGATGCCGTTTCCACGGCAATGGTTGTGTCAGCCGCGTAACGTCCTAAACAATATTGATTACCCTGCACGATGCGCTTCGGCTAGAAAAAAACCTGGGGTCTGTCGACTTTTGAGAGTTACAACCGATCAGCCGGGATGACACGATGGGGATTGCCATGCCGACTGCTTGGGTTGTCCCGACATTTTTCCACCAATGCTCCTCGTCAGCTACAAGTCATAAAAACAGTAACGGAAATAAGGGAATGGCGACGGCAGCAAATCAGAGCTAACAAGTCAGTGGGATTGGTGCCTACTATGGGAGCCATCCATGATGGACACCTTGGGTTAGTCAGTGAGTCTGTCAGAGCATCAGACTCTACGGTGGTGTCTATATTTGTGAACCCTTCTCAGTTTGCTCCTACCGAAGATCTTGATAAATACCCAAGGACGTTGGAGTCTGATCTCGACAAGCTTCGTGCTTTGGACACTGCCGACTCTCAGATAGTTGTCTTCCTTCCTACAACTGCTGAAATGTATCCCTCTGGTATTACTCTTGATGTTAAAGATCAAATTGGAGCATTTGTGGAGGTCAAGGGATTAAGTGAACAATTGGAGGGTGCCATACGACCTCATTTCTTCCGTGGAGTTGCGACAGTTGTCACAAAATTGTTAAATATTACAACCCCCGAAAGGGCATATTTCGGCCAAAAAGATGTACAGCAAACAGTGGTTGTGAAGCGTCTAGTAAAGGACCTGGTGCTTCCAACTGAAATTGTTGTATTGCCAACAAAGCGAGAGGAAAACGGATTGGCTATGAGCTCTCGTAATGAGTATCTTTCACCAGAGAGTCGCAAAAACGCCAAGGTTCTGTTCCAGGCGCTTTCCAACGGAGAGTCTGCCTTTAAAAATAATAAAACGTCGAGAGACGATATTCTAGGTGCGGTGCACGCTACACTTGAACGATCACCTATGCCTGTAGAGGTCGAGTACATATGTCTTTCCGATAAAGAAACTTTAAAGGAGCTGGAAAATATCAACGCAAGCAGTGGTGCTATTTTAAGTGGGGCTATCCGTGTTCCGAATAAACTTGGCACTATGACAAGAATTATTGATAACATTATTCTTTAGAGTCTAATATTAATTACATGCATTTCATTTCATTAAATACCTCGTCTGAACGACGATTTTCCTCTGCCTCCAGGCAGAACAACAGCACTTTTGTGCTTTTTGTCCTTTTCGGACTTTCTTTTCTGGCGTTCTTTATTGTTTCGTATGGCTTCACGATCCTTTTCGATCTGAGCCTCCAGTTCCATCTGCTTTGAAAATGTAACCTCTGTATTGCGCTTTTCTCTAGATGAGTATCCCTTTTCCTTGACACTATAGAACACCCCACCCATTTCCGCCAACCAGTGAGGGTCCACAGCAGTCACTGTCGACATGAATTGTCGGGACGTCAATATCAATTCGTGGTATACAATGTAGTCTGGAAGGTATCCAAGGCCATAAAGAGCCGAAGTTGGGTGCACTTGCATAGTTACATGAGTCCGGAGATTGACGTACTCCCCAAGTCCTTTAACTTTCGCAGCCTGGTGGAAATATCCACTGCAGATACATCTCCGAACAACATCCCAATCACCATTACAGGAGATAATACGATTACTTTGCGACTCTATGATTCCAGCAAGTTGCTCTCTGACTTCCTTTGCTCGTCTCAGTGACTTTGGATGCAAAAAGTGCTGTAAGCACCATGCGTCAGAGTAGTTGTTCCTCTTCCACTGGTTGTACACATGGAGGAGCGTCAAATGATCTGACTCTGGAACGAAAAACTTTTCACGGGCAGCATCAGACTCTTCTTGCCTCTCCCTCGGCCTGTAATAAGGTGATGGAGTGGACAGCATAGACACTATTGTCAGCATTTCATCAGAACACTCATATTCAAGCGACATAATGATCAGTTTAGACAAAGATGGATCCATAGGCAACGAATTCATTTTTCTGCCAAGACTTGTAAGCTGGCCAACGTTATTCAGCGCCCCTAAAGCCCATAAATTGTACAAGCTTGCAGTTATCGCCTCAGACGAGGGCCGATCGATAAAATCAAATTCTAACAAATTATCAACCCCCAACGCCTTTAGCATCAGCAATGCATTAGCAAGATTAGTTCGCTGAATTTCAGGAATAGTCTGAGCGTACATTTCCTCGAGCTCCGCCTGCTCTGTGTACATTCGATAGGCCATACCTTTGCCAGTTCTTCCTGCTCGTCCAGACCGCTGGCCAGCATTAGCCTGGGAAATCGGGGTTATCTGAAGAGTATCCATACCTAGCCTAGGATTGTAAACTTTCAACTTAGAATATCCACAATCCACAACATATACAATACCATCAAGTGTCAGCGACGTCTCAGCGATATTTGTTGCAACAACCACTTTACGGCGCCCATCAGGAGCAGGCTGGAAGATCTTTGCCTGAAGGTCTGCTGGTAGTTGTGAATATATGGGTAATATCTCTAATGCTGGAGGGTTATCGAGGAGTTCGAGTCTCTCGGCTATCAGATCACATGTCGCATCGATGTCTTCCTGGCCAGTCATAAACACCAGAATGTCACCAGGCCCAGATTGCAAATGAATGGAAAGTACTTGCTTTACTGAAGCATCCACATAATCTGCTATAGGAACTCGTGAATGAACAATTTCAACAGGAAATGTCCTTCCAGGTATAGTAAACTGAGGAGCGCCACCGAAAAAGTTTGAAAACCGATCTGCATTTAAAGTAGCAGATGTAACTATGAGCTTCAAGTCTCGTCTTTGAAACAAGATTTTCTTCAATAAACCCATTATGATATCAGTGTCTAAAGTACGCTCATGCGCCTCATCCATTATCACACATGAATATTTCGAAAGAGTCGGGTCTGTTAGAGTCTCTCGCAAGAGCACACCGTATGTCATATATTTTATTCTAGTCTTTGCGCTCGTAACATCCTCAAATCGAATTGCATATCCCACCTCGTCACCTAGCTTGACTTCCATTTCCTGACTCACACGTTGAGCGACACTCATGGCGGCTACTCTTCGGGGCTGTGTGCAGCCTATGAGTCCCCTTTTATCGTATCCATCCTCATACAAAAACTGGGTCAATTGAGTTGTCTTTCCTGATCCAGTCTCACCAATAACAATTATAACCTGATTATCTCTTATAACCCTTAATAGCTCTTCACGGACTGCAAAAGCCGGCAAAAATCGCCGCTGTTCTTTAAGTGATTTTTGTTTACTAAAGTCGCTTGACGCTGCAGACGCCTTCATAAAGTCGGAAAACTTACTGCTACTTTTGTTCTGATGGTTTTCATCCGTTGAATTTGCAGAATCATCTTCTGATGACTTCACGCCCATCACATTTCCAAGTGTTGTACCAGCGACACTGGCAGCTTCTCTAGCTTGGAGTTGTCTTTCTTTCTGGTGTCGCCTTTCACGAACAATTGAGCTTCCAGCCCGTGCAAACTTTGCCATGTTGCTTTGAGGATCCCTCAGAGCCGACACAGGATCTTTCACAGAGCTGGAGACTTGCTGGCCGTCCAAAAACGGAGGCGTTAGCTGGTGTACAAAAAGATGAACTCTGTTCTCCTCTCCTTCATCGAAATCATCGTGCAAATTTGCTGAGCTTACGATCCCAGATTGCTTCATTCGATTGTTCTCCCAAATATCAGACTCTTTCTGCCTCTGAGCAGCTTGAGCAGATATACGCTTCTGCGCCTTTGTGATTAAGGCATCATCAAAATCACCAAAATGATCTTCGTCGCCAGCTGTTTGGGTGAATTCTTCTGCTGTGTACCAATCTCTATCCACAGCACTCTGTTCATCATTTTCACCATAGTATGCAGTGTTGTCGCCATCATCAGTTTCCTGTCGAGACTTGGTATCAAAGCCTTTTCGCTGATTCTGAAAATCGGTTTTTATGGGTCTACGTTTAGCAGGAGGAGAAGTACTGAATTCCGCTTTGACGTTACCCTCTGACCGTCTCTTTCTTATTTCTTGAAGACGTTTTAATGCATTTTCGCTCAAGCTATATTCTTGCTTGATCTCACTGTTGAGCTCACTTTTGATCTCCCTTCTAGCTATAGGAGAATCGACTTCTCCAGCCTCTTTCTTAATTCTTTGATCTTCATCTTCTCTCTTCAATAGGCTATTCGTATTATTCGCATTATCAGTCACGCCAAATAATCCCTTCGCAGACTTAGCATAGACATTAGCCAAAAATTCCCTATCAAAGCGGCCAAATACCATGCATGCATTCGTGAATGACTCAACATCTTTGCAAGACTTGGAGAGCCTTAAAACTTGCAGAGCTATATTATCATTCGCTCTGTCCCTATTAAGCTGCTTGGCTATTTCTTCAGCCAAAGCCTGGATTCCAGACATGGCAACAGAAAGTTACTCTCCTGTCTGCATGGTTCTACATATGCTTTTATCAGCCTGTGCTACTGGGGACTGGGATCAGGCTAAGGGTTATATCTTCAAATTTCAACATTCTACTTCGAACTTCAGGTCACAGTTGGTTTAACAAAATGAAGTTCGGCACTCGTACTTTTGTGCGATTTGCCTCAGAATATACAAATCCTGGTCGAAAAACTATTCCGACAAGATTTCCAACTCTGTATAACCCTAAGAGATCTGCTGCGAATCCCAAAATCCGACTACCTGCTGGTCTCGTCTACAATCCAGCACCGTCTGCTCCCACACCATACGAAACTCCAGCAGCATTCCTCCCCGAGTCCGACAAGAGATCGATACTGAAGGATGCCGAGGCAGCTGCTATTGAGCATATGCCCGCTATTAAGGAGCTGGAGCAAAGAAAATACAACCTCACTGAGAAAGACATGATAGAGATTCAAAAACTACGAACTTCAGACCCCAAAAAATGGAACCGCAAGAGGTTAGCAGAAAAGTTCAACTGTTCGCCATTTATGATTTCAGTCGCTACAAAGCCAAGTCCCGAATACACAGAGAAGATGAATCGAAATCTGACCGTCATCAAGAGCCAGTGGAGTGTAAGGACCGCACGGGCACGAGAAGACCGTCAGAGACGCAAAAAGGCATGGATTCGTGATGCCAATTAATGCATGTAAATAGATCATAGTGATGTCAACACCACTGAAGTACTTATTAATAGTGAAAGTTGTTTAGATGGTGTCCTAAATGCATCAAAACACAATCATAACACCAACATTACTGGAAATCACCAAACTCGTCTTCTCCAGGAGACTTTTCTCTTCTTCTCCTACTAGGAGGGGGAGGCAGCAATGGTACAATTGTAGGCTCTGCTGGCTCTTCTGGCTCGGCGTTTTGAGTTATACCAGTATCACTCGTACCACCTGTACCAAAGCTTATATGTATCTTTTCTCCCTGCTTCAAAGAATAGTCCTTCTTCACAGGCTCCTCTACAGGAGCAGAGTGCCTTCTGTAGTCTTGTAATGCAATGTTAAATTCAAACGCGACAGATCTGTCGGCAAAGCCCAATCCTAAAACTGCTCGCTGGCTCCCATTGACCACAGTTATGGCAAAGTATCGAGACGAATCCACAGCAGCCATAAGGCCTCTACCATCAGACCCATAGGGGGCTGCGGCAAAAAGCTCGCCTGTTGACGAATCCTCAAGTCGCAATTCGCATTTCAAAGTCCCAGTCGAATCTTCAAACTCTACCACCTTAAATCCTCCCTGCCAAATGGGGTTTTCAACATCCCACTTGGCGGCTTTGTGCCCGCTGTTGCCCTCTAATGGAGGAATCTGATAAATATACACCAATTGGCTGCTGAAAAGCACCGTTTCTACCCCCATATGTGATTTAGCTTTGGTGGGTTTAATGGGTCCTGGTAACCAGGTTAAGGGAGCAACTGTGAGTGTTAATGGAACTTCATGTTGTAACAGTAACAATGTCAAATCGTTACGAAGATGACGGTAAGAAGGACCATGGCCGTTGGAATAATTCTAATAAGCAGATGTTATAGATTACGATGACGAATATTATGATGATGGTAAGTACGTTGTGTGTATGGTGGTTCTAACTCAAGAAATGAATTCCGATGAAGAAGGTTAGTGCGCTTGCTGGTTTTCCAATGTGTTGACATAAAGAGGAGCTTATGGTTGCCATCGCCGAGGTCAAGTCTCTTATAGGAGGCATTCCAGTTACTGATGAGGATATCAAAGAGTCGTTGTACTATTATGATTTCGATGTCGACAAGGTTTCCAGCTATCTGAGCTCGAAGCATGAAAAGGCAGAGCGTGCCAAACGGGAGAAAGAAGCAAAAGCCAAGGCAGAGAAGGAAAAGACAGAGAAGGAAAAGGCCGAAAGTTCCAAAAGCGAGGCCAAGAATGGTAAGATACCTGTGAAACTGGATGTTCTAAACGATCGTCAAGGTCTGGTGGGTCTGGCAGCATCTCGAAGTTCAGAACAACCCAAGCTCTCTAAGTTGGCAGCGCTGGCCAAAAACAAAAGTACATTATCGTCTGCATCTAGCGGTTTGGCTTCAGTAGGACTGCTCAGCAAGATTTCGTCTCGCACGGCAAAAGAGCCTGGAGATGACTCTCAGAGCCCCCTGTCTAGGTTGGCCAAAACTCGAGCACCTCAATTGCCCATCAATGTTCGCTCTAAACAGTCTACTGCATCAGCGCCGAGCCCTATATTAAAGGCATCGTCAAAGAAAAAGAGAGCCGTGAAGTGCTTTCCTGACGTGGACCTTGACGTATCGACGACACCCTCAGCTATTAGTCCGGTCTCCCCAGTTGGATACATTTTTGGGGTAACCAGGTCAAATAGATATGGAGTACAGGGCATTTCTAACACAGCAGCCGTAATATCTGATGAAATGAAGTCTGCATTCTCCAAGCCTAGTCCTGATGATATTGTGTTGAATGCCCAACAGCAGGGATTCAACAATGTGGAGCAAAAGATGGCTAGCATGAAAATCGCTCCCATTCCAAAGTTTGTACCTAAGGTGAACATTGATGAGGAGCTGCAAAAGAGTCCGCGAAAGCCTGTCGTGAATTTTGTTGTCATTGGGCATGTAGACGCAGGCAAAAGCACTTTGATGGGACGACTGCTCTTTGATCTTGGCGTTGTTGACAAGCATATCATAGATAGGTATACCAAAGATAGTACGAACATTGGCAAAAGTTCGTTTGCATTTGCTTGGGTCATGGATCAGACGGAGGAGGAAAGAAACAGGGGTGTTACCATTGATACATGCACAAGCACTTTTGAGACGCCATCAACCGTTTTTACCATAATTGATGCTCCGGGTCACAGGGACTTTGTTCCAAACATGATTGCAGGGTCATCCCAGGCTGACATGGCCGTTCTAGTTGTAGACGCCAGCCCTAACGCATTTGAAGCTGGCTTTAGTCTGGACGGACAAACCAAGGAACATGCCATACTGGTGAGAAGCCTGGGAGTTGATAAGATCGTTGTGGCGGTCAACAAGATGGACGGTGTCGAATGGTCGGAAACCCGATTCGAAGAGATACGAGTACAATTAACAGAGTTCCTCACCAAGGTGGGATTCTCAGCATCAAAAATTTGGTTTATCCCTATCAGTGGTCTTCAAGGTGAAAATGTCGCAAAATCCAGCAAGTCGAGCTCGTGGTATAAAGGCTTAACACTGCTCGGTCAATTGGAGGCGTGTGCTTCGGTCCCAACAAAAGACTTTAGCAAGGATTTAGTGTTGAGCATTTCAGATGTTTTTCCTGTCACCCATACCAGCGATATTGCTATAGTGGGCAGAATAGATAGTGGATCTGTCCAAGTTGGGCAATCCATCGAAATATTGCCGTCAACATTGACTACACAAGTCAAGTCGCTAATTGTCAATGGAAGCAATTCGGGGATTCAGTGGGCGGTTGCTGGAGACAATATTCAGATGAATGTCGCTACAATTGATCTGGACAATGTTGCTGTTGGAGACATTGTGACTACCGTGGGTTCAAACTTGGGTATGGCTAGTCGATTCTCCAGTCGGGTTGTGATATTCGATCTCAAGCAACCGATTCTTCCTGGAACTAAGCTCAATTTTCATCGTGGCCGGGTTGACATGCCCTGTAAGATAGCTAAAATGGAGGCAATTGTAGATAAAGCGTCTGGACAGGTGATAAAGAAAAAGCCTAGATACTTGGCCAGTGGGCAGACAGCCATAGTGGAAATCATGTGCGATAAACCAGTCCCTATGGACACTTTCAGCTCGTCCAAGGAACTGGGGAGATTTGTGCTACGAAAGGATGGATCTTCTATAGCCGCTGGAATTGTCGATAGCATAAGTCAAGCTTAATGATATAATGTCTTGAATATATTAGAAACCTGCTGCCTCAGGAGATCATGGCATCGTAGAACAGAAGTATAAGTCCAAGAGTTATTGAGGAATAAATAATCATTTTTGAAGCTCTTTGGTTGTGCTTACGAGCAGAAGCCAGTTGGTCGTTAGCCATCGACACGTCAGAGCTCGTTTTGATAGCCTCATCGAGAAGCCCTCCTATAATGTCTGACTGACTCACCAGGTGTGCTGCAAGCTGTGATTGAAGCTCAGAGATATCTCTCAGGGACGTTTCTGCTTGCTTCACCTTATCATGCGTCAGTTCGAGTTCTTCAAGAAGCGCATTGTTCTCCTGCTCCAACATTTGGATTTGTTCTGGACGCAAATCCAGAGCAGAATCCAAAACGTCGCTATCCGACACCATTGTTGGTGGGGGTTGTATATGCATTCCAGCGGGTATTTCATGAGAAGTGCTCTTTGCCTTTTCTAATTTTCGTGACAGGCGGATCTCTTGCTGGGAGGCATGGATATCAGACACTACTTTTAAAATATTGTTGAGATACCACAACATACCTCCACGATGCAACCGAATAGTATCTTCTATTCCCTTTTTCCTTGGGTCCTGTAAAAACTTTCTGAACCCAATCACCTGCTCAGACTCTGCCAATCGCTGCTTTTCAAGCTCTTCTATTGCTCTGATTCTTGCCATTTGTTGTTGTATGATCATCCGCGTCTCATAGTCGATATCATCTTTCTGTTTGTCTGTCAATGAATCATTATACGATGTCGACCGGCTATTTGATAAATACATGGGCCGTATTCGTTTAAGATATCCAATTAGCTCTTGTAGAGACGAGTTCTACTGTCAGCATCGGTTTACTGTTCAAAACATGTTGCACTTACTATGCTAAGACATTCTTTTGTTAATCGATCAGGCTCTGATTTCTCATAGGGACTCTCGGCCACTTTTAATTTCTCTCTTTTAAATTGGCAGAGTTCCTGGAACAGCGTGGTAATATCCATTTCGGCCCACTGATCCCTAAAGTGATGGTGTTCAGTTCGGGATATGTCTGTGGGGCATAAGGGCCCTTTCCCTGGTATCACAGGGTGGGTTCCATCTTTATTTTCGCCATTGACTTCCCAACCACAGCATGGGCAGCGGCCGTCATGGAGCATACAGAGAGTCAGACCGTCACAGGTATCGGTCGAGATCCCGCAGTGTTGAGCATTCTCACAGTAGAAGTCACGACAGAGATTACGACCGGAGCAGCAGACGAAGCCACCACAGGGACCACCCAGATAATGAAGAAAGAGATCTGTTTGGGAGTAGACGTAGCGAACGTCTAGGAGACCGTTTGGATAGACCACGTTATGCAGTCACTGAGAGATCTGACTCCTTTTCCCGAGACAGAAGGAACCGGTCCAGAGATCGATCACCCCATAGGCATCGAGATAGGTCACCAGAGTCCATTCATAATAGATCAAGAGATGGGCGATCTTCCTCCAGGGATCCCCGTGATGAATCAAAAGATCGAAGAAGCGGTAGCAGTCAAAGGGGCCGTCGAGAGGGGTCAAGAGATAACACTGAAGAGTCTCGAAAAGATAGTAAGTCGGCGGAACGGGAACGAGAACAGGAGACGCCTCCTTCTAAGAACAGCAAGCCTGCAGTACCAAAAATCGATGCAGCAGCCCTTGCTGCTGCTGCTGCTGCTAAGCTGAATGCTAAGATTGCAGCTCTGGCCTCAAAAAAATCAGAGAAGAATAGTCCTCAAAGTAGAGAGACCACGCCTATTCCCGCAGTGCCCTTTCGCCAAGAGAGACTTTCACATAAAGTTGAAATCAATGATCTGCGAAATAAGTATGTACTGACAAAATCAGAGACGCAGGCCATGATTCGAGACGATACTGGAGCAGATATTACCACCAAAGGAAGATTTTATCCAGATAAGAGAAATGCTACCTCCAAGGACCCACCTTTATACCTGTTGGTGGAAGCTGATTCACAAGAGATTATTGATAAGGCTGTGGCTCGTATAGACGACTTCATCAACATGGATCTTGGAAGTTTAGTGGATGAACGTCGGTTTCGTCGTAAAGACCAGTTAGATGAAAGAGATCTACGTGGGTTTTCTAATGGTGGGTTATTAACCGCAGGACCTGAATCAGCTGCATTGTCTGCTTCACAACAGCCAGAGGCTAAAGTGCCAGTAAACATTGTGGTGCCTCATAAATCGCTCTATCAAGTTCGCGGTTTTATTGTAGGACAAGGAGGCCAGAACGTAAAGCATATTCAGCAAACTACAAATACCCGTGTTCAAGTAAAGGGGATTGGATCTGGCTATTTGGAGAGAGACACTGGTGCTGAGGAGCAGGTTCCAATGTATGTGCATATAGTTGGACTTGATCATGCTTCTGTGACTGAGGCCAAAGATATGGCGGTTGATCTAGTTGCAAGTGTGTCAGAAATGCTATATGAAGAAGCAGGAATGCCTATTCCTGTAAAGGCTGAGCCTATTGCGGGAGTACCTACTACTAGCTCACAAGACGGAATGGCCATATTGAATGGCAGTGGAGTGCCAGTTCCACAATTAACAGCAGCTGTTTTACCACAACCACCACGGCCACCGCCACCACCACCACCTCCTCCTGCTCCTGCTTTACCAGCGGTATCCACTATTCGTCCTCCACCTCCTCCCCCAGCACCACGGCCTCCTCCACCGCCGCCTCCTCCTTCATCTTCCATAGCACAACCACCAAGGCCTCCTCCACCTTCAAGTAGTTTAGGTACAAACTAAATAAAAAAAAAACTATTAGCATTCCACAATCTAGGAATTCGACCGATCTGTTTCATTGCTTTGGATTGACTTCAGAGTGTTGACAGCAATTGATATCTTGTCAAGCTGTGATGCGTTTTTCTTGGTCTCCTCTGCGAGTCTCGCTGCTTGAAATGACAGTACATCTAAATTGGACGCGATGGTTTTGGTTTTTTGTTCCTGGTCCGAAAAGTCGTCTAAAGCCTTCTTGAATTCATTAATAACTGATGGCTTTGGTTGAAAAGAAGGCAAAGAGACCATCCCAAAGTTTGCTCCAGAGACATATGTTTTAAAAGAACATTCGTAAAGTCGTTGGCACTGACATTTGGAGCGGCGACGTCGACATATTACACGGCTGGGAGAGATCATACGCAGAGCAGAGATGACATTTGGAAGGAAGGCAACCAACTTTTTCATAGTCGTTCGAGCCTGAAAAACTAGCCGTAGTAGCTACTTACGCATGTGGTGGTTGGTACGAAGTGCATGTAGTTAGAGCCAAATGTATAAAGTTTCAACGCATAGACTTATGATCCACGAATTGAATTTAAAAGCGCAACTGATAGCAACGGCCTATTTGGAAGTTACTGTGAGTTGAGATTCGTCGTAAATCAAACACAGGAACTCATGTAGTATACAGATCTAAAATAAATACTTAGGAAGCGTACTGCTTAACCTGCTGGATGACACGACGTTCGTACTCCTTTCTATCGAGTCGGAAGTGATTGTACGCATCAGCCTGGGCGGGTGAGGCCTGATTTGGATTGTCAAGAAGCTCCTGTATACCAAGCACAAGCTGTTTCATTGTGAGAGCAGGTCTCCAATCTTCTTCTTCGTTCAAGATACTAAGACAAATCGTGCCAGAAGGATATACATTAGGGTGGTAGAATCCAGCATCAAACCGGCACTTTGGAGGCTTTGCAGGATAATCCAAAGTGAACGAAACTGTCACCGGATATACACCTCCCTCCCAGATGGTTCCTGCCTTCCCAGGGATACCGACATTCCAGGTCATGAGATCTAACGATCCGTCGCTCTTTTTAACTGGCTTTGCATAGAAACCAAAAGGGTGGTCTCGCCGCCATTGTTTTCTGCGTTAGGTTACGAAGCCAAATGCTGGATGACACATACCTTTCTTCTTGAAGGCGATTCAGGCAAAGAGAAGACATTAAGTTGCAATGTTAACTGTAGGCAAGATTAACCTCACAGGAATAGGGTTGAGTATGCACCGTACGGTGGATTCATCGATATCGGACCACTGTCAAGCAACAATTGAAAAAATGACTGCTAATTCTTTAAATAAATGAAGGCAGGTAGAGATTGATTTGTTGTGGCTACATACAACATATATGGACACGAATTTATTTGTTTGTTTTGCTTTCGTTTTGCTGTTGAATGTTTTATTGCAGAACAAGCCGTATAGAATTCGCTTGCCGAGCGCAATTGCTACAAATATACATGTGTCTGGTTCATACATATATCGTAATAGTTTTAGCATTCTACATAGGCAGGTTTCTTGTTGCTTCATATCTAAGCTTTGGTGCTCTTTACTGGGAGACAGCACGCACCCATGCAAGGCTTGAAACGGCTTGCCGAGGCGCACCTTGCAACTTAACATGTCGCACGAAGACGAACTAGATGATCTTGATGACCTCCTAGACGAGTTCGCCGACGAGGTGCTGAGCAAGCCTCCGGGGCCTGAGGCCACTGAGAAAGTGGCTGCTCCCAAAGAAGAAAAGGTGGAGACGCCTGCCCCTACGGTATCGAAAGCAGCAGAGCCAGAAGATCCATCGGTCCCTGAGCTGGATGATGAGTTCGCAGGCAAGTTTCAACAGGGAATGGAGTACCTACTAGAAGAGATGAAGGATAATCCAGAAGCACAAAAGTCATTTGAGGCACTGATGGCTGGACTTTCAGGTTCTACTGGATTTGGCGCCCCAGCAAGTACCAGTACTGCATCCAAGACTGTTTCTGGAGCTACTGCAGGGTCGAGTGGTACCAATAGTCAAGGATTCCAGGACACTATTTCACAAACAATGGACAGGCTCAAAGAATCACGCAGCCAGCTAGATGAGAAGGCTGCTGCAGGGGCTGATGACGACTTTTTGGCCAAGATGATGAAGGAGCTTGAACTAGCAGCAGGGTCGTCTGGAGGCGACTTGGATGGTCTGTTGAATGAGATGATGAAGGAATTGTCCTCAAAGGCTATTCTGTATGAGCCAATGAAAGAGATGCATGACAAGTTCCCTGGTTGGTTGGAGCAGCATGGTAGTACTTTGCCAGAAGATGAATTAGCTAGATACAAGAATCAGCAACAGATAGTGGCAGATATTTGTGGGAAATTTGAGGAACCCACCTATTCTGACGATGATGAGAATGCACGACAGTACATTGCTGGTCTGATGGAGAAGATGCAAAACTCAGGGGCGCCTCCAGAAGAGCTCATGGGTGACTTGGCATCGGGAGCAATTCCCGGTCTTGACCTGGGAGCTCCAGGGGCCCCTGGAGATATGGAAGGCTGTGTAATTTCCTAGTGTAAATAAAACATCCGTGACTGAGATTAACAACGCTGCGAGATTTCTATGACGTCGAGTGCGCTTAAAAGGGCTTCGTCACTTACTTACATAGCGAAACACCACAATACATGGTGAGGCAAAGTTGAATAGCAAGGCTTGTAATGCTATGACTTTTGATTCACCATTGCTGTAGAACTCAGCCATATGGTATTATAAGAATACATATTGGAATTCAATGTCATTGGGTTAGGTGATCGCCAGGAACTTATTTGTGATAGTAGCGGATTCAGGCTTCAATTAAGTTTGGCTACAAAGCAGGCAAGAGTTCTTGGAGTTCATTGAGTCCATACATTGGATTCAGATGTCGAATTCAGGCTGTCAGTCTAAAGGCTTCTTCACTTTATTTACATTTTGTTTCTATAGTACTGCGACACATCATAGAGGCTTTGTTGATTCTTGTAAGGACGTCTATAGGGCTTGCTTGAATATACAATGCGTTTTATTCATGGCGACTCTATTGGTCTCATTGATACAACAGAATGTCTGAAGATTGCGAGGGCACTCCAGTTCACCTTTCTTGCCAATGCGGCTAATAGATTCGCTCGCGTCATTTATATGCACGTTCACGTACACTCGTCAGCGATCTAGATGAAACCGTCGTCCCAGAGCGAGTTTCAAACCGCGTCTGGACCCTTTGTCTTGATAGGGGAGATAAGCAGTATACCACGATATGCATTTCTGAAAAAGGACAAAGTGGTTGTGGAGATGTTTACTTGGGACGGGCTTACAATTGAGGCTAATATCATGGTCACCGAATACAGTGAGGCCAATTTTCAGGTGGGACGTCATCTATTGCTAGTGAATTCTGATGCTCGCGTACGTTCAACAAGATCAAGATTACGTTCTAACAGCAGCTAGGTGGATCAAAAATCCTGCGCTCCTATGTGCGAGGATCTTCCTCATTTGCATTGGTCAAAACCCCTGGCGGCATAGTCAAACTGTCGGAAAGTCCAATAGAGAGCAAACTAGAAAATGAGGCCCGGCAACTGATCTCGTCCTTCAAAATGGATAGATCAACCATTGCAGAAGTTGAGCGACAGTTTGGTGGTAGTAGCACTACGCCTAAATATATGAATCTGGAAGATATCGATAATCATCGTATATCGACTAACGTCAAGTGCTGCATAGTCGATATCTTTAATGTCGAAGAATTCAGCACATCTTCTGGGTCCTACAAATTAGCATTGGCAGTCACGACTTTTAAACCTCTTCGCAATCCTCCAAAAGCTGACTATCCTTGTGTCACCTACTTTTATATTCTAGGAGACAAAGAGAAACTGGACAATATCAAGAATACATACAGCCGAGGCGAGTATATTGACATTCAAGTGAAGTTGAAGAATATAAGGGGTTATGATTGTGGAGATGCACGAGCTTCTGGATGTGAAAAGCTGTCGGTAGACGATCCAGGAGCTGCCGTGATATATGGCAACTACAATCCAGCGGTAAGCTTAGGTAACTCTCGTTTTCTAACTTTAGGTGAACTATTGGTATAAAGGTCTTGTAAACCCGCTGACCATAAGATCTCTGTCCACGCCTGTAGCAAGTCAGAGAACCAAATATGCAGTGCCTGCCACTTCTAGCGAGAAGGTGCATCGATCCAGCCCACTACCTAACGATCAAAACCACTACATCGCCTCTACGGCTTCTGACAGACCCGTCGTCAACAACGTAGGTTTCGTTGCCTTTACACTGACATGCGTCTAACTCAGTATCATCAAATACCTACTCTCGAATCAACTGGATCCAGTCAAGAGGTAAACTCCGGGACAAAAGTAGATGGTATTTCAACGGCCACAAAAATACATGTGCAGGGGATTCATAAAAACAGTGCCTTGAAGAGCCTTAAAGGAAGGATGAAGATATTCTTGGACCTTCCAAAGCAGGTGCAAATCAAAATACTACAAGACGCAATTGGTGACACAGAAGAATCGTCAGCTCCCGAGCAACAACAGAAACATCATTCTAAACATAATCTATTTGATCCATCCAGTGATTCTGATTCTGACCTGAAGTCTGACACTTGAAAATCAAGCTGATATATATTTGCCATTTGAGCATTGCATTAATTAAAAAATTATAGTTTATTTTCGATGCATTCTGTAATTATTAAATTTATATCCTGGCATGTATGCAATTAAGTTGACTTTGTGAGCTTTGCGCGGAGCCAAGTTCCAAAGTAATAGAATGAATAGGGAATAAAGACCATTCCAACGCCGATAAATGCTAATAACCAGCTGGCCCACTGGAGTCCTAGACGGTGGTACATCTGGACAATAAACAGTGGGAATGCAGCACCACCTCCAGATCGCAAGAAAACCTTTGCAGCCAGGGCTGAAGCAGCATATTTCTGGTAGGAATCGATAATATAGTTGTTAACGGAGTAGTAACACAACACCATTCCAAATCCAAAAGCAATACCGGAAGAAGCAGGTCCAACCCAAATAATATGCTTGAAAGAGGTAGCTCCCAAGATGAATAAAGAAATAGGAATGAATGGGGCTCCAACCATGGCTCCCATCAATCTATCTTCAGGAGTGGGTGATCTCCTTGCGCATAAAGCTTTGAATTTTCCTTCGATGATTGGCGTAGCGACCAAAGCAAAACCAGCTCCAATCAAAATGGGAATAAACATGAGGCCGATTATGGCATCATTATAGCCATATAGAGTGCTAAAGATCACAGGATAAGCGAAAAAGAATGCGTAGAGCATAGCGTAGATGAGCACCACGTACATGCACATCAAATCCAATACCGGCTCTGTAGCGATCATAGCAAGGGGACGAACCAAGCAAGTCTCAACAATTTCCTTGAAAGACATTTTAACTTGCTCCTGTTCTGTGATAATCAAAGGGTTTCCGGTCTCTTTTCTGAGTTTGGCTGCTCGTCTCTTTAGAATCACTGGAGCATAGGTCTCAGGAATAACCACAATAGCCAATCCGCATGCTCCAGCAAACGCCAAATTGACCCAAAAAAACAGGTCTAATCTGTGGCTTCCGACATTGATAAAACCACAAACAATGGGACCAAGAACTGGTCCACAATAAGGGGCAGCAGCGAAGTAAGCGATAGCCAGGCCCCTCTCCTCTTTTTCCCAGATATCAGCGATAGTGCCACCAGCGAGCGATAGAGCAGAGCTTGCAAACACACCGCAGAGAAATCGACAGACGAGAAGTCCCCCGATATTAGGAGCCAGAGCGCATGGAATGTTAAATATGACGTATAAAAACATGGAGATAGCGTACACTGGACGTCTTCCAATGATTTCACTGAGGGGTGACCACAATAAAGGGCCGACGGCAAACCCACACACCATAATAGAGCAGGTCAGAACTGCTACTTCCGAAGACACATTGTACTTCTCAGATATGAGTCCTAAACCTCCAGTCACATTGGAAGAACCAAATGCAGCGCATACTACAAGCATAGCAGCAATAATAGTGACGAGCCATTTATAGCTTCGGCTCCAGTTTTGAGGGTTTTCTGGATCATCAATCTTGAATGTGACAAAATCAAAATTTCGTCCAGCTTCTTGCTCGACTCCAGCGAGAGATAGCCGTCTTTCAGACTTTGTTCTTGACCTGACAAGCTCTAGAGCTTGTTCTGGAACAAGACCCGTTTGAGTTTCTAAAGTATACTCTTCAGGAAACTGGGGGCCTTCAGGAGACCGAAACACGGGGAAATTAGCATCTGGGACAGGTACATCCTCAGAAACCCCTAGTTCGTGAAGAGACCTTGTTGTCTCTGTCCTTGTTAAGGCTTCACCAATGGGCTGATCGGCTCCTAGATAGGGCTCAGGTTGTTCTGTAGGACCAGACATTTGTGATTTTTAATAAATAAAAATTATTAGAAAGATGAAATGCAACGATGTATTAGTTGATGTCCCAGACTAGATATATCAGCTTTATTTATACTAGAACCTATTTGTTTGAATGATGGGATGTCTAGCTTTGCCGCTATAACCGGCAACAGTATCGTGGTAGCCGTTTCCGAGTTAGCATGCATACAGCCTCATTTGAGCTTTAACTTTAAGTGATGCCACTGCATGCAGTTTCAGCCTCGTGATGAAGGTAGCTTCGAGCCATTGCCATACAAAAACACCCCCAACAATACTCGTTAATTTACTGTGAATTCAATCTTGTATTCAAATACAGTTGTATGGCATATATAACCATTGATTTAAGAAAAAGCGGCTGGTTTGTGACTATGAAACGTGTCGGCGAGATGCCACGGGTAGGACGGCACAGCTGAAAATGGAAGCTGCCCTAGCCTTTATCCGTTCGCTGGGCACATAGCATCAAAGAATCGATCGCCATCAGGAAGTTCCTGGCCTTTGAGCTTTGAAGAACCACTAACAAATGAATTCAGTTCGTGAGATTGCCCGTTAGGGACTGTCTGTTTAGAAAACGCTGAGGCTCTTTAGAGTGAATGCTCCAATCGGTCAGCAGTGCCCAATGCACAGCAGCTCCTTTGCGGAATTGAACAGCAAATTCAAAGATAAAGCTGACATTGAGTCATGCACGAAAACCATTTCAGGTACCGGGATTTTTCCGTTGGCAGCCCTTTAGCCAAGGCTGAACCGCATCGTTGACCGACGGATGCACATCGGTACATCGTTGCGGCAATGAGCCTCACTGGCCCGCCGATCCAAGAGAGATTGATCCGGGGATGGATACGAGCAATACTTATGATCAAAACTTCTCCGTGTACATTCCGAGATAACAAACTGACATGTATCTTGCATGATTACCAATTATTGTTTAGAGTGACCTTTGTTCGGGGTAAAAAGCCATGCCGTGTATCGAATTGCATTGATTCTCTCACCATGTCCGGTGTCGCTGTTTCTAAATTACATTGATACTATATAATGGGTATAAAATCCACTCTTTGAAGTTTTAGTGCCGTTAAATTGTGATGGGCTAACTTGATAGTATCCTGGCAATGCGACAATTTTCCTTGGGATTGTCGGCTGGTGGAAGTAACCCTAATATTTCCATAACTTCCAGCGGCGAGACCTTTCTTAGTTTGTCATTCACAATGCCATCCGAAGCTTTGATATTGTACAGAGATCTGCTGAGATATAGCACCAGATTTGCCAGTTACAACTTCCGGCAGTATGCTATCCGTCGTGTAAGAGACGGTTTCGTTTCAAACCGCAGTTTAACTGATAGCGCCGCTATCAAGGATGCTATGATTGAAGGCTACCAACAGTTACAATTGCTGAAGCGACAATCAGTCATCAGTCGAATGTACAAGGGAGAAGATCTGGTTGTTGAGACTGCCGGTAGGATATAGATGGGTTTCGATATGGAACCGAGATGGCCCTGATATGGAACTGAGACCTCTCCATAATCCTATATCGTGGATGCTGAAAGAGGCGAAGAACCGAACGCTTAAATGGACGGATCGGTTTTGATGTATATAAGTAAATTTACCAAGCATAAAACTCTTTTTTTTTTCAATCAAAACATGCACTAGAGTAGTTGGTGAATAGCTACAAATGTTTTTGCGTGCTTATAATATTCGTCGTTAAAGCTATGTACATTAGAAATTGTAGTACGTGTTGGTAACATCAACAATTTTCTTTCCTCGACTGGCAGCAATCTCTTCGATTGACACCTGCTTTGTAGAAAGGGCCTCTACAGCAGCTTTGGCCACATTCATTGGGTTGCGTGACCTATATACATTTCCAACCAAATCTTTTATACCAGCAGCCTTGCAGATCTCGTAAATGATATGATTCACTCGCAAACCAGAACCAGGAGTGGAGGCTCGTAGCTCGAGTGTAACGGCACCATGCTTGTGGTCAATGTTACCGTATATTGTCCTGTCCTCAAACCGTGGCACATGCTGGAGATTCTTGACGGCGTTCCAATGGGCGCGAGCCACTGCCAGAGACGGCTGGCTCGAGTCACGGCCCTCACCAAGACCTACCAAGCCATTCCTGTTTCCAACCACTGCCAGAGCGTAGAAGCTAGGAATCTTTCCCTTTCGGGTCATGTTGACAACTCTCTTACGGACCAAGGGCTTGGCACTCAGAGTCTTGAGGAACTCCACTGGCAGCCCAGTCAGCTGCTCGAGCTGGGATATGTTGATGCTAGATGCAGATCTGGAGCTGTATTCGTCAGGAATCAGCGCAACTCCAGGGGGAAGCTGTTGTGGAATGGGCTGCCATGGTTTGTTCTTGTTGATCCATTCATGCTTTGGAAAATCGTATAGGGGATCATACTTGGCATAGTCATCACTATATATAGGACCAAATTCAGTCACCTGGTTGTTCTTTCGAGTTGCCCACATCTCTGGGCTTACAGACGCTTCGGCTGCAAGAATTGACTTGATGAGTGATGGTGGGTAGTACTTTCGCAGCTGGTTCAGATGGTCATCTCGCTGTTTTTGCAGCTCCGAACCAGCAGATGACTTGGCCGAAGATTCAACAGTGGAGATGAATCTCTTTCCAATGATGCCACCACCGACCCTGGGGGCGAATCGTCTTACAAACATTGTGGACCGGTTATGGTTGACGATGTCAAGATTTGAAAATTTCAACGGTAGTGGTGGGGCTGATGGGCACGGCTGGAATAAATTATGTGAAATTTCCATTAAAGCCATCACGATATTTTTTTTTTTCATCTCTACAATGAGTCGGGAATATAAGTCTGCTGAAAGGGTCGTGGATAATGATTCCGATGAGGAGCAAGATATGTAAGTGTTGAATAATGTTACGTTTTGTGATGTGGTCTAACGCAGTGCGTTCACGACGCCAAAAGGCTATAAAAAGGTCGACTTTAAGGGCTTACCGTCTTTAAAAGGAAAGCAGCTTTGGCTGGTGCAAATGCCTCCTAGCCTCGATATTTCAAAGATATCTAGCCTTCCAGTATCTTTTGATGAATTTTCAGAGCCTACATTCAAGGTAGACGACCGGGTGTATTCCATCACCAAGAACGGTGATCTCGATAATCCAAGTAGAGTTCGAGTGCTTGGAACTAACAAAAACGGAAGCTCGCTCAAGGTGGTGCCCACAAAAATTTCGCATTTTTATAAGGTGACAGAGCAGGCGTCAATCCCTGAAATTGACTACAAAACAGCCACTGTGCCCAAGCCAGAGGTGGAACAAATGACAGGACTGTACATGAGAACACAGCCAACTGGCTATGGTGCTTCATCGTACGATGAAAGCCGACCGCCATTCGCAGCTAGTTCGGCTGGTTCAGCTACACTAGAGGAATCTTCTCCAACCAAGAATAAGCATAAGGAAAAGAAAGACAAGAAAAAGAAGGCCGACAAAGCAGACAAGGCAGACAAATCAGGAGAACCACCTAAGAAGAAGCACAAGAGCAAGAGCAAAAAGGACTAATTGTAATTAGATATGTATTTATTGTATACTTAGATTGAACGTGAACTCGTTAGTGGTTCCACTATCAATATCTCGCTCCAAGTATTTGACCAGCGGACTAGCGTCTGAACTGCCATTTTTCGAACGAGACACAAGGATGACAGTCTGAGTGCGCGTTCCATACAGCTTTTCTCCAGACCCCACATGAGGAATAAATATGCTTTTGCGAAAATTATATACAGACTGATCGTCTGACGGGTATGTATTAGTGGACAGTATCGAAAAAAGCTTCTCAATAAGCTGTTCCTCGTTCATTTCCGCCGTATCGTCCACCATTGTATCCATTAGGTTCTTGCCAACATCCAATTTATGCCATGATTCATCGTAGCCGTTTGACAGAGCAATGGTGTCACTATCCAAAGGAGACTCTTCGGGATGTGGTCTGTTTGTGAACAATGCAAAGTCCCTTGGTATATTGAGATCATCAGCAGCACTTAACTGACCACACACAAGAACAAACCCTCCAGCATTATCCAAGCCCTTGTCGGTGAACTTATCAACGGTTTGCGAGATCCATTTTGCGGGGGTGGCTGACGAGGTGAGATAGTCCCGGGCAAATAGTCCTCGTGAGATCTCAGATATCGCCTTCTCCGACGACTCCTCGTGGTAATTGAGCAGAACTGCCAACCGGCCAGTCTTGCTTATCC
Organism: Sugiyamaella smithiae; assembly: GCA_030579815.1. NCBI lineage: Eukaryota > Fungi > Ascomycota > Dipodascomycetes > Dipodascales > Trichomonascaceae > Sugiyamaella > Sugiyamaella smithiae. The sequence continues at coordinate 365,991 of JAKTRV010000006.1, forward strand.
CTATCCAGGTTCCATGCTCAGAGCGAGCCAGATCTCTAGGCGCCAGGACTGCATCGTGCGGGGGCGCCCAATAGTCTGCGGAACCGGTAGGGCGTACTACAAATTCATCTCTATTGGATAACAAGACAAGGGAACTTTCAAGTCAGTACAAATCTACTTGGTCGCAAAGGCGCTGCTGTCTAAACTTACTATTTTGGATGTTTGGTCGTAGCCAACAAAATGCACATTATGACAGAACATTCCCTAACCAGCATTCACTGGCCCCCTCCTCATCATCAGGCCATCGCCAGTGTCACGTGGGTACCTACAGTAGTAGAGTGAAGAGTAAGCTCAAGCAATACTTGAGACAGGAAAGCGGCCATTGATCATCATGAGATAAGTGCAGTAACCAATAAACAATAAATAATACATGCCAGTGATCGTGGGCAATAATGCCATATATAGTGGGCCACACATGCATTACATATTGTAGTCTCGCAAAACACCTCGCAAGTGTGTGTTTGTGATCTTGCCTCGGCGAGGTTTCTTTTGCTTTTTTTCTTCAACAACTTTGGACTGTCTCTTGATGGTAGCAGGGTCTACACTGGTCGGCTTGAGACCTGCCTTTTCAAGAGCCACTGGAAGATCTGCTGACTGGGGAACCTTGACCTTGTTCCACAAGTTCGTAAATGCTGAATCAATAGATGAGATAGGACCGCCAATGTTAGCCCATACACAACGAGGGGTATTTTCCTTCTTTGTTCGAAGAACAACTATATCTTGGCTTTTCTCAAGCTCGTCAATTGCATCGAGGCATCCATTCCATCCATCCTTCAGATCCTTCACTCGCAGGCCCTGAAATGTCTTTTGCGCCCGCAGATACGCCAACAGTTGATCGGCACTATATATGTTATACAGCGACACATAGGTCGCAGTTTGCTCTCTATTATCAATCCTGATGTGGTCTATGTTTCGCAGCAAGAATAACAGTGGCTGGATGGGAAATGACAAATAGCCTTCGATATCTGAAAATTTAACAGGGCGCCCCTGGCGCTTGATGTAATCAACAGCATGTACCAGCTGTGTGCTCTGGTGGTTTCCTACACCGGTGGACTTTGGCTGAGAATAGATCGTAGTCGGTCGCTTCTTTTTAGGCGGGCTGTCAGAGCTAGCGTCAGGAGACCGCTTCTCTCCACGTAATTCGCCAGCCACTCGAGAGCTATCACCCTTGATAATGGGCTTCGCTATCATAGGCGCAGACCGCGCCTTCTTTTGGAACGAGTTGAGTTGGTCATTCAGCGACGACATGATGACCAGACTCACACATCCAACTGCAACGGCTCCGGGTGAATAACTGTAAATGGGCTCGGTCACGTGCTCTCCAGTAACCATTGCAAGGCAATGAGCTGATTGCGAAGCTGTCTCAGAGCCAGGGCGCCTTTGAAACCGGGCTTTGATGACTTTCGAACAAGCGAGATGGCTCTTTTGGGCAGTCTATTTAGAAATTTAATTGATTGTTTTGGTCTAAAGTCAGTGACTATGCTGGGGCACCACACACCCTCCCCACAGTGACGTACGTACCTGCTGTCGAGGCAGAAGAATAGAGAAGCATCCAACAACAGCTCGTGGATGGCATTGAAATCCTCAATTGTATAAATAACGGGGCTTGTATTGAGCTTTTGTATATGGGACGGTAGTTGGTCGATCAAAGTTTGAGTTTGCCGTCTACACACCTGCTTCCAATCGGCAGCCCTCATGGGAGTGAGTGATAGTTTCCGTACAGTCGGGCGGTTACAGACGAGACCTTACCCAATAAATATGGAGTATTTTTCCGGGTGGTTTTATCCGGCCCCACTGGCTTGCGGTGCGGTGCAGCAGACTGCAATGTACGCTGGGCAGCCGCCGCCCCTTTCCCCACTGTTGTACCGGGGACATGCTGGCAGGATTTTCTGGCTGATGTGACCCCGCTCCGGTCTCTTTGTGGCCCGCCCCTACCCAACCCGCACCGTCTCCACCCTCCCCACCCGAAACCTCCCAAGCTGGCCAGCCATTTTTTCTCTTGCCGTTCTGACATCCCCATCTCCACAAAATCCGTGAAAACGGCGCTCTGGCGAGGCAAGATTATATCCACAAGTTTTGCGTAGAATTTTGTTGAGAGTTGGTCTTTAACTTGTGCTTAGTAAGGTTTTCCCCGGGGTGTGACTATTTTTCCCCCACTTGGCTGTTTTTTTTTCCCTTAGACGTTGTGTTTGTGATTTAGCTGTACATTAGCTGGTAATATTCTCCACGTATTGATTATCACCACACCATGAGCGCCTCGCCGTCGTCGACTACCGCTGCCACCCAGCGAGGTGAGCTCCCGCGACCTTACAAGTGTCCTATTTGTGATAAGGCGTTTCATCGGTTGGAACACCAGACGAGGCATATCCGTACTCACACTGGAGAGAAGCCCCATGCCTGCACGTTTCCTGGCTGCACCAAACGATTCAGTCGAAGCGATGAACTTACTCGGCATCTTCGAATACATACAAACCCCAATAGCCGACGAAATAACAGGACTGCAAAGTATACAATAGTCGACAAGGATATTCGCACCCCTCAGAGCGAAGCTGCATCGGCTGCTGCTGCTAATGTGGTGCATACTACCCCCAGCTCTTCTCCGGCTATCAGTATGCCTCCTCTCCACGGGGGCTTTACGCCAAATGGAACTTCGCAGCAGTTGGGTTCTCCTGGTGCAGTATCAGGCGGTTCAACTGCTGGGTCCGCTGATGGATCCGCTACTAGCGTGATGAAACAGCCCATCACTGAGTTTGGCAAGCCGTACGCTGGGTCCACGCTGCCCAAACTCACCCAGAGTGCTAGCATGACTAATTTGCCTTCGTTGACTTCGCAGTTTGACTATGCGCAAAGGCATCCCCACCTTCATCAGAGATTACAGCAGCAGCAACAGCAGCAACAACAACAACAGTCGCAGCAACCACAACAGCCTGGCCCATCGCAGCTTGGGTTCCCACCCCCTCAGGCTCAGCCTGGCGCAGTGAAGAGTGAGTTTTCATCCGCATCTTCTACCCCATACTCTTCTTCTCCGTCATCGCCTACATTGCATCACTTGCAGCTGCAGAAGCCCGCCACTGAAACGCCTCCTTCATCTTCCCCAGGATCGAATACTGGTGGATTTTTCAGGGTTCCTCATTCGACTTTCAGTAGATCGTCGGGTGGTTTGTTTGACATGAATGCTTTGGCCACCGCTGCCACTCAAGAGCTAGAACGAGAAAACGCTGCTGCAGCTGCCGCCGCTGCTGGTGGAAGTGCTTCCAGTACTCCTTCTGGAACCCCCGCTGGAACTCCACCGTCCAATAATGTTGCCCCATCGTTAGCTGGAGTGTTTTCTTCGTCGGCGTCTGTTCAGCAGTCGTCCTCATCTCCGTCGCTGTCGTCATATTTTTCTCAAAATGGAGCAGGACACCATCATCATCACCACCATCACCATTACCATGCACCATTTTCCGGCTTGCAAAGAATAACCCCTTTAACATCTCTGCACAAGCTGAGGCATGACGATGATGATATGGACCACCATCGATCGAAAAAATCACGACCCAATTCACCAACATCCACGGCGCCCAGCTCACCTACATTTTCGCCTTCTGGCTCACCAACTCCGGATCATACCCCGCTGGTGACCCCTGCTCATTCTCCGAGACTGCATCCTCGAGATGAAGGTCTACAGTTGCCAGGAATCCGGTCTTTGAGCTTGGGTAGACACATTCATCCTCCCCCTTTGCAACCCTTAGAAGTTGGGGCTGGCAGTCAGGCTCACACTCCTGTGACTCCTTCTGCAACTCCGTCAGGTACACCTTCGGTCGGTGGTTCGCCGCCTGGGCTTCGACGGCCAGACATTTCTTCTGGATCGGCAGAAGCTTCAGGTCCCAACACTCCCGGTTCGGGGGTGTCGCGGGTGTCTGTGTCTGACCTTATTAATGGGCCTGCTCCTTGATGAATATTTGCGTGGTTTGATTTTTTTTTTTATTGTTAATTGTTCCTTTAGGGGGTCCTACTGTCAGGACCCCACTTATTTATTGTAATATATGACAATTGTGACACTGTGTGTATCAGCTTATATCATTAGCACTGTGTGTATTAGCTTATATCATTAGTTACCCTTTGACTGGTGCGAGGGGTATAGATTTGGCATTCTCAATAGACTCGTATATATGTTCTCCTCGATCAAGCACTTGAACTGTGTCGCCTACTTGTAGAGAGTATCCTATGTCTGCTTGTACAATGTTCATGCCAAAGCACGGATAGTACTTGGCACCGGGATCTACCCGTCGGAATGTCTGCATCGTCTTGTAGGGCTCGTGGTTTTTGTTGAACTTGCCAGTCTTGAGATTCACGGTTGTCACTTGACATCGGACATTTCTACAGGCTACATGCCATCTGTGGTCATTATTAATGACGATTGTTTTCCAGTTGTCCTCGTCCCATGGCTCGTCGTTTGATATCACTATGTTGGGCCGGAAATTCAGAACCTCAATGTCAACTTCGCCATTGGTCCTCTCAAACACTCTGTCGTGCAAATCAGCTAGCGAGCTGGTGGTGATCAAGTTACCTGGGTAGTAGTCTTGAAATGAAGTGGTGGGCTCTCTGTTGAGCTCAGACGCGGCAGGCGCACCTCGAAGTACGAGCCTTCGTTGATACGGAAACACGATCGTACAGTCACTAGCTAACACTGGGTCATCGTAGAACACTGATTCGAGAAATGGCCGTATTTGAGGAAAATTATGTTGTAGGTCGTAACTTGGCGGGGTCTGACTCCAGATGTATGATGGTGTAATGGGCGCCCCTTGAAGTTCTTTCTCTGTAGGCTCGAGTGGGAGGTAAAGGGAGGCACCAGTAGGTTTGTACGACAGTACCAGACATTTGCTTGATTCGTCTAACTGTGTTTCAATTAGTGTCAGTCGAGGGGCCTCGCGCTGAGTCACGAATCTAAGCGACCCGTCATTAGCCTTTTTGTCCGGCTGGGCAAGCATATACATTCGGTCATATTTGAACCCGTGCTCATCTATTTCCGCATGTGTTAGTTTAATACCTCGGAGTGATTTAACAGGGTATATCCATAGTTCTTGTATATGCATTGTCCGTGTGTAGAGGGAAGATCTCTGGGGAATATAGGGCTGAGATGTGGTTCGTGCATAGACATAAGACGGCTAAATTGATCCCACATCAATGCTTATCAAGAGGTTGTTCGCGTTTTTAAGTTTACAATGTGTGATTGAAAAATAACACAAATAACATACACAGAGAAGTCATAGCCACCATTTAAACACAGATCTGACCCAAAATCAAGTGACATTTCAGGTGTAAAAAGCCAAGGCTTTACGTGACTGAAGAGCATCATGATGGTGGACAAAATGTCAAACGCGTTTTTGCCCAATAACTTCCAATCAATAAAACTGTCGCAAGTGGTCGACATTCTTCGAGACCAAAGGACTAATACAACAACAATTTCCAGTGGATCAAAAAATGCCGATTTCGTAATTGGCGATCAAATCGATGAAGGACTTCGCAAAGGATCAGTGGTGGAAATAGCTGGCCCCCCTGGAAGCGGCAAGACTACGCTAGCGCTTAGCCTAGTGGTGAACCACATAAATCAGAATGGCACTGCCATATGGATAAGCACTACTGGCACATTACCGCCTATGGAACGAATGCGGTCTATGGACGGTTTTACTGAAGACGTCCCTCGGCACCTCTATCATACTCACATAACATCATTATCACAGTTGATAATGTTCTTCAAGAAAAAGGCGCTCGAAAGCAGAGACAACAAAAACGGATTAGCATTACGAACGCACTTGGTGATAATAGACGACATATGGTTTATAGCCAGTTTGTCTCTAGGTGCGAAAAAATACGAAAACAGCGAAGAGCAACACAGGAGGAATATGGCAACAACCACGCTACTGGAACTCATCGAACATTACACCCGTACAAGCCAGTCAGCAGTGGTTATATTGAGTAGCATGGTGACTAGAGCTGGCAAATCAAGGCAAGTGAGCCGGCTTGTTCCTGGCCTCGGGTACGGCCCCTGGCAAAAGTATATCACAAATAGGTTAATCATCTACAGAGACGAGCATCAACTTGACTGCATGGATTCAACATTGTACATAACGGACGGATCTAGAATAGCTAATATCTCTATAAGCAGTGGTGGACTGCAAGATACACCCGACATGACCAATACCAGCGAGGGCGAAATTTCGGACGATTGTTGCAGCGACGACATAGGCGACCAATTTGATGCTGTGCAGGCTACTGAGGTGGCAATCGCCGGTCAGATACCCAAATCAACTAGCGACCGTATGCAAGACGCAGCAGGCAATCCTAAGGACACTAATGAAACATTCAAAGATATTATTAGTCCCCCGCAACCGCAGCATGCGTCTCCACTTACGCAAAGCGGTGGGGAGCAGCCTGACGATAAGCAAAACAGCGAGTCGCCCGTGAGCAAACGACGTCGGCTCATAAACCTTCCCAGTGAAGAGATACCCGACAGCCAGCCCGAGTGGTCCGACCTCGAATGACGACAAAGTGAATGATCGTCAAACTTTAATCCTTTTAACCCAACCGGCATTAATCCGAACTGGTACTAAGGCGTTGTGCCATATGCACGTAAAATCTGGCTGGGATTGGCGGCGACGGCAGCGAACGGCACCTGCAGGCTGCAGTGCCACACACACATATGACGAAGCACCGCTGTCTACATGTGATAGATTAGAGGTTATTTCGGATCCGAGCGCACAAACCCGGGTGGCCACGACAAAAAAAAATAAGATTCAAACAAACACCGCAAAGAACACCACTAGTGGTATTGCAAAACTTTATCCAATGGACTGCGACGTGGGAGCCGAGTCAACATGTATCACCTCCGTCATAGTACCGTCACATTTGACGGGGGCGTCCATCCGACAGCCGCTTCGCATGACTGCAGAGATTGAGAAAAGATTTTGCGCCGTGTGCAAAAAAACAATGCATATTGACTGCGAAGTTTTGCGTCTCAGTACCTAATGCACACGTGAGGTCATCAACACTCCACTGGACAGGAATCGACAGATAGTGGAGGGCCGTCATTTATACGACATCAATGCCATACAACATTGTTTAGATCAGGCTACGGGTGATCTGACCATCATATGCGTTCCGCATGCACAGAAACCACCTGCCAACTGCGATTGGCATTGATACATACAACCGATACAGGCGCGTGAAATGAGTGTGGAATGTAGATTGCGGGCGAGTTATTAACTGCACCAGCAGCATTTAGGGAATGATAGAATGTGCTAATCTATTGTAACAGGGAATTGCGGGGTTATGTAAGTTGTTGTTTAGATGCTTGGATACGATGTGTTTTTGTAATGTTTACACAGCAACCGGCGGACTAAACCCTTCACACTCCGGCAACCACCACGCAAACTTCAAGGTTGCAGCGAGCGGGTGGAACCAGGTGGGGGACGAGAGGCACGATTGCCAGCTAGCGTCGTCATGTAATTATTTTTGTACTTTATCTTTGACGACATTGCTGGCCAACGCACGGCCCATGTTGCAACCCAAAGTATTCTTAAAATAGAGATATCAATGTTACCACCAATGGTTGTAGATAGAGTTTGTATATTATTTTAAATGGATCATTCTATGCCGGGCGCTGACTTGGCGTACGTCACGGCGTCGTGTGTTTTGCTAGGCCTGTGGTCGGTGCGACGCTTATTTTTAGGTATAGCCGGAATTCAAACCTTTCGATGATAGGTAAACCGCCTGCCGGATTGGGAAGGAACCGGGCTGTAGTGCACCGTACTCAGATGAGATCGGCCCTAAGCGCACAGCGGCCCCTGCCAACTGGGCCATCAACTTGCGGCTGTCGATGCACGGCCGGGAAATAATCTCAACATAATTTATTTTTAACCGAACCGCTAGTTACTTTTTCTGTATGCATTGCCTGATTGGGCGGTAGTATACAATGTATGCTCCCCAATTAGGCAATGGCATACTAGGAACCTATCTTTTCCAACCTCCTCCATTCTTAAAATCATTGGTTCTATTATTACATACAGGACCCGCCCCTTGCCTAGGGTCCCCCATCTGGAAAAGTATATAAACAGGGTGTACTGCTGTTCAAGCACTTTACAACTTTTTGTCTAAAATAGTCACTCGCTTACATCGAACAAAAATGAAGTTCACTACCGCCGCCGTTTCTGCCGCTGCCATCGCTGGTGCCTCTGCCCAGTTCACCAACAGCACTAACTACACCACCATCGTGTCCCAGGTCGTTGAGACCCAGACCGAGGTTGTTACTGCTTACACCACCTACTGCCCTCTTGCCACTACTTTGGTTGAGAACAACTCTACCATTGTTGTCACTGAGGCCACCACCTTGACCATCACCAACTGCCCATGCACCCGAACCAAGGAGGTCACCACTTTGACCACCACTGTGTGCCCCCTGTCTGAGGTCCCTGCCACCTCTGCTCCCGCAACCGTTGCTCCTGCTACTTCTGCTCCTGCTCCTACTGTTGCCCCAGTTGCCACCTCTGCTGCTCCTTCTGTTGCCCAGGGTGCTGCTGGACAGGCTGTCATCGGATCTGGTGCTCTTGCCCTTGCCGTTGCTGCTTACTTCCTTTAAATGTGCAGTTTGAATAAATAACATTATTTAATTTCAAATACACATTTAAAAAAAAGTTTATGGCCGCAAGGATTTCTAATGGAACATAATATCTACTTCATATTGGGATGATGAGTCTCGGTTATTTATCTTTATTCCCCTTCTTGTGTCTGATTGAGTCTGCAGTACTCCTCCAGATGTTTCTTAATAAAGCATTTCTATTATAAAATACGTCTATTGTAGTGTTTTCTGTATGTTAGCTGTTTTTTTTTTTGCGATGAGGTCTGGTGCAAAGTTTTGATGGCTATACGAGCATGACGGATATGTCGAAAATCGCTTGCCCATTTTTGTTAGTATTTACAATGCATTTGTGCTGGCGGCCTGGGAAATCATGCTGTAAATCTTGGCGGTGATTATTTTTCCGGTCTATTTTTGGTAGGATCCCAGGATCATCTGTATTGATAATAGTGCATATGTGGTATTTTTGTCGGTCGCGCGACCTTGCTTTTTCCCACAGCACTGTGGCTAATTTGAGCCTATCCGTTTTCGGAAGGGCCCACCAACCTTCTGCACCTAAATAGGAAATTGGTGGTCCGAGTTGGAGCTGGGGCCAGCCGTAACGCTCTGCTCACACTACCTTAACCCGTATATGTAAGCCACCATTAAACGGGGATGGCTTTAACCAATGTGGTTGAATAGAGATAGTTTTACGTTAGATTCGAGCCGTGGTGGGTATCGCTGACGCTACGTAACATGTGGATCGAGACTGCTCCTTTTTTGACCCACGTAAAAAAGAAACCTGGCTGACCTTGGCTTGGTCCCATGTAAGGGACCTCCTGCCGATCGCCACTACAGTGGCTGGATCCTGCCGATGACAGGCGTTTATTGTAATTATCAACATTAACGCTGGATGCCGCGTTCAGATAGGCACAACACAACACCTGACAGAAAACATCCGCAGTTTATTTTTTGATAGAAGATAAGAAACCTATAGATGTGTGCAAGGAATATTATTGAAAAGATCAGCAAGCCTACTTTGATTGATAGAGTTAGTCACTAGTAAATTATCAATTGCATGAATGAATGATGAGACGTGTATTTTGAAGTATGAGTGATTTCGATCATTATGGAATTGGCGCTTAAATGCCTTCAGTTTCGTAAGGAATCTCCGCCTGGGGTGTTAGGCGGAATCCGTGTCTGGTATCACCCCTATCAAAGTCCAATAGGGCAGAGTGCAGAGTTCGTCGATTGTCCCATACCACTACTGTGCCGTCTTCCCATCTGGCTCTGAGCTGGCAGTCTAGACTCTTGTGTATAGTGTCAAATAGGAAATTAAGCAGGAAAGCAGACTCTTCATTCTTGAATCCTTCGATCGACCGCGTGAATTGCTGATTCACGTAGAGGCATTTCTTACCAGTGACGGGATGGGTTCGCACTATTGGGTGGGTCGATTTAATAGGCTCCCTGCGACACACTCCGCCGCTCCGTATGGAATTAGCAGCCTGCTCATGTGCAGAATGTACTGCTCGTAGTCCGTGCAATCGCTTCTTGAACTCGTCGGAAAATCGCTCGTAAATCTCCTGAGAGTCGGCAAAAAGCGTATCGCCCCCAGTAGGCGGCAGCTCCAAAATTGACAAGAATGTAGTTCCTGGTGGCTGTCGCTCGTAGCTCACATCAGTGTGCCATGCAACTGAGCTCAGGTTGTTTCTAAAGTATTCCTGGTAAGCATTGTTACCCTTTTCTCGATATACCAGGTGCACTTCTGGAAAACCCTCTGGGGATCCAGACGTGGGGTGAATGTGCTGACGGCCAAAATGAGTGGCCCAGTCCACCGCCTGTTTCACTGGCAGTTCTCTGAAATCTTGGTCTCGGAACACCACTACTCCTCGTTCAGCAACAAATCTAGCCAGATCATTCTTGGCATCCTCTGAAAGCTGAGACAATTGGATACCTCGCACTTCGGATCCAAACTTGGGAGTGATAGTTGACACTGCATATCCGAATTTGACAATATTTTTAGATGCTGATGCTCGAAGCTCTTCGTCTGTGGATGGCAACCCGTTGGGGAACAAGTTTTTGAGTTGAGGGTCGGCTTTCAAACCAGGATCACTGAACTCAAAATCCTCATATGGGGGAAATTTCTCATTATGATCCCAAGTCGGAGCATAAGCAGGGAATCTCAGCTGCTTTCGCTTTTCCTCCGTATCGACCTGGTTGCCTCGAAATGTTGATGCGGCCACCGATTGGATTCTGTCCGCTAATGACGCCATGTTTTATTTACAAATTTAAATAGGATGCTTGAAAATAGAACAGCTTGTCGCCTTTTTTATGTCAAGTGCCAGTAGATTGCTTGGCCCATTACTCATATATAAACCCGGGCACCGGTCGCCGACCGAGCACGTCAACTTTGTGTGGATTGCAATAGAACTGGTGACAATGGCGTCACACTTGCAGATGTCAAAACCCAGCCGTACTGAGATCGGCAGATATTGTGCTAGTCTGGGCCTGATAGGTATACACTACATGAGTGCTATAGCCGCGAAAACAGATTAAGAATAACATTAATTATACATCCAAGACATAGAACAGTAAATATGCAGTCTTGCTATGAGCCGAGCCTGTTTCCTGGCCAGCTGGATTCGGTATATTTTCCAGAGCAGTGTCGTCAATACTGATCCATCCTTTGGCTGTCTTGACATCCACAGTGTAATGACCCACTATGGCTGATTGTCCATGGTGGTATACAGCTGCGAATAGAGAATATGATGCCGCAGAGTCTGAGGTAGATAGCTCTAGTTCTGTTTTAAAAGAAATAGGCTTTGTTATCTTTTTGGTCTCAGCTCCATCCAAAAAATCAGTAGTGTAGTCAAAGCGCTTCAACTGCACCACAAGCACTCTCGGCAGGATATCGAACATAACTTGCTTGGTCGCCTTAACAGTTCGCCTCTCAAGGGGATAGTTTAACGATTCTGGCTCACTCATTATTGCAAATGCATCTTCAATGCTGCTAACACGATCATCCCCAATATCTAATAAAACATGCTGGAACGGATCATACGTGATTGACGGTGCTATTTTCGATTGCCCGGGTATAGTAAGAACCGACTTGAATTGGCCTCCAAATATACGACCTATCGGCGTACTTCCTATATTGCTGCCAGAATATCTAGTCAGCACAGGGCGGTTCTTCTTGCCGACTTCAACCCATCCATTGGAGGCAGCCTTCCCCGGGACGTCAACAGAGTAGTCATCAGATAGATTAGAAATTGGAGATGGCCCTAGAGGCTTGCCCTTATTTGCCAAGAGAAATTCTTCTTCAAGGCATTCTAATAGATATCCCAAAAACTCTGGCGCATCTTCCTGTCGACCCCGTTGTAAATGCTTGAACCGTGAGTGCTGAGTGATGGCACCATAGAATGAATCAGCAGAGTATGCCGAACTGATATGCTGTAGGCTGAACTCTGTCATAAACTCAATAAGAGCGTCCAAAATGGGTGTATCACTAATGATCTTATGCTGTGCTTCAGACCCCAGAGTCATGATCAACGAGTAAAACGGTTCGCAGTGGGTCAAAACTTGTAGAATAGAATTCATAAAGCATATATTACCCTGGTTGATCAAGCCTCGATTGTTTTGAGCTTGTCGTCGACTGTTGAAATCGTAAGATGCAATGGCCTGTTCTAGTGAAACTTTTGGCTTGATGGGCGCAACAGGGACAGCGACGGATGCACTTGGAGATTGAGCTGCTGGAGGTGAATTATCTGAAGCAGTTGATGCAGATGTGGTTGATGGTGTCTGGTTATTACCTGTTGACGTTTTCGAGATGCTATTTGTTGTCGCTGGGGATGTGCCGTTTGTTGACACCGATGACTGAGGGCCAGTCCATGCATTTTTTACAGTTGATACCCCTGATGGCTGTTTGGCTTTTGGTGTTGAAGATTTACCGTTTGATTTGGAAGATGCCTGTCTCCTTTTGCGCTTTGGAAAGTCGCTGGGCTGGCAAGTATACCATGGAACCGTCTAATGTTAACACAAAAACAACTATGAAAAAAAAGACATTTACTTACAGGCAACTGAGTAATAAATTTATGTCGAAGTTCCTTTATAAACGGATCTTCGAAATCCACTGGAATAAACCCAAGATCCGATATTGTCGGCGGTTCTGGATTGCGGTCCAATGCCATGCTATGTTGAGGTCAAGATGAAAAGTTACAGCAGATATGTGCGGCCATTGATTCTCCCCATACATTGTGTAGGATCAATTCAAGATCATCAAAATAGAGCTGCAACACAAATTATACGACCTGAAGAATATCGCAATGCAAACCTAGTTTAAATTTCAGCTTGCTGCTAGACCGGAGAATTCATCGCTTGGCAAAATGATGGATGATATGTCGCCATTACCTCCCAAGTTGTTGTATGAAACTATGTACGATGCTACCAAGTGCTGACAAGCACGCTTCCATTTTGAAGTTTGAGCTCCTCCATTCAAGCAAACAGCTCTTGTAAAGTCCTTGCACGAACAGCTCCATATAGCCAAATTTACTATCGAATCCCCACACCTCCATAACACTCTACTGGGAACGGATTGCTGAGAGAACTTTCTCACCTCATCACGATCTATGAGATCAATCGCATCGACTAATACTCCAGGTAATAAATAACTTAGAACCACTAATCTTTGCATAGGATCAGGGCCCAGATCTTGCAAAGACTGCTCTATAATGTCATCCATAATCAACTAGTAATGTTAACGCGACATGCATGGGTCTGGGGGTCTGGGGCTTCTCCTAGTAGATAACAGAACTACCAAATTCAGCAGACAAAAATGTACAAACAGATTAAAAAGCAGGCAAATTCCTAATTAATACATCAACTATGTAACTATCGTTTTCGTTTCTTCTCGTTGGACTCTTTTGAATCCTCACGACGAGCCTTCTCATCTAGCTCGTCCCAGTCCTCTCCAGACTCCTCTTCTTCTGAGCCCTCTTCAGAATAGTCTTCAGACCCTTCATCAGAGTAGTTCTCCTCACTTTCGTCTTCTGGATCGTCATCACTGACATTGAACTCACTCTCCTCTTCCTCAGAGTCTCCTTCTCCACTTTCGTCACCACTTTCGGTGCTCAAGAAACTCCACCCTCCTGTGGTGAAGAATTCATGGGGATCAGCGATAACTGTCTTCATGATGGTGGCCCAGTTCAAGTTCACAGGCCCCTCGTAGTAGGGAATATCCATCTCGTTGAGCCAGTCCTTAACATTATCCAGCTGTGACATGGGAATGGAGTTGATGTGTGTCACGGGCTTTGTAAAGTCCTTGTACACAAAAACGAGATCGAACTGCTTCAAACCAAATTGTACACGCTCTAAATGGGCCACTTCGATGTCCTGAAGATTGACCACCAAAAATGGAGGATCAATGAGCTGAACCAGGCAATCAGTAGTAGGCTGACAAAGAACATTTGACCGGAAAGGCACTCCGGAGAATCCAAGCTCTCGGAATGGGATATCAACATCGAGTTGGCGGCCAGAAGCTTCAGCAATCTGCTCACTAAAGTTCTTGAATTCTTTGTTGAGAGCCAAACGTCTTCTTCTTTCCTCTTGCTCTTGTTCCAATTCATCTTCATCTCCATACCTATATCGTCTCTTTTTATTTCCAGTTTCATCAAAAGACATGTCTGAAGCCTCTCGATAGAACTGAATATCCTTCGTCTTCTTCTTGCCGACAATGATAGGATTCTTGAGGTGCATGTGGATCACAACAATAAGCTCCTGGTCACAAGGCTGGAAAAACAAGTTGGACACATTGCTAAACAGCACATTGACTCGCTGGTCGGCACCGATAGGCGAAGTGTATCGAACACCATTCTCATGAACCTCCAGGGTACCGGCCACACGTTTACCTTCAGGACCAGGCCGAATATACACAGAGTCCAGACGCAATGGTCTCTTGTTTCGGACCTCAATGAGCTTGTCTTGTTGAACGACGTCAGACATCTCCTTCTTTTCTGCCTCTCTTTTGACAGCTTCTCGCTTGAGGTCAGTGATTTTCTTGAAAACGTCAGCCATTCGATCAACATCCCGACTTCGGAGAGTGATACTTTTCAGGAACTGAGCGTTGGGGTCCTCAAACGGCACCTCATCCTTCTTGGCGTTGCTTTGGCCGGGGGAGTGGAAATTGAGTCTCAGATAGCAGTAATCTCCCTCCTCATTCTTGGATCCATTTTTATAAGTTGAAATATGAAACGGCACTGGTCGGCCATTTATAGGGAGAATAATAGATTGGTACCTCTGATCCACAACAATTCGCAAGTCCTTGACAGTTGGTGGGAGCTGACTGTCTCTCTTGTATGACTCGAACTTTTTGAATTCAACTTTTTTCTCGTCACCAACGCCCGAAGACTCGTCGGCAAACTTGATTTCTCCAGCCTTTTGAATCTTCTCGTGTAGTTCTCTCTGATGCAGTTGCCTCTTCTTCTCAGAAGAATCATCCTGATTGCTGCTCGTCTGCTCTCGTAGCTTGCTCTTCAAAATAGCAGTGCTGGCAGCAGAACGTCGGGCAGACTTTTCAGTCTTGACAGGCTCATCTTCCTGCTTGAAATAGAATGACACATCGCCCCGTGCCTTTGGAGATTCGGTAAACACTATAGCTCCGTCCACGGCCACTCGAACTGTATCAGTAAGCACAAGACTGTAATGAGCATTGTTGTTACCACCTTCAGGATTTGGAATGTCCGAAAACCCGACCGTGATATTTAGTGTCATACCATCCCGTAGAACATGGTTGTTTTTGGCATTGAGGAGCAAACTTGAGTCGCGGAAATCGATTCCAATGCCCCAACCAACATTCTTGACAAAGTACTTTTCCATACCTGCGTCCTTCTCTTTTATGAGATCAATGGCGGCGGAATAGAGGTCTTTGCACAGCACACCATCTTTAATCCGATCCAAAACGGCCTTTTGGACAGAGAGCAGCAGATTGTAGTTTGATTCTTGTTGCTTTGTCGGATCAATGAGATAAGTTCGCCCTATATTGGAACAGTATGACTTGTATCGGAGTCCCAATGTACATAGAATGATACCTGGCTCGAGGCGGTTCGAGTCAGACATTGCAGACGGTCGCAGATCATACTTGCCGCCAGACTGGATGATGGGCGAGTAGCACCAGTCCAACTGGCTGGGGTCGAACTCGCTGCCGAGTTTGAGTTCCTTCTTGCGGAAAAACTTGTCGTCATCGATCTTCTTTTCCACCAAGGCAGAGAACGAACTATGGGTCACCTTCCTCTCATCATCGATAATGGTCGACATCTCGTCGGCAAAGTACTGGGTCATCACACCCATACTTGCCTTTGAGGCAGCCCGGACAGATCTCAATTCCTCTTCGTCTTTGACCTCCATGCACGCAGCCACAGCAGGTGCTGCGTCAACGAGGGTGAATTTGGACTGCACTGGCTCGAATACAGCTTCCCATTCCTTTACAAACGGTCCTACAACTTTATCCTTTGGTAGGTGGCCCACTGTGGTTCCCATGGCCTCCACTTCGGCGACCAGGTCGGTGAACAGCTTTGTATTGTGCTCGGGATCTTTTGTTCTAGTCCATATAACAATATCCTTCAGCGGTTCCAAATACTTTGCCTTTCCGGAGCTAGCAACAAAGATCACCTTGTCTTTGCCTATGAGGATTGCTGTGGAAGGAAATTCATAGCCAAGTAGCCAATTCTTTCGTTAGTGGCAACTCCAGTGTATTTCAGCCAACTTACGTGTAGCACAGACGACTTCAAATAGGGATTCTCCTGGTCTGCTTTACCGGTAACCACCAGCAGCGATTGTGCGCCATTGAAAACAGGGTCATTGTCTTTCAGCTTGCGCTGGACCAAATGGATGTGCTTTCGAAACGTAGCACCGTCGATAACTATGTCCGACATGCTGGTGAGTCGCGAAGTCAAAATCGCCGCAGACTTTAAGTGAGGCGAGTCCTGCATGTAGTACGCGTTCGCAGCAAGGCAAGTTGTAGAAGGGTCCACAGTGCTCATAGGGCCATGGCAAGACTACTAAACTGACTATTCGCATGATGAAAGGAGATTCAACCAACTTTGAAACGATGACCACAATGAACTGACTGTAGTACTTTGACTGGTTACAATTGACTGTTCTGCTCCAAAGTATTGCTGTCACTAGATATGCAGATCACACTTTGAACGGCTGGCGGGGAAGACAACCTCTTTTTTTTTTTCGCTTTCTATCCGAACTACTGCTACAGCGTAATTTCGTTTAAACTATAACATAATTGAGTGCAAAATCTATTAGCTTGATGTGAATTTCCCACGATCTTTGCCATTTCCACTAGTGGGACTTGATCCCCTGAGGCTGCAGGGCAAGCCGTGCCATAGGACTTTCGAGGACCAACCGGTCTAGATAAGCACAGAACGACTAGTAACCAATATAATTAATAGCGGCATTATATTACTACAAAAAATCCCAAACTCTAACAGATAATGGGATGTTTATTTATATCATAAATGGCGGTGGAATGGGGTTAGCTACTGTGATAAGTACCCGTCTAGTACGGGAGGTCGAGGAAAGAGAGAGAGAGGGGGGCAGAGCCACTTGGGTTGGGATAAGAGGCAGACGTGTTAAAAAACAGTTATAACATCAACTTCCAACAAACAAGGCCAATCATGGGAGATGAATACGATTTTCTTTTCAAAGGTAAGTGCAGCGGGCTCGGATAAATCTTACATAGTGGTGCTGATTGGAGACTCAGGAGTCGGCAAATCCAATATTTTGGGACGATTCACTCGAAACGAGTTCAATCTCGACTCAAAGTCGACCATTGGAGTTGAGTTTGCGACTAGGACCGTCAACGTAGACGGCACCACAATCAAGGCACAGATCTGGGATACGGCCGGCCAGGAACGATATCGAGCCATTACCAGTGCGTACTACCGGGGAGCGGTGGGCGCGCTGTTGATGTACGACATTTCCAAGCAGGAGTCGTACGAGAACGTGACGCGATGGCTCAACGAGCTGCGAGAGCACGCTGATGCTCAGATTGTCATTATGTTGGTAGGAAACAAGTGTGATTTGAAGCACTTGCGGGCCATCCCCACTGAGGAGGCCAAGAATTTTGCCGCCGAAAACAAGCTGTTGTTTATCGAGACGTCAGCGCTTGATTCCACCAACGTCGAGCGAGCTTTCCAGAACATTTTGACTGAAATCTACCGGCTGTACGCCGACCAGACTCTACAGGCTGATTTCGCCCAGTCGAAGCCTTCACAGGGACAGACCATTAGCTTTACCCCACAGCCGGACGATGATAAAGGATCCAAGGCCGGCTCGTGCTGTTGATGTAGTTATGACATGGCAATTATGAACAATCTTAGTAGACTCAAGGCAAACATAAAATTACATTGTTTTACATGGTTAATTTTTTTTTTCTTTCACACACGTACTGCCATTAATCATGCTTCTTCAGGAGCCCGAAAATCAGCATCGTCCTCCTCTTCGTCCTCGTCGTCCACATTTGTTCCCTTAGATGCCTCGGATGCTTTGATCTCTTCGAGAGTTTTCTGGTAGTCAATCACTTTGCCTCGAGTGCGTCGTCCGTAAATGATGTTGGACGTATCGATTTCTTCAAGCGAGTCCTCTTCGTCGTCTTCTTCTGGTACTTCATTGTCGTTTTCATCATCTCCCTCTTCGTCGTCGTCATCATCTTCATCTTCTTCTGGTTCATCTGCGTATCGCTTGGATGCCTTTCCCTTTAGCTTGGCCTTTCCTTTATCCTTTGCTTTGCCCTTAACATCTGCCTGAACTTCGGTTGATGGGGTCGTCGCGTCAATGGTCTCGGCACTCTTTTCCTCGACAGCCACTGAAGTGGCTACAGATTCGGTCTCTGCGGGCTTGGATTCGGCACCATCGGTCAATTCGGTGTCTGGCTTGATTTTCTTAGCGTCTGCGACCTCTTCCTCGGCCTTTCTCTTGAGCTCGTCTGTCATGATAAGTTGCCAAGTGCTGATATAGGGATGCGCCAGTTGAGTTAGGTGCTCGAGTAACGCACCAAAAACCACCTGATACTATATTTTCTGAGGGACTACTAAACCGTGGAAATCATTTTATTGTGCGATTTTCAAAAGTAAAACAGTCACTGTGAAATATTTTGACTATTGATTTGTGGTGCTTGCCTGCTATGTTGTCATGGCTCATCACAAGTATGGCACAGATCCTTATATGGGACTTGAACTCTTACCACCAACATGAGTGTAAGTTTGCAAAGGTCGACCAGGCTAACAAAAGAACCTCAAAAGAGCTAAAATGGCCGACTTGGTCAACTATAGACTACGAGTGGTGACTGTGGACTCTCGGCAAATGTCAGGACAAATGCTGGCATTTGATAAGGTATGTTGTAAGAAGACTGATTCAGCCACTAACTCAAGCATATGAATTTGGTATTGGCCGATACTGAAGAGTTCAGACTCACCAACAAAACGAAAACAGAAGAAAAACGTACTCTTGGACTGGTTATTGTTCGGGGCGAAACCATTGTTTCCCTGAGCGTTGAGGCACCTCCTCCTAGAGCAGACAGTTCTCGTCTCGGTACCATCACGCCAGGACCAGGAGTTGCCCATGCTGTTAACAGATCCTCGGGATTTGGACCAGCGCTTGGAGGGCCTATTCGAACAGGAAACTCAGGGCCTCCACCAGGATTTGGAGCACCAGCAGGGTTTGCACCCCCCTCAGGTTTTGGTGGCCGCTAGTTTGTATTTAATGACAGTTGACGACTTGTAATATTATTGGTACATAACTCATAAAAGCTCTTACGAACTTATAAAAGAGGAAAAACAAAAAAAAAAAAATTAAATTAAAATCTATCTCCCAGAATGGGAATGCGATGGTGCCAAGTGCCGAGTAGAGCTCACTGAAGAGTTTGTTCGATGCGACGACCGACGGACGACGCCATGACTGCGAAGCCACAAGTCAAACCCAGGTGTCCGAATCAGCTGGCTATAAAAGTCCTGTTTGTTGACAGGAGCTTGTTTTGAGGTTCTATAAAACAGTGAGCGTGGAGTGAATCTCGACAACATAGACATGGTATTGTCTGATGAAAACAGCCGGTTCAAGTCTCTACTCCATTGATCTCGAATGTAATCTCGACGGAATTGGGTTTCAGAGAAGACTGGGGTTTTGCCAAGATTGACAGATAGCGGGGCAAGTAATTTTGATGTCAGAGCAGCAAAATGCAGCCTGATCGCAGTGTCCAGCGAGTGATCAAAATATCGATGACCGTTGAGAAGGGCCAGAAACTTATAATCTGGAGCCAGAAAGCGGCCCTTTTTCAGTAGTCGATTCGAGGACCGAATAGTCACTTTCAGCCGTTGCTCTTCTTCGCGGAAACCATTGTCAGATGCAGAAGATGACGAAGAAGACGGTGCCACTAGGAGCAGCACAAATGGATCCGCACCATTGGGAACATTTAGCGCGCTTTGCAGCAGAAACGGATTGGTGATCCCAACAATACCGTATTCTGTAGTGCTCTGGGAAGCAAACGAGTGAATAGTAACATACTCACGAATAGGCATGCCGTACGGAAATGGCTTGATAAGGTCCAATGCACAGTGTACAAAAGTCGAACACAAATGAGGACTAGTAGAATACACTACCAAAGGCCGACCCAACATCAGGCATTCATACACCATATAAAGATCAGACAAATCTTCAATCATTTGCAAAAGGCACCCAGACCACGATTCCAACAGGTCAGGGCCGCTTAACGGATTGTCTAAACTTGTGGATGGGAGAGGTACTGACAGCACAGTTCCAAGCAGCCCAAGGTCCAGAGTTTGGCCCGGAATTGGGTCTGGCCAAGCTGCCATATTGTTAATAGCAGTATCAATAAAGGGGATCTTGTCATCTAGAGATGACGTCAGAAAATCCCCACTCGATAATATAGTCTCTAAACATCTTTTGAATAGGTGAGGCAGTTCATGTCTCGACAAGATCACTATCGATTCTTGCAGATATCCTCGGACCTGAGACGAGTCTCTACACTGAGAAAACAGGCAGTTTGCGTAGATTGTGACGGGTCTGCTGGACAGTCTCCCATTGTGCGGTTCGAATTTGGAGTGGTCAACAGTGAACCGAAAAGTGTGGAACTCGGAATTGGTCTGAAGATTATCAGCGGACGAGGCAGTATGTTCCGGCAGCGATGAAAAGCAAATGGCTCGAAACTCGTCTTCGGAAAACCTTACAGCCGGGCGTATGACCTTCAAGTCCGGTCCTATGTCTACATCAAACTGAACCACCACAAAACATACAGCCCATCGATTAAACTCTAATACTGTTTTGTGGGGTAACAGCTGCAGATTCTCCACCAGCGCCTCGTGGATCCGGAACGACGACAGAAAAGACGACGGCAGTCTGTTCTGGGGCCTATGCGACTTGATCATTTCAAAAAACCATCCATTTCCTGCGTGCCGCTTGCGATGAGACTTTTGCCAGGTGCAGTAGTAGTAGTAGCCCCTGATGACTTTTTATCCCTGATGGGAACCACCGCGCTCCCCCCCCCCTGGTAGACCCATCTCACACCTACTAACAGCCAGTGCATATTCGATTAAAGGCATTTAGCCCCTGAACTCAGGGTAAACAACTCGGGTCATCAACCATCCATGCCACAACAGTCCATCTCCTGGGTAACCAGGCCATCTTTGTGAATTGCCCTTCCCGCGCGCGCACCCCCCCTGGTCGTTCGGTAGCTGGGCCGACCGACCGGAATAGAGTCCTACGCTTCTCCGGCGGACGAGACCCACCAGCGATGACCTACAACCGAACTGTGGCTAAGAAATCAATAAATGCCCTAGCAGAATCAGAATCTTGGTGGTGCCTTAAATAAATACACAGTAAAATTAAATAAACATTGAATGAATGGCATTCCATTCGGGATGATGTCAATCATTCTTTGTCTAGTAGTGATTGCTTTGACAGTTGCTTGACTGGTAGTCCCAAACTCCACGCCTGATTCCATAAAGTTCTGCTGTATGTACGTTGTTCCCAGCGGGCCCTGACCGACCGCACCCCTTTCTGTAAACCACCTGCCCAAACGGGCGATTTTGGCCGTTGCATAGGGTCAGACCGGTAGTTTCCGCTATGATGATATTTACACTGAGTGATTCACTGAAAAGTTGTCCACAGTGGCAGTAGCTAGTGATTAAACCGACACCAATACATATTATTGTCAACGACAGTGGCAGTGATTTGAAGCTTCAACCGTAGCGTGCTATTGTCGTCCCCATCTCGTACTGTTGGGCCCGTTGCTTTTTTTTTTCCGGGCCTCCCTCTACCACAACCGCAACCCATTTAGGAACATCCAAATTAAGACACAAGTCTCAAAACTCCACTCAAGATTTTTTACCTCTCGACTACTGCGTTTGTCAGACCTAAAGTTTTTTGCTCATTTATTTGGTGTGAACCAGCAGCAGCGCTGATATCATTGCAACCCATTGCCGAGAACCGTGTGGGATTGGGCAATACAAAAAAAAATTATTTATTTTCCCTGTGACAGTTCACTGAGGGTTATTTATTAGAAGTGCATGTTGGTTGTGCTGACCAAACGGTGTTTGACTAGTGTGGAACCGACCTGTGTACAGACACTCTGCTGAGAGTCCTTCCCATAGCCTATAGCGTCTTGACTGCTAAGCCAGGCTTTGTTTGCAATTATGACTACGACTTCGCCACTTGCACCTGGCTCCAATTCGTCCGTCCCGTTTTCGTCGTCGGCAGCGGCCTCGTCGTCTGCGTCGTCGTTTGCTTTGCCAGATTTATGGTCTTTTAACTCGGTGGCCAGCTCCCAGCAGCAGCAGCAGCAGCAACATCAACAACAACAACAACAGCAGCAGCAGCAGCAGCACCTCCACCACCAACAACAGCAACTGCCACCGCAGCACCAGCAGTCGGCCCAACAGCAGCACCACCTCCACCACCAGCAGGGAGGATCCAGGTTGTTTGGTGGCCAGAGCTTGTCTGTATCTACTAGCAACCTCTATCAGTCTAAGCACTTTGCTTCTTTCAATGCTCCATCTACAGTAGGAAATGGTGGTGAAGTGAATGGCAGTCCTGTTTCGGTGGGTCCTCCTACTGGACCGCCTGCTCCAGGCTCTGGTGCCCCAGGTCCTAGTGCGTCTGGTGCTTCTGGCCCTCAGAGCCTGTTGACCAGGTCGGCCACTGCGCCATCGTTCTTTGGTAAGGACGGTATCTGGGGAAGTTCGTCTGCGTCGGGTCCTGGTCCCAAGGCTCCGTCTCCTGTGTCTGCAGGTCTCGGTGGTTCATCAAACCCGGTCCCAACTCCAGGCCCTCAGTCTTCTTCTGCTGGTCCTTCTGGATCATCTGCTGGTCTTTACCATCCTAAGCCTTCTTACCGGTCGATGGCTACCACTCCAGGAACTCCCTTTGAAGAGTCGATTGGCATGTTTGGTGGCCATGATGGTTCCAACACTTTGGGCTTTTCGCCAAAATCAGTGCCTTTTGATTTTCATTTTAAATCTTCTCAGAATGGGGGTCCCAACCAGCAACAGCAACACCAGCAACAACAACAGTCTCAACAGTCTCAACAACAGGCGCAGCAGCCCCAACAAGCTGCTGGTATATTTGGACGTTCAAACTCATCGGCCGGCTTGGGAATTTCTCCTTCGCCGCCAAATTCTTTAGCCCGTCATCAAAGTGTGTCTGGAGGTCAGTATCCGTTTGGCCTGCCTCAGCAGATGCATCACATGGCAGGGTCGGCTCCTCAGAGACAGACGGGATTTGGCTTGGATCATTTTGAAGAGTCTCCCGTTCTCGGTGGATCTGGTTTCAGTGCCGATGGTGGCAAGATGCGCTCGCAATCCATTCACTTTATGAACCACCAACACCAGTCTGTTAGTCAGACTGTCACTCCGCCAATGTCTGGTTTTGACAGCGCTGCTGCCTCTACTATGATGATTCTCGAGGAGCCAGTACGTTCTCAGTCCCAGTTGCAATCTCCCCAGCAGCAGCCTCAGCAACAGCAGCCTCAACAGGTACAGCAGTCGCAGGTACAAGTGCAGCAAGGGCAAGTTCACAACGGTGCTCACCATCATTTCAATGGTGGAATGAGAATGAAAACAACTGGTTTCCGAAAGGATGACATTCTGGTGGCGCCTTCTACGCCTACCACTCCTACCGGGTCGCCCTCTGGATCGGCAATTCTGTCGGCTGGCGTCCCTGGACCTCAAGTTGCTAACGCAAATACTTCAAACAACCGGTCAAAGAAATCTGGTCGCCCCACAACCAACACTGAACTTTACAAGACGGAGCTATGTGCTTCGTACATGAATACTGGAGGCAACTGTCCTTATGGAGACAAGTGCCAGTTTGCTCACGGTGAAAAGGAGTTGAAGATTGTTGACAGGCCTCCGAAATGGAGATCCAAGCCCTGCCAGAATTGGGTCAAGACCGGTACATGCTCCTACAATGATAGGTGTTGTTTCAGACACGATGTTCCGACCCAGATCGCTTCAGCTAGTCCCGACACTTCATCTTAACTTATTTCCCACATTGCTGCAGCCTAACCCGCTCATTTTGTATTGTTTGTCTATTTTTATTGGAACTTTTTCGTTCCCTTCTCCGGAAGATGTGCTCTAAAGGTTGGCAGTCGTGGTAACGCTGCATATCATTGACTATATTTATACGTATAGTGTATATGTTATTTATTGTATATTTATTTCCAAATCCGCCGCCCTGTAGATTGGCAGAAAACTTAAAACTACGTAACCACTTCAATTTCGAATCAATTGCGATTCAATTGCCAATTAATTACCATCGATTGATACTATACTACTGCCGTCATTATATTATTTACTTTGAAATCAACCTTTCATGCAACCTCAGATTTCAAGTGACTAAAGGTGGTGTATGGTGCTCACTATCCACAACTCCCGACATCCAAACACCAGAAGGCGCCCAGGCGAGGTTCGATGGATCTATGCCAATCATCATCGATTGTTATAGTTGATTGAAAAGTGGATTCTACTAGAGCCGCAAAATTTATACCACCCCGGTTTAGGGCGATGCGAGTCTGACGCACCCTTCGCGGCTCTGGGTCACCTAAACTTCAAAGAAGTGAAAAATTGAAAGATACTGGACTGGAGTTGTAGCTCATTGTCACAATAGTGAACTTCTATTTCGTCCACTTTCTACCAGCCGTTCAAGCTCTCAGTCTTGCATAGTGTACTGTAGTGTGTGTGTGGTAATTGGGCGTGCTTCTTGTGTATTTGTATAGGCTGTGACGACTTTACCAGATGCCTGCAAAGTGGCTTGATCTGGAGCTAGCAGCCCAGAGGCAATTGCTGTCGCCCTCTCCTTCTGAAAGGTGTTCTGCATTAAAGCTTCTAGGAGATTTAGAGAGTAAGTAACTATCTGTCTGTCTACGTACAAGCTAACCCCGAGATGACCTTAAAGAAGCCATAAACTTGGTGCTGGCCAACTACGCCCATTATCAAGATGGAATATCGCGAAAGACTTCAGAGACGACTATTCTGAAGCTCATTGCAAGGGACGAGAGTCTGATATCGGAATTTGACAAATTCGTAACATATTTTGTATCGGGAACCCTTCGACATGCTCCTACAGATATTTTGACCCTGCTCGAATGGACAAACGCTTTAGCAGCCTGTGGAAACGTCTCTTCCACCCTTATAACGAACCAGGCTATCTTGCTAGAGTCTGCTGTGAGTGCTAGTGCTGAAAAGAGGCCTCGTTTGGCCGCAGCAGCAATCAGATCTGTTCGGTTGGCTGCTGCAAAATACCTTACAATTCATTCTGATGCATCCGTATATCTCGATACGTTGCTAGCACAAAAGTCTGTTTCTAGTGTGTGCCTGCTATCCCAGCTGGCAGCAGCAGCTGTAGACTTGACCACTGTGCCCACAGCTGCAAAGTCAATTCAGGACCGAGAGTCAGATATCTTTAATCTTTACTGCCAAACAGTATTGACTTCCAAAATCCCCTTCTCGGAGCAGTTTGTCAGGATGTTTTCCCCGCTTTTTAGTGAGTATGCTTCACTTGGAGTGTTTGAAAAGGTCCTGCAACCTGCCATTTCAAAATCTCTGCTGAGAGCCCCTGAGGTTGTGCTGAAATACATCATTCCTGGCATCTTAGACCCACTGTCACCATTGTGTGACCTCTCCATGCCAATGAAGAATGGGCTGTTGTCATCATTATGCTCAGGATTTAACTCTTCTAATAGCGAGGTTCGACAGCTTGCATCTGAAGCACTAATCATTGCTGTAAACCGATGCTATTCGAAGGAAGCAGTTGATGGTCTGGCCAAGGAGATTGGTCAGAACTTGAAAAAGGCAACATCTCCTGACCATAGGGGCCTCTATGCCACTGTGCTTTCTTCAATAGAAAATGTTTCTGACCATAATATTATTGTCAACGCTGTGCTGCCTTCTGCTGTCAAGGAAGCAAATGAAACTGCTCTGACCCAGCTTTGTAAGGCGTTACTTAAGCATGCAAACTTGGCCGTTTTGTCAGGAAGCTCTTTGGAAAAACCTGCCATTGAGGCCATTTCGAAGGGATTGTCGGAGAAGCGACTTAATATTCGAAAGGTTTGGATTTGTGAACTTTGTTCGCAGGACTCTTCCCTCAAGTCGAGCGCCCTGTCTGCCTTTGCCTCCCAGTTTTCCACTCAGCTTGACGCAGCATTCAAGGAAATTATGGCAAACCCACTGACTGCTCTCCAAAACAAATCGGTCATTTCAGGATATGCTTACATTTCATTATTCCCTTCGCTATCTGGCACGGGATTGGTTGCAAACCCAAAGGTATACCAGAAGCTGGCTGGAGAATATGAGTTCACTAGGGCGATTAGTGCAACTCGGTCTTTAAGCAAATTAGCTGAAACTAAAGGCAAGGAACTCGACGGAATCTGTGAAGCATGGCTGTTTTACATTAATTCTTCACTTGTGCCAACATCCTGTAGGCGAAAGGCCCTCTCTACATTATCTGATGTGTACACAGAGAGGCCAGAGATTGGATCTTCCTTGATTTCGGTAAT
This sequence comes from Sugiyamaella smithiae, assembly GCA_030579815.1. Taxonomy (NCBI): domain Eukaryota; kingdom Fungi; phylum Ascomycota; class Dipodascomycetes; order Dipodascales; family Trichomonascaceae; genus Sugiyamaella; species Sugiyamaella smithiae. The sequence continues at coordinate 392,693 of JAKTRV010000006.1, forward strand.
GTCCAATCCTGCAACTTTAGATATGTACCCATCTTTCCATGAAATAATGGGAGTGTTCGGATTGACTGTAGAGGAAAGCCATATGCATGAAAACTTGGTCAAGGCAATAGTTCTTGCCCACCATCCCAAATGTACTGTGAAAAATGGGTGGACTGGTTTGTGTCTCTCTGCAGAAGCAGACCCAGGCTTCTTGGTATCTCAAAATTGGGACAGGATTTTGAACCAAGCTTTCAGTTTACAGTCAGAGCAGCTCTATGAATCTGGTTGTAGAGCAGTTGCCACCATGTGCTTTGTAAACCCAGAGTTGATAGCCCCTCAAGTCGCATCGAAGCTTTCAGAGAACCTTAATTCTAAGGCTGGTGAATTGATATCCCCTGAGGATTTACAAATATGGGCAGCCCCAGAGGGCGAGATAGTGGTGCTTGACAGCGGATCAACAGTGAAGTATGCCGAGAACAAGAATTCAAAAGACTACGAAACAAAGCGATGGGAAGAGGATGTTCGAAAAGAAATATCTAAAAAGAAGGCTGCTGCTGCCTCTCTGAAGCCTAAGAAACTGTCAAAAGAAGAGATCGAGACTCTTAACAAGCAGTCAGAGATTCGACAAAAAGTTAATGATGTTGCATTCCAGTATAAGCGGGGAGTAAAGCTCATAGAAGTCCTTACTCTCCATGGCATTCAGAATGGCCGTGAGATTTGGTTTCCTGTTGCGATGGAAAAGCTCATTTCGTTGCTGGTGCTTCCTAAGGAGCTTGTATGTGATGAAGTTGTTGATTGCCTATTGAAATTGTCATCAATGGCATCACAGCGTCTGGATACCAATATGAAGCAGTTGATTGGAGTTGCTCTCATCCTTGCCGTCGAACCTTCTGCTTCAAGTTACCTACCTGAGAATCTCAGGCCTGATTCGCTGGGTCGTCTTGTCACTCGTGCCCTGTACAGGCTTAAGTTCTTGAGTGACCAAGTGCCAATGGATTCAGTGTCTTTGATTTATATTCTGCCTTTGCTACTGAAGGTTATTGGTGGCAAGGGGGGTGTTGGAGTCAAAGACGAGGAAGAGATTGATGAGCAGATCATACTTGCATTGGACATTATTTCCGCTCATGCTGAAAGTCTATCACATTTATCCCGGGGAGACCTCTTTAGTAATCTAATTAGCCTTATGCATAAGAATGTCAACAAGGCTAAGAGGGTCAAAGACTGTCTTGTTGCTGTGTCTGTTAGTGCTGCTGTTGAGATTTCCGAAGATGAACTTCAAATCTTGCTTTCAAGTGCTGTTTCGGGAGATGCATTCGTCCGCACAGCTGTCTTAGAAATTATTGATGCCGAGCTCGATCTATCTGATAGGGGATTCTGCAGCGAAGTGTTGATAGAGAGATTTGATGAAGAGGCTATTAACAGAGACCTTGCAGATGACATTTGGAATGAGAGTGGAATGTCTATAAATGATAATGTTCCCAAGCTGCTGGCCGAAGGCTTTTTGTCTTCGGAGCACGAGGCTATTAGGCTTTCAACTGCTCGTGCTATTTCGGCCTCAGTATCAAAAAACGTCGCGCTTGTCGATGGAATAGTGGATTACCTGATCGAAACTTTTGTCGAAAAGTCAAAGCCACCCCCTCCCCAATACGATAAGTTTGGAATTCTTATTAAATCTGGTTCTGATGATCCATGGTTTGAGAGAAGCGGTATTGCTTTGACCATTCGTGAATTATCGCCAGTGTTGAGTAGTACAGCTCTTATTACCAAGCTGTTTGAATTTTTCATTTCTGTGGCTCTCTCAGATAGGCATTCAGCGGTGCACAAACAAATCCAGCAAGCAGCTCTGCAGATTATAGAAGACCATGGGTCTGAAAATATTGAGCAGCTTGTCCCAATATTCGAGACCTATTTGGGTCGGCCAGACAAGGAACGTGAAGACCAGGTGAGCGAATCCGTAATCATCTTGTACGGAGCCCTCGCACGCCACCTGCAACCCGAGGACCCCAAGCTCCTTGCAATTGTTGATAGACTAATCAGGACTCTGGACACTCCATCTGAAGATGTTCAATATGCGGTGTCAGAGTGCTTAAATCCATTGGTCGTATTATTCATGCCTCAACTAAAGTCATACATTGACACCGTTTTAGATAAGCTGTTTACGGCTCCGACTTATGCAGAACGTAAAGGTGCAGCTTATGGATTAGCAGGACTCGTCAAAGGAGCAGGAATCCTCTCTTTGGCTGATTACGATATTATAAGATCTTTAACTGAGGCAGTCGAAGATAAGAAGGATCCAAAAAAGCGGCAGGGTGCTCAATTTGCGTTTGAATGCCTGTCACAAGCCCTTGGTAAGTATTTCGAGCCATACGTCATCGAGATCTTGCCAATCATTCTTGCTTGCCTTGGTGATACGTCGCCCGAGGTCCGCGAAGCAACGGGATATACCGCTCGTTCAATAATGAAGCATACAACTGGTTATGGTATAAAAAGGCTGATACCTGTTGCTCTAGAAAGATTGGATGACACAGCATGGCGAGCTAAGAAAGGATCTGTTGAATTGTTGGGAACTATGGCCTACCTTGACCCCAGGCAGCTTTCCACATCTCTTTCTACTATCGTACCCGAAATTGTTGGTGTTCTCAATGACACCCACAAAGAGGTGCGAAATGCCGCCAATCAAAGTTTACAGAGATTTGGAGAAGTCATCCGTAACCCAGAAATTCAGGGACTTGTACCTACTTTGATCAAGGCCATCAGCGATGCTACGAAGCACACGGATGATGCTCTAGACAGCTTGTTAAAAACAAAATTTGTTCACTACATTGATGCGCCGTCTTTGGCACTCATCACGCATGTACTCCATAGGGGTTTGCGCGACCGATCTGCTGCAACCAAGCGAAAAGCTTGTCAGATTGTAGGAAATATGTCTATTTTAGCTGATAGTAAGGATTTGGTGCCTTACTTGCCATCCATGGTTTCGGAGCTTGAGATTGCTATGGTCGACCCTGTTCCTGCAACGAGAACGACTGCCAGTAAGGCTCTCGGATCACTTGTTGAGAAGTTGGGTGAGGAACAGTTCCCAGACTTGATTCCGCGACTCATGGACACATTGAAGGATGAAACTAAGAGTGGTGACAGACTAGGATCTGCCCAGGCTTTAAGTGAAGTGATCTATGGATTGGGATTGTCTAAACTTGACGAGTTGCTGCCAGCAATTCTCAAAAACTGCACATCACCGAAAGCACACATCAGACAGGGGTACATGCCACTTCTTCTCTATTTACCGGCATGTTTCGGCCAAAGTCTGAGTCCTTATCTGAACCAGATTGTTCCTCCTATTTTGTCAGGTTTGGCAGATAGTGTGGATGAGGTGCGTGATCTTGCTTTGAAATCTGGACGTCGAATTGTTCATAACTACGCAACAAAAGCAATCGAAATTCTATTACCTGAATTGGAGATTGGTTTGTCCGACAAGAGTCATCGTATCAGACTCTCCTCAATTGAACTTACCGGAGATCTTTTGTTCCAAATTACTGGAGTTGTCAAAGTGGAAGATGATGACCAAGTTGTGTCTGGCGAAGTAGGAAAGGCGCTCGTAGACGTTCTGGGAACAGAGCGCCGAGATCGAATTTTGTCGTCATTATTTATTTGCAGATCTGATACTTATGCTCTTGTAAGGAACTCCGCACTTGAAGTATGGAAGAGCCTGGTAGCAAACACCCCCAGAACGGTTAAGGAAATTTTACCAACGCTTACACAAATGATTATCAAGAGGTTGGCGAGCTCGGACTACGAGCATCGAACAATCGCTGCTCAAACTCTTGGAGAGCTGGTTCGACGGGTTGGTGCTAATGCCCTTGCTGACCTACTCCCGACACTCCAAGAAGAGCTTTTCAGTAGTGACTCCGATGCTAAACAAGGAATATGTTTGGCTATTATTGAGCTTGTGAATTCAACTTCAGCTGAGGTATTGGTTAACTATCAATCCACCATTGTTGGAATCGTCAGAAAAGCACTCGTTGATCCCAATGAAAATGTTAGAGAGGCAGCCGGCAAGGCATTTGATGCTTTGCAGGAAGCACTCGATGAAGCTGCCGACGACATTCTTCCCGACCTTATTGCCCAGATGGAAACTGGTGATGAGAGTGCGTTATCTGCATTAAAGGAGATGCTGGCTACAAAGAGTGAGGTTACATTCCCAGCACTTATCCCCCCACTGTTGTCGTCGCCTATGACTGTGTACAAAGCCACTGCTATCAGTAATCTGGTTCCTGCCGCTGGTACTACAGCATTGAAAAGACTGTCTTCTATTATTGATTGCTTGGTCGAAGCTGCAACCAAGTCTACTGGTGAACTGCGAGAGTCTGTGGATAACGCTCTGGATACTGTGATTTTGTCAGTTGTTCAAAGCGAAGGCACACATACGCTTGTGCAGCAGCTTCTTGCTCTTGCTAAAAGCGAGGACGTCGCAAAACGACAAGTGACCTTTAACCATCTTGCTTCGTTCTTTACTAATTCTGTGCTAGATTATTCCATATACACCCAGGATTGGCTGCTTCTGCTTATTACATCTTTGGACGAAAACGATGATGAGGTGGTTAAGTCTGCTTGGTCAGCATTGTCAGCTTTAGTTAAGAAACTTCCAAAGGAAGAGCTGGAACAACTCGTCAAACCGGCAAAACAGGCACTGGAACTGACAGGAACTCCAGGTGCCGAACTCAAGGGATTCGCCCTTGTGAAGGGACCAAGTTGTATACTTCCTATTTTCTTGCAGGGTTTGATGTATGGTACCAGCGATCAGAGAGAGAATTCAGCTCTCGGAATTGCTGAGATAGTTTTAAGAACTAGCCCTGACGGACTCAAGCCATTTGTCACTCAGATAACTGGTCCATTGATTCGTACTATAGGAGAGAGATTCCCTTCGGATGTTAAATCGGCCATTCTCTACACGCTTAACATTTTGTTGACTAAGATCCCTGCCTTTTTAAAACCTTTCCTTCCTCAGCTGCAAAGGACTTTTGCAAAGTCTCTTTCGGATCCCTCAAGCGAGACATTGCGCTCTAGAGCTGCTCGAGCATTGGGAACATTGATAACTTTGCAAACAAGAATCGATCCCCTTGTTAATGAACTTATCAGTGGTGCTAGAACTAGTACAGATATGGGTGTTACACTGGCCATGCTACAAGCCTTATATGAGGTTGTGACGAACGCTGGCAAGAATCTTGGAGACGCTGCGAAGTCTGCAATTATTTCATACGTTACAGAGGTTCTAGGTTCTGCTTCTGAGCCTCGAGAAGTGGTATTGTTGGCGAAAATCCTGTCTGCGTTGATTATTTCGGTGGATGCGGAGCAAGCAACCAAAATCATCCAGCAGGCACTTCGTAGCGAAGATGAGAACTTCAGCGTATTGATTCTTAACGGAGCGTTGAAATACGGGGCTAAGAAGGTCCAAGAGCTTGGAATGGAGCAAGGAGTTTGCTCTTACTTTATCAGTCATGCAACCGATGAGGTTGGAGCTATTGCCGAACAGTCCATAATGGGTCTTGGAAAATTCCTTCTGGCGCTTGTGGACGAGCCGAATGAAACAACGAAGAGCATTATTTCAGTGCTGGCAGAATGTTGTAATAAGTCAGCTTCGAGGTCAACTGATGCTAGAAGATTGGCATTAGTCGTGTTGAGGACTGTGGCTCGTGAGAAGCCTCAATTAATACAGCCATATTTGGATATTATTGCTCTGCCACTATTTGGGTGCGTAAGAGACATGATAATTCCTGTCAAATTGGCTGCAGAAAAGGCGTATCTAGGAGTGTTCAACTTGGTGGATGACACAGATGGACAGCTGTTTGAGAAATGGTTTAATGCTGCCAAAGAATCTGGCGTAATTCCCCAACAACAACAGAGGTCGATTGGTGATTACACAAAACGTGTAGCAATGAGACTGGCAACTGCAGAAAGGGAGAGAATTGCTGCTGGTGGAGATGAGGAGACTTTGTTCTCTGATAGGATTGAAGATGAGCAAGAGATATGGTCTATTGGCACGGTTGAAATTGGTGGAACCGAAGTATAACTAAGTTGAGATTGCGTAGCTTTATGTATTCTCGGTTAGTTGTAATATAGATCGATGCAGCTGTACTATTTCAAATGCGTGTTTTGGATGCATAATTGTATCCACAACACAAGGAATAAATATTTAGTGTACATCCAATTAACCTCAGTATACAAGGCATGGAAATGATGTAGGTCTCTGCCCCATATCTGCTAGTTTAGTCTGACTCCTGCTGTTTGATGATAGTTGAAATCGACGACTGATTGTCATGATGATAACCCCGCTGCTGGCTTGCCCACTGTTGTGATGTTCTTGGTGAACGGTTGCCATCTTGTTCAGAGTGATGTCGACCCTCGCCTCCTGAAACCAAATGAGATATCTGAGAAGATTGTCTTACCTCCGAAGCGGACCTAGGGATCGGATTTCGATGAGAATACGAATCTATGTACCCAAATGGAGTTGGTTGATGAGAAGACTGGGATGCACGATGCTGTGGTTTAAGTGGCGAAGTAACCTCCATTTTCGGGATAGGAATGTTTGAGTCTTGAGCACTACCAGAGGCATATGAGTAGCCTGCTGAATGCGGTGAAGCAGCCACTGGGACTGGAGGAACTGAAGACGTATGATAAAAAGGGCCCCACGAAGGGGCTGCAGTTTGGACGCTAGGATTTTGATGCTGCTGCTGAAGATAATAATGATGGGGAACCTGATTCTGTTGAAATTTCAGATGATCAGCTTGTTTTTTTCTTTGGGCGGCAACCACGAACTGCATTGTTTGCGTGTAGTTTAAAGGGTGATAAAGCACGGCCTCAATGTCGGCGACGAAAAGTGGATATAATAAATCCACAATACTTTCGCGAGAAGCAAACTCAAGAGCTCGCTCATAGGGTATCCAGACGCCTTTAAGGTACATTGTACCAATTTTGACCACATGCCTTACTTTTTCTGATTTTAAAATCCCGTCTCTCCGCCCTCTTGTCATGCCGGCAACATTCAAAAGCTTTGTTCCATTTATCATATTGTTATCAGCTCTGCGGGCTATGCAAACTCCCTTAGCTTCTACCTGAAAACACAGTGTCCCTTCGTCATCCCATAATGCAGTCGTCACCCTTGGCTTGCAGCCTGGAGGAGGCTCCTGGCCAAGCATATCAGCACGAACCTGAATTGCTCTCTTAAGGGATGGGAACTGATTTGACGCATCAGCGATCTGTGGTTGAGATGTGTAGCCTTGAGAGTGTTGAAAACTTGTCACATGGTTTGTCTGTGGTTGAGCATAGGCTCCCACCTCGTGATTCACAGCATATTGATGGGCTTGTGGGTGTCCATAGGATGAAGGAGCAGGAGAAATCTGAGAGCTGTAATAGGGGTTTGTTCTTTGGGGATCACTATGTTGTCCCCTGGGATCCGGTCGGTCCTGCACCTGAACCTGAGATGACACAAATGCCGGATGTGATTGTGGCTGTTGCTGAGTCCTAATTTGCAAATGAGGTTGGGAAAGAAGCGTAGGATGAGAAATTGTTTGGCGCAATGGAGCATTTTGAGGTTGACTCTCATTGGAATAACCAGAGTACGACGACTCTGGATTCACACCGGCTGAATTCATAAGCTGACACAGTAATACAAAATTATCCTCTTAATAAAAAGCTCACAAACCATGCTTATACGGGCAATAAAAGAATCCGATGTTCTGGAAACTACAGCTCCACACCACACCCAATCGAACGTGGCAGTCAAATATTACTATTTGCTACCAAAATCTACAATCTCAGTGGAGACCTTGTACCGTAGAGTTGCGAATGCTGACCCCAAATCAATAGCGCTTGGCGGGAGAACTAAGAGAACGACACGCCAAAAGAAAGATGCCACAATCCAGTTGATAATGCAGAACCAATCGCAGAACGAAATCAGGCTGGGATTCTAATTTTCGTTTGCAAATGAAGATGCAAAAGATAAACAGCTGTTAAAGAAAACTTCGCGGGTGCTTCTTGATTGTTAGCAACAGGGGCTTAATAGGAGAGAATGGCACATACCGAGCTTCAACAGGGGACTAAATACGAAATAGCGAATCCTTAGAAAAACAACACACTGATATATCCAACGGTTTGTAGCTGACTTTTCGGCTATCCAGGAGTTTTAATAGGCTGATGTAGTTGGTAAACTACCAATTGACGCGAAGAATATAATTAATTCCTCCCTGGATATATTAACCTCTGATATTGAGGAGATTGAAAGCCACAATTAAGCATTATGTCTGACGTGCTGAAAACATTTAATGTTTATGTGTATGAGCATAGTAAGCCCCCTAATTTCTGGCAACACGAAATATATCATCTGGAAAAAGCAATAGATCAAGTCTTCTTATTCAACAAAAGAAAATACTTTGGAAGGCTGGGAGGGTTCAGGGGCTATCCTGCTCCTACCTGCACGCTTTTAATCCGGGGCAGCGGCACCAAAAAGAAAAGGCAATGACAGGGATACAGCACTCAAGTTGACCGCCATAGCCCAAACCGGTAGTAGCTGACTGTAGCTGGATACATTTGACTTCATGGCGAGCCAACACTACTCCAAGCCTGAAACCACAAAAAGAAATCCATGCATAAAGTAAAACGAACTTATAGAACAATCTGCACAGGGTTCCATGTCTGCTTTCGATTTGACTAACGTATGGGGTGGGGAACTGGCGAGTTAGGTCTGTGACAGTATACCTGTATCGTTTTGTTGACTGGCGAGGAAATAGAAGCCGAGGCCCAGGATTGGTCTGGTTTGCCATAAAATTCGGTGATATGATGGCCTCGATTGTTATGTGCACCAGATTAAACTCATGTAATACGTGGGATTAAAAACCATATCATGCATGTCTGAAATCCGATGTAGCACACATAAAGTCTCTGAGTGCGCCATTTCTGGCATCATTGCTGCACCGACGTATCCGAATGACTCCATTCCACCCAATTGCTGCCACTCAGGAAGCCCAATCGTCCGTAAGCTACGCAGGTAGCAGGAACCACTCCTGTCAGCAAAGCTCGTTCGCTAAACGCACCACCGTTGATCTCTCCACCTAAAAAGTAACTGTTGCATGTATGTACAGTACAACGGCAAATGCAGCTTTATGTGGACATATTTGATACACCAGTTGGCGAGATAGGGAAGAGCGAGCCAAAAGTTCTGTTGTAATCTTTAACAGATGATAACGATGGGATGCTCCAGAATCTGTTTCTGTTGTCCAATTTTATGTTTTGCGGTTCCGACCTGGTGTTGTGAAAGTATGCAGAAAAAGCAACTTTAACCTCCCACCGGAGTGCTACGCACAGACAGAAAAGAACGAGAATAGGGGGAAGGGGGATATTGAAACAAGCTTAAGGCTGCTAACAGCACTAACAGTTAGGATCATTTTAGCAGATTTACTCCTACCCGCGAATTGACAGACATCCTCGGCTCAATCCACATGAACCGGAAGTCGAGCTGTTTTGTAGTTATTATTATTCCGCAGCGCTGTATGTCTCATATGTAGCCTCTTTTAAGGGGAGACGAGCACGGATACGGAACTCCCTGGTGGCAGCACAGATCCACCATGTGAGTTCCACAGTGGCGGCAACTGAAACATCTCTTTTCACATCCCTGTCAGGCATATGCTCTGTTAGCCTGACTCTTATTTATGGGCAGACTTCCCTTGATGTAGCTTCCATTGATGTACTAACAGCACTGTAGAGACAATTCAATGCTTCTTTGACAAAATGCTCGAGCTGTACCCAACATAGCTTCTTCCTACAGCAGCATAGCAGCTTAGTTGATGTATGTGACACGGAATGCGCATAGCGGAGAAGCTGGTTCTGTCCGCAACACCACGTCTCTAAGACCCTGTGACATATATGTCATATTTCTGGCAGCTGTCCGACATATCTTGATGTTTTCGACAGCAGATCGATCAGCACTGGCCTCTCTGTGGTGTGCATGCTACACGTCGTCGACAGGTCGCTCTTGTAATCCGCATGTTACCTTGTCGGGAGATCGTCCGTAGAATTTCCTGTTTGGAAGACGGTTACTCAGGTTACCTATCCTATATAGGAAAGTTCCAAACATGGCATAGAAGGACGCTGTTTATTCACGATCTGTAGCACTTAGACATAATTCTTCCTCATTAGCTCTGAATCAAGAGGGAAGAAATCGAATTTGCAAATGAAGCGGTTGCGCAATCTAGTCGTGGCAGCTGCTTTTGCTGGTGTAAGCAGCGCCAGCTGGACGACATTATATTCGTCGGGATCTAAATCTGCGTTTGTTTATACTGAGGATGGATCTCTGTATTCATTCGCGACAAACGTCTCATCTTTGTCGAGCAGTAATTTGGTTGACAAGTTTACTACGCTGTCATCTCCTCCTCAGAATGCGACGCTTGTCGTTGATAGTTCGTCCGAGGACCTGATGGCTATCTATGGTACTGAAGGATGTGGTCAATCTCCCATAAAAATCGCAGTATATAATGCTCAAAGTGATAACTGGTCAGATATAGCCAGCTCCCCACATAATTGGTACTTGGATATGCCCACAGTGTGGTCTCAATCTGATAATGGCTTGATATACATCTATGGAGGTTACTGCTCAGACACCAACAACATTTACAACACGTTATACACCTTCAATACAACCTCGAAGCAGTTCACTCAAGCGGCCAACGAAAATTCTCCTATAGAACTATACGCCGCTGGTGGTACTGCTATAACACTCAATGATTTTGTATTGGTGGGAGGCAAGTCTGCTAATGGTTGGATAGGTATGAATCAGGTCGCGGTGTGGGAGTACGATTCATGGACATTCCGAAGTACGGGAAACTCTAACGGAATAGACTCTAGGACTAACCCGCTGGTAATCCCCGTATGGGAAGAGGGTACATCGGTCAATAATGGCGACAGTGCATCGTCTGTTCTGGTAATTGGCGGCTCTGTAAATGGCCGAGAAGCAAATCCATTTTTCTCGTGGCTGAATGTCAGTGCAGGATGGTCATGGACAACATCCTCTCTGAATTCCATAACGAGCCTCAACCCATCCACTCTACAGGGGGGATTGACTGTTGGACAAGCATTCATTGCTCTGTCAAAGAGCACTTCGGGGGATTTGACAGCAGAAATGTTCAATGTATCGAACGGTAACTCCATCAGCTCAGCTTCTGGATTCCCTACGCCAAGTGCTTCCCAAACAGTTGCTGCACCAACTCATACAGTTACATTGATTCCAACGAATACTGCTGCTTCAAACGGCACAGCTCCACCCACCAAACTGTCGACTGGTGGTATTGCAGCTCTTTCAACTATCCTACCATTATCTGCTGTATGTGCTGCAGGAGTGGGTGTGTTTTTCGTACGCAGAAGGAGAAGACGGGTGGATCAAGTGCGAAATATGCATTTGTCTCCGGCTCCTTCTATGGGCCGCTTCTTCAATATCCCAAATAACAATTCGTCATGGGATACTCTGGACGACACCATGTCGATCAATTCTTGGAATGAAAAACGTGCTCTTTATTTGAACCGAAACTCAAACGGTAGTGCATCAACTGCCATTACAGGTAGCCCAGTTGTTGCAGATGCCCAAGTGACCGACAATGAGGACACTCGTTCCTTACAGGATGACGAAGAAAGCATCTTCCAAGGAAGAGACGTACAGGTGTTGGTGTCATCGCTTCGTCGAAACCCATTGCGAGTTATGAATCCAGACGCCGAAAGTGTACACTCAGTGTCAAGAAATTCATCTGTGCAACAGTCATCAGGTACCCGCCAGACTCTCAACACTGGTGTTCACGTCCACAAGAGAAACCGGTCAAGTATATCTGACGCTGGAACTTTTACAGCTGGTGCTGCAGCTGGTAACAGCAGGCGTAGCTCAACAGCGAAGCTGAGCCACCGAGTACCAAGCAGTGGAAGCCACAATGCAGACGAGTTATGATACATGATTTATTAGATTAATGCCCAAATAAATGTTGCTGGATATCAGTTTCTATGTACACGGATCCCTCCGTCGCTATAGTACTTGTGTGGTTAGTTGCGCTTGATAATGTCAATAGCAGACTCTCGAGCCTTTTGTAGCAGCAGCATATCGGCCAGCACCAGTGCAGCCATAGCTTCGACAATGGGGACAGCTCGAGGAACAACGTTGGGGTCGTGTCGACCTCGAGCCTCTAAAACTCCCTGGACACCATCGTAAGAGCTGGTCTTCTGCTGTTGGCTGATAGTGGCAGGTGGCTTGAAAGCAACACTGAAATAGATATTTTCTCCATTAGAAATTCCTCCCTGGATACCACCCGAGTTGTTTGTAATAGTTCTGAATCGTCCGTTTTCATCAGCATAAAATGGGTCATTGTGCTTGGATCCAGAAATTGCGGTACCCGAGAATCCTGATCCAACTTCAAAGCCCTTTGTGGCTGGAATAGACAACATAGCGTGGCCCAGCATGGCCTCCAGTTTATCGAAAACCGGCTCTCCAAGACCAACAGGCATGTTTCGAACCACACAGGTAACCACCCCTCCAATAGAATCCTTGGCGTCTCGGTGCTCCTCGACTATTTTAATCATCTTGTCAGCAACTTCATCATCTGGACATCTGATGGGACCGGCATCATCAACCTGCTCTCGAGTAACAGTCGATAGCAGCTTGATGAACTTCTCGGACTGGGGGGATCTGTCCATTGACACAGCACCAACCCCACTGACGAATGCGACAATCTCAACACCGTTGGCCAGTTTCAAGAACTTCTCAGCAATTGCACCAGCAGCCACTCGGCCAATGGTTTCTCGGGCAGACGATCGGCCACCACCAGAAGATGCTTTAATACCATACTTGGTCAAATAAGTGTAATCGGCGTGGGAGGGTCGAGGATAGATGTCGGTCTCAGAGTAATCGCCCGGCCTCTGGTCCTTGTTACGCACCACCATTCCGATAGGGGTTCCAAGAGTCTTTCCATTTTCGGTTCCAGACTGGATCTCCACAGTGTCGGACTCGTTTCGAGGAGTGGTCAGCTTACTTTGGCCAGGCCGTCGTCGAGTGAGCTGGGGCTGCACATCTTTCTCGACATCCAGCTCCATTCCCGGAGGAACTCCGTCCACGATACATCCCACAGACTTACAGTGGCTCTCACCGTACGTTGTCACTCTAAAGTAGGTACCGAATGTCGACATTGTTGAGCTAACTCGGATAGTGTGACGCAGATAGTTTGATGACTCTAAATTGGGACGAGGGCCCATTTGGATTTTCAGCTGAGTCAGTGCTTAGTAGTCTTCCTTGCCCATGCACCACGCCATATTGTTGTAGAGCCAGGTTTGAGGCCTAACAAAGTACATAATGGAGCTCAATCAGACCAAAATACTGGTGACGCTGGTTATCGGACTAGTGTTATTGGGTATTTTGATTATAGTATCTAGTACAGGCGGGTTTTCTGCCGGATCGAAGGCCTTGCCTCCTACATTTTTAATAGTAGGACCATCCTTTAGCGGCAAGACATCGCTGTTTTCGACAGTAAGTACCAGGCGATCTGAAAGTAAGCAGACAGCAGAGCTAACCCAGTGGTCGGGAACGTTATGTGACACAGTGACCTCTCAGGCTGCCAACAAGTTTGACCACCTTCGACTTCCATTTGGAACCCAAGCAGTGGAAGAGCATTTTCGACTTGTGGATTTACCAGGCCATGGCAAGCTATATCACCTCACCAGCCAGGAAATCAGCACCAATCGGTCCAATTTGAGGGGAATAATTTTCATGGTAGATGCTGCTGGAACCCAGGCCGATATTCGTGGTGCAGCAGCAATACTTTACAAGCTTCTTCAGCAAACAGAGGGTCGAGCAGGAGGAGTGGACATTTTGATTGCCGCCAACAAATCCGATGTGTTTAATGTCATGTCGGCCACCAGACTGCAGAGCCTGTTGGAGGCCGAAATTGACGAGCTACGAAGCACAAAATCCCGCAGTGTCGGAGAAGTCAAGCTGGGTGCTGATGGAGAAGAGCATCTCGACGATGGAGCTGACACCTGGATAGGTCTGGACGGTAAATTTGAATTCTCTCAATTGGAGGGTCAGGTGGTAGTTCTAGATGGCAGCGTCCGGTCAGGAAGAACTGCAAAATGGGAAGGATGGGTCAATGAAAAGGCAGTGAATACTATTCTTTGATGCTATATTCTATGAGGATGAAGAAGGGTCCGAGTTGGGGAGATTAGTAGGCACCTTTGGAAAAAGCGACCCATTGTTTAGCATCTTGGTGGTCTGTTTGGATCTCTGAGCTGCCCGCCAAGTTTCCAGTCGCAAGTTGTAGATAGACTTATGTAGCACATATATGCGAGCCCGTTCGGTTGGTTTTGGCGGCGTCGATTCTCGAGTATCGGGTCCGTCTGCTGGGGGCTTTTGTTTTGGCTTTGATTTGTTTTCTTTACTATCCTTACTATCTTTATCCTCCTCCTTTTCTTTATTTTTCTCTCGCTCTTCCCATTTCTTCTTCAGCACATCGATTTCCTGCTGGAGCAGTAGTTCTCGCTGCTTGGCGGCAGCAGCTTGCGGATCTACCCGAGGAGTTGCAAATGTGGGGTCGTCCAAATGGACTTCGCATATGTAGAAATGGTCTGCTTTGCCGTCTTCCGACACTAGCACTGCGCTGGTCGGTTTATAGCATATCACACAGGGCTTTGGCGATGTAGCAGACACTCTGCGCAGGTGATAAGTGTCTGTGAATGGAGGTGCAGGCATAAGTGGCAAGGGTGTGATGCTCTTGACTTGTATTTATATCGCAGCGCTGCTGCCAGTACTATGTAAGCTTACGCTTTGGTGTATGGACAATTGGTGTCTTGAGGAAAAGACAAACAGATGGAAACAGTTTTAATGTTGATCTGGTGACATATACTGAATTCTGCTATGTGACTCCAGTTAGCTACGCTGACTCGCACAGTAACTTGACAGAAAATAAGCGTTGGCAGCTACCAGAAGTGGCCTCACAAGTGGCCCATAATATGATGTACAATTGTCTAAATAAGATTAATGGCCTCAAATTAACGTCTACGACAGATTTGGCCCACTTTTGGCTGTACACGCATGCGATATACGCCAGAGTACATTTGGGCGGGGGGAACTCATTCAATGGATGATGATGCACTCTGTATCCACAGTACTGGGACCCACAAGTCACAAGTCACGTAGCAGAGTAAAAAATCGCCATTGAGACCTGATTAACGTTCAATTGACGGTTATGCCCGTACTAATTAGTCGTCCTGATAGCCAGCCCGTTAGAGCATATCGAAAGCAGCGGCCACCCACCGGTGCGCGTCGCGACCTCCAATTACTAGATCCGGTACATTACCAGACACCATGCCAACCTTACGTCACCAGCCACCTGTAATCATGCAATGTCAAAGCTCTAATAGCCCTCTAAACTGCCCCGTTCCCCAGCCAGTAACAAGCGCTTAAAAAAACATTTATGGTACGAACACTAACCAGTGAAGCTCTTGTCTTGTGCATCAGTACCTGTAGTTTCTTATGGCACCGTCGCAATAGCTCTTTATCTGCTGGGTCTGGAAATGACATGTTCGCTGCAGGTTCCTGTGCGGCGATTACCCGGTTACAGAAAGGCTGCCCCACGCCTTGAAGCAATCACCGCAAAAAGCAAACACAGCCGCCTCTAACGCCTAATCATATATAACGTGCAACCTTGAATCGGGATTCTTCCTTGACCTCATAGGTAGCGAATTGCTCCATTTCCTCTGTATTGATCTATTGGAGTGTTAGTTTGTGTTTTAGAAACTAGCCACAACCGTTTGTATATTAGTGTAAGTAACCACCACGAAGCGGGAACCACCTGTTAGGCCATTGTTGAGGCCCACCTATCGGCTAGATAGTCTAGTAACCGATGTGAAGAGTGCACACGGCCAAGTAATCACCGGGTTCAACAAGAGAGCGATTTGTAGCTTGGGCACGCCAATCAAAGTGGCTAGACACCTGGATGATTGCCAATCGCTACGAATGTTGCTGTGGACTGGATAATTACTTGGGTGTTGCAATCCGGTGACCTTTGTCTTAGCCGCAACCAGCCACCTATTTAGTACTAACAGTAGCCTGATTGCAAGCCCATGAGGAGTTGATTCAATTCAAGCTAAAATGTCTCTCGTTGTAAGTACCATTTGCCATTGGGCCTAAACACAAAATGGGCGCTAACCTATAGTCGTCAAACAGAGCCAAAAGCTCAAGAACCGACACTGGGTTGACAGCAAGTTCAATCTCTACTGTTACTTCGACAGGTTCCAAACGCCAGACCCCCCAGCAGCTTGTATCGTCTGCTGCCGCTGCTGCATTGTACAGAAGACAGATTAAGTATGGCATTTATCATCAGCCTGGTGCTCCCGTAGTGGGAGTGCCTCGAGATTCTTCTGACACAGCAGCTGTGCTCGCTGCCAAATCCGACTTGTCGCTCAAGCTGTGGCACCCGGACGGATCACCTGCGGCCGGTACCGCAGCTGTGCTGGCTAATTCGTCCAACAGCTCGCCTGTCATCTGGACTCCTGATGAGTACCCAGCCGCTGCCAACGCTGCCACTGCTGCTGAAGACAAGGATTACGATGGTACTCCCGAAGAGAAGGCTCTGCGTCTCCAGAAGAGCCGATCTCTGACTGCCAACGCCTCGCGAGCTGCTGTGGCTGTAAGCAACACCCCTGGTCATGAGTTTGCTGCTCAGGCAGTGCCTGATGCTTATGAGTGGACCGACAGACGCTCTAAAAACACTTTGGATGAATACGGCCGTCGAGCCAGTATTTCGGTCATGAATGCCGCTGCTGCGTCTAACGCTTCAATTGGCTCCAATGTGGATCCTGATTTGGCTGCTTCTACGCTCGGCAACATTGCTGGTCTCGAACAGAGAGCAAGAGAGGCTGCCAAGGAGCGACTTTCAAAGCTGTACTTGGCAACTCATTCTGGCGCTGGAAGTCTCGAGTGGAACTCTGTTGGTGGTGGTACTTCTGTTCTGGCTGCTCAGCAGGCCAACCTCAGCGACCCTATGCTGAAGCTCACCCCTCAGTACCTCGAGCCTGAGCATGGCGAGAATCTTATGGCCCATGCTCGTGAGCGTGCTGCGGCAAGGCTCGCTGAAGTTGATAAACTCAATGCTGAGAGAAACATTTTTGGAAATGCAGAGTTCAATGCTGCAGCACTGGCAGTGGCTTCTGAAAACAGCAAAAAGCGACTGGAAAACCACGGAAAAATCAATATTGGTGGTGGCAAGTACATGTCTCAGAGTGATGTCGAACAGATTGCCCAGCGAAATGTGCGTCCAGTGCTGAACGAGATCACCGAAAAGGCTGCTGCCCAGCGAAAGGCCGACGAGGAGCGTCAGGCTGAAGAGAAGGCTCGTAAGGAGAAGCTTGAGGCTGAAAAGAAGGCTGAACGTGAGCGAAAGGCCGAGGAGAAGCGTGTCCGTGATGAGGAAAACGCTGCCAAGAAGGCTGAGCGAGCAAAGCAGAAGGCTGAGGAGAAAGAGAAGAGAGCCGCTGAGAAGGCTGAGCTCGCTAAGAAGAAGGCTGCTGAAGATGCTGTTCGTCGAGAGGAGCAGGCCAAGATCAAGGCTGCTCGTGATGCTGAAAATGCAAAGATCAAGGCCGCTCGTGATGCCGAGAACGCCAAGATCAAGGCTGCTGAAAAAGAACGAAAGGCTGCCGAGAAGGCCAAGAAGGCTGAAGAAAAGGCAAAGCGACAAG
Source organism: Sugiyamaella smithiae (assembly GCA_030579815.1). Taxonomy (NCBI): domain Eukaryota; kingdom Fungi; phylum Ascomycota; class Dipodascomycetes; order Dipodascales; family Trichomonascaceae; genus Sugiyamaella; species Sugiyamaella smithiae. The sequence continues at coordinate 410,426 of JAKTRV010000006.1, forward strand.
CTGAAAAGGAGGAATTGGCTGCTCAGCGAAAGGCTCGTCAGGCCGAATTAGCAAAGGCTCAAGAAGATGCTAGACATGCTGAGGATCTTGCAAAGGCCGAAGTTGCTCGAACGACTGCATTGAAGAATAAAGCTGCTGCCGAGCTTGAGGCTGCTCGACTTGCTGAGGAGCAGGCTGCCAATGAGGAGGCTGCTGCCGCTGCCAGAGCTGTCACTGAAGAAAAGGAGAAAGCTCTTAAGGAAGCCGAAGAAGAGCTGAATGCTGCTTCAGAGAAGAAGGCTGAGGCTGGTGCAACTTTGGTCGCTGGTGAAAAAGCTGAAGCCGAAGCTGAAGCTGAAGCTCAGGCAGAGAAAGATGCTCCTGAGGAGGATGAAGAGGCCGAGGCTGCTGATGAAGCCGATGAGCCTGAATCTTCCACTGCTGCCATTGGTGCTGCCACTGCTGTTGGTACTGCTGCCGTTGTAGCAACTGTGGCAGAGGAGACTGAGGAGCCTGGGGAGCCTGAAGAGAGCCAGCCTGAGGCTGAGCAGGATGTAGAGGCATCAAAGGATGTGGAAGAGCCTGCTGCTGTTGAGGGTGAGGTAGAAGCTGCCGAGGATGTGGAAGAGCCTATCACTGCAACTGAGGGCGTTGAGGCAGATGCCACAAAAGACGTGGAGGAGCCTTCCACTGCTGCTGAGGGCGAGGAGGCCGCCGATGCTCCTGAGACGGAGGATGCCACTGAAGCTGCCACCGATGCCAAGGATGATTGGGACGTCGTAGATAACGATGAAGCAAAGGAAGCAGCTGAGGCAACCAAAGATGATGTTGAAGAAGAGGCCACTGCTGCCCCCGCCACCAGTGAGACCGTGGAGCCCACCGAAGAAGAAGAAGAATCTAAGGAGACATCCGAAGAGAAGCCAGAGGTACCGGAAGGACATGAAGTAGCGGCTGTTATTGGAACCTCTACCGAAGTCACTAAGGAAGTTGTCAGCGATGGTACATCCACTGGCGCTGCAGTTGTTTCCACAGCAGCAGTGACCACAGCAGCAGCAGTTAGTTCGGTTCCAAAGTCCCCAAGCAAGGTCCGATCATTTTTGAAAAAGACTTTCAGACGAAACTCGAAGAGCAAGGGATCCACTGACATTCCTGAATCTCAAGTGACCTCGCTTAAGTCGGACGGCACAAGTCTGAAGGACAAAATAGAGGCCAAGAAGGGCAGCTTGTCTGGAGGCGTTAAGTCAGTTCCGAAGCCACTCCAGACTGCTTCAGACGATGCTCCCGGAAACTTGGCAACCAATGCTGCTAAGGCAGTTTTGGGCTCATCTGCTGCAAAGAAGGAAGAGGTAGAGGAAGAAGAAGAAGACGAACCCACTGCTTCTGTTCCTAAAGTTGGAGAGGAGCAAACTGGTGACTTCAAGGCTGAAATAGAGAAGGCGTTCTCAGAGTTTGATAGTGCCACTGGAGAAGCTGTTCCTGAGGCTAAGGCCGTTGAGGGAGAATCTGGTGATGCCGCTGAGAAAGTTGAATCTGCCGTTGACGGCGAGGCAGAGGATGCCAAGGTTGCAACTGGAGATGTCGCAGAGGAGGCCACTGGTGAAGATGTTGCTGAGAAGTCTGCAGCAGATGTTGACGAGTCTGTTGAACCCGCCAGCTCTGAACCTGCTGCTGAGGCTGCTTCTGAACCTGCTACTGAGTCTGAACCTGCTGCTGAGTCTAGCTCTGATGACAAGACTGGGGTTGGTATTGTGCAGGGCGTCGTTGAGACCATTCTGAAAAAAGGATCAGATGCTGTCGGTGAGGCCAAGGAGACGGGTATCTTCACTGAGGAGCTTTCATAGTAGGTTTCCATACGTTTTATAGTATTGATTTGTATTTTATATTAGTATTTATTGGATTTAGTACTGTAGAACAGCCGATAAATAAGTCAGACGTGATATATATGGTACATGTATGATGTTGTCTTAAGCATCATGGTAACTTCTATGTCCCAGGACGATGTCGCCAACATGAGACGTTTCGTTCATCTCAGACGCATTAAAAGGAGGCTCGGTGGAGATTGTATTCACTCCAGGAACCCAACTCACTGCCCTAGTAAGTTGATCACTGACCTTCTTTTCAAGAAGCTGTCCGTCAGAAGTTTTGGTAGCGGGCGAAAGATCGTACGCCAAAACGAGAAGGTAAAACCCGTAAAAGAACGATACAGTCCATTCGCAAACTGCAGCACCATTTTTATGGTCGTGGGTAGCACCAACAGCAAAGCCTATAACCAGTCCAAGTGCAATTACAAACCACGCCAGCTTCAGCATGTATGAGATCCTCAGTCTAAAGACCATTTCTATTTTGGACCTATCGAGAAGCGCCAGTTCCCCAATCATACATAGAGCAGACAAGCCGATTCCCCCAATAAATACCACCAACATCGAGATGTGCACATTAGGGAACACCTTGGTATTAAATACGGACACAAAAAGTATACCTAGCTCTCCTATTATTCCAAAGAATATAGAAAAGCCGGCCAGCACTTTTTCAATTCTCTTGCTATTCGGGATCAATCGACCGGCATGCCGGAGGTACCGCTCTGAAGCTAAACTCAGAACGAAAAGCAACCCTTGAGCTCCCGCACAAGCAATAAATATTGGCTGTAAGTTGGTAGCAGCTATATCTGAAATAAACAAAATAGTTTGGTTTCGGCCGACAAATGAATAAACAGGATGGCCCTGAACTGCCCAGCATACCATAAGAGCAATTAGCATGCCCCACCATATTATACACGCCAATACTGGCATGACCCAGTACTGTCCGTGAATCGGCAACCCCATATTAAATGAGTCTATAAATGGTGTTGAGCAGATTCAGAATTATGCGATCTCAAAAGCGCTGGTAAGATGGAGCGAGCTCTTGGGTTGTATGTAGTGTTGCTCAGCCGAGATGATCGCAGTGCCTTGTGTAAACAAAGTCGGCTTGGCATGCCCCGCCTAACCCGATGGCAGTTAATCCGGGTTTACACGACAAACTATATGCCCTTACAGATCATTAGATAGCTGTAACTAAATGGGCTAAGTCTTGGAGTAGATACTGGACAAATGTATTCGCAACTATACCAATGAGACACTCGTTAGATACCACATGTTGTGTGTAGCCAGAAGCATTTTTTGAGAGAGTCGCAAGGTATATGGCAAGGCATACGCTTGCCCACATTACATAACTCCTGAATTCATACAGTGCCAGCTTGTCTTATTGCCAGACAAATAAAGTACTGTTTCTGTGGACTCTAATCTTTTAGCCGAAAGTCACAACATGCAGCTGTTACAGGTTCTAGGCCTTCGGTTTAGCCCATGTTTTGCCCCCACCATAGCCGCATGAATGACATGGAGAGTGCCTTACGCCCGCAATTTAACAGCTTCAGATCAGCTTCAGCCAACTGTCGAGAGTTTTGGAAACAATAAAGGCATGGGAACTGCTTAAGAGAACAGCCAAACCTGTTAAAGCCCATTAATCAGGCTTGTAAGAAAATGTCGATGAAACGGGCGGCGTCGGATGACGCAGAGCCATCGAGTAGGCGATCGAGAGAACGAATCCGAGTCGCCAGAGCTTGTGATCGATGCAAACGTAAAAAGACAAAGTGCGATGGCCAGCAACCGTGTGTGGCCTGTAAGAAGTTCTCGCTAGAATGCGTTTACTCTTCGACCCCTGCTCTACGAGTAGGCCTTGACCGCAGTGTGGGCATCGGGTCTGCTGGAGCATTCGCAAGAACAGCTTCTAGGCTAGAAAATATGGGACCTGGGCTTATTCGCAATGGTCTCAGAAGAAGTATGGGAATGGGCTCTGGTGGAGATGAGTATGCAGTTATGTACCGTATTCTTCAACGACTGGATAACTTAGAGAACATAATGTCAGGCAATGAGGACGGCAGCCCCAGCAATAGCTCTGGCAACTTCTTGTCCAGCACGGGAATTGCTGGGGGCCCAGATCTGGGCTCAAATTCTGCTATTAGCTATGATGATCCTCTCATCAATGCCTCTGATTTGGCACGAGAGCTCGCTCTGTTCATTGAAGAGCAGAGATCTAGAAGCGTTCATGGTGACTATACTTACGATGGACACAAACTGCGCTATACAAAGCGCTATCTGGCTATATTACCTAGTATATTTGGAAGCACAATGTTTCGAACTCTGGCACCCGAGGACCAGCGCAACGTGATTATTCCTCGCATTCAAGGATATGGCTGGAATATGAGTGGCGGTCACTACTTGCCTATGAAGTCGATTGAGATTCCATCTGTCCCGTTACTAAGCAATGAACTATCCTTGGCATTGGTACAATACTACTTTGACAAAGTCAACCCGTTATTTTCAGTATTGCACAAGACAATGTTTCTAAAACAGTATGAGAGCTTTCTCGCCACTGAAGACAAGAGACCTATTCTTCTGTTTATGGGCATTTATTTCGTTGTATGTGCCATTGCCATGAGGTACTCTGAGATTGAAAACAGGCAGTCCTACCCACCTGGTCTTGAGGAGCAGCTTTTTGATCACGGTTATAATATTATTCATACCTTCACTTTTCAGTGGGAGAGTATGGAACTTGTCCAGGGCTGGCTCCTCATTACTCAGTACCTGAGAACCTGCCATCGACAGTCATCTGCCTGGGTGGCTTTGGGTAATGCTATTAGACTCACGCAAGGTATGGGTCTCATGAAGAGGTTTTGGTCACCCTCGGTCCCAGCTTACGATAAATTAAAAATTGCAAGGGTATTTTGGGCCACATATACGTGGGATCGGTTTATGTGTCTCGATTTGGGTAGAGCTTTTTGTCTTCGGGATGAAGAAATTCAGTTGGATCGTCCCATTAGCTATGAAGATGACGGATGGTTGTCTGAGCTCTCCTATGTTTTTTTGAGGCTGTCATTTTGCCTTTCTCCACTTGTAAATGATTTCAATAGAGGTGGAATGCCACAGCACATGTTTACGGCCGTATACGAGTCGTTGCTGGACTGGAACACCACTGTTGCTGGGCCAAGAAAGCTGGATGTTGATTCGGGCTATGTTCAGAAACGGCCTGATGTCGACCCGTCACTCTACTGTCATCTTAGAACTCAGTACCATGAGTGCATTATTTATCTGTATACACGAAGCCTGTATACGGTGCTCGACTCCACTTTGGGAGACGGTGTGTCTAACGAATGGCATATAGTCGCCATGTCTTGCAGAGGAATCATCGATGCCAGCGAAGAGCTGGATAACGCTGGGTTATTGCACACCTGCTGGTGGCTAAAGCTCTCTGGTCTCTACAATGCTGTTTTGCTAATGCTTATTTGCGTCAATGCTGGATTCGAGGTGACCGATCTGATGCCTTTTATTCAAAAGGGCTTTTCTTTAATTGAGAAATTGGTTGCAGATGGACGGTTCAAAATGGCTCAAGAATGTCTCTGGTCATTACGAATGTTGAACTACATGATGTATCTGAGATTCGAGCAGGCAAAGCGCTCGATAAGCACGCTGGGCCTGGATCCCGGACTGCCTAATAATGTAAACGCAAGACACTTTGGATCCATGGGAGTCATGGGAGTTGACGGAAAGATAATCCCGCCTCATAATACGTCCACAAACTCTTCTACGTCGTCACCAATTGACGGGTTTAGTAGCTCGCCTTCACTGCTCGGACAAACCAATCGATCTGCCGCTGCCCAATCTACTCCAAATGATTCTGACTTGCTGTACAACTCAAATACTGCTAATCCACAGGCTAGCTTTGCGTCAAGTCTTGACTGGTTTAATAGTTGGAAGTGGGATGCAGAAGCGTCCGTAGCATCTTTTTTGGACGACTTGTAACATATTTATTTACTAGAACATCCTGTATGATATAAATATTGTAAAGAACTTTATGCTCTTCTCTCACAGCTTGGTTTTAAGTAATGACACACAGCCATCCGAGTCCAGTATAGAATAATCCCACTGGAAAAGTAGCCAGGAATACTCTATCTGGGTTGACACCTGAGTGACGTAGGCCATTACTAGCCGAATATATTGCCCAGGAAACCATAATGGAATCCACGATAAGTCTGACAATATGTGAATGAACAAACGAGCTCAGCAGAGATGCAAGAACTAGAGGGAATAATGAGTATCCTGCAACGCATAAAGCGTGAAAGAACGATATAGTACCTCCCAGAAGCTTTATATTGAGGGTGACAATTGTCTGACCAAGCCATATTAAAGCAAATGTTCCCGAAAATACAATTGAGGATTGATTATTGGGCGCAATCATACTCATTGTCGTGGAAATAAGTAGACAAAATATAAGTGGTCCCCATAGGTCCCATTCGTGGTTTGTGGAGTTTTCTTCTCCAGAGTACCACCAAACTACTTGCCTCAACCTTGTACCCACAGCTTTAGCATCTCGTAACAGGGTTGCTGATACAGGTTCGTCTAGAGTGTCGCCACCTGTGAACCTTCGCTGTTCTAGGGTCTCGCCTCCCGCAGCCGACCGCTGTGGTGGCTCAGCAAATACTCTTGATGAGGTAGCGGCAGTAGGACGCTGCTGCTCAATGTCGAAGTCATCTTCATCATTAACAATTAAATCGTCGTCATCATCTGGCTGTATTCTATTATCGGCAGATTCTCTGTTAGAGAACTCGTCTCCATTCCAAACATTAGTATACGACATGGTTAATAGATGGGCTAAAGTCAGGTTGCCGCATGACCTTAACTTAGTAGTTGTTTGTAGCTGATGTACGTTGCAGATGAAATAAATCTCTACGAGATAGCAAAGCTAAAAAGAAAAAAAGCAATAATTATACTTGTATTGGGGACATTAATCCATTATAATACTTGTCATAAAATAAAATCGTATCTCATTAACTTTCAGGTAACGGTCGTACATTTAGGCTTTTGCTTCGCAGGCGCCCAGCAGTGGTATGACTATCATTGTTTCTTAAGCTTGGGACCCTGCTCACATGAGCACTAGCAGGATCAGAAGGAAGCCGATTCCTATTCGGCCCAAGCACAAGTGTCAACTCTCCGCCATCATCGTCGTCATCGTCATCATCATCGTCATCATCATCATCGTCCTCGTCCACCTCTTCATCTGATTCAGGATTCAAACTATGAAAAGCCGGGTCAGCAGATAGGTTGAGGGATAGTGGTTCAGAAAAGGGAATTTTGAGTCCTTCAAATCCCATGGCCTCTACTTCGCCAGGTACATCTTCCACGCTCTGGTCATCTTTCAACAACCCATGAATATTGACATTACTGTGGCTTGAAGATAGAGCTCGTCTTGTAGCTGGATAACCGCTACTCCTTGTAGACACCGACACAGCAGATGCAGTCGAGGATCTACGGCCATCATTATAGTCCGAAAATACAGGAGGAAGGTTCGCTAGAGATCTGTGAGCGCTTGACTCTGAGGTCCCTCTTCCGCGTCTTTGAGTAGACTGCGATAATGATGCCGATCCATTTGACGCTGAAGGCGTGTGGCCCCTTCGAAGACCCAATGGAGTTGGTTCTCGAGAACTTGTACCCTTAGAAGAAGAGATGGAGCTTCCAGACGACTTCCTCCTCAGGCCAGCAAACTCTAAAGCACTGGATCCAAATCGCGATAACCCCTTTTTGATTTTACCAGTGATACCCTGAACAGCATCTTGCAATTCCTCACCGGTAACTTCAATTTGACGACTACTGTCACCAGTATGCCAAAAGGTCTCCAGTTTAGGAGCATCAAGGCCTTCACATATCCATGGGTGGCGTTTTATATCCGGAATATCAATCCGCTTTTCTGGATCTTTTTCCAGCATTCTCTTCAATAGATCTTTTGCTAATTCTAGATCGGCATCAAAGGTCTTCGGCTTGATAGTGCCGTGATTGGTGTCATCCTCTTTATCTTCTTCGTCTGGGAATATTAGAGGCTGTTCAACAATTACAGCAAACAGTTCGAATTCACTGTCAGCAATAAATGGAACCCGCCCATAAATCATGCAAAATAGAGTAACGCCAAATGCCCATATGTCAATTTTATGGCTAATAGGCGGTCTGGGTTTATCATAGTCAGAAGTGACACACAGCTCCGGAGCAAAAAATGCTGGCGTTCCGGCAGTTTTGGCCAATTCTAAATCATCGTTTGGACATCCGACAGAGGAGATATATGAAACTCCAAAATCAGAAATTTTGACCACGCCATCTCTAGACAACAATAGATTAGCTGGCTTTATGTCTCGATGTATTATTCCTTGAAAATGCAGGTATTCAAGTCCGAGAAGAACATCTCGCGCGATTGATTTCACCAGGGATCTTGGCATGACGGGTGCCTGATCATCGTTCTGCCATTCAATCTCACCTTTTTCCAGGTATTCCAGAACGAGGTATATCTTCTTTGAAGATGAGTTATCCAAGACTTCAATTAGTCGCACAATGTTGGGATGGACACACTTTTTCAAGATTGCAATTTCGCGTCGAATCTTATCCTCCTGTGTCGAGCCCGGCCGCGGGAGCCTGCCCAAGCGTGGTCGACCGGTACGATCAACGATTTTTATCGCTACATATTCTCCACTAATCATGTTCCTACCCAATTTGACCTTTCCATGCTGACCACGTCCGAGCTCACGGATGATTTCGTAAGTATTTAAAACCTTTCTGCCCGACACAGGGTCATAGTCTATAGATATGTGGTGAGTCTCCTTCACAGTGGTGGTTGAAGAAGACAGCGATGAGTTATTAGAATTATTACCAGCAAGGTTTGCTGAAGATGCACAAACAGAATCGGATGCAGAGGAACACTGAAGATCGTCAGGAGAAGGAGACACAGGATAAGAACTAGCGTCTGTCGAAGTAGTCATAGTACTACTTGAAGCTGATTTTCTTGATGGAGACCCGTGTCGAAACAATGATTGGCGAATAGAAGTCATCTTCAGAGCAGACCGACTGGATCTCTCCTCAGCCATCGATGTCCTCGGACTGCTGGTATTAGATTGCACCATGGTATAGTCGTCGTCCCAGCACACACGAGAAGGGGTGTTTTGGCTATATGTATCAAAGCTTTCTTGAGGGGCGCCGTGATCATTTACTTCGAAGCCAGCACCAATACCAGTAAGGGGTGGGCTACAGAGAGGATCAGTCGTCGACGCAGCCTGGGTTGGCTTCGAAAAGGACGTCTCGATACGTAAGCCTTTGATCTCACTAACAGGCAAAGTAGACTCTATGGGAGACGTTTGCGGAGGAGTCACACTCAAAGGCGTTAGCAGCGGGTCTCTTGGTTGACTGTTGGTCGATTTGCCTCTAGATGTGATAACAGCATCATGATTGTAGGCGGCCACAGTCCCAAAAGGTTGGTGCGGCGAGTGGTTACCAGAACGACCCTGATGCACAAGAGGAATGTGGGTATGGGCATGCCCAGGAGATTGAGTGCCCAGGGGGGACGACGACACAGCGGCAGACCGGCTCAAAGGCGACGAAGCCAGAGTCAAACTGGAAGTTGAAGCTGAGGGTCGCATAGATGAGAAGTTGTGATCATGTAGCTGGAGGTATTTATGCTGTTGTAGGTATCTGTAGCTGCGACTCTGCGAACTGGCCAAGAAAACCGACGAAGCTATCGCAGGAGCTATAGACGTCGATGACGCCGATGGGGACATTAGGGACTCCATATTAGGAGCCACAGGGGATACCTGGGGCGATGGGCTTTGCCCAGAGCGCAGCACCGGTGTTGAAGCTCGCGGTGTCAATACACCGGCAGCTGAATCAGCAGTAGAGGGCTTTCCGGCATCACCACCAGGCAGACTTGACACTCGATGAGGCATACGGCCTGTATTGCTGTTCCCTTTGGGCCCGACCCTGGCTTGAGTTCCATCTGGATTGGACTTGCCAGCCTTAGGATCCGAATCGCCAAGTCGGTCGAGCCCTCCCACCAGTTCGCTAGTCAACTGCAGAAAGGAGGACATATCAACTAGGGAAACCAGAATCCAACGATCCAAACCACTGACCAAGAGTTACAGATAAATATAACCTTGGATTTGGTTGATTTGGTCAAACAGGATGCTAACTTGACTCAAGTGCAGCCAAGAATTTGGTGTGAAGTAGGTTAGGTTTCGAGTGGGGTTTTGTAGTGGGGTTGTTTGAGCGGTCAGGATCTACAGCCAGTACGCAAAAACAGAGAGGGCAGCTCACACCGACAGAATAAGTGGCAAGATAGAATCTGAAAGTCTCTATAGATAGCCTGGTATTTATGGCTGTATTTGAGAGGAAAAAACCTTTGTGTGGACTTTACTAAAGGGCGGTTTTGGCGTCCAAAGTTTATTTGTGACTGGCACTTTACAAGATCTGCGCCGGCTTGCCAAATTAGCCCGTCGATCTGCCTGCATCAGTTGCTATTTTAGTGCCGAGACAGGAATTTTTCACTAGTAAACCTCACGTGATAAGCAATGCGCTATGACGCTCTGCGCGAAGACGACTGCAGATCAGGGCATGCAGGCTGTAGGAACCAGTAATGATACCATACTGACAGGAGAGGCCGGGGAACACTAAGCAGGGATATGACTGTAATTGTACTTTCTGCATTCAACCGTTGGTATCGTATTCGGGCTGATTTGGACTTGACAGATGTGGGGTGCTAGGCCCAAACCCCCCTGGCAGCCCGTAATGGCAATAGCAAAGCACTGACAGCTTGGAGTGTATCTCATGGGCGATATCCAGCACAATTGCTATCAATAAATTCTTTCTCAAAACAGTAGTGCATATAAATATATATATATATAACAAGGCGAAATGAAGCTTTTTCGCCACTTGATATTCGCGGAAATGAGAGATGCCGGTGCATCGTTTACGGGTTCCTAGACCTTACTACCGTCTACTTGGGCTTGGGGCTGTGCTTATTGCAGCCACATGCTTGTTTTGTGTTAACATCAACTGTAAAACAGCCATGAGCTCTTCCAATCATCACCATTTTGGCTTTTTCCATCACCACCATGGCAATTCGGCAGCAGAGCAGCAGTCAGCAGTGAACCCTTCGCCTACCAATTGGAGCAATGGCACCCAGGTGCCTCCTGGCACCCTTCCTCCCAGGCCAGCAGGATATGACACACCAGCGCCAGTAGCTAATGGCAAATACAAGTCAGTCCTATATTTCTGCAATTGGGCAATATATGCACGAAAACATTTTCCCGAAGACATTCCTGTTGATAGATTGACTCACATCTTGTACGCATTCGCTAACGTGAATGCAGAGTCTGGGGAGCTAGCCCTGACTGACAAGTGGGCAGATGTCGACTGCAGCCCATCCAATTCTGCCAAAAATGGTACAGGTTGCTTTGGGGAATTTATGAAAATTAAACAAAAGAATCGTCATTTACGAGTGTTGCTGTCTATTGGAGGTTGGACTTATTCGACGGCACTTGGCAACGGGGTGGACTCGGCAGAAAAGCGTCAAAATTTCGCCAAATCAGCCGTAAAATTACTCCAAGATCATTCGCTAGATGGATTGGATGTCGATTGGGAGTATCCTCAGAATGACCAAGAGGCCAAGAACTATGTTGAGCTGTTACGAGTTCTCCGACTTGAGCTGGATAGCCACGCTATCCGTAGCGGGCTGCCCCGACACCAGTTCGACCTCACTGTGGCAGCTCCTGCGGGACCCCAGCAAGTCAAGATTCTACGTATGGCGGAAATGGATCAATATTTGTCATTCTGGAACATAATGACTTATGATTTCACTGGCTCATGGGCTCAGAAAGTGTACCACCATAGTAACTTGTACAATGGGGAGATTTCTGCTGACGGGGCTATCAAAAGCTATGTGGCTGGCGGCGTACCTTCTCAAAAGCTTGTTTTGGGAATGCCAATTTATGGTCGTGCTTTCACGAATACTGAAGGGCTGGGTCAATCGTTTTCAGGTATTGGAGCGGGATCTTGGGAACAGGGCGTTTGGGACTACAAGTCATTGCCTCTAGCGGGTGCTAACGAGACAATTGATCGAGAAGCAGTGGCAGCATACTGTTTTGATCCAGCACAAAAAACTCTTGTTACGTATGACAACGATGAAACTAGTCGTATGAAAGCTGACTATGTAATGTCCAACAATTTGGGAGGTGGCATGTGGTGGGAGTCGAGTGCAGACTTCCCTGTTGACCACCCAAGATCTCTAATATCGGCTTTTACAAGTCGTCTAGGAATCGGCAATCTCGATAAATCAGCCACCAACTACATGGCAAATGCCACAGCTGTTAATGCTACTCATCCAGCCTGAGATGTTTGAACATTTTTCCCCGATATGCATAGTGACAGAAGCCTTTCATCCTACTAAGGGTAAATAGATGGCTGTTTCGGCACTAGGCATCTAACGTTAATTGCTTTTTCATTGCTACAGATCAGATAAACGTGCTTGGTTAGCCACGCCTTATTGGACAGCAATCCTGATCCAGCCGTGCATAGTACGGCTGCCGCAGAGATGGCATCAACCAGGCTTGAAGACTAAGGAGACAACATTGTCGTTGAGCCTAGTCTGGAAAAACTAATGCCCTAGCTTCCTATGTTCTATATATGTCTTTAGTTGTTTTTAACTTGATGAAACGTTGTTGTTCTTGTCTCATATAAAGACCCGTAGTGGGCGATCGTTTTTATAGTACCATGTGCATGTTCTGGGGTGAATTGTCCTTAGAGATGGCCCGCTGCTCATCGTCAGAGTGCTGGTCCTTGCTGGCCACCCGTGTGTGCAAGACTTGCGTTTCGGAAATGCCCGTCACAGACAAATCGAGGTGCATCCTGTAAATCTGCCACCCAAATGTCACATAAATTCCGGGTCTACAACAGTCCATCTGTGGGTTGAGGCGCCATCAGCGAGCGCATAGAAAAAATAAAAGACTCTGCGCAGTTGCATACGGTCCCCTAACACTACTGTGTACTACACCAATTAACGGGACAGAACTGGCAACACGTTTGGATTCTATCATACGCACAGAACAGCCTATTTTAGCAGGCTTTTGACGTAAACCGCACATCGCATTGGCGAGCATCGCTGTTTGTAGTAGACGGCTTATAAACCCCGGTCGAGCCAGGTTCCTTTGTGGTGATACCTTGTACTTATGAAGTTTGGCAAGTATCTGGCCAAACGCCAGTTAGACCTGCCTGAGTATGCAAATTATTTCATCAACTACAAGGCTCTGAAAAAGGTAAGTTTCCATTGCATTAGCTGGATGTCATCGAACGGCCTTGGCTAACCAACAGCTCATCAAATCGCTATCGGCTCATTCACGACCTCAATTTGGAACGCCCGGCCATGAAATAGAGCGATCGCTCCAGGAGAACAAAGCGACATTCTTCTTTCAGCTAGAGCGAGAGCTTGAAAAGGTCAATACCTTTTATCTTCAGAAAGAGGCCGAACTTAAGGTACGGATTAATATCTTGTGCGAAAAGAAGCAGGATGCTTATAAAGCTGGAACCTTGTCCAGCAAGGCTTCGGTTTCCTATATCACACTGTACGAGGGGTTCCAGAGGTTCCGCCGTGATCTGGAGCGCTTGGAACAATTCATTGAATTGAATGGAACAGGGTTTTCCAAGGTACTTAAAAAGTGGGACAAGAGATCGAAGTCTCACACGAAAGAGTTGTACTTGTCGAGAGCTGTCGAAGTCCAGCCTGTGTTCCATCGAGAAGAGTTGTCGAACTTCTCAGACATTGCCAGTAATAGCTTGATGGAGTTAGAGGCGTGGTCCGATGGTGATCATAACGTTATTTTTGATGACCAGCAGCAGTCCGATCCTGGTCTGGGTGCCCGTCCTCCTGAGCCCACAGAAGCGGCCCATGTGAATTTACGCCAGCGGGATGATTTATATCGAGAATTCGTTAAGACGGCGTCCAGCTTGGAACATGATGAGGATAAGGCTCGAAAGGCCATTAATGTTTGGGTCCAGCAGCTCACAAAGACTCAGGATGCCACAGAGCGAATAACCAGGATATTCCAGCTTGCTATATCGTCAGATGCTCCGGAATCTGCGCTCATGGCATTGTACCACTCGGGTCATGTCGACTTACACGCTGTGGATGATTTGTCCGGCAAAACATGCCTACATAGGGCTGCGACAAGCCATAGAAGTCGAACTGAGATAATCCAGCTGGCCCTGTCTCAGAACATCGACCTCACTGTAGCAGACGCATATGGAAAAACTGCACTTCATTATGCTTGCATTCATAATCGGAGAGACTTGGTGCACTTGTTTTTGGAGCGTGGTGCCAAGATCGACGTGCTTGACAAGGACAACTTTTCGCCATTACTCTACACCATAGTGCATGGGTTTTCAGGCTGTGCTTTTGACTTAGTGTCTGCTGGAGCTAATGTTGATGTGAATTCCGAGAAAGATTACATTCCTCTTAATCTGGCTTGTCAGTATGGAAACTACGAAATCGTCAAGATTCTTATGGACAAGAACCCCACCTTAATATCTGCTGATGCTGAAGGACTATACCCCATTCATGTGGTTGCCCGTGCCGGTCACCATGAGTTGGTGCCTCTACTAAAATCATACGATGTAGACGTCAATGTTTTGGACAAATTGAACCAATGGACTGCATTATGTTACGCTGCAAGCGAAGGTAACTATTTGACTGTTCGAGCTCTTATAGATGCTGGAGCTGATTCACATATCCATGATGAAGATGGGTACAGTGCGCTGTACCATGCTGCGTGGGAAGGACGGGCTAAATGCATGTGGATCCTGGCCCAGCAGCTTTCACGGCCCTCTAATGGTCGAAGTCCCGTCGACTCTTCACAATCAATCCATCTCAAGAAAGATGCTGAGGATGCTGATAATTCCATTGAAGAGACTTTAAATGACATGGACCTTTCTGAGAATGGTGATCTTGATGGCATTCCAGATCTGTCTCTTCCGCCGCCAATTATCCCTCTTCAAAGATATGGTCACAACTTTTTGGACAACAAGAAAATTATCATACAGTTATTGTTTGATCCCACGTCGAAGCCTATTCATTTCCATAAGGAAGAAGACTCACTACCGGCTGGCCGCTTGACGATATCAACGAGAAACAACTCTGATTTTATTCCTCGAAGCATCATTCTGCCGATCTCCGACAATGATAGGGTCCTCACTTTCCAAGTGGATTCTCTCGACAAGTTTGCCATTGATTTGGAAATTTTCTCGACATTTGGCACTCGGGTTATAGCAAAGACCACGGTTCTGCCCTATGTTTTTGATGTTGAAAAAGCTCATGGCACTGAGCACACTTGTAGGCTTCCTCTCTTCGATGTCAGACTGAAACCCGTTGGAGACATTCTTTTCCATTATATGATTGTCAAACCATTCCGAGGAAAGCCCCTTGAGATCACAAAGTATGATACTTATTGGAAATCCACCAGCCAAGTCGAACAGGTAAAACATCAGGTTCAGGCTATGTCATTCGTTACTGCTTCTTCGTTGTCTGGAGAATACGGAAAAGTTTCTGTGTGTCTGACAAGAGACTTGAAGCCAGTGGTGTCAGATAAATGGACTGTCAGTGTCCAAGGCATCGACATACCGATTGGAAATATTCCTTTAGACCAGCTAATGCATTTGGAAGCTTGTGCTGATGTTGAAAAGACATACGCCTCTTTGAAACAATTGAAAAATGTTGATGAGTTGCATAGTATTCTTCACAACCGAGTGGTTCCTTTGGAAGAACTGTTGAGATGTCTTGCAGTGGAGATAAAGTTGGATATAGATGTCTTGTATCCTACGTCTCTCGAGGCATCTCTGTCAAATTTTGGACTGTCGTCCTTCGCTGAACTTAACCTGTATGTGGACAATATTCTTGCTGTCCTCTTCAGTCATGCGCGTGAATTTCGCAAAGCGTCAATTCATCCAGTCTCAGGTGTTGGCACCTGTAGATCGCTTCTGTTTACTTCTGCAAATCCAGACGTTTGTGCTGTCTTAAATTGGAAGCAGCCTAACTATCCTGTATTTTTCCATATGAATGGCTTTGACACCAACGGAAACTACCGCAGCGCTCATGGCATGCCTATTGATGGTGGTGAAGACAGAAGGTGTATCAGCCTGAAGGATGCTGCCAATTTCGCTGCCAATAACAATCTAATGGGAATGATCTGTAGCTCCAAGCTTCTGTCGCTAGTCCCCAGTCTCATCCCCTCTGTTCGAGTGCTGGGTCTTGTGCTAGTTTCTGATCATGATCAGGAGTACACTCCAGATGATTCTGAGGGTGTCGATGGAAGTAGAAGTCGGCAGGTCATCTCATTTAAGCAAACTATTGATATGTAGATAACTAGCTAAAACATTTAATGAATGTGACGATAAAAATAAAAAGAAAAAAAAACAAACTTTTAATGATGTATTGTATACACTAATTTGAGTTTGAAACTGACTTTCATATTAACTCGTGAGCAATAAATATTTATAAAGGCAAATCACATCAAGTCGAAATCGTCAATGGCATTTCGGTACTTAAGGATATTACGCTTGATCTTGCTTGCATCAACCCATGTAATGAAGTCCTCCATGTTCCTGGTGACTAGGAAAGCACTGTCCGTAACTACCTGGGGTCCAACTCTAACATGACCCTGCTCAACAAACTTGGTCGCTTCAGAAACACTCTGTGCCATTCGAAGTCTGCACATCACCACTGGCAGGCGCCTCCTACAAAATGCCGCTACTGTGACTTTATTCTCGAGATCCGATACCTTTGGTTTCCCTGTAGGCGGGAATATTCCCATATTGTACAGCTTTTCCAGAAGCAGTTCCTCGTGCTTCAGTCTAACTGGATCATGGGCATGCAAATGCGAAAGTTTGGTAGCCATTTGGCGAATGTGTCCGCAAATTTTATTGTACTTCACATAGTCGTCTCTGTTCTGGACATGGTACATTCGCATCACCTGGGCATCTCTGTGTCCTTGGTCTTCCTTCCACTAAAAATTAGACACTCACAGTATACCAAATCAAATACTCACCTCAAGGAAGTCGACTTTTTTGAGCAGCTTCTGCTCATGGTGCTTTAGTTTTCTCACCATATCTATTAATGTTTTTGAAACAGCTATGAGAGAGCCGGCGTTAGATATTTTCCAGGGTATGGGCATAAATATTGTTCTTCAGGTAAGGGCAAATTTTTTTATTTAACGAAACTGGAATTGTAGAAGCTTGTAACGTTGAATGTCTGAAAATGTCTGATTTAAACGTTCAAAAATATCAGCGAGGGAGCTCACGCCCATTAAAGAAGTTGAAGGACAGAAAGGTTCGGGCTCAGCTCAAATCTTTGGATAGCAAGTTCAAGGATGCTGCAAAGTCTGCTGCCTCTACTGAATATCTTCT
The DNA here is from genome assembly GCA_030579815.1 of Sugiyamaella smithiae. Lineage (NCBI taxonomy): Eukaryota > Fungi > Ascomycota > Dipodascomycetes > Dipodascales > Trichomonascaceae > Sugiyamaella > Sugiyamaella smithiae. The sequence goes on from JAKTRV010000006.1 coordinate 427,696, forward strand.
TCTGGAGGAATCAGGTTTTCTAGAGGCTGAAAATGAATTAGAAAAGACCTACAAAGTCAGCCAGAAAGAGCTCAAGGAGTCTGTAGATGTGACAACGAAGAAGAGAATATTCGACTTGAAGCTAGACACTTTTGGACCGTATCGACATGACTACTCGCGAACAGGTAACTCACTGCTTCTTGGTGGTCAAAAGGGACATATTGCTGCTTTTGATTGGAAATCAGGCAAGCTTTCTGCTGAGCTTAATGTTAATGAGACGGTGAGAGCTGTCAAATGGCTTCAGAGCGATAACCAATACTTTGCAGTGGCTCAAAAGAAGTATACATATATTTACGATTCCCAAGGTACTGAAGTACATGCACTGAAAAGTCATATTGAGGCTACTCATTTGGATTATCTTCCTTACCATTTCTTGCTTGCATCTGCAGGAAATACAGGATTTATCAAGTACCAGGATGTTTCCACTGGTCAATTGGTTTCAGAGCTGCGTACAAAGCTTGGACCCACATCTGCATTCGCTCAGAACCCCTATAATGCGGTTTTGCATGCTGGCCATTCCAATGGTACAGTAACTCTATGGGCACCGAGCATGAGCACCCCTCTTGTAAAGATGCTGTCGAGTAGGGGTCCGGTGAGATCGATAAGTATTGATAGGGTTGGTCGTTACATGGCCGTGGCAGGAGCAGACAAGTCGTTAAAAATTTGGGATATTCGTAACTTCAAAGAGCTTCAATCCTATTACACTCCTACTGTGGCATCTTCTTTGCATATTTCTGACACTGGCCTTTTAGCTGTTGGCTGGGGACCCCATCTACAGGTTTGGAAAGACGTTCTAACCACGACTGGGCCAAAGCAGTCGGCGCCTTATATGAACCACTTAATTCCCGGATCTCAGATATCATCAGTGAGGTTTTGCCCATTTGAGGATGTTATAGGAGTTGGCCATGCTAATGGATTTTCCAGTCTGGTTATCCCTGGCTCCGGTGAAGCTAATTTTGATTCTATGGAGGCCAACCCGTATGCCGCTGCTACCAAACAGGGCCGACGAGAAGGTGAAGTTAAAGCACTATTGAACAAGCTTCAGCCAGATATGATTGCATTAGACCCAAACACTATAGGTACTGTGGACAAACGATCGCATGCTGAACGTCTCAAGCCAGCAGACCTTGAAGAACTCAATGACAAAGAAAAGGCACAGCAGGAGGCAAAGCTTGACCCGCGACCAAATGCAAAGGGAAAGAATTCGTCTCTAAGAAAATTCATGAGAAAGAAGAGACTCAACGTCATAGACGAGCGAAAAGTCCGTCTAGAGGCCTCTCTGCAGCGAGAAAAGAAACTGAGACAAGATAAGGCTCGTGCAAGACAGGGTCTTGCTGTTGAAGAAGAAAAGCATGGGGCTGCTCTTAGCAGATTCAAGTAAAATATTATGTAGTTAATGATTTGTATTGATGGATCGATCTACTACTCTACATCTTCGTCGTCTTCATATTTAAACGGCTCAGGTAATGGTGCCTCTTCATCTTCATCGTCATCTGGTGAGCTGGCCTGTCGTACCGTTTTTATGAACTCCACAGGCTCCTTTGGAGTCTTATCCGTCACGATTATAACTCCACCAATACCCCTGAACTCTCTAAATGGTGTGAACCTATCCTTTTCATCGAAAGAGATGTATTTCAGCTGAGACGGAAGCACTCGTGACATATTCTCGACTTTGTAGGATTTTCTGTTTGCTCTCTGAATGTAGACACCAAATTGATCGAAATCCTCATTCACGGCAACTTCATTACCATCCTCCAAGCCTGAAGCACTGTCATCTTTAGTAGCTTCTGGTACAACCTGTTCTGGCTCTTCGACATCCATCTTCTGAGCGGCCTCCTCGGTCTCAGGCTCGGGCTTGGGTTCCTCCTTGGCCTTTTCTTCGTCCACTTCTGGATCAGCAGCAGGGTCGAGCAGTGATTTCTTCTTAGCTTCACTTGTCTTCTTCGCTCGATGCTTCGCTTTCATAGTAGTCGACAGGATGGCTGTAACCAATTTCTCTGGCGTCTTCTTGCTCTGCTCTTCGATCTTGGGAGGGTAGCTGAACAACTTCGGGTTGGCATGACAGTCAAATTCGAACTTTGGAATTTTCAAATCCTCTCGGACTCCAATAATTGCAGTCGGAGTGAATGCCAGTGAAAGGAAGTGTGTCAATGGGAACCAGTACCAGAATTGGACAAAGACAGCTAATCCAACAACTGCCTTCATGTTCAGATTACCAGTTTGATTATGTTGAAGAGAAATAGTGACGTTTCTTCCTCCAGCATTTATAATACCCTGGGCAAGTGCTGCTCCAAATTTAGCCATAGCATCTTCAAGCTTTGAGCCAATGACCTTAGCGAATACCTCCTGAACTTGTTTAACCTTTGGTGAAAGTTTCTCATTCTGCTGGATCAAAATCATAGCCAGCGCTATCATAGACCCCTGTCTTACAAAATCAACGGGGTCTTTCATCATAGGTTCAAGGACATCAATGGCTTGTTTCAATCCAGTTCCAGCACACGAAATTCCAAGAGCCATGGCAGTACCGTAACGAACATGGGGGTTGTGTGACTCAGAAAGCAGCTCCACCATCGTTGGTACAGCGGTGTGGTTACGCAACAAGATGAATCCGAGACCCATGACAGCAATACGTCGTACATCATCGCTAGCATCAGATACGGCAGTATGTAACAGGAGTTTGATAGCCTTGTTATTACCAGTTCCAGCGTAAGCAAGAGCAATTGTCAAGGCACCACCGTACCTCAAGATAGGGTCCTGTTCGCCAAGTAACTGTTCAATAACAGGATCTGCGGTCTCTTCCTTTGCATAATTCAGAATAGCAATACCGACTGCCAGACTTCGGATAATCTTCTCGTGTTTGGTATCATGGGCATACCGAATCATCTCAGCCTGCGCTTCTTCAGATGAATGTGATCCTACCATTACCAGACCCATGGCCAATCCAGCACCTTCACCAGCAACGGCAGATTCCGAGTACAAGACACTCTTCAGTTCTTCGTAAACCTCGAGGTTTCCGGATCCCATACCAGCAACACCAACACCAAGAGAAGCTCCATGGAGTACAACAGAGCTTTCATTGGTCTGCGGTCCTGCACCACCTTCGACAACATGCTGACGCAAATAATCAACAACCTCTCGGCCATGACCAGCGAAAATGAGACCCAAAGCGTACAGGCTTCCACCTTGAGAATAGCAAGATCCTTGTCCTCCTGGAAGGTAGGGCATTAAAATTCGGCGACCCTGGGACAAATTTCCTTGGTGAATGACACCCAAAGCAGCTGTTGCTGAAAACTTTGTCCAGTTAGTAGCCTTGGACAGCCAATCAAGGTTCGATCTGAAAAATCCATCAGCAGTTGTTCCTGCATGCAAAAAGGCATTCTCAAACGTGACAGCTGAATGAAATATGGAACTTCTTCCGTCAAGTAGGTTCTTCGTCTTATTGAGAATAGAGAGATCGGTGTTGTTGTTCTTCTGTAAAAATGTGATGTTAAGATCACAAGTAGGTATTCCCGATAGTATCTTAATCAGCTTTCCATATACAGCGGAAGATGAAACCTGGGTCAGTTCACTTATCACGCTATCTAACAGCTCCTGCGAAGCTGATGCAACTAGATCAAAGGCAACTTGGAATGCGATCAATCGCTTGGTATCGAGCTCGGCTTTTAATAAATCAGTGAAAAGCTGCACCGCAAGCGACGAGTCATTCAATTGAACAATAATCTTGGAAATGGCAAAGTAGTCTGGCGATTCGAAAGACAGAATCTCGCCCACAAGCATATTCAGAACCTTGTTTCGAAATTCCCTGTTACTGACGACAGTCACCGAGCAGTCCAGGACATAATGTATAAGAGACACAGGACTCTCAGGAGAGGTGTTGTCTGGGGCGCCACCCTTGGGAAGCGACTCCAGAATGCCTTTAATAATGTCCAACCGTCGGGCATCCAGCGCCACACCTAGAGCAAGTCGACGCTCACCGCTTTCTATGCATTGTTTGAGCATTTTCTCAGCAATGTTCACCAGGCGGCTGTCAATGGTCTGCTCTTCTTGGGGAATAGAAGCGATGTCTTTGGCAGAGCCATCGTGAAGCTGTTGGCTGACAGAGATGTAGTGGCTCAGACATTTCGCTGAAGTTAGTGCCAATCCTAGTAAAACCAGACAACAAGCAGCGAATTGCATTACTTACAGACAATGGTCTCGACATATTCAGACTTCTGAGATAGGTCGAGTTTATCACCGGCTTCTAGAGCGAACTTCATGGAAGCGTTGAATTCTCCCAGATTATAGTAGACCTTGGAGGCGACCAAGGCTGCCAGCTGGGGAGCAGGAAACTTCGAGTCTTCGTATAGCTCTTCGCTAATTGTTAGCACTGTCCAATCACCAATTGTTGCCACTTACATTTGAGTTATATGGTCCGCGATCTCGGCCCACAGCTGATCAACATTACGGTCCAGCGATTCCAGCGCATACTGCTTCAAAGCGTAGTCCGGCTCGTTGAGCAACGCCAATATCGGCGAAGTCGTTGCAAGAGCCATGGCTACGTATTTCCCTTATTCCTTGACAATTCACGAAGTTCAATGAGTTTTGATCACTGGCCACCGCAGTTGTCGGTTGTCAAGTTGGTAAGGATGGTTACGAATCAATGAACTGTTGCGGCTGTGGCAAGGGCGCGCGCTCCTAACGATGAATAATCAGGTATAGCTGGCTGAGGTGGGGTTGCTCAAGTAGAGATGAATTAATATTGAAAGCTCAAAATAAATATACAATTGTTATTTTAACTACAGGAACAATTCTACTGTTTCTGTACTGAAAGCATGAAACAAGAGCTGGTGAGCTAAGGGGCCTGTCATACTGTCTGAACAGATCAATCCCTTGTGGAAGTCGCTGCCTTCAGTCTGCTGTTGGATAACAATCTCGTGTTCAAATTGGACCCTCAGCCAAGCTATTAGAAGCCATTAGTAGCTTCGAATTGGCCCAGTGTAAACACTGATGGATCATCGAGTGCGCGGCGGTCGAGCAGTTTAGTGTGCGAGGTGCCAAACTGAATCCAGCTTACTTTTCCCTGGCACACCTAACTTTTCAGGGTTCAATTTAAACCAATACCATGTTAGGTGGAATTATTGCTAGGCGTTGTGATGAGTTCGGGCAAATACAACATTGGGCCTAATTTCGGCGATCGCACCTTCCAGAAGTCATATCTGTGGCGCACGCCACCAAGCTTATATAAATACTGCATCTTCATGCAGTTGGATAGACAATAGAAATAGAGATGTCAGAAGAGACGTACCCGGTGCACCTGTATGTGTACGATTTATCTAAAGGACTGGCCAAGTCGCTTTCGCCCCAACTTCTCGGGTTTCAAATAGGTATGTATCATTGGTGACAAGATCATAGGCTCACACCAAGATGGAATATGGCATACAAGCGTGGTGGCGCATGGAGTTGAAACTTACTATGGACAAGGAATACAACAGAGCTTACCGGCACAAAGCCACCATGGTTATCCTGATCAGATTATAGAGATGGGTCGCACAGAGATTCCTGCAGAGATTTTCGCGGAGTTTTTGAATGAAATCAAAGACATCTACACCCACGAGAAATATAATTTATTTGATCACAACTGCAACCACATGTCCCAGCAGGTTTGTGAGTTTTTGGTTGGAAAGGGCATCCCAGAGAGCATCAGCGACCTTCCACAGACCGTGCTTCAGACGCCATTTGGGCAGATGTTAAGGCCAATGATAGAACAAGCCATGCGACCCATGGTTACGGCACCCACTTTGAATCCTGGAAGCTTACCTCAATAAATCAGTTTAGAGTGAAATGCATTTTTTTTACTCAAGAACTTGGATCTACGGAAGGCGACTTTCGTGAAAAGTACTAACATGTATATCTATAATAAATAGCGACCGAGTTGAACGTGGCATTTTTCGTAGTTTTGGTTATTTTTGTGGCATGTAAACTTGAACCCGTTGAGGAATCTGCCAGTCTTAATCTAGTACAAGAGTCGAGTCCTGATCCTGAAAGGAGTCTGCTCCAGTTGATCGTAGAGTTCCTTGATGTCGGCTTCTCGTACGTCTGAGATATCAGCCATCAAGTATGCGATATCGCCCTCACTGTCTGAGAACTGTTTGTCAATGTTGTGCTCAGCAAAAATCTCGTTGACAGTTCGCAACACACCAGGAACATTCTGGTGAATATACAAAACACGGACATGGTTGGTCTCATCCTGCGACAAAACACGCAGATTGACTTCAGGAAAGTTAACAGATCCAATCGACGATCCTTCGTTGATGTACTTCACAAGAGCGCTACCAACTTCAATTCCGATAGCAGATTGAGCTTCCTCAGTAGAACCACCGATATGGGGGGAAAGGATGATATTTCCTAGAGAAGTGATCTCGGATGCCCATTCGTTGAGACTGTTATTGAACAGATCAGCACCATTCTTGGCAGGCTCATTGGGGAAAACGTCAATAGCAAATCCAGCAACTCGTCCAGACTTTCGGGCCTCAATGAGTGCAGGGATATCCACAACAGTTCCTCGAGATGCATTAATAAGGTAGGAACCAAATTTCATTTCATTAAGCTGCTCGGTGGAGATCATGCCCTTAGTCTCTGGCAATTCAGGGACGTGTAAAGTCACAAAGTCTGCCTGATTCAGCAGATCCTTGAGGGTAGGCACCTGCTTAGCAGTACCCATTGCCATAATCATAAGAGCATCATAGTAAATAACATTCATTCCCATTGCTTCAGCCAACACAGACAATTGCGACCCAATATGACCATATCCGACAATTCCAAGAGTCTTGCCTCTGATCTCCCAGCACTTGGACGAGACCTTGTTCCAGGTTCCAGTGTGGAGTTCAATGGAACGGTCTCCAAGCTGACGAGCCAAAGTGATAATGTAAGCAATCACCAATTCGGCCACAGAACGAGAGTTGGAAAATGGTGAGTTGAACACGGCAATTCCCCTCTTGGCAGCATACTCTAGGTCTACCTGGTTGGTACCGATACAGAAACATCCAATAGCAACAAGGTTTGCAGCGTGGGACAACACTCGCTCGGTGAGCTTGGTCTTGGATCTAATACCAATGGCATGCACATCCTTGATCTTCTCAATGAGCTCTTCCTCGCCCAATGAAGTTTTGAGGAATTCAATCTGGTAACCTTGCTTGGTTAACATGTCAACAGCAGTCTTGTTGACATTTTCAAGAAGCAGGATCTTGAAATCTCCCGTGTTGAATGGCTTGAGAACCTTCGAGGGCTTTGCATTCATTGACAACCGCCGAGAACGGAATCCCTGGTAAGTTTCACTGCCACTGGCTCCTCCAGCAGAACCAAAAGTGTTCTGAGGGGAACCAGACAAGCTCACCGAATTGCTGAAGCTTCGGGCAAGTTGCTGAATATTTTGTGGAGATGTCATGGTGAACCAGGATCAATGTCTGTAGATGAACTATTATGGGTAGACAATGTGAGACCTATATACCCACATGCTAGGCTCAGGGTTTGAACAGTCATGCATTTTTTTCAGTTTGAGTCACACAAGGGAGACACTGGGGCCCGTTATAAGGTGTGGCGCACCGTACATTTACACAGCTATTATGTATATAACTCCAATACAGTGATTGTGGCTCATACGACTGACAGGCCCAAGATGACGCAATGACGCCACATTGGCTACTAAAGCTGGGCATCGCGATGTATGATGCAGGCCTGGAAATCAGCCGAGCCAATAGGCACGTCAATTCCTTGGGCCCACTTTGAAACACAGTATATCATGATTTCCGACATCAATTGTATCATCCTCACTGATCTTGACCCCTCCTGCTCCTTCTATTACTGCGACAGGAATATCACCCATGATTTTGCGAGCAGCTGCTCCTACTGTAGTTCCCCGTCGTAGCAGCATACAATCTCTAAATACTTCAGCACCGCCGAAGTTATGGATGTTTTTCACTGTGTAAACGGGTACAAGCTCAAGGACCTCTGCTGCCGCTTGTAACACTTGAACAACACCGGTTGACCCGAACCTGTACAAAACCAAATCTCTAACATCCTCTACCCGTCTTTAGTTAGTAAATAAACGCACTCGATTACCTACTGTCGTAGTTTGTCGTCCAGTTCCTTCAAATTGGATTCTGGTAAGTCTTCTTTGGTATCAAGGAACTCAGTTCCTTCTTCGTATTGCACATATCCTTGTTTTGCCAACTTTCTTATAAATACTTCACTTATGGCAGATGTCAGTACCGCTTTACTGTCTGCATGCTTTTTCAGGATCTTCGAAACATTTTTGTCCGCATCTGGGTGATCCATTTTATTCAATGCTAAAACAGTAGGAAACTTTTCCTTTGTGAAAGCTCTAACAACTTCGCTGACCTGCTCATCGGTCCATTTTTCCAATGGTGGCAGACTCAACTTTGAAATTGCTCTAGCAACAAGATCTGTAGTACTTCCATATCCACTGAATTGATTCTGCAATGTGTCCACAGTGGACGACTTCGTTGCAACGTGACGCCTTTTGATGGATCCCCATCTCTCTTTCAAGTTGCCCTCTATCCATCGAAAGATTTCATCTTGGAGCCATTCTATATCATTAAGCGGATCATATCCTCTAGTCGCCTTTCCCTCTGCATCAGTAGTTCCAGAGACATCAACTACGTGTATTAAGGCATCCGCGTGTCTCAAGTCGTCGAGAAACTTGTTTCCCAGTCCTCGTCCTTCATGTGCTCCTGGAACAAGACCAGCGACATCTAGAAGAAGAATTGGCACATATCGTCTACCACCCTTGCACCATCCGTAATTTGGCTTGCACGAATCTTCTTTTCCATATCTGCTGCATGCACAGTCTACTTGTAGGTACCCCGTAGCCTTGTTTGGATCAATAGTTGTGAATGGGAAAGACCCAGTTTTAGCTGATGCATCTGTTAAGCCTATTTGGTTAGAATTTCTGTCCTGTTGCTAAAACATACTATTCAATCTGGCGTCAGCTACACATTCACATTCGAGAGATTCTTACGTAGTGGATTTCCCACTGGAAGGCTTTCCCACGATCCCGATAAGTGGATCCCTTGGCATTGATACTGATGGTCAACCCGTTGAGATGCTGGATGAGGCTGAAATTTTCTTTATCGCATCACATGTATGTGGATTTCGCCAACGGTTTCGACGAATCTGCGTATTGTCATCGATACGTCAGGGATTAACATCGGTGGTAAAAGGCTATTCCATGAAGTTCTGAATAGGAAGCCTTCATTTATCTGGTTCAGCGATCAAGTTGTGCTTAAACCAAACAACGAACCAGCTTTATCGATACGGAACCTACTACGACTAGATAGGTCTATCAGTGAGCAGTATTCCAGTGACATTGGTATCATAAGGACGGCTTGGGATGAAGCTATAAATGATGAGCTGCGAATAAAATCGCTATATGATCCTGTTGTTTTTGGTTCCCCGTCATTCGACAGGAACAACCACTATAAGCAATGGATAGAGAGGTTGATTTCATTTGTCCTTGAAAAGCTAGAAATAACCAGGAGGGATTGGAATTCCGATCAGTCCCAAAGGCTGAGCAGAGTTCGCCATAAGATTTATTCGAGGCTGGTGGATCCTAGGGAGTACCACATCCCTCTAAGTGTTCAACAGTTTCTCATTGATCTGCAAGGCAACGGTATCAAATGGGGCATGATTGCCAATAGTGGACCCCATCTGCCTAAGATAATGAAAGAACTGTCTTTTAGAGAAAGAAGAGTAGGTTCGCCTCTTCAGCTCAAAACTATTCCGGTCTGTAATGCGATAGAGGACGGTTGGGCTAAGCCCCATCTTGCCATTTTCCAAAAGGCTGCTGCTATTTCTTCAAAAATTGTTCCTGCCTCCGACAGAGTATTGAACGATGTATATTACGTAGGGTGCTCACCTGTTGTGGATAACAATCATAGGGTGCTCTCCCAAGTTTCAATGAGAGGAGTGTTTCTTACAGGGGCCACAAAGCTCAATGTTTCAAAGACAGAGGAAAGCTCTCTGTATGAGCATCAATATTGCATTAGAGCCCCAGCAATAGAAGATTTGTACAGTTTGTTCGGATTGCCGAACAGTAGCGATAGATATCTGGATCCGCCTGCTGTTACTACTGTTCAAAACCTCCCGCAAGAAAATGTCGACAAAACAGCCTTGTTGCCTGTTGACTCCGAGTATGATAACTCTGTGATCAATGGCCGTGAAGCATCGGTTTCTGATTTGCCCGACAATGAACCCCGGCAGTTTGAACCAAGAATTACATTGAAACCATTATCTGATGATGAATAAATTAATGTATGGTCATAGATGTTTATGCTATGTATTGCTTTCTTTGTATCTTGCCATAGATGGACTCAGTGAATACAGATTAACATGACTGGAATGTGCAGACAGAAATGGAGGACTTGGGCTCCAATATTTCCTGTTACCAACATCATGCCACGAGCTCTTGCGCAAAAGTGACTTTTGCATGACTATATCTGACCTCCTTCTAAAATGGTAGGATCTGGACCTGGTAGGACCAGGGGCAGCAGGGTGTCGGGGTATTAATCTAGACCTTAAATCCAAGATGGCCTTATCCAAAGACAGCTCTATGGCACAATGGTTTCGTATTATCGAGACCTTTGGCCATGTGGCAGCAGCTCCTCGTGTTCTAGTATCTATGAGAAAATCTGGAGTGGGATTACGAAAAAGCTGGCCCATTTCCAAGAGCTTTGTAGGAGGTAGAATGGTTATATCTCCTGAATATTGCTGAGCTAACACTGATCGGAATTTGGTACTCATGTTCTTGAAAATGCCCGCTTCTGTAAGCATAAACAAAAAATGTGACACCTCGTCACTAATAAAATCTTGTGTACTGGAAATAACATTTCCCCATCTTGATAAGATAGAGTTCTCGTATAGCTTGTATACAATCTCGGAGAACTGTAGAAATGGAGCAACATGTGGGTTGACTTGGCAGGCAATAAAATGATTAATGTTAAACATCTCGGACAGTCTTGCCAATGGTAGATCATTATCGACACTTCCGTCAATAAACGTTGAGGGACTCCAGGAATAGTGCTCACCAGTTCGTGGGTTCTTTGCCATGATGTCGTATGATGCAAATACTAATGGTACAGAGCACGATGCGCATACAGCGGACCATATCAGCACATTTGGAGCTGTAAGGTAGTTGAGAAGTTTAGGCATTTCATGCACACTGGACGATGACACTGTCACATTGAGAACCCTCCTTGTCCGGTAATAGGCCTCTTGGAATGTCAAATCTCCCAAAAGCGTTCTCATGGTGGTTGACAAATACGTATTATCAAACCATGTGCCATACTTTAAAAATCTAGTAATGCGGACCATGGTACTCTCCTCTTCACCAGTTCTTTCGAATATGTCAAAATTCTTATTCAAAAGCTCTAAAAGCTCGTCCAACTCTTCGTCTAGGTGAATGGAAAGAATGCTAGCGAATATAGAGCCCGCGGAAGATCCAGAGATGACCCTGGGAAGAAGGTCGCAGTTCAACAGCTCATATAGAACACCAATATGCAGTAATCCAAAAGTGCTTCCTCCTGACAGCACTAAAGCAGTCCGTCCAAACGCTTTTCTAGTCTGCAAAAGTGTGCTCAAAAGCCTGGTATCATCGATAGCAGGGGAATTCATTAGTGATTGAAGTGCATCTTCGCACTCCGTGATGTAGTCTTCTATAAGGTATTTTGTTCCAGTGAAAGAGTGCTGGTATAATCTTGGATCTCCCATGTTTCCGAGATTGCGTTGGAAAGTTGTCCTGACGAGGGACAGAAGTGTATCCATGTCGTTGTTCTCTCTGGCTTCTCGCAGTTGGACCAGCCTGGCTCTTACAAGCTTTGCATCGTACAGATGAGATTCGTCCTGTTCTTTCCATTTATCGTGTCCCAGAAGCTCATCAAGCTGGCGCGATGCATGGAGCCACTGCTCATACGAAGTAGCATGTTTCTGTCTATAGAATAGCTCGCTAACCAATGGATCGTTTCTAACTGATCCCAAGATAGGGATTTTCGATTTCAACCATGCTGACCACGATCCTGATATTCGATCCATTGTTCTATATAACCCTTGTGCTTTCTCTGTATCATAATCTTCAGCTTCGATTCCGTCCAATGGATCAAGCGGAAGCAAGTTCTCGGTGGGAAACTGAGATCTAGCATTAAAAGTAATGTCTATAGTTCCAGATCTACTTATGCCCAACTCCTCATCATCGTCTGCTATAGATTCATCGTCGTAAAATGTTACTGTACGGTTCAGAGGCGTTTCAGGATCCTCCATTAGACAGGTTAAGTTTAGTAGTTCCATCTTCCCCGCCATTCTTAATACATTGTGCGCCTCGGCATGCGGCATGTGATTACGATTATGTAATTTTTGTCAGTTGCTTACCTTATCATCTGTTCAACGGGTGGTATCAAGAAGGCACCACTAGAGTGTATTTGAACTTAATTATTGGACAGTTTCGACGATTGTAAAGTTGCTTGTCAAGTGTATGGTTGGATTGCCAACGGACAGTTGAGAAGATCTTAAAGGCTATCAACCTAGTATGAACAGTATGTAACTTGTATAGTTCAACTCAAAACCAACACATATATAACCAGGTCCTTATAAGACCAGTTTGAAAAAAAAAACGCCACATAATTTAAATCTTCTATATACAATCACAGTTGGTTATCATTGAATGCGTATATGGCACCAGCTGTTTATTTGTCTCGGTCCCCTTACTGCATCCTTTGACATGACAGGGTAAGTAGAAAATTTATAAATAGTCGCGTTGTCGCATTGTTTTCTGTTTCCTTACACCGCAGAAGCTCATCATCTTCGAATATTGTTCTTGCCTTTTACCAGAGCAATCCGGGTGGAGGCTTTGCATGCGGATGAATAGTTTTTGGAACCATACTGTTATACGGTATACTTCTTTCATATGTCAACGTGGTGTCATGTTGACATGAGAAAGATATGTACATGTAATTGCTTATGAATAGGATTGAATTAATATGACTTAAAACAATAATGGCTTTCCAATTACCATTATATGGGTGTAAAATATAGTGTAACCAAAGATAGATGTCATAATATAATGGTCATGAAATTCGTTATATAACATAAATACTCGATAAATACTTGCCCTATCGTTGCTGCTGAAGCATGATCCTTTGAAATGCGTTCATCGGCTGATCAGGACGTGCAGCCGGCTTGGATTTTCCAGATGAACTGTGGCTTGTAGTCTTTGCTGCCTTTGCAAATATATTTGTGGGTTTTGATAGCGTAGTCTTCTGGTGAGACTCTGGTTTCACCATTTTGAATCCTAGCTGAATCGATCCACTCTCCCTTTTCAACTCAGTGGGCTTATCCTGGCTCAAGGAATCAGTAGTCTCCTCACGTGCAGTAGAGCTATCGGCTGCCCTGAGAACTTGCTTTTCTATGTTCTTTATAGTGATCTGCTCATCACCTCTATCAAGCCGTTCTTTCTTGCGAGATGCCTCTTGACGTTTAAGAGCTTCTGGGGAGCTGTCGATCCAGGATAAAGTCAACCCATTCTCCTCAGACTCTTCTACCCTGCAGATACCCTCGCGGCCCAGATATTTAACAAAACCGTTCAAGGTGGCCCACTTAGTAGCATTCATGTGGACATGCTCCTTATTTGAGATGTATTCGTTATAGAACCGGTTTGCGTTCACAGGCTTCTCACCATGGCTGGATCGCAGCAAAAATAAAAAGTCATGTTTGAACTGGCGGGAAAACTGTTCTATACTTCGGTTCGGGTTTTCTCCTACAGACAACATCTTTCGAACATGAGACTCACTTTGAGTGTGGCACTTGAACCCGTTTTCATCCCTGCACTGTTTCTCACAAACTTGGCAGTACCATCTCAGGCGCTGAAGCCCTTTGGCCTTCATCTTGTTTGCTATATACTTTGGAGTTCCCACTTCTGCTCGCCCCATCGTGTTGGTTGTATGTTGGTTTGTAGCTCACATGCTTAGAGACTTAATAATTGAAGACATTACAAAGGGTTAGGTTACACATATTAGGGTATCCATCATCCATACCACTTTGTCTCCAGACAGTAGTAATAAAATAGCTTAAGAATCCAAGTTTGATAATAGAACTCGGTGAAATGCTGGTTAGGTCAAGAATTAGTATTCGCCAAGTCTGTGGCGCTCGGCTTGGACCGTCGATATGCATCAAGAGAGGCACATTCGGATCCATGAGCCTACCAAGGCCGCCACTCCTTGCATCATCAAATCGTACTTATGCTACGTATAGACGGTTTGATCAAAAAAGTGGCTCAGGGTCGAGCATCAACTGGAATAGACAATTCCAATGGGGTGCAACAGCAGTTGTATTCGCTGGTATAATCTATGTGACGCACCTTGAGCAGGCGCCATATTCTCATCGAACTCGATTCATGCTCATCAACCGACAGCTGGAGCTGTTTATAGGTAACCAGGGTTATCATGAAACACTATCGCAATACCGAAATCAAATATTGCCAGATGGCCACCCAACTGTGGATAGAATAAAAAAGGTTATGCGAAAGATCATAAAGGTGTCTGAGCTCCCAGAGATGGACTGGCGAATACATGTGATTGGCGGTGCCGAACACCCTCCCAATGCTTTTGTTTTGCCAGGAGGAAAAGTGTTTGTGTTTAGTAGCATTCTTCCTATTTGTCGTGATGATGATGGATTAGCCACTGTTCTGGCGCATGAAACAGCTCATCAAGTGGCTCGCCATACTGCAGAGAACCTTTCAAAGACTCCATTCTATATTTTACTTGGGATATTACTATATACTGTCACAGGGTCAAGTGCATTGAATCGGCTACTGATAAGTGGATTACTTCAGCTCCCTGCTAGCAGAGAGATGGAACGGGAAGCTGACTACATCGGATTAATGATGATGTCGAAAGCATGCTTTGACCCCAATCAGGCTGTTCATCTGTGGGAACGCATGGCACAATTCGAGCAAAGAATGGCAGGCAAGAGTCGAGGAGGCATGGTCCCAGAATTCATGTCTACTCATCCGTCCAGTGCTAATAGAATAACAGCGCTTGCAAAGGCGCTTCCTGAAGCTAATGCATTACGCGACAGGGCAGGGTGTGGGAATGGATCCTTATACCCATCATTCCGTGAATGGACAGATCGTTGGTGATCTCTTGTATCGCGTCTGTAAATCTTGATATAAGCGTATAATTAGAACTAGAATACCATCTGCCTCAGTTCTGGGGTACTTTGACCTGATATCTATAAACATGCCTGGTCAATCATTTTCAGGGGCCTGCCTCTATTAGGCAAATGCAATGCTGTGTGAATCTCTGGATCTGGAAATCTATACTGGAACTAGCTGGATGAGGGCATAACCCTTAACACGGAATGCACCTTTTCCCCCTATTTACTCCTTTGGAATGTCATTACAGGGCAGACCGACAGGACCAAAACTCGCGCCTATCGATGCGCATTCGGCACCACTGCCAAATACAGGCGGTCTCATTGTCGACTGCGTGGCTATGCTGACATAACCGGAGATGTATCTGGGTTGCGCATTGTATG
The DNA here is from genome assembly GCA_030579815.1 of Sugiyamaella smithiae. NCBI lineage: Eukaryota > Fungi > Ascomycota > Dipodascomycetes > Dipodascales > Trichomonascaceae > Sugiyamaella > Sugiyamaella smithiae. The sequence continues at coordinate 443,314 of JAKTRV010000006.1, forward strand.
TGTTAAAAGAAGCATACGATCAGCTGGGTACTGGATTCCTCACTGTAGTGCAGTGCATATGTTGGCCGTGGTGTTTGTGACTTAACCTCTTACCTGCTGCTGGCGTCGTTCGTATCGCATATCAAAAATACCCAGACCACTCTTTTTTGGAGTATCATACGGTTCAATCCAGGCGCCGACTTTAGTTGGTCAATCTAGTTTTTTTTTATTTTGGCGGCACCTCACGGAACATAGGAGGTCAGACTTGCCTATAAAATAACCTGCCTGTTATTGCCTTCTTTTTTTTTGGGACCACAGTTCGCTTCAGAGTGAATTCACAACATGATAGGAGCCACGACTGCCGGTAAAGTTTTTTCGGCTGCTTCTTTGGCGCTGGTAAAGCGCGCGTCTTCATCGAATTGCCCATCCGGTGATAATAGCTCACGATGCGAAAGGCCTGAGTCTACTAACACCCTGGCGATTGGGCTTGGTGTATCGTTACCATTTGTTGCTGCATTTTGTGTTCTAGTGTATTTGCATTTCAAGCACCTCAGGAATCTTCGACGTGAAGAAGAGGCCAACAAGGATATCGATGTTGATCTTGATGATTATGAGGTTCCTGCGGGCACAATCGACCGTGGGCAAGAAACGGAGAAATATGAATACAATATTGGGCTACACAGCCCTCGTTCTCAAGCTCCTGTCAGTCGGAGGACTTCTTCTGATACTGCTCGAGCTGACAACCCATTTTACACTAATGCTCCGTACATCATGCATCCCGAATTATCGGGATCCAAGGCTTCCTTGGATGAATACTCGCGATCCCTGCATGGTATGATGGATTCAGGCTTATATCCAAGTAATGCTTCGATATATTCTGCGTCTTCGAGACCACGGTCACCCCGACACCCATACTCGCCCAGACTTAACAGCACAGTGGCCCTTAATAATGATAGTGATTACGGCGCTTATTCAAATAGGCCACCGGTTTCGCGTAAAATGTCAATGCAGTCGGAAGACGTTAAGTCATTTGAGTCTTCTGACCGTACAGCTGTTGGCGCTTCTGCAGTGAGCCCACCATCAACGGTAGGAGATCAGTCAGAATCGAACTTGGCTTCAGAAGTTCCACCTAAAGTTGAGCCTTACTACGTAAAGCATCCATCTGTCAAGCAAAGAATAGCAAGGGATCCTGATGTGTCAACTGATTATGAAAATGAACAGAGCTTTTCATTTGAAGACGGTGAGGAGCCGGTAGATTTACAAGATACCAAGCGCCATGTACGCATGGCCAGCGACACTGTTGATAACGAAGGAAAAGATCGGTCAGCTGAAGTAATTCGCACCGATACTGGCCATTTTGACAGAGTGAAGTCAATTTACAAGGAATATATGCCGGATTACGAGACGAATGTTCCGGAGACACCAGACCTTAACAATGTGAATTCAAATCCATCTGAAACTATACTCGGTGAGACAGGACAGGGAATTGAAGAAAACCCTGAAGTTCCCAACCGTCGCTTCAGCTATGAACTTGATCATGAGCCTGGCCAAGAATTTGGCAGTGATCTTGGAAATCAGCATAGTCACGAAGATGAACACGAGCCAGACAGTTTCAATTCGGGTGCTGAACTTTTGGACAATTCCAATTACAAGGATGTCACAATGCACTCCAATCCTTTTGAAGGAGATCATCTAGAACTAGATCACAGCTATCACGAAGGTGCCAGCGCTTATAGAGGAGCCACTGAAGAAGATCTGCCTGTCCCAACTGAACACAATGAAGCACCCCATGATGATGATTATGCAAGGCAATATGAGAACTCTCATAATGTTCAACCACCTTACAATAAGTATGACCAGCAGGAGCAAAGCAGTGTGCAGTATCAGAGTTCATATGAACATGGTCTTGCTCAGAGTCAGGGACAGGACCAGTATATACAACAACGTCCTGACTATGATTGGCAGCACAGTGACGCTCCACAGCAGCACAGCCATTCCTTTGATCAATCATATGGACCTAGCAGCCCTAGCAGCCAAGGACCATATTATTCTCCTGGTACACCACGGCCTAAAGAGCCTTCTAGAGCTGTGACACCACTCGACTTGTCTGAGTTACCTACGCCTCATTCTTTAGGAGAGTCTGACTCTCCTGTATCCTATGCTCCCGTCAGGCGACACAAAGGAGTTACATCGCCAACTCAGCAAATGATTCCCGCATTTAACCCCTTAAATAATTGGGATGGTTCGGATGGCACTGACTTGCCCACTCCGTCCGCGTTACGAAACTCAGTGTCCATGCTTTCTTCTCTGGAATTTGCACCTCCCAAAAAATTCCCTGGGTCTAATGGCTCGCTGCCTGGCAGTAGAGCTGGTAGCAGGGCAGGTAGCAGAGCTGGCAGTATCAATTCTGGTTCGCCATCAATTGTTCCCGTTAGTGCACGCCCCTCATCCCAGCTTGTCCCCGACGCCCATGACGCCGACTTACTGCGCCCAACCATGGATATGCGCTGATTTATAGATTTTGCATTACGAATTTCATTATATTACATACGATTTTCTCACTACCGCTACCGCTTATAACTTCTATACCTCGACACTTGACTTGTGCTTGTATCGGTGCACTTGCAGTCGAGGGTCGTCTTGAGGTTGTTTTCCGCAAATCCGATACCTAACCCTACAATGAGGTTCCATATACACAAGAGTTTGCTTCCTCCGTGTAAACTACTACATCTGCATACGACAGAGTGTCTAGGGCCAAGCAGAGTTATTTACATAACAGAACGCGCTACTAGTACTATCTACGCGCATACAATCGCGACATATTCAAGTGTTGAATTGTGTCTGTTGATACGGTAGACTAAGCACAACGCTAGAAACAATGGAGGCGCTGTTGGATTTTTCCAGGGACATCGACATTGATCTTCTTGACCGGGTCGTCGATCTGTTCTATGGTGGCAAAGGGACCAGTGCAGAGGTAAGTGAATGAATGGTGAATGTTTTCTGACATTAGCGGAAAGAAGCAGAGACGATTCTCAAGCAGGTAAGTTGTCACATAGAGCAGCATTCCACGAGGGGCGTGGGATGCAGTTACAGAATTGCTGCTAACCGATAGTTTCAAGAAAATGTCGAGGCTTGGACCCGTGCCGATAAAATCCTGCAGAAGTCGCAAAACTCACAGTCAAAGTGTAAGTGAAGTGTTGTCGCTCCGTTGAATGCTAACATAGATATCGCCTTGTCAATTTTGGACAAGCTGATTCAGACTAGATGGAAGGCGCTTCCAATGGAGCAACGACAGGGAATTCGAAACTTCGTTGTCAACATGTGCATTGAATGGAGTAATGATGAATCCGTTTTTCGTGGCCAGCGCCCTCTGTTGAACAAGGCCAACCTGACCTTGGTGCAAATCCTGAAGCAAGAATGGCCTGCCAATTGGCCCAACTTTATTCCAGAGATTGTAGCTGTATCGCGGACTGGATTTAACGTATGTGAAAACAACATGACGATCCTCAAGCTACTCAGTGAAGAAATCTTTGACTACTCTGCTGAGCAGATGACTCAAGCCAAAGCAAAGAACCTCCGCCAGCAGATGTGGAAAGAATTTTCGGAAATATACAAATTATGCTACGAGGTGTTGGACAAGGCTACAAGAACCTCGCTTATTCTTGCCACATTGAACAGCCTTCTTCGATACCTAAGTTGGATCCCCTTTGAGTTTGTTTTCGAGACGCCACTCATCCAGCTATTGATTACGAAGTTCTTACCTAACGCTGATTATCGTAACGTGACGCTGAAATGCTTAACTGAAATCGCAGCTCTCACTTCTCCAAAGTATGACAAGCAGTTCTTTGAGATGTTTTACGGGTCACTTGAATGTATCAATAAGGTTGTCCCACTCTCTACCGACCTGCGAACAGCTTACGAAAGTGCCGGGTCTAGAGACCAGGATTTTATCCAGAATTTGTCCCTTTATTTGACATACTTCTTATCGAATCACTTGAAATTGGTTGAGATGCAAGAAAACAAAGAGTTGCTTATCAATGTTCATTTGTATCTCATTAAGATCTCTCAAATTGATGAGAGAGAAATCTTTAAGGGATGCCTTGATTACTGGTCAAGGTTGGTGTTGGAACTGTATGAAGAAATTCAGCAGATTCCGATTGCGGACCTTAATCCAGTGTTACAGCGCAACTTTTCCACGAGCTTCAGCACTGGCGGAGCCACTAATCCAGAGGTATTGGCGAATTATCCTCTTCGAAAGCATACATATGCAAGTGTCCTATCAAGCTTGCGTACAGTTATGATTGAAAAGATGGTGCGACCTGAGGAAGTGCTGATTGTGGAGAGCGACGAAGGTGAAGTTGTAAGAGAGTTTGTTAAAGAGAGCGATACCATTACATTATACAAGAGCATGCGTGAAGTACTGGTTTATCTCACCCATTTGGATGTTCTCGATACAAAGGCCATCATGACAACCAAACTCAACAAGCAGATAGATGGCAGCGAATGGTCTCGAAACAACCTTAATACGCTTTGTTGGGCTATAGGATCTATTTCTGGGTCTATGAATGAAGAGATGGAAAAGCAGTTCTTGGTAAATGTTATCAAGGACCTGCTTGGCCTCACAGAAATGAAGAAAGGCAAAGATAACAAAGCGGTAGTTGCTTCCAATATTATGTATATTGTTGGGCAGTATCCAAGATTTCTGAAGGCTCACTGGAGATTCCTCAAGACCGTGGTTAACAAGCTATTTGAATTCATGCATGAAACCCATGAGGGTGTCCAGGATATGGCATGCGATACTTTTATCAAAATTGCTCAGAAGTGCAAGCGACACTTTGTTGCTCTTCAGCAGGGTGAAGTAGAGCCTTTCATCGACGAGATTATAAAGAGCCTTAACAAAATAACTTCAGATTTGCAGCCTCGTCAGGTGCATACGTTTTATGAGGCCTGTGGCCATATAATATCTGCTCAGCCCGTTAAATCTCAGAGGAATCGCTTGCTGGCCAATCTGATGGAATTGCCTAATAACGCTTGGAATGGTATGATGCAGCGCGCAGCTCAAGACCCTCAATTGCTTGACGACAGCGATAATATCAAAATTTTAATTAATATCTTGAAGACTAATGTCTCCACTTGTTCATCACTGGGAGCAGGGTTTTATAACCAGCTTGGGCAAATATATGTTGATATGCTGGGCCTATACCGTGCTGTGAATCAAACCATGGCTAAGGACGCAAGAGAAAACCCATCTTTTGCTGTCACCCCCCGATCCAGAGCTTTAAGAAATGTCAAGAAAGAAATCCTGCTTTTGGTCGAGACTTATGTTGCCCAGGCAGAAGACCTTGAAGAGATTGTTAGAGATATTGCCGAATCCTTATTAAGCACTATCCTTGATGACTACAACCAGGGGCTGCCAACCACTCGAGATGCAGAAGTGCTGAGTTGTGTCAATGGATTAGTTGGCAGAGTTGGAAGCATGATTCCAGACATGGTGCTAATTATTCTTGACAAGGTATTTGAGTGTACTCTTGAGATGATTGACAAGTCTATGAGTGACTACCCAGAATTTCGAGTTGAATTCTTTAAACTGCTTCGAACTATCAATTTGAACAGTTTTTCTGCATTACTTAAACTGCCGTCGGAGATCTTCAGCAAGACAATCGATGCTTGCTTGTGGGCAGCAAAGCATGACAACCGAGAGGTTGAATCCGCTGGTCTCAGTTTGATTTTCGAAATTATCACAAATGTTGCCGAATGTGGACAGCAAGATATCATTAACAAGTTTTTTATCCAGTTTTTCAAGCCTATCTTGAGTGACACCTTTTATGTGATGACCGACGCCGACCATAAGGCTGGCTTCACAACTCAGGCTAAGATTCTATCGAAAATGATTGAACTGGTTGAAGGTAACAAGATAACAGAGCCTTTATATGCGGAAGGCGAGGCACAAGCTGGTACAAGCAATTCTGTTTATTTCCATGAGTTTCTGGGTGTATCGTTACTGTCGACTTTCCCTCAGCTTCAGCAAGCTCAGGTGTCTAACTTCATACAGGTGCTGTTCAAATTGCATCGTGACCATTACAAGCTCAAGCTTCACCTTCGAGATTTCTTGATTCAAATCAGAGAGATTGGAGGAGACAGTACTGATTATTTGTTTGCCGAGGAAAAGGAAAATGAATTGCAAGAAAAGCAGAGGTTAGATCGAGAGAGAGCTTTGAGAATTGGTGGATTATTGAAGCCCTCTGAAATGGAAGACGAGTGACTAGACGAAGACGTCAAAGAGCTTTCAAATGTTTCAGCCACTGAGAACTGGGCTGACGGTTGGTGGTGGGTGTAGCAAATTCAGTTCTAGTTATCGCCAGCAAGTAGAAAAAAAAGTTTGCTTTTTTTTAAAAAAAAAAAGGTACTCAAATCAATGCTTAGTTACATATATACATTCTAGCTCTCATTAGTAGTCATGGGCCATGGAACATTAGGGAATGGCTTCTTGACTGCATCGCTGATTCTAACATATCGTCCTTTTGCTCCAGAAACTGGGCCCTTAATATATATGAGGCCGTTTTCGGCGTCGATTTTGACGACAAGCGCATTCTGAATGGTATTGTTTTTAAATCCCATATGTCCAGCCATCTTCTTACCAGGAAAGGTTCGTCCTGGATCTTGGTTTTGACCAGTGGATCCGGCTGATCGATGAGCCTTGGACACACCATGCGAAGCGTTCAATCCCTTGAAACCATATCGTTTCATCACACCTTGAAATCCTTTACCTTTGGTCTTGGATTGGATGTCGACATATTGACCAGGAACAAAATGATCTGCTTTCATTTCTGTGCCAAGTGGAAGCAACCCGCGCTCGTTTTTCACTTGAAACTCACAAACAAAGCTCTTGGGAGGTGTCTGAGCTCTGGCAAAATGGCCAAGCATAGGACGGGTCACGTTTGTGAATTTACGGTTTCCGATTCCCAACTGTACTGCGTAATAGCCATGCTTTTCCTTGGTCTTGATATCAGTCACTTGTACCCGATCAACTTCCAATACTGTGCATGGGTAATGGGTGCCATCAGCTTCGAAAAATGGGACCATACCCCTCTTAATTGCAACCAATCCTGGTCGTCGCCTCAGCAGCCTTCGGCGGTGTACAGCATCCGGCGACTCATACAACTCCGGGGCTTCTGACTTGAAAGTTTCCAAAACACTTGTTGCAGACAACTGTGCTCCATATGATCTGGTGTGAATAATGGATGGCGAGCGTGCCAATATGGCCTGTCGAAGAAGAGGGCCCACAGTCCTTGAAGCCATAGTGGGATCAAGATGTTGAAATTTTATCAGCCACACGAGGCTTGTTAAACGCATGCACTTTTAAACCTGACCATCATCTTGATATCAGCCCAAGTGGCATTCAAAGCACAGTTAAAATCATAAATTATGATATCTAGAATCTCAAGGTGTCACATAGCTAGGCTCAGGCCAATATACAGCTCCTTACGGCATTATTCGACACCAAAGAGAAAGCAGGTTACTGTGGATGTTGAGTTGCCAGATGTGATGAAGGATCGTAATCGGGGCAGAAACTCGTTTATTTTATTCTGTGCACTGATGGGAGTTTCATTTTACGGAATTGTCAAATACGAAGAAGCCAGTGCTCCAGTGGTTTCTTCTACCCTTTACACTTTGAGGCGTAGCGAAAAAGGCAGACAGGCATTGGGCCCCAATATTCAGTTTGCCAGCCTTATGCCTTGGATCTCGGGCAAAGTAGCAGTGGCTACGGGAGTTGTTGACTTTTCCTATAAAGTGAAGGGGGATCGGGGTATAGCTACCGTGAGATTCAACGCCAGAAGGGATCCTCAATTCAGGCGATTCACAGTTTTAGATTGGTCATTAGAATTGTCGGATGGTACCGTGATCAGCTTAATGGATGAAGAGTTCCATCCTTTTGTCCCGGGTCCCAAAGAAGAGCCTACTCGACGGATGGCCCAAAATTAGTTGTAAATATATGTAAATAGCATGAATCCAACCTATTCGTTTCTATTACTTTGGTATTTTAGGCTAACAGTTCTACAGTGCTACCAATACTGTACCGGTCATGTGTTACGAGCTATCTCTATTCGGGTCCTGGCAGACCTTATATATACAACATAAAAGAAACCACCATCTATGTACACTTATTTGATCTTCCTTTGCTTCAGTTTGATAGTCTCACTATCGACAAATATACCTTTTCCTTTATAGGGTTCCGGTTTACGATGCTTTCGAATGTTGGCTGCTAGCTGCTTCACCTTTTGTTTGTCTATGCCTTCGATGATGAGTCTATGAGGCAATGGAACTTTTACAGTAACGTCTTCGGGGATTGGAACTATAATTGGAACACAATAGCCAACTCTTAAGCTCAGCTGATCCGCGCCTCTGCTGTTTTTTTCCAAGATGGCCCGGAAACCAGTTCCGACAAACTTGACAATACAAGTGTGGCCCTCGCTCACTCCAGTAACACCATTTTGAAGGAGAGACCTCGTGGTCCCCCACATTTGTCTCTGATGTCGTTTTTCAGCGTTTTGCACTTCCACAAGCACTTTGGCAGGGTTCGTAGCGTTCACCTTGACAAAGTCTGCCAAGTCAACCGAGAACATTCCATTGGGTCCAGTCACTGTTGCTTGCTGAGTCAAAAAAATGCTTGGTTTGCCGCCTCTTTGGCTGCTAATTTTTTGTCGTAGAAGGGTGATTTCGTCTAGTTGTTTCGGCGTTACTTGGATAGACACGCCTTCAGGCAGGGCGATTGGAGTATTTCCAATATTCGACATCGCCACTCTAGCAGATCCAAATGATCTCGTGAAGAGAGGCCCTCGAGAAGCTCGTTGTAAGAGCCCTCTGAAGGCTCCCTCTGTTGACTGCATCTTTGGACGAAAGTGAAAATTTCCAGCCGTGCACTTAATATCTTGTAGCAGTGGTGATGTAGAAAACCCATACCTAATACTACTAGTACGGCGGCTCAAGTAAATGTTTATAATGAACAGATCCTAGAAATACATATATTCAAAAATATTTAGAATACCACAATATGTCTAACCTATAATCACTATGATGTATAGATTCCAGACATGCCGTTCACTCAAACAGCAGTATGTGCACACTACTCTTTGCACTACGCAACTCGGTTGAGATTTGGATGCAAGTACGGGGCCAAATATAATACACTAGTGTTCAATATGTTCATTAACTTGTGTACGTGAATATACAAAGGACTTAATAAATAGTGCTACATCATGAAGAGACGCGTCTGTCTCTTCTCCATAGTAGAAGACACATCTGCATCCCTGTAAGTGAATGCGTGCATTGCACAGAGCGTAGACCCATTGAGGATGTAGTACTCGCCATCACTTATGATGGTTTTGCATTCGCTGCAAGATAAACAGGCCGGGTGATAACGCTTGACCTCATAATCAACCGAGCTGTCAGCCATCAACTGTTGTTGAAGATGTGAATGTCGGGCTTCCGGAGCTGCTGAGGTCTCAAGGCACTCTCCTTCAATTCCATGACCACATCCCAAACAGATCGAGTTATTCTCTACATGATAGCATGGCCGGCAGTAGGGGAGATCATGGAGAACATAGAACTCACTGTCAAAGCCAGTTCCGCACCTGTAGCACACAAAGCACTGACGGTGCCACTTTCCAGACAGTCGACCATCTCGAGAAGAAACACACTTGCCAACAATCCTTTGATCGCAGCCACGGCATATTTTTTGTTTCACCATTGGCGGATCAATTAAGGATACGTTTGATGATGATGCAGATAAACCCTCTTCGTCCTGAGACGGTTGCTCCCGAGCACTAGCAAACAAGGATTCACGGATTGATCCGGAAGATGTTGACGACATCGAAGACACAGACTTTAAATTAGAATGCTTGCTGGATGTGCTGGTCTTTCGCGAAGATGAAGTCGTCGAGGTTGATGTTCGAGGAGCCCGTGGGGGAATGGCAAATGGAGCAGAAGCCAGCTCTGGGGATGGTGCAGGAGAAGAAAAAGACCCAGTGGAAGACGAAACTCCACGAGCATGCGTGCTTGAATTGGATAGATCCGGGCTTTTTGTAATGTTCAGAGGTTGAGCAGCGTTGATTTTGAACCCAGACAGGGGAGAGAGCGGTGACACGGGAGTTGTAGGCAACGCGGAGGATTCGGTTGCAAATTCTCCTGGATACTGCTGCTTGATGGGCTCCATATGATGATGGGTCTCACCATTGCTGTCGACACTGGTATTGCTGTAATCTGACGCATCATTGCCTATGCTAGAGTGACTGGTGTCCGCCGAATCGGTGCTATAGTTCAGCGAGTCATTGTAAGTAGGCTCCTCCTGCTCTTCTCGCGGAGAAGGTAAACCACCAGCATTGAGATGTGTAGACAAGGCCGGAAGCTGCGGTGACGGGAAAGTACCGTGAGGAGATCCGATAGCTGGCGACGCTAGGGGAGACGACACAGCAGGATTCCACTTGTTGCCAGGCAGCGTGAGAACAGGAGACGGTGCAGCCCTCTTCGACCTTGACGACATGCGGGAAGACGACCCTGATCTTGAAGACGATCTGGAAGACGGTCGCGACGAGGTGCCATCCCCTTTATATACATCGAAGCCTGCGCGCTCGTAAACAGATCTCAATGGAGCGCCTGGCATGGGAGGGAAAGCATAGTCCAAATTGCGCTGTAAAGCCGGTTCTGAAGCCATTGGTCACACTCAAATCCCTGACGGACCACCACAAGCTTCAAAGGAATCACTAGTCACCAAAAACCAAGATTGTATCCTCCAAAAGAGCTGATGAAGGACTTTTCAATGACCAGGTCACGGCGTTTTGTATTTGTGTCAATCGGGAAGATGTCAAGAAAACAAAACACTGCCAGTTCCGATGGAAAATCAGAACCGAGATGTATAGAGGATTCTAAGTGACCGGTCGAGTCCATAGTAATGTACGGATTCAAAAAAGGGGTAAAGTATGATCATTTAGGGCCCCGTTGGAATTTTGATGCATATGCATGCAGTTGAAATCATATGCATTTAATGTGTATATCTGCTTTGAACCAGGTGCTATAACAACAAATAATAAACGATGGCTCTGGTCAAAAACACTGGTACGCTACCAATACAGCCATACAAAAGTTTGACGGGTACTATAGGGCCCGTATGAAAAGTACAGCGAAACAAAATAGTCTATTGTATGATCCGCGAGTGATAGTCATTAGGGGGGTCGAGGAGGTGGGTTAGCAGTTGCCGTTTCCAGTAGGGCCGAGCAGGAGTGCAGATCACCAGCAGGCCAGTCCAGTGAGCTGCGAGACGCGTAACACTGAATTGGGGAGTGAGGCAAGATTACCTGCAACGGTCATGTAGGTGTATGGCATGTCGTTGGACGCGACTGTGGAAGGGCCCACTCGACACAGTCAATAGCCTGAGAGGGGTCTGCAACCATTGCTGTACTGGCCTGCCACAGGCCCGCAATGCCCTGCACCAGCAACCGGTGGCAGCTCCTGACCTCTATAGCCGATCGTGCTTTAGTGAACTCTATGTGGTACGGCTCGGGTTTGACTATAATTTTCCGATGGAATATAATTATTGGCTTCTATCGACCACAGTGCGGGAACATGAGATGTTTTTCCACAGCAGACGCGGCTTGAGATCTCGATCACAAAGTCATCGCGCCTGGAATGAGATGTGCATGGGCCCGGCCCCATCTGAACAAATGAGTTATTGTGTTTGTGGACCAAACGGCAACAGGCGTTGATGCCATCTGGAAATAACTAGTTGCAGACAAACAAACATGTGTTCTTCGGGAACCTCGCAGTGATATGACCACCCTATTGAAGTTAGGCTGTTGAATATGCGACCTCCATGCAGGGATCTCTGCTGACCCGCTGTCACCCAGCGCTGTGGTACTCAAGCGGGTACCTACCCATAGCTCGCACAACCCCACCTTCTCCAAGATTCCTACTCAGGTTTACTTTCACTTCACAGGTATGGTGGATATCTGTTATTAGTATTTGAGTGCTTTTTTCCTAAAAAGCTTTAGTTGACAGTTCGCGCAGTGTCACTAGTGTCTGGCTGTCTAGGCACACAGGTTGACAGCAGCAGCAGCCACTAGCGCGGCTTAGGAATGTGCAATTTACCTTCTTTCTTCGATCGTCAACACAGGCAGTAGCCATGTTTACCAGATTTATGCGCGGACCGTTTATCGGGTCAAGAAAAATCAGTGGTGCCACCGTTGTCAAGTCCTCAATTGGAAGTAAGCTTACCACAACTGCTGCTGTGATCGGTGTGGGTGGTACAGCATTGTTTTACTACTACAAGGATCCAAATGCTGCAATCCATGAGTTCCTAATTCTACCGGCAGCACGGTTGTTTCTGGATGCCGAAACCTCCCATAAACTGGCCATTGATGTTCTGAAGTACCCTGGTCTGAATCCGGCAGAAAAGACTGGTTGGAATGATGAGTGTGATCCTCACCGACAACTGGCTGTCACTCTATTTGCCAACTCTTCGAATCCCAAAGTTCGACCCGTGACCCTGCGGACTCCCGTAGGAGTGGCTGCTGGGCTTGACAAGGGAGGAGAGGCCATTGATTCACTTTTCAACCTTGGATTCAGTTATGTGGAGATTGGATCTGTGACTCCAAAACCACAACCTGGTAATCCGAAACCGAGAATGTTTCGCCTCGAGAAAGACAATGCTGTGATCAATCGATATGGCTTCAACTCAGAGGGCCAGCCTGTGGTTACCTCTCGACTTAAGACTCGATTGGCACATGCGGGGGCGCTAGACGTCGCTGGCGCTGGCAAACCTCTCAACAATTCCTTGAGGCATGAGCATGCGCTTGCAGTCAGTCTCGGAAAAAACAAAGAAGCTGATGCTGTGGTTGATTATGTGTCTGGAGTCAAGACAATGGGCCCCTATGCTGATGTATTGGTAGTTAATGTGTCCAGTCCCAACACCCCAGGGCTTCGAAATCTGCAGGCGGAAAAAGAGCTCACCACGCTGCTGACAACCGTAGTAGACGAGAGGAACAAACTACCTCAGCAATGGCTTCCTCCTGTGGTGGTTAAAGTGGCTCCTGATCTGACAGAGCCTGAGGTGGAATCTATTGCTTCTGCAGTTAAAAACAGCAATGTGGATGGAGTTATCGTGAGCAATACGACCATTGCTCGACCTCCCAGCTTGAGATCCAAAGAATCCATTGAGGTAGGAGGGCTTTCTGGTAAGCCAGTCAAGCCATATGCTCTACAGGCTGTCAAGTATATGCGAAAGCACCTTGGCAATGACATCACACTCATTGGCTGTGGAGGAATCTCAAGTGGATCAGATGCCGTTGAATTCGCCAAGGCTGGCGCTGATTTTGTACAGATTTACACTTCCTTCGCATACAGAGGTCCTGCCATCGTGAGAGACATCAAACTAGGCATCCTGCGCGAGCTAGGCGGTCGCAAATGGGCAGATCTTTATAAATAATAGATTTGAGGCTAAAGTGCCAGCTATATTACATGAATTGCTTTCTTTTCTGCCATAAATGGGTCTTGGTTGACTCCTCAGTAGCGCCCACGAGCCGTCAAGCCCGAGTAGGCGAGCGAAACGGGGTCAATTATAGCTCGAGCTCGTCGTCTGTCAATTCAAACTCTGCGCCTTCCTCGATACCCGCATACTCAGTGTGGGCCTCCATCAAGTTGGCCCTCTCCATAGTTCGGTTGTAGATGATATATGCAGTGACGGTGCCTGCGATCGATGCAACGGCAATTGACACGAAATCTATAATCTTACTAGTGGTGTCTTTCTCAGATCCAAGACGCGCCAATCTGTCTCCAACAAAGATATGCATTAACAATTTTGGAGAGGTCAAAGCGGTAGCCAAAAAGAAGTTGAGTGGAGTCACTGAAGGAATCGAACTCAGCGCGCCGTTGGATAGAGAGTAAGGTAGCGGGCACAACCGGATCATCCACAGGAGCCGGAAACTATCTTGCTCCATTGTTTTTGTGAGCGCTGCAAACTTGACACTAGACGATGCCAACCGCTGAGCATATCCCGACAACAGATACCGGAACGTCAAAAATGAAAGTGTGGATCCAATCAAAGTGGCGGCACACAGAAAGGGCCATCCCCAAGGAAAACCATACACCATGCCAACAAGTGACGACAGCGCAGAATACCCGATGAGCGGAGGAAACGAAATCAGCATAATCAGCAAAAACAGAATAATCCCACTTCCAGGAATCTCTTTGAATCGAACCGACATATCAACCATCATTTCGAAGAATTGCTTATGGAATATCAGTATGATGACACCAGCAACCATCCCAACACAACCTGCAATGGCCAGAGCTATCTGCTTTGGCCGTGACAGCGATCTGTATAGCTTAAGGCCATCTGCCACTGCCTTTTTGGCGTTGTCCACAGCTGCTTCCATGGAGTGGTGGTGCAAGGTCAAACCCCACACGCATCGGCTGCGCCTTTAAATCAAACATGAGGGTAAATAAGTGCTGGTTCGACCTATTCGGCTGGAATTGCCCATTGTAGATCGTCGTTGAATCGGCTGAGCCTATATTTTCGAGTTGCCAATGCTTTAATAGCATAACGATGGCCCTGGTTTTGTCGGCCCCATCTTTAATTGAGCTGTACACCCCGCTTAGTCGTCGGTCGCGTGCATCCCTCGATTCTAAGGACTAGTGCTGTCCGAGACGAAAGGCTGGTTGCGGCAATTTCCGGACAGCCGCCAGCGATGACAATGGAACCCAACACAGACACACAAGCTCAAAAAAGCCAAACTTTAGTTCTGGTTTAAGGCCCCCCCGCGCGCTCATCGATGTTCCACCTGGCTCGTCGGTGGGATGTAGCCCATCTGGACATTTTACCTGCAAGCATGTAGATAATGCACGGCCAGCATGTCTGAGGCAAATAGCGTTTTCACCAGCGGTAATGGCAATACAATTGACTTGAAGCCAAAATTCTTTATGAATATACAAACGTTTTTTTGACGAACCGATGAAATATATGCCTGGCTTATATGGAAAGTTCCATGTCATTCTGTAATGCATATTATGTTACACCTCCGGTTTAAGGCCACTATCTTCATGTATAATGACGTTTGAGGCGCATTGTGGTGTGCGCAACAAAGTTGTTTTAGGAGCCCATTTTAGCTTCTAGCACCATTTCCAGACAGGTTGCGATCAGCCTTGAAAATGTATATAAAAGGGACTCCCCCGCCACGAATGGCCAGCATCGTTAGACACAGATTGCAACTAAGAAAACAAAAAGCTGTTTTAAACAATTGCTATTTAGTATTGAGAAATTATAACAATGTCTTTTAAACCCAATGCCACTATTTTCACTGAGAACGGCCCATTGCCAAGGCCGTATCCCAAGCTGGCTCCCTCGGTGCTGGACTTGTTCTCGTTGAAAGGAAAGGTGGCTTCGGTGACCGGTTCTTCGACCGGTATTGGTTATGCTGTAGCAGAAGCTTATGCTCAAGCCGGTGCTGATGTTGCTATCTGGTACAATTCCCACCCTGCCGATGACAAGGCAGAGGCCCTTGCCAAGAAGTACAACGTGAGATGCAAGGCCTATAAGGTCAATGTGACTGACGCTGATCATGTTGACCAGGTTATTAACCAGATTCGAAAGGACTTTGGAAAGATTGACATCTTTGTTGCCAATGCCGGAGTGCCGTGGACTGCTGGTCCTCTGATTGATGCACCGGACCACGACGAGTGGAACAAGGTGGTCAATTTGGATTTCAACGGTGTTTACTACTGTGCAAAGTCCATTGGAAAGATATTCCGAGAACAGGGTCATGGTTCTCTGATCTTCACTGCATCCATGTCGGGCCACATTGTCAATTACCCTCAGATGCAGGCTTGTTACAACGCAGTAAAGGCCGGGGTGATCCACCTGTCAAAGTCCCTTGCTGTGGAGTGGAGCGGTTTTGCCCGAGTTAATTCGATTTCTCCTGGCTACATTGCCACTGAAATCTCTGATTTTATTCCTAAGGAGACTAAGGCCAAGTGGTGGTCTGTCATTCCTCTTGGTCGTGAAGCTCTCCCCCAGGAACTGGTTGGTGCATATTTGTACTTGGCATCTGATGCCTCTACCTACACCACTGGTTCGGACATCCGTGTTGATGGAGGCTATGCTGCTCCTTAATCGGCTTGAACTTATTCATTTATTTGTATAGAAGTTAGGCAATATTTATTAGACTCTTGACTGTACCTGCATGCGGCGAATCGCTTCCTAATGTTAACGCTCAATTTAATTTTCAGTGGCAGTTAAACCACGTTTAATTTTTTTTCTTTTAGTTTTTAGTTTTTTTGTGTTTGTTATCCGATTATATAAGCGCGCCATGTTAAATGTTATACCTTAGTATCTTACCATCACAATTAAGCTGTCTTTTAAGCCTGAGTACCGTAGTGAGCGGCGGTGTAGTCCAAATCGGTCCTAATACCCCTCCCCCTACTCTCGTGACTAGCCCAAACACACTTCTATATAAAGCTTATTACTGGGCGTTAGATAGTATATCCATCTATCTTTTTTTTGCAAGTGATGTCAGCATCAGTTTATCAACAGAAGGGAATCGGCATTGCCCACCCTTCGAATATTATTGTCTCCACGGGAAATGACATTCCGAACCACACAATTGTAGAAGTGTACGGCGTGGTGTACGGCGTTACAGTGCGATCCCGAAATGTCGGGGCAATGTTTGGCACTGCATTAAAGAGTGTAGTCGGAGGTGAACTGACCGCATTGACTACAAACATGGTCCGTACACGAGATCAAGCGATGGATCGGATGCTTGAAGGGGCAGCACAGCTTGGTGCCAATGCGGTGTATGCCATGCGTTACGATGTTACTGGTTTAGAAGGGGGTTGGTGTGAAGTATGCTGCTATGGCACGGCCGCTGCCGTTGTAGAAAGCACATAGGCCACTGATTCGGCTAAACTATTAGGCTGCAATTATATGTTTCGTAATTCAATATTCCTTTTTTGTGTACTATAATATTTGTAGTGCGTGAGTCCTCCTGGATCAGAGATGCCCGATATTCGGATACCCCGCGCCGAGTAATTATCGTCTTGCGTCCGAAAGGCGCACCCCACATGCACCTTCAACGATGTCTTTCCGTGAATCTAAACACTCCAAATGTGTTGGGGTGCGGTACTTCCGTGATTCTGCGAGGTGACAGCATAATATTCCGGAGTATGAGCAACTTTTCGTTGTTGGGGTGGTGGATTTATTGTTTATAGAATGTTTTGTTTGTTAGCATCTAGGCTTATGAGCTTAGACCTGGACTGCTGATGATGTATTCTAGCCTCATCCAGCCTCGTGTAACACTAAATGTACCTACTACAGCATCTCGGCATCTGTGCCGAATGTCTCTTGTGTATTGACTAACGTAGTAGTCTCAATCGTGCACGCGCGCATGACTGAGACTCGAGCTTGCAGTATCAAGAATTATCGCGCTGCCTAACTATTTCCGGATTAAAGGATTAACCGTAGGCGGGGTATCGGGTCAATCCCGAAGCCACATTTTAATATTTAAAGAACCATGTATCACCCACAAATAGAAAAGTTTATAGTAAATAAAAATCTCTGATACTAGAAGTAATATGGCATTTAAAGTAGGAATTAACGGGTTCGGTCGTATTGGACGTCTTGTACTCAGATGTGCTCTTGATTGTGAGGACGTCCAAGTAGTAGCAATAAATGCACCAGGTATCGATGCTGAGTATGTTGCCTACACGTTTAAATTTGATTCAACCCATGGTAAATATTCTGGTGAAGTTCGGGGAGAAACTGGAGCTTTGATTATTGATGGTCGCAGAATTCAGCTGCTGGATGAGCGAGACCCATCAAAATTGGACTGGACTGTATCTGGAGCTGAATATATTGTCGAGAGTACCGGAAAATTCACCACACTCGACACTGCATCTGTTCACTTGAAAAATGGAGCTAAGCGAGTGATTATTACTGCTCCTTCAAAAGATGCACCCATGTACGTTGTTGGTGTTAACCACAAAACTTTCACACCCGACCAAAAAATTGTTTCCAACGCATCGTGCACAACAAACTGCTTGGCTCCATTAGCTAAAATAATCCACGACGAATTCGGGATCGAGGAAGCCATAATGACCACAGTGCATTCTATGACCAACTCTCAAAAAGTCATCGACGGACACTCATCGCGGGACTGGAGAGGTGGAAGAGGTGCTACTAATATTATTCCTACTTCAACTGGCGCTGCAAAGGCTCTTGGACGTGTGATTCCAAGTCTAAATGGAAAGGTGACTGGAATGTCTTTGCGAGTACCAACTTCAGATGTATCGGTTGTGGACTTAACCGCAAAGCTATCCAGACCTGTCACATACGATGAAATAAAAAATGCAGTGAAGCAAGCCACGCTTGAGGGAGACATGAAAGGAATAATGGGTTTCACAGATGAGCCGGTAATTTCCACTGATTTTGTTGGCGATTTACATTCATCTATTTTTGACGCAACTGCCGGAGTTCTCCTAAACCCCACTTTTGTTAAACTTATTTCTTGGTATGATAATGAGTTGGGATACTCAGCTCGAGTGGTGGACCTCGTTAAACACGTGGCCTCTTATGATATCAACTAAAGTTGTTTTATGTATGAATTAACTAAGTAATCCTCTATAGAAATTTATTTATGATGTGATGTTTTTAAGAGCGACCATTGTTCAATAATTCATTGACAAGAGCCGACGATGCAAGTTGCGCTGGATTCTCTATAACAGCAAACTTTTTATAGTTAATTTGGACACTATTAATGCTTTTGATAACCAAGTTCCTGAATAGCTCCGAGTAGAACAGCGATCCACTTAAGACTAACATGCTCCTGGCATGATCTATAACCTGCTCCTCCGAGAACGCCAATAGTAGATTGGCTAGTTGGGCTGCTGCATCAACTAATATTGCCTGTGCAGAGTCATCAGTTTGTGCCTCTCCTATAACCAACGTAGCTATACTGGCGACAGCTCTGCGGTCAAGTTTTCCAGTGATATTAATCATATCCGCCAAAAAAGTTGCTTCTCCTCCCTTTCCGAGTGCGGAAATTATTTTATTGTGCAGTGCTGTCAACTGGCGTAACGGATTAAGGCGCTTTCTATCTAGTGCTCGCAGAGTCAGTTTTATAGCCTGAAGGCCAATATAATATCCACTTCCTTCATCTCCCAAAAGTGAGCCCCATCCACCAGATTTCCCCAAGTACTTCAATTGCCTTTTGCCATGGTCAAAGCTGTAGGCCATTGCGCCAGAACCAGTGCCAGAGACAAGACACGAGCATGTTTCAAACTCTGGGTAGCCGAATATAGACGCCGCTAGTAAAGCAGAATCCCCTGTTAGCCGCAAAGTGGACTCACCCAGGCCAAGTAGCTGTTTGAAATTCTCAGCAGCCGATACAGATAACGAGACATCACCAGAAACGATACCTGCGATTCCAATCCAAGCCAGTTTAAACATCCCATGCAATGGTTGGCTTCCGGAATACCCTGGCAATTTGTCAATGGTCTCGTGGATTGCACGAGCTATAGAATTGACAGCTTCTTTCACACCCACGCTAGCAATATTTGCGGCACCCGATACATGATCAACACATATACCATTAGTGCCTCTGATGGAAACGGCCGTCTTGGAACCACCAGCATCAACACACAGCACCAACTTCGGTTCTATCTCCACATCTGACTCTGAAGAGGGCATGGAAATGACGCTGGGAACTGAGTGGTCGCTTGAAGCGGATTCTGTCTCAAACATGTCTATTTCTGCGCTTTTTAGAGTCGCATTGAGCCTGCCGTGGTTGACATTCAGCATATCCCTTGCCGCTGATACTGAAAGTCCCGTCTTTCCTACCACTATAGCAAGTTTCAAGCTCCGATCACAGACGTTGATGTGATCGTTGACTATATTTGTGGCAGTATCATTATCGTACCCTGCGAGGGATACCTTCTTGGGTGATCCCCCCTCCTGGTCTGCAACGTAAAACACGTCTCCGCAAATCTCCAGAAAGATGTTTTTGGCTCGTTCTCGTAGCTTCATATTGGTGGGCTTTACATCGACCATGAGATTTCCATATGTCTTTCCGAGTCTTACCATAGTGGCAGTACTTAACATATTCAACACCATCTTGGTAGCTGTACCTGCTTTCAACCTTGTACTTCCAGTGACAATTTCAGGGCCGGTGACTGGGGCCAAGAGATGATCAGAAACACCATCGCTGCCCATTTCAGACGGCGAGACACAACATATCCCCACAGTTAGACACCCCAAGGATTTGGCATAACGCATTGAGCTGATCACATATGGCGTTCTGCCAGATGAGGCAATACCAATTACTGTATCTAGGCTATTGAGGCCATAAGGCTTGAGATCAATATGGGGCGAATTCACATCGTCTTCAGCACCTTCCTGTGCTATACGAATGGCGGCATCTCCTCCAGAGATTATACCAACAAATTGGGAAACTGGTGCAGAAAATGTGGGAGGAATCTCCGCAGCATCCAAAACTCCAAGTCTTGAATTAGATTGGCTCGCAATTAAATACCAAAAAACAATAATAGCAACCTGTACTTACCGTCCACTAGTTCCAGCACCAACATAAAACAGCCGACCTCCCTTAGCAATTCGAGGATATATGTCATCTACTGCTCGAGCTATATCACCTATACATTTGTTGACAGCTTCTATTACGGTGTGGTCCTCAGCACCCATTAAACGGATGACTTGCTCTGTATCCAGTTCATCCAGATTAGTCGACTTGGGATTTTGACCCTCCGTCTGCAGCCCACTAAGATCCACTGCCATCGCTTGAAAGTGTTCACCCGGTTACTGTCTAGGCTTTAAGATCAAATGACTCCGGCGACTTCGCCGACCGGGGGCAATATTTCATTCTCCGCACCTTAAACCAGGGCTGGAATCCGCGCTATCTAATGCACTGTAACAGTAGATTGGATTGGGTGGTAAGGCCATCTCTCGGCATTTTCGGCGACTTCGCCGTGAATGTGGAGTCAGTCGATGTGCAGCGCATATCACAGGAGCCAGATCTCTGGAGGGCAGTTATAAGCTGGGGCATATCCTCAAATTAGAGATGCAAATAAGGTGCTACCTGTTGGAGTAATGATGGACGGATCTGAAAAACGGGCACTTGAAGTTCAAGCTGTGAATGGCGGTGGAGACACTGGAGCTTCTACCAAGACATGGCGACGGCTCCGAGGTGATCCATGGGTGCAAATCTTGATTATTAGTCTCGTGTGCTTCTGCTGTCCTGGAATGTATAATGCTCTCGGAGGTATGGGAGGAAGCGGTCAGGTTGATCCTACTGTGGCATCTAATGCTACCGTAGCATTACTTTCTACCGGTGCGGTGGTGGCAGTTTTCTTTGCGGGACCTGCCTATGACATCCTTGGTCCCAATCTATGTCTGCTTCTGGGAGGGTGGACGTATGCTCTGTACAGCGGATCGCTGTTGAATTTCAACCACCATGGTAATGCAGCATTTGTCATTGCTTCTGGGGCAATTCTTGGAACTGGAGCTGCGCTTCTGTGGACTGCTCAGGGAGCCATCATGACCACATATGTGTCTGAGGGCATGCGTGGTCGGTCTATCGCCGTGTTTTGGATCATTTTTAATTTCGGTGGTGGAATCGGGTCTCTGGCAAGTCTGGGTCTCAATTACCATTCATCTTCTGGAACCGTCAGTGACTCTACTTACATAGCATACATTGTTATAATGCTGTTTGGATGGGTGGTTGGCACATTGTTTCTATGTCCAGCTGAGTCGTTGAATGACAAGTACAAGGGAGAAAGGATCAGTAAAGTATCACAGGAGTATGAAAAGCTGACAATGTCTAAGATTATCGAGACTGCCAAGTTTTCTCTCAACACTCTAGCAGACTGGAAGTTACTGGTACTACTTCCAATGTTCTTCTATGCCAACGTCTTTTACTCGTACCAGCAAAACAGTGTCAATGGTGCTACTTTCAATATAAGAACCAGAGCTCTCAACAGTGCACTGTATTGGTTTGCGCAGATGTTTGGGGGTTTTGTAATGGGCGGTCTTCTGGATCTTAAGTTTTTGACAAGAAAGCAGCGAGCTGTAATTGGGTGGGGTGTTTTGTTTGTGACAGGAATGGTTATCTGGGGTGGAGGCTATCAGTTCCAGAAGTGGAACAATGTTCGATTCGCAGAGGGACATAAGCAAGATATTGACTTCAAGGACGGGATATACATTGGGCCCATGTTTTTGTACATATTCTACGGAGCATATGATGCACTATGGCAATCGTTTTGCTATTGGATGATAGCCTCCAAGTCCAATTCGCCAGCTGTCAACGGAATCTTAGTTGGTGCATACAAATCCTGTCAATCATGCGGAGGCGCCATGTCTTGGAGAGTCAATGCTCTCAAGGTCTCCCCTATGAAGCAACTGGCAATGAACTGGGCGCTGACTGCCGGAACTTTGGCCATCGCAGTGCCAAGTGTTTTGACAGTGACAAATACAAGCGGCGAAGCAGTCAGGCAGTCTAAGGACGAAGAGACAGAGGAGGCACAGATTTAGTATTTTCCAAGTTTCATTTAGTTACTGATAATTAAAGTTTGTCATTGTATTAGCGTAGCATCGACCTGATAGCTTGACAACAGCTTCTTACCTGTCAGACTGCTTGTCAGGCTGATTATAGTCATGTTTTAGGTGCGCCAATCCGGTAATTAACCGCAGTTTTAGGATGCCCAATGGGGCAGGGATCTGCGGGGGCCTGGCGTTGGCGTGGAGGCTTGGCAGAGGGGCATGGGATGACTGTGGGTAAGTATAAATAGTCGCTGAGCTGCTTACGACAAATTCGACATCTCACAATGTTTGGATTTGGAGAGCACGAGCAGGTTTACGGACAGCCCCAGGAGCACGAGGGCAAGCTTTCTCACGAATTGGTTGCTGGTGCAGCAGCCTTTGAAGCGGTATGGGGGTGAATCATGTGTACGAATATGCTGACGTAGACCAAGTTGTTTGAAGATAGACAGCGCCGAGAGGGAAAGCCTGTATCACACGCCTTTGCAAAGGAGATGCTGGCTGGAATTGCCGGTGCTGAGGTCGACAAGCTGTTTGAGACCAAGGGTCTTGACTATTTGGATCAGCGACAGGCTCGGGAGCAGGCTGCCCAGCAGGCCCAGCAGGGCTACGAGAGCCATTATGGTGGCCAAGAGCAGTGGCACCCTCAGCAGGCACCTCCTTTTGACTACAATCAGTACAATTATGGCCGACCTCCTCCTCAGTATCCTCCTCAGGGATACGGCTACCCCCCTCAGGGTGGATATGGAGGATACCCTCCTCCCCAGGGACCCCCTGGAGGATACTACTAGATCAATTAGTCTTGTTGTAGTTAATTAAAGGTTCATAACCTATATTTTAATCTGTCCGAGCTGATTATCAGCAATAAATGCTGCTGAGTCCCTTTTGTTTCTTCATAGGAACGGGCATCTCTGCGACATTGTGCAATTACATCACCAATCCCAATATCGCAGAATAAACAACTGCAAGAAAAATGCATTATCAGTTACAATATGGACAGTTTTAAGTACGAGAAAGAAACTGGCATAGAAATGAATGAACAAATTATTATTAGTGAATGCGTGTCTATGCACGGGAACTATTTTCTAAAGAAAGCAAAAGCATTTAATTCTTCTCGTTGGTAGCAGCCTCGGGAAGACGAAGACCATCATCAACAGCCTTCTGTTCAGCAGCGAGCATAGGGCTGGTTCGAACAAAGTACTTGTGGACATCAGGCGAGTAGTCGTCATGAACATCGGTCTCCTGGCTGTCGACCTCAGAAGCCTTGCTTCGCTGTCGCTCCTCCCAGTCAGCTCGCATCTCATCGACTCGCTGCTTGTAGTCAATCTCAGGGTTGTAGTTCTTGTGCACTCCTCGGAATCGCTCCCACAGGGACAAATGCTGAGGGTGAATGGCAATACCGTGGTACTCGTGTCCTCGTCCCTGTCGAATGTACTCGAATCGTCGGTCCTGTTCTCGCAAGTCAAGACCAGTGACGTCAGGAAGGAACACCCAGGTGAGGATCATACCGACAAGACCGAACCAAGGCACAACCTTGAATCGGACGGGCACAGAAATGTAGTTGTAAAGAACAGATGCAAAGAGGGCACCAGCCTTACCGCAGGCAGCAGAGAAACCGTGTGCGGTGGCTCGTACAGATGTGGGGTATACCTCAGCAGCAACCAAGAAGGTCACAGCGTTAGGACCAAACTGGTTGAAGAAAGAAGACAAGAAGTACATGGCCTGGAAAGCGTTGATGTGTTCCTTGGAAGTGTAGTAGTCGTAGTGGAATCCAGGAACAACAAACAGAATGAAGTCCATAAGGAAACCAACCTGCATCATCATGTTTCGTCCGTAAAGCTTGTTGTCAATGAGCAAAGCAGCGAGGTAGTAACCAACAAGAGACACACCAATGTTAATCAAGTTGTAGTTCCATCCGTAAACAACAGACTTGGAGTCGGTAATAACCTTAATAAACTGAGACTGGAAAAGCTTGTTTCCGTAGAAGAAAACATCGTTAGCAAACCAGGCACCAGCAGTGGCAAGGATACGGGGAGCAAAGTGGGAGAGCACGAGCTTGAAAGACTCAACATCATAACCAGTAACCTTGGCCTTTCGCTTAGCGTCCTCAAGATGTCTGGAAGGGTAGGGCATCTTGTACCATCGGTAGTAGACCAACCACAAAGTACCAACAGCAGGGATAGCGAAAGCAACTCGGAAAGTCCACTGGGTAGCAACGGCAGAGTAAGGTGGGTTACCAGAACCGTGGTGGAAGATAATGAGCAACAAGGTCAAGAGAACCTGGTTGAAAAACTGACCCCATCCCTGCATAAGGAAAGCCAAGGAAACCTTTCGGCCTCGGTGGAGTCGGTCATCAGCAGAAGAGTAGATGGATCGGGTTCCCTTCTCCATACCGGAGGTGGCAGTCATGGGGTACTCACCACCAACACCGATAGAGTAGAAGAAAAGAGACCAAGCGTAGCAGATAACCCATCCGTTAAGAGAGGTACCCCAAGAAGCAGTAAGCATAACAAGACCGAGGAACATAATTCCGGCGTCCTGAACAAGACCCCACTTTCGTCCAATACCATCACCAATGAAACCAACAAGAATCTGACCAACCATAATACCAGCAATCTCCAAGTAGGTGACAGCAAAAGTCCACTGCTTGTCACATTCCTCAAAAGTGGACCAGCACTTAGGCCATACGGCAGAGAACAACGAAGACACGTTACCGATGGAGAACAACACGTAACCCTCGAGACCAAGACCAGCACCAGGAAGGACACAGTTTCGGAAGTACCATCCAATAGGTGAAAGGGGGTCCTTAGCCATCATTCGCTTAATGTTACCAAGCTCTCGCCTGGTCTCAGCAGCATCAACGGACATGACGAAAGAATACTTCTTAGATCTTTGCAAATCAGCCCAGTAAACACCCTCGGGAGTGTAGGAGTCGGCAGGGTGCAACAAGTAAGCGAAAATCTCCTTCTCGCTCTTATCGGTAGGATAAGCGTTGTACTCATCATCTACAATTCGACCATCAACGGTGTCATATTCCTGGACACCGTGAGGAACGGGAATCTCACCAGGAATGGGACCGTGGTGGGCTGTGTTATGAGACATCTTTCGTGTAGTGATAAATGTCAAGTCAGCTGGACCCCAAAGTTTTTTTTTTTTCTAGGATGCAACGAAGAACAAAATGGCGGACAGACGATGCTTTATAGCTGACACCGGAAATAAAAGAACAATATAACGTCCGGTGTCGTGCAGCTAGAGGTAGAAAGCAGATGCGCCCGCCCTACCAAATGATTGGCGGTATACTTCCAAAAAGAAACGGCTCTCAAAAAATTTTGCATGGTGCTGGCATTAGCCGGCCTATTTCGGGTCTAAATGTTAAGGGTATATTTCCCGAATAGGGCTTATGCAGCAAAAGCAAATATGCCGACACAGGTCTACAGTTTTGATACCACTGCAAAATAACGATTTTGGGCTTCAGAAATTGCTTGGATTGACGAGAATAGGACATAACAGAAGTTTCGATTCGTGCTACTCTTTGTAATACACTTGAAATGCGTCATACGGTTTGATATTCAGCTATATTGGCAACTGTTGATGTCTAATAATGAAAATGCTATTGGATCATGTTGTCCAATTGAAGACCGTTAACTTCCGCATGCTGCCACTGCATCCACTGCCATGATTGTCGCACTCATGGCATGTTGGCCCAATTTTTTTTTATTTTTTTTTTCTTTCGATAACTGAAACACTGACGAGCAAAGAAAGATTGTCGTGTACAAGTTGCTCTTTCCTTAAACAAGTATATTTGCTTTGCTCCTAATCTCTAACCAACGCAAAAAGCCAGCCTTTTTCACGCTTAATTTGGACTTATAGATGGAGCATACCTCCCCACTTTTGATAGCATTTCAGACAGGTCGTGTACAAGGTCTTACAACTCACTGACACGTCCCAAATAGGCCGTCAATCTCGTAGTGCATGCATCTCTTCTGCAATGTTTATTTTCTTTTTCGAAGAAACCCTCTACCATTTTGGGACACGAGGGGGCATCTCAGCCAATAACATGTCTGCATGGTTCCACGTTTCCCCATTGTTGGCTGTCACTCGCTGCTAGGACCCTGACAGATGCAGCCTGCCTATTATGGCTAACCCAATGATGGACGTTGGCCACCGCAGGTGCGTTGGCGATAACCTTACCTGCAACAAGCACGAGCGGCCGTTATCCAATGACAGCCGATTGCAGCTTCACGTGTGGAGGTCTGGCCCACGCGAGCATATATACATTATGGACCCCGATATGTCGATCGCAAAAGTGGTTGTAGGGGGGCTGTAAAAAGAGTAAATTAATTATATGGTGTGAGCTGTGCAACCTATATTGACGTATGGCGGCGTTTAGCAAAGTCTTGGCTTCGGGTTCCTAGAGCCGAAGGAACCATTTCCGCTAAAGTCTTAAGCTGTCGGATTTTGCGCTGTTTAGTCTTTGGCGCATGTGCTAAGACATTTTCACTTCCTTGGCTAGTTCGTATGTAGCAAGTTACCGCATTCAGCGATGGCTTCATGGTCCATGGTGCCGTGTCTTGGCCGATAAATATCTCCTGCAACATCTTAGGTCGACTTATCGGAATCCTATTTCCTTGTGTCGCTCGCGACGACAAAAAATAATATTTGTAAGCCAGCGAATATTTCCTTGTGAATCGTCTGCTTATGCCATGGATTTGGCAGCCTTTGGCCCACTTGTGCGGGGTGATAGCCATTGCAGGCCCTTCTATGTATGTTAATCCCGTATCGAACAAACTTCCGTAAATATCAAAATGATAATCATTATTAGTGTCGCCAAGACATAATATTTTCAGTTTATTCAGCTGGCCTTTTGTAATGGCTATTTTCCAGATTGTCAGCACGTCCTGCCTTGCTAGAACTCCGGTCCCCGAAACGTCTAGGCCCGCCAGATTCGGCAGGTTAACCAATTCGTAGAAAATTTGAGCATCACCATCTGCAGCACCGGACAGATCTAGAAGCACTAGGCAGTTTTTGACGTTGCTGTATGCATTGATGCCGTTTATTATGCTCATCATAGATCCTCCTGGATGAGGGAAGTACTCTATGCGATGTTTTAAAGAATTTTCGGGTACAAGCTTGGCGGATAGAAACAAGGTTCTTCTCCTGAAACTCGTGTCTCCATGTAAATCTTGGTCGGTATTATACCAGTCATAATTGTGGCATCTGAAATCCTTTTCATTTCCAAATGCGTGGGCAAACATGGTGAAAAGCGGGTATGAATCGGTCCCATTCTCGCAGATATAGTTCCATACCAGTTTCCATACGTTCCATGAACAAGATTTTAAAAGCGATCTCGAAATTGATAAATAGTTTGCCGCTACTTGCGAAGCTGCTAATTGCTTTAGTTTTTGTGGACCCAATTGGGGTGGGCGCAATACTGTATTATCGTCTTGATTTCTTGGAGTAGCATCTCTGTCCCAACTCGTGGCTTTAAATTCTGTGTCTATTATTGTGATATCCTCTGACCCATGTTTGTTCAGTCGCGATTTGGGCAGTGTGCTGGTTTTTGCTTGGGCTGAATGGTCGGACGTTTGAGTAGTTGACTGCCATTTTCGGCGTTTTGTCCTATGCATACTCGAGAAAGTTCAGTGGCTGTGAATGATATCACTGATATTGATTCATTGGCCGTGTTTCTGGTGCTGATGTGCTTTGCTTCCTGCTTTTCGTTCGGATACGCTTCGCATAGACGCGTTTATTGAGAAGCCTTCGTGTAGGTTTCCTAATTAGGCAACGTAGGTTTTATTCACATTTAAGGTTATCAGATCTGACGTGGTAATCTGTGTGACACATAGGTACCTATTGTCACTGTCTTCACCACATTCTAGTTAAATATATACACCTTTTATATTTTCCAAGCCACAAATAAATACCATTGCAGGTACCGCAGATTAAATGATATCAAGCAATATTGAATGTTGGGACCGCCAATTTCGACTCAGCTGGAATGATGTCATACTTGTCTAAACCCTGAAAAGCTGTTCCAGAACAAACAAACACGAAAGAGTTAAGTACAACATGTACCACTTATATTATTATTATGGATAGATAGTAGTAGCCTTATTGATATTTCTTTTGCATCCGAATTACTCACGGCACAGTCATCGGAACAATATCGGAGTCGTACACGTGATTGGTGGTGATCTGCGATGCATGGCCACTGATAATGAAAAAACCTGGTGATTTAAGCTTTGGCTTTAACTTCAGACTGCTGTACTGTTGTATACCGACCCTGAGCGGGACCGTAAACTGTGAACTCCGACCACTATATCGCTAAAAGCGTCGGATTCCGCCATTTCAGCTCCAATGTGGTCTTTATACAACCACGAAGCGCCATCTATTGCTCCATTCTCCCTTCACAGGGTCCACCATACGTGGGCGAAGACTTTCAAATGCAGGCCATCTCTGTACGTCCAACCCAGAAATATCGATGAGATACAGCGGGCTATCCAGGAGGCCACTAGGCTTGGTAGGACCATTATGTTGACTGGTGCTGGCCACTCGCCATCCAGATTGACTATGACTGATGATTGGGTAATGAACCTTGATAAGTTCAACGCTATTCTCGGCATTGAACGCCATCCCTCAGGAAAGTATGCTGACGTGACTGTGGAAGCGGGAATAAGAATTTTTGAACTAAATGATGCTCTGGCTGAAGAAGGACTGGCCATTCAGAACCTTGGATCCATCTCTGACCAATCCGTGGCGGGCATCATTTCAACTGGTACCCATGGCTCTACTGCCTATCACGGATTGGTGTCGCAGCAGTTTGTCAGCATTACTATCCTTACAGCATCAGGAGAACTTGTCAAATGTTCTCCAAAGCAAAATCAAGACCTGTTTAGGGCTGCTTTGTTGTCTCTTGGAAAGTTGGGCATCATTGTGGAAGCAACTATTCGAGTCGTGCCTGCGTTTAGACTCGAGTCTTCAGAGGAGATTGTTACCTTTGACAAATTTATGAACGAGCTTTGGCCCACTTTCTGGACGTCATCAGAATATCTACGGGTTTGGTGGTATCCATATTGTGACCGATGTGTTCTTTGGAAGGCTACGAAGACCTCGAAAGAAGTATCGAAACCAAGGCACTCTTTCTATGCTACTACATTGGGAAGATTCTTTTATGAGTCTTTGCTGTGGATATCTGTTAATGTGTTTCCAAGACTGACCCCTCCAATTGAAAGGTGGGTTTTTGGTCATCAATATGGATTCGAAGACACATTAGGCAAAGGCAACTATGCTACCCAACGAAGCGATGTTGCGCTAAACATGGATTGCTTGTTCAGCCAGTATGTGAATGAATGGGGAATGCCCCTCACAGAGGGACCCAAAGTTCTTAGACAGCTGGAGAAAATTATCAAAGACGCAGCCGAGTCGGGCGAGTTCTACGTGCATTCACCCTTCGAAGTTAGAATTTCTAATACAACGACTAGCGGCAGCCCTGAAGAGCTCGACGACACCCAGATTTCTGAATCGCTACACTTTGGACCTGTACCTGGAAACAATCTGAGGCCGCTGCTGGACGGCAGTCCTAAGCTGCCTTGGAGTGATTCACCTGACAAAGTCACCCATGAGAACTTGACGCTGTATCTGAATGCCACAGTTTACCGACCATTTGGATTCAGCACACCTATTGACAAGTGGTACCGGACATTTGAAGCCGTCATGAGAAGCGTAGATGGTAAACCTCACTGGGCAAAGAACTTCCTTGGCACTTTGGATATCGAAGATAAAGAAACTGAAAAGAGCCGGTATGACGGTGAAATGCGAGGATTGAAACCTCACATTGAAAACATGTATGGAGATGACCTGACGTTGTGGAAACAAATCAGGGTAAAATATGATCCCAATGGCCTGTTCCTCGGCGGGTCGCAGTGGATGGAAATAAACGGATTGTTGTAATTTGATACCAAGAACAAGTCCTTTTTCACGCTGCTAAAACAACCTGGGCCTAAGCAAACCGAGTTATAGACAAATGCTTAAAATTTATTACGCTAACATAATAATATGAATTTCTGCCTTCCTGTTCATAACTAACTCACGTAAATAACCCTCTATTCTGAAGCACCCTCGCTCTTTGCAGCATGTGGTGGCTGCCATATACGAATGGTGCCATCATCGGCAGCCGACGCGAACATAGCATGGTCACCGGGGCGCCAGCGTACACAGTTTACTGAACCACTGTGGCCAGGTAAAGCTTCAATCAAATTGCCAGTCTCCTTGTTCCAGACATATACATGGCTATCCTGACTGCCACTGAGAATGAAGTTCTCTTGTAAGCCACCAAAACATGACCGAATTATGAACTCTTGCTGGAGGGGACCAACATAAATGCGAACTATGCGATACTTTTCCAAGTCCCACAAATGAATTTCCTCTGACACCACGTTCACAAGAGCGTAACGCGAATCCTGAGAAATGCATACTGACGATAACATCTTTGAGCCAAAAGACACTTCGGAGATCGGCTTGCGGGTAGCAACATCATAAAAGTATATCTTGTTACCACTCCCAATGACCACCATCTTGTTCCCATCAGGAGAAACGGCCATACCAGTAACACGAAGATCATTCCACTGATGCAACATTTCACCGTCTGTATTCCATAAAAACATCTTCTTATCTGGACTGGCTGTCGCAAACGTTTTGCTGTCTGCCAACCAACCACAGCTGATGCTTGCATCAGTGTGGTCACTTATGGTCAATATGCGTTGGCCATTCAAAGCATTCCACAGAATCACTTTCTTGTCCTGTCCGCAGGTCAGTAAATACTTGTCATCTGGAGACCAGCATGTGCTTACAACACCATCTGTAGTGGCCAAAGTACCTTCGGTTTGGCAATTGAGTGTTAAATGAAGCTCGAAATCCTTCTCTACGTCCCATATTATGACTCGACGATCTTTGGACGTAGTTGCCAAGAATTTGCCATCGTGAGAGAATTCCAAGTACCACACTTCATCTGTGTGCCCCTTAAGCACATGGCTGGTGGCAATTGGAAATCTAGATCGGTCACCCGGATAGTCCTTATATAGAGAAAATGATGAATCGCCCATCCAATAGTTGGAGCTTGTAACCTGAGAGTTCTTTGCCTGTCCAAGTAGCGTAGCTAATCTATGAGGAGGTATCATCATAGTTGGAGACATGAACTCTTGGAGAGATGTGAGCAAGAGCGATCGTGACTCTCCAGCCGCCCCATCCCAATTCGTGGCACTCTTCAAGTCATCGAGAGGAAACATGATGAGATTGGTGAGATTATGCAGTTCTGCCTTGTTGCAGTTCAATGAGGACAGCTTCGACCGTAAGTAGTCCAAGGCTTGCTGACTATTACCTTGCTCCAGCAATTCGAGGTAATGTTGTCGGCGGATCAAAAACTTCATGCCAACTACATCAGACGGCTCCTGGAGTTCTATCGAGCCCAATAAATCCTCAGCTTTCTGCCACTCACCCCCCAAGATGGCATTCCTAAACTCACCGACTTCAGCCGATTCGATAGCATACCCAGACGCAGTTTCCAGCTGATGGCCAACTTCACCATATCCCAAGTCATACAGCGATTGGATGATCAGCCTAGTCACCTCTTTCTTATCGAGATCAAAATAGCTAGTGTCATCGTTGGCTAGCGCATTGTCTCCATCCTCTGCTGCTCTAGGCTGCTTCTTAGCTTCGGCACCATGTTTGGTGACAGCACTATCGACCGTCATGGCACCAGGTCGTATACGTTTAGAAGGC
Source organism: Sugiyamaella smithiae (assembly GCA_030579815.1). Lineage (NCBI taxonomy): Eukaryota > Fungi > Ascomycota > Dipodascomycetes > Dipodascales > Trichomonascaceae > Sugiyamaella > Sugiyamaella smithiae. The sequence continues at coordinate 475,658 of JAKTRV010000006.1, forward strand.
GGGGAACTGGGCTCTGATCCACTGTGAGACTGAATGCTGCGAGAAGACACCCGCGGTCTCGTTCGTTTAGAATTCAATTTGACTGTTGTGCACCCAAAGCTGGTTTACCGCAACAAACAAATTAATCAAGTTCAACAATAGAATTTCTTGCTTGCCAAATGGTACACTCCCCTGATCTCTTATCTATCAGTCAAATGTCATTAAAAACTGCCGATTATCAGCACTAAGTGGGAAGCAAGATAGTGGCTTTGCTTTCCCCATCCTAGGGTTGCTGACCATAGATGCTGGTCCGGGGTAAGGCACAAACCTGTCTGCTGATACAAAACCACACCAACAAAAAAATGTGATCATAGTATCCAGTCTGATGCCAATGCCAGATGACCAGAATCTATAAGAGCCTTCGTAACCGACAAATAACAATCACTGAATGAATATAGCTATTTAAAATGGAGTGTATGTAAGGCAATGCCGGGGCTGGTAATGCTGAATTACGTCTATGCCGAATCTCATATTAAATTCGTTGTGCTTCGGCGCACCACATCTCCCGTCTGTGCTTCCCCGTTTAGATGTACCGTCTTGATCTTTGTCCTACTATCATGCCATATGAGTTACCTGCAACAAGGTGCATAATCGGGGCGGGTTCGCTATCTATTGCACATTTTTTTGATAGGTAAATTATCATGTATGCTACCCTGAACGAATTTGGCACAACCTCTTAACTGTGAATCCAATTCCATATTACCTATAGTGTGCCCCAGCTACAACAGCCGTTATGGTCGTACTGGCTGCTTTATGGACTTGATGAACATAGATAGATGATATATATCCGTAGCCAGTTGACTCGTATGCAGCATGCAACTTTAATTTATGAGATTGTTGGCGACCCCCCTACACGGATTGTTGATCCCAGCATCTCTTATCGTTGTTGGAGCTATTGTAATTGATTATCAATATGTAATTTGGGCGTCAGTTCTTGCACTATCATTATGTGTCTGCAAGGTCATGCGAGCCCCCAATGGCCCTGCACTTCAAAGTAATGTGCCACGGACGGTGATCTTAAGTGACAGGCGCAGAATTTCTCTAGACACGCTAAAGTAACTACTGTGAGGTCTCCACAATGCTAATATAGACTGAGGTTTTCACTTGATGATGATCAAGTTCTTGGAGTTGCCACAGGGCAGTACATTGCTGTCGCTGTCGGCTCATGTGTGCGTTTTTATGTTCCCATATCGGACCTCTCTGCTCATGGTTACTTTGAACTAATCGTGAAAGAGGTCAAATATGGCATAATATCCAATTTCCTTCATAATCTCCAATACGACCAACCCATTGCGATAAGTGGGCCCTATGGACAAGGAATCAGCTTACCCATCAGAGACATTACAATTGTCATGGTAGCAGAAGGGTCTGGGATCACTGCCATGCTGCAGATCATAGGTGCAGTAGTTCGTAATCCCCAGAATTCATGCACTATGACGCTGCTATATGGTGCCATTTCTAGCAAAGAATTAATTTTACGAGACGACTTCGATGAATTGCACGCTAAATATCCTAACTTCACCGTCCATTACATCGTAGAGAAATTGGAAGCCGCGGATTGTTGTGATGTGGGGTATACGAGCGGCATTATAACCAAGCGTCTAGTGCTACAGTACACACAAGGACCCTCAGTAACTTATGTGTGTGCTAGGCCTTCAATTATAGCAGCTCTTGATGATATCACATGTACCGTTTTACCAAGGTAATTTTCAGACCCATTGAGACGAGACACATACTTCTGTTCGGGTTAAGTGCGTTTTCTGTGGCAGTTTCGGACGCCGCTTCACCACTAATGGATCCACCGCAAGAAGCCGGCGAGTCTCTGGCATACAAACTTCGACACGAGGACTTTATAAGCGGGTTAAGTGGAGGTCCAATTCTAGAAATATGTTTAGTGACATCGACGGCTATCTCTTCGTATGTCGCGTGGTGTGTTTTGCAGAGCAGGTACAACCTGTTCACGGGGTCGAGACGGTGGTCCGTGACTAGTTTAGCTGCTGACTTCGTGATTGGGTATATCACTGTGCTCGCGTCCGTCACTATTTATAGTTCGTCACCAGTGTTGCTTAATTTTTTAATCTTGTTGCCTATAGCAGCTATATGGCTGCTAGAGAAACCAGCAAAACTTCCAAAGACAAAACAGACGCAGCAGGCTGATGGAGACGAGCTCAAGGCATACCTCCCAAAGCAGTCCTACATAACCAATTACAGAGGAATAATGATGATCCTGACATGTCTGGGGATTTTGGCGGTTGATTTCCGAGTATTCCCCCGGAAATTTGCCAAGGTCGAGACTTGGGGCACATCCCTTATGGACCTTGGCGTCGGATCCTTTGTGTTTTCCATGGGCATTGTATCGAGCAGACCGATTCTTATTGCTAAGTTCACTGGTAAAAAGATGTCTGCAACGTCGTCTTTGATGGGCTCCTTTAAAGCTGCTCTACCTGTACTGTTGTTAGGAATCATCCGGCTGTTGGCTGTCAAATACCTCGACTATCAAGAGCATGTCACTGAGTATGGTATCCATTGGAATTTCTTCATGACTCTGGGTATGCTACCTCCATTTGTGTCGTTCCTTGATCTGCTCCCCAAAAAGATTCCTACAATTGCTTTGTCGTTGGCAGTTGCAGTATTATATGAGATTCTTCTTGACAAGACCTCACTTGGAGCATATGTGCTGACTGCTCCCCGTGTTGATATTATATCAGCAAACAAAGAAGGTATCTTTTCGTTTTTTGGATATCTTTCGATATTCTTAGCTGGCCAATCTAGTGGTTACTATGTACTCCCAAGCATCAGTACCGCGAAATCATTTTTCTACCCATTGACCAAGGAAGACTACTCGTCAGCACAGAAAAAAACTTCCCGTTGGACCCTTGTCGGTTTGCTAATGGTGTCGTGTGTTATCAATGGTAGCTTGCTTTTGATTGTACAACGGTGGCTTATACCATCACGACGGCTAGCCAATCTCCCATATGTACTTTGGGTGACTTCATTTAATGCTGGTAACTTGGCCCTTTACGTGGCAGCCGAGACTCTACTGTTACCCCAAACTTCATCTTACGACAGTCGAGTCATTCTATCGTGTGAGGCGGCCAATGTCAATGGTCTGTTTATCTTCCTGCTCGCTAATGTTGCAACTGGTATCATAAATATGAATGTTCACACTATTGATACTTCGGAGTACGCTGCGTTGGGAATATTAGCAGGCTATCTAGTATTTATCTTTTCAGTCAGCATGGTCCTTCTGAAGAAGAACATTCGCATTAAAATCTAAATATATACACATTTTTGACTGCTATCATGGTTCGTCCAGGAACCCTCTACCAGTATCAAGTCCACTGTTCTTTTCTAATATACCCCAGATGCGGTCCATTTTGATGCCACCGATATTATCTTCCACGTATAAATTTGTCGACAATCCAGTCTTTGGATCTGTGTATTGCCAGTTGATCCATCCTTGCCTCTTGTTCACAATCCGAATGTCCTGCACTGGGAGAGCAGTAGCATAAGTTCTTCTGCCAAAGAATCCCACCCGCTCGAATACAAGCGTCTCGTCTTTTGTGAGATTTTCATACGTTTGTGGTTCATCGCGGCGATATAATCTGAAAATCCTCGTAACGTATGGCGAGGTATAAAAATGCACTATCGGTAGTAATGAGCAGCACGCTGCCAAACCGCAATACCCCAAGTAACTTGGAGCGCCTGATGCTTCCATAGCCAGGTATCCAATATAAGTACTGACTACTGAAACTCCTAAAGACCACCTTTTTGTAAATGAAATCTGGGATCCAAAGGACGAAGTGTAGAGAGGATTCATTCCAAGTCTTAAATTGGGATCTATAGGCTCTGCGAAAAGCATGCCAGGTTTGCGAAGCTTCACTAGATGTGATTCATCGGGATAGGCAGGATTGATCTCTGATAGCCTATATGGAGAACTATGAAAGCAGCTGATCCTGCTACTAAACCGCCATACTGGTCGAAGGCCCGTCCTCTGCGTCGAGATCCGAAACATTGTGTGTCTCGAACCTACTTACTAGGAAAATGCTCTCTTAGAGAACATAGTGACCTTGCCCTAGAAACTATCGCCGACAGATGGGGCCCAATCATCCATCTACGAATATTGATTTACTAAACTAGATTAACTTCATGGCCCATTATGAGTAAGTGAATTCATTAATATAAGAGTGAGTTGAATGCTTTGCAAGTAGTTTTGCTATCAAATATCGTTACAGCTAGTGATGCTACCCTAGCCCTTATCAATCTAGCATCTCTGCTTGAATGGGGATGGCATGTAACATATGGTCAAACCTACGACAATCGCATTGAAGGCCCTGTATGGGCTCCGACCGGCCTCTACAAGAAAAGCCATTGATTTGAAATGGCTCCAGGCACACCACTCATTCGGGGTGTCTAAAGATTATGATTTATTTGGTTCTATCCGAGTCTTGAATGAAGATATAGTAAGCCCCGGTAGAGGGTTCGATCTTCATCGGCATCGAAACTTTGAAATTTTCAGTTATATCCTCGGAGGTGAACTCACTCATAAAGATTCTATGTTATCTAGGAAAGCTAAGAAAGAGAAACTAGTAGGAGCGGACGAATTTGTTAAAATGAAAAGAGGGGACATTCAACTTATCAGTGCTGGAAAGGGTATTAACCATTCGGAGCATAATACAAGTCTGCAACAAGATGTCCATCTCCTGCAAATATGGACGGATTCATGGAAGCCAGATTTAAGTCCTAAATATCAAACGATGCATATTGGGGACGACATCAAGAGGGACAGATTCGCTCCGGTGATTAGTCCACTAAAGGCGGGAATTAATGCTACACAGGAAGAAGAGAAAGACTCGCTAGCTGCAATTCCAAATACTCTTGCAATTCACACAGACTTTGTCATGGGTGCTGCTTTAATTTCTCCTGGAGTCACTCTTCGATGGAGTGTTGGAGGACCTGTTGACGAGCCTGTGGTCACATCACTTCGAAATAGAAAGATCTATTTGTATCTTCCCTCTATAACTTCTGGAAAGAGTAAAATAAGATTGGACGATGGAACTATAATGAGCGAGGGTGATGGTGTTTTTATCGATGGGCTTGATGTTGGTGACAAGTTCACAGTTCAGTCAATTGGGTCCCAACACGCTGAGCTTATAGTTCTAGATTCGGACGAAGGTGCAAGTACAAGGATTGAGCAGAGTATCGGATTCTAGATACTATGAGTTTATTGCTATATCTTTGTGCATATCTTCAACACTTGAGCTTAGTAAACTGCCATCCCTTGAGCAAAGCGGCCAGTGATTCCAGGAACGGTAAACACTTCAAGGACCTTTCCCTTTCCAGCACCGGCACGCGCATCGAAAACATTGACTTCAACGGGACCTCCGTCATTGGGAGAAGGACTGAGAGCATATACCAGACCATTCTTGCCGCTCGTATCAATCATTCCGTTGTTAACTGCTTGAGTGACGTTGTAAATACCTGCGAGCTTGGGAACTGGGAGTTGCTTGTCTATGATGATGTCAAGGACATTGATATCTTGGTTGGGTATGCTGAACTCGAAGAATGCTTCAATTTGAGCGTCACCGATAAACACAGAGCCCGATTCCTGAGAGTAGAAAGCCCAACAGGGTGCTTTAGACTCACTGACTTTAAGAACAGAAGAGATTTCTGCACCGTTTGTAAGAGGATTGGAAGTCATCAAGAACCCTCCATATGAAGCTTCAGCAACAAAATATTCTAGTCCCAGGGTTCCTGTAATGGGGGCAATTCCGAATGCAACAGTTGACCCGCTTAGAGTCGACACTGCTCCATTCTGGGCGACAACACCTGTTAATGGGTTGACAGAATATGAGTAAACTTTGGACTCATCTCCTGCGTTGCCATTAGCTTTGACTGTTGCAAGAAGATTAGCACCATCTTCTGAGAAGATGACTTGACTGATAGTGTTTGCGGGACCTGTTGGAGGTAATGATTGACCCAGTTTAATAGATCTCAAGCTGCCGATTGGAGTAATCTGCCCGTTGTTTTGATAGTGGAAGCAGGCAATTCCAGAGTTTGGACCAGTGTTTGATAAACAGACAACAGGCTGGTAGGGATGGACAGTAATAGAATTGGGGAAGTCTCCTAAACTGCTGGTTGCCTTTCCAATCTGCTTGAGATTTGTAGGATTCTTTGGGTCAATGCTGAAGATGGAAAAAGTGGAATCTCCGGGGTTGACAACTGCTAAAGTGTTTCCCTCTATAGAGACAGCTCCTTGGCTGAACAATGGATCAGGTCCCGCGGATTGCTCAGTGGTTGGGTTCTCTCCGTAACCACCTTTCCCTCCAGTTGCGATTGTGCTTCCTGGGGACAAAGTTCCATCTTTATTGATGGTAAGAGCCACGATTGTATTTTCTCCTGCATTGGACATGAAATACGCTGCCTCTGGTACAGCCTTAGGAATACTGAAGGCAGACGTTAAAGTAACGATAGAGGAGAGAAGAATTGAGCTTGTTAATTTAACCATTGGATTAGAGAAATGAATTGCGATATTGAGAATTATCTACCTGATTCTACAGTGGCTTTTATATTGATTTGTTTGAATGACGATCGTCATATCAGGTAGCTCCGCCCCTACTTGGATACGGTCATGCAGTGCTTTCCTGGGACACAATTGAGGTCTTCAATTTGCTCATTCACAATATCATATACCAGTTACCCCAGTTTTTCAAAGCCCGACTCGCAGGTGATCTGTGAGGAAATGCCGCGAAACTTGTTCGGCCGCGGTATAGAGGCTTTGAGCATGCATAAACGCGGGATCTACACCCCGGACTACGTGAACATGACCAGAGCTTTGAAATAACTACTGTTACGCAGCAAAGTCAGCCAATAAATTTAAATTCTATTTCGTATCGTATATACACCATTGCATGAGATTATATATTACTTAGCGACCCATGAGTCTAGTTACGAGGTACCACACGGCACCAACAAATCTAAATGCAGCAAGCGCAGCCACTGCCCACAGAATAACTGACAGATAAATTTGGGTCTGGACACTTTCTCCAACTCCAACAGAATCGCAAGTAGCTCTAGCAACTAGCTCTGATGCCGTTTCAACCAGTCTCTTGGCCACATTCCCATTGGTTGCAGCCGAGTCAGAGGAAGCATTGCTCGAGTTTGTAAAAACGCTTAGACCTGCAGTATTAAGAACTATGGCAACCAGCGCAACATTAGTAAATATCCAAGATAAAACAACCGACGACCGGAATAGAGCATAATAGTCACGGTTCAAGTCATCCTTGTTTCGTTCTTTCTTTTCTTTCTTTTGAGGTTCTGCCAACGTAACAATGTGTCCCATATATGAATTGTCGATGTCAGCAACTTGCGTTGGAATATCAACCTCCAGTCTACCTTTGTTGTTGGTTTTTGCAACACCCAAATCCATCTTCTGTCCAGTATCACCTTTAGTTCCCCATGAAATATCATGAATATTACAGAATGCATACACATTCAGAACATTGATATATGATGGACTGATCAAAAGATATTGCAAGAAGGATGTGAACATGTGCCAAGGTTCAAAGAACAAAAATGACGAGATAAAGTAGAGTGCGTAAGTCGAAACGATGGAAATCACTAAGTCCCTGAACGTCTGGTTTGACAGCACCAATGAAGCACTGAAGCCACCGTTAGTACATAATGCATACTCCACAGATTTGACTGATATGAAAATTGCTGCAAATAAAAGATAGGCCATCAAAATAGCAAAAAATGCAACGATAATGATGTAAAACATATGTGTACCGGTAGGCTTATTTCCAAATGACAAAACAAAAATTGTCACAATGCATCCGCAATACACCCACAGGAAAATAACAGACAATGCCTTGCCGGGAGCAAAACCCAAGCTTGAGTCTCCAAGAGAGCTTGTGAGAATTCTAAAGACCAAGAAATAGTTTCCAATTGAAAACCATGAGAATAACATCGACACAAGCTGGTAAACAAACTCAATCATCAACATGAACTTTCTTAGAAGACTGTGCCCAGAAGTCCAGATCGAAAATATATGGGCTTGCGCGTATATAGCAGCAAAAAACGATCCGTTGAGCCATCGTCGTCTTTGCAGGACTAATTCAGCTAGATGATCAGGAACATCGGTTTCTGCATGTGCAGATTTGACGTATTTCAGTAGCCAGTCGCAATTTCTCTTTGCGACGAGCTCAAAACAAAGGATACGATCTTCAGCAAGATACATATTCGCAGTGAAAATACCTGCACCAGAGTCGTGAAGCGTTTCTCCCTTGAAGTACTTTTCAAGCGGGCCGACTCCATGAAGATCATTCTGAAGAGCTTCGTAACGGTATGCTGAAAAGGCACCGGGCAAAACGCTAATAAATCCAAACACACTTTCCAATGGCTTGTCCAAAATATTTGACATTTTATACTCAAAATTTTGAGCAGCAACCAAAGGATTGAGCAGCTTGTTCCATCCTGGGCCCAATCCGGCGGTGATTTCGCCACACGCTCCACCAATACGACGGTTTACATCAAAGGACTTCCACAGATGGTAAATTGAATCATGACCAGGCTGAGTACCAGCGTCGAGCAAAACACAAATATTTGGTTCAAGAATAGGTCCAAATGCCTGGAAAAACCATCGATGCGAATTGATCTTCTTTTGATTTTTTTCCTTTAAGCAGAAAATCATTTGTACCGGGACGGTCTTTTCAGTGGTCAGTTTCACAGTGTGATCTACATGAGATATTCCAACTCTTGTAGTGTACTCGTATATATGGGCCTGTACAGGTCGGTCGTTAACGATGTTCTTGGCGAACCCATCTTGATACACTCCAAGAGCAGCCATCAGGGCCTTTGCCCGTGGGTGAATATTGTCACGACCATCGGCAACAACACATACGACAACCTTTTTCCATGCATCCTTCCCCCAGGTCTTTGACCTCGTGCGACTGACTAGATGCTTTATGTTTCTGAAAACACCTTGGAGCGTACGTCCAAGAAGAATGTCGTCTTCGTTGTAAATTGTAACAACAATAAATAGTTCCGTAGATCGGGGATTTTGATAGCATTTCTGTCTGAGAGTGAACTGGTTAGATTTAAAATCATGCGGGTCACAAGTGGCAGCTGAATACCTCATGTGGGTGAATTCACGTTGCTCTTCCATAGAATCGGGAAACTGCGAAATTAGTTTTCTTGAGACTGGGCAATCCAACACCAAATTGCCACGGTAAAGTCTCACTCGTCTCATAGTCTTGGCTCGCCGTGGCTGGACTTCTGGAGCTTCAGGCAAGATTGGCCCGCCAATAGTCCCAGTTTCCATGGGTGGTGGTGGAGGCGGAGCAGTCTGCTGGGGTATCGCTTCAGTAGCTCCTTGATAAGAGTAATTGTCATCTGGAACAGATGAATCCGAAAACTCACTCTCATCATCTTCGTATGTATTAAGCGCGTACTGGTCTCCAACAACTGGAAATGGATGAAAGTTATCTTCGTCGTCGTCTGCACCATTCATATATGAGAAGCTGTCGTCTGTATTAGACATTCCCAAGACATGCTGCTGTGACTGTGGATAAGGCTTCAGGAGATAGGATTCTGGGTCTTCATTGACAGGTGGATAAGACGTATGTTGTTGAAACATATAATTAGGCTCATTGTAAGCACCAGCAGCAGGATCGCCAAGTGGATGGTGGTCATAGGGAGCACCGCCACCAATACCACCTTGTCCATTGTAATCATAAAAGTCGTGATCTTCTTGCATTCCATACGGATTGGCACCCGGGCCTCCTGGTAATGGTTCGCCATATCCCCCACCGTACTGTGGCTGGGGAGGTGAAACACCACTTCGATGGATTGGCTCGTAACCATTGTTTGTTTGATATCCTTCTGGATTATACATATTCGAATGATGCAGCTCAGGAATTGGGGTCTGCTGGTGGCCTTGGATATCAGGCTGCTGGTTTGGAGCATATGGTTCAGATGCTTCAAAGGTATAGTATTGATCTCGGCTGCCATTGGAAGGAGTCCCTGCTGGGGCAGCCGACATTGGTCGCGGACCATTAGGAGGCGCTGCTCTGCCGCCAGGTGAAGGAGCAGCCCCTAGGCCAGGAGTATGATATCGTTGGTTGGAAGAGTTGGACAACTCAGCGGGATCCTGCATGGGCGAAACATACTGGCGACTGTCAGAATCGGATGAACTTATTGGATAGGGATGGGCACCGTTTGCTCCCGCCATGTGTCGGGCTTATGTTAGCATAAAAGCCACTTGGTGGCCACTTACAAGGATCCCCTGGCGAATTTGGCTGTCTGCTCATTCGTGACTTTTAGTCAGTCGTGGAGAATGAAGAGAGCACGAGGGTATGGATGTTTATACTTTGCCTGGTTGGGACAACACGAGAATGCACCTAAGCTACTGAAGACGAATCACTCAGCGACCCAAACGAAATAAATTGAAAGGAGTTAAGGAATGAAGAATATGGCCGGAGAAATGTATTTGGCAGGAGGAGTTGTAAATCCGAAGGGTCGAGCATGTGCTAAGCCTGTTCACAGCCTCCAGAATGCGGGCTGATGGTACGGCTGACATTCTTAAATTAGAAGCTAAAACTGTTCCAAAAATACCCCATGTCAATAAAAACAGGAAATAAAAATATTAGATAGCCAATTTCCACAAGAGACATGCCTTATCAGTAGTGAGTTGGATGCCGACAGGGAGCGTGCTATTTGCGTCACACAGATGTGGGACCGGAACTTATGTATCGCGGCATATTCCTGACTAGATTGTAGCACGGAGCTTAAGTTACACCGCAGGAACAAGTCGCAAGGAGATACCTACGCTATAATTATACCTGGGACCAATGTTGCCAGAATAAACATGGGCGGCATGTTTTAAAGAGATGAACGTATACGCCAGTCATTCGTATTCCATCGCTGTCATTGCCTATTCAGACAATCGCCCAGGTAAACTTAATGGGCGGGGGGAAATCACCGAAACTACTGCCAAGTGGATCGGCACATGAGTGAATAGTGTGCCAGAGCACATTAAAATTGCTATACGGGTAGCGACAATTGACAGGATCTGGGACGCTACTGTGACCTTATTGCTTAACGTGCAGCGGATTTAACTATACGAGGTCGTTTCTTTTTTGGGGAACCGGATAGACGATCCGACATCTAGACTAAAAACCTCTCACTATAGTAAGTCGTCAGTTCTCTTCACTTCAACGCAACCTTTTGCATGTAATTGTCTTATTATACCTACTTGCCATTGATGCTTATTCAGATCTATGTATCTTCGTTAAAACCGCATTTGCAAGCCAACACGAGAGTGCTTTTCACGGAGGATCTTCCTGTTTTGGGGTAACTCCGCCGCGCCGTCGGTTTCTGCAGATAATCCGAAAAATACGAGCTTCTCTGAATTGGGTGTAGTCGTGCTTTGCGGGGGGGGAGTACTGCATTGAATACGCATGGCCCGTGGTCATATATGTACTTGTTCTTGACGTCTGTAAAAAGTTGGTTTCGTGCTCTGGTAGTGTGGATTTAAGAAGCAAGTTATGACTGACTTGGGTTCCGGTCCATTACAGTCCAAGACCGTATATACGTCTGCGGAGGATCCCTTTGAACAGGTCGGAATTGCGACAGACACTGTTAATTCCAACTCTTCTGAAGAAGCAAATCTTTCTTCAGGGCTGAGGGACATCGAACGGGTATCACTAGCAGTTCGAGATCTCTCCATCACTGTGAGGGATGGAGGCTCAAAGTCTTTTCTCGCCAAGTTTAGACCGTCGAAATCATCGCCTGGTGCTGATGGTGAAGCTGGACAGAGTCAAGATCCTGAAAAGGGAGGCGCAGAAGACTTAGCATCTACTCAGCGAAAGAATATCTTACAGCATATATCTGCTGATGTCCCTGGAGGATCCATGATGGCTATTATTGGCGGCTCTGGATCTGGTAAGACGTCTTTATTGAATGTCATGGCAGACCGAATGTCTGGAAGTACGCTGGATATACAAGGCACTGTCACTTTCAACGGACAGCCGAACATATCTCGAGTTCGTCATGCATATGTCATACAGCAGGACATATTAGAGCCAAATCTGACATGTCGAGAAACTCTTTTGTACGCAGCAGAATTACGACTACCATCGTCGACAAGTCACAGCGACAGAGTAAAGCTAGTTGAAGACATTATTCTGGAGTTAGGCCTAAAAGAGTGTGCATCTACGCGAGTTGGAGATTCTGCCCATAAGGGTCTTTCGGGTGGTGAGAAACGACGATTGAGTATTGGAATTCAGCTCCTAGCGAATCCTTCTGTACTCTTTTTGGATGAACCCACTACTGGGCTTGACGCCAATTCTGCTTATTTATTAATCGAGACTTGTAAGAAGCTTGCTGCGAGAGGAAGGACAATAATTACCAGTATTCACCAGCCTAGGTCTGATATATTCTTCTTATTTGATTCGGTGACAATCCTCACAAGGGGCCAGGCTGTATACTCTGGACTCGTTGAAAATGTCATACCTTATATTCAAAGTGTGGGATATGATTTTCCCCAGCATATGAATCCGGCAGATTTTCTCATTGATATTGCTGCTATAGATACTAGAACTGCTTTGGCTGAAGAGGCTTCAAAGTCGCGGGTCAATGATCTTTTGCAAAATTGGTCGCATAGACAAGACTTTTCAGCTATTAACTATGGACAAGAACATGCTGACCTCAACCAGTCGGGCGATCTTACTGCAAGCCAAAAGGCACCTTTCTGGAGAGAGGTTATGGTGCTCACCAGACGCTCATTGTTGATTTCGGCCCGTGACCCAATGGGTTATCTGGGCTTGTTTCTGGAATGCGTTCTGATGGGTACAATTTGTGGCTGGATTTTTTATAAGCTTGACCACAGTCTAGAAGGTATTAGATCGACACAGGGAATGTTATATATTTCTTGCTCGGTACAGGGCTATTTATTGCTACTCTACGAGACATACCGCCTTTGTGCAACTGATATAAGAGTATTCGATAGAGAACACAATGATGGTTGTGTTTCTCCCCTTGGTTATTTACTGTCAAGAAGGCTTGCCAAGTGCTTTACAGAGGACCTGTTTGTACCCCTTATTTTTTCTGTGAGTTGCTGTTCTGATATTTTGTTTCAATATTTCTAACTGATTTAGACGATTGTTTATTTTATGACGGGACTGAGAACCGACAATCCGAAGCATTTTTTTATTTTCTTTGCAAATACTCTACTGCAGCAGTACATTTCGGTTTGCTTTGCGACCTTCTGTGCCAGTGTCTCCAGGGACTTTACGAACGCATCTCTCATTGCAAACCTAGGGTATACCCTTCAAAGTATGGCATGTGGCTATTTTGTTAACGCACCAACAATGCCAGTTTACGTTAGATGGACTAGATGGATAGCATACTTGTATTATGCGTTTGGTACCGTGATATCTAACCAGTTTGACGGTTGGTATGGAGCTTGCCCTTACGAATGGTCCAACCCTCTCTGCCAGAGCTATAGGGGAAATGATGTTATTGAAACTTTGGGATTTCCTAGGAACTGGATTCTTGTTCCAATGCTAATAAATGTAGCTTGGGCAGTTGGATTTTATGTGGCAGCATATTTGTTTCTTAGATTTTTCAGGGTTTCTGTAGCTCTTTCGAAAGTCCAGACGCCCAAAGAGCAAAAAGATGAGACGCTCCCCGTCGTTTCGGAGACAGGCAGTCCTAACGGAAACATAAATGTAAGCTTAAGGGACATCCATCTCTCCGTGATTCGTCGAAAGGGATATGGTCTGCAAACTGTTGAAATTAATATCCTACGAGGTATTAACGCTAATTTCGTCCCCGGCTCCATAAATGCCATATTGGGACCAAGTGGTTCAGGTAAAAGTTCTCTATTGAACTACATAGCTGATAGGCTTCATTCAAGTGCTGCACAGAAATATGTTGCTTCTGGTGACATCATTTTCAACGACAGAATTCCAACAAAATCTATGCTTCGGTCATTGTGCTCATTTGTAACTCAGGAGGATGACGGGCTGTTGCCTTCATTAACTGTAAGGGAGACTCTATATTATGCAGCTTATCTGCGACTTCCCAAGCATATGACCAGGAGCCAGAAAAGGGCCCGAGCAAATGAAGTGATTCTTAAGATGGGATTAAAAGACTGTGCAGACACAATGATTGGTGGCGAATTTGTCAAGGGAATTTCTGGAGGCGAGAAGCGAAGAGTCACGATTAGTATTCAATTGCTCAATGACCCCAAGATCTTGCTCTTGGATGAGCCCACGTCTGGATTGGATAGTTTTACTGCAGCCTCAATATTACAAGTGCTCAAGGCACTTGCGGAAGAAGGAAGAACGGTTATCTGCACGATTCACCAACCTAGATCCGATTTGTTCACTCAGTTTGGAAACATCCTTTTATTAGCGAAAGGTGGAAGGGTTGCATTTAATGGAGTTTCTAATGAAATGCTTGATTACTTTGCTGGCTTGAATCATCCTTGTCCGCCGTTAACTAACCCTGCTGATCATGTTTTGGACCTTGTTTCGGTAAACCTTCAGTCGCAAACAAAAGAATCTGTTTCACGTATTAAAGTCGAAAGGATTCTCGACAGTTGGGACTCTGTTGTTGCTGGGCAACGATCCGAAAATGATGTTCAACTGACGGACTCTTCGATGCCCGCAGAATTTGGAGCCTTTGCCAGAGTTCAGGCTGATTTTGCTTCTGCATATTTCACTCTCCTTAGCAGGTCAGCCTTAAACTTTTCAAGAAGTCCTCAGATGATAATGGCTCGTTTGATGCAGGTTGTTGGTATTGGAATTATATTTGCTTTGTTCTTTGCACCTCTTAAGAATGACTTCGTTGGAATCATCAACAGGTTGGGATTGGTCCAGGAAATCACCGCATTATATTTTGTGGGAATGCTCAATAACATGGCGATTTATCCTTACGATAGGTCGGTATTTTATAGAGAGCATGATGACAATGTTTACGGTGTGTTACCATTCTTCATGGTATATATGACTCTTGAGGTCCCATTTGAGATAATAACTTCATTGATATTTTCCACTTTCTTGGTTATTGTTCCTGGACTAAGACGAACACCTCAAATGTTCTTTGCTTGTGCTTATCTGGCTATGGCAATTGTGAATTGTGGTGAGTCCATTGGTATTGCATTCAATACTCTTTTCTTGCACGAAGGCTTCGCTGTGAATTTGATTTCTGTAGTCATGTCCATAGGTTCTATCATGGCTGGAATCTTGTCACTTAACATGCCTGGGTTTTTGAAAGGCATTAATTGGGTGAGTCCCTTAAAATACTCCGTTTCCGTGTTAATCAATTTGGCTTTCGATGACAAAACGTTTTCATGTGATGGGCAGGTGCTTTATGCGGATGGAACCTGTGAATTTGAAACAGGTGAGGACGTTTTGCGTATTTATTCGCTAAAGGCCAATGTAAGGTCATATCTTGGTGCCGTTGCCGTTTGTGTTGTGCTCTATCGATTAGCAGCTTTTGCCATCTTGAAAATTAACAGGTTGAAGCTAGGAGTCAAATCTTTTACAAGAAACAAGTAGTACAAGTGTATAGTAAGATTAATGATATTATTTGTATCTCAAGCTATCTACCTCAGCCAATGACAGCCTTAGCGCAAGATCTAAATCTGGATCTGACGAATCCTCAAGAACCTGTTGTCTATTGGCAGCCTGTCTAGAAGAGCCCTCTTCCACATAGAAATCCTCGCTGGAGGGTGATTCAAGCACAGAACGCTCCAAAGCAAGTCTCAGATCATCGTCCATGTCACTAGATGCATCAATACCAGGAGAAACAGGTGAACTAGTCTCGCCCCCATTTTCCATAGACAACTTAAGAGCGAGCTGAAAGTCCTCGTCATTATCTTCACCTTCATGGTTCTGGTCATGCTGTGAAGAGTCTTGACTTAGCATAAGTGCATATTGTAATTGATCATCTTCTGTCATATTGTCAACATTAAAGCCCTTGCGTCGGATATTACTTTCACGAGCTTCTTGAAGCTCTTCATCTTCTTCCTCCTGAGTCATCATCTGCAGATCCATTTCAATCTCTTCCTCTATTTCGCCTCTACTGGGACCGCTGGAAGCCGATTGATTATTTGCATAGGGAATTCGATTTTTCTTCTTGACACCCTTTTTCTTAACGTTGGAATTGCCTAGATCTGCCCCCAAATCAAAATATTGAATAGCAGATTTGACAACAATTATCCCGTGAGGATTACCCGGATCAGGGTCTATCTCCAAATGCTTGATGGGCCAGCTTGCATAAGCATTAGGATTTTCAGAACGAAGGTTCAAGCTTCGTTTTGAAAACCGCGTCGAGACTACTCTTAAAAATTCACCTGTCAAAGAATCTACCGCCACAGTAACTCCATTATAGGACCCCATCAACAGAACAACTGAATTCAACGCCATGGCTGTTACGGGTGCTACAGTTGGCCCGTTGACTTCAAATGGCGACTCTGAAACCCTGAGGGGTTTAACTACTCCCTCAACCGATTGGTCTTGAATACACCATAGATAAATATGATTGTCACTGGTAGCCGCTGCTACAAATCGGTTATTGCCACCAGGAATTTCGGTTGAAGGGCCCGACTGTGTCAAGTAGGTAGTGTCCATTGCAGTAGCAGTTATTTTTGCATCGCTCCCTAGCTCGGGCATTAGAAGCGATGCTGTCTCTAATTGATCAGCATCATCAGTAATTCGAAAGCGAAGAAACAAAGATCCATATCCCAATACAACATACCCGGATGCAAAATCAACTTCAAAATTCGCCTTCTGTGTCGTATAGTGAAAAGTTTCAGGGTAGTCTGGGAAGGATCCGATTTTCAGTATAGAATCTTCTTTCCCATTAACAGCAGTATAAACATCGCCAAGCACATTGACACAAATGAACCTGTCACGACTGTCGCACTGGAGCAGAACAATCGGGACGCCAGGGCTTATAGAGTAGCTGGAACATAAGTTCAAAGTTGATAGGTCCCATTGGTTAACAAAACCATCTTCACCTCCACTCAAGGCAGCTATTCTCGAAGTTGTTCTTGGATTCTCAAGTTTGTTGATCCAGACAGCTGTAACAGGTCCCATGTGATTATTTTTGAGAACCAAATAATCCCGGAGCCTGGTTTCGTGCGACAACAGGGTGGCCTTCACAAGGCCATCGTTCATACCATATAAAAGCCCAAACTTTGAGCCATCTATTGAACAGGTCTGGTCAGTCGTTTGAAGCGATTTAGTAGTAAATACACGTTGATTTGATATCTTTCCTTTGGTAGGATCTGCGATTGTCCCTACTCCTCTAGTAACCGAAAATGCTGTTATTCGGGAAGCAGAGAAGTCACTAAAAACATGAGTGATATCCCAAATGGATGCATTGAAGGATAAATTATTAAGATGGCCCTTTCTCCATTTGTGCAAGTAGTCCAACCTAGCTATGTACTCCGTTCGCCAGAGTAGACTGGCCGTCACTCTATTGAATCGGGGTAAATTGAAATGCTGAACGAAAGCCGATCTCCACGCTGCATCGCTCGCAGTGTGGTACCAATGCTTGCACACAGCTGACGCGGCATCAATATGCCCTGGAGCAAGGAAGCTAAAGATCATCTCCAAGATCTCAGCTGGAAGCGAAGCAGCCACTGAAGGCTGCATAGCAGCTAGCCCATTCAGTTTTTGCTCATTATTAACGGACTCCTCAACCTCAAAGCCATGTTGGGAAGATGGTAATGCTTTGGACTTATCCTTTTGAAGTTCACTCAGATCACTAATATCGGTTCGTTCAGGAGGTGGGGATTGCATAAAACGTCTGAGAAATTATCAGGAGAATAACTGGTCTTCAAAATATAGACCAGTCAACAAAATTTGTTTAAATCAAAGTATTGCAGGCAGAAATCAATCCTGGTTTTTAAACAGGAAGTTAGTTACACACACGTTGTATAGGTTATAATCCTGTAACTGTGAGCAATACGTGCATGTCGTTATGCCCTTACCCATGATTTAACGAGGACCCCCAGTTAGAGTCTCTAGTAGCTGCAATTTATGTGCGAATTCTTTAGTACAATTAAATAAATAGTTAGCCCTCTTTCTCTAGCCAATTTCCGAAGTTTTCAAGCCTCTCTTGTTCGTCACCTTCGTCGTTATCTTTATGTGACTTTTTGAGTCGAACTGAGCCATCGTATAAGAAAGCTTCGAGCTTTCTACCAGCAAAGTATCTGCCATCCATGACCTTTATGCATTCTAGAGCTGACTCCTTATCTTGAAACTTGACACTAACAATGCCCTCAGGCTCCAGGTCGAATAGAGTCACACTTGTGACAGGTCCGATTTCCTGACAGCCTTCCATTATATCCTGTTTGATATCAAACGCAGCAGAGTCGTCATCTTGTAATTCCTGAAGAGTGAATACATTTTTGAGGATGACCATCTTCTCCCACCGTTTAGACACCTCTTTCGGGGCATCATCGTCCCAGTCAGCTAGTTTACTGAATTAGCGACCACAATTCATATGATACTTACTCATTAAGCTTCTGTAGTTTCTTCTTTATCTTGTTACGCTCCTTAGTGTCCAATTCTTTGTGGTTCTGAGTCCCGTCTCTATCCGCTCGTTGCTCAAATTTCGCCTCTTCGACTCTGATTTTTTGGGCCCCAGATTCAGGACGAAAGTATGTATCGTCCATCATCTCAATTGCAAGGAAGACACTCTCTGGCTTAAAGAAGATGACCAGCGCGTCACCCTTATGTTTTCCATTTTCGTCCGTATAGATTTTGATGCGCTTTTCACCAGTGGTGAGATTCTCAGCAATGACTCCATATTTTGAAAACACCATCTCCAATTCCTCCACAGTTACATCGGTGGGAAGACCTGACACATATATTGCAGTTGACGGCCTTTCTTTTTTCTTCTCGCTTTCAATGTCGTCATTCTCACGGTGACGCTTCTTCGTATGCTGCTGTTTATCACCTGGCTGTTGGTCTTCACTGACCACTACATCACCATATGTTGATTGTTGAAGCTTTATCTGTTCATCGTCTGGTATAGGTAGCCATTGCTTTAATTCTTGGTCGTACTCGTACTCAACGCCGGACGCATTGTCTTCAAACAGCCATTTACCAGTTTGGTGAGAAAATGCCACTCGAGGATCTTTTTCCCAGTCATCTCCTACAGGAAAATTCACAGGTAACTGTGAAGATTGTTCCTTATCTTGTATGGGCTTAGCAGGCGAATCCTGTTCATCGCTCATCTTGTGAAGATGAAGAGGTCGCCGCATGAAGCACTCTCATGGTTTTAAGCAGGTTGAGCGCTTGAGGCTGGTGCTCTTTGGGCAACACGTAGCCCAAATAACTGCGGGTATGGGGTGTCACCTGTAACCTGCATATAAAGATATGATATGAATATCTGAATCATGTTCAGTTGACGAATCTCATTTCTATGATAGCCACCTCGCTTCATCGCGCAACTAACCGTCTATAGTATCGCCGATATTTGGATACGTAAATTTTCAGAAACAAGGGTCATCCCTATAACATCTAGTTTCGTAAAATAATGTTTATTTGAGAATTTTTGGATCAATTTCCTTTATGAGTTACCATTCTGCTCTAGGCATATAAATCCATAATTGTTTCCTAAAGCTCAATCTAACCTCATGTAGTCGGGTCCTATGACAGGGCTCTCAAATCAGGGATCTTAACTAGAATGATATTTCAGCTCATGATTTCCCAGCAACTTACTGCCGGCGATTAGTCAATTGCACGCGAATCGTTTATATCTTGATACTGGTTACATCAACAGCAGTTCGACATCTCAATATGTTATCTATAATTGGAGTGACATTTTATATAGCTGGGCTTGCCAAACTTGCCAGTAAGTAGCCCGCATATATTTATATTTCTAACTTAGCTGCTTTGACTAAAGCTTGTGAATCAAGTTATACCGCCAATTCTCAAGTAGACCTCGATTCAATCTCCAGTTGTCCCACATTAAACGGCGACTTGATAATACAAGGTGATCTTGGCAGCGCCATTATAAGCGGTATAAGGAGTATCAGAGGCTCGCTTGTTGTCAGAAATGCGACAAAGCTGAGCGGTTTGTCGGCTCCCAGTCTGGAGACTATTGGCAATGCGCTCGACATGGAAGTGCTAACCTTACTCAATACAGTGAGCTTTCCTTATCTCACATCCGTGGGCAGCATCACTTTGATTACCCTTCCATCTATAACCTCTCTACAGTTCAACACCGGTCTTCTGAATGCAGGCAGCGTTCATGTTTCAGATACAGCACTGAAGTCTCTTGCCGGAATCAATGTTCAGGACACAGGAAGCCTCAACATAAATAACAATCGCTATCTTGAAGATATCAATATCAAATTGAGATCAGTTTCGGATGCCCTCTCAATTTCCTTTAATGCTCCAAAAACTAGTGCTATATTTTCAGAGTTGCTGTGGGCCAACAATATTACATTGAGGGATGTCTCATCCATCTCAATACCAAAGCTATCGATAGTCAATGCTTCATTTGGAATTATAAACAATTCTTTCGCTGGGCTTACAGCTCCCAGCCTGAAGAGCGTGGGACAGTCACTGGCAATTGTTTCCAACAGTCGGCTTTCAAACATGTCGTTCCCTCAACTATCAACAATCGGAGGCGGGTTTCAAGTTGCAAACAATAGTCAGATAAATACTATTGCTGGATTCCCAAAAGTACGAACTGTTGGTGGAGCTGTTGATTTCATAGGGGTATTTTCCGATGCCTCGTTACCATCTTTATCTCTGGTAAAAGGTGGCGTTTCAATTAATACGTCTGCTAAAACTTTCGATTGTTCTCGATGGGATAGAGCTCACGCTGAAGGTGACATCCAAGGCGATTCATATACCTGTATAACTCCATCGTCGACTTCTAACTCTGGAATTGCTGACACACCTTCCAATCACGTTACTACTTCTAACACTGGTACAACTCTATCAACAGACAAAGAAGAGATCGTTTCTGAAAATATTGAAACATCTTCATTGTCAACATCTTCTAGCTCTGAAAAAATGTCTTCCTCAGATGCAGTATTAAATAATCCGGCGATATCTCTTATAGCTGTGACAGCTTGCCTGTTGGTCACATTCTGTATTCCTCATTGAAAGAACTCACCTAGCGCGCTAACGTGTAAAGCCCTTCAATCAAGAATACAATCCATGTACTGAGACATAATTCATAACATTTGGACTGAGAAGACTCAACGAATCCTTTCCAATACTCAGCTGATGTCTTGCAATAGAAGAGCTTACTCCATCCGTAGATGTATCGGATTTCTCTATCACAATGTTATCGGCCCATTCACGTGGGATCCCTTCCATTTTACCAGCTCTTATATCGTCAATTAACTTGGTTTGGGACTCCACCGTTCCAGTTAATGAAGGTGTTTTTGACACTGAGTCTGGGTTCCGAGTCAGGCAGAAAAAGCCTGCAGTGGTCATGAAAGGACCGAGGCTTACAGCCAAAGGAGTGCCAGGATCGTAATATTTTGGATCCAAGATACGAATCAAAGTATCAAACCCAACTAAAAACACCACTTTAGAGCAATCGATCGCTGACTTAATAGATCCAAGTTTGTCTATAAACCTGGCCTGGCTTGTAAGTGCTACAAACACTTCATGTGCTCGGTTGTGCGACATATCCTTCGCAAACTCTTCCATCATAGCAAGCCTATGTGCATACTGAATTGCAGTATCGCCCTTCTTATCGGCATTTGTAGTGGATAGAAGTAGAAGTAGTGACACCGAAGTTGGGTTCTTTCTATTACCAGCTTGGTAATAGTGCTGAAGAGCCTTCTGGGCGAGTACCATATGGGCCCTGTGAGGGGGATTGAAAGAAGAATCCAACACGCAAATAATGGATGAACGCTTTAT
Source organism: Sugiyamaella smithiae (assembly GCA_030579815.1). Taxonomy (NCBI): domain Eukaryota; kingdom Fungi; phylum Ascomycota; class Dipodascomycetes; order Dipodascales; family Trichomonascaceae; genus Sugiyamaella; species Sugiyamaella smithiae. The sequence goes on from JAKTRV010000006.1 coordinate 497,608, forward strand.
ATGAGCATTGTTGCTTATCAGTTTAAATGCTGAGCCTGACGAAATGAAATCGCTCACTAAAGGTTCCAGCTGTTGATGTCTGAGCATGGCGTGATTCTAAATGTCCCAAAGAGGCTTATCGTATCAAGGGCCTATCTGTAAGGGCTTTATGGAACCTATCTTTGTGAGCATCAAAACCATGAAATTTACATAAACATAACAGTTTTTGCTCATTTTAATACATGCATTACTTAATAAACAGCCCACTGCTCATTGATTTTCTTGCGAATAACCATGGGTCGTAGCATATAGCAACCTCCAGCAAGGGCTGCGACAGTGAATATAAGCTTGAGCTTCTCAAAACTGCTGGTCAACATATCAAAAGGACGGGACGGAGTAATTCTAGTGAAAAAAATGTCCGATGATCCATATCCAGCAATAAGAGATGTTGATTCCAATACAGCCGGTTGTGAAATCAAGTGATCTATACCCATGACGAACCGTGAATGAGTCAGTACACTGGTAGGGACGTATGGGATCACAGCATCATATGGTGCCAATCCTTCATCCTTCAATGTATTTGCAGCATCCTTCCCAATAGGCCTTCTAGTATTCAAAACATTTTTGGGGATTGACAGAATTTGCCCATTCTGCAAGGTCATCAGTATATCTCTACTAGTGATGCCAAACCTTGTCTGTGAGACTGCTAAAGATGTGACCTTATCCCGAGTGAAAAATGACAGAGACTTAACATCTGGTAATTCATAAGAGTCAAATGATGAGTAAGTACCATTATCAACTGAATGGCGCTCGTTAGGGACGGAGGATTCATACAAATCCCACACAGCAAGTTTGAACCCCTCGCCAGGCTCGGCACTATAGAATGAGTAAGCAATCCAGAATTCACCATACACCAACTTGACATCAGCCGTTGAAAATACAACTTGTTCCTTGTGCTGTTTGGAATGAAGAATTCTTCCCGTAACAGTGTCAATAATGCTGACAGTCAAAACTCCGTTCGCTTCATCGCCTGATGCCACAGCCATCGTATTAGCATGAAGGTATTTGTATAAAACGCTTCTATCTCCAAGCACCTGTCCAATTGAACCGGAGACATCTCCAGCAGGTCGCTTGGCAGTCGCAATCACTTTCGAAGTTTCACTAACAGTATACCTCCAAGTGGTCTTGGTTGTCTCGCCATCAAATACAACACCAACTAGGACCCCATCAATAACTCTGCTTAGGTAAAGCTCTGATACTGGCAGCTCGCCAAAAAGTTTGAGCAGGCGGTTCTTACTTGTCCAAACAAGAGAATACGAGTGATCACCAGAAGCCACAATATCGACAACAGTCTCGCCGCTTTCCAAATCAAGTTGGCTGGAGCTCACAACAGTCCCAATTGCATCGATAACAACCACTTTTCCGTTTTCATCGACCGCATGGACAGTCGAGCTGAAAGCATTGGTGACAAGCTGGACAGCCCCTCGAAGTTCATTCCATACCTTCCAGGAGACTTTACCATCATCAGTTGCATCCAATCCATATACTCCGCCTTTAGAAGTACCAACCACCAGAATCTTCCTAAACCCAAACAGTTTCTCATTAGACTCGGCCATGGCATCACCAAGAATGCTCTCTCTGACCCATTTTCTAAAATGCTTGGCGTCTTCGTAATGACGCGTGAAACGCTGAAAAAAGGCGGAAAATATATTGGCATTTTCCTCAAAAAGTAGATCTTCTTCTGATAAACTAGAGCTGTCGGCAGCTTTATCGATAAACGCAGCGGACGTAGCATCAGCAAGGCCCTCCTCTCGTGACCATTCCACGGAGCCACCATTCACTAGATCTACCAGGCCAGACTCATGTTGAACAATAGCAGAGTCTTCATTAAGGAACAGTATAGGAAAAGAAGGATCGCTGGTTTCTTCGCCAGTCGTGAATTCTCCATTCGCAATTGTCAGACCGCCGTCAATATTAGATCCAGAAAGCACCTTTTCGATGGAAGTGGATGTAACGGAAACGGTCGATACAACCTTATCAGAAACAATAGCTATGTGTGAACCAGCAGCAAATACTTTGAGCTCACTGTTTGGTTGTATACTGATATCAGTACTAGTAGAAACCTTACCTGCCTCATCAATAGCACTGACTATAGCCTTCGAGCCCTTTCTGGTGACGACAATATTCGAGCCCAGCCACACAAACTGGCCATCAATACGTGATTCACTTGTGATAACGCTCTTTTGATCGAGAACACCAACAGATAAAGCATCGTTACGGTCAAGAATAACCGCAGAATTCTTACCAAGAGACACAAATCCTCGGACAGTAGCTCCAGGATTCTCAACAGTCTCGTCAACATTGCCTGTTAGAGTGTTGATCCTGATAATCGATCCGTCTTCGAGACCAACAAATACACTGGCACCAGACTGCTTTGATCCAATTGCAGACGCTTGCCCTTCAAAAGACGCTTGCCAATCCTGGAGCCCATTGACAGGATTCCAGCTCGACACGACGACCTCATTATCCACATTTAATACCACAATGTATGATGTTGAAATACCATTGCTAACAAGCAAAAGTGATTTGGATCCTTCCAATGGAGTTCCTACATCAAGCTTTCTTCTCCAAATGACGGAGCCGTCCGTTGAATTGACAGTAGCCAGCACATTAGATTTTGTCAGTGTACCAACATAGGGCCCTAGAGCTACAGTATCCTCAGCTTTCCAAGTTCCAATGTTAGATACCAGCCAATCAACATTGTATGCATCGTCGACAAAGACAGCAGATGCCAGCATGAATGCTGACATCCAGGCCATCACAATTGCCAGCTTCATGATGTGTGAGGTTAAGTGCGGCACAATGACGCCTAACGCATTTTGGCATGTTAAGCTGCTTCGGTACAGACAACATGCAACCATATGGACGCAATAGAACATTGGACAATTGGACAATTGGAAACTTTGAATGCAATCATCTGGTCTAGCAAGAAGGATTGGTAACACAATTCGGTCCAAAAATTTAGGAATTCATATTATTAACATGCTACTGTACAGGCGGAACGGGGAGATCAGGGTCATCCGACACTGGTATCTTAAATGCATCACCAGAATCTTCAATGACATCCCTGCTGTGAGGAACTAATCTTATTACGATGTCAGTCTCGTCGCGTAACCTTGTCCAAGGCTCCATGACGTCCCATTCGTCATCTGAGGTCGATCGGCCAAGGATGCTTGAAGCTGAGCGACTTTCAGTTTGCACGTCATCCTCCAGCTCCATCAACGCCTTGCTTTCTGCAGTTTCAGTATCAGCTTCGTTTTCTTCTTGTAGGCTCTTCAGGATTTTTTGAGAAAGCGACCTGTTTTTAGAACGGAGCTCATCATATGCCTGCTGAACGTTCCTTACTTGCACTCCGACGGTTTCAGCTTTGGACAACCCAGCATCCATTCGTTTCTTCCAATCTTTGTAGGAAATCGGAACGTACCCCTCTGGGCCAAACCAAAGCGAAACTTTTTTTCCTTGAAGTTCGGCAGCTCTTCGAGCTTTTGCAGCGTCTTCAGTCCATGGATCAGAGGGCAGCTGTAATCGAACGAGTTCCAAACTTGACAACAACATTAAATAAGTACCAGCTAAAACACCAGCAGTACGATATGATCTGGTGACCCATAATCTCCTGCCAGGTGATGAACGTCGTCCTGGTAAGCGCCAGAGCATGATGCCGGCCAGGAACTGTGTTCCCGTTAGAGTATATAAACAGCTTTTGCAGTCATTGGCTGGCACCAAGGGTCCCCACAGCCATAGTCCAAAGCTGGGATTGTTGGTCTTTATGCTCATTTCGTCCTTTGGACGGTGTTTAATATCTTGGGACTAGAATGACAGATGAGCTAAGTGCTGAACTGAGGTCATCTAATGTATGTTAGGGTTGAGTTCACGCGGCTGCAATCAGATGTACTATATGGTGGATCAACATGCAGCTGTGAGACCGAGATATGGCCTGAAATCACATATGACACTGACTGTGAAAAAGACCCTCAGGCGTTACTTCCAGGTCTGGGAAGTTGCTAGTAAAATTATCCTCCGGCAGTCTTCCACCATTAATGTAGTATCGATACTCGAGGAGATTAGCAACAATTTCTTTGGTTCAGATGTGTGTTTGATTTCTTAATGTAGCCTAATGGCTATTTTTGATCATCAAAATGAAACGTATATAAATTCTAGGACATTATCTGACCGTATCGCATTCCTTATAACTTATGATTGGCACATGCATTCGACAGTTCATCAAGTTCATGCGACACAAGTTGAAATCGTTCTATAGTTGAACCAGCGATAAAACATTCAGTCACAAACACAGTTAATAAAAGGGGTTATCTAATTATGCCTGGAAATTACGAGCATGCAGTTTGCAATAAGTTTGTGGAGTTATGGCACATTGCTAGCAGTGGGCAACATCAAGCTCCAGCAAGTATTAAGAGAATGCATAGCCGAACGATGCGTACTAAAGTGTTGTTTCTTATAATCAAGAACGTTCATGAAATTCCTTAGCACGGAATTCAACAACATAATCGTCCTTGTGGTGCTCTGCTCATCTCCACTTTGTTACCTCACCTAATTTCTGTTTCCAGTAAACAGGGCTAGGGACACCAGAGATGTCAGTATGTCATCTAGCTTTGAAAACACATCAGAGTTCTTGTTCTTAGGAAGCTTGAATTGGCAATTCTGCGTTAGAGATTCCATCTAGCTCTTTTGCATAGATTTTTTCCGGAACGATCGTCTGGTGGCTTGAGCTCTTAAGGCTGGCATGTCTTTGTGTAAATTCAATACGGGTTTGATCCTTACACTATTTTAGTCGAAGAGTATCATTAGTAGAACTGCTCTAGCGAAAATCGACTTGGGATAACTGCTTTGTTGGTCCACTAGAGTTTTTTACAATGGTTATCAGGTAATGGCATTGACATGTTTAGTTATACTGCTCGTATATTCAATCATGTCGGCAAATATGTACTCCCATCTTTCTGCTACTTGGCCACCTTTACCACAAAAAGCCTCTTGTAGTGCATTAGGACACTAATCCTCTCAACACAGATTAGTCTACGCTAGCCAACATAACACGTCTGTGACCGTATTGGCTGCTCTGAAAGATCAGCGATTCCTCCCGATAAAGTTACGTGGGGCTCAGCAGATGCCTGTGCAGCCAACTGCAACTGCGCCGGATCACAAACAATAGATATGGAACAACTCAGAAGGCCGAGCTTGTCTGAGGTGTTTGGATCAGGACGCAGTTTAACTCCCTCTTTAGAAACCAAAGATCCAGTTAATTTGCCAAGAAGACCGCGGTCAGCATCTCCAGCGTACGTCACTAGATGCCAAGCAAGAACTAACTCCAGTATATTTGCCCCGTCATTTCAGAAACGGATTGCCTTCGACACATACGAAAACAAAGACTCGACTGATCTATCGCTGACATTGAGATCAAAGCATGCTGATTACTCATATAATCGATTGACTCGGACATTTCTGATAGGTGTAGATGGCGAGAAGCATTCCGAGACCGCCTTGGAGTGGCTGATGGAGGAACTGGCAGAGAACGGAGACGAGATTGTATGTCTTCGAGCCATTCAACCAGGAGACCGTCCTCCGACCCATTATCGACTGGAAGCAGATCGATTTATGAAGCAGATCTTGGCAAAAAACGTTCTTGACAAGAAGATTTCCGTGGTACTCGAATTACCGTTTGGTAAAGTAGAAGATATGATACAGCGAATGATTGAGATATACGAGCCAGCAGTGCTGGTTGTAGGTACTCGTGGCAGGTCTATGGATGGATTCAAGGGCCTACTTCCTGGATCGGTATCAAAGTACTGCTTGCAGCACTCGCCTGTGCCTGTTGTTGTAGTGCGACCGACGCACAAACGAGCCAAGAAGAAGGCAAAGAGAAGCGCAGATCCTAGCAGGAGAGTCTTCAGAGAACTCATGTATGCTCCTCCTTCCAACGAGTCGACAAAACTTTATAAGCAAGGCAGCACTGGTAAACAGCTGCCTCCGAGCCTGCCTTTGTTTATGCGCATAGAGGGTTCTCAAGATCACGGAGATTTAAGATTATCACCTAAACTGTCACCGCTTTTATACGCGCGCTCCAGGTCACTCACGCCTCGTCTGCGATAGTGTCATCAGCCTTATCATTGGCAGGTTCACTAGACGATTGGACCTTGTACTTCTTATTGTATATAAAGGGCTCGGTGATGGCAGCTCTAAAGCGCTTTGCTTTGGTTTCTCCCCACCCAGAGATCATCTCCAGGCTATATCCCCGATCCAAGATGCCGTTTTTAAAGCTTCCAAAGTTTGTGATGAAGCTAACAGCATCCGTCTTGTTGACACCCCGAACTTTGGACATTACCTCGACCAATTGAGACGTATAGTCTTCTTTAGTTTGACCCTGGATCATTGTGGGTGGAGCTGTTTCCATAGCTTTGAGCTGTGTCAAATACAAGGCAGCCTCCTCATTGCTCCAAGCGATGACGCATGTAAAATCGCTATAGATTGTTGATTTTGTCAGCTCTTTAAGGGGAGCATGGTGGTTCTCAATGTCCACCACAATTAGCACTATTCTTAAATCGAAATCCTTTCCAAGTTTGCCTATTCTGTTGTAGATGTACTCGGGATGAAGACGGTGATATTTGAGACTCAGATAAAGCACGCAGCTTGTGGCACCTGTCACATAGTCTGGATTCACATCTCCATATTCCCATGGTACGTTTCGAATGTGCTTCAATAGAGGGTTCCCTTTTTGCTTTTGGTTTACAATAATAGACTTAAATCCAACTGGACGCTTAATAGTGGTCTGTGGCGTCACTGCCGATGGCACTACCGGGGTGAACTCTCTTGAGACTTGTCCTGATGCTATTCTCGCATTACGCAGGCTTGATACGCTCGTAGACTTGTTGGAGACTGGTGCAGGGGTATGTGGCCTCGAAGACGATTGCGTTGGAGGTGACGTATTGGCAACCTGTGGTGTGTTTATGGAAGGCAGATTGTTTGCAGAGTTTGATCCAAGAGATGAGCCAGACGAATCCCTCTTGAGTCCCTCAACTCCTCTCAGGATAGCAGCAGTCCTCTCATCCATGATCGTGCTCACTGAGGTTCTGACAGACTGAAGGTTGATCTGCGGCGACCTATCTACATTTCATCATACGCACTAGTCTATATCGCTATGGCCGACACCAGGACTACTAGTAAGTTATGACAGATGGCTAAACGCTAATGTCAGTTGATTTGGCATCCTTAGAACCTCAGCAGCTATTGGAGATCAAGCAGCAGCTGGAGCAGGAGGTCGAGCATCTGGGGGAGTCATTCCAAAAGCTACGACAAGCACAGGGGAAGTTCCAGGAGTGTGCTGATACTGTCAAATCCACGAGCCAAAGCGAAAATGAGGGTATGAATTGGATATGAGATTCTATTCTTACACAGACAAAGATATACTTGTGCCATTGACTGCGTCGCTGTACGTTCCCGGCAAAATGGCAGATATCAAGACCTACATGGTTGACGTTGGAACTGGGTACTTTGTTGAAAAAGTATGTATAGGATGGCTTCTCAACACACTGACTTTCTAGAATGCCGAGGACTCCGTTAAGTTTTTTGGAAATAAGGTGTCAACATTGAACAAGAATCTCAAGGATTTGGAAGCGGTGGTTAACAGCAAAGTATCAAACTTGAGATCAGTCGACAATGGTAGGTGATATGGCTGTGGGACCTATTATGATCTAACTCTAGTTCTCAAGCAAAAGCTCAGTGCATCCAGTTAATCTGGCATTGTATCGTAATGGCATTAATCTATCGAAACTGTATTGGTCTATTTTGCAGCTCTTGTATCGTATTCTATAGTGACTGGTCCATCATTCACGAGTGCTACATCCATCATAGCGCCAAAAACTCCATCGCCGACTTTTGATTTGTTCTCTAGTGCCTCCGAAACCTTAACAAGCACTCTATCGTATAATTGTTTAGCTGACTCTCCACGAGCAGCGCCATGAAAATCAGGTTTTGATCCCTTTTTGACATTTGCCAGCAATGTAAACTGTGACACTGATGTCAGTTTGATTCCACTTCGTCTTGGCAAAATCTTGCTTACTTACCACATAAAACTTCTCCAGAGATGTCCTTGACGCTTCTCTTCCATTGAGCATCGTCCTCTGTCGGCCACAATCTCATGCTGACTATCTTTTGAGCCAATTTGTCACAATCCGCTTCTACATCATCTTGTGCTACACCCACAAGCACTAGGAGCCCTTTTCCAATACTTGTTAGAAGTTTCGTCAACACACACTTACGAAGATACGATTTTCGAGTCAACTGTGACGGATGCACTCTTTACTCTCTGAATGACTGCTCGCATGTCGAGATGGTAATTTCAGCCGCTGCTGTGTGACTCTCATCAAGGTGATAAGCACTGATTACTCATAGTGTCTATCCATTAATAAACAATTCCATTTCAGGCCCATGATACCTGTCTCTTTGGATATCATTTCTCCGAGAAAAAAGCTTTTTTGTGTTCTGTTGAACTAAGCGCTAATGCGCCTGATCTACCCCACATAACGGCTGCATGCCCTCGTTACGTCCCTTGAGACTCTCAGGGGAAGTAGAACTATTATAACTGCATGCGAATTCTTGGTACCATCGATTCCTCCTGCTATCAGACCATTCATTTCGACTTAAACCCTCCTTTATACAATACTTGCCGATCTGTGTCGGTTCCACTAAACGTATTAGCTGCGCTATTAAATGGGGTCCTAAATGATTCGAAGCCTCACATTTCATGTTGCAGTCGTTCGGTATCAGTAGTAGTAGGATGGAGTAAGGTGCTGAAGGCAACCATGTCAACAGCTTCGAGTAGTTCATCCCATGAGCAGCCTGCTCTTCGCAGAAAGCGACCTCAGGCATGTAGCAACTGTCGTCACAGCAAGATGAAGTGCCGTATGTCAACGCAGGGCGACTCACCTAAGTGTGACAGGTGCATCAAGTTTGGATTGGAGTGTCGGATAGAGAGCCGACTAGACGAACAAAACATAGTGAATGATTTCTCAAAGCGCCTAGTGGCCATTGAGGGATTGCTGAAGGATGTGGTAGGCAGGTTGGATTCGATGCCCAAAAGTACCCCAGATGTGATTACTCTCTCTAATGTCCGAGATGTCCATTTATCTCCTACAGAATCCGATCTTGCATTCAGACAGAGTATTTCAACTCCAGAGGGATCTCCGAATGTGTCTCGACAGATACTCACTGAGAAGGATCCAGTTATGTGGAGGAAAAGAGAAAGAAAGGCTGGTGGTACGGTGAAGGAGCTATTATCAGAAATAACGAACCCAGGTGACTTGAAGTCCGAGACTCCTGAATATAGCTCACTCAGAGAGAATCCTAAGCGTGTTAAAACAGGGGATCTGTTCGAAAGAGGTTTGATCACTGAGTTTGAGATAGAGGAGTGCTTAGCATATTTTACGGCAAAGCTCTCGAGATATCTACCGGTACTAGTGTTGGATTACGTCGAAAATTTGGACGTAGAAATAAGAGTCCGCTCGCCTTTGCTGTTTGTTTCCATTTTGGCAGTTTCATCTTTGTATCATCCCAAGTATCAGGAGCGACATGAAAACTTTCGAAGAGAGCTTGAAGAGCTTTCAGGTTCTGTGGATTTGCATCGTTCTTGGAGCTCTGAGACGGACATTAAACTAATCCAAAATGACGCATTAGCACTTGCTATATCTGGAGCATGGCTTGGAGGAGAATTGGGGTTTAGATCGAGCCTGGCTGCTAGTGAACTTATCGGCTGCTTGTTACCAGATGACATCAGGGATTTCAAATTGCCTGAACCTATTCGATCCACTGTTGGCGCCATAGGTTTGGCTACATATATTATTGAAAAGCGGTTATGTATTATACACGACAAGCCCAATACGGCTACAATATTCAAGACTAGGCGTGATCTTCATTTGCCAATATTTCTTTCTAGTCTTTCGAACGGCCGCAAACCTCGAATGGATGCGAGTGAACTGAAAACTACTGCCAATGTTGAGCTGTGTGCTCTTATTCTGATGTACCAACAAGATTTGGCAGAAAAGCTCGAAATGTCCTTGATGTCTCACTGGAATAACCAATTAGATAAATGGCTGGCTGAGTGGGTTGGTAAGATCACTGTTCAACTACGTCCCTCATCATGGAAGCCTCTGTTCCTTACATTTCACTATGCTAAGCTGTTTCTGAATTTGAGAGTTTTACAGGGCAATCCTGGGGACCTTGCGGGCATCGGATTCCTCAAGTTTGTCAGCCTAGCAGAGAAAAGTGCTCTAGATGTTTTGGAACTTTTAATATATGATGAGGACATCCAGAGGATGGTTAAGGTTGGACCAGTATTTTATCCCACAATCTTTGTTACTGCTGGTGCATTCCTGTTGAAGCTGGTGTTTACGGCTAAAACGATTCGGTATCGAACCAATGACGAAGATCTAATATCTATTGTTGGCCAGGCTACGAGCATCTTAAAAAGTAGTTTTGTTTCTAGCGTGTTGCCATGCTACGATACTGTTAAGAACCTCTCTGATGCTCTAGACAGGGTGGTGAGAACTATATCTTCTAATGTGACTACGAAGTCCAATGGCTCGACTCGGGCTCCTAATTCCCCTTTTCAGGGGGCTTCCCAAGAAGGATATCAATGGTCATTCGCACCTGCAAACAGCAACACGCTGGATGTGCCATCCCACCAAGGTGATGATATATCACTGTCACCATTTCCATGGCCAGCAGCCGGTGATTTCATGATGGATGCTCACAGTACTAACATCTTGCAGTCGCTTTTTGATCAAGAGATGCCAATTGGTCAATATTTGAGCTAATGGGAATTAGGTCTCAAACCTTCTAATTTATGCCCGCGCTCGTTGCACCAGAATTGAGGCTCAAGCAGTTGCAGCTTGGATGAATGGAGTAATGCATCATCACATTGTACGGCTACAGTGATGCATTTCTGTGGGGGTTATCGGGCCGATATACTGGCCGGGATTTTAATATAAATAAGCATTGATTCGCAATTGAACAGTAATTACATCAGTAGACGATATGGCTTCATCTATGAGTGATGGAATAAAGCCAGCTTGGTGGCGAGAGGCTTCGGTATATCAGATATACCCAGCATCGTTTAACGACACCAATGGTGATGGTCTCGGTGATTTGCAAGGAGTTATAGACAAATTGGACTACATTAAGAATCTCGGAGTTGATATAGTATGGCTGTCTCCAATCAACAAGTCACCTCTTGTCGATATGGGATATGACATCTCAGATTACACGGACATTGACCCTCGATACGGAAATTTGGAGGTGTTCGACAAACTGATAGCCGAGATGAAAAAGAAGGGCCTTAAGTTTGTCCTTGATCTGGTTGTCAATCATAGTTCTGACCAACATCCTTGGTTTATCGAATCAAGATCTTCTAAAACCAATCCCAAGAGTGATTGGTACATCTGGAAACCAGCAAAATATGATAGCAATGGCAATAGGCAGCCTCCTAACAACTGGAAGAGCTTTTTCACTCCGTCTGCATGGAAATGGGATGAAACCCGTCAAGAGTATTATTTGTGCTTGTTTGCTGATGAGCAGCCTGATCTCAATTGGGAAAATCCTGATGTCCGTGAAGCTGTCAAGGATGTGGTAACCTTTTGGCTCGAGAGAGGCGTGTCTGGGTTCAGGCTCGACGTTATCAATTTGATCTCAAAGGTCCAGACGTTCCCAGATGCTGAGGATGATGGAACGCCTGGTCCCTACTTCTCCGGGCATAAATTCTTTGCCAATGGACCAAGATTGCATGAGTACCTTCAAGATTTAGGAAAGATCTTTCTTAAGTACGATGCATTTACAGTTGGAGAGATGCCTTTTGTTAATGACACTGATGAGATTCTCAAAATAGTTGGCGCCGACAGAGGAGAATTGAATATGATATTTCAATTCGACTATGTGGAAATTGATAATGCTCCTATTGGGGGACGGTATTCATATGCTCCGTTTTCTCCTAAGAAGCTGAAAGAGTCCATGGCCAAATGGCAGACTGTGATTCCAGGAGGTGGCGGTTGGAATGCGGTTTTTATTGAGAATCACGATCAGGCCAGAGTGGTGTCTAGGTACTTGTCCGATAGTCCCGAATATCGATCATACAGCTCCAAGCTAGTGGCGCTGTTCCTTTTATTCCAGAACGGAACTCCATTTGTGTATCAAGGGCAGGAGCTCGCTCTAGCAAACATCCCTAAAGATTGGTCATTTGACGAATATCTTGACGTCGAATGCATCAACGCAATCAAGCAGTTCAAATCCACTAAGCATACGGAAGCAGAGTGGGAGGAGTTTTCGAAAATGATTCAGCTCAAGGCTAGAGACCACGCACGAACTCCTATGCACTGGGATGATTCGAAAAATAGCGGGTTCTCCACAGCCACTCCATGGATGAAAGTTACCGACGACTATAAGGTGTGGAATGCAGAGGCACAAGTAAAGGATCCCAAGAGCTCTTATCACTTTTGGAGCAAGGCTATCAAAACTAGAAAGGAGTTGAAGGATATCGTTGTATACGGAACTTTTGAATCTGGTCCCATTGACGATTCCAATGTTATTTCATTTGTACGAGCTTCCAAGGATAATACCAGAAAGCTCCTGGTTGTATTGAACTTTGGCCAGCCAGATGTAGTTTTCGAGTCCCAGGTAGATCTCTCCGGAGCAAAAGTCGTACTAAACAACTACGGTACAACCGAAGTCACAAATAACAATGTGAAATTGGCAGCCTTCCAAGGAATAGTCTTCGAGATCTAATGGATTCTTTGTCTACAATCACACAAAATAAAAATATATATATTTGTTCAAATATAATAAGTTATAGTTCAAGAGAATATAAAGATAATCAGTTGATTAGTTTGAGATTCTGATTCCACAAAATCTCATCCGGCGCCCGGAATAGCTAGTAGTCCTGATAGCTGTCCTTTCCACTCTTCTTCTGGCCTTGCATGAATTCATCATACTGACCATAATTCTTCTGGCCTTGCTGCCAGTTGGCATCGGTCTGGGCGTACTGGTCCTGAAGTCCCTGCTGTTGACCCCTCTGACCCTGACCTAGCTGGTCACTCTGGCCGTGAGACTGGCCATATCCAGTAGTGGAATCATCGAGATTAGAGAAACCCTGGTTTCCTCCAAAACCACCCTGCTGAGAGGTCTGGTTGGAGTCGTAAGAGTCCTGGTTCTGTCGGGAAGCGTTAGATCTCATATTTCGTGACATGTTAAATTAAGTGTTTGTTGACATTCAATAAGTGCCCTACAAGGATATTTATATCAAAGAAAATATCTAAAGTTGCTCTTATCATCTCAATATGATATCATCTATGATATCAGTTATTCCGAATTTATTTGCGCTGTTTGCTTTGAATTGGTTGTGCAGATCCCCCAGCTTTCTAGGGTTGTTAACGATATCAAGTAAGCATCATAATTATGACAACCCAATACGTCAACGCCACAGTTCACAAATATTACAAGGGGCTAATTGCTCTTGAGCATCCTACCACTTCAGGAAACCCTCATAAGAATGTGTTGATCTTTGTGGGGGGCTTATTTGACGGTATAACTACAGTTCCGTATGTGAGACCCATGGCGGCAGCTCTAGACGCAATTGGCTGGGGAGTAGCCGAGATCTTGATCTCGTCTTCTTTCACAGGTTGGGGAACGGGATCGCTGCAAAGGGATTCAAAGGAAATGACTGAAGCAATCAAGTACTTCAAGTCAAAGCAAGGGGGAGCAAAAGACAAGATTGTGATCCACGGTCATTCCACAGGAACCCAGGATGTGATGTATTATTTGACGCAGCAATATAGCGATGACAACAATTCGCTTGACCATCGACCAAAAGTTGATGGAGCCATCTTACAAGCTAGTGTTTCTGATAGGGAGGCTAGCGAATTGAGTCTTAGTGCTGACGCTAGACAAGACAAGGTTAAATTCGCATCAGAATGGGTTAAGGCGGGCAAAGGCAAGGAGATTCTGCCACAAAGCGTATCTAAAGGATTTTTACCTATTCCTGCTATTACTGCTGAGCGATTTGTTTCATTGCTGGATGTTCGGGGTGGCGACGATTTCTTTTCGTCTGATCTTGACGACTCCGACCATGCCAAAACATTCGGTAAAGTGGCCACAAAGCTGCTAGTTGCTTATTCAGGGTCTGACGAGTTTGTCTCTCCTTCTATTGACAAAGCAAAGCTGCTATCCAAATGGCAATCAGCAACTGATGCAAGTTATTGGAGCCCATTGTCTGAAGTTGTGCCTGGAGCCTCTCATAACATTGGTCCTACTTCCGAGCCAGGTGCTATGGACCATTTCATTGACCTGGTAAAACAGTTCATTAGTGAAGAAGTCGCAAACCAAACCCGTCTTTAGATTGGCTCCTTTCATAGCCTTTCTCTGGATACATCGAGTCGAGGATGACTTTCCCCATCTTCAACTATCATCACCCTTGCCTGCCTGCATAAACATATTTGTTTTTTTTTTCACTAGACCCCCCCATCTGTGTTATAGAGGCATTAGGGATGTCTAAATTAAAAGTGTGAGTATGGCAGTAGCAGCGATTACTTGTAGTTGTATAGTGTTCTAATGCAGCCTTGTATTTGGCTCGTCAGGTGGTTCAGTTGGATCTATAATACAGAAAGCTAATACCCTGCATGGCGGCAAGAATGGGCCCTTTGATTTAGCCCTCTTCGTAGGTGACTTCATCACAGTAGACACTCCACAGTCAGAAATATCCTCTCTACTCGATGGAACTTTAAGGTTGGAACTTCCCGGGTACTTCGGAGAGGGGCCAAGTGGGCTTCCCAGTGGGATCAAGTCGGTGGCAGAGACCGACGAACAGATTGGCAACTTGACCTTAGTTCGAGGGATCTTGAAGACATCTCATGGTATTCGTATAGCCTGTTTGGAGAAAGAGGGAAATACAGATGAGTTAAATAGTACGGACCAAGTAGATGTCATGTTTGGATCGTCGTGGCCAGCGGGCATAGAGAACGAAACAAATGGTGCTACAACTATAAAGGACTTTGATTCAATTCCTAAGAGCTCACGATCAGCAGATGCTTTGACAGCACTTAGACCTCGCTATAGTTTTATTGACATAGGAAGGGATTTATTTTGGGAGCGTCCACCGTTTTCGTGGAGCGAAGATGGGCCTGTCACAAGGTTTATTAACCTGGCTCGATTTGGCTCGTCTAGCAAATCGATGTATGCGTTCAGCATTTCTACCAAAGACTCTTTGGGTTCATTGCCTCTGGGCACGACTACCAATCCGTTCAAAGCTGCTCCTTTGCCAAAGGACTCTGGTAAGCATGGTGGTGATCACTTCGAGGCTGGAGACAGACCACAGTACCAAGATAAACGACGCAACAAAAGGCAAAAGCTTGCGGTCGTCCAGCCTGACTCGTGCTTTTTTTGCCTTTCTAATCCAAATATAGACAAAGAACTCATTGCATCGATTGCTGACGAGTGTTACATTGCATTGGCCAAGGGTCCACTTACTGTTAGCAGCGCTCTACAAAAGCTGGGATGCCCAGGACATGTGTTGATAATACCAGTTTCTCACGTTGCTACGTATAGTGATGCACCTACAGAGGTCAAGCAGCAGATGATGCTTGAAAAGCTAAAATATACGGTCGGTATAAAACAGATGTTTGCAGACGCTGGATTCGAAACCATCGCTTTTGAAATAAGCCGGTCAAGAGGCGTGCATGTGCATACGCAGATGATGCCCATCCCAGCTGATAAGCTTAGCGCAGTAAAAGATGCGCTGATTGAACAAGCACAAGCAGAAGACATGGACCTCCAGACCCGGACGTTGAAGGAAGATGAAAAGGATTATGTTAAAATTGATATTTCTGGCATGGAAGAATCGCTCATAGGAGAACTGACCCGCAAGAGGTTTGATTTGCAGTTTTGCCGGCGAGTTATTGCCCTGGCTCTAGGGGTGCCCGATCAAGTTGATTGGCGCCAGTGCTTACAAACAACAGACCAGGAATCTACTGATCGGGACGCTTTTCAGCAGGCTTTCAAATCCTACGACTTTACAAGCTGATGCCGTCTGAGGTTTTTGCATGGTACTGTCTGCCGCACTCCTCTTTATTTGGAAATAGGGGTGTCGAGCATGCCGGCTGTACACCAATCAAAAGGGTTTTCTGCCAATAGCCAAGCGGTCTTAATTCACAGCGCCCATTTTTGGTTAGCTGAACGCACTGATTACTCACGGTGACGAGCCGTAGGTCGGGTCTCAGGCGGAGGGGTTCCAAACTGTTTATCAGTCACTTTACGGCGTGGTATATATAAAGAGGCGCATTTGCATACATAACTCGTCATAATTGAAATTTATAGATAATTAACTAGGTTACCAGTAGAGTTGGTGATCAGTTGTTGAAACAAAAAGGGGTGTCCTTGTAACAGTTCACTTCCAGGTAATAGTCGTTTGCAAAAGTAAAACTTTGCGGCCCATCACTTTATCCCTCCTATCTAAAGTAGGAGGTTGGCGTATCCCTGTTCAGTACTTGGTTGTTGTCTCAAGACAGCAGCTTCAAACGGACAGGCTTTTAAGCTACTAGTAGCTTTCTTTTCTCTACCCGGTTTACTTTTCTCAAGGTAAAGCTGTTAGATTTATCCCAGGAAGACTTTTTAGTTTCTTACGTGGATAGTTCTTTGGAGAGAGAGATTTTTCAGACAGAAGTAGAACAAGAGCATAACAGCCAGTTTACTTCTGAATTCTATCAGTTGTTTCTTGATCAGGAAATAACTGAAACCATTACCAACCAGTCGGTATGTCTACCCAACAATTCTTTAGAGGCGATTCTGCCGAAGAAAAACAGATATGGGTCAAGTGTAAGAAACTTGCCTAATAAGGGCGGCGCTCATAGTGTTGTGGCATCCAAAGATGTCATGGCGGACTTTGGCGTTGACCCGACTGTCGACCCGTCCCTGGACGCCGCGAGATCTCCTCTGTCTATCAAAGGTTCTCCTGGATCTGTCCAGTTGTTGTCGTCGGCTGCTACCTACTCCACCCAGTCGGAGATCGCAACTCCTGAAGCAGGTAGTAACCCTCGCAATATCGATGGGTCGCCAGTTTCGTTGCTTGCGACTTCAATGTATGGGGGATCCTCGGACCCCCAGCAATGGACTCCATTGTTTGATGGGTCTCAATCTGCCGGCCAGCATACTGGTGTCGACATTGAGCACTACTTCACTACAGAGAAGCGCAGCGCTATCGTGATGATGGATGGTGATAGCGACGAGAGTACGAGTTCTAGTAAGCGGTTAAACTCCGATGACTTGCCTCCTATTGTTGTTAGGAATCCTAGTGATCCTGCCAGTGTTCGACGAGCTCGAAACACTGAGGCAGCAAGACGGTCGCGGGCCAAGAAAAACGCTAGAATCACTGAACTGGAGGACCTTGTTTCCAAACTGCAGTCTAGAAACGCTATGCTGGAGGCTGAAAACAATGTCCTTCGCCAGATGAAGGGAATATCGTCATCATTTAGCACGTAGCTGAATGGTGGATCGAATATAGTTAATACCAGTGTGTTTTTGAAATGAAGCTGTAGAAATGGGTAGTCATTTACTGTTGAAGTAGTGGCTCTCATGGGAACGCGTGAGCTAGGCTGTGCCCAAATCGTAGACAAAGGGGTAGTGCTATGTTGTTTAAGATGTTCTATGTTTTGCTTGCACTAGTGCTAAATGACATGCTGATGACAGTACGGGCCTGAATTAGTAACGTAGTCTCGCATCGAGTTCAGTGTTTGTTGATCTCTAGGGCCTTATGACCCTGGAGTGTGATACGGGGACGGCGAGTATAATGGCCGCCGGTGGAATGGGGTCCGCGGACCGACTTGAGACTGACAATTAGTGGGGCTATTGTAATATAAGTAGCGTATGTCCACGCAGCTGTACGTGATTCAGGCCTCGATGATTGTGTGAACTTGTCAAACTGTGACTAGACACAGCTATTTCTCTTTCTTGGGTTGAGCTTCTTCTGTAATGGCAATACAGATCTATGAAGATCTTCTGCGGCGATTGCATCTACATTTTGTGCAACGCCTACTTTCATAGAGATTGACTTCGCTATGTACAATACACCGTTTTGTCTGCTTGTGGCGACTTCGTTGTATAAATTGTGTCATACGATGGAGCTCTGTAGTCAAAATGAGCCCGAATCCGTGTCGACGCCCGTTCTGCCGAGGTTCGGAAAATTTCCAGACTCAATGCGGAACTCCATGCCCAAGTAGACGGCCGCATGTGCCAAATCCGCACTAATTCGTGCAACGGTTGGCGAGTTTTTCCGTGATGGAGGCATGTGAAGCGGTATCCCAGCACGAACGTGAAAATATTTAAAGTGCCTGGTATCTCCTTGGCTCATTTCCGCCGGTTTGGTCAGCGCTGTCGCCATTTTTTAAACCCTCTCACCAACATTAATCAAATATATATAATCAAGTCAACATGCGTCTGTATTCGAACCTAGTCCCACCTATGGTGCCACTACTGACTTGATGGCCACGCGCAACAACTATGGGACTCGAAATTGTGAGTCGTGGTTAGCGTGGACATACTTCAATGCGTTTATCAAGCACTCCCTTCGGACTCTATTCCACGCCAATATCAGCCTTTGCCAAGGATATTTTTGATATGTTTATACAACGCATATACCAACTGTTTATCACCCATATACCAGTCATACTAGACAATACCAAGCTCAGGGCTTCTGGTTAGTCAAAACCACGTGATCATGTATACGCATACTCATGTGGGATGGGATGCCAGAAAAAGGCTCAAGCAGCGATTTCGAAAAAAAAAAGGCGAATAGATAAGCCATAAACTATCAACAAATATCGATGATTATCTCTGTGCAGCACATATACCAAGGGCATTCCAGTCGGCTGTACCTGCGTCGGCTTGTCTCCACATTCTTCCCCTCATCACGGCCATACAGTTACCCCGAAACTAGCGCCAATAATAGCTAGCCCGAATATCACCAGGACTAATGCAATTAATTATCTAATGCAGACGATCGGCTCTACCACAACCTCTGACCGACACTCGCAGCAGCATACGCCCAACCAGTATACACGCACACATTGCGATACATCTACTTGCACATTACGGTTCACTATGCACAAGTTGGACATTGCTTTTTATTTTTGTAGCGAAGCACACTGGCATGACACCTTATGCGACAAGCACTGAATTATGGGACCGCCAGATCTGAGAAAAAAAAAATTTTCCCACGCAATGCTTTACCAACGAGGATTGACAGACATGAAACAGCCACACCTACTGATGGGAGATACACCAAGGACAGGCCCCATTGAGATGCAAATCTTGGGGGGTTAGACATACCCTTTTCGGACGCCGAGCCATCTCTCTGTACAACGGCACTAGGCGAAGGCCACGCCTTGCCTACATTAACGTTTACATTGAGACAGCATGGCATCCATTGTTTGATGAGGGTCATGCCGTGCCTGTACCATTGTGTTCTCCATAATAGCACAGTTTGAATGATATGGAAATAGCCAAACATGTACCACACGGGGAAACTCCCAGCACCATGACGGTGTGGATCTGCTGTGACCTGAATATCCATGTCAGATTTCCCCCCGTACTGGGGTTGTACCGCCTTCCAAATTGGCGGGGATCACTGCGGTGTGGATTTGGTGGTTTGAGCCGAGGAGATATTTCGCTGTCATGCACCCATGTAAAATTGCTTTTTATAACATGCATGTCGATGGTTGCTTTTTAAGATCGTCGGCAGTCTGGTCTCACTGTTGCTGTGGAATCCAACTATGGAGTATAGCAAGTGAAGATGAGGGGAGGATCGTTGACATGGAATATCAGATTATCGAAAATTATCGTGTCAGCCTCCGACTGTCGCACTATCGGGCCCGGTTCCAGTTGCGATGCGGGGTTGGATTGGCTCCAGCTCTGCCAATGTCACTGGTTCCTCCAAGGGTATGGGTCATATGATCGCCTTTAATGCCACTCTCCATTACTTTGTTAGATATGCTCGGCCCAAATCCCTATTACTCGCTTGCACATTGGGTCATCCGCAGGGGGCCCTGCCATCGATCATGTGCATTATTTAAAAGGACTGGCCCCCGCGTGGAACAAAATCCTGGTGAACATTTTGAACTAGCTTTCGAATTCGACAAGTGTATTTATTAAGATAGTGGTATCCAAAATGTCCGGGCTTTCGTTGAATGTATTGACGCTTTTCACTCCCGCTGACAAAGTCCCTGGAACTGGTCTTAAAGAAGTGATCAGCTTGGCCGAGGCAGAGTTCACACAAGAAGAACTGGTTCCGCTCTTACCAGAAATCATTCCCAGCTTGTTCGGTCTATTTGGCGACTATCCAAACAGTACCGACAAGGCACCGTCGGCTGTATTTGTGGCTGTATTTGCGATTCTTGGCTTGGCCCATCTGTATGTCTTCTTGAAAAATTATTCTAGGGGCCACCATTTCTGGATTTCGTTTGGTCTTGCATGGTATGCATTTTTTCGAGTGATTGGTTTTGGTTTGCGAATCAAGTGGGCCTCTAATGTCTTGCTTTTGAACTTGGGTCTGTCATCTGTTGTATTCAGCCAGGTGTCGGTTCTCTACATCAACGTGCTTTCTATGATTCTTGGTCACCGAATTTTCACCTGGAGGCACCCTGAGACTGGTAATTCAAAGTTTTTCAACTTCATGATTTCACTTATTTATATACTGGTAGTGGGAATTGTCGTCATGGCTATTGTGGGTCAGGCACTTCCTTATCTCAGGTTCATGGGCCAAAGTCAACTTGATGCTTGCCGAAAGGTTGTTAAAGCTGCTGCAATTCTTAACCTGTTGTATGCCATGGCCGCGATTGGGTTGGTTATGTTGGCTTTCGTGTTCAAGCCAGGCACCATCGATCACCGAGTGCTGCGAATGCCCAAGATGACGGCTAAGGATGTGCTTCCTCCCACCATACAGGCATCATGGATCGAGAGCACTGGGCTATTCTACTACCCTGCAAAGGGCTCCCAGATTAAGATCTTCAAGGGAAGTCAGCTCGCCAAGGCTATTCGAATCATCCCGTCTCGAGAGGCCCCAGCAAGTGGACTCTCTCAGTCGCACACTCCTGAACACCCCAATGGTCCAAGTATTACAACCTCGGTTCTCCTGGTATTGCTTATTGCTGGTATTATGACCATGGATGTTTGTTTCCGAGTTGCTGCTTGTTTCCAAGTGGGAACACGAGGAGGGGCTCCTGGTCAATCTATGACCTTCTGGGTTGATCACAACTATGTGTTCTACATTTGGTACGGAGCCACTGAGGCTCTTGTCAACGTTATCATTCTGTTAGCCAGAATTGACTTACGGTTCTATATCCCAGACATGGCCTCACGACGAGGACCCAACGACCCTATTGATGTAGACCACAACGAATATGCATTGGAGGAGCCTCAACAGGAGTTCAAACAGGCGGCCTCAGGAACGGACAACTATTCTGTGGAGAGCGAACAGCGAGCTCAACATCTGGCTGATATGACCCAGTAAGTTTTGGTTTTATGTAGTATTTAATGTGGCCTTCAGTGCCGAGCAATAAAATTGCAAAATGATGCAGAAATTGTTGTAGAAGCAGGGAAAGAGCAGGAAAAGGGCACCGGAGAAGCAAAAGCAGAATTAGAAGTAGAATTCGAAGCAACATAAGAGGATTGGTTCTTTTGACACTATTATCCAAATACTAAGATCCAAAAAAGTCGGGGTACTCACGTGGAGACTTGAACGTTTTGTGCAGCAGCTACAGGACGTGTTCGGTGGTCAAAAACACGGCAGATAGACATTAACCGTTATCCGTGGCTGGATATGGCCGAGGCGAGATGAGGTCCCCCGCATTGTTTCAGTCTTGTACATCGGTAACTAAGTATTACGTATTGGTATCAACAGCAAGCAGTACGCTAGTGCATTAAAGCCGGTTAGTTAACCGTCATCCTTAGGGCGGAGCGGGGTAATAATAAAAACCCACCCACGCAATTTGGGCCGAGGGGAATTTACTTAGTGCCTCAAATCGGTTCTATATCGAGCAACAAGGCTATGAGAAGAGATCAATTTAAGTTTCTTAAAGGAGGCAACAACATTAGAAAAAAACAAACAGGTCATCTCGCAATTGATGCTTAGTTGATATTTACAGCTTTGTTACCTGTCAGATCCCTGCATGACAGATAGGGGCGGGCAGACGGCAAATTTCATAGTGAATTAGGGCTCTATCACTACATCGGAATTTTGAAAACAGGAATCACGAAGATGGGCATTGCATAATACCAGAAGCAATTGAGCAAGCGATTAATAACACAGCCTGTACTCTAATTCTAAATATAGTGTATCTGCAATTCTCGCACCGTAAATTCTATAACACTATGGCCCACTAATATCTGCTTCACTTGGTACTATTTATAAATAAACTTAAGCCAAGCTAGCAGTTAAAGACAAGCCAAGAACTATAGCTGAACTCAGCGTAAGGATTCCAGAATAGACACATCACTACACTAAACTAGGGGCATCTTCCAACACCAATTGACTAGTCTATGCCATGCCGTGCTCAATTGACAGTTCTACCTAAGACTGAAAACAGTTGAAAGAGGTCATGTCGCTTCCAGAAATGGACGAATTTGCCCATGTCTGGCTATGTTAGGCAGTGGCATCTACCTAAATAAGACGCTTTGCCAGCCCCTTGCTGATCTATGACTTGGTTGTGGTATCAGCAGGAATCTCAGGGTACCCGTTGGTGCATGGCAGCAACATCGTTGAAAAAAGCAATGGGCCTTCTTCTTAATGGTCCACCAAGGAGGCCGCCTGCATAGTAGCAAAATGTACTGTCACCACCAAAACAGCCTTGTTTGGCAGCATTAGGATACAATTTCAGTAGCAGGACAGATTGTTAGCTGCAGTACCAAAGTGATGAGCATTACGTAGATGAGCAAGCAAAAGGCAACTGGAGCGGTGAGAAAATTTCGTGCTTCAACGTGAGAGGGGCTGTACTGAGGGGTTAGAGGGGCATAACGTACCGTTTTGAGTTAGGGCCATGCCCCTGGATGGTGCCGAGGACATATAAACACACATGTTACATTGGCATAATATTATCTGGGCCCATTCAATGAGGCTACATTTAAATTTTAATTTCGCCTAACGCCTTTGTAAATGCTGGAATAATCTTTATCAAGTTTGTTCGCTCGTTATTCATGCCTGTAACAGCAGGTCGTCTCAGAGCTGGGTGCCGAACCTCTCTACGATCTTCGCTATAGTGCTATGCACTACTGACTTGGCAAATTGCTTTTATTTAGGAATGGGAACAGTTGCCATTACATGCAACCATTGCTTTTTCTCTGCCAAACAAATTACTTTTGGTGCCTAGCGCCACCAGCGAGATCGTTCATATTCTACTAACGAATGTACTCCTGTACTCTGTGCCCTGAGCTGCCACCTTAGTGGCAGTCAAATGCGAATTTTGAACCGCGAAATCCCCAAGATTGTAGCCTACAGAGCACGTAAACCGAATGGTCCGTAATTGGCGAGCAGTAACCGGTTGCTACCGGCAGTAGTTTCGAGGAAAAAAGTAAACGGTGCTACCCCGCTTTGTCTGAGTCGGGATCCGCGGGTCGTGTAAACTTTGGTCCTGCTGCAATCTCCTGCTAGATTTGGCATGGAGCTGTCCCAAAAAGAAACAATGGCACACAAAGCTGCCCAAAGCGCAATGCAGGACAGGCATTGCAGTGGAGCAATTAGGCAATTGAGTCGCCCACATAGGCAACAACACTCCAACCCCTCTCGGTTGTCTAGTACCAAGAATAACATTTCTGCACCTCGTGTCTATAGTAAACATTCGATCCACAACCTTCGATGCAATTAGGGCACTATCATGCTGTTGTATGTTGCCCCGCTCATGCCATCCGCCCTTAGCACTCGCCATTAATATAAATACCGGTCCCGGCCACGCATTGAAGTTCTGTTCTCGATAGAAAACGCATTCACTCTCGTTTCTTCTAATATAATAAAAATGGTTGCTAAGTACTCTGCTGCTGCTCTTTTGGCTATTGCCATGCTCGCTGGTGTTAACGCTGACGCTGCTGCCGTCAGCTCTGCCATTTCTGCTCTTGAGGGAGCCGTCAGCTCTGCTGACTCCGCTGTCAAGGCTTACCAGTCTTCTCAGGGTCTTACCGGAGCTTTGACCATCCAGAACCAGGTCTCCCCTCAGGGTGTTGCCGCTTCTGCCTCTGCCCTTGCTTCTGCTCTCCAGGGTGTTAGCTCTTTCTCTTCTTCCGAGGTCTCTACTTTGACCAGCTCTGTTCAGTCTCTTGCCCAGGGTATCGTCGGTCTTCTCTCTGACCTTGGTGACAAGGCTGGCGCTCTTAACGGTGCTGGCGCTGGCTCCATTGTCCAGAATGATCTCTCCGCTCTTGTCTCCCTTACCTACGAGGTCGAGACTCTTGCCTGGAACAAGGTTGACTGCCAGTCTTCCGCTTCTTTGATCTCAGCTTTCTCTGCTATCAACGGTGGTTTCTCTTCTGCTTTCGGCGAGTTCTCTGCTAATGCTCCTGCTGCTCCTGACTTTTCCTCTTGCGCCGCTGCTAGCTCTGCCGCTGCCACCACCTCTGCTGCTGCTTCTTCTGCCGCTGCTACTTCCGCTGCCGCCAGCTCTGCTGCCGCTACCTCTGCTGCTGCTTCGTCTGCTGCTGCCACCACTGCCGCTGCTTCTTCTGCTGCTGCTACCTCTGAGGCCGCTGTCTCCGCTGCTTCTTCTGCCGCTGCTTCTACCGCTGTTGAGCAGTCCAACGGTGCCGCTGCTCTCGGTGTTTCCGGTGCTCTTGCCGTTGTCGGTGCTGCTGCCCTCCTCCTCTAAATGTTTTAGAGTAGTTGTGTAGTGCGCCTCGGGTAAAATTATATTTTATTTTAATCTTCGGTTCCCGTAAGTGTAGAACTTAATTGACATTGGATTTTTTATCATTTAAATTCTTTTCCTTGTAGTTATGTTCTGCTCTAAAGGCTCAATGTGATAGAGATTTTGGACTTTGGATGACAGTACTGAAGGGTATTCTTGCAGAAGACATGCTGGGGTATGTCGCCAGCAGTGTATCAGAATGTCATGTTGGCTGATTCATGTATGGACAGCAGTGGAGTACGTGGGTAGTAACTTCGTCAAGACACTTCAAAAACTAAGTGCGGTACAAGTTTAATATATGGGTATATGGAGTTTGTGTGGGTGCGGGGACGGTTGGTCTTTCATTACCGTTTGAGACCCTCGGTTGCTATTGATTTTGCTATAAATTACTTTATACGACAAGATCAGTCGAAAATCATTGATGATTGTATGTTTGAACGACGGCTCTGGTAATTCACCGAGGAACTTTTGCCTTGTTGGGGTCTTAGACGATAGACCTTCCTTGTTGGTAAACTGAAAGTCATAATGATTGCTTCGCCAACTCCGAATGGTAAACAGTATCCACCCACTGATCGCTGGATCACACGACACCTTAGAACAGCCCATGTTCTGTTTCAGAGTATAGCGTCCTGGAATTAATATGGTCAAATCGAGTCTACCTTTTTTAATGGCATTCATTCTCTAAGGAGGATTCTGCAAAAATTAATTTTTTCGATACAGGCAACGTCCTCCTCTTCTGCCGACGAACTAATAACATAAATTACAGCCTAAAATAGAACATGAATTTGACTCCACTGGCGCTGTTACTGGTCGTTGATCCTGCTCGATGAAGTCATCTCGTATTTCCTATTGTGGTAGTTTCACACTCTGCGGGGACCTACTGTGCGGTTGCACTGCTGTATTGTTGCTGTCGGTACCTGCATATTGACACTGCGGGACCGGATATTTCCGCCTTAGAAGGCGATATTCCAGCCAGCTTCCTCAACGATTCTAATGGCGGGTGTTGATCAAGTACTGTGGAAACCAGAAAAACCGATTTTGAAACACGGTTTCTGGATTCGAGTAATAGCAAGCAGATCGCTCTTCTGGCTACTCATTAACGTATTTCCCATCAAGGCTGTCATTGCATATCAGTTTCTGGAAACAGAGGTTTCTTTATTCGACCAAACAATCAACCCCGCATCTTGTACCATTTCTCCTCGGTCAAATTTATTTCATTCTGATTTCATGGCTATATAAACGACACTACTACCTCAAATGATTCTCATCATTCGTTCGATAACATCTTGAAAATTATTAGAAAATGAAATACTCCAGTGCAGTTGCAGCCACAGTCGCCCTTTTCCTCGTTAACTCTGTTAACGCAGATGTCAACTCCATCGTTAGCGCTATTCAGCAGCTGAAGAAGGATGTCGACTCTACAGACAGTTCTGTTCAGAAGTTTGACAAATCTCAGGGACTATCCGGTGCTTTGACCATCCAAAACTCGGAAGGTGCCATTGATAAAGATGTCCAGAATATCAGCTCCCAGATTGGCAGTGTTTCTTCCCTATCTGACTCTGATGTCCAGAAAATTAAGTCTGCTATCGATGATGTTACTACTTCTATCACCCAACTTTTGGGAGACCTCAGCAAGAAGGCTTCTGATATTGAATCCATCGGAGCTTCCAGTATCGTTAGCGGTGATTTGTCTGGTCTTTCTGGAAAGACATACGCTCTAGAGGCAGCTGCTTATAAGAAGGTTCCCTGCAGCAGTGAGAATGATTTGAAGGAGGACTTTGACAAGATCAACGCTGCGTTCTCCTCCGCTTTGAGTACTTTCTCCGCTCAAGCTAGTGGGTCACCTCCAAGCCCTACTTGTAACGGATCTGGTGGATCTGGAGGGTCTGCTGCTGCTACTAGTGCTGCTGCCACTAGTGCTGCAGCCTCTGGCGCTGCTGGCGCTGCTTCCGGTGGTGCTACGACTGGTGCCGCTTCTGCTCCTGCCACCACTGCAGCTGCTTCAGGAGCTGCTTCATCTCCTGCTGCTTCGGGAGCTGCTTCTGCCCCTGCTTCTGGTGTGGCTTCAGCTCCCGCTGCCGGTGCATCTGGTGCCGGTGCTAGTGGTGTTGAGCAGTCCAGTGGAGCAGACGCTGTGTCATTCAGCATTGGAGCCGCTATTGTTGGAGCTGGAGCTGCCCTTCTCCTCTGAGTAATCAATTGATACTTTTATGTTCTTACAACTTTATTTCACAAATGATTCTATATTAAAAATGTATTATTGATTCCTTCAGGCGGCATATATGTATGTATACCAAGAATAATGCCAGCCGAAAATTTAACTACTTGAAAACTAATTAGCAGCACTATTCCAATTTCAGTTAAGCGTAGAAATCTCTATAGGATTCTGTCAAAATGTTGTGTTAATGCCTAGTCCAGAATTCGATTTCGTTGTGGATAAGCTCAGTGCGGCTGTTCTGCTCTGTCGGAACCGACACTGCCGACATAGTTAGTTACCCCATCTCAGTCGGTTTACCTTACTGCCGATGGACGGGACCCGCTTCCGACATCTGGCGGAAGCATGCCATCGACTTACAGGCTCGTTGAATATATTTTCGAAGAACGAAGTTTGAAATAAACTGAATTGAATGGAAAGAGTCAATTGAAAAGAGTCGTTGTTCTCCACTACACTTGGCTGCAAATACCTATAGAAAGCAGCTCGAGAACTGGATGGAGTCTTGCCGGGGTACTACTCATCTAAGTAAGCATGCAGACTAATCCGGATGTTAGTCGGCAATAAAGTTGACCTCGATACATACTAGATTTCTAAAACTTACGGTTAAAGTGGAGTCATAGGGACATGTCGGGAGTTCTAATACCGATGTATTTCGAGACGTGGCGAATAGATAAGAATTATAAATATATAATGAAAGCTCACAATTTAAAATCGAATAATATCATATATATTAATTAATATTGGTTTTCAGTATGAGTGAGCCAACAGATATTGAAGCAAATGTGTACGAAAATGCTGAAGATGTTGATATTTTATATGAACCTCCCCACAATGATGAAATCTTAAGAGTGCGCTCTCACCCCGATCCCAAACATGCTGACGTGAACGAAGCAGACCCATATCATTATCATATCGATGCAGAAACTGGATTCCGTATTGTCACATTTTTAGCTAATGATCATGAAGATCCACGGCAGTGGTCGAAAGCCCGGAAATGGTTCATCACTCTTTCTTTGGGCCTTGTTTGTTTTATGGTTGCATTTGCATCTGGTGTAGTGACCGGTGATATAGAGCATCCTGCCGAATACTTTGGAGTGTCCCAAGAAGTTATGATCCTGACTGTCACGTTGTTTGTGATTGGTTTCGGAGTTGGTCCATTACTTTTCGCACCCTTATCGGAAGAAGTGGGCCGACAACCCATTTATGTTGTTACTCTTCTTTTTGCTGTCATTTTCATTATTCCATGCGCAGTGGCTAAGAATATAGGTACTCTATTGGTCTGTCGTTTGATAGATGGAATTGCATTTTCGGCGCCAATGACAGTAATAGGAGGATCGCTGGCAGATATGTGGATTAATAAAGAACGTGGTGTGGCTATGGCAATTTTCTCGGCAGCACCTTTTCTAGGCCCGGCTGCGGGACCCCTGGTCGGTGGATTCATCGGAGATTTCTTATATTGGAGATGGATTTATTACATCCTACTAATGTTTAGCGGGGCTGTTTATGCTTGGGCTGTCTTGTTCATTCCAGAGACTCACCATAATACCATCCTGAACAAGCGCTGCCAAAAGCTCAAGAAGTTGACCGGGGACGATAGATACAGAACGCCAAAGCAACTGGTTCCAAAGTCGTTTGGTGAAGTTGCAAAGGTTACTCTGCTGAGACCCATGCAGCTATTGGTGGAGCCTATCGTATTCCTTATTACTGTTTACATGTCGGTATTGTATGGGCTCCTGTATATGTTTTTCTTTGCTTATCCTGTTGTATTTGGCGAAGGCAAAGGGTTTTCATCTCATATTACTGGACTAACATTTATTCCTATCATGGTCGGTGTTCTGGTTGCAACCGTTTTAGCCCCATTAGTTAACAATGACTACGTCAGGCGGGCCAAAGTGTTTGTTGACAGAGGAGAAACACCTCCTGCTGAACTTCGTTTACTGCCAATGATGGTGGGGTGTTGGTTTGTGCCGGTTGGTCTTTTCATTTTTGCGTGGACATCCTATCCCACTATTTCCTGGGTTGGGCCCACATTAGCAGGGCTACCGTGTGGATTTGGATTCATTTTGATCTATAATTCAGCAAACAATTACATTGTTGACTCTTACCAGCATTTTGCTGCTTCGGCTATTGCAGCTAAGACGTTTGTACGTTCTTTCTGGGGAGCTGCAGTGCCTTTATTCACAATTCAAATGTATCACAGGTTAGGCTACGAGTGGGCAGGAAGCCTTTTAGGTTTTATTTCTCTGGCATGCTGTTTAATTCCTTATCTATTTTACTTTTACGGAGCTCGAATCAGGCAAAGATCAAAATATGCTTATACACCAGATGCAGACAAGAAATAGACTGTATCAGCGTCATGAGGACACGGATAGATCGTTTACATTATATTAAGAATAAATTAATTTTGCATATGTCGATAATTTCCTGCGTTTGATGAATTTCAGGCGCTTCTCTTGATGCGACAATCGCAGTATTGTACTTTAACATTGAGGACAAACCTGAAATGAAATTCAGGTATCCATGTAACCCGTCTGCGAAGGAGAGAATAGCAAAAGTCAGTTTCTTGTACGATGCGAATCTTGAGCATGCATACCAGTAGTTTAGTATCACATCTAGTATTAATACATCAGCATATGCAAATTATAAACAAACAGTACGAGAAACAAAAGAAAGGTAAAAGCAGCTTGAACTATCTTGCAGATGGCTTTTTCCAATAATACTAAAGTTAGAAAATGGGACCGCGCCAAAAAAACTGTCACTT
Source organism: Sugiyamaella smithiae (assembly GCA_030579815.1). Taxonomy (NCBI): domain Eukaryota; kingdom Fungi; phylum Ascomycota; class Dipodascomycetes; order Dipodascales; family Trichomonascaceae; genus Sugiyamaella; species Sugiyamaella smithiae. The sequence continues at coordinate 527,552 of JAKTRV010000006.1, forward strand.
ACCTGTTTGTGCTGTCTTCGGCAGGATCTCAAGCCACCATGGCCACGGCTTTGTTCCAACAGCATTCGTCGATGCTCATCGTCATCATTTTCGGGAACGTAGTAGTATTCCTCTTCTAATGGCTTTCCTGCAGCATCCTTGCCCGATCGGTATATTACGCCTATGCAGTTTATCTCCTTCAAAATGTCACGAATCTGGGGACTCGACAATGCAGCCAGCTGGGACAAGGACGATTTCAAAATTGAGATTGGCGTGGATTGAAGACGGGAGAATGCTAAATGGTTTGCCAGTACATGCCCAATATTTTGAACCTCTTCCTGCCCTAACGGAGAAGAATTTTCTTTCTTAGAGACTTTAGGTTTCTTTTGCTTGGCCTCCACAGACTTGTGTTGTGTCTTTCGCTTTGCAACTGATCCATTATCAAGGTTTATAATGTGGTCAGAGCCGTTATCCTGGGTGCTCAATTCTGAATGCAGAGCCGTATCAATCACTATATCTTCAAGCTTATTTTCCTGTACAGTATTCGGAGTAACAACTCCCTGGCTGTCGACATTCAAGTTTCCGGATGCTCCTTTCTCTGCAAGCTCGTCGGCGGTCTCTGTAGTAACTTCGGGGCCATTTTCTGAAACAGCCTCTTTAACAGCTACATAGTCACCATGCTTTTCAGGTTGTTCGACAGCATCTTCGATCTTCTCTATAGAAGATTCTACTATCACTATCATCGCACTGTTGTCCTCTTTAGGACTATCCGCAGCTACTAAATTGTCTCCAGCTTCACTGCTCGAAGATTCAGCCAAATATTCAGAGGTAGCTGTTTCGTCTTTCTGCACATTTTCGCTGGACGGTTCCAGATTGTCGCTTGGGTCTTCATAAATTTCAATGGCCGGGTGTTCATCTTCATCGCTGACCGCTATATCTTCGTCAACAGTGTCGTCGTCGTTGTCGCTATCGACTACCTCGACTAAAGCCCTTTCACCTCTAATATCGATAGTTATTCCAGGAACATAGTCTACAACCACTCCCCTTCCTTTCATAACCTCAATTTCAGATTGACCATCAGCGAGTGGATACCCTTCAGACAGGGATTTTTCTTGTACTAGCCCAACGTTTCTATAACTTGGGATAACCACCAAAAGACCATTCCAACCCAGGCAGTCAACTGTCATGGTTTTGTCGTGCGCATTGTAGGTCACTTTAGCATGAACACGCGAAACTAGTTTGTTCTTCCGCGATACAGCAACATCACACGACTGAGATGATCTGCCAATGGTCATGGATTTTCCATTTGTAGGCAGTCTCACCAGGGCCACTGCAGACAAAGGCGACCTGATTGTGAAAGTCTGTTCACGAGCAATCGAAGGAACGAATGTTGGTCTCATAGGTAAGGCATCCTTAATGCCTTTGTAAGCTGCCAGCTTCTCGCCAAGTATTGGAGCAGATGGTCCTGAGCTATGCACAGGAGTTGGAGACGAGGGCCTATCGCCTGTTGAAGAGGATGGCATTGGGGTTGGATAGAAATTTGGCGACGACGGGGTCCTGTCTTCGTGGATCTTAATAGGCGTAGCCGACTGTGCTGCCAAAACAGATTTCGCTGGCATGAAAGGAGGGAGTAGGCTCTCTCCCTTTCTGTTTGCGCTGAAGGATCGAACTGGTGAACTAATAGGCGAAGCAACCATGGTCTGTACACGGGCGACCTCGGCAGAGGACCCTCTATGAGCCTTCCTACCAACATCTGGAGGAGACGAGGGTGGAAACTGAACTGCGTCCATGTTGTCACGCTAATATACACGCTAACTATTCGCTTTGGGGTACTGAAAGAATCACAATTCTCTCACACGGAGGCTCTTATAATCGTGACAGTAAACACCAAGCTCGAGTAAGGATTGGCCAAACTACAATGCAATGTCCTAGCCTGGCCTCAATCGACAGATATAGGCACTTATGAGTTAACAACTGCAACGAGATTTCAAGCGAGTGAAATGTACAAGCTTAAGACGCCATGTACAGTCGTGTTGGAGTCGTGTTTAAGAATGCATGCCAATGAAATCCCGAGCCGCGTTTTTGGACCTAAATTGGCTCATGTTGATGAACAGGATGCAGGAGACATGTACTGACGTGACGCGCACACTTGAATAAAAGCTCTATATTTATAGTTTTAGGCACTATTTAAAACACTCTAAACCGCCAATATTAATATTAGAAAATGGTTTCAATTATGGCTTCATATTTCACACTCTGCTATACAATTATTTGTAGATACGAGTAAGCGTCCTGCAGCATAGCTTAATCAGAGGAAGCTAATCCAGATACGATCTACGAGTCACGTCGGTAGAGTTCAGTGCACGCGGGGCGCGTATCAGTCACGTGGTTTCCTTGGAAACACATTCCAGGCGGAGGTAAGCTGTATCAAATATTGCTAGTGACAGAAGTGCAGACCTCAGTACGACCAGAATCTGTAACAATATGGTTTGGTTTTCACGATTTGAAATATCTTCTCTGGCATGATAAAGTGTTGGGTCATCGACTTTAGAGCCGTGAATCTGTTCATGGGCATATATTTAATGGTGGCCAGTTCATCAAGACTCTGCATTAAGCTGCACATGCCAACTCTAGGTGGCGCGGCTGATATTCATTATCTTTGATTTCCTCTTTGGGAGTGCAGTCACACCCGTGCATTGATGTACGCAGAGGTGAACAACCACTCGCACCAAATATTCATTCGACTCTGTTCAACTCCTCCAATTTGGTCAGTCAGTACGCAAGACAAAAATGACTAGTAAGTGAACAAAATATGACGGTAAACAACGGGACTTGGTCTATTTCTTTGGCACGTATTCCTGGAGCATTCAGCTATTCGATATGAACGAAGGAGACGTCTTGGATAGAGATTTGAAGCAGTGAAATATTGATTCCGATGTGAATGAATCCAGTAGAAATGTCATGACAATATTGAGCAGGCGACTTATAATCACTAGTTCTGTTGGAAGGTGTTGCCATAGTAGTATACTCGGGGACAAGGGCGGGAATCAACAGAAATAGATCTTGGACCGGCATTTTACTGCTTGTTTTAGACACAGTGCTAACAATAGAGGGTACCTCAAGTTTCGGTAAGCGACACAACAAGTCGCACACTTTGTGCATCCGATGTGGTCGACGATCTTTCCACGTCCAGAAGAAGACCTGTGCCAGCTGCGGATACCCCTCTGCCAAGATCCGATCTTTCAACTGGGGTCAGAAGGCTAAGAGACGACACACTACTGGTACCGGCCGAGAGCGATACCTCAAGACCGTTTCTCGACGATTCAAGAATGGTTTCCAGACCTCTGCTTAAATTTTAAGCTCTTAAAATATGTACATTGTCGTTAATGTAAATGCTTACGATGTCTTGATTGTAGAGAACCTAAGTGCGCTTGTGCTATGATTAGCTTAGTGTTTTTATGTTATTTTTGTATTTATGCGGGATGCATTGACAGATAGATGTCGTCTCCTTCGGCAAGCGTAGTGCATTGCTCAAGGATATCTCTCGCCCGTTCTATTGTGTCAACGTTGAATCTTGGCTGCCTGTAGGCACCATGTGTGGCTTCATCAGGCTCACTTAGGGCTATTCTGGCCATAGTCACAATATTCTCGTGACCCCCATGACCGTTGAGTAGACCGTGTATAATTGTCGCGGTATCGCTGCTCAGATGCCATATGGCATGAAGTAAATAAATAGACTCGCTGATAAAGCGAACTCGGCATGTCGAGTCTGTAGGTGATTGGTACATGTCGTCGATCTCGTTAGCAACAGCCTGGACCAAGCTCGATACCAGATTGCAGTTATCGGTAATCACATTGGCACCTCGTTTGATGACAATTTGAGAAAAGATCCTCACTATTATCCGCCTTAGCCTTGTAGCTTCGTACTCGTTGATAGCTGATAATTCGTACTCCAAGTCCTGACCATTTTTAACACCGATTTCAAGATCCTTCCTGCTTGCCGATGTGAGGTCAGACGCAGTGACTTGTACACTTGGATTCATGCTGTCGGAGGCTTCGTATAGTCCAGAAAATAGAAGCATAATTGAGGGCTGAAATTTATCGCTGAGACTTCGGGTCACAATGTCCATTAGGCGTTGCTCTTCAGCAGACTGTTCGTCGATAGTTCCATGTCCAAATGCGTTGATATGACCGATGGAGTTTTCTGAAACAGAATATACAACTAATTCTGCTGCTCGGGAGACAACGTTCAGGGGATTCTGGCTTGATAATAGTTTTCTAGTAAGACCCTGGTCGATATTGCTCCAACATTGCCTTTGTAGATGGCTGTCCAGAGCACTGTACCTAGCAACACTTTCCAACACATCCAGTGCATATATCACTATCAGCCCCCGAGAACATGCATCCACTGGTAACTTAACTTGACGAAAGGAAGGTGTATCCTGGTACATTTCTCTTCGGGGCATATGAGGTAGGCATGTCTGTATTATGGCCTGTAACACCCCGACGCATCTCGTCATCAGCTCGCTGAGAACTGGAAGGTGATCAAACGTAATACAGTTGTCCAGTAAAGGTAGGAGAACTGTACATGGCTCGAGGGTGCTGTGTGACACGGCCTTCTCGATGAGGTCGAGGCATATCGTAGCAACTGCCACGGTTTTTAGCTTAGTTGATACCGCTAGACTATCCCGAATGATCGAAGACATAGTTGATGATTCCAAGTCATCGAATCCATGATATTTGTCCAAAACGTCTAATGCCAGGTGATTATTAGATCCTGGTACAACATGGCTGGAAACAAATTTGAAAAACTCCAGCTCTCGATTCGATGATATGCGAGTTTCACCACTATCATGGTGCAATTGCTCAGCAGCGTCAACATATGGTACTTCGTCATTTGCGTAGAACTCATTCGATATATCATCCATGACTGCTATCGAAGATCTCATGGGCGATATTCGCGATGGAGACCTGAGGGGGCTTATGGTCACAGTCCGGATATTTTGCTTCTTTCGCCTTGTAGGCGACTCGAATCCGTCCCGCATGCTGGCTTCAAAATCCATTGCAGCCTTTCTCTTTGATGGAGACTTTGTTGGCGTTGTCGGATTAGCCTTTGTATCGGTTTGCTTTGTCTTAGCTTTTGAAAGCTTGTACTTCAAGGCAGTATCTTGCACCTCATTGACAAGGAACTTCCGCTCGACTTCGAGCTGCTCTATTTTCTTGCGCAGTTCGTTAATTGTTTTTTCTTTTTCTTGTTGTAACTCGGTTTGGTTGGAACGAATTTGGCTCAGCTCAGCTTGGTGCTGGCTCTCCTTTTTAGTGATATTGGATCGTAAAATCGCATTTTCGCCAGTCAAAGTGTGGAGCTTGTCGGTTATCTCGTCTAGCCGTTTTATGCCATCCTTGTGTGCATCTGTTTCTTGCTTTATTTCCCGTTTGCGCTCTTTCTCCAACCTGTCCAACTCTTCATAATCAATATCATCGCTGAAATCAGGTACGTCAAACATTGCTACTCAAATAGCTCGCATACACTGATGGATAACTATCGATGTATTAATCCAGGTGTCTCACCACCAAAAAATCAAACAAAAAGTACTCCAATACAATCCAAAAGTGAAATGAGCATCCAATCTGTCTTAAACGTGAACCAAGCGAACCAGACGGTTGCTCGTATCTGTCGCGTCAATAAATCAAGCTGTACGATACCGCACATCGGTACCAACCCATACCCCGATGCTGAAAAATTGATATATTGTCCCCACCAAGAGAGTATTATACATCATAAAGATGGCTAGCAATATTGATTCGCCGTCCCTAGTGCCTGAAGCCCCAAAGGTTCTCAGCTCCAAGGACAAGAACACAAAACGGCTTATAGTAGTGCTTTCAAATGCATGCCTCGAGACCTATAAGATTTCATCCAGTGGTGGAGACCGATATGCTCTGTTGAACTGCGACGACCATCAAGGACTCTTGAAGAAGATGAACAGAGATATCGCAGACACTCGACCAGATATCACACATCAGGTAAGTTAAATCGTAGAGAGGTCCAGTGGAGTCACCATCTGATGACCTACAATCACTGAAGCTTCTCTATAGTCGGTAGTGACAGGGACTTTGAATTGCTGGCACTTGCAAGTATGATCTTATCTAAGACCAAATACTGAAGAGTGTATTTTAAAGTTGTTGGTTGGGGTTGCGAAACAGCAGATTGAAGAAAATGCTTCTAGCCTCGAAATGAAAGTGATTTTTAAACTAACTGAAGTGCCTATTGACCCTTCTTGACTCTCCCATAAATAAGGCTGGAAAGCTGCAGGTTTACATACAAACTGCTAGAGGAGTCCTCATCGAAGTCAACCCTAGCGTTCGAATCCCACGTACATTCAAGCGATTCTCGGGACTAATGGTACAGCTATTGCATCGACTTTCTATTCGAAGCGTCAACTCCGAAGAAAAGCTTCTCAAAGTGATCAAGAACCCTATAACAGACCATCTTCCAACAAAATGTCGAAAGATCACTCTTAGTTTCGATTCCCCTGTTCAGAGAGTTCAGGACTTTGTTCATAAACTAGACGAGGATGAGAGCATATGTGTATTTGTTGGTGCCATGGCCAAAGGTAAGGACAACTTTGCTGATGAGTTTGTCGACGAAAAGATCGGTGTTTCCAACTACCCTCTGTCGGCTTCAGTTGCTTGTAGCAAGTTTTGTCATGGCTGCGAGGACGCTTGGGATATTATGTAGCATGTATTTTAATGATCTTCTCTGCATGCACCTTTATTTTGCATGCGACGAAAGTGCCTGGAAACCGACGTATAATCGAAAGCCGCCGTAGTCGTTATGGCAATGCTAGAGCTAACTAATGCACAGCTGCGGCCGAATACTACTCGCTACTCCGATGCCGCGCTTTAAACTGCTTGCTGATCTTATAACTGCAAAGTTCAAGTGCCAATCAGCAGCGTAGATGTAGTACACAATCGATAACTTCAACTATTATATTCCAAACGAACTCAATTACAAATTCTGCTGTCGGAAGACCACCAACTTTTTGCAACCGAGGTGGTAACTCGTGCTATCTACTAGCCCTCACTAGCTTCGCAGGCAAGTCCATATTAAGGGGCTAGCCACCGTTACCCTACTTACCCGACTGGCGCTTATATGGATTGCAGCCCGCACAACCTCCTGCCTCTTTCCCTCCTGTCCAAACCTCCTTGGCTCAAATTTGCCTAACAACCGGGCGTAACAACCAGTCAACCAACCAAAACTCGCCGCTACACGGTAACAACGGATACCATCCAAAGTAACAAGCGAGGTATTTTCCGACAGAAAACACCTACCAGTTTATCTTTGGAACAGTTCGAGCTGCTGATAGTGGTCTGACAGAGTTTGTTGTCTATTTTGCGTGGTTTTTGTTTATCGGCCTTTCAGCTTTTTTACGGTGACTCGAGCGAGCGCTTGCTTGTTGCCTCCTTTTTTTTTTGCCACCGTGGTAGTTGCTGAGCCGCTTCCATAAGCTTCTATTCTACCAATCGGGGTACCTTCCCAGTCGCCACTCTCTCGAGTAACCTTAACTGGTGCTGCGGCTATTCTCTTAACGAGAAGACGGGATAAGGGTTTACTTTAGCAGACCCTTTGAAAATTTTGCAGTTGCATCTGGTGTTTCCACAACAACCACATGGCGCTGGTTCATGGCAATCAGTCGGCACGAGCTGTGCCGCAGGCCATACCTGTAAACAGCAGCAGCGGACAGTTTCTTAAGAAGCGTCTGCTCTGCAAGCCATCGAGCAGTCCGGCTAAACATCGCCGACTGACTCCGGCTAACTCGTTGTCCGACGACGATGAAGACGATGACGACGAGTTTTTTGGAATCCCTTCCACCAAGGTCCGTTCCACTGCTCCACTGTCGCCTCCTCAGATAAGTTATCTGACATCTGATGCAGATGATGATAGCGCTTCTGAGGATGAAGGCAGAAGAATTAGGTTCCAGCAGGGGCTTCGCACTAGAACCCCTTCTATGAGCTATCTTTCGCCTACTGGAGCTCGACGAATGTCGATGGTCGGGGGACGTCGAATGTCTTTAGCCGCATCTGGTTATCAGAGTGCTGCGCTACATGGACATCGTCGAAGAAAGTCGTTTGCTGTTCCTGAAGGTGATAAAGAGGCTAGACAAAGATGCTTTGACTACCTTGTTTCCGCCATTGATCAGGTATGGGCTGAGTACTGTGACTGCACGTCGTTTGCTGAGTCGGAAATGTATAACGACGAAGATGTCGTCTATCCTTGCTCGCCAGTAAGCATGTGCGGTGACGAGAACGAAAGCGATGATTCTTTCAAGGACTCCAACAGCAATGTTAAGAAACATCAAAGAGCTGGATCTCAGTCGGCCTCGCTGCAGCCTAGAAGTGTCAGATTGATGAATTTGAAAAAGAGACTTCTCAATGCAAAGTACTTTTTTGTCGATCTGGTCGATGCTAATGATTTGGACAAGTCTGGTCAATTCTGGCAGAGATGGGATTTAGTCAAGTACGCTGCTATTGAAGTTGTCGAAGAGGATGAAGAAGATGATGTCATCGAAGAGGTTATTGATAGTCTCGAAAAAGGTAGATTCTACCGATGAAACGTATGAATTATGAAAACCGGTGCCGCAGGTACCTATTTAAGTGGTATATAGATCCATAATATTATTTATTTATTATTCATGATATGTGCAATAATGACGTACGAAGGTCCTAATATCCACAACAACGATGATATTATTAAACAATGAATAAGTTAAAACATTACAAATATTAAAAACCACTTAATCTTCTGGCGAATATCGACCCTCTTCGAGTTCGGCAATCTTGTCTGCCGAATCACCAACTGACTTGACTGTACTGTCCTTTATCTTGTCCCAGTACTCCCAGAACATATGGGCCTTTTTGGACACAAACTTGCCCTCGGAAGACTCTACCAGGTCAATAATGTTGTTGATGACCCTGAGTTCGTTTCGAAGTAGCGATGCTTCGTCCTCACCAGTTGGCGCTCCCGGAACAACCTCTGGCTCGGGCAAGTCGTCCGCTTTCTTCTGCATTTTCGCTGATGCTTCCTTCAAATACTCATAGCAACGCTTTTGTGCATGTACATCCGAAGGAGGGACGAATCCTGCTCTAAAGCCTAACTTCTCAAGGAGCCCCATATTGTTATATCAAGACAAGTTCGTTCTTATCAGCCGAAAGCTAAAAGGGCACAATGGCTGGGCGATGTACCCTAATACAGACCTGCCATCTTTATTTGCTAGCATAGTGCAGATCAGGTAAACCGACACAAGACAACAAGACGAACCGTGGACACTCTCGATGTTGGCTGCTTGTTCTATCAAACCTTTTAGAAGAGAATAAATATACTAATTCGTTTCATACAGGGTAGAGCGATAGCGCATTTCACTTCAAAGTATATATACAAGAAACTCCTGTTTAGCATAACGGTCCAGTAGTCTGCTCAAGCGAATAATACGAAGTCGCTTGGAATATTTGTATTCACCGGTATAGTCGTGAAATAATAGATGCTTTCAGACACCACTACTGCTTTTGTCACAATCTAGATCCGTCACCAGCTTTGGGAACATTCGGATTAAGGTGTGCGGGGTAGTTCCGTTTTTGGTTAGCCCTACTGGATAAGCCCCTCATCGCGACGTCATGGGCCTTGCCAGCATAATTACCAGGTAATACATCCAAGAATAGACACATAGCAGTTACCAGGCCAGGCTTCATGAAGCCTTTTTAAAAATTGCATTTCGAATCTGTGGAATCACTCTTCTGTATTTCATAGACTGTTCTCTTTGCCACCGTTAGGTTGAAGCGCGTCGTCTCCCCCTGAACTGCATACTTCTGGCCCACCGAAATCTGGCCATGTCAGACTTAAATTTGAATGAGCAAGACGTACAGTCGCCTCCTTCTAAAGGGAACCGACCGACAATGAATCGGTCATATACTGATAACAGCTTGATACGGCGGCCTCATAACGAATCTACTTCCAACGGCGATTCAGTCAATAATCCTGATGACATCGACGAAGAGGATTCAAACATTTACCTTACAGCCAAACCGAATTTTGCTTCAAACGAAAGTACGCCTCTTATCAAAAGGCGTCGAAAAGGCAAGCTTCGTTCGAAATCATCTCTTCGTGACATGGCGTCAGCAAGTATCAGCTCGTTTCTAGGAGCAAGGAATACGAGCCAAGAGCATTTACTGCCTAGTTCTCCTTCAGTGTCTTTCTACAACTTGCGAACCCCGAGGATCGCATTGCCTAGAGAGGACCAAGCAGGCGTGTCTCAGGAGTATGGTGCAATCAGGACGCCTTTACGATCGACAGATACTTTGAGTTCTCTGGGAGATCATGCATTAGAACCAAGCAGCAAACAGCCTAAGACCTTTTATGACGATTTCACCACTGTTGACTGGGTACATGACTCTGTACTAGAATCCTCCAGGAGGAAGTATTTGCAAGCACTACCGGGATTCAGAGGAAAGCTGATTAGATTGTACGATGCTGTACAGGGATGGCTGTTGATCACAATAGTTGCCTTCGTATTTGCCATGATTGCATATGCTATAGACGCTTGCGAGAGTATTCTATCTGATTTGAGACATGGATATTGTTCTACTAATTGGTTCACGCGGGAAAGTTTGTGCTGTCCTCGCTCTGAGAACTTTGGCGACTGTCCTGCATGGATACCTTGGTCTCAGTACCATGGAATACATATAAACGACAACATTGCCGTTGATTTCATTGCATACATGGGATTCACTATTGTGTTTGCTATGGTATCTGTGACACTGACTCTCCGTACAAAAACTGCATTGCCTTCCAATGCTGATGGCAGATCAAGTGCCAATATGGAAACGAAAAGGTCTCCTCATGCTAATACAGGGTCATCAGAAAGTAGCGTCACTTCTAGCCGAGGTACTCCAACCGTTGTGTCAGATGGGGAAAAAGTTGCAGAACCTAGGAGGATAATTTATGCCGGAACAGGAAGCGGAGTAGCTGAAGTCAAGACTATTCTTTCTGGGTTTATTATTCGACGATTTCTAGGCACATATACTCTGATAAATAAATCAATAGCGTTGGTGTTTGCCATATCTTCAGGATTGAGTGTTGGGAAAGAGGGCCCTTATGTCCATTTAGCAACTTGTGTGGGTAACATATCATGTCGACTTTTCAGAAAGTTCAGCGAAAATGACATCAAAAGAAGACAAATACTATCTGCTGCTGCTAGTGCAGGAGTAGCATTAGCATTTGGAAGTCCACTTGGTGGAGTTCTTTTCAGTTTGGAAGAGGTTAGTTACTATTTCCTTCCTCACCACCTTTTTAGAATTTTCTTTTGTGCTATGATTTCAGCTCTGTTTCTCAAATTTATGGATCCTTATAAAACGGGGAAAATCGTACTTTTTGAGGTCACTTATCCCAAAGACTGGCAGTTTTGGGTAGGTATCGACATTTGTGATAGGAAACTAACTTTAGGAACTTGGAAATTTCATCTTCATTGGAATCTGCGGTGGCTTGTTTGGTGCTGCGTTTTGCAACTTCACTTTGTGGTGGGGAAAGACCTTCCGTTCATCTAGAATCATTAAGCATAATCCAGTCCTGGAGGTATTTTTGATCGCATTAGTTACTGGACTTGTGACTTTTTTCAATCCTTACACATCTAAGTCAGTTTCTGAACTGCTATTGGATTTAGCAAGCCCTTGTAATGACGAAGGAAAGAGCTTGGTTTTGTGCCCTTCAGAGCCATCGCGGATACCGGGACTACTTGCATCGCTAGGATACGCATTGATAATTAAAGTTATACTAACATCGGTGACTTTCGGCATAAAGGTCCCAGCTGGCATCTATGTGCCTTCCATGGTTATTGGCGCACTCTTTGGAAGAATGGTTGGATTGACGTTACAGTATGCTGAGCATCTAAATCCTGATATCTTTTCTGGATATAGCTTAGACAGTGTTATTGTGTCTGGTACTTATGCGATGGCTGGCGCGGGTGCCTTTTTAGCAGGTGTCACTAGAATGAACGTCACCTTAGCAATTATTTTGTTTGAGATTACTGGCTCCTATGACCACGTGCTTCCATTCTCTATTGCAATCTTGGTTGCAAATTGGGTAGCTAACGCAATTGAACCCGAGAGCCTTTATGAACTTCTGCTTACGCGGAACAACTTTCCGTACTTGGATAATAGACGCACTCGAGTATTCGATTCATCGTTGGCAGATATATTCACCAAAGTCTCAAAAGATGAATTTATCGATATATCGGATTCATTTTATGTGTCGTCCAGCAAGCTTCGTGGAATAGCTGCAAAACTTATTTCGCAAGGTAATTTTGATGGATGTCTTCCGCTTCTTCAAGGTAGAAATGTTGTTGGCTTGATCTCTGTGCCACAGCTGGAGTTTGCTTTAGACAGACTTCAGGAGCATTGCAATGTTGTTGGCATTGTGGATGCAGTTCCATGCAAGCTTTCCGTCAAAGACGAGGATATAAGCAAATTTTACCATTTCTATTCAAGTACCCGGGATACACAAGCCAGTACTGACTACTTTGGCTACGAAAGCGAACCGGCTGGAGGACGGTTTGATTTCGACCCCAATTTGCGAGCAATTTCCGATTTCACTAAATACATAGATCGAGCTCCTATAACGATGGATCTACATTCACCTCTAGCATTGGTCGATATGATGTTTACCAAAGTTGGCACAAGAATGGTTTGTGTCTCTGAGAATGGAAGGTTTGTTGGTACTCTCCATCGCAAGAAGTTTATTGATTTCGTGAACGTTAGTATGTCACGCGGTGGTGACTAACAGAATACAAATATACTCAGCCATTTAAATGAAGTAATCCTGATATATTACATATGTATTATGTAGCTATTACCTTCGGCAGCCCCAGCCAGAAGATTCTTGATCCAATAACGGCAAAGAGGCTCCCAAGCACCACCCAAGCTCTCTGTCTTGGATCTTTTTGGCAATCTTAACTTCTCGTCCAGCTGGGATATCATAACCAGTGTGAAGCAAGGACACCATGAAGTTCAAGTCTTCGCACCACTGAGGCTTCTCCTTCAATGCGTCTACCGCTCCATTAAAAGCACTAAAAGAATCATAAGCTTCAGCGCCTCTGCAGACTTTGTTGGTTAGGTCCTTTAGTTCGTCAACAGAAAAGGATGAAGGCATGCCAAGAGGGAAGGTCCTATCGTAAAAAAAGGAGATGACGTAAAGATCGCTGTCACGAGGATACGATGATACCAGAGACGGTTGATGAACACCATTGAATGAGCACGGTCCAAGGCTACATTCAAGATCTTTGTTTAACAACGTCTCAGCGAGAGATCTGCACTGAAGCTCGGAATGTTCCTTGGGTCCCACCATTTTAACCTTGTATTCCTTGGATACTTCGCTGTACTCTGTGGGAACTTTAACCGGTACTTGGGATACAACACTACCAGGAGGCAGACAAGGGTTGACAATCGTGGTGAGATCTGGCCCCTCAGAAACTGTCTTACCACCCTTAATGTAATTTGAGACAATGAGACTATCAAGGTTCTCTCTTGCTGCGTTAAGCCCATAGCTGAGATGCGAGTGTTGGTAAAGTGTGAAATCTCGACCACCAAAAGAAAGCTCGTATTTATGATCTCCTTCGGGCATTACTTCGCCAGGAACTTGGTATGTGGGCTCAAACACTATCTGCGTGGATCCACCTCCCAAATCAAACACTGCAGCAGTAGCCTTTTGTTCACTAGAGCCAATGTTGCCGAGAAGGTAGTTTATAGTGATCCACGCGTAGACACCCTCATCCCGGCCATCCATAACCGACACACCATCTCCAGGGACAACAGCAAAAGGATAGTTGGTCTCCAGTCGATTCCTCACCGCATCTAAGATTCGTTGGGCTTTTTCTTCACCCTTGAGTCGCAAACCCGCCGTTGCTTTGACGGCTACAGGGGTACAAGCTCTGCTATCTTCTGGGACACTTTCTACAGCCAGATCCAAGAGCTGATCTAAAGACTTAGCAGCGGCCTCAGCGTCGCTATCGTAATACGACAGACCAGGCTCTATCATCTTGAACACCTCATCAAGAAGCTTTGGCACTGCTTGGCAGTTGTTAAACTTGTAAACATGGACTCGCGATCCAGATGATCCAGCATCTATGATGACCGCGTATTGGGTCACGGGCTTTTTGCCATCGTACGAGGTCGTACAGGAAAGTGGATCAGAGTTCTTCGCTCCTCCTGACGCAACATTACTGAGAGTAGTCTTAGGACTGCTCGATGACGACAACAAAAAAATACAAACCGTGAAGAGCAAACATGCAGCTCCCAAAGTTCGAGCCAGTCTTGTGGAAACGAACGATGGCATTTTTATTGCAAGTGAATGTGGTGAAGCAGAGTGTCGGGAAGGTTTCTCAAACGGATCGTCTGTAAGCATCCCACTGCCAGCGCCGCGACTGGGACCTTGGTTTGACGCGCCGAAAAGATTAAATCTACGAGACGGTTGCCAATTATTTGCCATCAATCAATAGCAAAAGTGTTGACAAGAAAGTTTTTTTCAATCTTTCCACCGCTGATAATCAGTCGCCAAGAACAGCAATTACTATATATTTATTTATAGGCGCGCACAAGCCGCCATGCAGCATGAATAAATGTCATAATACCGATTGATGTACCGGGGTAAACACGATATCTAAACGTCATCGAAAAGACATGCTCGAACTCGAATCAATGAATCCAACTCTTTAGCAAACTCTCGAAGAATATAAATATTGCCGAATAGCTGTAAAACAGACGTCGATGTTCCCTCCGATGGAGCTACAAGCTCCACTTGCGGGGCAGGATCTTTGACGTCTAAGTCAAAAGGATTCAGAGCTTCGCTCTCAGGTCTGTGACTGACACCTGAATTTGAGTTTCCGAATAGCAAAACTGCTGGGTCATCGGGTGATCTCTGTCTGTGTAAATGCGAAATACGTCTCGGAGTTGTTCCCAGCTGGTCTGTTACAACTGGCTCAATGCTATTCTTCCTGCGACGAGTTGGTGTTAGAAGCAAATTACTATCGTCACCCCCAAAGTCGCTGTCGTCATCATAATTCCCATCAACTGTTATATGCTCCGTTTGTCCACCACGATCGTCGAACGGGCTAAATGCATCTGTCAAGCTGTCACCGACATTCATATTTCGTTCGAATTCTTTCAATCCTTCTTCAAACCTGTCTATACGAACACTATAATGCTGAAATTGGAATGCCAACTCTTGAATGCTCCCAAGCACTGGTGATAAGTTCAAATTTGAAGTGGCCTCTGACAATGGTTCTAGCAGCCAACCACCCGCAGCGCACAAAGGATTACAGCCAATATCGATGAACAAGCCAGTCAAAGCCAAATTGACTTCTACTGAGTTTGCGTAAAAAGATTGAAGCAAATGAATCAGACAGCCGAGCAGTTTGTCATCACTAGCAAACTGGTGAAATCTAGTTGACACGTTTGCAAACGTCAAAAACGAAATCTGCTGGTCAAGATACCTCTTTCTCTCTTCAGGCAAGAGTGCCAATGTATGTGACGGTTTGAGAAATGGATTCGACAGCATTTTGACCTCCTGATCGAAATCATACGATAAGCCAGAATCATTTATAGCATGAAGATCTTGGATTATAGTTTGTAGGGCTCGAAGTTGACTGGAAACAGCATTATGACCCGTAGACACTCCATTGCAAGTTGGTTCAAACCCATCAGTAGAAGTCACAGTTAGAACCTTATTGACCATATAGGGATAATATTTTCTAACCAGCGTCGAGAGAAGCTGCAGCATCGCCACTAACACATCGCTGTTTTCACAATCCAAGCACTGCAGTCCTATATCTCTTAGGCTCAGGAGACCGTGGCCATCATCGGTGTGATATATACTATTGTCTGTGGCATGTCTTTCCAATTCGCTAAGCATCTGTGCACTGTTTCTTGGAAGACTGATTCCTACGAAATAGCAGACGATCATCTGGCTCAGCTCATTATGTTCCAGCGATTCTAGGATCAATCGAAGAATAGCTATATGAGACGCGGAATAGTCTCCTTTGTCATCTGTGCTGCCAACTACCGAAGGGTACAGCACCTGGCGTACAAAGAGGACATCAAAGTGACTTAACAGCGAATCTCTTAATTGAGACGAGCGACAATCAGTCAAAATGTCCTGCCAAAATAGTAGATAGAGCAGAAAATTATTCATATTCTTTTTCGAGTCGGCAGCATCCTCAGGGAAAAATGCGGTCTCGGAAGAGGCCTTGGTGACATCATCAGTTACAGAAACAATGGCCGGTTTTTCGGGCCTGATTTCTGATAAATATGTAAAGCTTCGAGTCAACTGGCTATATAGTGCTCCAAGTCCAGAAGATAAGAGACTACAGAGATCGCTTCGTAAGATCCACGCTTGAAATTGGGGTGACGACGATATTACGTCCACCAGATACAACAATCCAGTCCTAGAAAACTCGCCAATTCTGTCCTCATAGTATACATGGTCCAACAAAAGGTAAAACAGAGGGAAAGAATCTCTTACTGAGCGGTCATGTCCTGTGGACTGCACTGAATCAAACCACACCGTTATACTGTTTGGTCGCGCTTTCACTTTAGATGCAATAATAAATAGAAGTTCCGTGAAGTCCTCCTCAGATTTTTGGTTGAACACACGGCGAGATACCATCGAGGTCAGAAACCTACTTGTGAATCTTATAAGTGGACGTTCGTTGAACACCAATTCCTGCTCGAAAAGGGCTCGAAACATGTAACACAGCTCGCTTATGATGCTGACATCAAACTCATTGATCTTAGCACAGAACACGTCAATACAAGTCTGGGTTAAAAAGTAAGATGCGCAAACATTCTTATCACCGGACCCAAAACGCCCTTCTTCTGCAAATATGTCAGTCAACGTCTTTATGGCTTGTACAAACACCAGCTCATCGTCGTGAGCTTCAAACTTCACAATGGCGTCACAAGCCTGCTTAGTGAGATTAAATCGTTTGCGAGGGTCCGATACCGCAGATTTAGCGGGCTTCAAAATCGAGGGTGCCCTTGGACCCCGCTTAATGCGGTTCCAGAGCGGTTCCATTAATCTACCTGAATGCTGAGGGCCAAGGCGTAACTCAAAGATTGAAATTAGGGAGATGCATGCATAGTACCGCATGCAGGTGGACGACCTTTTGATGAGGGTAAAGTCAAGGTCATTGCTCTTCTAGATAAATCCATTCTTGATAGGTATCAATTATAAGAAAGAAGATAAACTATTGGAATGACCAATGAAGTGCTGAATTCACCCCTGGAATTATCTTTAGCTGCCAGTCCAGATCCAACAGCTGATAACCTTGCTCTATCTGTTTATATCAATTGTGCATATAGGTGCAGGAAAGTTCCAGCTACCCCTGAAAAAATAAGTAACAAGCCAGCAGAACAGAAAACCTGCTGTCTACATTACAAATAAACAACTAAATAGCAGTATCAAGAAAGATGCGATAGTAATTGCAGTGGTCCCGACGCAGAACTGATACTGATAGTCCAGCACAAGCCAAGCTTTGAATGCAATGCAATGCATACACCCCCTTGATATGGCACTGATAAATATAGGCTATTTTTCTCAACGCTCTCCAGGTAGCAAGTAACACCACTTTAAATAAGGTGCTCATTTGCGAGAAAAAAGTAGTTTTTTTGCATGATGTCTGATGGTGCATATCTTAAATCATGGGTGGATCCTGATACTTCAAACAGCTCTGTATCTACGACGTCCAGACATCAGATTGGCACTTCGATAACAGACATGTCATCATCGCCAATGGCGGGTGGTAAACAGTGGCAGTACTCAGAAGTCAGGGTCTTTGAGGAATTGAAAGAAAATGAGCTCAATGTTCACAACTTTGGTAATGATTATAATGATCACTTTATTCACTCAGGCACCTTTCCTCAATCCCAAGTGACAAACATCGAAGATCCCCTGATCGGATATCCTCGATTGCAAAAGCTGCATCGCTTGAAGCAGGTGCACAATTTAAAGCATTCACGGCTTCCCTTGGGAGCCAAAATCGACCCTTTGGATATGGGCCGTACTTTGAATTCTTGGGCTGGTGATGGCGTCAACTTCGATGTTATCATGGTCAATGGTTGCACCGACAATCCTGTGGATTTTCAGAAACTCGAATCTCTTCCCATAGGAAAGATTTCTCCTCGTCCAAGCCTGCTGTATTTGTGGGTTCCCAGTCAGGCCTTGGAAGAAGGTAGACGAGTATTGGAAAAGTGGGGATTTCGGCGCAGCGAAGATATCGTATTTTTTTGCCGGGACCAGTCGTCAGTCTTTTTCCCTCGACGACTGGCTCTATCCACTGAAGATTGCATTATTAAGACTACCTGGCATTGTTTGATGGGATTGAAAGGCACCCTTCGACGTAGCGACGATTTCGACCTCATTAACTGCAACGTCGATACCGACGTCATTATTGAGAAAGAAAACGAAGTCCCAGGAGTCGTTCCAGAGAGGATCTACAGTATCATTGAGAACTTCTCGCTAATGACTCGTCGACTCCACATTGTACCGTCATTTACTAATCTGGACCAGCCAGTTCGCTTGAGACCTGGCTGGGTCATAGTGAGCCCAGATGTGCTACTCGACAACTTCAACAGCAATTTGTGGACCAGCTACAAATCTACAAATGGCCATCGAGTGCCAGTAGACGCTGAGATCGACAATCTACGACCCAAAACTCCACCTCATTCAAAGAGAAGAAACTAATCCTTGCATCTATATTTATATATATGTCCCAATCTAAATTCTCTCAGCATCAGTAGGTTTCTTTTTTGCTGTAGGCTCAATCTTATGATAGATAAAACGTCATGACTCGACATAATAAACCCATCGACTTCTTCTTACTTGAGAGGATAAGAACGAGGAGTCTCACTTGCGACAGCTCGCTACTTACTCATCAAGCCACTTGTTGCCATTAGCAGGCTGGGGAACCTGGAGGCCAAACTGTCTGGGAATGTCCTCAACTCGGTGCTTGGAGTTGAGGTTCTTTCTCAAGACAATCTGGAAACAGGTGGCAGAACCCTGTCGAGAAATGATGACAGAGCTAGCCAAGAAGAACTCCCAAATTCGGAACCACTTCTTGCCATACTTGGCCTCAACCTTCTCCTTGTTGCCCATCCAGTTTCGGTACCAGTGCCACAGGGTGGCAGAGTAGTGGACACCAATGGTATCAGTACTCGCAATCTCAAATCCGGCGCCTTCCAACTTGTCGATCACCCATCCAAGAGGAGTGGATGCGTCAGCACCAGGGAAAACGTACTTGTTCATGAAAAGACCCCAGATAAGATCCTCGTATTGCCAGAACTTTCGGATACCAGCATACTGGAGGAAAAAGACACCATCGTCATCCAGCATGTCGTAGACCTGAGAAAGGAACTTGCCAAAGTTTCTCACACCAACGTGCTCAGCCATCTCCAAACAGGTAATCTTGTCATACTTGGAAGCAGGAACAGGAGTGTCTCTGTAGTCAAGGCACAAAATTCGGCTCTGAGACTCAGGAATGCCATCTTTCTTCAAGTTGGAGTTTCCCCATGCGGTCTGGTTTCGTCCCAAAGTAATACCGGTGGTCTCGGAGCCATACTGAGTAGATGCGTATCGAGCCAAAGTACCCCATCCGCAGCCCAAGTCGAGATGCTTTTCACCCTTTTTAAGGCCAATCTTCTCACAAACAACTCGGAGCTTATTGTCTTGCATCTCCTCAAGAGTCTCCTCTCTGTTGATGTCTGAAATAATACCAGAGGTATAGATCATTCGAGGGCCAAGGAACCACGAATAAAAGTCATCACCACGATCATAGTGGTCTCGCACCTGCTCCTCGTCCTGAGATCGAGAGTGCATGATCACCTCAGGAATCATACCAGTAAGGAAGAACTTGAACAGAGAGAAAGTGAACCTGTAGCTGGCCCAATCATGTCTCCACTCCATCACCTCAAGGGCATCACCCTTGAAAGACACCTTGTTGTCAAAGTACAGCTCATGGAATGTCTCCCATGGGATCTTGTTGGAACCCTTGTACTTGTTAGCAAGGGCAGGCTCGTGGAACTCCAAGTAGTGCTCCACCCCTCGGTTGGGCAGCTTGGCCTTCTCATTGAGCCGTGGTGAAAACGTAGAGGCAAAATACCAATATCCAACAAGGATGGGGATAAAGAAAATAGCAACAAACAAGCTGTAAATCAAGAATCCACCTCCAATCTTCCACTTGAAATAATATGGAACTCCAAGAAGAAGACCAATCAAAGTGAGGTTGGAAAAATGCTTAGAAGAGGGGCCCTCCGCCACCAAAATACCGTTTTTAATAGCCGGGTACTATATGTTAGAATACCAAACTATAGTCGACGCTCAAATAGCGGTTCAATTGAGGGTCTCAGGCCATTGAGACGATGCATTGCGCAGTCCAGACATACGGCGACAGGTACATCCGGCCGGCTAACACCCACGTCAATTCGCAGCTTCCAAATTTGAACCCACTGAACAAGAATACTTACGGCAGTTGTCTTCACTCCATACTCATCTGAAGCCGGCGGTTGTGGCGCCGCCTTAGGGGTCTTAATGAACTCAATTGACATGTCGTCAGTAGTTAACTTGTCAAGTGCCACGTAGAGGGTTGGGTGCCAGACGAAGCTGCACCGCACATCTTGCCAGACGCGTTTTGCAAGGACCTACACCCAAATGTGCAGGGTGGGCGCGTGCCGGACGCGGGCGACGAATCACATTGACAGGAAATCAATTAGAAGCACTTGGCGGCGCAACGCAATTGTAATTGTCTGTAGCAGTGCAAGGTACTGTCAATATAGCGACACCCGCCATGAAATTGCCGAGAATTGGGTTGGTTGCCCGATTCACTCAGCGAACTGCCTGCGATAGCCGTGAATAGCAGCTATTGGGTCCCATGATGGCACAGCAGGGGTCTTATCTCCGATATCGCCGACCCCTACCTCTACCCGTGCCCGGAAAAATTTTCCGCCCTTACCTTGGCATCTCTCAGCGCCACTGCCCAATTAGGATAAGGTTAAAATTGAAACGGTGGATTTGTGCTTCCTAACATTCACTTTATGTTCCTTAATTTATAAAAAAAATAACCAAAACCAGTTATTATTTATAAAAAAACATTGAAAAAGGAATAGCAATATGACTGACATCACTTCGAAGATGCAGAACCTTTCTGTCGGCGAATCTGGCAGCGGGTCTGACCAGCAAGCAGCTCCTCAAAAGAAGCTATACGTTCCTCCTCACCGAACTCGAGAGGTGGCCTCATCTGGGGCCGGAGGAGCTGCAAACGGTGGATCCAACTACCGACGAGGTGGATCCGCTGGTGGCTATGGCGGCCGGGGAGGCTATGACCGTGGTGGATATGACCGTGGCGGATATGATCGTGGTGGATTTGACCGAGGAGGAGGATATGGTTATGGACGGTCCGGTGGTTATGGTGGCCGTGGCGACCGAGGTGGCTATGGAGGCTCGTCCACTCGAGACAGAGGCAACCGTGGACGGTTCGTCGATGGTAAGCACATTCCTGCTCCTCAGAACGACCGACTCGAGCTCGAGCTTTTCGGTACTGCCGACGATGCCAAATTCCAGTCTACTGGTATTAACTTCGACAACTACGACGATATTCCTGTCGAGGCCACTGGTAACGAGGTCCCCGACCCTATCAGCTCGTTCGAGACCCCTCCCCTTGAGGAAGTCTTGGTTTCCAACATTATGTTGGCTCGTTACACCAAGCCTACTCCTGTGCAAAAGTACTCTGTGCCTATTGTTGCTGCCGGCCGTGATTTGATGGCTTGTGCCCAGACTGGTTCCGGAAAGACTGGTGGTTTCTTGTTCCCCATTTTGTCTCAGTCGTTCTTGAACGGTCCTACCCCTATTCCTGAGCGAACCAACAACAGCTATATTCGAAAGGCGTTCCCCACTTCTTTGATCCTGGCTCCTACTCGAGAGTTGGTATCCCAGATCTTTGAAGAAGCACGAAAGTTTGCTTACCGATCATGGGTACGACCCTGTGTGGTCTATGGAGGTGCTGACATTGGAGCTCAGTTGAAGCAGATTGAGCAAGGCTGCGATTTGCTTGTCGCCACTCCTGGACGTTTGGTGGATCTGCTTGAGCGAGGCCGTATCTCTTTGGCCAACATCAAGTATTTGGTGCTGGACGAGGCCGACCGAATGCTTGATATGGGTTTCGAGCCCCAGATTCGACGAATCGTTGAGGGAGAGAACATGCCTGGTGTTGAAGACCGTCAGACACTCATGTTCAGTGCCACCTTCCCTAGGGACATTCAGATGCTTGCACGAGATTTCCTGAAGGACTACATCTTCTTGTCTGTAGGACGAGTTGGATCCACCTCTGAGAACATTACTCAGCACATTGAATACGTTGAGGATGAAGACAAAAAGTCAGTGCTGCTTGACATTTTGTCTTCTGGTGACCAGGGTTTGATTTTGATTTTTGTTGAGACCAAGCGAATGGCTGACAACTTGTGTGACTTCTTGTTGTCTCAGAACTTTGCTGCGACCTCCATTCACGGAGATCGAACTCAGCGAGAGCGAGAGCGAGCCCTTGAGACCTTCCGAACTGGACGATCTCCTATCATGGTGGCAACTGCAGTTGCTGCTCGAGGTCTTGATATCCCCAACGTCAAGCACGTTATCAACTATGACTTGCCCACTGACATTGACGACTACGTTCACCGAATTGGTCGAACTGGTCGTGCCGGTAATGTCGGTGTTGCCACTGCCTTTTTCAACCGAGGCAACCGTGGTGTTGTGCGAGAGCTTGTTGATATTTTGAAGGAGGCTAACCAGGAGATTCCTTCGTTCTTGGAAACCATCTCTCGAGAGAATGGTTACGGCCGAGGAGGTCGTGGCGGTGGCCGAGGAGGATCCTCTCGATCTATGGGATCAAGGGACTTCCGACGACAAGGCAACGGTGGCGGCTTTGGTGGTGGTCGAGACCATTTCGACTCTGGCCGAAGCGGCTATGGTGGCTCCAGCGGCGGCAGCGGTGGCTACAATAACTATGGAAACAGCTATGGAAATGGTGGCGGTTACGGTAACCAGGATTCTCAGAATTCCTGGTGGTAACCTCTAAAACAAAGTAAATATGGGTTACGACTCTATCTCTAGAAGATTTGATGAATTGCATTAAGAAACGAAACTTGAAAAGGAAAGGTTTGCTGGCTCAATGCCACGAGTGAACCAATGTGTTTTTCGATGATTATTTGTTTGTTTGTTATGAATGTATCTGTTTTGACTGTTTGTTGAGCGGATGCTTGAGTGGTTTTGTTTCATGATGCGATGGGTTTCATTTTTTGTATTATGCCTTTGGCGGTGAAGTTATTTATTTATTGATCAAGACGCTAAGGTGGAGGAATGAATAGAAAGAGCGCTTGAGTCCCGAAGGTGGATAGAAAAGGGAACCGGAGAGATAGAGGATGTGTTTATTGTTAGTATATCGAATAACTATTTCAGTATAATTGTGAGTGCATTGTAGTATCAGACCTTTGTTTGTTCGTATCCAAATGTAAGCTTTGAAAGCATAGATTTTTTTCTTATAGACATATTGTTAGACAATAAATATTTGTCATAGTTATCTTCATAGACCAGTATTACAGGGGATGTACCAACCAACTACATACACTACAATTTTTTTGAACAGACCAAATTCTCTTTTTTAATTACATCTAGTATCGAGCCTTGGCAGAAGAAGCAATGTCATGGTAAACATCAAGAGGGGAAGCCTCAAGAGCAGTCTCCTTCCACAAGTCAGGGGTCAAGAAACCGTATGTGTTACCAATGGCAGCGAAAGCGGCCTTGAGGGTGTTCTCAATAGTTCGGGTAGATCCAGAGGCAGAAGTGTAAGCGTCCTCAACACCACCGAGCTGGAGGAGCTTCTTAACAGCGGGAGAAGCAACGACACCAGAACCTCGGGGAGCGGGAACAAGTCGCACAGTGACGGAACCACACTTTCCAGTAACCTTGGTAGCCAAGGAGTGGGGCTGTCCAAGAGAAGATCCCCAGTATCCTCGTCGGACAGGGATGATAGAAAGCTTGGCAATAATAATAGCAGCTCGGATAGCAGTGGCAACTTCCTTAGCAGTCTTGATACCAAGACCAACGTGACCGTTGGAGTCACCAATGACAACAACAGCCTTAAATCGAGTTCGCTGACCAGCTCGGGTCTGCTTCTGGACGGGCTTGATCTTCATGACCTCGTCCTTAAGAGCGGGAAGGAACTGGTCAATGATCTGGAACTCCTTGACAGGGAGAGAGTGCAAGTAGATCTCCTCAAGAGACTTAACCTTACCAGCCTTGACCAATCGGCCAAGCTTGGTAACTGGCTGCCATCCCTTCTCTTCCTCTCGTCGTCCTCCTCGTCGGGGACCTCCTCGTCCACGAGCACCTCCTCGTCCTCCTCGTCCACCAGCGGCACCTCCACGGCCGAAACCTCCTCGATTCTGAGCGTCAGACATTTTGTTTTATTTTGTTATGTTAACTTAAACTGTCGAACAAGTTATTGAATATTTCACGCTTGGAAATTGTTTGACATATTAGCCAGCGTAGCTTTCAGTATGTGACGTCTATTTCCTAATTGGGAATTTAAAGTGTAACCTACTCAAACGGGCAATGAGTCACGTGATACACCCGTAACGAGTGCCAGATTGCCCTCAAGCACGAACCGAGAGCGTAAATGAGCCTAATGGTTGATGTATGGGCTATGTGTCATCTCAAAGGTTTGATTAGTGCTATTTTCAAGCTTTCTGCCACGTTTGGTGCATAGGTTGAGAGGTTGAACGCTGATAGGGGTATGAGCCGTTTCCAATTCAGATAATGGGACAAATAGTTTGTTCTCTAATTAGTCTCGTCTATGTAGTTGTGTATGCCTAAGATATCGGTCGTTTATTGATAATATACAACTTCAATTTGCCAGATGTTGTCCAGAGGTATGCCTGTCATGTCCGTACATGCCGAGCATGGGGTTTGGCACAGCAAGCTGTATGATAGAGTGCAATGGATAAGGGTGGCTCTCCTAAAGAAGACTAAGAGCAATAATTGCGCGACAATAGTGGCGCGATCTTGTTTCCACCTTGCTTAAACCAAATATTAGTATACACGCTCTTATTAGCTATTTCTAGATATGTCGTGAGTATGAGTATAGAGAGGTGGTTCTAACAAAGTGACACTCCCATTACTGATAATATCCCCACTGCCGATGAGACGGTTGATAAGGTGAATGATGAAGCTTCCAAACAAGGCGATAAGCTCAGTTCTTTATCGGACACATTGAAGAAAGAGATTGATGTGGTCAAGAAGGAACTGGAGGATCCAGTGAACTCAAGTTCTCTGGTATTCACCTCTGTCGCTGTATTGGGCGCCGCCTACTACCTTGTTAACCAGGACAAGGCTGGCAAGCTGACTTGGCCCGTTGCAACTGCTGTTGGTCTGGGTGTTGCAGTTGTTAGTGGCGCTGAATACTTTGCCGCCAAGACATTTTTAAAGAAGTAATTTATATATACATGAAGCCAAGTCCTGCGTTTTGACATGTTCGGTTTCAGGTAGAGCAGATGGTATCAATCTGTAGTGGATAGCAATATACAACTCTAACTCGTAATGCTTGAAAACATAAATTTTAAAAACCAATGATGCAGAATTAGTGTGTAGAGTAGTAAACCCACCTCACAGGTATATCATACTGAATATCAAGACATAAAAGATGAAGTCTAACCAGCACACGCGACATTCAGGATTGGTCATTTAGGAGCGAGAGCGCTGCAACTAGTATCTCAACCTGATGATGGTACCGCCTCTATACCATAGATCCGTTATAAGGGACATTTGAACATGAAGTGAATCAGAACTTGAGAAGAATTGATTCGGCTAATATTGGTACTTTGCGGAGTGCTATATGATTACGAACTTTAGAAACATATTGCATCAGATGCATTTTAGGTTATCTATCGATCCTATTTGGATATAAATGCTGTATCTGATAGCCATGCTATTACATATGAGATATAACTAGGATGTATATCTAAGTCAGAGATCCTAAACCACCTCCTATTTCCGATGCTGTACTTTGTAATCGAGCAAGAGGACAAGCTTGAAAACAACTTTGAACCATTTCAAACATGCCACTCCAAATACACTCCTTTTTGGTGTCAATTTGTAAGTGAGAAACAACATACAGTAATAATGCCTAAAAGAGTTAAATAAGTCATGGCAACAACTGGTCGATCCAGGACCACGGTTGAACAAATCTAAGAAAGGACTCTCACCAAGAGACGAAATGATCTGCAAGAATATATCGAATGCTCCACACGCCTTGGGGATGTACAAGCGACACTTACATCGACGCTGCGATCCTACAATAAAATCACGACGTAAATCTTGTGATCCAGACAGATTTCTACGCTTCATTATCGATTTTATTTTTAGTTGCCTTGGGTACGTGGTTACTATATTCAGTCTATGTGCCACCTGAGGATACTCGGGAGCTTCTCCTTAAATTGCTCACAACTAGAGGTCTCCATTTGCATGTTGTCTAACCACTACCCCAACATCTACATTAAATAAGCTTGTTGCATTTACACATGTAGATGGTTGCCATATCGGGACCACAGGCGTTCAATCCTACCTGACATCCCGCCCCTACGCCAAAGCTATCATACGGTTTATAGGTTACTCGGCATAAATGCCTGTTGTTGTGTAATATATATTTGATATGAAGCATTATTAAGGGAATATGGTGTCATCGCTTTTTTTTTTTGACCAAACTCTGTGAAATGCGGCCGCTTTGACAACTGGCAGGCGGCACGAAGCCTTATGCACCTCTCGAGCCGCTAACCCGAAACACTACATGGTTATCCGCAAATGAAATGCCCTTTTTGCAGAATGGCTAAGGTGACTATGTTAGAAATGCTCCTTAAGATATTAATTGTATATACCTTACTAATATACTGCAATATATTTTTAATAGTCGCAGCTGATGGCTGAAACCGATGCTGCGGACACAACGAATATGCCAAAGCCCAGCAAAAAGACATAAAGTACACGTTTATTTTCTGAATCACCACTCATCACACGGGCAGCAGGAATCCAAGTTGCATTCAGCACATACGATGCAGCTAACACGAGTATAGAAAACAGTACAAGTAAACTGGAAGCTTTCCAGTCTAACATTGGATTGGCAAAAATTCCTGAATCAAGCCTGGCTACGTGCAGAATGGCCCCCGATAATCTTGAAAGCATGAAGATAGGATTGAAACGTGGGTCATGAAACAGCGCTCCAGTAAAGATGAAGACTAATAAACCAGAGCAAACGGATCCTGCAATTTTGTTTCTGACAATGATATTCCCTCCCTGTCCATCATTTTCCATCCAAGCAGGAAGATCAACAGAGTTCAAGTTTGACATGATAGAAGACGTGTTAAGAAGCTGCCAATGCCGTGTGCCACGACGTAACCAATGCTGTCTCGTTGTGCAGCTTGACTGACGTTGCGATCTTCAATGCATTAACTGTGGCTTAACTCTTTAACGCAATGAAAATCTACGGCAGCATAGCTATTTGTTCTGCATGACCGTGCATGCGCAGACAGACCCCCGCTCGGCTTTGTTACTAGAGTCAAACTTTTTTCTGTAGAAAAAGAAAAGAGAATCCAGGGTTGGCAATAACCAAAGGGGACCATCCCCACTACTGGATTTATAGTCTGCTTTAATCTAATGGAGGACAACTAACCCATTGAAGTCTATAGAGCTTTCCGGGCAATATTCTCTGAGTCCACCGTTAGGTAGCACATCTCTGACTCCTGCTCATGTGAGCTCTATTTCTTCAAGCACGTCATAGACTCTCTCTCAATGTGATGGGATTGGTGGTGTAGGCATTTCTCTTTTGTCGACCTTGAGCGTCTCGATAAACTCAATTGTTACATGATACGGAGAGATAATGGTTGGAAATCTGCCCCAGCCTCCTATTAGCATTCAGGTATTTGACATGTCGTAGCATTGAAAGTTTATAATTCTCTTAATATCGATAACTCAATATCTTCTTATTCGATAACTCAATATCCTTCATTGTGCAGTGCTGCTGTGACTCTGTTATTGATCTCACACAAGAATATCGATAACACATGTCTCCTCTCCAAAACTAAAAGCATCATTCAAATGTGCTATCTTCAAGCTACTTTTGTAAAAAAGATGACTCGATGTGACTAACGGTGCCTATCTTAAATTTCACGGGGATTAGCTACCACAAGGAGTAAAAGCTAACTATGCCGAGATGAATTTCCTGCTGAGCTATTATTTGAAGTAGCTTGGTCGTTGTCACCTCATTTCTCATTTGAAAGTAGTTCTGTCAGATGCTCTTATCAAAGGCTCTCACTTAACAGTCAAGCATAGGGTCAGCTGGATTTCTATCCACCAATAGTGGATCAGCCTTAAGTTGAAATAAGCCATAAATTACTAGTAACAATCAGATGGCAGAACTTATCTTGAAGGTTTCTATAGATAGGGGCATGGCTTTTGAAGCGCTTTTTGTCAACTCGTGGCTGCGTTTCCAGATTGAACCACGGAGAGTTTCTGGTTGGTCGAAAGTGGCTCACCATTCGACCGGACAGCGGTGCTTCTTTCGAGAGCCTACTAGTCCCTACCCTTAAAAGATACGCGAGGACCTAGTGGGTGTCCCAATTGGTGTGTATTAATACCAGGTTAATAAGGGACAGCCACAATTCGGCGGTTGAGTTCGATGTCGCATGTTGCGGACACATAATCACGGGAGATTTATAAAACGAAACACCCGTTGATTCTTAAGCAAATCCATATTCCTCCACATACAAAACATCTGAATGGGCTTGATAACCATATGATGCCGTGCTACTGCCTCCAGGCATTTTGCGGGTAGTAGCGCGGGTATAAAATGCGCCACACCATACGGCGAGAAATGGGGGTGGGCATTTTGCACGAGCGACCATATGGGGAAACGATCTTCAACAATTAGCCACCTCCACACTAAGGTACGGGAGTTTAGCCCGAGTTAGCGCTCGTGAGAGCCGATTCTGGACGGAGGTTCTCGCACATATAAATAGCGGCTGTGGCGGTGCAGCAATAGGCCAGAAAATAGAATGGACTTCAGGTACTACGCACTTTTTAGAATCAAAAACTTTTCACCAGCATGGTTTGGTGCTGTGATGGGCATCGGCATAAGTGCCGCCATATTGTACACATTTCCGTTCAACGCCAGATGGCTCAGGATACTGGGTATTGTTGTATGGGGATTTAACATTGGGCTCTTTGCCTTGAGCAACATCATGCTGCTCCTGAGGTTCCTTCTTTTTAGAGATCAGTTTATGAGAATGCTTTTGCATCCTGGTCAAAGTGCCTTCTTAGGATGCTACCCTATGGGGTTCGCCACTATTATAAACATGACGGATCTGATTTTTGGAAAGCAAGCGTGGTTGGCTTCATATATAATGTGGTGGATTGATATCGTATTCTCTTTGATGTCAGCCTGGGTGGTTGTATTCATCATGTTCTCAAAGCAGAGGCGCAATATGGAAACAGTAAACGCAACAATTCTGTTACCGGTTGTGTCTCTAGTAGTAGCGGCCGCTACTGGAGGACTGATTACCCCTAGTTTGCCGGATTACCTTCAAGAAAGTACCATCATTGTATCTGTTTTAATGTGGGCGAATGGAGAACTTCTGGCGTTTGTTTTTACGGCAGTTTACGTTAACAGATTATTCCTTAATAGCTTACCACCAAAGCTTATTATGATATCGAACTTTTTGCCTGTTGGGCCCCTAGGACAGGGTGCTTTTGGAATCCAGAATATCACTGACGCCTATTGCGACCTATTGACGGCAAGAGGAATTGCAGACGATACTGTACTGGCCATACATTACGTAGGCATAGCTATTGCTCTTGTGATGGTTGGCTACGCGACATTTTGGATAGTGATCGCATCGGTTGCCGTGATGAGCCATAGACCACCAAAATTCAACATGTCTTGGTGGGGCCTGACATTCCCTATAGGAACCTATGTTGTGGCCTGGTATAAGCTTGGGTCAGAAACAGGAATCCTTGCATTTAAAGTAATAGGAGCACTGTTTGGATCAATTGAGCTATTAATGGCTCTGGTATGCCTGAATATGTCCTTGTGGAAAGGAGTTATTGACGAGACGCTTTTTAAGCAGATTGAGGCTGAAACTTCCTCTGAAGATGGCAGTATCGAACCAAAACCAATACTGGTTCATATTGAATCCGACTCAAGTTAGACAGTGAACATCTACAAAACAAAATTAGGATAGTATAATATGCATTAAAAGAGCTTGGCTACTGAAATTTCTACATATACACTACCAAATATGTTTGCCTCAGCAAATTTATATTCATCGCCATATTCACTCCATGTATACATTTAAAGAGCCAAAGCTCCTACCGTCTCGACGCCTCTTCCTACGAGATACTTGTTGAGAGTCTGAAGGAGCATTACCTGGTCTTCCACAGGGAGACTTGTCACCACCTCATGCATGATAGAGGTGACAGTGATATGATGCGTGGAGATAAAGGACTCGTAGTACAAGTTGGCGAAAAAACCCATGAGAAACTGGCAGTCCATACGGTCAGTGATTCCACCATGACCAGGAATGGTATCACCAAAGTCCTTGACCTGGAATGTTCGCTTCAACCCAGACGCAAAGAAACCACCAAATGGAGCAATGAGAGAGGCGAATGTAGCTAAAAACATCACATGGACGTGAATAGGGGCGAAGACCACGGTTTCCTTGTGAATCAGAGTCTGAAGGAAGGGCGGGATTCTGTAGACGTGAGGTAAAAAGACGGGATCTGGCTTACAGTCGATGTTGGTGAGCACTGAAAAACCAAGATCCGTCATTGGACATATGATGTACTTGAAGCGACTAAGGACATGGCTGAGGATAACACCAAACACAATAGTACAAATCCAAGCACCAATGAAGCCCTCCACGGTCTTTTTGGGAGAGATGGCAATCAGCTGAGTTCGTCCAAATGTTATACCGCACAAATAGGCAAAGCTGTCGTTGCAAATGACCAGAGCTGCAGGAACAAAAAACCAAAACAGCCCAGCAAAGATGTTGTTGACGATGAAATGGGCCTGGACGACAACCAGAAATAGGGTCATATGCGTAATGCAGAATTGAGTGAATTGGAATCGATAATGACCCTTCTCAAGCGAGTATACAAAGTATACAAAGCCGATAATATACAAGCAATATGATAAAAACCGGTGGTGGATGGCCAGCGGAAGGAGGAGGTTGTCAACTAAGACAACATTTTTGAAGTAATAAATGAGATTCTCACCTTCGAGGAAGTAGATGGTGGTGGCCAAAAAGTACCAGTTGAGTTTTCGGCCCCAAGGGAGCTTCTTCTCCCGAGCCGGCTCGCTGGCCAGGTTGATAACCTCTTTGAACGCCAATATCTGAATAATGGCCACCAGGGCCACGACCCACAAGTGACCCGCTCCGAGGATTATCGAAAACCCAACAATCATCACCACACTCCATATAGTCCTGACAATGAAGTTCTGCTTCTTCTTCTCCCTTTCCGACTGGGTTGTTGAGGCAGGTGGCCCCGCAGCATTACTGCTGGGTTTAGTAGTACCCTTTGTAGCTTTACTCATTGTTACAACGAGCTCGCAGCCAGCAATAAGGATTTCCTGATATTATGTATATTTCAGGTATCGCTATGTCAACGGCTTTTCCACAGGGGTTACAGTGGACAATTGGCGAGCTAACTAACTAAACTGGATAAATGTTAGTAGAGTAAAGTCTGTGCTCCGCACAGGAAGCCGCTGGGGACCTTGGGCTCGGAACTTTTTGACATGTGAAAGATCTGTCAGTTTATGTTGCCGTAGAAACCCCAACATAGTAAGGCACTAAGGTTGATGTCATGCAGTTATAAATTGCTTATTGATTAGTATGTAAGAAACTAGATTGGCGGGCGTCCACAATGAACAATTCCAAGGATATCCATCTATCGAATCATTGTTTTGATGTCTGCTGTCCTACTGGACCAGCAGATGCAGTGATTGGACCATAGGTTTCAGGGCGTCTGTGAAGACCGAAATTGAAAGTCTTGCTGCGACCAATCTTGCACTCGTCAACATCGATTTCTGCGAAAATAATTTCGTCGTCTTCGGTTTTGGACTCTGCCAGTATCATTCCTTTGGGATCAACAATGATGCTAGTTCCAATAAGTCCATATTTTCCGTCCTCAACTCCAGCTTTTCCACAGGATACTGCGAAAAGTGAGTTCATATAAGCATTGGCCTGCACCACTAGCTTGTGGTGATAGATCTGCAAATCTTTGAATTCCTGGGGACTGATATCTCGTCCGGTGAGGTTTGGCGAGTAGGCGGTTGAGTTGAAACCGCACAGAACTATATCAGTGTGCTGTAAACCATAACATCGCCACGCTTCAGGCCAGCGACGATCGTTACAGATCAAACTACCGGCAGTGGCACCGTTACCCAAAGAGAAAGCATTGAAACCAAGATTTCCGGGCTCGAAATAACGTTTCTCGAGCTGTTGGTCCCCAGACGGATAGGGTTCTTTAGACCCAGGCAAATGCACTTTTCTGTACTTGTTGAGAACTGATCCATCCTTTCCTACTGTATAAGCAGCATTGTATCTTGTACCGTCTGCAGTTTTTTCAGCAAATCCGAAGTTTACGATTTGTTGCAATTCTTTAGCCTTTGCCAAAAACAAGTTAGTGTCTTCATCCCAGTTGTCTGGAGTTTGATAATAACTGTCCAGCTCCTCTTCATCTTCGAAGAAGTAACGGGGAAAGAAAGTTGTGAAGGTCAATTCTGGGAAAACCAAGAGATCAGTGTTGTACTTGGACTTTGCCTCTTCCATCAATGCAATCATCCGCTTAACAACCTCACTACGGGGAGTCTTGGGCTCAACCGGGCCCAGCTGTGCACAAGCTACTCGAATCCGATTAACCATTTGATGCTGAAATTCTGAGTATGTCTTATTTGCCCATATATATGGTCAATCCAAGCAATGGTACCCACAAGCGTTCGGCTAACTATTGGACATTCGGTTATCAGGATTAAGCGAAATGGTCAGCCGCGTATACCTGCATCTATCGACTATCGCTTATCGTGCGGTGAACCAGTCAGTATTCATCTATAACGCCATCTAATTACAATTTTTTAACTCGTTAGCCGACTATACAATACCAAATCTATAAAGAGAAAACAGGTAATTGTAGTGCAGCATACATGAGAGCAAGTTCAGTTCGGGTGCTGACGCATTAGATCAAGCGATGCACAAACTTGTTGCAGCTGAGTCACATCTTAGGCATATCGGTGTGACAATTACGATACAGCTACGACTTTCGATACAGTTACAGTTATGGTTACAGTTGCAGTGGAGTCATAACTCAGTCCAACGTGTCGCAGACCATCTTTTGGAATGATCAAGCTAAATGGCTGAATCGGACGCCGACGTCCACGATTGGCGTTATACATCATATACACGTCTGCAATTATATTGCAGATGAAAGTAGACCGCATGAATGGCAAGAGAGGGGTGCTTGCTGCGAGGTCTGGCGCCTGCAAGCTTCAATGCGCGTACTGAGGTAGCCTCGTGAAAACTGCAGCGTTTGACTGCAGAGGGGTCAAATCATGGCTAGACAGCCAGAATATGGCATACAGAAACCGATCAATCTAGACAGATAATTTGACTCAGTTGACTTTAGAAATAATGTGAACACTATGGTAGCAACTTCTATTAGCATGAAAAATTGTATTGCAATTCTCTAGTCTTCAATTGGCCTCAAAATGGTTCTATGCAGGGAGGTGTCGGCATCTCAACTGAGAGCATAGATCAGCAACTAGGACATCCATGGAGCGCGGCTAGTACAGAGAATATTCCAATCGAGACACGAAGTAAGTTGTAAGGTTTCGCGACGCGGTTGGCAGCGCGTCCGTCAAAAACACTTTTTTTTTCCCATTTTGGACCGCGTCGAATTTCTGGGCCTGAAGGGATGCAACCGTTGTGCATGCAGAACAATCAGCAGCCCATCAGGTACGGCGTTTCTAAAAATAGGTGGTGGCCGCGTGAAGCAACGCTTATTTGGTGAATGCATGGACGATCTATACCAAATACATCATATATGCAGCTGCCACAAAGGCCCTGCCAGGGCTTATCACTGTTGGCGTGCTTAGCAACAGAACCATCCAGAACAGCAAAGTTGAGGTCAAAAACATAGTTTCCCAAAAGGTGGGCCCAAAATAGACGGAATGTGGACACGATGAGGCCATGACATTAGGATGCATCGCATGAAGAATTTTATAGGTGGGTCGGATAAACTGATGGGACAAGGTAAATTAAAAACTGCATATCTCGAGGCGTTGGCCGAAACTCCCCTTTGAGAAACCGCGAGGGGAGGTGCGATTATCAAGGAGCAGCATACTTCGCCTGGCGCACGGTGAGGGGTAGGAACCTGGCGCTGCGTGAACTTTGTTCAACCAAGGGCTGAATAAGGAAATATTGACGCGATCGCAAAATTTTTTTGAATTCAAGGAAGTTTAATTGATCGGAATGGGCCAGGGCCAGATGGGCCTTATACCTGGTTGCTGGTACTACTGACCAAACTCATAATCGGCACACCGCCTTGAACCAATCAAGGGTGATGTGATGAGCGTATTCCCATTGTTTCAAGGTACGACCACGCCAGCCAAGAACAATAGGCGCCCTGTAGCAATCGTGGGTTAGAGAGCCCGACTCTGGGTCCCCACTGTAACCACACAGACCACTTCCCATCCAGTTAGGTCTGGCTAACTTTGCCATCCTAATTAGGAACAGTACCCTCGGTGAAACGCTACTGCAGCACCGTACAGAAGGTAAGGGTTGTGTGTGACTGATAGTGACAAGTGGGATGTATGGATGGCAATAGAAGCACATAGATAATAATTTTTTCCATTGCAAGTAGCAAGAATAATCTACCCAGTCGATTAGGTAACAGTAAAAATAGAAATGACCATGCGCCCGTACGAACTGGGTATTGCTGCTTATTGCTAAAGGGTGACATGTCACTAAAAAATTGAGGTCCAAATGGACGTGATGGTTGCATCGATGGGAGCACCCATTCACGGCACGGCAATGATAGTCAGGGGCTCAGGAGGCGCGACAAAAATCTGACTGGTCCCAGTAGTACGGTTTTTTTTAGCACGCCTCCGTATGGGCTAGCGGATTGTCATCGTATAGGTGACAAAACAGATTTGCCCATCGATAGCCATAGTTAGACCGCAACTCTTATGTTTAGCATTGCTTGCTTTGGTAGGCCATGACAATCAGCAAATGATGTTCAGTATAGTATAACCAGCCACTTTGCGTGGTCTAGACTAAATAGGAAACTGGCGACGGCGCGCTCTGGGTATATATGCTTATTGCTTTTTCAGGGCGCAGGCCCATCCCGTTTAGGTAGGACCTCTCTTTTTATTCCGACTTGACATTGCTTTTTGATTGCTTTTTTCCTATTTTTTATTTTTGCTGCGCTAGTGGTGGTATCGCTGCCCCTTTCCTGGCGGGCAATATATAAATATGGGTGGATGCCCGATTAATTTTTTCTTTCATATCATCCATTAATACATCAAATCTAAAAATGCAGTTCAAGGTTGTTGCCATTGTCGCCTCTCTCGTTGCCGCTGCTACTGCTGCCAACGCCACCACCGGTGCTAACTCCACTGGTAACGCTACCGGTAACGGTACCTCTTCCACCCCCTCCGGTGGTGAGACTGGTGCTGCCGTCTCTCACTTCGTTAACGCTGGTGTCCTCTCTGCCGTCGTTGCTGGTGGTATTGCTCTTGTCCTCTAAATGCTCTAGCATTCCAAAGTGAAATGCTCTTGACTGGCGCCTATAAAGCTGGCAGGGCCGCTGTGCATTTGATAGAGTAAAAATTTGACTAATCATGTTTCGATGCTTTGTTTTCTTATGTCTTATTTAAACTTGGCCTGGTGTTATCGGATTAATTGGAGTACTGGCAAGTTCTAATGTTTTAAGTTTCATTCATTGGTCATTGCCTAGTGAAACGTGTATTTTTTAGGCTTCTAGCTTAATCGATTAATTATCAATAATATTTATTTCGTAGTATTTTTTTTGAATGGATTTTGTTGTAGTTTCCAAGCAAAAAGTTTGCTCTTGTCAGCCGATGGAGCAAAGTGTTCCGGGAAATGACACAATAATCGCAGTTGGGCGGGTGCCGCTTGGGCGAAAATTCTAGATAACCTCATGCAAGGTTTTATTGGCTGTCGGGGCTGAATCGGAAAATCTCGACGGATTTTTGTCGCTGCCCTGGTAATCTATTGCCTTGCTCGGAATCACGGCCCATACAAGGCGTGCAACCTCGGGAAGGTCATCAAATTGTGGCATGTGATGCCATCATCTCTGCAAGGTCTTGTGAGACTCTTCGGTTCCATCTCATGCCGTATCGTGCTACTCATCACATATGTGATGCCCATGATGGCCAGGCTCGCGTGCCGCAGCTTCTGTGTGGTATTGGCTGACACCCTTCCGGACAACTTAATTTGGCCCTCTGGCCTTGCGGCGCTTATGCGAATAGCAATGGCGTTTTAGTACATAGACCCTACACACAAATCCATGTTTATTATGTTCGATTAAGAATCGTAGAGTTGTGTGATTTACGACAAAAGGCGCATTTAGTACGTTTACTATAGTTTCCGCGTGACATTAAAAGTGAAAAAAGGAGCGTTCTTGCCCAATCGATTTGTGGCTGCTCATATATTTAAGCTTTTAGTGGCCAGCCTGCCTATTCGGCTACCCTTTCGTGGTTATTACTGTTATACTCAGTACTGGTGGATGGGACCACAGGAGAGCGTATTTGATCTGCCACATTAACTTCGTGTTGGATGGCCACACAACATGGGTCAAGTAGTTTCACTACAAGATAGTGGGTCTTCTGGCCTGGCCATCGGGCTTAGAAACCCTGCAAGGTTGTTTATTTCGTCTGTCCAGGTGGTGAGTGGAACTGACAATGAGGTGAACATCATCGACATCATGTGTGACCGCAAATCAGGATCTATCAAAGCGGTTCCCAAATCCAATCAACTGGCTGAATTTGTCATGTTACCGGATAGTGGGCTTGTTTTGAAGATTCCTTATGCCATGGATCTTAAGTTCAGGTTCTCTATTTCCATGTCGGTTTCCAGCTCCACCCCTATTAACAACTTAACTTATGTTTGTGCTGCTTCAGCAGAGCAACTGGAGCAGTTCCTTTCCACGGAGTTGTTCCACAATCCCAATATCCAGAATGAGGATAATGTGGTGTTATTGGGCGATATTGTCGCACCTAGTGCATCTCTTAAAACACCTCCGGCAGATATATCTCAAGTCATCAAAAAGGAATTTGTATGGGACTGGAGTCCCCCTCCTGACTCGACCCAGCTAGATGGTGGCTACAAGACGTTTGCATGTTTTGCTGATTACGATAAGCGGGACCATAGGCTGCACCAGCTTGCAGCGTTCACAGTTTGGGTTCAAGGACCACACAGTTCATTGTCAAGTGGTCCAAATCCTGAACTGCTTGCTGCTGAAAATTCCACGTCATCTCCATCATCGATTTCTGAGCAGTTCCCCACGGCTAGCGCTGCATCTACACATCCCATCATCGCTGATTCCACAGCAGCAACCACTACGCTGCTGTCTCCTGTTTCCATCATGGCTACTTCTTCCTCGCGTGGTACAACTTCACAGCCAATAGCTCTTAGTGGACCTCAGTCATTTCCAGGTCAGAACTCGGGCTCAACGTTGTCAGGTGTTGCTGCTAGTGCCGGTTCTGCCTCTACTATTGCCGGGTCTCTTCCGTCTCTGAACCTGTCGAACCTGCCGATAATTGATGATGATATGACGCCTATCACCTATCACCCCGTTGACTCTGAAACCCATTCTCCAGAATCTATTAGTAAGGTTCTCCAAAGAGAAAAGAACTTTGGGTCAGTTCCTCGACCTCATGATGGATCTGTTTCGCAACCAGAAGATGGTCCCTTATTTCGTGCTACTGTGGCAACTCTGGAGAAGCGAACCGGAAACTTGAAGGCCAAAGTGAAGAAAATCATCAAGCGAGCAACGCTGGTGCATGAAAGACAGAGAGCGTTGTACGACGCCCAGAGAGGTTTTGTCGAAGCTCTTAGTGACGCAGCCAATACGGAGATTCCAGCATTTCAGTCTATTGTTTACGGATATCTCGACAAAAAGAAGCATGGATATCGTACGATGATGGATCTGATGATCCAGTCGTCTATGGATCTCAATAGTTATGTTATTGAACCAATGCGGAGACTTTATGACAAGGAAATTAAATCGTTCGATCTGAGAAAGCGCGATTTTGATGACGAATCCAGTCAATACTATTCATGGCTGTCGCGATATTTATCTGTCAAACAGGAAGCTAAGGGCAAAAAGAAGGAGGAGAGCGATTCAAAATATATCGACAAGAAAAAGGCTTTTGAGTTATCTAGATTTGATTACTATTCATATATGCAGGATCTGCATGGTGGTCGAAAACAGCAGGAAGTCATTTACCAGCTAGCTTTGTTCGCAGAAGCCGACACCAATAATTTTATATCAACTGCAGAACGGATCAAGTCGTCCGACAAGCCTGACTTGGACTCTATTGTTAGCGAGATGAAGAGAGCTAATAAGGATTGGTCCAGGCAGAGATCTGAGCGTGAAGACCGTCGCCGGGCCCTGGAAAGGTCCATTGGAACCCAAAATACTGAAGGATCTCTGCCTACTCCGTTGGACCATCCTCCAGAGGTACAGAAAAATGTCATTAAAGGCGAAAACACTATTCGATCTCCAACCGGCCAACCTAGTCTCCGATTGACCACAGGAGCAGCAGTAGCAGGGGCTGTGTCTACAATATCTATGTCTCCGAGGACTCTGATTTCTGGAGATGATGTGAGGCCAATTGAGAGTCAAGACACTGAAAATAATGGGTCCCGCGATACTCTGGAAGCAGATGACTATGATGAATTGCTATCTCCAACTAATATCGGAAGTGCTGGTAGTGTTGACATAGTAGGACCGCAGGATTCACGCAAAGAGGGACTGCTATGGGCTATGTCAAAGCCTGCCGGTCATTCTGATCCAATTTCCAACATCAACAAGCTTGGATGGCACAAATTCTGGGTGGTTATGGCTGGTGGTAAACTCGCTGAATACACAAACTGGAAGCAAAGACTTGATTTGCATAATGATCCTATAGATCTTAAGGTCGCTTGCGTAAGAGAGGCAAAAACTTCAGAGAGACGATTCTGTTTTGAAGTTGTCACTCCAAGCTACAAGAGAGTATATCAAGCGACTAATGAAGATGATATGCATTCTTGGATAAAGTCCATCAATGGAGGAATAACATCTTCGCTAGAGTTAACGGACACTGTTTCTAAGACATCGAAGAGCGGCTCTGAGACGGTTAGTAGAGGCTTGACCGTTGTTGAAGCTAGCGATAGAGTATCAAGAAAAACCTCTGTTGGACCGCTACATTCAGAGAAAAATACTCTGCTGTCGGTGGTTCAAAACATCAGCCCATCAAATCTTGTATGTGCAGACTGTGGAACGTCGAACAAAGTGGAATGGATTTCAATTAATTTGCTAGTTATTCTTTGCATTGAATGTTCTGGAGTCCACCGCTCGTTGGGGTCCCACATTTCGAAGATCAGGTCGCTTACTCTGGATACGGTATCGTTTACTCCAGAAGTCATCGCCCTTATTAAATCAGTCAACAATAACGTGGTTAATTCAATATGGGAACGAGGATTGCATCAGAAGCCGTCCATTGCCGACAAAAACAGAAGCTCGTTCATAACGGAGAAATATGTGGAAAAGAAATTTGTTGAAGAGCTTGAAAGACCCAATGCTGAGCTCCGGGCTGCTGTAAAGAAGCAGGATGTATATGGTGTACTGAGAGCACTGGCTTCGAGAGCAAATCAAGATTCCCTAGTCAGTCTCAGCGATACGGCAGACGACCTAAAATCAATCCCTGTGCTTATATATGCATTGCACTGTGCTCCTGCTGATTGTTCAGTGTTTATAATTGCCGAACTGTTACTCCTGAATTCTGCATCTTTGCCGCCCGCAGTACCTGACGACTTGCCTACTGTTGCAGCCAAGTCCTATTTGAGCAGCAAGCTCGAAAGAGACACGGCTCCACCGGTACCGGTGGTAGACAAAGCTGCATCCAGGAGTACTGTTGGGGATAAGAAGGCCAAGTTTCAGAAGCGACTGAGCGTCGGCTTTTCGGCACAGTCGGGATCCAGACCAGTCTGAATGGACTATTGATAATTATTTTATATATTAATGATGCTATAATTAATTTAAGTGTGGAAGGAATTACGTATGAAAATGCAAAAAAAGGTACTGTGGGAATCTGAAACATCTCTTGAGTTGTCAATGTTCCTTGCATGAAGTCCAGTGAAATGGTCAGGAGTGAAAGAAACGCAAAAAATACAAAACGCACACGGACATGCAGTGCATAGCTCCGACAACCATAGTGTACTGACAAAAGCCAACACCGAACTAATGCCAACATACTTGAGCGGCCGACTAGTGGCTGGACCAATCAATTATCAAAATCTAAGACATCAGAAAGGCGCCGTGTTGTAATTGATTTTTGTATTAATAAAACCAATCAACATTATTTTTACACTAGGCGGGAAAACCTCAGAACACACGGCTGAGTACGGGGTAAATTCCGGTTGACATACCGGCTGAAGGAAATTCATTGGATAATTTGTCGCTTTGTGTATTTGAGGCAGCTCGGACAGCCAAAATGGACTTCCGGACTAGGCATTTGCATCCTGAGTGTCGATAAATGTGCTGCAGCCATGTCGATCGTTGATAGCCGTTTTGCACTTGCCGAATAAGGATATCTGCAGATC
Organism: Sugiyamaella smithiae; assembly: GCA_030579815.1. Classification (NCBI taxonomy): domain Eukaryota; kingdom Fungi; phylum Ascomycota; class Dipodascomycetes; order Dipodascales; family Trichomonascaceae; genus Sugiyamaella; species Sugiyamaella smithiae. The sequence goes on from JAKTRV010000006.1 coordinate 568,544, forward strand.
AACGGCCATGCCTAGGCAAGTGCAGTCGCTGCGCAGCATATGTATCGAACCTGTGCGTCATAGCACGCTGTTATAGACTACTAGCTGCTTCAACTAATGTAACTTTGTCCATTATTTGCATTCCAATTGAGCAATGCGTGCCCCCATTCCGTCTGGATCAGGCAATTGCTGTGCACCATGTTTTGAATGCAGCTTACTTTGGTTCCCATGCAGGACTTTTGACAGTATGTCCATTGTTTCAAGCAGCACAAAACGGTTTTTCTATCCATTCTTAGGAACAATTATTTTTTTATTTATTTTAATTACTGTTACCATATTCGAGACCGATTACTACCATGAATGCCCCCCACGATTTTAGGAGAAGGCAAGCATTGGCCTCAAGGCAGGGACATAGATTAGCCATAACTAGATTCACACCTTATTTTACTTTATCAGCTTGAGATCAGGTACCAAGCTTTACTTCGATACATGTTGTCTCATAGAAACGCTATTTATATTAACTTCATCAGATTAAGATGTGTCACAATGTAGCAATTAAGCTTTTTTTTTCCTTTTGATTCTGTCGAACGTCTGTACTCGTGAGACAACTATGCGGTAATGCTGGACGGAGTGTCGTCACTACTGATAATGCACAACTCCACTACAAACCCCAAGCTGTTGCAGTTCCCCGTTTGGGCACAGAGCCCCAAGGGCTCATCGACTGTGGTGCATAGCCCTCGGTCCAATCACCGCACAGCTATTAGTGAACAAACCAGCATCACAGCCAATGGGAATGCAGCCCATTGTATAGGGCTGGCATTTGGAGCAAGCCATCGGGCACTGACCGCCATTATCCCCACTGTATACATAACCGTTAGCGATAGTAGGCTGGTTGCTTTTTTTCTTTCATGCATCGAATTAGGTAGTGCGCATCGACGGTCAGTGCCAGGGATATTTTTCAACTGAAAAAAAAACAAATCAAAAACACAAGGCGTTTGCTCGTCGTTTCACTATTAGTGACTGGAGATTGGTCTGCTAGAATAACAAGTTTTGTCAACCGCCCCCTGCTCAGTACATCGGCAGTATGGCAGCTGAAACTGAAAATTTAGTGAGCCCTGCAGTTTCAAAACCTGTATGGCGTTCCACTCCTCCGCAAACCGCAGGGTTAGAGAGCCGTCAAGCGCCAGTCCCTAAACTGAGCAGCGCCTACATGGGTTTGCTTTTTTGCTTTTGTTGACCGAAATGCACCCGTCACCGTTGCGATTCACCCATGTTCGTCGAGGGTCAATTTCCCAGGTAAATCACCTTATGCAACTGTATGCAAGGCGCGATTTTCAACGGTTCCATCAAAATGGGTTGCGGTGTGATTTGAACAATTTCTTGCATGTTTTTCACCCCAGGAACTGGAATTTAGTCCGCTAGAAGTCAGGAAAATGTTGTCTTCAAACCGCAATCAAGCGCCTGGTTGTCCGGGTGGATTGGAGCGGGTCGGGAGTTGCCCCATATTTTGAGCGGTATCTGCGCCTTAAACCCATTTCTTTTGTGGCCCGTTTATGCCTAATGACATGCATTGCTTTCTGTTGAGCGTCTGTTTAGGTAATGTCATCTACCCATCAAAACCCGCGGTTGCACTTGTAAGTTCAGGACAAGAAGGATTGCTTTTTCCTTCTTTCTTGGCCTTCGTGGACAGGTTATTACTTTTTTGTACCGGGATCCAACTGCCCCCTGATGCATCCTGCAAGTTATCCAAGGAGATTGGGCTGCTTCAAGTCTAGTGATAGCTTATTTATATATGGAGGATTTCCTCGGTCTTTCAACCAGCAGGTGTCCACACTAGTATGAAACTTTGTATGAGCACAACACATTTCGAATTATAATATATTTACGTCGCTGCCACTTAGTACTGAAAATCGCAGCTGTGGCTATCACATCCTGAGACATTATTGGGTCTACACTTGACAGATCTTTAGAAACATCAGTTTGGGGGGCCTGCGGGGTAAATCATCAAGTTTTGGACATCTCATTGATATTCGACCAAGTGCGTCATTGGCATGGAGCCTTTAATAATAAACGGCAGTCTCTCGACCACTAGTTCTGATTTGATTCGCCCTCTTACTCCTGAACAACAATTCCGCTATCAGCAACAGATCTGGAAAGGTAGGTAGAATTGCTGCTGGTGTGTTTGAGACAAAAATCTAACAAGCTAGACATTCTGTCTAACCCTCAGCCAACCACCACTGTCAGCTCTAACCGATCTTCTGTTGGTTCCGTATTCAGTTCCACATCAGATTTGTCGTCGAGCTCTGTTGACACTGCATGGCCAAGATTCATGAGTTCACCTATTTCAGCTGAAACAGGCTTTAGCTCTTCAATTGATCGTGTCATTGTAATCGGTCATTCCCCGGATACTGGAGTTGAGCGTTCAATATTTTCTGTGTACATTACTGCTCCCACCTATAACATCTTATCGAGCTTCAAATATACGGTTGGCTTTGGCGGAAGCTATAGGGCTGGACCATTTGCTGCTCAGCAGATTGACTCCGAGAAATCTGTTATCTCTGTGGAGGTTCCATCAAAGCAAATTCTTGGTCTTGGTGTCGACAAAAACAAGATAGCTATTTATTTAATCGTCGCAGACGCAGATGCGCGAGATTTGAAAGACGCGAGATCGATACCTGTTTGTGATTTCACATATTTACAAGACATGACTGGCATATCTTCGTTTCCCGTTTCGAATGTCCCCGTATACCGATGGGGTCCTGGCCAAAATTACCAGCAGGAACAACATCTACCACCACCACCACCTCCTCCTCCGCCAATCCAATCGGGTTTGCAACTTCCCCTCACACCGCCTGTAGCGGTGCATGGGTATGTACCGATTCCCCCGAGTGCATCCATGCAACCCAAGACCGGATCTAGTGATAGTTCGATGCGATTATCTTCATCACAGATACAACTAAGCTCAAGCTTTTATGGCCAAACCAAGCCAGTGGAGCAACAGCTCCAACAACAGAATCCGGGCCAATACCAAGGGGACTCTGGACAGTCAGTATATTATTATGGTCACCCCTCTCCTAATATTCCGCCGGTTAGAGGACCATATTCTTATTCAGCTGAAGAAGCTGGTTCATATTTTGAGCAATCTTCGGTACCCTCGACGGAATGGATTCCTATGACTGCAAATGTCAATTTGGGTTCAGGAAATGAAGGATGGCATGGCCAAGCGTCTTCAGAATTTGGCGTGACCAGCCAAGAATCTGTTCAAGATAGTGTTCCCCGAGTACATGGAGTCGGGCAGACGCCACGCTTGACGGGTACCCAGGAGATGATCTTTCCTCATCAAATGGCAATTCAGCCCATTGGAGGTCAATCCAATTTGGTTCATCGTGGACTCGCTGCTGATAACCGAATAGCAGGTGCTCCTCCTCTAATAAGAACAACTGCACTTTCTCAGGCAGCTTCCAGTCTTGGCTTGGGAAATGATCGAGGATTTGACATGGATGCACCAGTTCGAGCTAGCTTGGAACTTATAGGTAATCTGGACGACATGGCCACTGGATGGACTGTAGAGGAGTGGCAAAATAGAAGGAGACTTGTGCAATTCCACAGACAGCAAAGGGGCCCTGTACTCTCAGTCGAATTCTCTCCTCTGATGCCGGATCAATACAATCCCGATATCCCATGCATAAGTTGTATCCATTGGGAAGAACAGGGAGAATGCTTTGTGACTAGTGTAGACTGTATATATTTATTGGAGCAGCTGGTGAATGCCCGGTTCAAGGTTGAGGAAAAAAATCGAATTCGTCGAAACTTGGAAGGGTATCACCCTCTGACTGTATCTAAGGGTCGTCCTGAGAGCGGAGAGTTTTTCAAGCTGATCATGTCGTTCCCAGCTCCTAAACCTCGAAATATCGAGAAAGACGTTAAAGTGTTTCCTTGGCGCATTCTCAGCAGCGCATTGAAAAAGATTATTGGAAAGTACTCTGCTGACTATTCGAGTACTGTGTGATTACGATTTATGATTTATGACTAGGTACAATGCTGGCCAAAAGGCAGTAGTAGCACCATCATTAGTGTGATTCCGCAACTACCGCCAACTATGAAAGACTTTAGAATCTATGTGTTTTTATTTAGTGTAAATTCAATTACGACACTTTTGTACTGATCCTATATGCACCGCATTCACTGCCCTGTCGGTCATATTCAAACGCTGACCTCAGGTCAGGACTAACATCCTCATTACAAACTAGAAACCTACCATTATGCCTAGTACTGCCGAGGAATCAACTAAATAATTGCGAATCAATGCCTTAGCTATCCCATTTGACCATTGTCGAATACACTACTTACAAGTCATAACTGAAACAGTGTCCAGTTGCGTCCGCCTCATTACCCCTGAATTTCCCTCTTAACTTAGGTCGCTGGATTTCTGCCTTCAACTCCACACCAATTATACCCGACCATCTGTGAATTCCTTCCGGTAATCCTCCCCGGAAATTTGAAAACACATTTAAATGGCTGTTACACATCTAAGGAAGCAATGAAAGTATTTCATTGGTAGCTTCTGTTATAGAGGATTATTCACGTGATAGTCCTTTGGTATAAAAGACAACAGCATCAACAACAACCGAAAGTGTGCCGACCGGCCGACTGGGGGGGTGCCAGCCCTACCAGCCCCACGTCAGTGCTAATGTCGTCGTACGCCCTTTGCGACCCCAGATCGGAAGCCACAAAGAAACCAAAGTGCTGCCACCTCCAATGGTAGATCTAAGAGTTATCCACAACAAAGCTACGAGTCCTGAGGCATTGGTACTGGTCGCTGGCTCCAGACAATCTTGTCATGAACCATTGTGTTTATCCATCGCTACAAAATTTTGCGTGGGACCCACGCCGGTTCGGACCCGACTTGCATACCCCCATAACAAATCATCCAATGCTGATTGGCCCTGACGCACGCCAAAAAAAACCCGGTTACGTATCGGCACCCATACCTATATATAAAGGTTGCAGGCACACTCTTAAGATTTTCTCCTTTGTTGCTACAAGTCGACGCAAAGAAGTTGATTCTTAATTTATAGCACAGACTGACAAAATGTTGTCCCGTCTGTCTGCCGTCAAGTCTGTAAGTAATTGAAACCGATTGCCATTGTTTACGCGGTGCTAACGACCAGGGTCTCCGTCGAGCCGGTGCTCGAGCATACTCGTCCGAGGCCGTGACCCGAGACTCCAAGGTTCGAATGAATGTGTGGGAAACCGACAATTTCATCAAGTACAAGCAGCACACTGACAATGTCAATATTGTCAAGCAGCGATTGGGCCGACCTTTGACCTATGCCGAGAAGATTCTTTATGGACATTTGGACCAGCCTCATGAGCAGGAAATCGAGCGAGGTGTGTCTTACCTTAAGCTGCGACCTGACCGAGTTGCTTGCCAGGATGCCACTGCCCAGATGGCCATTTTGCAGTTTATGTCTGCTGGTATGCCCCAGGTTGCTACCCCCACCACAGTGCACTGTGATCATTTGATTCAGGCCCAGGTTGGAGGTCCCAAGGATTTGGCCCGAGCCATCGACATCAACAAGGAGGTCTACGACTTTTTGCAGACTGCTACTGCTAAGTACAACATTGGTTTCTGGGGCCCTGGTTCCGGTATTATCCACCAGATTGTTCTTGAGAACTATGCTTTCCCTGGTGCCTTGATGATTGGTACTGACTCTCACACTCCCAACGCTGGTGGTCTAGGTATGCTTGCCATTGGTGTCGGTGGTGCTGATGCTGTCGATGTCATGGCCGACCTTCCTTGGGAGCTCAAGGCACCCAAGATCATTGGTGTCAAGCTTACTGGTAAGCTCAATGGCTGGACCTCTCCTAAGGATGTTATCCTTAAGGTTGCTGGTATCCTCACTGTCAAGGGTGGTACCGGTGCCATTGTTGAGTACTTTGGTGAGGGTGTCGAGGCTCTGTCTTGCACTGGTATGGGTACCATCTGTAACATGGGTGCCGAAATCGGTGCTACCACCTCTGTCTTCCCCTTCAACAGCCGAATGGTTGACTACTTGCAGGCCACCAGCCGATCCAAGATTGGCGAGTTTGCCAAGCTCTACCCCGACTTTTTGTCTGCTGACGAGGGTGCCGAGTACGACCAGCTCATTGAGATTGACCTCAACACCCTTGAGCCTCATGTTAATGGTCCTTTCACTCCTGACTTGGCCACTCCTATCTCCAAGCTGAAGGATGTTGCCGTTGCCAACGGATGGCCCACTGAGGTCAAGGTTGGTCTTATCGGATCCTGCACTAACTCCTCTTATGAGGACATGGCCCGATCCGCCAACATTGCTCGAGATGCCATGGCCCATGGACTCAAGTCCAAGGCTATCTACACCGTCACTCCTGGTTCTGAGCAGATCCGAGCCACCATTGAGCGAGACGGACAGCTCCAGACCTTCCTTGACTTCGGTGGTCTCGTGCTCGCCAACGCCTGTGGTCCTTGTATCGGACAGTGGGACCGACGAGACATCAAGAAGGGTGACAAGAACACCATTGTCTCTTCCTACAACCGAAACTTTACTGGACGAAACGACTCCAACCCTGCCACTCACGCTTTCGTGACTTCTCCTGACTTGGTTACTGCATTTGCCATTGCTGGTGACCTTCGATTCAACCCCATCACTGACACCCTCAAGGATGCTGATGGAAAGGAGTTCAAGCTCAAGGAGCCTTATGGAGAGGGTCTCCCTGCCAACGGATACGATGCTGGTCAGGACACCTACCAGGCTCCTCCTGCTGACCGATCTACTGTCACCGTTGCTGTCAGCCCCACCTCCGACCGACTCCAGCTCCTCAAGCCATTCAAGCCTTGGGACGGTAAGGATGGAAAGGACTTGCCTATTCTCATCAAGTCTCTTGGAAAGACCACCACTGACCACATTTCTCAGGCTGGTCCATGGCTCAAGTACCGAGGTCACTTGCAGAACATTTCCAACAACTACATGATTGGTGCTATCAACGCTGAGAACGGTGAGGCCAACAATGTCAAGAACCACTACACTGGAGAGTACAACGGTGTCCCAGAGACCGCCATTGCTTACCGTGACCAGGGTATTAAGTGGGTTGTTATTGGAGGTGACAACTTTGGTGAGGGATCTTCCCGAGAGCACGCTGCCCTTGAGCCTCGATTCTTGGGTGGTTTTGCCATCATCACCAAGTCTTTTGCTCGAATCCACGAGACCAACTTGAAGAAGCAGGGATTGCTGCCCCTCAACTTCGCTGACCCAGCTGCCTACGACAAGATCAACCCTGATGATGTTGTCGACATCGTCGGCCTCACTGGATTGGCCCCTGGCAAGAGCCTCACTCTGGTTGTTAAGCCCAAGAACGGTGCCCAGTGGGAGACTGAGCTCACCCACACCTACAACTCTGAGCAGATCGAGTGGTTCAAGTACGGAAGTGCTTTGAACAAGATGGCCTCTGCTGTTAAGGCTTAAAATGTTAATAATGAATGTAGCGTTATGAAATGAGTTGGATAAATTTTAAACTTTGGAATCATTATTGGGATTCTCTTGCAGTAAGTCGTTCATTAGTGTAAGGCTCTCTTTCTCTATTTTACATAGTCATCAAAATTGTTAATACTGACGAACTTGACCCTTCCGTTTTCTACTGTAGCCACTTTGAAATGGTCTTCTGGCCTGCCCTTCATGCCTGATGATTGCTGAGCATTTTCCCTTTGAGTTTGCAAAGCGACGGCCTCGGCAGCGATGCTGGTTACCACCTGCTCTACATCATTGGCTTGTCGAGCAGGGATCAAGCTACCAATACCAAGATTATTGATATTCGAACTTGACTGAAGTAAAAGTGTGGTGGGCCCACTTATTCGTAAGTACTGAGTTGAGTCTGAGTTGATGCTTCTAGTTGTCCACCTCACCAATGACCTGTAGCCTTTAGCCAATCGCGACCAGATTCCAGATCCAGCCTGAGAACTCTTTTCCTGATCATTCGACAGAGTATGAGCCAATACAAGAGCAGATGGTACGCTGGAATGGACATTGTTTGAGTCTAATGAATATGCAACGAGACTTGACTGGTTGACAACAAATTCTTCCCCTTGGTTCAACGTTATCTGGTATAATTGACCATTGGATGCTAAAGCCATGGTACCACGGCCAGATACAAAAGTGTGTGACATCTTTGGAGCAGTTGCCTTCGCTCTCATCGACGATGTCCATCCTGTCCTAGGTATTATCTGTAACAGCTCTCCTGAGTAGGTGTGAATACTTGAAGGTTTAGTGACAATCCAGTCAACAGTACCGTCAAGTGCCACTACTGCAATGGATGAATTCCTTGATGCTGCGCAAGAGATCAAAGTCGATACTGGTGTTGTCGCTACGATCTTTTGATAGCACCATGGAATACCTGAAAATATCCGAGTCAGAGGTCTTCTCGGTATATGAAGCGTTGTAATGATCGAATCAATGCTTCCCAAAGCTGCGACAAGAGATTTTCGACGCGAGTATAATGGAGTCGAAGGAGGTAATGCCACTTTTAGAAGTGAAGCTGGCGACCCGAGGACTTCGAAAGATACTACATGTTAGAGCTTCACACCAATTTCCCAATTTCTTACCTGGACCCGTCGAACTACGGATATCTAAAACATTCTTGACCTGGCTTCCCGCTCCCACATGCACCAAAGTTCCAGCAGAGGGAGCCTGGAGAATGTGTAATGCCCTTCTAGTGGACATCGTGAAGTAGACTGGTAGCTGCGATTGGGCAAATTTCAGGGTTATATATTAGTCATGAAGGATCGGTTTTGACATAAGCAGGCATCACCCGCTGTGGTGTGCTCGACAAACTTGACAAACTAAAAAAACAAAAACAAAAAGTGTGCTACCATATCACCAGAATGGGATAGCATTTCTGCACCCTGCCATACATGTTTCGGCAATTAGAGATTTGGATCGAAGATATTTGCTACGCTAAAATTTAGGCATATACGTTAGGTTGCGCAATATTACTGTGCGGTTGATGCGGGTGTATTAGCTAGAGACAAAACAGCGAATGCAACTTTGAAAAGACTACCACCCAGAATAACACGCCATTATGCAATTACTCAAGCGCCGAAAGGCGAACGTGGTCGCAGCGTATTGCGTCCGTAGGCTCCCAGCCTATACCACTTTTGACATAGCCTGCAACCATTGTTCCGACCGTACGTACGATCGGCACCAACCCTGATCCTTAAGATGGCCTGATAAGGTATAAAATGGGCCGGCAAGTAGCTTTTGGTCATTGTTCGTTGCTAATATGTCTTTACCTCTAGGAGATTACTTATTTACAAGATTTAAACAACTGGGAGTTGATACTGTAAGTAATTGGCAATTTTGCGACTGCATTGCCGCTGAAACATGGTAAATTGACTAAACCACACCGGATCTAGAGGTAAGCCACCGCTACAACTCTACTGCTTTGTGAGTAGCTTATACCAAGACTAGCGGTCGAGAGAGTGCAGTTGTGAGCCTAGCGAATAATTCGCTCGTTCTAGTGGTGTGGTTTTTGCAATTATCGTTTTGACGTGCATAGCGAGTGCGTATGCATGATGCTAACAAGTAGATCTTCGGTGTACCGGGAGACTTTAATCTAGCATTGTTAGATCATGTTTACAATGTCAAAGGATTGAGATGGTGTGGAAATACGAACGAGCTCAATGCTGGTTATGCGGCAGATGGATACTCTCGGATGAAAAGATTGGCAGCTTTAGTGACAACTTTTGGAGTAGGCGAGTTGTCGGCTCTGGCAGCAGTTGCGGGGTCGTACGCTGAACACGTTGGAGTTGTGCATGTTGTTGGAGTTCCGTCAATGTCTGCACAAAATAAGCACTTATTGCTACATCACACGCTAGGCAATGGAGATTTCAGTGTGTTCAAATCCATGTCTCAGAGAATCTCACAGCATGCCATAGTGATTACAGATGCTTCTACCGCTGCTGAACAGATCGACAAAGCCATCAGAATTGCTTATGTATACCAGAGGCCCGTATACATCGCTATACCTGCGAATATGTCTGAAGCAGAACTAGACAAGTCGCTGCTTGAGAATCCAATTAACTTGGATCTTGAACCGAACCCTCCTGAAGCTGAATCAGATGTCATAGAAACTGTGGTTGAGCTCGTACGCAAAGCAGAGAAACCAGTTATTCTCATCGATGCCTGTGCTTCTCGGCACAACGTTACTGAGGAAGCAGCGAACTTGGCCCGTGTCACACAGTTCCCAGTGTTTGTAACGCCAATGGGCAAAGGAGCTTTTGACGAAGGCAATCCTCGATACGGAGGAGTCTACATTGGATCGTTGACGCAGCCTGAGGTAGCTGAAGTTGTCGAAGATTCTGACCTAGTATTATCTGTTGGAGCGTTGCTTTCCGACTTTAATACGGGATCATTTTCTTACCATTACCACACCAAGAATATTGTGGAGTTCCACTCTGACTATACAAAAATACGGAGTGCAGTGTATGGCGATGTCAAGATGAAGCTTTTACTAGACAAACTGACAGACGCTCTGTCGGAGCTTCCCTCAAAGACATTCCGTGCTGTTCCCAAACAGCTTGGCCCCCCAAAGTCTCCAGGAGGCGACAAAATATCGCAGCAGTATCTATGGCTGCGATTATCTTCCTGGTTGAGACCCAGCGACATAGTTATTACGGAAACTGGAACTTCGTCATTTGGAATTGTCCAAACTCCATTTCCTCACGGAGTGGTCGGAATATCTCAAGTGCTATGGGGTTCAATTGGCTATTCTGTGGGCTCTGCCTGTGGAGTAGCTCTGGCAGCTCAAGAGCTTGATCCCAATCGAAGAGTCATTTTATTTGTGGGCGACGGATCCCTTCAATTGACTTGTAGTGAAATATCTACCATGATCCGATGGGGAACTCATCCCTACATTTTCATTCTTAATAATGATGGGTATACTATTGAGAGACTTATCCATGGAGAGAAAGCAACTTATAATGATGTTCAGCCTTGGAAATACAGCAAAATTCTCGACCTCTATAATGCAAAAGACTTTGACGCAATCAAATTATCAACTTCGAATGAGTTGGAGGAGTTTTTCCAAGACTCGAAATTAAAGGAGCCTACAAAGATCAGGACCATAGAAATCATGTTGCCTCGAATGGATGCCCCTACAAGCCTGATCAGACAAGCGCAAATCACAGCAGAGACTAATAACTCTTAAATCACGAATTGGACGACACCTTTCGCCATCGTCCAATGAGACTTAATATTATACAGATCCTCAATAAAGCTTTAAAAATCTGCGTATTATTTCCTTCAGATTTGTCAACCTCATCGTATTGCATTCATTGCTCACCTGACGTGCAGATCGCATGCGCAGCACCATTCTAGGGTTTCAATTGCCCCGCAACTTCAGCTCGTGTTTGCAACGGTTCCAATAGGCAATGGCGACGATTTTCAGTAGGTCAGTTAATGAAGCTATAGGAAAGTCCATTACCCTCAAGAAACCGCTTGTGGTTCTTTTGAGCGGTTCTGGTAAGTAATACGCCTTTCGGATCCGCGGTACTAATTATAGACGGATCATCCTCATGGACCAATTCACTGTTAGCATCTTCAAAGGTATGAATAAGCAGCAAAATGATTGTATTCTAACTCTCAGATCCGAGAAATCATCTCAGAGCACTCAGTACCATTAGAAGTTGTATCTGGGACAGTGGATTTTGAGAATTTCAATCAACTGTTCCCTGTGGCACAAATCCCAAGCATCTTCGTGGTAAACGGGCCAACAGTGGTCGACAGATTAGTTGACGACCTGTCAGAACAGGATGCTATTGACAGGTTGACTCGGGCCCTTTTGCCATCAGCCGTTGCATCGACAGACTCTGGCCATTCAAATAATACTGATGGAGCTGCTCATGTGGTGAATAATCCTGTGACATCTCCTGCTCCCTCAACTCCCTCCCCTACGGCATCTACCAATTCTGATTTCAATGGACCCCAAAGGGTATCTCAGTCGCAAGTAGAACACGGAATAGTCCCTGCAGCGACGTCGGGCCAGCCTGACCAAAAGCCTGTCTCAAAATCAAAATCAAAATCAAACGAGAAGCCTGAGACTAGGGAGATTTCTCCTTCTGTCCAAGATGGTCTCACGGACCGTGAGAGATACCAGATAGAGCTGAAAAAGAAAAGATTAGCAGAAAGCGAGGAGCGTAAACGGATCCTCAGGCTGTTGGAAACTGACAAAGAAGAGAGAAGAGCAGCTCGCCATGAACGAAAAGCTTCTTTGACAGAGGACAAATCTACTTCACGAAGTAGATCGTTCAGCAGCAGCTCTGGTCAATGTGCATTGGTTGTTAGGCTATTTGATGGAAGGGCATTGAAGCATGTATTTACAGGTGAGACATCTCTGGGGCAGGTACGCCAATGGGTTGACCAGAATGCCGGAGAGCTGGCAGACCCATATGATTTTTACCAGACGTTTCCAAAACGAAAATTTGGAGTTTCTGATGAAGCGTCGTCACTTGTTGACCTGGGACTTAGCCCATCATCTACTCTTATCTTAAAACCCGCGGCAAATAGTACATCGGCATACACTAATCCAAATAACGCGGGAATCTCAGATTGGCTGCTCAGGGGAGGCAAAACTCTTGGAGATGCCTTGTATACTTTTTTGGGAATCGGATATGAACCGCCTACCACTAATGCTAATGAGCCTGATCCAGATTCGAAAAGAGACGATGCCATCACAGCCATAAATCGTCGGGCAGCTGAATCTACATCTGGTGTTCATTCGTTGAATAAAGATGAGGATCGGATGACTTACAATGGGAACAACCTCAGTTTACAGGATGATAGGAAAGAAGACGCCGATGAACCAAAGTGAGATGCATGAATAGTAACTGCAATATTAAGACTTGCTAGGAACACCTTAAAACTAATAAATAAAAAGTAATGCGAATTAGCTTGCCAATGGCTGAGAAATATGGGTGGACTCCAACTTATCGGCAACATCCTGAATTTCGGAAGGAGCCTTAGGTAAAGACTGTAGCAAATCGGATGGCATTGCTGAGCTTGTTTCTTGCTCAGATGTCTTGCTTTCAGCTCTGGATTCATCGCGTAGAAGCTGTTCAAGCTCCTCTTCCACCGCGTAGTCATCGACACTGTCGGCTGTAAGACTGTTAATAGCACGACCAATTTCGTCTGTTTCGTCCGCCTGCTCTCTGATCTTATCCATAAGTCCTCCAACCTTTTCAGCATCTCCAACCGTAGCATTTATGCTGCTCAATATATCTGCCCCTGATGACAGCGCAGATACAATGTCGACTTGGCTCGAAGCATCGTCTATCTTGCGCAAGACCATCTCAAGGTTTTCCAACATATCTAATGACTGTGACTGGCTGGATTCCACCATCTTACGAGAACGCAATGAATATTTCGCCACTGCTTTGTTTCCTTTGTCAAGAGAAAGCCGGGCCTTCTTGGTGTACTGCGCGATCTGCTCAGACAAAGCGTCTACACGGCTCATCATTTGAGATACAGTATTCCGAAGATTTGCCACTGCTATGTCTTTCTGCGTGATCTGAGGTTCTCCAGAGGCAGTAGACTTGACCTTGAATACAGCCTTGTGTGGATCACACACCACTAGACTCTTGTCCCTGGTTAGATGAATCAAGATGCACGAAATATCAGTATCAGATAATGGCCTCGACACGCCATCCAAGTCCATTTCACGTATAGTTTTGACAAGCATTTCTCGGGTGAAAACACTCTGCGTGTAGCTGATGAGTGAGCCTTGAGACTCCAACTGGCTAAACACAGACTCCGATACTCTTTGCAGGGCCTTAATATATACATAACCCTCCCGTTTAAGAGTACCAGAACCACCAGATCCTATGGAAACCCAGCGATTACTACTAATTCCAGACTTGTCAAGTGCCCATGAGATGATTTTTCCTGCCGAAATCCATGGCTTATAGTCGATGCTCGTGGCCAAACCCCTGAAGGTGCTGATAGGATAAAGAATCTCGGACGCCACCATCTCGTCAATCACGCAATCGAGAGCCATAGGCCGCCCATGTGATGGGTCGTATAGGCTTTCTAGAAGTTGCTCATCAGCATTGATTAACAAGGCGTCTTTGAATAGGTACTTCTCGGCAGACTGTATCAAAACAGATTTCCATGCGCCTATATTTGCCTCGTAGCCGTCAATATTTGACTCTGCCAGACGTCGGAAATCAGAATACAGAGATACTTTTCTTCTTTCTGTGAAAAGGTTGCTTTGATTTACGATATCAATAATATGGTCCATCGCAGCAGCTATCTCAGAACTTGAGAGATATGCTAAATAAATACACAACCTTATGTGCCGCGTGTGGCTTGATCCATTATCATCAATATTTATGTCTGACAGGCCAGGAGGGGGCTCCAGGAATGGCAAAAGCCAATACAGCGACCGTTATAGGTATCGCAGCAGGGAGAGATATGGATCGGACAGACGTGAAAGGAGTCGCGATAGATATCACAATGATAGGTACTCTAGGCGGTATGATGACGATCGGTATGACAGACGACACAGAAACACAGAGCACGTAGATAAAAGAGATAGCTCTCCTGAAGTTCCAGCTAGAAGGCGAGAATATAATGAGAGGGGACGTCAAATGGAGAGAGGGGATACAAACAAAAATTTTGACCGGCACAGAAACGACTATGAAGAGAAATTCAGCGGCCGAGGATATACGTCTGACAATGTCGCCCGTAATCGTAAGTCTGCTTCTCCAGATGGCCACCACCACCACAATGATGTAGTTGCTAAGGAGGATACCCATGTTGAGGATGGCCATGCTGGTTCAAAAGATCCCATCGAAAATAGGGTTGATGCCGACACAAGTAATGAAACAAGCGAAGCAAATGAAACAGAACCTGCAATCGATATATACAAGATGATGGGATTCAGTGGTTTTGGAACTACCAAACAGAAAAAGGTCCAATCATCAAAAGTGGGCGGAGTGGCCAAAGAAAAAGCTGCGAAATACAGGCAATATATGAACCGTGAAGGTGGATTCAACAGGGATCTCTCTCCACCTCCTCAAAAGTAGCTTCAACTGTCAGCTGAAGAGCGCTATTTATTACCAAAAAATAAGTATTTAATTTAATTCACTAAAAAGTACCGTAATTTTGAGAAATACACATGTTGGTAGAATACACAAATTTGTTGGAAACTGATCAAAAAAAAATTGACACGGACAGGAATTGAACCTGCAACCCTTCGATTACAACGCGAACTGGAGTCGAAAGCTCTACCATTGAGCCACCGCATCTGCGTATGTTTTCTATACATACAGTATAAGAGGGAAAGAGAAGAATATTAGGGCTGGGTTTGTCACTTTCTATGGTTGGTTTGGCTTTCATTGCAAGCTTCGACCCAACTCAAACATGTCTGTGGATAGTGCCGTGGCGGCCGCTCATTCCCATTTGGAAGCAGTCATACATGGTAGAGAAAAATTCAATCCTTGGATAATTCAGAGAGCGGAGGCGAAGTTGACCCTAGATGCTTCTGTTGTTTCAGGGGAAAATGGTAATGATACCATTAGTAATTTGTTGCCATCGTTGATACAAATACTCCGAATATCCGTCGAAGGGGTCGATTATGATGCCATAATTCGACTTCTTGGGGCACTATTATCGTGGAAATCATACCAGGAGATAACCAATTTCATTTCCGAGGGGGATTTATTGGATAGCCTGCACTCGGGTCTACCCCATCTTCAGGCTGCTTGTGTTGGACTGATTATCAAAGCAGACCCTTCAGATGTTTTGGCAAATACACCCTTTATTTCGGAATTCATCGAACTTATTGCAACCGGTGAAAGTGATTCTCACGTTGTGGGCGTGGCAATCAAGGGACTTTCGCAACTTGCCACTAGCGGCGAGCTCATTCGACGCAGGCTCTTTTCTGGAAGCTGTCTTGATATGTTGAAAACAAAACTGCAACATGGAGACTCAATAAGACAAGGAAGGCTTATGACACTGATAACCAATGTCCTTCCATTTGATACGAAGCAGGATATTCCTGCAGATCTTATTCAGTTTCCTCCCACTAGCATTTCTGACGATGATGACGTGCTTCTTGTTTTAAACAAGATCCAATTCTACCGAGATCTGATATCTAATCCCCACCAGCCGAGGCTTTTAAGCATAATAGAAAGTCAGATCAGGGCAATCGGTATATTGTTTGCAAAGCGCCACGAGGACTACATGGTTGAAGCATTCTTATTGAATGAACTGTTTAGCTTTTTTGGAGCTTTATCATCAGTTCATCCTGACGGGTTCAGAGAATTAGATCAGGAATTTTCGATTACGGCTCCGCCAATGCTTACCAACTTTTCTGACGAGAAGACAATAATGTTTCTGTCCTTGTTAAGCCCGGCGTATCTTGCATCTTACCATCAGGATGTGATACCAAATATCCCAATTGTGCCACATGCTGTAAGGGCTCTGAGGAATCTTGCCAAAAACGAAGAAGCTTATCGTTTGTCAGGAATTAACTCGGAAAATTTAATTGCTCTACCTTACTTGGAGTTTCTGGCTCTGTTAAGTATTGTGACTACGACGTCTTGGGGTCTACATGATATTTTAAATTGGCCAAAAGTTATGGATGCTATACTTTGGAAGGATGGTATTAGAGAGCCTGAAACAATCTCTTATCGTCGTGAAGTGATTACTAACCTGATGAACAACCCTCCCCAGGTTTTGGGTGTTTGGAATGATGCTGTTCGTTCAAAATACAAAGAACTGGTGTACCAAGTCATCGAAGTCAGCCCCCGAGCTGCAGTAGCTGATGAAACAGTATGATATCTAATATACAATTAATTTATTAAGATGCAGCTTCAATTAAATGACTTGGATGCGTAGCGAGACCATAGATCCTCATGAGCTTGACGGAGATTTGAGTAAGCGCCATGAAGCGTAACCAGCTCTTCGTCGAGCTTGTTAACTTTATCCTGCAAAAAGCCTTCAGATGACTGATCGAACAGCTGTCTTGCTTGCAAGTTTAAACCTTCAATATCTTCAATGCCATTATAAGAATCCATATTCATGGGATTCTTGATGTTTACTTCCGGAATCTGTATCCATAGGACCTGAGAAGATTGATAGTCTTCTGGCTTGGTTACTATTCTTTTGAGTTGGGGGATCTTAGGGGCTTCAGAGTCCGCTCTAACACCGACCTTCAACTTTGCACTGATAGATCCAGGGACTGACGACTTCACCTTGGAGATCGTCTGCAAACTACTTATGGGGCCCTTATGAGGCTTGAGTTTTCTTAAAACCTCTTTGCTGGTAAGGTCCCAGGTAAATGCCTGTCCAGATATATCACCAGATACTAAAACTGTGCCGTCAAATGAAACTGCCAGCGCACAAACTTCTGCATTGTGATGAGACAAGCTCCAGCCGAGATTGTCGTTCTTACTGGGATCGACGGTTATTATTCTTCGGGCGCCACCAACAGCTTCCATATACCCAGAACTTGGATTCACGGCATATAGTGGAACAATCGTTATCGAACCATTCGAATGACCGACGTAGATGGCTCGTTCAGCCGGATCCAGTGCCAACGATGTCACTTTATCAGGCACCACGAATGTAGTTAAGAGGCTGCCTGAATTTATATCCCAGCAACGTACTGTACAATCTGTAGAACCGGTAAATGCATAAGCTTCATTAGAATTTCCATTTCCAACACAAAGCGAAGTGACAGGTAAAGAATGCTCTGTCCAAGACAATGAAGGCTCAATACCACGAGTACTAGAAATGTCTGGGCTTATTAAATCAACAATTTTCCATCCGAGGACTCTGGCATCATTACCTGAGGTGAACAAGTATGCACTGTCAGCAGTGAACCTCAAACAAGTAATATCCTGATAATGTGTTTCATGCGCAAATACAAGGTCACCAGACTTCAGCTCCCAAATTAAAAGCCTTCCAGACTCTCCACCGGCGACCAACCAGGTTCCACAGGGCGACACATTTATACAGCCCAATCTTCCTGGCACTACAATTTTCTGCTCTACACCTTCTTTCTGAAGGGAGTAAACATGTATCAAAGTCTTTCCAACTTGCACAGCAAGTATATGGTCTGATGTTATACAGATTCCATTACGAGGCGAGGCGCTTTGCTTGAAAGTCGCAACGTGGGTACCGGAATGGAGGTCACAGGCAGAAATCACATAGTCTAAAACACCTGTGCTGGAGCCAGTAGACATGGTCTTGGCGGTTCCTTCGCTGAGCGAACCGTACAAGATTACCTCTTCCATTAGATAAAAGCAACAGCCAATCTAAATATATTTCCAAGTTGGTTGTTCTTTTTATGATATCGGTAAAAAAATATTTTTTGTACGAAGATTATGCATCTGCCATCCATGCATAAATAACTTCATGAGGCTGTCGAAATTCAAGCACCAGCGCATCTGTTTAGCAACGTGACAGAAAGCGACTAAAATGCCAGTGAATTTTCTGGGAAGCGTATTCACCGAGGGAACGAAAGCAATTCCTTATTATGAACAAATCAAACGATATGGGCCTTACGTTGTCACTGCTGGACTGGTAAAACGCTATTTTTCAGGCAGCTCCAATACCTGGGAGCGTGATCTGCATGGCCGAGTCGTGATGCTAACGGGTGGTACGTCTGGTTTGGGAGCTGCAGTGGCTCGGGATTTGGCGGATAGAGGTGCCCAAATACTGTTACTAGTTAAAAAGACGTCGGACCAATGGCTGATTGATTTCATTGATGACCTTCGCGAGTCGACCGGCAACCCACTTATTTATGCTGAAGAGGCGAATCTTGCGGATTTCTTTTCTATTAGAACTTTTGCCACAAAATGGTTAAATAACTCACCTCCTAGGAGATTGGATATGGTTATCTGCTGTGCAGGTGTAGCTCTTCCTCCTGGAGCGCCACGTTCCGCCACAGTTGATGGGCTCGAAACTCATTTGCAGACCAATTACATGGGACATTTTCATCTGCTAACTTTGCTATCACCGGCGCTTCGAGCCCAGCCTCCTGATAGAGAAGTTCGTATTATTCTAACTTCTTGTGTTTCAAATGTTCTGGCTGATTTCGATATGACAGACCTGGAGTTTTCAAGGCGAGGATACCCTTCATATCGACCTTGGAAGGCAATGGGAGCCTCCAAGTTGGCACTAACTATGTTTGGTTATGAGCTTCAGAGGCAAATTTCACAGTATGAACGGCCTGATAAAGCACCAAATAATATCCATACTGCTATTGTTGATCCAGGGATGATGAGGTCTCCATCTTTCAAGAGATTTATGTCGATGGGTTCCGTACTAGGGTTGTTGATATACGTATTGCTATGGCCCATTTGGTGGTTCTTTTTGAAGACAAGCATTAATGGCAGCCAGTCTATTTTGTTCGCGGCAATGAGTCCTGAAGTCAAAGATTCGGCTGAAGTGTCGTATATTTCCGACTGCCGAATCAGAACAAGACCACCTCGAAAGGAATTGAATGACGTGGAAATACAAAACAAGCTATTCGAGCTGACTGGGAAGATTGTATTGGAGGCTGAAAAGAGCACTGTAATTGCAAAAAAACGTGCGGGCGATGTGCCGTCCGAAAACAAAAAACACAGTGATCAGAGCGTACAAGAGCCCAGAACAGGCTTCTCGGCATCTGACTTATTTCCTGACGCTCCTTCCAAACCAGCGCAACCCAAAGCGAAGAATGGAAAGAATGGGAAAAAATCTAAAAAGGCTTGAATTATTTATTTTAGATAAAGCGCCTTAAAAGGGCTTTTGTAGTTTACAGAAAATCATTACTTTATGCATTATAGATATAGAGATGCGGCCGAAACAAGGTCTCTTCTGATCATCTCCAGCGCCTTTTCAAGCTTGGTCTCTAGAGCCTCATTTCCAATTGTTGTGGCAGCCATTGTCATTTGACGAATCAACTCTTCAAGCCTCCTAAACATACGAATAAGACTACCCTCATAAACGTCAGTCATTTTGCAAATCTGAGCAAAGCTATCTCCTTTAGCCCATCTGAAAACAACATCCATGAGCTCTGGTTTGAATTTCTGGACATAGTCCTCTTCCACAATTTCCAGCTTACTGTCTTTCGAGATCTTAGCTATCTGACGAGCCATTGTTTGAACTGCCTTGAAAGGCTGTTCCAACTCTGGCCTTAAAGCAGAAGATTCCGCAGTCTTCTCATCAAAAACAAAACAACTCAAAACTGATGCGCACTGTTCAGGTGTCAAGTCACTGAAAGTACCGTTGAATATAAGCTCGGTCAATAGTAATTCATCGCCAGAACTTATTTCACATGCAACTCGACCCTTCAGCTCTACAATGTCTCCAGCCGTCGTGAATCCCAACCGACGCAAAACTCGCTTTCTATATTTCAGTTCGTCGAGCTGTTTGATCGATTGAGCTTGGTTAAGCTTTGCTTTGATCTTTTGAATATTCTTTTCAAGGGTAACCTTTTTAGAATACTCTTCAAACAAACTCTTCAATCGTGGTGAGCTACTAAGAGGGTTTGCTGCTAGCTTTGATTCCAGAACTTCCGTCTTTTTCACCAGCTTAACGAAAGAATCATCCTTAATTTTCATGTTCTCAATAGGATCGAGAAGAGGGATGCCATCTGGAAATCTTCGTGCGATCTCGTCAATGTTTTTTCGAACGGTCTTTCTTTGTGCCGAAGAAACCAATTCTTTTGGCAGGAAAGTACGGATGTTTGCAATGTCATGAATTGAATCCAAAGTTATAGGGATGATTTCCGCTTTTCCTTCTTCGTCACCATGAGGTGGTCGAATGGCTTGCAGTAGCACCGGATCTCCTTTCCTAATCTTATGAACAGGAGCCGACGGGGCGACAGATACCAGGACATCAACAACATAAAGTTCATGATCAGTGAACTTTGTGTTCTTTTGGCTGGGAGGTATCTTTCTCTTTGAGAACGATACCACAGCGCCCCATCCAAAATCTAACTTTTCAGCGTCTTTATCACCCCCTTGGCATTTTACTTTCACGAGCCTTCCAGATTGCAAAAAGTTAAGACAGTAGCTGGGATAAGTTATAACATGGCGGATGTCGTTTTCGTATCGCTCCAGCTGTTGTCGAATCTCATAGTACTCTTTTATTGACTCTTCATCTTCAATTGATAATGCATCATACTCTTCTTGAAAAGCGATAAGCGAGTTTTCCAAATCAGGTACCTGCTCCCCGTTCTGGAACTGGTAAAAGCATCGCTCCAACATAAACTCCGGGGATACGCCTTCGACTCTCAATAGATTAAGAATCATGTTGTAACTCAAATGAAATGCGGAATCCAACCTGTCCGCCTCACCTTTAACCATTCCCTTGGCAACCGCAGGTTCCATCTCTTCGTCGATCATGAGAATAACAATTCCACGATCATCCAGTCCTCGACGTCCAGCACGTCCACTCATTTGGATATATTCACCTCCTGATACCCATCTGAAATCAGTACCGTCCCATTTCCGCACATTAGTAAACACCACAGTCTTTGCAGGCATATTGAGACCAATAGAGAAAGTCTCTGTTGCAAAGAGAACCTTAATCAATCCTTCTTGGAAAAGAATCTCGATAACCTCCTTGAGAATGGGCAGCAGGCCAGAGTGATGAATGCCAATACCTCTCTTCAACAAAGGAAGAATATGCTTGATTTGAGGAAGCTCCTGGTCAGCTTCTGATAGCTGGCCAACCGCATTAGTGAAAACCTTGGTGACCATGTCATGCTCGTCGGGAGTGTTGAAATCCAATTTGCTGATCTTCTTTGCCAGTGATTCACATTCCCTTTTACTGAAACTGAACACGATAACTGGGTTGTAGTTTTTCATGATAATGACTTTGATAATTTTGTAAACGTCGGGAACATCCAACTTTCCTCCTTTAAATGTTTTGCCCTTTTTACCTTGGGTCGCCAACGCAGCCGGGTCATCTCCGATGTTGCTGATTGATCCCATAGCTTTTTGAAAGTTTTCTTCCCTAAACACACCTTTCTCATCAACTACTAAGTGGATTCCAGAACCACCAGCAGGGAATAAATAATGTTGCAATGGTGTCGGTCTAAAATTGGTGTATACAACGTGACAAGGCTGCTCATGGATCTTACAGATCCATTCTGCAAACTGCATTGCATTTGGTATCGTGGCAGACAAAAACACATATCTCACATTGTCTGGTAGCAGGATGATCGTCTCCTCCCAGACGACACCTCTCTCTTTATCTCTCATGTAATGAATCTCGTCAAAAATTACCCAAGCCACTTCTCTCATTATCTCCGATCCACGATAGAGCATGGACCTCAGAATTTCTGTGGTCATTACCAAGCAACTTGCTTCCGGATTAATAGTAACGTCACCAGTCATCAGTCCTACATCCCCAAACTCAGCCAGCAGTTCTCTGTATTTCTGGTTACTGAGAGCTTTAATTGGAGAAGTATAAATGACTCGCTGCTTTGCACGTAAACTTTGAGCAATGGCATACTCTGCTACCACGGTCTTACCAGCGGATGTATGGGCAGACACTAAAACAGACTCTCCTCGCTCAATAGATGCAATAGATACGGCTTGAAAGGGATCTAAAGTGAAAGGATACACCCGCGCAGGATTTTCTGATTTGTGTTCCGAAATTGGAACATAGTCATAATTAGGTGGTAAAGCAACCTGATGACGGACTTGATGGCTCAACACAACTTGACCCTCCTCAGCAGGGTGCTGTTGAAGTCCTGCCGATGCTGCGACCTCTCTTTGAGCTTCAGTCTCAAAGGAATCAGTCACCATAGGCTTCTCAGCAACAGAAACATCCTTTTTCGACTTCTTTGAAACAACTCTCTTAGTTGCACCCTCAGTAGCAGGAACCTGATTTGGGGCTTGTTTTTTGGGACTCTCGCTTGAGCTCTCTTCGCTGGAATGATCCCTCTTTTTGTCTCGTTTCTCCGTTGATCGAATATCTTTCTTCTTTTTCTTAGGTGGAGATGATGCCCCACCACTGCCAGAAGTAGGCTGTGGGCCTACCTCCTCAGTGAAGACGTCAAACAAATCGTCAGTATCCATTGGAGTACTAATATACAATTCGATTGAACTGGAACTGAAAATAAAAATTATGGAGGTTAGGGTGCTATGTCGAACTGTGCATGACGCAAGTTGGAGTATATCTTATACAGATCAAGAAATTGGCAGTATCAAACATATATTCGTAACTCATTAATGCTAAAAGAAAGTAAAGAAATGCTAATGATTGAGACGTTCCCTGTCATACTGGCTAACGATATCTGCTGGTGACTCGGGACTCCGGACACTGGCAGGATCGGATGGCAGTCTCTTGGAGATGTTGTATTTGCGGAGAGATCTCGTTTCGCGAGTAAACCCAGCACTGTTCATTTTAGTGGTTATAGAGCTCAGGGAAGTTTTATCTGTAATACCAGATGAGCCGGACACATTGCGACTTTGAGGGTTTGTACCTGTCATTGACCACTCAAAGCGGTCTCTAATACCCATGCTGTTGATTTCCCATCTGTCGAATTCTTGATTTGGGTGCATCTCTCCTGTTGGAATCATCAGACTTGAATTTGTGTTATAAATATTGTGAAAAGGAAGTTGGTAGGAGCTTTTCGAAGCATGTAAGGATTGTCTTGCATGCGATTGTAACTTTCCAAGAAAGCTATCACTCTTAAGGTGAGCCCTTATTACGGGCTTTGAGACTGTTTCGGAGCCAAATTGGTATTGATGCTGCTGTTGTTGGCTGAAAATAGACAAAAAGCTATTGGACGACTTGTGTCCGTGAACCGATGAAGAGCCTGTGGATGGCGTGGTTTGTAGTCTGGTAGTGTCCTCAGAGGTTGGTGCTAATCTCGAATTGGAAGAGAAAACAGTATCTTGCGATGACTTTTGAGAAATCTGAGACTGCGGTGGTGATAGAAAAGGCTGCTCCACTATCTTTGGAGAGGGGCCTGCCGACGATATCGGATCTTTAAGCAGGACAGCAGCAGCCTGTGCTGCGTTTTTTGCAAATATGGCGTCTGAAATGGCAGATGTCAGAAACACAGATACAACAACCAGTGAGCAGGTCCATAACACAAATAATGGTACTTCCAGTTTATGGGGTCGGCCAGTGTTGTCGAAAATTCTTTTCACTCCCCAAACACATCCAGACGCTATTGTGCCCAGGATGGTAAAAATTGTTACAAGCAAGATAGATGGTTTTTGTGGGAATAGTCCATATAGACCCAAAGAGACGCTATTCGCAAATAGAAAACCAGACAGTACCGCACTGACAATTTGAAGCTCAGCTGCGTATTGATTGATACAAAGCAAGAGGCTTAGAGTTCCACATCCTACTGGCAGCAGCATGCAACCAAAAGCTGCGAAAGAAAACGTTGGAATCTGGACTTCTATACTTATCATATCGCCATGTTTTTTCGGTAATCAAGGATGAGGAAGCAAAAATTGAATCTACTTTACAGATACGCTGATACATATACAAGAGAGCCTCGAAGATTACGACTGCTGGCCCGTGTGCATTCCAGCACTTCCAGTTCAGGAAATTCGATCCACTTCATCTGTTATAAGCAGCTTTGTAGCGCTTGAGATGTGCTGATATTATGCATGGACGTGCATATATGACGCATGGTCTTGTTGATAAAGCTCCTGAAACGGCAATATGGGATTAGACTCCATGTGGATTTGTAGCACCTCGACAAGGGCACGTTAATGGAGGTACGCGAGATCCAGCTGGATGGTGAATGTGTCCTAGCCGATAGCCGATCGTGTATGACCACATCCTGAATTTAATTATCTTTGCAAAGTCCCGATTGAGGCCATAGCAGGTATGAAATATTGTGGTCCCTGGTGCGTCAGGGTACGGGGTCTCAGGGGTACGACTCAGGAGTCGCTAACTTCATCGCATCCCCTGAAAACGGCATGACTGTACTATGTTCCCTACTAACTAGAACGCAACAAGTCCATCTCACTGCAACTATCCCTAGCTATGACCCTGTGACAAAGCCGCTATTGGTCTTTGGCTCGCTATACATGCCAGAAAATGGCCATTTGCCAGTCAGGCGATTACGGTATAGCCATTCAGGACATAACTTTATTATGTCTCACAAGAGTATTCACGTATAGATAAAACGTTTCGTCCCCCCCGGTATATTTGTGGTGATCTATGTGTCGTCAAGAGTAAACTTTACTCACTGGACCGCCGCTTGTGCGTGCTGTGGTTGCCCTCCAGTGACTATCAGGAGACCTCTCGTCTAGAGTAATAGCTCAAAAATGGTCACAGTGATTTAGTTTGAATTTCCGTATTCGACTGTTCGCATTGCTATAAAGTGCGCGCCAGCGGTTGGGAATGACATTTTCGGAGCGGTATTTTATTCTAATTTATCCGGCCCGTTATCGGCTCCGTCTTGGCTTCCATACAGGCAGCATTTCGCTGAGGATAGGTCACGGCCTAATTGGGACGGCACCCCGCCAATTTCGTCTGCACATGTTTCACTGCTGTCAGTCACTATCATCTAGTAGATAACCAAATCAACGTTGATAACGGATTGTGGATAAGACCTAACGTCGCAACCACTTGCTAAATATTACGTTTAGTTAGTAGAAGTGATCTATTGCTGCGGCAAACTCTAGAGTTTTTGGGTGTCGACATTTTGGCTAAGCTGTTGACCAGTCCAATCCAAGTTGATGGATTTGTCATAACTGATATTAAAGTCTACGATGATGGCCGACAATCCAGAGACCGACTCCAGGGCCTCTTCATTCGACTCGCCGTATCAAAAGGTATCGGTAAGCAAGAAGTCTTCGGGAACACCTACTTCGGCCCTATCTCGGTTGTTGGGATCCGACAAAAAGACTCTATCATCTTCAGAACTCTCGGCACGATTGCAGGGCATATCTCTAGAAGACCATGATTCTGCGAATTCCGAGTCTGCTAGGACCTCCATCCACTCCGGTGAGAGCGATGTTTCGAGCGCAAACGAGCCTACCGTGGCATCCGCTTCAACTCTGCGGAGCAAGTTTATCTTGGGCACGCCGGTAACTGATAGGTCTCCGGGAATATCAACCCAGTCGTCTACAGATGCTGTCCCAGCCAGCCCGTTGACTGCTATACCAGGTGCTGGGTTTCCTCCTACATTGGGGACAACGCCGGTTCAAAATGGGCTTCCTTTTCCACCTGCATCCATCCCTATTGTTGGGTCACCGGCTGCCACGCCGAGAAGAAATGCATCAAGGCGATCAACCTATTCAGAGATTGAGCCTAGATTTGTTGTAAATATCCCATCGAGCGCTTCCAAGACGCCGTCAAGGTCTCCCTCAACAATCAATCTGTTCTCGCGGTCACGGCCCAGGAACGACTCGATAAGCTCGAGCCATAGCTCTATGACAGATTTAAAGAGATTTTTTCAAAAGCCTTGGAAGCAGACAGTGAGCCCACCGTCTGGACCCGGAGGGTCAATCTATGTGACGGATTCATATAACTCGACCACTTCTTTTAAGCAAGACGATTTATCGTCCACCCCAGAACTACTTGGATCTTCTCCAGTCATCTCGGGATCGCTCAAGTACGGCAACAAGACGTATTCAAGGCCTTTTAGGTCCTCTACAAACCTCTCAGGTGGTTTGTATGGAGCTAGTGTGGATGCTCGAAAGTCTTCGCTGGCTAAGACTTATGGTAAGCTCGGCAAGTCGCTTGGTGAAGGTGCTGGAGGAAGCGTGCGAATAGTGACACGCCCTAGGGATGGACGGTTATTTGCAGTTAAGGAGTTTAGGCAAAAGCAATCGCATGAGAGCCAAAGAGAATACTCAAAGAAGGTCACTGCTGAGTATTGCATAGGTTTGACTCTTAAGCATCCCAACATTATTCAAACTGTGGATATTATCCATGAGTCAGACAGAGTGTTTCAAGTTATGGAGTATTGTGAGTATGACCTGTTTGCCATTGTAATGTCCGGAAAGATGAGTCGACGCGAGATCTTTTGTGACTTTAAACAGCTCATGTCTGGCATAAAATATATGCATGATAGTGGTTTATCCCACCGTGATCTAAAACTTGACAACTGTGTCATAAACAGCCAGGGTATTGTGAAAATTATCGATTTTGGAAGCGCAGCGGTTTTCAAATACCCTGGGGAGAGTGGGAGAATTCATGAAGCTTCCGGAGTGGTTGGTTCGGACCCATATCTTGCTCCAGAAGTTATAGGTAGTGTGAAGTATGATCCACGACCCACTGATATTTGGTCTGCTGCAATTGTATTTTGTTGCATGTTGATGAGGAAATTTCCATGGAAGGCGCCAAAGATGTCGGACAGCTCGTTCAAGCTCTTCAGCACCCCTACTCCGGATCCTTTGCCTGCGTACGAAGAGACCAAACTGGGCGTCTCGGTAGACTCCGAGAAACCAGCTTCTAAAATGTCAGGGCCTCAGAGACTAATGAAGAACCTTCCTGAAGAGGTGAGACCCCTGCTTCTTCGAATGCTTACGTTGGACCCCAACAAGCGAGCCGACGTAACTGAATGCTGGGACGACAAGTGGCTGTCATCGGTGAATTTCTGTACTCTGGATGAGCTCGGAGAATGCGTTTCTTGCAAAGACCATATACATTCAGTTGTTGCCTTTGACGAAGCGCATATTGCTTCTCTTGAAAAGAAAAACAAGAAGCGAAAGCCAGGAGAAAAAATGTGGTAATAGCGTATTATAGATATAGACATTAGCATGAGAATTTTCTCTAAATGTATGAGATTGTATAAATACAACAGTGGTTCTATCTGTAAAGATTGGGACCAATTACTAAGTATTACAATATCAATGCACAGAGTGCTATGCCGGCTGCCATCATGGAGTTGGAGATCTTAAGCTGACCACCACTTCCTGTGCTTCCCGTCGACGACGCTGATAAGTTTGAGTCGTCGACAGCAGTTCCATTGAAAGCTCCTTCTAGAGTTCCATTGACATAAAAGTCGGTCCCGTTGATTCTGTACCGGTCGGGTGAGAGGTCCGTTAAATAAGTGCCGTTTGTAACATCACAAGAGCATGGGAAATGCTCTTCGCAAAGACAATGGACCTGGTATAAAGTGCTGTTGATAGTGACGTTATAATTATAGGCAAAAACAGCATTGTAGGGACCCCAGTATCCTCCATAAAATGGATGGAGGGCCGATATTAATAAAAGAGATGGCGCTAGCCCACCGAGAGTTAAAGCTCCCGCAAGATACGGCGTCGTTGATCCTCCATAGTATCGGCCACCAGCTCCAGTCAATGGCCTCGAAGAAACCGGCTGAGAATACGGAGTGTATGGGGGAGGATGCTGATATGGGGTATAAGGAGGTGGGGGCGCTCGGGAGCCAGAATTCGAGCCCGAGCTTCCACTACCGCCCTTAGTGCCGCTTGAGCTTCCACCACTTCCTGAGCCCTCTTCTCCCTCACCAGAAGACCCACTTCCACCTTTTGTACCACTTGAGCCAGAACTTCCAGAAGAACCGCCCCCTTCAGATCCACCACCCGAATGGCCTCCACCACCTGAATGGCCTCCCCCTCCGGCGTGACCTCCACCCTTCTTCAGGATGACATCCAGAAAGCCGTTAGACCCGTCCAGTTCCTGCTCATTGTCTCGTCTTTCGATAATATCCTTTTGGCTGTAATCATACGGTATAGATATACTCTGGCCTACTAAAGTAAGCAGCAGAAGTGTGGTTGCAACCTTCATTGAGTCCACAGGAAAAATACGAGGATATAGCAGGCTTTATATTAACCGGCTAATAAGGCGCTGGTTAACCTTGCATAATTCTGACATATGCATACGAGCTGCGCCCAGTCACTGCCAATGTCTCATGACAGTCAGATGAAAGTAAGGCAAGGCTGTGGTACAAGCCTATTGGTTCATAGACGAGCAAAAAGCCGTTTTGATGATGCAGGTATCTGTAATTGGAGTTAATATATACAGGTGTATTGGATTATGCTATATGTACATCATGGGACCACTTCGATGCCGGCCGACCTAGCCACACCAATGACGGATTTTGCAATACTTTCGAGCTCTAAACTTGCGTGCCGTGAATCCTGAGTTAGTACCCTACTTGTTGGCAAACATGCACTTACGGTTTTCTTGATTTTGGCGATCTCATAGACATGTTTTAGTGAGACTTTGCCGATTATCTTCTTTCCAGCCTCGGGGCTGCCTTTTTCAAGACCAGCAGCTTTGAGAAGTAGCCATGCGGTTGGGGGGCTCTTGATTTCAAATTGGAAGCTCCGGTCGGGTCGAACTGTTACAAGCGCTGGAACCGGTGTGCCTGGTGCAAGGTGAGCTGTGCGCGCATTGAAATCTTTGCAGAAATCTATAGCTTTCACACCTTTGGATCCCAAGGCAGGTCCGACCGGCGGTTGGGGAGATGCTTGGCCAGCACCAACAATCAGCTTGACCAATATATTTTTGGCAGCTGCTCCTCTCTTTGACATTACGAGTGAAACTTTTTGTAAAATAGGCACTTGGTAAGTAGCAGTGAAATATTCGCAGTGAGGCTTCAGCCGTACCAGGGGATACGAAGATGAACAGGTTAGCAGTACCAGCCAACAGGCATCAATGGCCAGTGGGCTTGTTGGTTTTTCCCAAATGAGCAATTACGTAATTCTAAATAGAGTTTCTAATGAGTTGACAATCTGGGTGGAGTGGTGGTGTATTGATACATATTTGATATGGGAAAGTGGGTATGCAGTAACCGAACAACATACGATTTCGACGTCTGCCCCATGACGAGCAAATTAAAAGTCCTGAATAGAGCTCGAAGTGAATATATATATATATATATATTTGTGCTTGTATGTGTAGATAAAGTTGTTTGCCATATCTGAGATCGCCGACAAATCTACAAGAATGGGCCCGTTACCTCGTCGCGTTGCCATTTTAGGCTCAACCCACCTCAACCCGTCTGCAAGCAGTCTCCAGGCGATCACAGCAGCTCGATTCCGAGTAACAAAGACCTGTGTAAGTATTTATCGTGTAAAACTGCCGTGCTAGACAGCGCTATGTCCCGAGTATCTCTTATCGTCAGGCCCGAGTCTCGATGGCTGTACCGGGTTAGCCCTTGCCTTGATGATCAACCGTGCATATAAAGTGATGGATGGGGAAAATGACTATTTCGTTCCAACCAACAATGATTTCTCTACGAGCAATGAGAAAATGCAGCCGGCCATTTGCAGCACAGATTGGTTCTTTCAGCAGTCTAACTCAGCGAGGATTTGCATCAGCCCCGTCTCAGCGAGTATGTTTTTGTGTATAGTGACGACGACGGTTCTAACATCAGCTTCTGGGCGAGTCTGTGGACAATTTGGATCCGGAAGTAGCAGCCATTCTCGGCCGTGAAAAACAGCGTCAGAAGCAGTCAATCACTCTCATTCCTTCCGAGAACTTCACTTCCAAGGCAGTGATGGATGTTTTGGGATCCGAAATGCAAAACAAGTACTCTGAAGGGTATCCTGGCGCACGATACTATGGAGGAAATCAGTTTATCGACCAGGGTGAATCGCTGTGCCAGCAGAGAGCCCTTCAGGCATTTGGACTTTCTCCTCAAGAGTGGGGAGTCAATGTCCAGGCATTGTCTGGTGCTCCTGCTAACCTCTATGCGTACTCTGCAGTGCTCGAGGTTGGCGACAGAATCATGGGTCTGGATCTTCCTCACGGAGGTCACCTTAGCCATGGATACCAGACTCCTACCAAAAAAATTTCAATGATTTCCAAGTATTTCCAGACCATGCCATACCGGCTAGATGAGTCCACTGGTCTTATTGACTACGACACTCTTGCCAAGACTGCTCAATTGTTCCGACCAAAGATCATTGTCGCAGGTGCTTCTGCTTACAGCAGATCAATTGACTACGCACGATTCAAAGAGATTGCAGACTCCGTTGGAGCGTACTTGTTGGCTGATATGGCTCATACTGCAGGTCTCGTTGCAGCTGATGTGGCAGCATCGCCATTCCCATATGCTGACATTGTCACCACCACTTCTCACAAGTCTCTGCGAGGACCTCGAGGTGCTCTCATTTACTTTAGAAAGGGTGTACGAAGCACCGACAAGAAGGGAAAGCAGATTCTGTATGACCTTGAAAACAACATCAACTTTTCCGTGTTTCCAGGTCACCAGGGAGGTCCTCACAACCACACTATTACTGCTCTAGCGGTTGCTCTTGGTCAGACTTTGACTCCAGAGTTCAAGCAGTACCAGCAGGAGGTTGTTGCCAATGCCAAGATCTTTGCTGACGCTCTCAACTCTCTTGGATACAAGCTTGTGTCTGGAGGTACCGATAATCATCTCATTTTGGTTGATTTGAAACCAAACAAGGTTGATGGTGCCCGTGTTGAAACAGTCCTTGAGCTCATCAACATTGCTGCCAACAAAAACACTGTACCTGGAGACAAGTCTGCCCTTGTGCCTGGTGGTATCCGAGTGGGCACTCCCGCAATGACCACTCGAGGATTCACTGGCCAAGACTTTGTGCGAGTGGCTAACTACATTGACAAAGCAGTCAAGATTGCTTCTAAGGTTAAGCAAGACGCAATCAGCCAGGGATTGAAGCATAAGCTAGCTGACTTCAGGGCTGTGGCTTCTGCTCTTCCTGAGGTTGCAGAACTCAATGCAGAAGTAACCGCATGGGCAGAGACTTTCCCTGTTCCTGGAGACTTGTAATTCATATATATATATAGAAATACTAAAATTTGAATTTGTTGCTGTAATCGTACCTCGTACTTTTGTAGATTGACTGCGTTAACTAGAGGTTCGTCCTGCATGGCTGTTGCATATACATGTAGTATGGGTGTATTCTACTAGCGAGTGAAAAATTCGCCTCATCATTTCCATTATGGCTGAGGAGAAATCGAAACCGAAGCCAAAAGGCTTCACTAATCCCGCCCTCCAGGCCATGGGAATCCCTCGGCTTCGTCTGCCCTCTCGTAACTGGTCCATTTTTTGGGCAGTTACTTTCTCCATCACTGGACTGTATGCTTACGACCGACGCCAGAGAAAACAGGTTCGACAGCAGTGGAAGGACCATGTAAAGCCTTTATCACAACTAAAATTGGAGCCACTTGAAATGCCTCGAAAGGTCACTGTTTATATTGCACCTCCTCCTGGTGACTATCTTGATCTGGGTTTAGCCCATTTCCGCCAGTATATCAAGCCAATACTAGTAGCGTCGGCAGTTGATTATGAAGTGAAGTCTGAGAACAGACAGGGGGAGATCCGAAGTATGGTTGCAGAAGAATATAGAAATCGACGAAGAAAGGTGCTTGGACTGCCTACAACCGATGAAGGTGATGAGTTGGATAATATTATCCGAGAAAAGCTCTCGTTTGATAACTCTGGAGGTGTGATCTGTGTTGGCAGAGGTGCCTATAAAGAATATATGAATGGAATTCATGAAGGTTTGCTGGGACCCCTCGACCCTCCACAATTAGAAGCAGAAGAATTAAGTGGAGAGGGTGTATCCCAACCTGTGGCGTCACTTGATGAAAGTGCAGAGACGTTCCCTGATAAAGAGCAGGATATACTTGATGTCCGAGGTGAACTCAAGGAAGATATGAAAGAAGGGGATGCTAAAGAAGGTACCGAAGCTGATGCCCCCGCTAATGAATTTGAGAAAAAAGAAGACAAGAGGAAGCCTGTGCCAGCTCCGTATCTCACGGTTGCAGAGTACTCAAATACTCCCACTCCTCCTGAGTTTGATCAAGTGGCAAAGTTAGACGTTATAGCCCCTATATCATTTCCTCATATTATGGGATTTCGCAACACGCCCATCCGCATGTACAGATTCTTCAACAAACGATATTTGGCTGATGAGATGGGCGAGGCTACTGCTGCAGTGGTCTTTGCATCTACTCGACAGTTTGACAGGGTCAGCGATGCCAATGCCCTGGGCCAAGAAGAAGCAGATTGGCCATCCAGCTGGAAGCAGAAGGGTCTTGAGAACAATTCTGAGTGGGTGCGTGAATTCGGCGTTGACGAGCGGATAGCGGAAAAGCTACAGGTGTATGAAATTCGAGACGAAAATAAGCTCTCGAAATAATGTAAATAATAACAAAATGCATGCCAAAATAAAATCAGTCTGCAACTAAAGTACTATGATACACTAGCCAGATCGGGCCTTTTTCTTAGCAGAAAATATACGGTCGATATCGTCAAGGCTTTGTCGCTTGATGCTGCCACTATTATTTGGAGATGGCTTGGCAGTCTGTCTTAGTCCCAGTGGTTTTGACGCAACTCTTGAAGCAACCGGCCCGTCAGTCGATTTGACAGGGATCTTTGAATAAATAAGGATATATGCAGAATTCTGACGCAAGACAGTCTTCTCTGATACTGTGGTGACAATCTCGTCGTCATATTCAGCCCAGGTGTTGTTGGGCTGTCGACAAAATGCAATATAATGACCACTTGATACTGTTCGGCCCTCGTGCACAATAACGCTGTAAAGGCGATATTTTGCGTTTTGAAGGGTCTCAGAGTAGTTTGTTAAATCTAACTCCATGGGATATCTCATGATTTCTTTGAGCTTCATACCCGATTGGCCTTGGAATTTGAATCTCTTGATGTGAATAGTCAAATATTCTGGTGCGACATTAATCTGACTCACTTTGATAGCAGAAGTCAGGTTTTTGCATTTTTCGCACTGGTATCCCGACTTTTCCTTTTTGTCAGGCTTGATCTTTTCTGGAGAAAAGAAATCCTTGATGGACCCATTCAAGGTAAATTTGGGTTTCGGAGTCACAACCTCTGGTGTGGTTGGTGTTGCTGAAGGCATCGCATTTGGCATACTCTTCTCTGGGGTCTGAGGATGTGATGGTCCGGATGCACCATTGAGCTTCGCAGACTGGTTGGCTGAAGACTGGTTTCCCGCGATAGCCTGGGCTTCGGCGATCTTTTTAGCATTCTGGGCCTCTCGTACTGAAAAGGATAATGGCAAATCGTAAAAGTCCTGCTTGGTCACCGACACATGACCACAGGTCTCACATGTTACACTTTGCGTCAAGGTTCCGCCAAAAACATCATGTATAATTGATGAATTGAGCTTCTGGCCCTTTGGAACACTGTCTTCTTGGAGTCTGCCAATCAGCGACATAAAATATTCATGCGAGTCCTCTTGCTGCCATTCAGACATCATGCAGTTGATCTCATCCAGTCGTCTAATCATCTTCTGGGGGTAAATACTTCGCCGCTTTCCTGGCTCATAGAGCTTCTGAAGCAACTTGGCAAGCTCAACAGTGACGCTACGCCGGGAGACTGGAGGGTTCACCTTGTCTTCCAAAATATCCATCAGATAATGGGCCATTGCCGGCACATGAAAAATCGCCTGCATTGCTGAATTCATATAACAAGTAACTCCATGATTTTGCAAGCCAATGGGAGGTCGTGTGAGGTTTTTCCATCCTTTAACAATACGCAATTTAGACGAGTCTGTCTTTTTGCTGTGATTATCTGCCTCTTCATTATCTGGACTCGATACTGGGGTAGCTTTATCGGAGTGCCCTTCAAAGCCAACATCGTCTTCATCCTCGTCTTCATCGTCTTCGTCATCCTCGTCTTTCTCATCGCCCTCGTCGTCACTGTCATCACCACGCATATGTTTATGGATTCCTGATAGAGGCTCATCGTCCGTGTTTCTGGAATCTGATTTGATCAACACATAAGATAGTGGTCGCATTGCAGTAGCTTCCGGTATCTTAGCGGCAACAAACTCTAGAGGATTATTTAATACCTGCTCAGCCAGCCGTTGTTTGGTGGCTAATAAACTTGATATTTCTGTCGACATACTTATTCTGAATGTTATTGTATCAGTGCTTACAAATACATCCTCTAAGCAACTTGAATCAAAAAAGGTACCCGAAAAAACACCAAAATTTCCAAACAACAAGCGATATTCTAAACGATCTAATGCTGTAATGCAGGTTCTAGATATTCTTCTTTTCAGTACAAACTTGGCACCCTTATTTTTTTTTTACTAATTTTTTCTGAGTGCGTTTGATGTACCACAGCCGCGTCTGGATTGTGGGGCTGATATCAACCAGCTGTAATAATCTATTCAATATCACTACACAAACTGAGTGGCATTTTGGCATTCCAAAAGCACAGACAAGGATTTCTGGTTGCTACTGCTGCATTTTGAACCTTGATGTGAATTGGCCTCCAAAGAGATTATTAATTGGTGAATGCAAACACGCCATCTCAATTGTGTGTGATCGTCATAGCTGACTTTTTAACAGAATCAAGAGAAGAATGATGATTTATATTATTTACACTGCTGGTATTGGCCTTTTATTGGCTGCTGTACTTGCACTTCGAATTCTGTGGGTTTTACCAGGATCCAAACAAGGCAGACTGGTAAAGAATCCACATTTGATGGTACTTATGGGGTCGGGAGGACATACCGGCGAAATGGTACGACTACTTAAAGACCTGGATCTATCCAAATATAAAACTCGGTCTTGGGTGTACTATCCCGAAGACACACTGTCGGAGAGCAAGGCTCTTGAGATGGATAAGGCTGTCGGTAGTGGTGATGTTAAGACGTATCATGTTTTCAGAGCCAGAAAAGTGGGTCAAAGTTGGTTCTCTACAGTTTTCACTAGTGCCCAAAGCTTTTATTCGTGTTTTTCAATCATGATGAATGCTAATCCAGATGTCCTAGTTACAAATGGACCAGGGACAAGCGTCATGTTGGGTGCTGCTGCCTTTATTCTCAAGGTACTAGGACATAGTAATACTCGCATCGTCTACATCGAGTCGCTAGCACGGGTAGACCGTCTATCGCTCTCTGGGAAACTGCTTTTACCCATAGCTGATCGGTTTATTGTTCAATGGCCAGGTCTGGCTCGTGCTCACTCTAAAGCTGAGTATTACGGCATCCTCGTTTGACACCTCCCCTCTATTTGTACATAATTACCTCTCTGTGGGTAATGAAATATACTAGCTATACGCTGGCGTAACGCATGCATGTTGGAATGCAAGCAGTACGGGTACCGGCCAATTGAGTTTAGGATCTGGGTGTAGTTGCTACCACGCCGTGTGATGGAGGGTTGACAACCCCATCGTGCATTATCGTACCCTTATCATTCACACATGTGGTATCTAACTATACAAGACGGGGATTTTCTAGATCCGTCTGGTAAAGTAGTTGTATTGCGAGGTATCAATCTAGATGGTAGCTCCAAGCTACCTGCACGGCCTCCTGTCACTACTTACACTCCTGTAGATTTAGACAACGATGCAGACCCGTTCTGGGACGGCGATAATGTATCTTTTGTTGGCCGGCCATTTAGCATAGACGATGCCCCGCAGCATCTGGCCCGCTTAAAAACCTTTGGCTACAACACTGTCCGCTATGTTTACTCGTGGGAGGCTCTAGAGCACAGTGGGCCTGGAGTATACGATGACGAGTTTATAGATTATACCATCAAGGTGCTTCAGCTAATGAAACAATACGGCCTGTATGTGATTCTTGACCCTCACCAGGATATTTGGGGCCGTCACAGTGGAGGATCTGGTGCTCCTCTATGGACGTATTACGCAGTGGGCCTTGATCCTAAAAAGTTTGCTGTAACGGAAAGTGCTTTGGTACAAAACGTTTGGAGCGAAGGACCAGACAATTATCCAAAAATGATCTGGGCTACAAACTATTATAGGCTGGTTTGCCAGGTCATGTTCACTGTATTTTTTGCCGGTAAGATATTTGCACCGAAGGCTGTGATAGACGGGGTCAATATCCAGGACTATCTGCAGCAGCATATGCTTGATGCTATGACATACTTTTATAAACGAATTCGAGATGAGACCGATCTGCTGGGGTCATGTGTGATTGGATTCGAGTCCATGAATGAACCAAATGTGGGCTTGGTTGGAACTCCTGATATTGGTATTATTCCAAAGGAACAGAATCTTCGTCTTGGAACTTGTCCTACTGCATTCCAGTCCATGCTTCTTGGCTCTGGACACAAGCAGACCGTGCAATACTATGTTTTCAGTAGTCTGGGGCCAAGAAAAAGCGGCAATCGCACGGTTGATCCAGAAGGAAAGTCAGTATGGCTGAAAACTGACAAGTATGATACCAAATATGGCTGGAAAAGGGATCAGGCTTGGAAACTTGGAACCTGCATATGGGCTCAGCATGGGGTGTGGGACCCAACTGAGTTGAAACTTCTCAAACCCAACTATTTTGGCCAACTGGGAGATGATAAAGTGGATGAACCGTACTTTGTTGACCATTTCTTTGTAGACTACTGGTCGCGTTTCTTCAAAACCATGAGGAAACTCAGCAGTGAAGTCTTTTTGTTTTGCCAGCCTCCTGTCCTTGCCATTCCTCCTGAGCTTAAGGATACCGATCTGGTCGATGACAGAACGGTATATGCCCCTCATTTTTACGACGGGATCACTCTGATGCTCAAAAAGTGGAACACTGTGTGGAATGTTGACTGTCTAGGCTATCTTCGTGGTAAATATGCCAGCCCTGTTTTGGCTATAAAGTTTGGAGAGAAAAACATTCGCAATTGCTTATTTAATCAGATAAACACCATCAAAGAAGAAGGCGTTGAGAAAATGGGTAATATTCCCTGTTTAATGACTGAGACAGGTATCCCATTTGATATGGATGATAAAGCTTCCTATGAAACTGGCAGTTACCAATCACAGATACGAGCACTGGATGCTATAAGCAATGCAATCGAGAGGGCTAATATTGGAGTGTTATTCTGGGGATACACTTGCTTGAATACGCATGAAAGCGGTGACGCCTGGAACGGAGAGGACTTCAGCGTCTGGAGCCAAAATTCGGCAGGCAGCACCAACGCTATTACGACTCTTTCTCCCATCAAGTCTAATGAAAGCTCATCAATTGGAGATGTATACAGAGGTGTGAGAGCCATTGCAGCTGTTTTGAGGCCGTATCCTGTTTCAGTTCAGGGCACAATTACAAGCTATTCCTTTGACCTCGCTCGTACGGAGTTTTCACTCGATATTGAGGGAAATGATAATGGCAGTCTTGACGACGAAGATGCCACAAAAGTTTTTGTCCCTGAATACCACTTTCCAGGAGCTAACATAGATGTTCAGGTTACCTCTGGTAAGTGGACATTGGACGAAACTAACCAAACGATACTATGGTGGCATGAAAGTGGCCCACAAGCCATGAAAGTAGCAGCTCAAGATCCCTTGGAGCAAATCGCATACAATTGTTCTTGTACTATTATGTGAACAACTAGCTAGTGGCTCATATATATTTATATCATTACATATATATCTAGATCAAAAAAGAAAGATATCCCTATACTATCAAAATTCAAGGTCGTCGTGGGGTCGTTTCGCATGCAATTCGTCTCGTACCAGACTACTAACAAATTTATGGAAGTAATCCACATACTTTTTCAGAGACGTCTTTTCGTAGTCTTGGAGTTTTGCATCGCTGCCTTCAAGCGCCTCGAACTCGTCTAGATCGTTGAGAAGCATATGGACTGTGGGGACAGCAAAAGGGTCAAATGAATCTAGTTCTTCATCGATGATTGGTACACACACTCTTCCAGTGCCTGGGTGTACACAAAATGGCGATTTCAGCAAATGGTTGAGATGTCTGGAGACCTCGATATCTAACCGCGGGTAAAGGTACTCCATGATTATATCTTTTTTAGATTCGAGTAGTGCACCACCTTTAAGCGTCTTTGATACTCCTGACTTGGCAACATCGTCAATATCCTTCCATCTGGTCATACTGGAGATCTCTCTAGTTCCCCATTTTTCCTTGAGGGCCATCGCAAGAGGTCTATCTGGCAGAAGCTTAAGAAGGTCCTCTGCTTGCTCAGGAGTTCTCCAGGGATCTTGATCAATCAGAATAGCGTCCGCAAAATCCTCCTTGAGTAGATCAAAAGATCTACGGATATGTGGATGGAATGGCCTCGGTAAATTGACTTGCTTACCTTTGCCACCCTTTCCAATCACCTGCAAATAAGATGCCACAGCTCGTCGCTTCCTGTCGTCCATATCTCTAGCTCGCTTGTCGCAAACCCATGCATGGGCTCCTCGTCTTCCAGAGTACACCCACATTATATGCTTAAACCCAAAGTCGTCTCTAAGAGCTGCATCAACGATCTTTATAGAAATGGTAATAAAGTGCCAGCACTTATTACATATAGCCGTCTCTGAGCAGCACGTTCGTACAGAATCGTAATCTGTCAGATCAATATCGAAAACAAGTTCTTTGGACAAGGGCTTGAACGATTCTTTGGAGAGTCCCTTTCTGTCGCGTGGATTTGCGGAATACACAGGCCCAATCTCAAAACGAGTAGGCACGAGCTTCAACACATCCTTTTTAAAAGCATCAGCGCCATCGTACGACTTGTACCGGACATATTGGCCCCCATCCAGCGTGAAGGCAATTTCTCGGTGAGAGAAGTCTGTTGACGGGGCCGGCGAATGATTAAGCCATTGGAATACCGTTTTGAACGGGAAAAACCGCGAATAGTACTGGCTCAGTAGTGTTGCGTCCACACTCTCATCGACTGCTGGCATGGTTGTCAAATGTTAACCTTTAAAGTCAATAAGACGTGAACGGGTCAACTGCTGCAAGTGTTAATGAATCCCTGTAGACGCGCGTCAGTCGTGGTTATGCTAGTATACAGATCATGCGGATAGGGGAGCAGGTCTATGCCAATAAAGGACTACAGCGTTGGTGTGTAAGCCGTATTAATGTCGAGTTAGCAGTATTACATCTCGAAACCGACCGCCACCATGGACGTGTTAATTGGAATCACAACAAAGGACTCGGTGATCATAGCCACATCTAAAGCATCAGTCAGAGGAGTGTCAGTGTTGAAGGACAGTGATGACAAGACCCGAGACTTGACAAAGCATT
Organism: Sugiyamaella smithiae; assembly: GCA_030579815.1. NCBI lineage: Eukaryota > Fungi > Ascomycota > Dipodascomycetes > Dipodascales > Trichomonascaceae > Sugiyamaella > Sugiyamaella smithiae. Next base: position 608,442 of record JAKTRV010000006.1, read on the forward strand.
CAGTGATTGCATTCAGCGGCGAAGCTGGCGATACAGTGAATTTCGCTGAATTCCTCAAGGCCAACATCCAATTGTACGGAATGCGCAATGGATTTGAGATGTCAAACAAGGCGGTTGCTTCGTTCACTCGAAACGAATTGGCCACTGCTTTGCGATCCAGAAAGCCATATCAGGTCAACTTGTTGATCGGTGGCTACGATGTAAAGGCAAACAAGCCTGTGCTTAATTGGATAGATTACTTGGCTGCTAACGTTGAGCTGCCATATGCTGCTCATGGATACGCCCAGTACTATGTGTTGTCTCTAATGGACCGCCACCACAAGCCAGGAATGTCAGAGGAAGAGGGCCTCGACCTTCTAAAGGCATGTACTGCGGAGCTTCGCAAGCGAATTCCGGTTGACTTTAAGGGATTACAGGTCAAGATTGTTGACAAGAGTGGCATCCGTTCTAGTGCTGATTTGTAATGAGCATTCAATAAATGTATATGAAAATCATCGGTTTTTTGGCCTTGCAGTATCCATAAGAATCGCCTACTCAATCAAACCTAATTATCGTAGAACCAATGATATACTACATGATTTCATGGACTGCCGAAATATTACAAGATATATCTGTTTTGAGATATCGCATACAACTAGGAGCTAAAGAGCCGTTAATAAGTCCTATGGACTATACAATAGGCCAATAACACAAAGAATAAATTAAAACCACACTATTCGGTGGGATCTGCTTAACTGCTTAACGCCAAATGACGCTCAAGCGGTTGGGACAGATTCATCCACTACTCGAGAATTTCCGAAGATGACCCTCAACCCAATTAGTACCACCATTGATACTAGGTCAAATGCACTTGACAAATATCCTTTGCTACCATAAAGAGCCAGTATAAAGGAAATGCATCCTATATGACATATAAGTCCCATCCGAAACACAAGAGGAATTACGTTACTCTTTTGTGGTGTCGGATGATCATCAAAGATCATCAAAGCATACAATCCCGTTGTTAATGGACCCATGATGGCCATAGCGTAATGACACAACACCAAAACGTCGTCTGTACCAAAAATCAGTACAAAATATGCCCCAATAAGCATAGAATCAAGCTGTAACCAGAATACATCAAGTTCCCAAGTTTCTACATGCGAGGCCCCTAATGAGCTCCTTCTTTCACGATAAGCTTGAAATGAGCGGTACCAGAGAAACAGTGTGACACAGGCAGCTTGTAGTAACAAATGCTTTTCCAAAAGTCTGAGTCCACTTAGAGTGTGAAACACAACGCCGGCATAAAAGATCCCTAGATGGGCGCGGCATATCCCTCGCAATCGCAAGCTACTGTGTTTAGTTTCATAGTAATCCATAAATGCCCACACACAGCCAATGGGTGCAACAACATATTCTTCGCCCCTTAGGAGCCCATAGCTGTTGCCAGCTCGGTGCAGCTGATTTAAGACTGCATATCCAAACCACCCAACCGAAGCACATGTAACAGCTAACCGAGCCCAACGAGCATTCGTTCTATCTTTTGATTCAATATGCTCTATCTCGCCTGTACTAGGGACTTCAGCAGCACAATCTGAGGGCTTGCTAACACCAGCTGCCGTGCTCATGAGTGATGTTCGTGAGAGATAAGTATGATGGCAGGGCTGCTGCAGGTTTAGCGGCTTAACTTCAACATGGACGAGCTTCACAAACTAGAAGTTCTGTCCTTGGTATCCAAGCTCGCGTCTGAAATCAACAATTATACGGGTATTTCAGACAAGAGCTTGGCAGAGTTCATGCTCCAACTGCATCTGGACAGTGTCAAAGCCCACCCTCATGATGAGAACGATGCGCTGCATGCATTTAAAGCCAAGATGGATGAATTTGGTACACCATTCCCAGACTCGTTTATTGAAAATATAGACCGACTAATCCGACACATGCATCCTGATTTCAAGGCAAAGAAGAGTACTAGTGATCCGGCTGTTTTAAAAGGATTGTCTATTCCAGATGGTGTGCCAAAAATATCTGAACAGAGTAGTGACGAAAATGAATCAGAGCCTGAACAAAATATGTCAAGGACGTCGCGTGATTCAGGGTCTTTGAGAGGTCGAAGCCCGCCACGAGGTAGAAACTCTGGATCATATAGGTCAGATCGGTCTAGATCCCCTGGCTATTCAGATCGTCGTGGAATGTCAAGAGAGCGATCTCGAAGAGATGGTCCATGGAGAAGGTCTCCTCCCCGACATAGCAAGCCTGAAGTGGGTGAAATATATGATGCCGAGATTGCAAACATTCAGAGCTACGGTGCTTTTGCTACTTTGCAGGGCTTTGGGCGTCGAGTAGATGGCCTCATCCACATTTCGCAGCTTCGAAAGGGCCGAGTAGAGCATCCATCACAGGTGGTGTCAAAAGGTGACGAAGTGAAGGTGAAAATTTTGAAAATAGACAACGGAAAGATATCACTGTCTTTGAAAGAAGTTGATCAAGAAACTGGCTTGGATGTCGCAGCTGTACAGCTAAGAGACGAGATCAATCCACCCATCCAGGCTAGAAAAAAGCGACTAACTTCTCCAGAGAGATGGGAGATACGACAACTAATAGCATCTGGTGCTGCATCAGCGTCAGACTATCCAGAGCTGAATGGTGCTGCTACAGAAGACGGTGAATTGGATATTAATGATGACCCGTTTGCTGTAGAGGAAGACGTTGATATCGAGGTCAAAGAGGAAGAGCCGCCATTTTTGGCCGGTCAGACTCGCCAGAGTCTAGAGCTGAGTCCTATCAGGGTCGTCAGAGCTCCAGATGGCTCTTTAAATAGAGCAGCTATGTCAGGGGCAACGCTGGCAAAGGAAAGGAGAGAGGCCAGAGTGGAAAAGGAAAAGCAAGAAAGAGAAGAGAAAGAGAAACAAGCAAAGGAAAGTTTATCTAATCGTCATGACCCTTTAAACGATTTGGCCCCAAATAATTCTGCTAGAACGGCTGGTCAATCCACTGCCTCAAAGCCTGACTGGAAGAAGAACCGATCGGAGATATCTTTCGGGAAACGTGAGACTATGAGTATCGACCAGCAGCGACGCAGCTTACCGGTATACAAGTTAAGAGAGCAATTGATACAGGCTGTGACTGATAATCAGATCCTTATTATTGTTGGAGATACTGGGTCAGGCAAGACCACTCAAATCACCCAATATTTGGCAGAAGAGGGGTTTTCGAAGAGAGGAAAGATAGGTTGTACACAGCCTCGAAGGGTTGCTGCTACATCAGTTGCTAAGCGTGTAGCTGAAGAATACGGGTGCAAGGTTGGTGACGAGGTCGGTTATACAATTCGTTTCGAAGACTGTACTTCGAGCAATACTATTATCAAGTACATGACTGATGGTATGCTTGAGAAAGAGGCAATTCTCGATGCAGACATGAAGCAGTATTCTGTTATTATGTTGGACGAAGCTCACGAACGTACCATAGCGACTGATGTTTTGTTTGCGCTTCTTAAAAAGGCTGCTAGAAGACGGCCTGATCTGAAGCTCATTATAACCTCTGCTACCCTGGACGCTGAGAAGTTTTCCCAATATTTCAACTCTTGCCCTATTTTATTTATTCCTGGAAGAACATATCCTGTGGACATCATGTATACAAAAGAACCGGAATTCGACTATTTGGAAGCTGCCATGATGACCGTTTTGCAGATTCATCTCTCTGAGCCTGCAGGTGATATACTGCTCTTTCTTACCGGACAGGAAGAGATTGATACAAGCTGCGAAGCATTAGATGAGCGAATCAAGGCGCTTGGCCCGGATGTCCCAGAACTCATTATTCTGCCAGTATATTCGGCACTTCCCAGCGAGATGCAAAGCCGAATATTCGAACCTGCTCCCTCAGGTTCTCGTAAGGTTGTTATCGCTACGAATATAGCTGAGACATCTATTACAATTGACGGCATTTATTATGTCGTCGATCCAGGATTCGTCAAAGTCAGTGCCTATGACCCAAAACTAGGTATGGACTCGTTGGTTATTTCGCCTATTTCACAAGCGCAGGCAAATCAAAGAGCTGGTCGTGCTGGTCGTACAGGTCCCGGAAAGTGTTATCGACTGTATACAGAAGCGGCATACCATAATGAAATGCTTCCTAATACCATTCCGGAAATCCAGAGGCAAAATCTTTCATATACTATCTTAATGTTGAAAGCCATGGGTATTAATGACCTTTTGCATTTTGATTTCATGGATCCTCCACCATCTAATACGATGTTGACTGCTCTTGAAGACCTTTATCAGCTCTCAGCTCTGGACGATGAGGGACTTTTGACAAGGCTGGGCCGAAAAATGTCCGACTTTCCAATGGAACCTGCTATGGCAAAAGTTTTGATTGCTTCGGTTGAGGCCGGTTGTTCCGAAGAGATCCTCACTATTGTGGCAATGCTATCGCTTCAAAACATATTTATTAGACCGAGGGACAAAAAAGATCAGGCCGATCAGAAGCGAGCAAAGTTTTCTGATCCATCAGGGGACCATATAACTTTGCTAAATGTATACACTGCATGGAAGCGAAGCGGAAACTCTAGGATTTGGTGTGTCGAGAATTTTATTCAGGAGAGATCTATGAAAAGAGCCAGCGATGTTCGGCAACAACTAGTTTCCATTTTGAAGCGGTACAAGCATCCCATACGGAGCTGTGGCGGAAACATGGAAATTGTCAGAAAGGTACTCTGTAGTGGTTATTTCCGGAATGCTGCTCGCAAAGACCAGGAAGGCATTTATAAGACGCTGGTTGAAAATACTCCAGTCAACATGCACCCTTCGTCGGCTTTATACGGAAAGCACGCAGAGTATGTCATCTATCATACATTGCTTCTGACAAGCATGGAATATATGCACTGTGTGTCTACGATTGAGCCAAAGTGGTTGGTTGAGGCAGCACCGACATTTTTCAAAGTGGCTGATTCAGACAAGCTCAGCAAGAGAAAGCGAGGCGAAAAGATTCAGCCTATGTTCAATCGATCTCTAAATGATCCCAATGAATGGAGATTGAGCGCACAAAACCGTATGGTTCGAGGCGCTAATACGTTTTCATAGCTTGTAGATATATATTGTGTATTATATATGGGGGTATTTCCCAGAACTGCATTTAACAAAGCTAATTAATTAACCACAACTCAATCAGGTCAATCAGGTACCCATCCGTCTACTTTCGGCTGTTGACAATGTCCACAAACTCAGGCTTAAGAGAAGCTCCTCCAACAAGGAATCCATCAATGTCCTCCTTCACAGCCAAAGAAGAAGCATTCTTGCCGTTAACCGATCCTCCGTAGATGATTCGGGTGCTGCTTGCAATCTCGCTAGAAAGCTTAGCAGCGAGGTACTTTCGAATCTCAGCGTGCACATCCTGGGCATCCTCGGGAGTAGCGGCAAGACCAGTTCCAATAGCCCATACTGGCTCATAGGCAATGACAATCTTTGCCCAGTCAGCTTTGTCGCAGGCAGCGAAAACGGGATCCAACTGCTTCTGGACCACTGCCACAGTCTCGCCAGCCTTCTTCTCATCGATGGTCTCACCAATGCACAAAATAACTGGGACACCATTGTCAATGGCGTACTTGGTCTTCTTGGCAACCAAATCATCGGTCTCCTTTAGGAGAGTTCGTCGCTCAGAGTGACCAAGGATCACCCAGGTAGCTCCTACATCCTTAATCTGCGACACAGCAATCTCACCGGTGAATGCACCCTCTCCATTCTGGTAAGCATTCTGGGCAGCAATTGACACAGTAGGAGCGGTCAAGTGCTGCTTAGCCCATTGGACGTAAAGAGCGGGAGGAGCAATGACAACCTCGACACTGCTATCCAGAGTGGCCTTGTTGAGGTTTTCAACAATTGCCTTAATGGACTCCAAGGAGCCATTCATTTTAAAGTTTCCACCAACGAAAAAGGTTCGAGTCTGTGTTAGAGCTGCATTGTTTTCAGACCCAATTACACTCACCATTGCGATTGTATTATGTCAAGTGATGAAGTGTGACGATAATTCTTAGGAGGCTTTTTCGTCCAGTTGGCAGGGTTAGGTATCCAATGAGATCGTCGGTCCATCGTCATCCTGAAGTAACTGCTGCATACGTACGTAATGACTCTTTAAGAATAGTGCTGAGAAACACACCACGCATCAACTTTAATAAATCAACTTAACCCAAGTAACGGATTAATTTTAACCCAAAAGCAATTTTTCGTTGTTTATTGCAGACATTGGCAGTCATATAAGTCACGAAATCAAGTTGTAACCCGTAACAGGGGTCGATTCAGAGGTGTTATATATATATATATATATATAGCTGCGAGTCAGAATACTGACTCTTTTTTGATTCTTCTTTGTCTTTTTTTATACACTATCACAATCTCAAAGCGCACTGTGATCCAGACTACAAGTTACAAGTTTTAAAACATAGTAATAATGGTTGGTTGTGCTAATACAAGAATTGGCCCATAATAAAAATCAGTAGTGCTATTTCATCAAAACGATGAATTTCTTGGGGTTGAAAAATTGAAACGAAGCGAAAACTCCAACGATATCTTTGTCCAGCTCGTATGCGCTCTGAATGGCGTAAAGCTTTGTGGGAAACACATACAACGGGTACGGTGAATACATGTACACCTGTAAGCATCCAGCTTTTTGCAGAGCTGGGAAACGGGCAATTTGATTTTGCCGAATGAGCTCTTCCTTGTTATCTGGAATATCATAATTAGATGATGACGGCTTGTCAAATACATCAAGGTCACATTTCGCTCTATTAATCTCGACTGGCTTCAAGGTGCTTCCTTTTTGGAAAAGCGCAATATTCACCGAGAACAAATTCCCTTTGGGGTCAGAATATACGATTTGGCAGCGAGTTGAAAAAACGTGGACAAATGCGGATGGCTTTATCGTTTGATAATACGACGAGTCGGCTGATTCGAGAACCAATAATCCATACTCTCCTCGTAATACAATTTGTTGATACCTCCCACCACTTCGTGCAGTAACAATATTGGTTGTTTTTCCCCTAAATTGTTCGGGTAGATTAAGTTGTTTCCATCCAATACCCCATCCCCTGCAAACAGGCTTGTTTGTCCAGTCCGAGAATGTACCCGTATGCCTAAATTCATACAATGTATCCGAGCTATCTATCGCAAACAAAGATACTCCATAGTCATCATATATGTCAATTGCCGAGAAATCTTTGCTTACAACAGTTCTGCTATAATCATCATCGATTATGACAATCTTGCCGTCATGTGTAAGGGCAAATATCTGTTCCTGAACATATATTGCTCGTTTCAGAGAATCGTCAAATATCCAAGTGAGCTTTTTGAAGTGATTCTTGAGAATTATCATTGATCTCCAGTTGGCTTTGCTACTCTTCTCCATTCCTATGACGTCTGAGCTGCCAAATTTATCTAGGTAAATATTTCTCCACACCGACATTTTGGTAACTATCTGGTACATCGCTTTGTTTACACTAGCAAGCTGAACTACATCTGAAGTGTCCAGATAGTTGGCGCTAATGTATGACAAAATGTCAAATCCCAGTTTGTGTAGCATAATTGTAAAATGTTGTAATTAACAGGCAGACCAGAGCTGAGCTGGCTGTTTTATCCCATCGCATAATGGTGCATCGACCGTGCATAACGATAATCACTGTGGTAACGGTAAATTAGAAGGGAGTTTTTTCTGTCCCCAAACCTTATTGATGTTTCAACCCAGACAACTGCGATGTCGAGACTAATTGAAAGCGCTCCTCAAGACTTGATTTCTCGTGTTAAGTTTTCGCCATTTGACTATAATTTACTAGTATCGTCATGGGACAAGACCCTTCGCGTATATAATGGCCAAACTGGACTGTTGGCCACCACCATAAGTTTCCAAGCACCACTGTTAGACTCTACATGGGAGAAGTCTGGAGGCTCATCATCCGTAGTTTACGCGGGAGGCCTCGAAAAGCAGCTGTATCGCATTGATATAGCTTCCGGCCAACGATCAGCCGTCGGTGACAAGCATGAACAGTCCATTAAAAGTGTCTATTTCCATGAATATTCGAATACTGTCATCACAGGCTCGTGGGATAAGACGCTTCAGCAGGTTGATCCTCGATCAGGTCAAAGCATTAAAGTTGACCTTTCTGGAAAAGTATTTTGCATGGATGGAGTTAATAACACATTGGTAGTTGGGATGTCGGGGCGAGAAGTGCATATATATGATATTCGAAACCTGAAAAAGCCGGTTCAGACTCGTGAGAGTTCACTCAAATATCCTACGAGGACCATTAGTTGCATGTCAGATGGGCGCGGTTATGCCAGTTCGTCTATTGAGGGACGTGTCGCGGTGGAGTTTTTCGATCCATCACCGGCAGTACAAGCCCAAAAGTTCGCTTTCAAGTGTCATCGCATTGTTGATAAAGATAGTGGCATTGACACTGTGACGCCTATAAATTCTATCGCTTTCCGTCCTGGAACCACCACTTTCTTCACTGGAGGATCTGATAGTACTGTTTGCATGTGGGATTTCAAATCTCGACGGAGATTGAAGCAGTTTCAACCTCTCGATTATTCGGTTATGTCCATTGACGTTAGTGCAGATGGAAAATTATTAGCAATGGGAGCCAGCAATGACTCTTACAAAACTAGCCCGTTAACAGAGGGGCCAAATCCAGCGAGTAGTAGTTTGTACCTTCGGCAGTTGGAATAAGGAGCATTATGTTCGGTCCGATATATCAATGACAGGGGACTTTAATGGCATGTCGGTCTTAATTACTTTATCCTCTGACTGGTTAGTCTGTTCGTGATAAGCGGCTGATTCTGTTTCGCGATAGATTTATCAATGCCTTTTTTAACTAACATTTATAACAGGGCTGTATAGGGATCGGCCCCTGATTTCCTTTTAGGGAAACGGCTTTCAGGGGTATTGTAATGCCCTGTCAGACAATCGTCGATAAAACGCCCAAAGATAGGATATCAGTAAGATATACTGTGATATTGTTGTGAATACATTTCATGTTCTTGTGGCTTGTATTATGAAGCATCTATTCACGGTCCAGGACTAGTTGTGTTACAGCTAGTGCACCAAACTAGTGCGCTTTCGGAATCGGCGAATGCTGCCCAAATCATGACATGTCGTGCCAAGTCCGTAGCTTTCAGCATTCGACATCTTTTAATTGTGCATTTTGTTAAAGTGAGTGTTCTCGACCAGGTCTAGCCGGGGGCCTCATTATTCAATATATGAATAACCCCATTTTGCAAATACTGCTTTGTGAAGATGCACAGCTTATAGTCCAAAAATCTTTTAAGTTTCCTATCTCCTACATTTTTAGGCTATTTTGAGAGTCTATAAGCCTTTCGGTCCAGTAAAAGAAATTGACTCGGGTAAACAGTCCTCGTATTCGAATCCATCGACTAAAGTGGCCTAGCCTGTAGCGTCATCAGCAGCCGGAGAAATCCACTGTTCGATTGTCCATATCAATAGATTTTTAAGGACGTAGCGACTCTTTTGAATCTTGTTTCAACATATGTTCACGAACGCTCTCTCCATTGCTCCCTAAGACACGCTAATCGGAAGATATCTTGGGTAGGGGTTTATTCCGCTATGGGTACAGTTGGTTGTCTTAAATTACTCCCTCCCTACTGAAAGAAAAGTGTCTGTAAAAAGTACAAAGGATTTGTAGTTCAAGACGACAGCTCCCGCCGCCGAGGATCAAGGAACCACTGGAAATCCTGTACCTTTAGTACCTGGCAATTAAGTGGCATGATGATGTTGCTCTCTTGTACCACGGTCTTAAGGTCGTGGCTGGTACTGGCAGTATGGGGCGTGATAGCGGTGAATGGTATAGCGGTACCGTTCACGGATTGCTTTGACAACCCGGGTACTGGTGCTTACTTCACTCCAACCAGTGTAGATGCACAGTATCTCAATATTGACGGATCTCCTGATCATATGTTGCAGTTGACGGTTTATGGGAATGTTATTGGAGGGACCATCATTGACCTGAACTCGACATCGAACTATTTCACGACACTCCGCACAGAGTCTCAGGTACTGGAATTTGGATTTTATAACGAGTACACCAGGTTCTGTGATTATGTGGATGGAGACTGCCCTCTGAATCCTGGTTCCATCAGCTTCCGCAGTTCCATGAACATAAGTAATTCTTATCAAGGTGTCTCCATCGATACTACCCTCTACATAATCTCGCCCAATAATGAAGGGATTGTGATAGGATGTATTAGCGCGGAGTCTACACCTGTTATGGCGGGCTATGTCTGGTACGTGTTGCTGGCCACGGTAGTTGCAATCGTCATTCTGATGTGTGTTGCATATATATTGGCATCGTGGCTTAATCCATGGAGCGGGACCAAAAACATATTGTACTGGAGCACAAACTACGGATATGGGTATAATGCCATTCGTCTCATTACACCAGGTGTGGCATCGTTAATAAGATACATTCAATTTGCATTTTACATTGGCTGCTTGAACCTCGAGTACCCTGGCTTCTTCCGGCCAGTATTGGCAACTGCATCATGGACTTCATTTTTATTCAGCTTCAATTTGGTGTCTTCTGTGAATGTCCAGTTTTTGGACAATCTATATTACTTGTCCGGAGATTACGGCTTTAGCAAGATGGCTAGAACGATTCAAATTGCGTTTGATTATGATATTTGGCCAGGCTTCATTGTATGGTTTCTAGGGCTTACTGGAGTCATGATTGTGTTTTATGTGTGTTGTTTTTACTTTACACTTCCGTGGCATAAAGGGCAGTCAGATGTACGGTACCTCCTTTGGTTTGTATTGGGTGGTGTAGTGAGGATGTTTTTGAAATTTTTTGCTTTACCCATGCTTGTCACATCATTTTTCCAGCTGGTGATAATACACAAGCATGGATCTCCTGTTGTTTCCGATTTGTTTTCTGTGATTTTCCTTCTGCTGTGGATGGCGTCTGCTATATTTGTGTCATACAGGGTGTACGTGACAAAGCAAAGGCTAGACATCTATGATGACTTTCCAACGTTGCTTACCTATGGTCCTTTGTTCAACACCTTCAAAGAAAGCTGTACCATGTTCTTTTCTATTGAGTTGCTGATGACCTTTTTACAAGGGCTCACTATCGGAGCTGCTCAGCCATCTGGCATAGCTCAGGTCACACTGCTTGCTCTTATCGAGCTGGCCCACTTCTTGGTGGTGCTGTATCTCCGGCCATTTGAGGCTGGCACCGGCATGAATTTCCCAACTATAATTATTTCCTTTGTTCGGCTTGTGGAAATTTTCTTGTTGATACCGTTTGTTCCATCCATGCATAGTAGCAGTGTTACGAAAGGATGGGTCGCTTATATCATACTGGTTATCCATGCTATTGTGCTATTGCTTTATGTTGTTCATATATTTCAGGTGATATTTGAAGTTGTGGTACGACTGAGCGGAGCTGGATCAAGTGACAACGGATCGCTTGGAGGAGACCCGTCTCCAATGGTTGCCATGTCTGACAACAAGTACGTTTCCAAAGGCGAAAAAATGATCAATTCTGATGGCGATATTCTCGATCTTGCCGCTGGAAAGGAGAGCGGAGACCACCATCGGCTGTCTGCATCGGATATCATGAGACCAGAGACCACTGCAGTTAGAAATGATTACCGAAGAAGGCCAGCCGACAAGTCATATGGGACAGCACCTCGGAGGGAGTCTATTTTTGAGGAAGTATTTGTATCATCACCAGCTTCTGAAGTGTCGTCGCCTGTGGGCCCAAATCCCAGTAGTGCGACTTACTATAGACGACCGAGGAGGCGGCAAAGCTCACTAGATTGGGCCAGTAGCGGTCTGATGGAGGAGGATAATGAACAAGAAGATGAGGCTGCTACCATAACAGACAAGCGCAATAGTGCCAGATCGTCTGTCAATTATGCGGTCCGTGAAGCCGACATGTACATAACTAAGAGAGGAACTTACCATTCATTGGCAGACGACGAGGGAGACGAAACTGCCCAGAGTTCCGAGTATCAAGACAGTTCGAACCCGCTAATGGGAGGAAGGTTTTCTCTGCGACCATCTTTGAGCAACTCTTCTAACAGTAACGCTGGCTATTACGACAGTGGAGATCTGCAAGAATCTAATTCTAGGAATGAAGAATCACCTGGATCAAGTAAGATATATGGCTCCATGAAAGGATTCTTGGGCAGGATGAAACACATTGGAAATCGGGACAATGAGCTCAGCTCAATTGCTCCTCGAGGATTCGAAGTCGTCAACAGGCAGCCAATACGGCCAGCACGACGACCCCCTCCTCTTGAACCTATGATGGAGGTTCCGTCATCTTGGCAAGAAGAGGCCGAAGGAAACGGGGCTTCTCAACCTCCCACTCCGTCAGGAGCCATGTTCAAGATACCTTCGGCTAGAAATGGACGAACTTCGGGGCTGACAGTCAATGTTGGTCTGGAACCTAGAAGTACGGGCCCTTCGCTGATATCTCCCGAATCTGCAATGCCTAGTCCGCAGGACAGCAGTGCGCCACTACAGAAGAAAATCAACACAAAAAGCAAGCTAGGAGCAGATTCTACTAATGATGACTTCGACTTTGAGCCCAGCTCACCAGCTTCAGAATACCATTCGTTGTACGACAACGACTCTAATTAGATAACGATTCACGTCATTCCTTACGATTTTACGCTTATTGGCTGATTCTCAACACATGCATATCAGCACTAACTTAATATATTAATGAACACTATTTATGTACTGTGCCTCTTCATGTTCGAGATCTCTGATTTCTCATCTCAATCGGCATGCATGCATCTAAACAGCCACCCCCTGATACTAAAATAAGCGTACTATGGCACTGCAGCCTTGATATGCAATTCCAATTATAAACAATCGCCTTCCAGACCCAAGAATTTTTTTTTTATGTTGTAACTGCTGTGTATAGTGCAATTGTTCTGTTAAGCGGTCCGTTTGGTGCTTTAGCAGGGCTAATTGCTACAATGTTACATTGATAATTCACGTGGATCATGCATGTCAAGCAGGGCGTCTTCAAAGTGCCCCTCTCCCGGTGCCTAGTTTGAAAAGTACGCCCGAAACCAAGTCTACACAATCGGTGATTATCTCTAGGCTTGGTCCCCGCTCAAGGCTCAAAAGCCCTCAACAAACCGGCCTGCTAATTACTATACGTGGCTGCATATTGTGGGGTGGCTCATAAGACACGTGAATAATTTGGAATGTTGCTAGCAATATACTTCGACAATCGCCTAATTTAGTGTAGTGTTGACGGCTGACATCAGATTTCAAGTGCCCTGGTTGCATAGTGCTTTCATTGCTCCACAACGCCAAACTCTATGCCAATGTATGTACGTCAGCAATTAGTTTGTTTTTGAGCGCAATTCATTAGGGGCCCAACGTCTGTAGCATTGATTGGCATGCATTACGTAAACAAACCTTTTCAATCGTAATATTTCAGCAAACTATCACTTCATCAGTGCATTCGTCGACCCTGATGGCTTTCAGGTTCAACGTTGATGAGGTTCACTGGCGCAGGGCTGTGCTGTCTGTCCACTCAAATCGACCAAATCAGGCATGGTAGTAATCCCCTACCTCCATTCCTGACCCCCATTTGCAGCTGCCAATGGCTCCACTACTGGATTTGGCAGTTGTATGTACAACACCCAAATCTATATAAAGCGACGTGCGTTGCATACGACAAATCCAAAGTTAACCCGTAGCCCCAACATTGGATTGGGTCGAATAGTTGGTAGTGAACTTGACCGCTAATTGTCGCATTCATCATGGAAGCAGTGACAGCCAGTCCCAAAAAGCATCTCAAGAGCCAGAGCGCATTTGCGTTTGATGCCAGCACTGGCACCGTAGCAGCTAGTCAGATGCGTAACGCGTTGAACCATTTGGCCGACACCGTCAAGGACGGTGACAAGAAGAAGTTTGAGGGCGAGATGGACAGCTTCTTCGCTTTGTTCCGTCGATATTTGCAGGATCTGGCAAAGGGCAATACCTTGGAGTGGGACAGGATCCAGCCTCCAAACCCAAAGCAGGTTGTGGATTACAACAGCCTTCCCCAGACCGATGACGGGTCTCAATACTTGTCCAAGCTGGCAGTCCTCAAGTTGAATGGAGGACTTGGAACTTCAATGGGTTGTGTGGGACCTAAGTCGATCATTGAGGTACGAGATGGCAAGTCATTCCTGGATTTGGCCGTGCGACAGGTTGAGCATTTGAACAGGCAGTACGACACTGACGTGCCCTTTATCCTCATGAATTCGTTCAACACTGATGAGGACACCCAAACCATCATCAAAAAGTACCAGGGTCACAAGATCAACATCAAGACTTTCAATCAGTCTCGGTTCCCTCGGGTGTTCAAAGACTCTTTGCAGCCAGTGCCAAAATCCTATGGCGACAGAATTGATTCCTGGTACCCCCCTGGACATGGTGACCTTTTTGAGTCTATCGCATCTTCTGGCGTGCTTGATCAGCTTATCGCTGAAGGCAAGGAGATTCTTTTTGTTTCTAATGGTGATAATCTTGGTGCCGTGGTCGACTTTCCTATTCTCAAGCATATGATGGAGGGTGGAGCTGAATATATCATGGAGCTTACCGACAAAACTCGAGCTGATGTCAAGGGAGGTACCATTATCGATTATGATGGAAGTGTCCGTTTGCTAGAAATTGCTCAGGTCCCTAAAGAGCATGTCGAGGACTTTAAATCCATTAAGAAGTTCAAGTACTTCAACACCAATAACTTGTGGATCAACCTCAAGGCTATCAAGCGAGTGGTGGAAATGAACGAGCTGAGCATGGAGATCATTCCCAACAGCAAGACCATCTCCATTGGCAACAGTGATTTCCAGGTGCTTCAGCTCGAGACTGCGGTTGGTGCTGCTATTCGTCATTTCAAGGGCGCTCACGGAGTGAACGTTCCTCGTCGTCGATTCTTGCCAGTCAAGACATGCTCAGATCTGCTTCTTGTCAAGTCAGACCTCTATTCTCTGACTCATGGATCTCTAGAGATTTCTCCATTGCGATTTGGAGGTGCTCCTTTGATCAAGCTTGGTGGTCACTTCAAAAAGGTTAGCGGTTTCCAAGCCAGAATCCCTCACATGCCAAAGATTGTGGAGCTGGACCATCTGACCATCACTGGTAATGTGACTCTGGGTAAGAATGTCACTTTGAAGGGCACTGTAATTATTGTTTGCGAAGAAGGCAAAAAGATTGACATTCCAAACGGGAGTGTGCTGGAGAATGTTGTCATTACCGGAAGTCTTTCGATCCTTGAGCATTAAGTACATAAATATTATTATTCAAATATCTATTGTGGGGTTGTATATTAATAAAAAAATATAGCGCGAGAGTTCAAAATGGCATCATTTCAAACAACTAACCTCTAAAAAAATTGCCGTTACCTAGAATCGAACAAGGGTCTCTTCGGCCACAACGAAGTGTACTAACCACTATACTATAACGGCTTGTTTCCAAAAAGCTGCTGTCAGCACTAAAATGTTACTTCCAATATTTCCCAAACCCAGTTTTTTAGACGATAGATATTTTTTCATCATTCAGGATCTCAATTGATCCATTCTCAGTGCAATTCAATGCAACCTTACTTAATGATAACGAGAGCTCAAAGTTTGTTGCGCCGAGTGCTCATTGTATATCATTGTTGCTGCCTCTGTGCTAACGCCTGTTAATAATCGACATCCACAAGAGGGACTCGATATCTTCTATACTTATCCCTCGATAGGTATGGTTCGAATGTACAACTTGAACTGTTGAGATTGCTTTGCTCTCAAAAGCCTTGCCACAATCATAGTAACCTGCAGAACATTAACGTAAATACGGTGCGTGAGCTATTTTGTACTCACACAACAATGTGTGCGTTACAACCGCCCTTCAAGCATTCACCAACTTGCTGCAAAATCGTCCAATAGAAACAAACACCCAAGCTTGTGCTTTTTCACATATTTTAAAAAACGAATAGCAAATGTCATACAGCTCATGTACCAGTCAACGTATCGATGACCATCGAACCTTGCCTCAAGATAGCTGTCACCCCGGTATAGCGATAAAATCAAAGCAACCCCCGCCTCGTATGACGTCAGGCGGTAGCGGCCCACCCACCCTTTGTTAAGGCTGCGACCATAACAGGCAGCCAGCCATTGATAAAGTTCACTAGTTGACTACAACTTAAATTGAACTCACAGGGTCTTCAATTGTTAGTATCTGTAAGACAAGGAAAAGGGTCTACAAATAATCTCCACTTGGCTGAAGATTGACGATTGAAAAGTACATATTCAGCCCATTGTCACAATCAGTCGATACCAATTGGTACTTAGTTTGCGATGGAGTCGGAGTTGGTGCTCAAGTCAATTCCAACGCACGCTCAGCCTACTGAGGTGCTGGCAGCACGATTTGCAACATGGCGCAAGCTCATCCGATCTCTGAATGTTTACTTCAGAGAAGTTGCAACTGTGCAGGATGAGGTGGTTCGGCAGAATGTGAGATTGGGTCATGCGATAAGCATCCCATTTCTCGAAACCGTCCATACCGATGGCCATGGCCGCACCTTACAGGCGCCTGGTGACGATGAGCATGGAAATCACCATCACCATCATACGTCTGGTGAATTTCCTGATCGAGAAGATACCATGTTCCTGCCGACAGGTAACGACTCGATCAGCGATATTCCGTCAAGCATCGTCAACTACCACAGAATGCTTGCTGCATCGGCTTCGCGGGTTTCAAAGGAGCTCACTCAAAATGTGATTCCTCGACTGGAAGATCTGCGACGAGACTTGCAGGTTAAAATCAAAGAAATAAAGAACCTGTCGAGCGATTTCAAAAACTCTGTTGGCAAAGAGCAGCAGGCAACCACTCGGGATCTCAATGCTTATGTCCAGGCTGTAGAGGCTTTGAGTCGAAGCCCAGCTAGTTTGTCTGCCAAGCATGACCCATACCTGTTGCGACCTTCGTTGGACAGACAGATTCATAAACAAATTCAAGAAGAGAACTACCTTTTGGAGGCGTATCTCAACTTGCAGGGATCTGGTCAAGAGCTGGAAAAGGTCGTAGCCCAGGAGGTGCAGCAGGCACTTTCGATTTTTGGCAAGCTCATGGGTCTCCAGGGAACTGCCATTGATCAGCTGTCGGCAAAGATCCTCAATGGATATGTTGCCAAGGATCCCACTCAAGAATGGAATGCTTTCATTTCACGAGACCCCAATTTTATTGATCCTTCTGTAAAGCCTAGGCGAGCTGAAGATTTAAGTTATGCGCATAAGTCGTCTCCGTTGGCTGCTGAAGTGCGAACTGGGTACCTGGAGAGGCGTTCAAAGTACCTCAAGTCCTACTCTCGGGCTTGGTACGTACTGACACCCTCCTTTCTTCATGAGTTCAAGTCCAACGATAGAAAGCATGATCCTCATCCCGTTATATCATTGTCGTTAGATGATTGCCAGCTGTCCCATGATCCCAAATCTGGTACGGGCTCCCATAAGTTTATTCTGAATGCTAAGCAATCTGGAAACTCTTCCAATCGGGGTCACAACTGGGTATTCAGGGCTGAATCCAAAGAAAAGATGGATGAATGGTTTAGTGATTTGACAAAACTCACCCAACTGCCTACCCCATCTGCACGAGTGGGAGCGCTCTTCCCTGCTGCGGCAGCCACAGAAGTGGCCTCTAGTACTCCTGTTAAGGATAAGTCTGCGCCAAGCACAACCACAATTGACGAGAACGGTGATACTTATATTCAGGTTGCCCCACCAATTGCTTCCCCTGTGCCCTCAGATACTTCTGCTGTGACGTCGAATGGAGAGCCGTTCCACGATGACACTTTAGGAGACACTACATCAACTTCAATCGGAGCCGGTGGAGTAGCTGGAGTGGCAGCAGGTTCTGGACTTGCTGGTGGAGCCGTTGCAGCAACTTCAGAGTTTACAGACGGAACTGAAGCAGATGATGAAAAAGACAATGCTGACGAAACTGGTGAAGGTGAGGAGCGACCCGCTCGTGGTCGATTCCCCAGCGAAGTAAACCTTGAGCATCATTTGGATGCCGACCGTGCTGTTGATGAAGAGACTCTACATCGTGAAGCTGCTGGGTTTATTCTGCCCTCTGAGTTGCAAGGGCACAACACCTCTGAGACTGCTGTGGACGAGCAAGGGTCTGTATTTTCTTATGACCTTACACACAGTGCTGCAACTCTGCCCAATGATCACGATTTCAAACCTGTGGGTCACGATATACCTGTTGCTCTTGAGCGTAGGTTGACTCAGACTCAACACAAAGAGGAGACTGTCGATGGTTCCGGTATTGGTGTTGCTCGTCATCCCGACGAGACTGAGGAAGCCCAAGAAGTGTTGATAAACAGACGTCGCAGCTCGGTTGCTTCAGGCAGAAAGCCATCTAGGACTCCATCTCGAAAGGCCACCGCTTCGTATGGTACTGAAGAGCTGAAGCCACTGTCTTCTATCGACCCATCCGAGCCAGCACCTCTATTTTTTGCAAATGGACTTCCCTCTACAACTGGTGGTGCCGAGACTAACCGTGAGTAGTCCGTGTAAAATATGCATTTAGTCTACATTATACTAGGTGAATGTTTTTTTTATTGTAAGATCAAATCACGAATTATTATCACTCTATTCTTTTCCACGTAATAGCCTCTTACGGTAACGGAGCTTCTCGAGCTTAATAAGAATGCCGACTCGTAGCTCCCAGGCATCTGCAAAAGTCTGATCAGAGAACCTTTGAGCGGCCTTGTAACATCGCTTTCGGTAAGCGAGTGCTGTATCTGCCGGCAGACTGAAAGCTTTGTCCAAGGCAACAGCCAAGGTATCCTCGTCATTAGGAGCTGTGAAATCAGGATCTGTCTCAGATTTAAACAGAAATCCTGGAACTCCCTCATCGTCTTTCACAATATCCAGTTTTGGCCCAGCAGAACCGTGAGAGACAGGGATCAGCCCAGCGGCCATGTATTCAACGACACCCATACCAAAATGCTCATTCCACATAGCGTTGACACCAATAGAGGAAGATTTCAAGATGGCGCTGACATTAGGCCATGGTGCATCAAGCACAAACGTGACATAATCGTCATTTAGCTCCAATTCACGAGCCTGTAGTCGCAGAGCATAGACTCGAGACTTATCTGCATCGTTCCGTACAGATCCAATGAGAATTAAGTGAGGTTTGAATGATCCTTTGAATGCCTTTACAAACTCAGAAAACTCATTAAGCAAAAGATCGTGTCGTTTTTCAGGACGGAACTGTCCAATATATACAGCAACAGGTGATCGCGGTTTGTCAGAATCGGATGGGCTCTCAAAATCTTGAGTGGCACATGGAGGGTATAGAGTGCGGATATGGTCCTTCTTGATTCCCCACCACCAGAGCTTTTTAATGTGATTGGTGGTCCAAGTAGAATTGCAAGCGATAACTGTCGCATATGAACCCACAAAAGCGTATGCAACCATCATAAGGCGCCAATATACACTCTTGAAGGACACCGTACGAATTCCCTTAAGCATATCACCGGAAATAAAAGGATAATGGACATAGGCCATCACTGGAATGTCCAAGATCCATGACACCAGAGGATAGCAAAATGGATAGCCCATTGTATCGATGAAAACATCAGGTACCAAGTATGAGATTGCTTCATACGCTAATACTGCACTTCCAATGGCCTGACCGAGGAGAGTGAATCGTGGCCAAAACGAGTCTTCAACAAGTTTTCTCTGCGTAAGGAATATAAAAACAACACGAGACTCATCCACAGCAAGTCCAAATCTATCCTTGACTCTTGCAAGTATCGACGCCGGAGTTGCTCCAGGCTCACTACCCAGATATATAGCACACACATTGGTGTCATTGCTTTGAAGTGTCTGCTTCACTGCAGCCCAAAGGACTCGTTCTCCTCCTCCTCCCGAATTTGCAAATGGATGAAAGAATCCAAAGATTACTTTTCGATTAGCCCTGTTGCCATCCTTGTCAAACTTCACGTCGAGTCCATTCTTTGGTAACTTTGACACTGTCAGTTTAGCTATATTAGTATACGATGACACGTCTGGCGATGCCAATATCAATTGTCGTCTTATTGCACCAGTCTTGGCTCCAAAATTTGGCAACGGTGCGCCTGCCTCTTTAGCCTGTCGTAGATAATCTTTCCATTGGCTAGGAAGAGACCGCAGCCTGTTACCAACAAGAGTGACAACAACTCGAAGAGCCAGGTAAGAAAAGGTGATGCCAAACGCAATCACTAAGAACGCTACGGCTAGCAAGACATCTAGAGACATTGTCATGAAATCAAGCCTCACGGTTACTATCTGTAACTATGTAGTAATAATAAATTACACCATATTGATGATTTGCCTACTCGGACAAGCAATAAACAAGAAAATGAAAGCAAAAACAAACCATGTCCGAATGGGCATTGGATATGGATGGTGACCGGTCATTGCCCCAATCTGCCGATCCATTACTGGTCATCTTCAATCATGATTTGGATAAGCTCCTGGAGAGGGCCATATTCTTTAGGATCAACTAGCCGAAACTCATTGCAGAACAGAACGAAATGCTTCAAAGAAGTATTCAAGTGTGGCTGCATTCCAAGCTCGGTTATCTGGTCAAAGTGATGGCAATATATATGGGCATACACTCTGAACAACCGCTTAAGAATATTTTCGAATACTTGAGTTGTTCCTGGAGCAAAAGGCACGCCAATCTTTGATGGAAAGTATTGCTCATTTTCAAAATATACCTGAATCCAGTTCATTAGATTCTCAATATACTCGGGAGCACTAACTTTAGTTGGTCTCTTATACTTGGTGCTGTTGGGATCCTGCCACAGGTATTCATACCCTTCTGTAGCTATCATCTTTGGACACGAGCTGGGCGAACAGAACTCAGTGATGGTTCCATAAAGCATGTTAACTTGATTGAAGAAGTCCACTACGTGAACTGCAATCCACTCAGTCACGTCCTCTCCTTCGGGCAGTTTGACCGCCTGCCTGAGCGACCCGGACCCCAGCGTGCTCTCCGCATACTGACGCAGATACTGAGCCTGGCTGGTCGCGTTGGTCTTGGGTCTGAACGTTCTAGTCGTTCTCGCGTTGAAACTCTGGAAAAATGACATGTCAAGATCGAGGCACCAAAACAAACAGCCCCACTATTATTATGCGAGACGCAATGCATCATGCACCACGCAAAATGCACCCATCATTTTACTTATGAGCAGGAGTACTGGAAATGACGGTGCTGTCAAAAGAACGATTGAGAGGTGACCTGGTCTGGATTTTCTTTTCGGGAGTATCGTCAACCATGCTTAACGAGGAAAGAGACCTTTTCAAGGCTCCAAATGAGCTGCGCGCTGGGCTCCTAATGGCTTGAGCCTTCAGCAGCTCCCGACGACGCACCCTTAAACTGCTATCAGAAGCATTGTTATCAATTCTGTCCTGAAGAGGGGAGTGGGCATTAAATTTCGCATGGGTGGGTCCTCCATTGTGCTGCTTGGGAGAAGCTTCTATATCTTTGGATGGGGAATGCACGTCTGGCACTTGTGTTGAGCGAGGCTGGGAATTAATGCTATTTTGCCGGTTGGATGACTGTGTATCAACAGAACTGGGGGACTGGCTCAAGGGCTCAATATTTTGTGATTGTGAGCTTTTTTGAGAGTCTGATATCGAGCTTTGTGACGCTGCAATAGGGAGCTGAACAGGCGAAGGCTTTGATAGCCAGATTTCGCTGCTGGATGTAGCATTGTCGTGAAAATTTGCTTTTCTCGATGGTGTCTCAGACACTGAAGTGGTTCTGGCAGAGCTCCGATTTCCTGAAATTGGAGACAGATGGAAGGTTTCCCCGTCACTTCCAATTTCAAACTGTAATTTCTGCTTTTTCTTTTGTGGCGTCGATTTATTCAAACCATCTTTCTGCGCTGATGACTTGGAAGACCGAACGACAGGTGGTGATAGCGATTTGTCCTCAGCAAATATCTCGTCATCCAGCTCCATTTTCACCAAGGCTGATTTAACGAATTCTGCCAAACGGCCCAAAATGCGCTCAGGCCCGAATGATTCCACTAGCTTATTATAAAGCGTCTCCAGTCCCTCTTCTGATAATTCGGCTGTTGAGATCTCCCTATGGAGGAGTCTGTATCGCAACTTATAGTCGGCCGTAGGCTCTAGAGTACTGAAAACCTGACTTAACAATCCCAATAGCTGATGGCTTGTCGGAACAGATCCAGACATTATGAGCTTATTCACCTCCATAAGAAATAAACCAGTTGAAATATCCACAGAATAGGAAGAAGTCCATGGCATGCGAGAGGTGACACCGTATGAATGTGCAAACCAGTGAGGTATAGCGTTTGAGAGATCTTGCAACTCACTGTAGAAACGAGCACCATGGTCACATTCAATATCCACTGTCAGTATAAAACTACTCAGCCTGCCAATATTCATCCACAATGCCTGGGAAATCTGAACAGGGTCTTCGCTCTTAATATAGGGATCAATATAATCTCCTCGGATTGGTAGAGGTTGAAGATACTCAGTATAGTAGCTCTGTTTATCGGCAGTTTCCTTATCCACATCTTCTCCTCGCTCCTGGAGCATCAATCGCTCCAAATATCTATGGACAATACTCCATTCTGCTGCAAACTCAAGGCAGGACTTTAAAAATTTCGGAGCTGCTATGAGCACAGGATAGTCTTGGTTCGGTTGATGTACCCGAATCAAAACATTCCGATTGACAGTTAAGCCTTGAAGTATGTACTCATCATTGAGATCAGTTATAATGGAAGCAAACGTTTTAGCGCGTTCGCTGGCACCAGCCATTTCGCTCAGCACATACTGCTTATACTCCTCCTCGCTGGTCTCGCTATCTGACATGTCTGGCAAGCGTCAAGCGGCTGAGAGCGGTGAATTGCGCTGACATCCAAGTAACCTTCAACTTCATACTATCACTTTCTGGTGCCTGGACTTGATTTTTGTTGAGAACTAAGTTGGTGTATCAGGAGAAGACGTATTGAATTACGAGCACATATATACTGTTCTGAGCTCTCGGTGGATACAATTTATAGTGTTTTTTTGAGAGTTAGTTTGTGTGGGGTAACGCAAGCAA
Source organism: Sugiyamaella smithiae (assembly GCA_030579815.1). Classification (NCBI taxonomy): domain Eukaryota; kingdom Fungi; phylum Ascomycota; class Dipodascomycetes; order Dipodascales; family Trichomonascaceae; genus Sugiyamaella; species Sugiyamaella smithiae. Next base: position 631,551 of record JAKTRV010000006.1, read on the forward strand.
AGTTAAAGCCCCAAACATCTATTGAAACTTTACCATGTCTTTGCGAACTTTGAAAAGGTCAGCGACCTTTACTCAGTTTTTGTCTCCAGATAAGAGAGTGCCTACAATTGAGGTAGCCAAATCTGCTGGTAAAGATGACCTCAGAGTTGCCAGAACCGTTGAGGGTAGCTTTACATGGCTAGCTCCAGAAGTCGCAGATATTGATTTCAAATACAATCTGGTAGGAGTATCGCCTGCTGCTGTCAAGGACCTTGGACTCGATCCGTCAGAGGCGGATACAGAGCTATTCAAGGAAACAGTAGCAGGTAAAAATCCTAAATTTGACTCTGCAGAGGGAAGCATTTTCCCATGGGCACAGGCCTACGCTGGATGGCAGTTTGGGCAATGGGCTGGTCAGCTAGGTGATGGGAGAGTTGTCAGCCTATTTGAACTGACAAATCCTAATACCGGCAAGCGGTACGAACTGCAATTAAAAGGAGCTGGGTTGACTCCGTATTCTAGATTTGCAGATGGTAGAGCGGTTTTAAGATCCAGCGTCAGAGAGGCTCTCGGGTCTGAAGCTGTCAATGCTCTTGGCATCCCCAGTACAAGAGCGTTATCGTTAGTGAGTATTCCGGATTTGATGGCCCGTAGAGAACGAACCGAATCTTGTGCGATAGTTTGTCGGATGGCAGAAAGCTGGATAAGAATTGGTAATTTTGATCTACACCATGCCAGGGGTGCTCGCAGCGAGCTGCGAAAGCTTGCTGATTATTGCATCCATCATGTTTTCAACTGGTCCGAGAGTGACTTGAAGAAGGATGAGTCTCAGACCAGGTACGAGAAACTCTATCGAGAAATCGTTCGCCGGAATGCACGGACTACGGCTCTATGGCAGGTGTATGGATTCCTGAATGGAGTGTTAAATACAGACAACACTTCAATTTTGGGATTGTCCTTGGATTATGGGCCCTTTGCATTTATGGATACATTTGATGCCAGCTATACTCCTAATCATGACGATGGCATGCTGCGATACTCATATAAGAATACTCCGTCTGTCATACTATGGAACCTTGTTCGTCTTGGAGAAGACCTTGGAGAACTACTAGGTGCTAGCCCTGAGTTACTTGACAATGAGGACTTTATAAGAGATGGAGTGAAAGAAGAGGACATCAACAACGTGAGAAAGAGAGCTGAAGACTTAATAATGGATGCTCAAAAGGAATTCCAAGCTGTGTTCCTGGATACTTACCACGAAATGATGGCCAAGAGGCTTGGTCTTGCCTCTTATCAAGAAGAGGACCATGATTCTGTACTTTCTCCACTGCTGGACGTAATGCAGGATTGTGGAATCGACTATAATCAGTTTTTCCGTAAACTCGGAAGTATGCGTTTGTTCTCCGGCGAAGAGCTAAACGTCAGTAGTTTACTACCATCCGCAAAGGGCATGATGCAAATGTACCATGGCGAAGAGGCTGAAAATAAGGTCAAGACATGGGTGACAGATATATATATTCCCCGACTCAAATCTGAAGGAAGCACATCTGATAGTGAAAGAAAGAAAGCTACCGATACTGTGAATCCAAAGTTTGTGCTGAAAAGCTGGATACTGGATGAGGTCATACAGGCTGCCAATAGTGGAGACTTTGATCTCTACAACAAAGTTATGAAAATGACATTGGAACCATTTAATGAGACTTGGGGGTTGGGCAGCATCGAAGAAAAATACACTGGTGAAGTGCCAAACACCTCTCGAGATATACAATGCTCTTGCAGTAGCTAAGCACCACACTTGAATTTCTAACATTCGAGCAATTACTTATTTATATATCATTTTGTAATAAGACATTTTGGATTGATATAATCTATGCATGTTAGTAGTGGTGCTGCTACCCCATCGTTACTCAAAATAAATCTCATATCTTAATGTGGGTCCAGAGCCGCTCACAGACTCCTGCCACTATGTCTGATTTTGCTGCGAAGCTTTTAAAAGCAGTAAACAACAAGAATGGGAATGAAGTTGCAAAACTTCTCAGTATCACTCATTCGGATATCACATCGTTGGCAACGTCTTCTGCTGATTCACTCGTGGAAAAAGATTTCAAGCTGAAGATAAAGAATGGGTACTGGGGGGATGTAGCAGTGGCCCATTGGAGGGTCGCACATCAAATTGCCATAAAGCAAGATCTTGTGCAAGCATTCAGTGAGCAGAATTCACTTCTTGGGTACGTGTAATATTAGCTGTTGTAGTGACCTAACTCCAGAGCATTGAACAATGCTGCTAGCCAGTGTGATAACTGGGTACTGCCAGTCATGTTCACGGTAGCTCGAGAGCTTCGACAATTGGCTCTACTGGTATGTTTCAAGTACCCTCAAATTATTAACACAGGCTGATAGAAACACACAAAGCTCAAGCGCATCTGATAAAAACTCTAGATTGGAGCAAGCTGCTCGGCAGATCAACAAAAGCTTCAACCAATGTTTAAATGACAGAGCGCAGGAGTTGGAGGACTCCAAAAAATGGGGAGTTTACTTTTTCGTGGGAGAGCTTTTCAAAGTATATTTTCATATCAACAACCTCTCGTTGGCCAATTACTCTATATCTGTCTTAACAAAGATGTCATCTCAGTTGCCGGCTGCCAACAAGTACCCTAGAAGCCATCGAGTCACTTATTTATACTACAGCGGCATTTTGCAGTTTATTGGCGCTCAGTACGAGAAGAGCCACGATAGTCTAACGGAGGCTCTTGATCTTTGCTTGGCTAGTGCTCATAAGAACAAGGAATCTATATTAATGTATTTGATTCCTGTTCGACTAATAGTTAGTACTCAGTCTGCAAAGCATAAGCCTGCAATCCCTAGCAGCGCTGTTTGGAACCAGTTTCCAAGGCTGAAGTCTATTTATAAGCCTTTGTTAGATTGCTGTCAGCAGGGGAATTTGAAGCAGTTTGACGTGGAACTGGCGCTCCGACGAAAAGTTCTCGTGAAGCGATATCTATATGCAGCGGTGGAACAAATTCGCATTTTAGCAACATACAACCTGATCCACCGGGTGTACGATAAGCTTGACCGACACACGCGGCTAGCGGTGGGTACATTGCGACAAGCAATGAAAGTTGCACGTTATTTCGATGATCTGCATGTGGACGATATCGACCAGGATGTGTCAGGGGATGAGCTCGAGCTCAACGAAGTTGAGTGTGTGATAGCCAATTTTATCCGTCAAGGTGCTATCAAGGGCTATATATCCCATGACAAACGAATGGTGGTACTAAGTAATAAGGATCCATTTCCTTTTGCCATGTTTAGCGACCGAGATAGAGCGGAAACATGATGTCGGGATTGGGTGTGGGCACCTGCCGATTATTCTCCGGGGGGACACAACGATAAATGTCCGGCCCCACATTTCCCCAGATGTTTTTCCGGTTCATTGGCGTGGTGCCGTACCCTATATGGCGGGGCGCGAAAACGCCGAGCCGAGGAGCAATAATCTTATAAATATTCCCTGACAGAACCATGTTTTCTCCTTCACATATATTTCACTCAACTGACTAAAGCATTTTCGTCGAATTTACTTTGACTTGGTTTTGCTCGTGTTCCCAACTGCTTGTTGAATTGATAATACTACACTCTACAGATGTCTTCTCCTACTAAGTTTTTGTCATTGTCGTCAGACGTCAGACATGCTTCGAGCGCCATTGCTGATGACCACGAGAAGATTATTCCTCAGATTCCTAAAGAGAGGAGAACCAGCTCAATGTCTGGTCGTCCTTTGACGCTAGGACCTCCGGTGGAGGGAGAGGGCTTCAGACCACGTGCTGACAGTGGCAACCTCTCTCTTTAATTGTGCACCTTGGTAATTTATTATTATATTTATTGTGAAACGTTTTTTGGGCAACAAGTCCATAACCCAGTGATAGAATAAGCAATATATTTTGAATTTTAAAATAAATCAAAACGCATCCTTGACATCCGTCCTCTCTATTGCTTCACTGCCTTAATATGATCACATTACCTAAGTTAACTAGATCATTCACGCATGTGATATGCTCTTAGCCGCGCACATAATTTGTTAACAGACATGTAACGTCGCATTGTTCGGTTGAGCGGACAAGAAGCTATGTAAACAATGAAAAAGCGTGAAAATATATTCAATTTTAAATCACAAGTAAACATCGACCATCACTTATAGATTGAAGTGTTTTCAATCTCTCCAAGCGTGTGGACTCCAAACGGCAGCCACAGGCACGCGCCATCCGCGGACCTCGGCCGATACGGTGATCTGATAACAAAGTACCCTAAACCTCTCCTCATCACCAACCACCTAAAGGCGGGACGAAGTTGGATGTTCTAGAAACTTGAACATCACTTTTGTTTGGTAACTATCGATGAAAGATCCGGTGAAGACTTCACTGCCAGTTGTGGTTCTCCCCACTCCATCGATATTATTTCCCAGCACCGCATTGCGGATTACTTTACCTTCAGAGGCTAGAGAGGTTACCACCAAGCCACTTGGTCATGCGAAACTCCAAGCTCTTCGACAAGTGGTTGATATCAAATCCTCCAGGGATGTAATCATAGGTGTGCTTCCACGAAACATCGATGATGATGGGCCCCATAATATAGGTACAATTGCTAGGGTTGTATCAAGGCCAGCTGGTGCGTCTACTAGTACGGTCTCTAGAAATGCCGGTGCCGTCATTCTTCAAGGATTGACCAGATTCCGAGTGCTGGAGGGTGGATCGGAGACGGAGCCAGATGTATTGGTATATGACTCTGGCAGCACTGACCGTACTCTGCGAAACGATCCTGTTATTCAAGAGAAGATGGACGAACTCAAGCAGGTGGTTCGTCGAATGATCCAACCATGGGGATCCAGCGGTTTGTCAGCGATGCAGCGATTCCTGACATTTGCTCAGGGAACTTTGACTCCCGGTATGCTCATAGACATTTTTGCCTCGGTATTACCTCTCACATATGCTGATCGCATTGCCGTACTTGATGCTCTGGATGTAAAGGAACGTCTCAAAATAGCCGTCGCAGCGATTGAGAATACTGCTGAAACCATAATTGCTGCTCACAACAGGAACCAGGAGATTTTAGCTTCTACTGATCCTTCGCTTGACAGCAAGAGGAAGCGTGAGCTGCAGCTGAGAGAGCAACTAAGAGCCATCCAACAAAAGCTCGATGAGCTTGAGAAATCCGAGAAGCATAAGCCGACCAGTGCTGGTACACCGACTGCAACACCTTCTCCCAAACAGATTGGTTATCCAAAAGCCAGTGGTGGAGGTGCATTTCCAGAAAATGACGAAGACGACGATGATGGCATTACTAAGCTCACTGAGGTTTTGACCAGTATCCCTCTGCCTGAAGATGGTAGGAAAATTGTCAACAGAGAGTTGAAGCGCCTGAAAAGGATGAACAATAATCAAGCCGAGTATCAGGTTTGCCGGACTTACCTGGAAACAATTGCCGAGCTTCCTTGGAACAAGTTTGATCATGAAAAGCTAGACAGGCAGCTGATATCTCGTGCTCGAGAGATCTTTGATGTTGATCATTATGGCCTAGAGAAAGTCAAGAAGCGTTTGTTGGAGTACTTAGCAGTGGTTTACTTGAAGCAGCAGCAGAATCAAAAGACAGCAGAATCTCAACTTGAGGCTGTGGGAGATAACGATTCTCAAAAACAGGCTCCTGTGAAGCAGACCATAAATACCGACAAGGCGCCTATATTGCTTTTGGTTGGACCACCTGGTGTTGGAAAAACCAGTTTAGCCAAGAGTGTTGCCCGGGCTCTTGATCGTCGATTGCATCGTATTAGTCTCGGTGGAGTGCGGGATGAAGCTGAAATCCGTGGCCATCGAAGAACATACGTGGGCGCGATGCCTGGAATAATGACTCAGGCTCTTCGAAAGGTCGGGGTAATGAATCCTGTGATTGTTCTGGATGAAATTGATAAGATTGGACAGGGAAACTCCAGTAATAATGGTGATCCATCTGCTGCGATGCTCGAAGTTTTGGACCCCGAGCAAAACTACAGCTTCACTGATCGTTATATCAATTTCCCTGTTGATCTTTCCAAGGTATTGTTTATCGCAACTGCCAACACTACCGACACTATTCCTCGCCCTCTTCTCGATCGAATGGAGACTATCTATATAGATGGTTACACATACTTGGAGAAGCAGCATATCGCCGAGAACTATTTAATTCCCAAGCAGCTCGCGACTAATGGATTATCCAAGGGACAGCTTGTTATCCCCCCTAGTGTTATTGATAAAATAGCTACTCGTTATACAAGGGAGGCGGGTGTGAGAAGCTTGGAACGGGAGCTTGGAACGTTATGCCGAGGTAAAGCTGTCGAGCAGTTGGAGAGTGGATTTGAGAATTCCATGACTGTGACTGTCGATGAGGTCTCCAAGTACCTTGGACTGGAGAAATTCCACGACGATGTTGTCAACGATGAAGTTGATGAATACGTCGAGGCAGGTAAGATGCGTCGACGTCACACTGCTGGACTGGTTAATGGACTGGCGTACATGGGAAGCGGTAATGGTGGACTCCTTGTATTTGAAGCAACCAAAATGCCTGAAGGTTCTGGCAAACTGAAGCTTACAGGTAAGCTTGGGGAGGTTATATCTGAAAGTGCTCAGATTGCGCTTTCTTGGGTTCGTGCTAATTCCGGCCGCTTGGGTCTGCCATCAGACGTTCTAAAGAATGCAGATATTCATTTACATGCCCCGGCAGGCGCAATTCCAAAGGACGGTCCTTCAGCCGGAGTAGCCATGACGTTGACATTGGTCTCGTTGCTGCTTGGCAAGGAAGTCCCTAGGGACATCGCAATGACTGGAGAAATCACTCTCCGGGGAAAGATATTACCTGTTGGAGGAATCCGGGAGAAGCTCCTGGGAGCTCATCTCGCTGGAATCAAAAAGGTTTTATTGCCATATCATTGTGAAAAGACCGTTAACGATGAGTGCGCATTCTTGAAGGATATAGATATGGATATCGTGTATGTGAAGTACATTTGGGATGTTTTCGATCAGGTGTGGCCCGAGACAAAGATCTTTGAAGATAGTCATTTGTAATTAATTCAAATAAAGAAGAAAAATAATTTTTTTTATAAATAGCGTTGCCTGAAACGACGATCACTGCCCAGCAAGACATTTGTCAAACAGATCTGTAGGGAACATGCTAGTGAGATAGCCAACAAAGTCGCCGTAGCTTATCCAGTCCAAGGCTCCTCCCCATCGAGTCTGAAGAGGCTGACCTCCATACAGTACTCGAATGAAATCTTGGTTGTTAGATTCCCAAAGCTCAAATGCCAGCTCAGATCCAAGACCAGGCCATCGGAGAATTGTTACACCCAAGAATCCGAGAAGTGGGGCCATAGAACTGTCATGGGCAATATTGTGTCGGTACTGAATTGGAGATGTTCCATTGACAGCATCTTGCAGGTTAGCAATCAGCTCACTGACCCACACACCATAGTGGTATCTGACATAGTCGGTGGAATTGGTGGCATTAGCAAAAATGTAGTTGTACTCATAGTCTCCCAATCGGAACACTTCCTCAGCCTGCTCAATTGAAACGCACTCACCAGTAGTAGAGTTGCATGGCAAGGGGTAGCCGTTACAAGTTCTAGTACTGAAACTGTCAAAGAAATGGTCGTACCATGAAAGCCATCCACTGTTGCCTTGGACTCCGAGAATCTCAGAAAGGTTGGACTGAAGGGAGATTGAGGCATTGATGTGATCGAACCATGCTGGAACAGCCTGGTACTCGTTTCGGATGTCATCAGCAAAGCTGCACGAATAGTCAGGAGCTAGGGAGTCAAAGTTTGAGGGCTGCTGATGGATCTCCAGAACATCCACATTTTGATGGAACATTCCTCTTACGACACCTCCTGCAACCTGGCTTGTCAAAGAAGTTGGAGTGGTTCTGAAGAAAACTCGGTCATCAGGGAAGTCAGGAATCAAACCAAGCATATCACCATATACTTCGTACAAGTCCTTTCCGTGCTGGATACTGTCAAGAAGACCTCCAAGAACCAGGTCCCCACTCTGACAAGTGTTGGAAAAGTAGGTAGGCTCCAAGAACTTGTTCTGAGGGCTAACATAGGTTCTTCCATAAACTGCAGCAGCTCCGACTCCATTGAGGGGCTGCTCGTAGTTGTACTCCTTAAAGTTGGTGCAAGATACATTGAAATCCAAAATCTCATAAGGGAAAGGATTGTCAGTAGTTCTTCGATGGTGTCGATGAATAATTTCAACATATTTCAATTTGGCAGAGGTGTCGTTGGGCATCTTGTACTCAGTCTTTCTGACATGAGGCATATTACAGTAGTTGTAGATTCCATAGACATCATCAGGAGTCTCACTGGTGTTGTAAAGACCTCCGTTGGTTCCTGTACCATTGACAACAGCACTGATGGATCCAACTGCTGGAGGATACACAGAGTCCTGAACAAAGCCTGCAGCATTGACAGCAACGGTTCCTACCAAGGCACTGGCCAAGACAGACTTGTTCAATTGAGCTCGCATTTTCTCTATCTGTAAAACAAAAACCTGATACAGTTCCCGGACCATAGCTCCGTATTTATAATCTCAATTCAATTGATCCTGTACTGCACGTGGTAGACTGATAATGCATTCATAATTACAACCTGCGTGATGCATTACTTAGCTCCATAAAGATGCAAGTCGAATATAAAGGATGTGGATCACTACACATTGCAAGGGCCCAATGGAAGGGGTAGGCAGCACCACCAGCCACGGGCCTACCAGCATATTAGGATAATCTGATGTCGATCGCTGTCATAAAGTTTGCAGGTCAGTTCGATCTCCGATACCGGCAAATTCCCTCACGCACCTCAATTGTCACCAAAGAAAGAATAAAAACAAAATAAAAACGTGCTGCGTCGAGTTTATGCATTAATTGAAGGTGGAGTCACCATGCCTAAGGACTGACAAATCGGCGCTAGGCTTGCAAACTGCTGGCCAAATTTACGAAAAGCTCACGATATTATATTAACAGAGCACTAGCCGATTCGAGCATTGGCCAAATCAAGTAAAACGCTCAACGGGGCCGCTGGTACGGGCGGTACGAGCCGTTGAATCCAGTCCCAAATGAGGCAGGCTATTAAGCAGTTGCAAGTCATTGGGTTTCGGGTTAGCATAGCACGGCTCAAGTAGCAGCGACTAAACCTGCCGCCTGGCTCGCTTGTCTGTTGCGATCAAATCATCAGACTATCAGCAGAAACATCAAAATGGTAAGCATCGCATCGGACCGATTTCGTAGTCTGTCTAATTCAGGAACATCCCGCATTTACTATGGCAGGTCTCTGCTCAATTGGTGGCCTGACTGGATTCTACCTCAAAGGATCTAAGGCGTCACTCATTGGAGGCCTTGGTGTTGGAGCCCTCTATGGAGTGTCAGGCTATCTCCTCAAACAGAATGCCAACTGGGGAATCGAGCTGGCTCTTTTTTCGTCCGTTTTGCTAGCCGGAGGTATGATTCCCCGAGCTCTCAAGGTCCAAAAGCCTTTACCTATTGGCCTTGTTATTCTTGGCACACTTAATGCTGCATATTACAGCAAGAAATATACCGAGTTTATGTAAATACAAAAGCAATGGATTGATCTCCACTCGTATAGACTGATCCTGTAGCTGGCAACACATTCCATGGTCGATGTCCATGGAGTCTGCAGCGCTTGCATGTGGCGAAGAAATGTGGCTAAAGTTTGACGGTTTTGTTCTAGCTCGAAACCGGTTGCAATGGGCGCACAACGCCATATGCCCCTGACTTTATAACAACTAGAATGAATGAAGCGCCGTCAATTGAGCTCTCTTCAATTGTAATCAATGACTTTGATAAGAAAGGGCTTGTGGCACCCATGAAGCCACCAAACATGCGTACCCCTGGAAACATATTCGCAACAAAAGCCACGCACAAAAGGCAGGTGGATGCCCTTGTAAACCTCAAACTTAGAAGGATTCTTGAGGTGAACAACAGACTTAGGGAAGACCTCAGCAGGGAGAGAATATATGCGTCCAATGCTTGTCTATCGTAAGTGTTACCAGACCCAAATCTAACGCCAATAAGAATTATCCGGTATACACAGACGACCCGCGATCGACTGTTACCTACATTGTGGGGGTATGTGGAATATTCAGATAACGAAGACGACGACAACCATTCTAATGAGCAACACACAGGATGCTGTACGATTTCATAACTCTACTACAATAAAACACAGCTAGTACAACGGTTTGCATTTCGTTGCAATCTTCATAAACGCTCTATCTTACAACCATTTTCTACACCACATGTGCCTCATGCGACTTGACAAATCGGCCAGAAGGATCCTCATGGCAACCCCAGTCTGCCTTGGGAATCCATCGCATCACTGTAGATGCAGCAGCGGGCTGAGGGAACAGCTCGTCAAACATCTCTCTGTACCAGTATGCCTCCTTTGTAGTAGGGATATCAGTGCCCCAGTGAGCCTTAGTAGTAGCAAATTTTTCATCAGAAACCACTTTCTCAGCTGTGTCCTTCAAGCCATCGATCCATGAGTATCCGACACCGTCAGAGAACTGCTCCTTCTGACGCCACAGAATCTCGCTTGGCAGATAGTCGCCAGTGTCGAAAGCCTTTCGAAGGACATACTTTTCTATTTTCTTTTCCTCAGGGATAATCAACTTATCTTTAGGATCGATGTCCATGGCCACTTCCAAAAACTCCTTATCCAAAAATGGCACTCGCGCCTCGAGACCCCATGCCATAGTCGACTTGTTAGCTCGAAGACAGTCAGCGAAGTGCAGGTTCTTGACTCGCTGGACACATTCCTCATGGAACTCCTCTTTACTTGGGGCAGCGCCAAAGTACAAGTAACCTCCGAAAATTTCATCTGAACCCTCACCAGACAAAACCATCTTAACACCACCGGCCTTGATCTTTCGAGAAAGGAGATACATAGGAGTGGAAGCTCGGATTGTCGTCACATCAAAAGTCTCCAAGTGATAAATGACATCCCGAACCGCATCCAGACCTTCTTCAAGAGTGAAGGTGTGCTCGTGATGGATAGTTCCAATGTACTCAGCCACCTTCTTAGCAGCCTTGAGATCTGGAGCTCCAGGGAGACCAATGGCAAAGGAGTGGAGGCGGGAACCACTGGTATTTACAAGCTTACCTTGAGCATCAACTCCGGCAAGGTGGTGGTCGACAGACGACTCTGGCAGGGCCTTGTTTGTCTCTCTGGCAGCAATAGCGGCGATCAGAGATGAATCCAGACCTCCAGAAAGCAAAACTCCGTAAGGAACTTCACTCATGAGTCGCTTTCGTACAGACTTCTCGAGAGTCTCCCGGAGAAGCTGCAGATCGACCGGTTTGGTTGGGATTTTAGATCCGTTCCACCACGAAGGCTCGTAGTACCGGGTGATCTTGTCAGTTTCAGAGTCGTAAACGTGTCCTGGAGGGAAAGCATCGATTTTATCGCAGTCGTCCACCAAGCACTTCAATTCAGATGCAAAGTACACAGACTCTGGAACCTTGGAGTTACGACCAATGTACAGAGTAGTGATACCAATGGGGTCTCTAGCGGCCACAATCCGGTCCTTTTCAACGTCATACAGCACAAATGCAAACATTCCATCCAGATGCTTGGGAGCATCGATTCCATACTTCTTATATAATGGAATGATAGGCTCACAGTCCGAGTGAGTTCTGAATTCATAGTCAGCGTGCTCCTGTCGCAGTACCTGGTGATTGTAAATCTCTCCGTTAACGGCAAGAGCGTATTTTCCATCAGTAGAAGTGATGGGCTGGGCACCACTGTCAAGACCAACAATAGCTAGACGCTCATGAGTCAAAATTGTGTTGTTGGCAGTGAAGTTTCCACTCCAATCAGGACCTCGGTGACGGATTCGTTTGGAAAGCTGTAGCGCTTTCGATTTATAACTCTGAGGATCGGGGATCCTGTAAAATGCGCAGATTCCACACATTTTTCTTTTATTGCGATGATGCTAGTGCACAAGTGGTGAAAAGTAAACGTGGGTAAGCAGGAAGCTATATGTGCTAGATTGACTCATTGAGATAGGGCGGCAGGGTTTGTTGCAGATAAGCATCGCATAAAATACCCGGGCTGTTGATGACTAGCAGATGATGACTAAATGAGAATGATAATGACAATTAAAAACAATAATAATATATAGAATAGAATCACTAATCAAGGGTATCATATACAAGATACTGCTCCCAAATACGGTAGTCTTGACAGCGTAATTCGTTAAATTAGGATCATGATTGGGTTATTCTTTCTGCTCATCCATCTCTACCATCAGTTCGTGGCAGATATCAAAGCACTCGGATAACAACGCATTGAGCATGCCTTGACCCTCAGGTATAGCGGTTCCAACATAAAACTTTCCATCTGTCCGTAAATTGTCGATTGAAGCCAGCTTCATCTGATAAGGATACAGCTCTCGAGCACTCGACAACCCACCCATTCGTTTCACTTCCAACAAGCATCGCCTAGTAGTGGTTAGCTGATTGTGAATAGGAGTAAGCGCCTCAGACACGGGTTCAGACGATTCCAAAAGTTTGTATATGATAGCATAGCACCGACGGATTAGGTACAATATGATAGACTGTCCTTTTGGTGGAGGATCATCAGGCGAAGCCCCTGGGCCTCGAAACACTCCCTTGACCCTTAAGTCATCAATCCCTTGCAGCTTCTTCTGAAAATGATACAAGTCAGTTTCTCTCAAAGTCCACCGGTGTGTCACAAGCAGACCCTCGAGAGCGCTCTTCATCTCCACTAAGGTATCATATATCGGTTTGAGAGAACTGTCGACGTGATTCTGACTAGCAACAAAATCATTAATAAGTGTGTGACATCTTTCAAGAGCTCCATTAACTGTACTTTGGCCATCTTTTATCGGCTGGTTATTGGCATCCACAAACTTATCGTCCACTCTATTGGCATCAATCTGTCGCAGCTGCTCCTGAAGTGGTTTAAATGCACTAGCCGAGTAATTCGGCCTCGAACCAATGGCCAAGATCTCTCGCTTAATATTAACAAGCTTTTGCAGAATTGGAGTCAGTTCAGGAGATATCCTGCCAATGGCATCCTGAACTTTGCTCAGCATGGCATTACACACCACAAGCTTTTGGCGGATTAGCTGGAGTATCTCAGGGCTGTCGACCTCGGCATCCCGCTCCACAATTGCCGAAATCTCTGCCAACCGCTCTCGGATCGGCTCCACATCGCTGTCAGTGTACGTCGAGTTCACATCAAGGTGATCCAGTAGCCTCTTGACAGTGCTTAGACTAGCAAAGGTGGCTGGTGCTTTGTTGGTGATTCCAACCGTCAGAAGCGCCAACGAAAGCACTTGAAACACGTCATCCAGTAAAACATCCACTCGGTTTTGTTCATTGGTCAATTCAGGGTTGGAGCGGATCTCCATCAGCTTCCGCACCTCCTCTTTTACTTCGTCGTAAATGGGCCATACATCGCTACTCTTGAGATATCTATCAGTCAGCACTGCCACCCAAACTTGGCCGCATAGCACTTACGTCGACCTATCCTGCTTTAGGTCTGTCAGCTTCTTGCGGAGCTTCTCAAGACTGACAACAATGTCCTGTTCGTTCTTCGGGGTGTCGGTCATGAAGTTGAGAAGATATCAAGAATGGTGTGAAGGGTAATGCGATCGGCATGTGGAGATGGTGCAGCCAACGCCACGGCTGAAACTAAGCATACAGTAAGCAACTTAAGGTATACGAATCACAAAGCAACGTGAAATAGCAAGGCCGAGAATCTTATAGTTGTCTATCAAAAATATATTAGCGATTAATCGCATAAAACAAATTTGTTTTAAATACCGTAAACAGATCGATTCAGTGTGCATATCTATCTACAATTGACAGGTATAGATGCAGCAGTTGCAGGTTATATAGCAAACAACAGCAACTTTTTCCAACAGGCTCGGTCGCGCTCAACCATAATAGCAACGCAGCTGTTCAATCTAACCGGTACGCTCAATTAAATGCAGTCCACTGTCAGTCTCCACCACTCTGCTCAGCTCTCCCGGCTTGAGGGCAAAAGCAGCGTCGGCAAACTCCTTCTGCATTTCGCTTCGAGTGAAGTAGCCAAGATCACCACCCTTTCTTGCACTACTGCAATCGCTCTCAGTAAGTGCCAGTTCACTCAGGGTGGCAGCACCAGACCGAATTCGAGCCTCGTGAGCAAGAATTATAGACAGAGCCTCGTCTTTGGTTCGGGTGATCTTGGCCTCTTTCCAAGAAGACGGCCTTCGACTCTTTTCGTGCTTGACAAGTAAATGACTGGCTCGGACTTTCTTAACATAGTCGTCGTTGTATTTCTTGGCCATATACTCTTTGAGTAGTTCTTGGTCGGTTCCCGCAGGAGGCTCCCAAGATGACGTTGACGTCTCCTTATTGAAATAATAAGGGAGCTGTTTCGAGTTGGAATGTCTCACCTCCCATTCTGAGGGAAGTCCAGTAACTGTGTTGACAGACTCGTTATTAGCCGAAAGAACGTTGGATTTTCGTGTACTACTTACCATTATAGTGGTGTTGATGTTAACAATCTAACTTGGCGCCGACTGAAGAGCGACTATCAGTGTCTGATATACGAATAGACCCGTGACACCAAATTTCCAGAATAGTCCACAGGAGCGATGCACCATAGTAAACTCATCTATTCTTGCTTATAAAAAAAAATAAAATATGTAAAATTTAAATTCATTTTGAAATATATCCGGCCCAATTGGTCAATTGACAGGGTTGACTTGCAAGTTTTCAGGCCGAGCGAAAAATTTGCCGGTAAATTGACCTTGCCGTCCATTGAGCGTCAAGTCTTCGTCTATAACCCTCGTGATATTGAATATAGTGTTCTGCCGATCTCTCATCTCAGCTTCCCTTATGGCTGCTCTTAAACTAACCATATCCTTCTTTGATCTTTTCTTACCAGTCTTGCCTTCCAGCTTATTTCTATCAACGTCATGTTTGGATTGATGGATAAACCACGACGAGTAATTATGAGCATCAGTTGAGCTGTTAACATTCTGCCATGTTTGGCAATTGTCACAAAACCCAATGAAGTATCCTGATCTCTCTGGTTTATCGGGTCTTTCGCTCATAACATGTGGCAGTGAATACTGCTGCTTTGTACACGACCGAACGCCATGGGCAGACTTCATGTGGTGTAGCCAATTGCACTGATCCCGCTTATGCCATGTCTCACAGCATCCACAATAGCATTCCCTTTCATTTTTCTTGGGGTCCTGTCTGCTGTAAAACGAATCGTACATGTTCATCATGACGTTATGGTCTTCACGACGTCTAGTAAATTTTCCAAATTTTGGCTCGGATTTAAACGCATCAGTGTCAAAGAAGTACGCCTGTTCATGAGTCAAATCTTGCATATGGAACCACCGTGAAAATGGAATATACCCCAAGGGATATTCAACTTCATTTGGGTCCCATACTTTGAGAGAACCTCGTCTCTTGCTCTTCGGCCCACCTCGAATGGTAGACCCATCGGTTAGGCATCGATTGCTCTGCGATAAAGATTCACGACGCAACACAGCTATGAACAATGAACAATCTTTGGATTCATGGGGTCGTGTCCATACCGGTTTGTAATAGGGCAAATTCTCCATTCGATTGTCGGAAATAGGAAGCCACTGGTGATCTTTAACATTTATGTATCCTCGTTGCCATTGAACATTAATGGCTTCAGACAAACGAATCAGGCTCTCCACTTTATTTTCGTGCAGTACCATAGGTGCGTCTCTTTGGCAACGATAATAGTCTGGATTCGCAACTTCAGCATTTTGCCGGGGATACTGCTGCTCCTCGTTGCTCTTACTAACGTCTGGGAGTTCTGATATTTCAAGATTGAAACTTGTTTTATCTTGCTCCATACCGGGAAAAGTTTCTGGAAGTGGTGTATATCGTATGTTATCCTCTATTATTTCGGAGCCAAAGTTTGTGGACTCAACGCACTGAGAGAAATTATTTGCTGGAGTAGAAACCTCTTCCAACTCGCTACAGTCTGTTCCTCTATCGGGTACCAGTTCCGCAGAGTCATACTCCAGACCCATGTTTCTAGTGACGCAGCTTTCAATACAAGGTTCTATCGACCTTGCAAGTGTGGGTTCATATTGGACAACAAACAATTTCTCTTCCTCCGTATAGTAGGGGAAACATTCGTCGAAGGTTGGTTGACTGTGAAGACCTTGAACCTGCCAATCCATGCATTCTGATCTGAGAATTTCACTCATAATCATATTCTCCGGGTCATGTTTTTCTTCTTCTAGAGCTCGAAATGAGTTCTCGCTACATTCACTCATAGGCCATGTCAACATTAAATCGCTTTCGCTCGGGAAGCTATTCATTTCTGACAGCGCAGCAAACTTGGACAAATATAGATGTATAGTTATAAGTATCCATGAGAACAAGCTAACTCTTCAATTCTTCATTTCTTTTTGTTGGTTAGATCTTCCGTAATTCATTCAAATCAGATCCCATAATCTGTATTTTAACTTATGGACATTAGATCTTGCGACATTATGCTAATTTGATTCCAGAAAGGAGTCTACTGTTTATGCAGTTATCTGAGAAAAAAAGTATAACATATACGAAATAGAATACCAATAACGGAAAAGAGGACCTTTGGGATTATACATTGACGGCGTAATCTCCATGACAGGGCTGTGATTAAATTTTCACTGAAACAGTTGTTTCAATAATCTCGATATTTGTAGCTCGCTGCTTGGCATATACTGGTGGATTTACTTGCTTTAGAAAACAAGTAGCCTGCAACCAGCCTGCAAAAGGGAGTGCACTGCTTACTACCTAAATCATTTATATTTGAGATGTATATTGTCAACTACAACAAACTACGATTCATTTTCGGAAAAACTATGTATATATGATTAGAATTTCAATTAGACAAGTGTGCCGTATCTCTATACAAGGGTTAGCATATCGTCCAATAAATAAATAAATAAATAAATAATCTAGCGGCCAATGCAGCTACATATCAAAGATCACCAACTCGATAGATAACCTTGTCCATCTCGTTGACAGCCTGATAGGCCTTTAAGAATCCACCATAATTTGATGGAGTATCGAATCTGAGATCAACGCCTATGCCTTCTAACCTGACCACTCCTGCTTGAGCATGCAAATCCGAAGTCCAGAGGTTGACAAAAAGCATATCCTTTTCATCTTTTCTTATGAGTAGATATTGATCACAAATTTCAATAGTAACTTCAAGCCACTCTTTCAACCACTTGGCCCCCCCTGGACTCTGAAACAATACTTTCATACTCTTCTGTAATGGTACGCAGCATAAATGCGAAGGTAATCTATCATTAGAATGGAGCGATCTCATCCCTTCCATTGGAGAAACAAGTCTTCTATAGTCCCAAATCGAAAGCTTATAGTTAGTTAAGAAAACTCTGGCAACAATTTTCAACGTACCCTCTTGTCTATGTAATTCCGCTTACGTGCCCAAATTTTCAAGCAGTCCCTCAACAAAGATTCCTTGTCACCATGATCAGTAAAAATTTCAATACTCTCAATCCCAGCCGATAACAGTGCCTTAGTTTCTAAAACTGATAGTTGACTCTCTGTCCACGATTTTGACTTGTAATACTCCCTCAACATAGATATCCCTCGTGGAGACCAACCTTTCAACAGTTCCTCTTCTCCGGGTATATATACACAAGATGAATCCTCAGCCCAGAAGTCTCCCAAGCTCCGAGGGACGGATGGAATGCTGAAAAGCTGAAAATAATTTGAGACTGTTGGTACTTTTTTAACAAGACCGAGCATTAATCCAATCTTCGAAACTGACCCCTCTCTGTGCTGTATAATGGCCTTTAAATCGTAGGTAAGACTCAAAACCTTGCCTGATACTTCATCTGTAAACGATAACCACACCTTGATCAATAGGTGATAATTGGATTTCGTTTTGCGGTCGAGAAACTGAGAACTATAAGACCCTGTGTCCCATTGGCATTGAAATTGTAGCACCATACCCTGCTCACGAGCTTCAGAACTAACATTCCCAGGTATGGACGCTGTGTCATGACCATAGCTATGCTCAATTCCTTGGGGGTCAACTAAGCGAGCGTCACCTAACTTTATATGGGGACTAGTGAGCCGGTACTTTGGGCACTGGACTTCAAAAGACAGCCGCCTCTGTAGCCCTTGGCGGAGTATAAGTATTTCTCCCGGCCCATCTAAAACCACTGGAACAGGAGTATAATTTCCATTCTCATCTAACTCAAGAGCATTTGTATGGATCTGAATAGTCGATAGTTCACTAAAGCTCGACACCGGTGCAAAACTTGGGATTCCAGGCTCTTGCAGTTCGTCCCAACTTATCAATCTATCAATAAAATGTCTGGACGAGCTTCCAAAGAAATAGAAATAAACAGTGATACCTTGGCGGCTTTCAGGCAGTTTAAATTCAATTTCGCCAGCGAGGCCATTCACTGGTGTGAGATCACAAACACTTCTCAATTGCTGCGTTTCAGGGTCAGCTAATAACACTTCAAGCTCAAGATTGTCGATATCGCTGTCGGAAAATCCATTAAGCCTTATGGAACTAATTTTCCCTATACCATCCTTGGCACCTATGAGAGCGCAAATAATGCCGGTAGTCTGGTAAGTGAACGGAGATATGATATCGGTATGCATTGAATTTTCCCCATGAGCAAGCGGAAATGCACAATGGCCAAACATGGTCCGTTTAGGCACACTTTTATCCGCGTCTGGGGGAATATGGTGATCTGAAATCTTCGAGTTGAGACTGAGTTTATGGGAAACTTTTGCCTTTTGTAGCCACGTTAAAAACTCCCGCAAGGACCAAATTTCGATGGAGTTGACACCAATGTTTATAACACGGACACATAACACGTCAGAGCCACTGACGTCAGAGTCACCAAGCTCCATGCTATCCTGGCTATGAGACTGCCACACTTTATAAGTGAGAGCTGAAGCCATCATCAACTGGAACCTAAATGGTGTATTCATCCTGACATTGATTATCTGGGCTTCCTTTAGTTGGAGTGTTAAAGACAGCACTTGCCGAGCTAAACTGACGACTCTAATGCTCCGCCATTTTTGCAAAACGGTTGATATCACTGATTCTCTCTTCCTCAAGGAGTCGGAATGTATCCGTGCAGTGGAACCCATTTGACCTGATGAATTTAATGACAATGCTCGAGAGTGTGATCTCGTAGGGCTTCCTGTGAACATAGGGGTTGATGCATTAGAGTTAATACGACTATGCGTACCATTTGTCCTCTCAAGAGGGTTGTTGAATCGAAATACATGTCTCTCTCCAAAGACCAGTTTGTCCCCACTGTGAAGCACATTGTCTGATTCGACCTGAACTCCATTAATGCACACCTTTGAATTTGGCCCCCCAACTTGCAACACAATACTTCCGTGCTCATTGATAATATAGCAGTGATCCTCATTTATGTCATCTCCCGAGAGCCTGATTTGAGCGTTCGAACCACTGGGACCTATAACAGTTCTTCCACCCCAAATGTTGTATAGAAGGAATTCGCCAGCTTCCGAATCTGTGTCTAGATTAACAAGATGTGGTGTCTTCTTTGGGGTGCTCATACCAATAATGGCACTTGAATTCTCATTGATACTGATTCCTAGATCCTCTAAGAGTTTCTCACGTTCCTGTTGAATCTTATATGTAGTCTGCAAGCGCTGCTCCCAGGTCTGATTCAGCTCATCCAGTAGTTTCTCTGAGGCTCGTAACTGCTCTTGTAACTCCTCATTTTCATGACTAGGGTTATCGATTCTACTTGAAACCGTAGATTTCAGTTCTTCAAGCTCCTTGGTGAGCTCACGAATCAACTTTGCCTTAGGGTCCTCATTGATTATGGCACGGTTCTGAATATGCTTTGCAGAATCAGCAAACCGAAGAGTAGAAAGGGTCTGTGAGTAGTTACTAGAAGCAGGTGAGACGGTTGCTATCACTGTCGTCATGGCGTTTCCTCCTAGTGAATCTTTGAGCAGCCAAGTTAATGTCGATTCTCTATGGGGTATTGCAACTGATGCCGACCGACGTGGGTGGACAGATACCTCAGACAGAGCAGATATCACTCTTCCCAATGTACTCAAGGATTTGTTTATTTCAGCACCTTCTTTGAGCCTTACACCAGTCGTACCAGCCGTTGAAGCCCTTTCGGATCCAGCAAGATCTACCAACGAAATACGCGACGTCTTCTCCAGTTTTTGTCCATTGGATGCGGTTTCAGTTTGAGACAGTATTATGGTAAATATCGCATGCGACCGTGAAGAATATTCATTCATATTGGTGCTTGCGACTGTTCTAGTTTGGTTTCCTTGGTTAATGAGCCCTAGAATATCGTACTCATTCTCCACAGCCAATTGAGATAAGTCCTCCACATATGGACCGAGTGTAGGATGTTCTCGAACTCTGAGATTCGAAGATGAATGTGGATTGAGAAGGTCTCTCACCTTTTCATTATATATCTCCAGATAGGACACCATAACCATATAAGTCGCTCCGGAGCTTTGCCTTTCTCGTATCTTTTCAAATATCCCTGCTGATATTCGAGGAATGAGTCCATCATAATGACCTGTATGATTCATAATGCCAAGCATTGTATGGCTCTTGCCGGAACCTGTCTGCCCGTAAGCGAATATAGAATTGTTGAATCCTTTGAATGCATTGTCGATTAGTGGTAGTCCAAGATCATTATATATATCGAGTTGCTGATCAACAGATTCAATTTCACCTCCGTAGCACAAATCATATCTAAATGTATGAGAACGTCCTAGTGATGACCTTTTTGAAGGCGAGCTGGACGTCGTCTGGGGCAAAACCAGCACCTGATCACCATGAACCTGTACCGCAGACTCCTGTTTGGATTCGACTTCTACAGTTATTTTCCATATTCGTGGTCACAAACTCCTACCTTTGTCAGAAAGTGGTCGCAATCTTACTGCCACTTTGACATTTTGCATTGATCCAGGTTCGTTTCCTGGCTGTTTCATCATTCGACGATTGCCATCCAGATCTTAAGAGGCTTGGATGTGGAGAGAGAGGCAACGGGCCTTACCCATTCGGTAATTCAGGGGGGCAGGCTATCAAGCAGCTCAACGAAGCGAACATGACGTGGTTATTACAGTAGGATTGAAACCCCAGCCTGGCTTGACATTAGCTTTTTCGATAACTAGAATTAAAGGAATATTATTTTCGTGCAGATTCTCTTTCCTTAGCAGTAATGTGTTATGTTGCCTGAAGCCCTCAGTTCACTGATCTATCTGATATGGGTTGGGACGCGTCTGCACCATCCATTAGAACATGTCGAGAATCACAGTTATTCTGCCAAAGGAGTGCGCGACATCGCGCTCATACAAGATAGAAACGTTTGCGCATCCTCGGACAAATAGGCCGGTGAAGTTTATAGTCGATGGCAATAAAATTTGGGAGCTGACTTCCGTGGATGGGTCTGGGATCAACAATCAAAGTGCATTACAAGAAGCGACCAATTCAGCGAGATCATTGGTATTCGAAAGTGATTTCATAAACGAGGATGCTTCACTCTTAATTGCATCTCCAATAAACCCACTTTTCTTGGTGCTGCCAACTCTATATAAGAATCAGACGCGGTCTTTAAGTGCCGAATATATTCAAGAGCTGTCGGAATTGGGTCTACCAGAAGGATGCTCAACGCTCGATATTAATTTATTTGAAAGCACGCTACCAGCAGTATGTGACGTGCTGGAAGTGGATGATGAATCGTCATACAGACTATCGACTGAAAAGCTTGCCCAATATCTCAAGGACAAGGCAGACACAATTGCTAACGACTTGCCAAAGGGTCTCTATTCTTGCGGAGTACTTGAACCGTTAACGCCAGTTGAGATAGACGGTGCCATTAATGAAGAACATATAAGTCTTGGAAAGAAAAGGATCGCTATGGGATTGATCTGTACTTATTTGAATCACGACATGGCAAGCACATTCATGAAGTCTGTGGACTTTATGGAATTGGACAAACACTTGCTGGCACTTAAAGAGCAGCGCAAACTTGCTGCTGCTACTCACGAAGCTCTATTAAGTGCGTCTTCGACCGATATAGGCACGAAGCGAAAGGCTCCTGCCCTTCCTCAACGAGTAGCCAAAAAGCCAGCTACCAAGGCCCAGCGGTCTCTCCAAAAGGTCAGCGCATCTGGTCACCGGTCAATAAAAGACATGTTTGCCCGTAAGACAGTTTGAATTGAGGACATTTTGTGTAAATAGAGCATATATATCTAATGTGAACTGGGTTCTTTGGGTTTGTCGGTAGGCCCTATGAGATAATTGTCATAATACCATTTCAGCTCAGCGATGCTATCCTCGATATCAGCTCGAGCAGTATGCTTGTTGCGCTTAGCAGGAACATTCTCCATTAACAGAGGATTGTGCCTATATCCAACCTCCTTGATAGTAGATACGTCGACCTGTCGATAATGCAGATAATTCAATACTTTAGGAAACTCGGCATGAAGAAACATTCTGTCTTGATGAATTGAATTTCCTGCTAACCGTCCAACTCCTGGAGCAACATGCTTCTTCAGGTAATCCAATAGCTGCAATTCGACTGATTCAAGAGTATTCGTTGACTCTATAACTTTTTGTGTCAATCCTGAGCTTCCGTGATGATCAATGCACCACTGGTTCATCTGATCCATAACTTCCTTTGGATAATGAACTACTGCCTCGAATCCAGCCTATTTCAATTAGCTTTCCACTATCATAATAAAAACTTACGGGTTCAATGACATTGAGATTGCCATCAGTAATTAGGCAACAAATCTCAATGATATGATCGGTCTTGGGATCTAGCCCTGTCATCTTTGGTCAGTCTGCCACAGAACGCAGTCTCTTACCTCACAATCGACCCACACGAGTGGAGCTGTGAACATTTTTGGAAATACTCTTGGTCTACGATTCTGAAGTGCAATTCGGCGTATACTATAACTACGAATAAAAGTCCTTGTAGAGAGCCTTGATGTCAGTAGTAACATGAAGAGTAGGTCCAGATTCCCAGAGCCTCATCAGATAACGCACTGTCAATCGATAGTGTCAAATTATTAGCACAAGCATGAAGTAATCATAGACTCAAATTATAAAACAAATGAAGACACATTGTAACTAGTGATGTATTTACAGCTGTTTATTTTCTTCCCCACAAGCTACCCAAGAAACCTTTCTTGGGTGTGGAAGGCTGTTCAGGTTCTGGCTCAACGGCAGCAGCTTCAAGGACCTGTTGCTTACTATTGCTGTCATATTCGACATAGTTGAACGCAATATCGAAGAAAACTGGCTTCACAGGGATAGGAGACAGTTCAGGTTTCAAATTGACAAGTCGCTGGATCACTGATTTGGGCTCACCTGACGGGAATATACCAAGATTGGATGCAACATCCTTCTGGGAGTCCGAGTTCTCATTATTCACTTCTTCAAGAGCAGCCATCCCATGGGCGCGGACCAGTTCTCGATAGACGGTTTCCGCAGTTTGCGATATTTCTGGAATATCAACAAGTCTGCTGGACAATCCTGAAGCCTTCAGGCTCTCCTTCTGCTTGTTATCGACATTCAGGGTAGTCGATGCTAACTTATATAGGGCCAATGATGCCTTCTTGTCCCCCTTGATTCGATATGCTAGACCATTGAGAGCTGTTCTCTTTCCTTCGTAAAACTTGGTTACCAGAGCAAGTGCGTCCGATAAAACCTCGTCGTTGTCTACACCAGGCAATCCTTTCAGTTGCTCCATACTTTGCAACAAAGTGTCATGTATACGTATGGCATCTCGCAGAAGCACCAATTTGGCGTTGCTAGGCCTCGAGACTGCAGATATGAATTTGTCTTCTCTTTTGCGGGCAAGAAGGGCATCTCGCTGAATTCTTCGAACAATCAAGCTGAAACCAACGTAACTGAAAATTATGTACAATCGTTGACTGCTCTCCTCGTGAGACTGATTCTTTGCAGATGCTTCCTGTCGGTCAACCAGACCCTTAACAATATCATAAGCATCCTGCCATCCTTGTAATGCTTCATCAAACTGATTGATTCGTACGGATTTGGTGGTACTACTCTCTAGGTACTTTTCAAGAGTATCATCTAATTTCCTTGCGTCGAGAATTGCACTTGCAAGATCTGGATCATCAACTTTAGCACTGTGGTCTCTCCAAACAATGTCTCCAAGGGTCGTGGAAGGGCTCTCAGTGCTGCTTACATCCAAAGACGATGGACTCAACTTTTGCACCAATCCCACTAACTTGGTCTTCTTGTCAGCCGTCACTTTTGCTAATGTTGGGATGTCGCTGGTCCTAGACTTTCCAGACTGGTAAACTGAGAGCTTCAGAGTAGGATCAACCGTTGTCACAATGACATCTTCAATAAGCTCACGGGTCGAGTCATCTGACGCAAGAGAGATTAAACCGGTTAATGAAACTCTGGCATTCGAAAATGAGGCGGTAGTTGATGGCCATCTTCTTTGCTCGAATGCAAGAGAACCCTGAAGAAGAGCCTGATAAGTATACAATTCCAACATCACAGCATCACCAATATTCGATTCTTCGCATAGTTTGATAGCTTCATTTGCATGTGTCACACTTTTGGCCAACTTGGAAACAACTCGTCGTCGCTTGGCCGAGGTGGCATTGGTCTCTAGGACAGCTTTTGTTTCCATAGCATCTGCCCATGATCGCTCTGCTGACAAAAGAGGAACCAGAGCGTACAATATGTTGGAAGCAACATCGCTACCGGTGATAGCCTTTGGCTTGTAATCTTTGGTGCCTTTTGTGGATCTTTGCTGGATCTTCAAATCCTTTTTTGATTTGGCAATCCGATGACTGATCTTGATGCGGTATTCTCGATAGTCGCTTGGTGACTGCAGGAGAACACCAGCAGTCCTTGCCTCTAGGATCTTTTGCAAAGGTCTATCCATTGAAGAAGCCATACCGTTCTACTGAGATGGCAAGACAAAGTTGTGTCGATTGAAATTTCAGGGTAAACTCTGAAACGGCTCTTGCCAACCGCACCCATCATGCATTGGAGCGAGTACCTTGGCAAGCAGCGAGAGTCGCCTGAGATCGCCAAGTTGGTGTCAGAACTTGACGAATATGATACAAAGACTTATAGCGATGGCGTGTCTTATTATTGCTTTTATAAAAAAGGTATAGCACTCTGTTTCAGCAAGGGCCTATTGGAGAGCATAGATTTCTATAAAGCGTCCCGGACATATGCAACAGTTGACGAAGCCCTTCTGCCCTTAGATATCGCTCTTGGAACGACAGGAAAACAGTTTATAGAAAAGTTCGGAGAACCCCAAGAAAAAGGTGGAGGGGGTAATATGGATATATGGTTAAGATGGGATAACTTAGAGGTACAGCTGCGAGATAGAAGCTGGGAAACAGGTAATCAAGCGACTTGGTCCTCGTTGACACTTTTCAAGGAATAATTAAATCATGATCACCTGTTCCAATTGCATCCATATATCGCATCAGCAAACCAGTAACAAGATACAAACAAATAAAATTGACTAACCGGAGATTAAATATAATTTATATAACTCGCACGCGGCGAGATCTGTACACTTTAAGGCTGGTTGGGAGTCAAAGTCGAAGGAGCCTCCATAGATTGCATAAAGTATTCCCACTCCTCGGAGCCAACAATCTGTTGCATTCGATAAGCATCTCCAAAAAAGGCATCCGGCAAAGCTCCATCTCCTACTGGGGCTGGAGTTAATCCATCAATAGAGCTTGGCATGTATGATGCCGAGTTAGGCGGGACAGTGCCTACCCCAACGTCGCCAGAGTTATTGGATGTGGCCTTGGTGCTTCCGGTACTAGCAGTGTTCAGACTCTCGGGACTATATCCGGTAGATGACCAGCCCGCCTCAGTAGTCAACACGTCTACATTGAACTCGGCATCTCGAGTGTCGAGCTCCATCATGACACCCTTGTTGGGCAGTACTACACCCTGAGAATAATCAGTAGGAACTTTCTTGGCCTTTTCAGACTGTCTCGCCAGTCGACTTGCTCTCTGCTCAGGGGCCATTTTGGCAACCTCATCCACCTGTCCTATAAGTAGTTTGGCGATAGCAGCCTGTCTGAAATCACATGTAATGGTGGTTCCCACGCAATCCAAAACGCTTCTCGTTCGGCGAATAGCATCCAGGTATCGTCCTCGTTCCGGAACACTAAACCTATCATAGTTATTCATGAGAGAAACAGCAACAAACAGAACGGCATGGATAAACATTGTGAACGTCAAAGCAGATCCAATAAGCCAAAACTGGTTTCTTAGTTCTTCGGCCTCTGTTGTCAAGTACAGCCACTGGTAACGTTCAAGAATCGTTACAGAAGCATTGAGAGCCTCTTCCTTATTGCGCTTGTACTTTCCATTTCTCAGACCACTGGAAGAAAACGTCCGATGCAACACCACAATGGTCTTGAGGAAATCCATCTCCAGCATCAATTTCTGCATCACTAGATACGAAGGGTCCTTTCCTATAGCTTCGTCAGCTCTACCGCTCAGATACGAAGGCATAGACTGATACAAGTCCCGTAGTCGCTTATCAATGTCCCACACGTCCTCCAAGCTAAGACTATCAACCTTACCATCAATCTTCAAATTCTGTGCAAACGCTTCGCTTCTCAGGTCATTCAACCGACCTCTCCAGATCTGGAAAGATGAATCAGTTCGAGTTTGCATGTCAATGACGGTTGGCAGATGTCCATAATGAGGCATAATATCTTCGTCGTTAATATTAACAGGCTCTCCGACATCATTTTCAGTACGCCTGATACCCAGAGGAAGACCCTGGCCAACAGAGTGGAAACAGTCTATAAACTCCAAAGATTTCCATAACCGTCTTCTTTCTTCTGATTCAAACGGCGACATGACAAACCAACTAGGGTCTCTGTGCATACCCATTGACTGGGCCACTCTCACCAACACTCCCATAGAAGTCCAGCTCTTATGG
Source organism: Sugiyamaella smithiae (assembly GCA_030579815.1). Taxonomy (NCBI): domain Eukaryota; kingdom Fungi; phylum Ascomycota; class Dipodascomycetes; order Dipodascales; family Trichomonascaceae; genus Sugiyamaella; species Sugiyamaella smithiae. The sequence continues at coordinate 658,598 of JAKTRV010000006.1, forward strand.
TTCCAGTCACTCTGATACGATTCCAGCAACATCCATAACAGCAGTACTCTAATATTAAGCAGCGAAGGCTTGAATGTAAGCTTTCCAATATAACCACACAGCTCCATGGCACTTAGCCACTGGCTCCACGTTTCAATCTCTTTGCCCTTAAATGGTTCAGGAACTTTCTCAGGGGCATACGATTGTAGAGCCAAAGTCATCATGCCCAACAAAAGTGACACCCATAAAAGTTCAGTCTTTTCAGGGTCCTTCCAAAAAGTCTCAAACGCGACCTCAAAAGACGGCCTGTGGATCACATATATTAAGGGCTGGACAGCATCGAAAAATCTGTCAACAAGGATTCGGCATAACTCCTTGCTTGGAATACTTTTCAGAACATCGTTACTGGATGATCGGTATTGTATTCCGGCAAATGGGATGGAGGAGGTATCTGGTTGACCCTCTGTTATTTGACACAGCGACTCGAAGCGCTGTTTGCCAAACACCTCTGCATTATCAAATTCTTCTCGAATTCTCCTTAATACTTCCTGAATCTCGGAAATTTCGCTGAACATGTATCCCCAGTAAGTATCTCCATGGTAGACGGATTTTCCCTTCTTGTCAAGCTTGAGCATTCCCAAAGACTCTCCAAGCTCGTCAACATCATCTTCCTCATCATCATCTGCTCCTTCCCTTAAAGTGCCATTACCAGGCTCTCCTTCATTTTGCATCATCTGCTCTCTCTGCATAAGCAGAGACAGTACGAGATTTTCCATCTTGTCCAGTCGCTTCTTCATTTCATTGCTGTTGACAGGAGCCGGGCCCGTGCCACTATTGCGCATCTTATTATTAATAAAATTATCCATCGTTACCATTTTGCCAAGGTCAAACTGATTTGAAGAGTTGTTACCAATTCTGTCGGCAACATACTTGAATAACGGGTTTTCGGCTCCGGAACTTCCTGTCGAAGGCACATTTGGGCCCGCACTGACCTCCAAATCGCCAGAATCCTCTGGCGAAGAACGACCCCTTGAGCCTATAGTATACACACAGTTTCCATTGTTTTTCTTGATACAGTTTGAACATGGCATTTTCTTGTCACATTTCTGTTTTCGCTGTCGGCAAAACAAGCAGTTAACGGGTACCCGGCGCCTCTTTTTCTGGACAGCACCAATGCTCTGTTGTGTATGAGACGGTGGCAACTCTGGTTGATCGAGATCGAAGCCATCCAACGGCGACAAAGTTGTATCTGACACACTATCTAAAGAAGAAAGGGGCATTCGCACATTCGTAGGCGACCGGAGCTCCCGCATGAAATCGTCCCGTATGGAACTGATAGAGCTACGCCCACTTTCGCCACTTTCTGATGCTGACCCGGGAGTAGTTCCTCCCCTTTGGCTCTTCGAGGGACCACCCATTCCGGATAGACGGATATCATTCGCTCCAGACAACATTATGAAAACTTGTCGTATGTGTCGTCAGCCTATTCGGAAGTCGTTTAAAACTTATCCTATTCTAAATGTGCTGTGAGAGTGTATTGACAACTCAGGGCACAAAACGCTGACCCGATTAAAACTCTCAGTGCCGACTGGTAGGCAACGTACTACCTGTAGACAATGTGAACCCTCTGGTTATAAAGTGGCAATATTTCTATCACACCGAGGGGTCCTTAGCTGACAAAAGCAATCAGTATTAACACCGACAGCAATAACCGATCTGAATCGTCACACAACAAAGGTTCCAAATACGACAAATGTTTACACGGAATTCACTGCAGTTGAAGCCCTTTTTATGACTATTCAACTTGATTTAAATTCCTGAACTAACGGATCGAACTGGACTACAAGTGGCAGGAGTGATACTAGCCATCGGCGTTAAGGTATTAGACGCTGGGAAGGTAGGGGTAGGGCCGAGGGTTCTGTGCATGGCACAGCCCTAATTAGGTTCGTAAGCCGAAGGGAACCGGAGTGAGTTGGGAAGGGGTAGCTTCCAGATTGGTATGATCTGCATAGACAACGGAGATAGTGTGCGATGAGACGACTATAGAATAGAGTACAAATTACATGTTCATATATATACAAACTTTTAGCATATCAATAGGTCTTCTTGCCTTTACCTTTATCTTTCCGATGAGTATTAGTCTGTTCGAGATTGCCGTTGACCACCGATCCGACAGACTCTGGCCCAACGGGATGCAGTCCATTAGTTAGCTCAGGTATAGGCTCTATGCTGTCAACAGGCTTCTTGGTTGTGGACTTCCCCTCGAAGTTATCTCTAACGTTTAAGTAGTGGCGAAGTTCATCAGCGCTAACACTTGGAACCAATTCTTGCTGTGCTTTGTCGAAATCTGCTTCTGTCACCTCAACGGCTATGTCATCTTTAGTAGCCACATTTTGAAACCACCATCTAGTGGTCACATCTGGAAGGCCCTGCTTGGCTCTAACTTGCTCATTATACTGTGAAATTTTCTTATCCACGACGCCTGCAGTACGAGTCATTGCGTTCAGCATGGCATCGGAGCTCATTGCATAAAAGTCTGCGCCAGTGTATGTAAAGGGGCACTTTTCTGAGATTTTTTTCAGAGAAACCTGTGGAGACAAATCAAACTTTCGAGTCAAGGCCCTTAAAATGGTTTCCTGCTTTTCGTGTGTGTCTGAAATTCCAAGGTAAAGCATCTTGTCGAATCTTCCAGGTCTCAAAAGAGCGTCATCTAGCAAGTCTGGTCGATTTGTAGCACCTACCACAAACACACCATCACCACCACGTCCACTCATTCCATCTAGTTCTGCCAGTAATTGAGAAACAATTCTATCCATTACTCCTCCTGAGTCTCCCTGGTTTCCTCTCTTAGGAGCGACCGAGTCCAGCTCATCGAAGAATACCACGCAGGGCTTTGCATCGCGGGCTTTTTGAAAAACCTTTCGTACATTGGCTTCTGATTCTCCGATATACATGTTGAGCAACTCTGGTCCTTTGACAGAAAAGAAATTCAGAGAAAAAGTAGTAGCAATAGCTTTGGCAAGCAAAGTCTTACCAGTTCCAGGAGGGCCGTAAAACAGAATTCCACTTCTCTTTTTGACTCCATCGCTGAAAAGTTGAGGGTATTTGAGAGGCATTTCAATCGAATCAAGAATTTCCTTTTTGACTCCTTCAAGCCCACCAACATCCTGCCATCCGACGTTTGGAATCTTGGGGGCTCCAATTGAGTCACTGTATTTTGAACGCGCATCAGAGATGGATCCTTCTATATCTTCGGGAGTGATTTTTATTACTCCTTTGCTGCAGATCACAAGATCATTGACAGTGTCATTTGAGTTACCATCCCGAGCTATGTCTTGCAGCCTCTGGAGAGCCTTCAATTTCGATGTCTCGATAATGGATATCAGATCTGGAGGAAGAAGTCCAGCAGATTGTAAAGCCAAGCTGTCCAGAGAAACATCTGGCCGTAATCGGAATCCTGAGAGGATGTTCTGAAGAGAAAAGGAACCAAGAGGGACGTTGTATGACGGAGACTCGGTCAAGAACTTGAAAATACTTCGTCTCTCTTTCTCTGACGGAACTGGGACCACTATTTCAAACTTGAATTTAGATCTGACAGACTCTGACAGTTTGTCAACATCAGCAACCGTGGCTGCCAACACAAAACTATTTTTAACAGCATACTCATCAAGCATTTCAATGAGATTTGACACTAGTCCATTGCCATCTCTGCCATCCTGTTCCGACTTTTTAGCCAACGCGTCCAAGTGGTGCAAGACCACCATGCACGGCGAAATGGTACTCGCTCGATCTAAACGAGCCCTCAGAGTACCAATTGTTTTCGTATCACTGTCTCCAGTTACACTGTAGCAATCTACCTCAAATAAATGAACACCCAGTTCAGCGGCGACGCTTCTCAATGTTGTCATCTTTCCAGCTCCCCGCTTCGACGAATGCAACAAAATCGATGTTTGCAGGACTGATCCCCGAGGAGATAAGCTGGACTGAATTAGGTTTCGAAGTCTCACAGCGTGGGAAAACAGTTGGTCAGACTCAAAAGACGGATAGAGCGACAAGCCAAGATAATGTCTCCATTTCAATCTGTTACTTGGATGCTTCTCAACAACAAGACCGGATTGCACCATTCGTGTGTGTGCAGGATCTATTATACACTCCACATCATCATCATCTGAGCTTGATAGTAACGATGTGATCTTGAACCATGCAACATCATTGGGCTTTCCAGAAGGTGCAATTCCAGCAACATCATCGCTAGGGCCAAATGTCTGTGCCAACACAGTGTCTATTGGGATAGCAATGACATCGTTCTTTTTCACTATCCTGCAACAAGATTCAAAATATGCTCTCAGCCCCGAAAGAAATGCCGACTGATAGCTTCTATCAGTTGAAACGGCAGATGCAACTCTAGATATAGTTACCTCTTTAGCAACTGCAACAACGCTAGAAAAGCTAGTCCCAGAATGCCTAGACACTTCAACACGGGACGGTGATCCCATATTGAAGAGCAGAAAGGGCGACAGATATATATTGGAGTTTGAAATGGTATTTGGTTCTGGGTATGAGAAAATGCGTATATGTCGTGTTGAGTGTGGGGTATGAAGCACCATCTGTGTTAGCCACGATATATCGAAAAAAATTTCATTCGACTTACAATATCACCCGATAGGCATCCTAAACGAGCGAGTTGTTCAATTCCAACAAAGCCACAGGCTTCTCGATCTTCAAATGACTGTGGGGTCGGTAGCAGTCGATTCACATGCAGATGCTCCTCCAGTGGAACTGCATTCATCTCAATAGTTTGCTCGATCGACTCGCCGAGAAAACTGGACATTTCAAGTTCTAGTTCACCATCACCATCTCCACTGATATCTAAGGCTTCCACTTTGGGAAGTGAAGGATCATTTTCCTTGACTACAGTGATCTTAATGGATCCTCTAACCAGCAAGCCTTGGTCCACAGGCTCACAGATTCTAATACGGCATCCATTTGTAGGTTTGAATTCACCTTGTCGCAGAATCACTGTGTCACTGAGTTGCAACTTGTCTAAAAGGGTATCACCATCATCCTCGGCACCTTCGCGCTTGATTTGGTCGTAATAGTGTCCCGGAAGAGACACTATGACATGCGAGATAGGTTTGGGAGAAGCTCTGCAAATCTGGACCCAAGGCTCGGGGCCCACACCAGAGATAGGAGAGCTCGGAGGTATCCCACAAGACGATGGCAGCAAGGTCTTGTCCAATCGAGCCATGAACAAAGTCCAGTTGATACCGTTACTGTCAGAGGTCATGGCACGGACAGCAACATATCTATTGACAGAGGAGCCCACAACTAGGCTTGTAGGACCGTTTTTCTCAGAAGGAGCACCATAATCTCCGTACAAGTCTTTATAAAGATCAGTAGATAACGCAACAGTATCAGCAGGCAGGTTGGGAGAATGCACTACTCCTGCTCTGATTAAAGTGGATTTGAGAGCCCTGGCCATTGGCAACGGATGCTGATCAGATATCACCACTCTTTCAGGCATCAGTGAAGCCGGACAAATGGATATTAACACGGGCTGTCAAAGAATTCAATGTCTGTGGATAAGTGAAAAGGTCAATATGGGGTAGATGGACCCTAAGCCTTGGTTCAACCGAGGCTGGCTCGGACTCAGGGCATTTCTAATGCCGATGTCAGCCGTGGACCATCAAACGATGGAACATTTTTACTAGTGGAACAGAACAACGCATAAATAGAAATAATGTAATAATATTATACACGGGGATATAGATTAATGGATGGGAATTAGAGGAGCAAAGAAGCAGCAACTCCGGCAACAGCCAAAGCGCCGGCAACGCTAAGAGACTTGGCACCAGAGCTCTGGTCAAGAGTAGGAGCGGCAGCAGCAGAGGAAGTGGCAGGAGCAGACACGGCGGGAGTGGAACCGTTGTTGTTGACAACAAGGGTCAATGGGACACAGCCGTCAGCGGCAGTACCAGATCCGTAGTAAACGACAGCGTACTCAGAGGTGGTGTAGTCATAAGGATCATTGATGTTCTTGCATCCATAGAAGCCCTGGCTAGAGCCGTTCAAGTTAAGAACACCGTCCTCAACAGTGAACTTGTTAGGGTTGGCACCAGGCATGAAAAGCAACACTGGAACAGGTGCAAAGTCACCGGCAACGTTGAGAACCATAGGATAAGGCTCCGACTGGTACTCGATAGAAGTGTTTCCTGGGTACACAGTGTAGTCAGCACCGGGGGAACCCTTGCCAAGCAGAACATAGTTGATGGCAGCACCCTCGTGGATGTCAGACACTCCCAGCCCGTCGGCATCAGCAGTATCAGACTTGGAAACAAACTGCACAGCACTGACAGAGGCAGCAGCTGCAACGGCAAAAGCGAAAACAGACTTCATATTAAAAATTACTCAAACGATTGACTTTAGTGGAGACATAAACATGGGACGCCAGGGCCTATTTATGTGTTTCCTGTCAAATGTTACATTCCCGCAGTACAAACAGTGCTACTACGTAATGCGACATGACAAAAGCATGCCAGAAGTTTATTTTTAGTGCTTATGGTCGACAACATTTATTTTCGAGCTCGATTGGGATGGAAATTGCCATATTGGGCCACGTACATGTACTATGGCGGTAATATGCGGGGGTAAAAATAGACGATCGGCACCAATGTGGGCATTCTATGCTGGAGAGGCCGCGATTTTGACGGATAACGACAGGCCCTTGTCGCACGGCCGTAGACCGCTAAAATTGCCGGGGGGGACTTGGCTTGCTTTTGACAAAAACTAACTTCAGCTAGATGGCAATTCACCAGCATTAAATTAATTTATTTTTATTCTGGAATATACGAAACCTTGTGCCGTAGCTCGATACGGTGTACTCTCTAGTCCGATTTAGCCTTTGGAGTCCATCGGGTGATTCGCCGGTAAAAGTCTATTGTGATGATCAGGGGAATGACAAAAGTGGGCAGATACAACCCAAGCAGATTGGCACGCTCGCCCGCAGTGACGCCGTCAATAAACATGCACTCGGCTAGGCATGCAAGTGTGGTAATGCTTGCCTCAACCCCGTATATGACAGTTGCTGGATAGATGGCTTGCATGTCTACAACCAGTGTTAGTACAAAAGTAATTCTTATAGCAAAAAAAAAAAGCTTACCGTTCCACAGCATGTAGCTGGCCACCACAAAGAACGGGGTCTGAAAAAGAAGCTCTACCCATACGAATGCCTGCAGCCACACCGGCCGCGACAGCACCAGCAAATCCTTATTGGACTCAATGTGAAAGTTTCCCAGCCATACTTGAATGGGCAGCAAATACTGTTCTGGCACTGCAATTGTGATGTCAATCAACAGGGTGATGACCAGGTGCAGCGCACTTGTTAATATGAACTGCTTATCAGTGTACACTTACAAATACGCTGAGTAGATTTTGTCTCGCATGGTAGGACGGTAACTTGGTCATACACAAGTTCGAGCCCTAAATGCATAAACCGTGCAACGAAGATCACAGGTGCAAAACCGAAACATCGTGACAGTTCAATGCTTGTGGTTGATTCTAGCGTTCTTCTCCAAAAGGTCTTTGGCTTCGTTTATCTTCATAGCTAAATATGACGAACCGCCTCGGTCTGGATGGTTGGAGATCATTGCTTTGCGATGGGTTTGACGAAGCTGGTCAGATGTCAAGTTTTTGAGGTCTTGAACACCTAGGATCAACATGGCTTCAGGGACAGTCATCTTATGGTCAAAACCGCCATAGTGATATACTGTTTTCTTGGCAAACGCCTCTGGAGGAATCTGCTTAAATCTGGCGTATGCTCTAGCCGCTGCCCTCGTCTGTTCATTAGTAAAGAACTGCCAATCATTAAATACGTACCGTTGTATATGCAGTGGCCAGACCAACAGCTATAATAATGGGGATCTGTGTTAGTGCCCAGCCAAATGCTTTATAGGACCTTACCATTCCGTCTAAACGAAGAGTGCAGACGCTAGAAGGTAAATCAGGATGGCGCTGATTTATGCAGGTAGCCGGACCGGGGTGCGAAGATTGTAGGTCAAGTCAAACACCATTGACAGAAGTTTACTTTCGTAATTTAGTTGATTGTCTGGGTATTTGTCGCTCTGGACTGATTGGGTTTTGACTGAGCACGTCTTTTGTCGTTTGGGTCTAGGATAAGTAGACGACTCATCTTGGTTGTGTGCGAAATTAAACATATCGATTAGCTTTACTGCGCCATCGCACTAATGCATGAGCATGCTAGCCATCGGATGGCAATTTATACATGATGTGAATGTACTGGAGCTGCTTAGCATTCGGCTATTTGAAATCAGCGAAGGCTGCATTTCATGCCACTGTCGTAGCATTGCAGAGGAAAGATCAATACCATTGATACATAGGATGCTAGGTTATAAATATTTTGTAGGATGCAAACGTAGGTAGAGGACCATGTTATGGTCGAGGAATCAAATTCACCAGTGGAACACTTTCTTCTTCGGCAACAGACATTTTGTGCAATCGCCTCTGTTGTTCCAGATATGCGTGGTGTCGTGCCAAAATGCGCTCTTCTTGCTCGCATTCAAGTTGGGCACGGTCCCATAAATCTTTGTTTATAGGAAATGAAGTTCCGTTGCCATAGTTTTGTCTATGTTAGCACCGTGATACGACTCTGAGAACTTACGGAGTCATTGGCAAGATCCACTCCCAAGGATGATACCCCATAGTTTCACACCAGTTGGTCCTCCAACCAAGATCAAATATATTCCCCACGGATTCCGATGATGGTGCCTCTCTGTACCTATAAGCAGAAGCTGCCATGGTAGTCTTGTATCGTACAGGCTCCATTGACTCCAATGTTGTTCTGTTGCGGAACACCAAACTAAAGTTAGAAATCCACCCTCGGCAAAAAGCCCTCCACTACTCACTATACAGAAATAGACGTGAATAAAAACACTGCTAGCCCCATGACTCCTGATAATATCATAAGGAAAACCCAGCTCAATGCCATGTAATTAGTAGCAAGCTGATCGTCGTCTCTCAAAAAGTCGACAACAGTTATAAACGAGCTCAAGAAACAAACCCCACACAGCAACACAACGTATATCAAGAACTGTATAAAGAATTTGTGGTTCTTATGGCCTATACAGGTAGCGAACCACGGACCTCGAAGTTAGAGATTTGTGTCGTCGTCCCAGACATAATTCAACTTACAATGATGATCCATCCGCAGTACACACTTTCGGCACGAACTGCAGTGATGGGTTCTGTCGGGTTTCCAGCACGAGCACTTGGAGCAAAACCTCATTTGACCGTTTTCTTTGGCAGTCACATTGTTGGCGACATCAGGGGGCATTGCCATTACTCCCTCTTCCTCGTCACGCACAACAAACGCCGGGATCTGTGTTAATACTGTTTTGATTTCCAACACAATATGTGCTGCTCCTTACATCTAATGGTGATCCACCTCCCTCTGCAACTGTTCTATAGTAGGACGCCACTGCCAACGCGTAGAATGTGATTCCTGACAGCTGTAATACAGTCTGCGACAAGCCTGTAAACTTGTGCCTACAAACGACCCAAACATGTGTATAGACTCCCCACAATAACATAGCGTTCACGCCGACTCGTGGGAACCAGCTGGCCAGCGCACAGCAGAACCGCTCCAGCAGGAAGCACAGCCTGTACCGCACCATGATGAAGTTGATGAAGTAAGCGTCAAGCCGTGTACTAGTGGGGAAGTAAACTTGATCTGCACTGCCAACAATAAATATCTCACGCCTGTCCCTACTATAGGGTGCCCACTCACATTTTCAATCATTTTCAACTTATACTACAATTTAAACGCGGCACAAAAGATCAAAAATGAATAATGGATTCAAACTACATACAAAAAAATGACCAATTTTACTGGTCGGCTGAAATCAAGGTCTTGGCAAACTCAATGTACTCTTGCTCGGCCTCCTCCTGGGTCTTACCCTTGAGGTCTTCCCAAGCCTGCCACTTGTACTTTCCCTTGAGGTCAAAGATACTTGGCTTGGGGGTGTTGTTGTCTCCAATGGTAGCCTGTTTGTACAGACCATAGAGCTGGTGTTAACAAAGAGACCCGTCATCTTTCCACGTACCTTGAGCAAGTCGTCGTCATTGGGACGCTTGTTCATTTTCTGAATAGCATCAGCCTGGGTTAGAACTGGACATGGGATATTCGACTACGTACGGTGTCCAAAAATTCAGCAGAAGGCATATTGAAGTTGTTAAGTTGGCCACAGCGCCGCTCTTGCTTCTTTATTGGTTCGAGCTGCAACCCCTGAGTACAGCAGCAGCAGGCACAACAATGGGTGCGCACCAGTTAAAAACATTTAATGAAATTGCTAAAAACAGTTACAAGACTAAACAAGGAAACGACAGCTATATCCTGAACTAGATCTCGGTAGTTTCCACGGCAATATGACCCTTGGAAAGAGGGTTGTTCTTCTCGATGTCATCGATATCTGCGTAGATACCAGTTGGCTGATAAGATCCAAATTGTCGAATTGGGACACCCTCTCTAAACATACGATCCACAGTTTCGAGCGACTTGCCCTTACATTCAGGAACACAATAGTAGGCAAATACAAATGACAGAGCAGACAGCGATCCGTAGATAAACCCGACCTTGCTTTGGAGGTCGGCGTAGGGCACGTTCTCCAAATATGGGAAAGTAAACGCTACCACAAAATTTGTAAAGATATTTGTCCAAGATGCGATTCGCTGAGATTTATCTCGCAATCGCAGCGCAGGAAGTTCTGTTGTAACGACATAATTGACAGGAGCAGGGGCGAGACTGAAAGCAAACAGCCAGAAATACAGCATGGCCACAATTCCGTTCTTACGGGCAAGTGTGACAGGCTGCTGCACTCCCAAACCACCCATAATCATAAGAGAAACTGTCAAGATGGCTGCACCCCACAGCAAAAGAGTTCGACGGCCAACCTTGTCCATCAAAAACAACGACATGATGACACCAAGCACTCCAGCTCCAGATGTAGACATTGACACCACAAATGGGTTGATGCTTCCTAGCTGTTTAACAAAAGTAGTACCATAGTTGGACACAAATCCCTGACCAGTTGCTTGAAGAAAGAAGTTGGATCCAATCACAATCATCGTTCGCTTCAGGTTGGACCCCTGGAAAAGCTCTCGGTAAGATCCCTGCTCGACCTCCTCCTGCAAAGCTATTTTCAGCAGCTGGAGCTCCTCCTCAGGGGGAGTGCTGGCGTTCTTTCCTCGAAGTCTAGTGAGAGACTTCAACGCATCGTCGTCTTTGCCTTGCATCAGCAGCCATCTAGGAGACTCAGGAATAAACCAGATGAGACTGATGATGGTAACAGGAATGACATAATACAATCCGTATGGGACTCGATACGAGGCTGGGCCGTCGATAAAGCTGGTTCCCAAACAAATGGACAGGATGATAAAACCTCCTCCTGACAAACAGAGCTGGTAAGTTGCAACCACGAATCCTCGAAGGGGAGCAGGAGCAATCTCGGACTGGAAAACGGGCACAACAGACAACTCCATACCAACATAGATGTAGTTGAGAACTCGACCAGTGATAATCTGAGGAAGAGTCTTTGAACTAATGATAATGGTAGCAGTAATGAGCGCGTAGATCGATTGGCAGAACATGGTCATTCGACGACCGTACTTGGCACTGATAATACTGCCAATGTACAATCCAGTAGCAAATCCAGCATATACAACCGAGTTGAAGATAGACGACATGTATCCTGGCAACACATAAGTCTTAGTCTTGGGGTTGTAGGTTCCGTACTGCTCAAGCCACGGGTTCATGGCCTGGGTAGCATTAAATCCTTGATTGTCGATACCATAGTTAAGAGTAGAAATAGCAATCAACAATACAGCACAAGCCAACGTGGGTGTAAATCCCCTATAAATCGTAGTCACCGCACCAAACATAATACCCCGGGATCGTTAAGTGTGGGGTCTAGCCAGTAGGAGCTGCAATATATACATTTCGTCAAACGCAAACGGGCCGCTTGTGGTTTGATAGTGGTGAAGATGATCGGCCCGTGGAGCGGTGCTTCCCCGCTGGATCGGCCCGTATGCAATAACGATTATGCAAGTTGACGGGCCGATCAGCTGAAGAGCTGTCAAGTGTTCCCCCAAGTTTTGCCGGCCCGCCAACAGTTATAAAATACACTGCGTGGAAATTCAGTTTTAAGAGACAACAAAGACTTTGAGGAGCACCAGCAGGAAATCATGGTTACTCAAGAAACTGTATGCTACGTTCAGGTAACTCCAGAGGAGAAGAAGGCTGGTCAGTTGACAAAGCAAAATCTCGAAAAGGCGCTAGTGGGTCTCCATGAGGACGGTATCGTTATCTTACTAGACGCCATTGACACACAGGCGCTTGATAAGCTCAACCCCCAGTATGTCAAGGATGCCTCCCTGCTTCATGACGACCCCCGAACGCACTACAACTACTCCAAGCGGGCCCAGAACATCCTGCAGAACATGATTCCGACTCCGGATTACATGTTGGATGACGTCTTGTGCAACAAGTTCGTTCTTGACGTCGTTAAGCACAGTCTCGGCCCCGAGCCAACCCTGCGATACCACAAGGCCAATACTAACTTCCCTGGCAAGGAGCGCCAGCCAGTGCATGGAGATGTCCATGCAGAGCACCCAAACATGCTTTATGGCCTAGCAGTCAATATTAGTTTGATTGATGTGGATCCCAAGAGCGGTGCTACTGAGGTTTGGCCTGGAAGCCACAAAGACACCACCATAGCCGATCAAGACGGCAAAAATGGTATCTTCAAGCATCTGCTTGACGAGCGTATGAAGGTTCGACCTCCTGTGCAGCCAACTATCCCCAAGGGAGGAGTCATCATTCGAGATCTTCGACTGTGGCACGCTGGCAGAGAGAATGGAGGCGACAACATCCGAGTCATGCTCAACCTGCTGTTCTTCCCAAGATGGTATGAAGCCCACTCTCGAATTGACTTTCCCGAAAGTTCAAAGGGTAAAGTAGAGCAGCTGGAATCTGACTATGGAATTAAAATCGCCGCCGATTACGTGCCTGACGGCTACAAATACTTGCACGCCACACACAAGTACGATTTCGGTCACAATGACATTTACGAGAGGTGGAGCCGATGGCATAATGAGTAAAACTTAGTCCTTTATATTAAATATATCATCTAAAGTTGTTTTTTATGATAATAATTGTGTAATGCATTTCCCAACTCCTTTTAGAATTTCTTTTTGAATTTAAATAATTTTTAGTGTACTGTTATCTGCCTAAGCTCTGCCAGCCTCACGCATCTCACTATCTAGGAAGCAGACATAATCTAATAGTCAACTGCTTGTTTTATGTCTCGTCCCGATATTCGCAGCAGTATTGCCTGTGTACGCTGTCGTAAAGGAAAGACAAAATGTCAACATAACGGGTCTCCTCCTTGCAGGTCCTGTTCACTGCACGGTCACGAATGCGTTTTTGCCGAAAAGAGCACCACAAAGAGGAAACGCTCTAGGGAATTAGACAGCTCTAGTCCCGTAGGGAGCTTGGCGACCACAAACTCAAACATTGAGGAACTGGAACTGCCACCTAGATCTGTACAGGATGAGTTACTGGATCTTTATTTTAAAAAGACATTTTCTGTGGGCCCCATCCACAAGCCGACATGGATAAAAGATATGCGAGAAGGGACTGTCGATCGGTTGTTGATATATGGAATGATCAGTGTATGTTATAGAGACCGAATGGTTGCAGGAGTACCAAGTCGCCAGTATGCAGATAAATTGAAAAACTACATTTTGGCAACCCTCGATACTCCCACTGTTTCTAAGGTGTATGCCATGACACTGTTGTCGACGCATGAATGGGGTGCTTGCCGAGGGACTCTCGCGTGGATCTACTTGGGAATTGCTATTCGAATGGCGTATTCTTTGAGACTCCATATGAATGACACTTATGAGAATTTGCAATTTATTCAAGCCGAAAGCTGGCGGAGAGTTATGTGGAACTGCTACCTTGTGGATAGATTCCAGAGCAGCGGTCGCGGTCGGCCTCGCGCAGTGCATGACTTTGATGTGGAGATTCCGCTTCCCTGTGAAGAATCAGATTTTTATTTTGGCACTGGAGTGCTTGTCGAGGGTCTCCATGGCCCTGTTGGTGATACGCCTCCAACGGGTCAAATTGGATTGATGGGCCAAATGATTTGCATTTTCAGCAGTTGGAGTCATCTCACAAGAAACCTCCTGACTGCCAAAGATCCCATGCCTTGGGAACCAGAAAGCTTCTTTAATCAGTCTCTGCAACAGCTTCAAGATTGGGAGCACAAACTTCCAAGCCAGCAGAAGTTTTCCCAGCTCAATCTCGACGTTCATATTTCCAATGGGACCGGCTTTGCTTATGCATTAAATCATGCTGTACATCAAACGTGCGTCATATCTTTGTATAGACGTTATATCTTGCAATTAGAGGACGTGCGGTCACCTAAAATATGGAGAGATACGTCCCTCCAATCCCTGATTGACGCGACCGATCGGATCAAACAAATCGTTCTTTGCCTTGAGCCTTTTGGTGGATCCGACCTATTGCCAGCCTTCATGGTATTTTCTATTTATATGGCAGCGTCCACTATAACATACCTGGCTATTCGGGAGCTGGTGGAGATACCCCAGGCGGTCGACATCCTCCGTCCTAATCTCAACTCGTTGAGACTTATGCAAGACAAATGGGCTATTGCCAAAGGATGGTACAAAACATTAGACGCTATGATAGCTGTTCTACAAAAACGCCCTAATGAGTCTGATTTAAACAGTCTCAAACTGACTGAGGAATATGGTGAGGTCTTCCAGAGTGTGGGGTACGACCCACTGGCAGGTACTGAACTAGATGACTGGTGGACGGGCGATATGTTTCAAAACGAATGGCTCGCCCTCGATGTTGACCTGTATACTCCTGCCGCTACCTGATATATGTAGCTGTAATTTATTATCTGTATATAGCATTTTTTGATGACTACTGGCTGTCTTTTTACTTTTTAACACACATGCATTATGCGCCTACATCTGTCTGACCCCAGCAAGTTATGCAGCTCATCATTAATCTCTTGCATACCCTATCCTTATCACCTTATCAGCAGGGGGGGGCATCACTGAACTAGGCTCATAACTTGCCACTACAGTGCTTTTCAATTACTTGATCTTGTGTGACCTATTAACAACTGTCAAATACTTGAATAGCCACTAATGTCAACTCCTACTACCTCGCCAACCAAAGATATATATTTGGTTGACACTGCTCAGAAACAGGCGCCTTTCAGAAAAGTTAGTTTGAACCGGGATGGTAGCAGTCCCGTTGTGGTTGGAAGAGCTTCTTCATCTCCTGCATCTGACCGTATAGCGTCAAATTGGAATGCCCTGTTCCGTTATGAACAGATCAGCAGAAATCATGGTCAGCTTTTTGCTGAGGGTGACCGGGTGTTCTATAGGGATCGCAGTTCCAAATTTGGTTCCTCAGTCAACGGCGTCATTGTACATCCAGACGAGAAATATGAAGTCCATAGTGGTGATTTCTTGAAACTAGGAATGCCAGCCGTTGCCATTAAAGTTGTCTTTGCGCTTGACTTGAGGCCATGGTTCGTTAACCGTGCCACCCTTGCAAGCGAGCGTGCGGTCACAAGTGATATCAGACGTGGTTCGGTGGATGATGGTGCCATCAGTAGCTTGAACAGTGATTCTGATGATGAGGGTTATGAAATATTTGATGGCGTTGACTTTGAGGTGACCAAATGTGATGAAAAGAGTGTGCATCTTGATGTCGATAGTTCCCAGGTTTCTAAAGTACAGCAGAACGTTTCGAAATCAACCACAACTAAAACGGCAGTTAGTGCTTCTAATGCTGTTACCAGTACTACTACACTGCCAGGATTACTGGTTGAAATTCCTGAATCTGATGATCATAAAACCTATTCAGATGACGAAAGCTCTGACTCTGATCGTAACTTGAATGATACCACCGGCACTTTTCAAATTTCTCCTGTAGTACGTGAAATGAGCACGTCTCCTGCTGCCATCGAATCAAAAGTAGTAGAGGAAATCAGTGCTTCTACAAAGACGTCGAATAGCGATGATGTGGGCAAACATCAACGTCTTGACTTTGTCGTTGCTGACATAGAAGATTCGGAGTACGAAAGTGACGATGGCATGGCCGGTTTTCAGGAGCAGTACCCCTTCTTCGATGAGTCAGACTATGAAGAAGCCCGTTATGAGTATGAAACTATGCACCAGGATGATGACAGAGAAGATAGTGAAGACGATAATGAGGATGATTACAGTGAGGAGTTTCGGCATGATATAGGAGTTAAGAGACAACTCTTGCTGGAAAAAGTCGGTTTGCATTGGGAAGAAATCCCCAGTCTAAATAAGTTTATGAGCTTTTCGGCATATATGGATGCGTTCTTTGATAATACTGCTACAGAGAACGCCTGTCGAATTCTTAATTCAGTAGACCATGCTGCCGCTGAGGACAAAGTTGACAAGAATATTCATAACAAGCCTGAGAACAAGTTCTTTGGTAACAAAGTCCAAGAGAAAGAATCTGTGGATGTATTGGCTTCCGTGAAAGCTAATTCCGCTAAATCAGCATTGAGCTCCTCGCCATCACATTCTGATTGTCAGGTGAACCAGGTTCTAGGAAAGCGCCAGAGAGGTGATGCATTGTCGACCGAATATTCCTCACTGGAAGATTTGCCTGAGTGCTCAGAGCCTCCCTCGAAGCGCAGTAGGTTCAATGTATCAGTCTCTGCAGGCCCAGCTGTCAAGGGAATGATCAGTGGTGCCATTGTAGGATCAATCGGCACTATTCTTCTTCTTGCCCTGTCTGCCGAATAGCCGTCTTTTCATTCTTTGCTTTATTAAATAAATAAATACTATATCCGTTTCATCATGCTTTAAACAATGCACAATCTGCGTTGCGAACTCGTAACTAATGTTTAAGAATGTCTGATTTGTACAGAAAGCTTATAAAGTCCAACACAATTGTATCTTCTTTATCGAGATCATTCTGCACCAGTCTCTTGAATAGAGATTCCCGTTCAGGAGCCTCAAACCGCTTATACGATGTCTCTGAAGTAAGATCATGCGAAAATCTACATTTATCCCCATGCTTGCACTTTCCCTTTGCAGCAAAAAATCTGCAGATAGGTCTAGCTGATGGCTGGCGATTGTCGCTATCTCTGACAACTTCTTGCTGTGCTTTCTTTTCACTGGTGACTTTGTTGGTTGGCCAATTCTTTTTCCTTTCAGCTATCCACTTCTCAATGTCAAGCGCCGAGTTCAGCACTGCAGGAGATATCGCACCTAGATCACCATCGGATTTATCGTCTTGGTTTTTCTTGTAGGGGTGAGATCGTTGGTTATTTGTGTGATTTTGGGGCCATTTGCCCGTGTTTCCAGTATCTGAAGCAGGTTTGATTGTTGAAAATCCGGCATTTGGAGGTGGTGGTGGAGGCGGAGGTTTATAAATGTATTCCTCCATGGTTCATCAACTTAACGATGACACGACCAATGCAAATGGAGAGCCGTTTCTATAGATCGGTATAATCACAACTCCGGGTTTGTCGGGTTAGCCAGCGTTGATGGTGTATCGGCGTCCCACCTTAACTCCGGGAAGGTAAAATGTGTAGTGCGGGTTATCCGTTCCCCAGGGTGGGCTTAGGTTTCAGTTCAGTCACTTCACTTCCTCAACACAACCACTATGAGTTCTTCAGGATCTGCTCTTCAGAAGGCCCAGAACTTCCTCTTCAGTAAAGACTTTGTCAAGTAAGTGATATTATAGAGTGCACCACGGGATTTACTAACTCAGATGTAAGCGAACCGCAATTGAATGTCTAACGCAGACGTGTGTTCTACGCACTTTTGGGGTCCGGTGTCCAACTTCGGAATTCCTCTGGCAGCTGTTATGGATCTTAAGAAAGACGCAAATCTCATTTCTGGCCCCATGACGGGATCCTTGATTGTCTATTCTTTGGTTTTCATGAAATACTCGTAAGTTTGTCGTGTGACATGTTATCACTAACCTGCAGCACGGCGGTTACTCCTTGGAACCCTCTGCTTTTCGGATGCCATTTCATCAATGAGCTTGCTCAGCTTGGACAGGGCTATCGATTTGTTAACCACTGGTACCTTGGTGGCAAGGACCGAATCGCACCAGTGACTGAGACAAAGTCGGAATCCAAGTAGATGCAATAGAATTCTCTTAGTCAAACAGACCCTTCACTTGCGAGACTCCTTGGGTAGGACCAAGTGCATCCAGCTCTCTTCCAAGTTCTTGCATTTCGCGGTCGAGTTCATCTTCCTGGTCGTCATCTTCTTCGTAAAGATCCTGGGTCGTGTTGGTTGCAGCAGCATGCTTATTATCAAGCTGATTGTTGTCCCACATAACACTGGCCTGATATCCATCATCGTCGTATGCATTGCCAAAATCAGTATCTGCACTGAAGTCTGCCGTCGCCATGGTGCTTGTCTGCGTTCTGGGGGGCCGTATATTGGTAATTGCGACCATTGGTCTCGTGGAGCCCCGAACGCCCTTCTTCATTACTCCCTGCTCATGAGCAGCACTTCCTTGATCGTCGACAGATTCAATTGTGTCTGTTCTCCGTTTCTTCTTTGTCCTTTCCTGCTTTCCTGTCGTAATAAACGTGAATGATAGTAGTAGTCCTGGAGGACAGGGAGGACTGGAAACTTCGAAAAGAATCGGGTATCCTGCTTTGTAAAAATAGCCCTCGTACATGGCTCTTCTTTGAAAAGAATCAACCAATGATACAAATGTACGGAATTCTTTGAAACGAAATCCAAACGCAGTGCCAATTTCTGCTTCCAATCCGTCAAACTGCTCAGCGGATACAAGAAGCCTGGTGTGTAAAGGATGCCTCAGAATCTCTTTTCCAGAGACAATTGCATCAGTGTAACTGGTGAACTCGACCGAGTTCTTTCCCTTATCTTGTCGAAACCCCATCTGGAAAACCTCTGCCTTCATTGCCATCAGATCTATGTACTTCCGCATTTTCGCTGCCTCGAATCTCACCCAGAATGGACAAGCGGATTTGTCAACTAGAGCATCAAATGATTGCATTGATTCAACGCAGTTGATCTTGTACTTTTTGGCTATCTTATTGTGGCACTTGATATAGATCTCAAGCGTCGAGGTTACATCTGGAGTCTGAAGCAGTTCACCAAGCTCTGGTTCGGTCAACCTCATAGTGAACTGTTCAGTTGCGCTCTTATCGCTCTCCATGAGCCGAAATATGCAAACCAGATTTTTTGCCTGTATTTGAAAAATGCTGTGTGGTTCCCCGGTACCTGACGCTATGTTGAACGATTTAAAGAACTCATCTTTGAAAGTTGCAGATCCAAACACGCTCTGTGAGCTATTAAAAACGCTCAACTTGAGTTGGTCACTAGTTATATCGAAAGTGAGATATTCCCCTACTTTCGCCAGCCCAATGACTGCTTTGGACCATGCTCGAAGACTGTCATCTTTCTGGATCGAAGCCACGAAGTTGAGCATGCGGCAATGATGAGTAGGAAGATGGATGAGTGCATGACGATGCATATCGCGACTTTACATGATGACCCTGGTGTACTTTTCTAGCTATAAATACTATTCAACTTTATACAAATGTGCAATTGCTATAGAAGAGATTACCCTTTGTTTTAGTTGGCAGGCTCCTTGGCCTTCTTCTTTTTCTTTTTCGTCTTGTCTTTTTTAATCTTTTTGTGAATGACAGCGACTTCATTGTCAACAAGCTCTTGGCGCAGCTTTTCGACTTCGTGCTGGGCTGATTTATCGTTGTCGATCGTTAGTGATCCAAGTCTGCTCTGCACATGCAAAATGGGTTTTTTCTTTTTGACTTTGGTCTTCGACGTTGCGGGATTGTCGAGTTCAGTGGGGAGAGCATCGCCTTCAATGAGCTCGTCTTGGAGGATTTCCACTTTGTTTCGCCGGGGAGGCTTGAATTGCGCCATTTGACCAATGTCTAATTGTGGAGTGCTCGGCCTTGACGTGCTTCCCACAGGTGTCTGATTGCCAGATGTTATAGGTATATAAAACGGGTCGTCTCGCTGACGCTCCAGCCGTTCTAGACGTCTTTTTTCCAGTTCTTCTTCGGTAGGCTCTTCCACTTCAATGTATTCACTAACAGAGGAGGTAGTTTGCTCTACTTCATCTTCTTCGTCCTCATAGTCGTCTTCAACATCTGATACAAGCGTGGGGGCAAAGATGTTGGAGTCAAGGTCCAAATCATCAGGAACTGCAATTCGCCGCTGTGATCCAGGCGCAACAGGGTTCAGTTCATAGTTATTAAATAATGACGGTAAAGCCAGTGTCAACAACAGGGGTGGTGTCGCATTATCTGCGGGCTGCTGCTCCAAGGCTTCCTTGACAACCTTGAACAACTCCAAAAATCCCACAGCCCGTTCCTGGACTTCGTAGTCCACACTCGTCGAGTAATGCTCCATATAAGCAATAATAGTATCGGTGACAGTCTCGACTCTGGAATGAAATGCTGGATTCCACGCCCTGTCCGGCTTTCCAGCCCATGAAGTGTACAGCTTGACTACAGTTTGGATAGTCACTTGGATAGCCTCCGGATCATCCTCATACTTGGCAGCCAGAATATGCTCTAGTAAGGAGATGCCATCAACCAGCAAGGACGAGTACTCTCCGGATATCCATGCAATATAAGGAACAATAGAAGGCATCGCGCGCATCAACTGGTAGTTCATCAACAGTTTCGAGGCAGCATCCACGGTTATCTCTCGGAGACTCTTTACCCGAATGCTGACGTTCCTCAGCTGATCACCAATAAGTGCAGAGACTTGGTCTGCTCCTTCTGCAAGCGCAACAAGCTCGACAAGAGTGTCTACATACCATTCCATGTCAGGCACAAGTTTGTAGGTGTCTTTGGAGCACAACTCAATAATCTTGGTTATTATTTGTTCACGGTATTGCTGGGTCAAAACGATAACAGGGCCAGGTGATGATTCACCATCGTCTCCTTGAAGCTGTTTAACAAGCTTGTTGACAATGAAATACAAATTGTCTTCATTGACAATCCCTGAGATAAGGTCCAAGACCCGTTCTCGAATAGTCAAATCTCCATCGTCTATGCATTCCATAATAACGTCTTGGTTATCATTCACGAATTGAGGATACTTTTTGGCGATTTTGCTCAGCGCCAACAGGCCAACATATTTGAGATTCTGGTCATTCTCTTCTAGCAGCATCCGAAGCTTCTTGACACACAGTGCCGCGATGTCGTAGTCATCTTCATCGATCATGCCTCCAGATACAATGCAGTTGATGCACTCGTACAGCAGCGACATTGCAGTTGTTGACTGCATAAGCTGGACGATCTGAGGCAGCAGTTTTGGTTTTAGTCGCGGTTCTGCAGGTGTCAAAGAAGAAAATAGCTTCAAGATCTTGATCAGCATCCAATTGTTTTTCGAAGTGGTGAGAATCTCATACAGCTGAGGAGCCAAAGCGATATATGTGCTGGTGGTGTTGCTGCCGTTGGCAGAGCTCTGCTTAGCCAGTTCGCAAATGACATTCACCGTAGCCGACACTACTGATGGATCAGGATCCGACAGCTTGTCTTTCAAGCGGGGAAATGCTTGTGTGAGAGCTTCTGGGTATTGAAGAAGTAGTTTGTACATTGCCAAAACCGCCTTCTTACGGATATACGGCCGGGAATGGTTGAGCATTTTAATGATATCGTCGGCTATGTCGTGGGCCAGTGACGGAGTCACAATCGAAGCAGCTGCTCCTAAAGAAATTGCAACTTCTAAAGGATTCGAAGATCCCAGGTCTTTTTTTAACAAATTAGTAGTGAGCATCAATACGTCAGTGTCTGACCGAAAGGTCTGGATGGCTGCCATATAACCAATCCGTTTCTGCTGGAACTTAGCAGAAGACATGACCTCCAAAACATGAAAGCTTGACCATCCCATATCATGACCATACATTTCCAAATATGCAAGTTTTATTATGGCCATTGACTTGGTGTCCATGTCCGGGCTTCGCGCCTCTGTGCGACAATCCGCCAACGCATCACGAATATATGCTTCTCGAGCGCCAGGGTCTTTGGCAGCCCGAATCCCTCGAATCAGATCATGAAGAGACCTTTCAAAACTACGTTAGCCCAGCTATATAAATACCAGCGCTACTCACAAGATGCCAAACGGCCGTAAACGAGATCGACCATCGTCTCTTGATACTGACATTGAAGAGATAATATGCAGCCTCATCAAACAGTAGTAGATATCTTGTCTCCCCCCTTCGCGGCGTACATAACAGGGGGCCAAAAGGAGGAAGGAAAACACTTTCAACTAACAGGATTTTGTTACTTGGAAAAAACAATATTGGATCTGGCTTTATAATAGGAATTGTTGGTGGTGAACTTGCGCAAGATCTGACGGTTGGCTTGGTGCGCAATGGTGGCATGAACCAATTGACATGTGGACGAAGAGTTTCTAGTGATTATCAATTACGAGAGCCAGTGCCAATCCAGAGTCATTGTACGTTTACATGAAACAGCTACAATAATGAGTTTCACCCCTAATGTGGACACGTCGCAGTTTGCAGTGGAGTCGGCCGATGTTACGTCCATATCCTCAGGCTCGTCCGTGGCTGCGTCTTTAGAATCGGTAGGAGAACCAGAGTTTGAGCCTTCTCAGTATATTGGAGATACTCTGGCGGGCGCATTCGAATCGTCTCCACTGGATAGAGTCATAGTTCTTCAGGCCCAGTCCTCGGGTATGATCCATGCCAAGAGCTTAGAAGTAGAGCAGCTTCGAAAAGAAGCGCTCCAGCGACTTGAAGATGTCAAAAAGTCGTTCTCTCATGATACCAAGGTTGCACGACAATTAATGAGAGACTTGGAATGGTCTCAAAAAAGATTGCATTTGCTGTCAAAGCGGGTCAAAGTGGACTATCCCATAGAATATGCTCAGGCAAAGGAAAAGATTCACGGAAGATTTCATTAATAAATATTCAAGCATATAGGAAATAAAACTATTAATTCAATTGGACAGACGGCGTCTTTTGCTGGAAGACGTAGACGTTCTTTTTTTTTTCATTTATCTACCAACTTGCCATACCTCGAGTCCAACAATATAGAAGTTGGTGTTGGTACTTAATGGCTCATTTCCAAACGTCAAGCTCCGACTAGAAACACCTTTTTCTAAATTGTCGTCAATCCAAAGACCATAGTGGCCATCGCCTCCTCCCATAGATAAAAAGCTTGGAGTGCAAAACAGGACAAAATCATTAATTCCTGTATAGGGGAACGCTTGGAATCGGGTCTGGCCGTCTTTCAGCATTGTTGTTTTCCATAGAAAGCATTCACCATTTCCAGAAAACCTCTTGGACTCCATTATACGAAAGTATTCGTTGGTATAAGCTCCAAACACATTGCCATCAGCGTCTCTAACCACAAGCACATAGCCGGGTCGCCTATCTGGCTTTGGTTTGACTTGTCCATAAAGGGTATGCAGAGATGTTCCATGTTGTTCAAGACTGTAGACGAGATTCCAAGTATCATACAACTGTAGTCGCGATGGCATCAGGCCTCTGATTTCTTCACATAGAGGTGGAGTCAATAGCCGAGACCGAGTGGTGTCGCTGTAACCATCCAGAACAATGGGCTCCAACGGTGGCAGAGATGCAGGACTAGCGGATCGGCTGTCTGGCTCCTCATGTCGCCAGCTCCATCTATGCAAGCGAGACATGGTACGCTGATGAATACATAAAGGTAGGTGAAGGGGCGAGTTTCTGATGCGCCAACAGGCCTCTACTTGCACTATTAATGCCACACCAGATTCAATACTCAATCAGACACTCTTCGACTTTGTGTCGCCAGATGTTCAGTATACATATACTTTGTAATACTGATCCACTATCCGCCAGTGGCCCTTGATTCAAATTAATATGCTTATGTACACAAGTATCAACTATGATACAAACAAACGGCAGTTTGACCTGATATGGCCTGTGAGGCTGAATGCATGCCAAGTTTATATGGATGGATCATCAGCGAGGTCTGTCAGACACGACAATATCCAACCTACTACCAGGACAAAAAAAAAAAAAACAATCAAATATTTTCAACGGCCTTCCGTCAAGTTTCATCCAATGCAGCGCTCTTCATCTAATATCGAGTCAATTGACAATCCATTGTTAGACACAAGGTTCTGAATAACATTGACATTCAGCTCGTCTTGACGTAGAGCATTAATCTCAGAGAGAGCCTCTTCAACATCAGCAGGGTCAATCCCAGTGCTAGTAGCTATGTCATTAATGGTTATGGTATCTTCTTTCCAATCCAGTACCATCCTTGCTATTTCAATTTTCCAATATTTCATATAGCTTTGTCGGCCATATGTTGACAGAGGCCTTTCAGGCCCAGACGCCTTTTTTTCTTGGCGACTAAGATAGTAGGAATAGCTAATTAAAAGTCTCCCTAGGCCAAGAGATTGGAACGGAGGAAACACCAGAATGCAAGCCAAGTTGTTGTCATGCCATGATATCTTCTCTTTGGAAAAAAAGCCCAAAGTATGTGCCTTCGGGCTATTCTCAGTCAGGACGAAAAAGTCAAATGCATCAACAGAAAAATGTATAGACTTTGAGTCCAGAAATAACTTGGCAAAAAGGCACAAGCACTGACAGTACATCTTGTGTTCATTGCCGTCGACTTTGTAAATTCGATACTTGACTCCATCATAAGCAAGACGCCCAGGCGGTAGTTTTTTGTACCTGCAAACTGCCTGATGATTTGCAATGTCCTCCTCTACTACTGAGTATTTGAAGCAGTAGTCACAGATATGAAGAACATCACGACTGCCTTTCCACACTGCGTCGGGCTGCCTGGTTTTCGACTTGGACGTGGGCTTGGACTCGTCATAATAGGCAGGACAGCTGTACCAAGTGTCGAATATATATCCCGCATATGTCACACGGGATATGTTTCGGGCCATCACCTATTCAGGCCCAGCTGGCTTTTTGCTCTGCCCCAATCGTGAACTTCACTCTACAGTATCAAGCAGCGTAAGCATATAAAATCCTCCTCGCAAGCCGTGCATCGATTGACAGCAGGAGAACTGCAGCGGCTCAAAATATTTTATATTTTTTGATGGACTGGTGAACTGAATGCCTTGACAGCCGGTACAGAACCATGGGAAAATATAGGAAAAGATTCAATGAAAAGGCCCGGGCCGGTATGGTTGCCAAGCAGCTAGCTCTGAAGAGGGCCAGGCAGAAAAGCTTCAATGTGGAAGATCAGGACGACGAAAGGCCTGCTATACCAGTTGATCCGTCTAGCCAAGACCCAAATGCTGAGATGCTGTTGCCTATGACAGCTGAAGAGAAGTTGGAAAGAAAGAGGCAACTGGAAGAAGCATTAAAACCGGCTGAAACAAAGATGTCTAGTTCTAAGAGGAAACGGTTGGATAAATATATTGTAAGTGAAAACTGAGATGGGGCTTTGATCTAATAACAGGACAAGCAAGTGAAAAAAATCGAGAAAAAGGAGGTATTGGAAAAACTCGCCAATTCCAAAGTGGATACCAGTATCTTAAAGAGTCTCAAAACCCTAGGATCGGGAAATGAATCCAAGAGAGCAAAGATAGAAGAGGCTCTGGCGCTTGAAAAGCAGGGACTTGGAACTGACGAGACAAAACAGCTATTGTACGAAGAGCATGAAGTTAAAGACTGGAAAGAGGAGTTTGGAGAAGAATCGGTTCCATCTTCATTTATAGATCATCGCCCAAAGGGCCCCAACGGCATGGCATCAGGTTTTCAAGGGGTCAAGAAGGTCGAAAAGTCCAAGAAACCAGCTTACAATTGGCGTGCCAAGCTAGCCGAAGAGAAAGCTCGCAAAAAGAATAAGGAGCTATACAACGATAGTAGTACGGACGAAGAAGTTGAGAGTTCTACCAGTGAGCCTGAAGACGAAGACATTGATGAGTCTGATGATGAGTCTGATGATGAGTCTGATGATGAGACTAATGACGAGTGGACGGGATTTTCCGAGTCTGATCCTAAAGTAGCCGTCAATTTGCATAAAGATGTTTCAGCTGCCAGTGAAGAAGAAAGCTCAGCAGACCAAGATTCTGAGAGCAGTGGGGAAGAAAACAGCAGTGATGAGTCTAGCGATTCGGAGGCTGTCTCTGAAGAGATCATGGAGTCAACAAAGGGCCAGCAGTTCAAAAATTGGATTCAACAGCAGCAGACAGGTAATGAACCCAAATACGAGACCCCGAAATTTGAAGGAGAGTACACACCCATTGAGAGACCTGAAGACGAAGAAGCTCCAGTGCCAGAAATGCTTATACCGGAAGGAGCAGCAACTAGAAAATCTTATTTTGTAAACGTCGAGCGACCAGAAGAAATTCAGGAGGCAAGACTTCAATTGCCTGTTGTCGGTGAAGAGCAGCGCATTATGGAAGCTATACATAACAACGATTGTGTCGTCATTTGTGGTGAAACAGGAAGTGGAAAGACTACTCAGGTGCCTCAATTTTTATTTGAAGCTGGTTATGGAGTTACTGACAGTGATACTCCAGGTATGATTGGAGTGACACAGCCCCGTCGAGTTGCAGCAGTGAGTATGGCCGACCGAGTGGGTAAAGAGTTGGGAAACTATGGCGACCGAGTCGCCTATCAGATTCGGTTCGATGCCACTGTCAAGCAAAATACTGCCATCAAGTTCATGACTGATGGTGTCCTCCTGCGAGAGCTTTCTGACGATCTCACTTTGAAGAAATACTCGTGTATTGTTATTGACGAAGCGCATGAACGGAATATAAACACCGACATTTTAATTGGTGTTCTCAGCAGAGTCATTAAGCTTCGTAAAGAGATGGCTGACGAAGGAATCAAGCCTTTGAAGCTTGTCATTATGTCTGCTACACTTCGTGTGTCTGACTTCGCGGAAAATCCTAGACTATTTTCAACTCCTCCACCGGTTCTGAAGGTGGAAGCTCGTCAGTATCCTGTAGCTGTTCACTTCAATAGGCGAACTGGTTACAATTATGTTGAAGAAGCATATTCAAAGGCTGTGAAAATCCATCAAAGGCTTCCACCGGGTGGTATTCTTATATTTCTGACAGGTCAACAGGAAATTACCCATGTGTGTAAGAAACTCAGAAAGGCGTTTCCTTTTAAAAAGCCACAAGAGGAGGTGGCCCAGCCACAAGTCCGGGTCCTTGCAACCGATGCGGTCACTGAGGTTGAAGACTTAGAGTTGGGCAACGAAGATTTGAACTTGGATTCTGCGGATGATGATTATTCGTCAGATGAAGAAGAAGGTTTCGAAGAAACTTTGGAAGAGGGCCAAGACAGCAATGCTCCTCTTCATGTGCTGCCACTTTATTCTTTACTTCCAACTAAAGAGCAGATGAAAGTGTTTAAAGAAGCACCGGAAGGTAGCCGACTTTGCGTTGTTGCTACTAATGTTGCAGAAACTTCACTTACCATTCCAGGTATCAGATATGTTGTAGATTGTGGACGGTCAAAAGAGAGATATTATGATGAGGAGTCTGGAGTACAGAGCTTCAAAGTATCATGGACTAGTAAAGCAAGTGCTGACCAGAGAGCCGGTCGAGCCGGTCGTACTGGTCCGGGACATTGCTATAGAATTTTCTCGTCTGCAGTATTTGAGACTGATTTCCTGCAATTCTCAAAACCTGAAATATCCAGAATGCCTATTGAGGGAGTTATTTTACAGATGAAATCGATGGGAATCCATCAGATTATCAACTTTCCGTTTCCATCGCCGCCTCCTGATAGGGGCCTTGAAAATGGGTTGAGGATATTGAAATTCCTTGGGGCCCTTGATTCCGGCGACGAATCACTCACTCAGGTTGGAAAGCTCATGAGCCTGTTCCCGTTGAGTCCAAGATTTGCCAAAATACTCGTTATTTCTGATCAATTTGGTTGTCTTCCATATGTTATTGCCATTGTTGCAGCTCTGTCTGTTGGTGATTTGTTTATATCTCTGCAGGAGCTGGGTATAAGCAATACCGCCGAGGAAGGAGCCGATTCGTCTGACGAGGAGGTGCCTTTTGACGTCCATGAAAGGCAGAAACGCATTCGAAAGGACTACTATAATGCACATGCAATGTTTGGTGGTCTAGACTCTAAAAGTGACGCTCTTAAGATGCTTTCTGCTGTTTGTGCTTATGATTTTGATAAGAATAAGGAGCAATTCTGCAAACGAAGTTTCGTCCGTTATAAAATAATGGAAGAGATCTCTAAGCTTCGACAACAGTTGTCTTATATTGTTGCTGTCAACACGAAACCTACAAATATAGATCGGACAGTTAAGGAGCTTAACATGAAGCTGAGTCCACCTTCAGCTTCGCAAGTTAAGGCCCTTAAGCAGATGATCTCTGCAGGTTTTGTGGATCAAATTGCTGCTCGTGCCGACGTGGTGTCTTCAGACGGACCAGTCAGAAGCAAAATGTCTGTGATTTCTTATCCATATCAGACTCTATTTCCTACAAGAATGACATCTGAAGACGGAGCTGAAACTTACAATTCGGAGGTTTTCATACATCCTGGTTCAATACTAGCGGAGCTGGGTAGTGCCCCTCCCGAGTACTTGGTGTACTTGTCAGTAAATAAGAGTCAGGGCCATAAGGAAGATCAAGCCCCCAAGGTACGCATGAAGGTGCTGACTGACATAACAGCTACTCAGCTTTCCAATGTCACCAAATCAACTGCATTAATATCATACTCAAAACCTCTTGGTCCCCCTTATGGACCCAAACAGATCTCTCCAACAAAGCGAGAATGCTGGGTTGTTCCACGACTGGGAGCAGCCATTGGAGTTGGAGGTGTCGGTTGGGACATGCCAGTGAAAAAAGTCATTCAAGAAAAAATCAACGGCAACTGGGCTGTTGTTTAGTATTATTTATTAGCATTTTTTTTAGTATCATAATATAAAAAAAACGAGTTCAATATGAATCGAATCTAGTTGTTGCCCTTCAAACTATAAGTTGGCAAGTTTTTGTGTAGTTAAATAATCCGTAGATATGCGTATTCATTTTTCTCATTGCAAATCGTTAGGTGGTGGCTTTGACAACGAAAGCCTGATGCTGTTGGTTGGAATGACTTTCTTAGCTAAGGCTTCACAACCCGGACAATTGTGAAGTGTTTCGTGGCAAAACACATCACAATCAATGCAAAACTGGTTTTTGCACTTTGGACACATGTATCGGGAAGTGTTGTCATGATGCATAACTGGGGGGAATAGCTGTTGGCACGAAAAGCAGTTCGATGCCACAGGAACCCGTGAAGAGTCAACATCAATGAACGACGCCAACGGAAACAGATGATGATATGACCGTGCCAAGTGTGTTGACAGAATCAATGTTAGGTTGCAGCAAGGACATATCATTGGCAAGGAACAGATCTTTGCCTTACAACGAGGGCAGATATATTCGCCCTGGGTGAGCTTTGAATGGCAGGCACAAAGACTAGGTTCTGATTCCGATATACGGGAAGGAAACCCCATTTGCACTAAAATATTATTCGCTCCAAGCGTTGAGCGCGGTCCCATATCATGTACTGCCAAGGGTGTCGTTGCTTCCAATATGAGATCTTTAAAATGGTTCTCATTCAGAATCACGCCATAGGAGCGAGCGTCCCCATAGTTTGTTCGTGCGCATAATTCTTTACATACTGCGACTTGGGCAGCCAGTCCAATTACCTTGGCACGTATTCGGTCATGGACCAAACTTGAAATTGTTTGATGCACGTCGCCGGGGTCTGAAGACAGTAGGGCGCCAAATATTAGTACAACTTCCTTGGTACAATGATTAGGAACGTGATACAAAAGTCCTCGGGCCATTTCAAGGGCGTTTTGCAGCGAGGGCACACCTTTAGGCTCTTGTTTGCGTAATGCTTGTAAAGCACGAACATGCTCGTGGGGGTTGCCATCCAATTCAGAAATCAGAACTGCAAGGCCATCCCGCATACCTATAATACCCAATTGCGAGATCGGATTCTGGTCGAAAAATTCCGTGACAAAATCCACCGCATATGTCAACATTAATTGGTACCTGTTTGGGCGAAGGTCCTTCTCTGCCATGGCGGAACTGAAATCCAATATCAAAATCAAGTTCCGAATGATGCCTCGCTGCAATGGAGTAGTATCCTTTAAAATACGTCTTTTCTTTGAGTCCTCGACAATTCCTGCCACCGCCCCGGCTAAACTTCCTCCCTCATCTTCCTGAACCACATCCCAACTTCGATGATACTCGTCTTCCCAGGCATACCCTCCATTGGCCCCCTTTAGCTTGTTGTCAGCCACTTTATTGGTCCTCCTCGAATCTTTGGCATTATTGTCAGAACGCTGGTCTCTGGTCCTAGTTCGTTTAGAGATACCTTCAGCCTTGTATAAAGGGTCCTCATCGCCAGACGAGAATTCCACGTAGTCATCGTCTGAATCATCCATTATTGGTGGTGACAACTGATGATGGCTGCTGTCAGAGTAAAGATAGATCAAGTAACCCTTTAATCCGGCATCGCAGATGCTACAATGCGCTGCGCGGCACACATCTTGGTTCACTTTAGACTACGCAACAGCCTTGCCTGACGATAGCCAGCAGAGTGCAACAAGTTATGTCTAAAAACAAAGGCTTACGCGAAAAAATCAATGCATTTCTGGTGGATATCAAGGATATCTTGTGTTTGCATGATATAGGCAAGGAGCTGATAGCCGCAAACGTGGTACCGCTTGACAATGAAGAAGTGGATGTCGAAACCCATTTACAGGCAATCAATAACCACGAGGATGTCAAGGTTACTAGTGTACAGGTGAAGCTCGACACTTCAAAGTATGGCAGTGATGTTTACGCTCTATATCGAGATCTCAAGACTGCAACGATTTCATTTCTCATCCAGCTGCCAATAGGAAGCGCAAAATACACAGTGCTTAATGATTTCTTCAAATACCTGGCAGACACCTTATTTCGAGAAGCCATTCGACTGTCGCTGATAAATGCTCCGTTTGACGACTACGATGAGGATGACGAGGAGGAAGGGCCGGCTGCTGGCAAAAACGCGAGAAAAGCGTTTGAGGCTGAAGTGTTTAATGGATTTAATCGTATCTATACCGATGTCAATGAATGGTTTGGCGAGGCATATTTTATAATGGGTCAGAATGGCCCTATGTTTTCATCGTTGAGTGGAAAGGCTTCTATTGATCCAAGGGATGCGGATCTCCGGGGCCAATTTGGCGTGACACGAGTTTTACCGCAGCTGGCTAGCTCCAACTTGTACCAGTTGGGACTTATAGCGCCCATGTCTAATCGGGTTCCCCATCCAGCATTGCCTCCAACGGAGATGATGGCATCGTATTTACATCCTACAGAGGCCAGCTTACCGTCGACTCAGTGGACGAAAGTTGATGGCTATGCGTCGTACGCACCATCGCGAGATGACACAAATTCCGTCATCAAGGGTCCAGCTGCTGCTTCAGTGTGGTATGAGAAGATAGGCCAGCAGTTAGTTCAGCAGCAACGGGAAGAAGCACTCCTTGGCGACGATGAAGATATGGAGGAAGAGGACGAGGATGATGAAGACGATGAGGAGGAAAGCGCACCAGCAGAGGCCAAGGCTAGTAATGGTAAAGAGCCGAGCTCTGAGAGTGTTGTGAGATCCGATGATATAGATGTTGTTAAGGTCCTTGAGTGGTCACCGGCTAGTTTTGTTGACGACGATGAAATGGAGGCTGCAGCAGATCAATCAGAATCACTGCTTGTCAGCTGGATGTTATTAGAGCTACAGAACCTGCAGCGGGAGCGCCTGATGCAGACAGACGGATCGGAGATTGTGGTTAGTGACAAGGAAAAGCGTCTGGCACTGAAAATTCAGAATGTGCTTTCGAGAGTTATCCCCGATGGCAGTTTGAAAGATATGGAGCTGACCCCATCCAAGCTGCTACCGATTCTCCAGATAAACTATGCTGGAACCATCCCAGTGCCCGATATGAGCAAGGTCGGACCTGTGCGGGTAGCAGGTGCTCGAGGGACCCCGTCAAGGCGCGGAAGACGATAACGATGTACAAAATTAGATATGTGAATGAAATGACGCTTTTCTATAATGCGAATAAATAGCTAGATATGAACATCGACTCCCATGGCCATCGACACGATGAGAAAGCCGTTCAATGCAGTTACAAAAAAGAATATAAAGATAGCAATGAAGTTAGTCCATTGGCTATTGCTGAGGTCGACGTACTGGACCCCAGCACTGTCATCCAGTGGCGCGTATTCTACCTCGCCAGAAGACTCGCCGTGAGTTCTGGCAATCACGGGTACCCGCATGATTTTTTTGTTCCAAGTGAAATAAAGCAGGGGGGCGGATACAAATGGCAGCAATAAGCTGAGGACAACTTGGCTGGCTTCCAAAACATCAGCTAGCCCTTTTCTGCCAACAAAAGTGGCTACAAACAGACAAGGAGCAATCGCAATAGCACGAGTTATCAACCTTCGGATCCATGGCTGGAACGACCAATGCAAAAATCCCTCTGAAACCATCTGTCCCGCTAAAGTACAAACAATTCCTGCAGACTGTCCCGAGAACAAGAGTGCGAATGCAAAGATGACCGCTGCTGCAGTTCCCAAATACTGCTTAAGCATGTCGTAAATGCTAAACAGATCGGCGTCAACAGCGTCTGGTGATTGTGACAACGTGGCAGCAGATACGATGAGAATGGCACTGTTGACAAAGATGGCAACAGTAAATAGAGACACCACCAACTCGGCAATGGAAAAGTTCATAGCATATTTGATGGCGTGGATTGTTGGCTTGTAGTCAAGGACGCTCTCGCTATCAGTATCATTTTCTCCCTCAGAGGGCTTGTAATAGCCGTGCTTGGTATCAAACTCTCGCAACCTTGGTTGAACCAGACCTGATCCCAGGTACAAACTATGAGGCATCACAGTAGCCCCGAGAATTCCACACGAAAGGTAGAGACCCTGGGATTCGATCAGATCAGTGGATGGCAGAAACCCCCTGAAAATGGTTCCTGCACCGATCGGGCCGATGCTTGCCAACTCAATCGCGAAACATAATACAACAACAAACACCAAGCCCGCCACAAGATACTCAAAGTACCTTACTACCTTCATGGGTCCGTTTGGACGGTATGCCATCAGTACGAGAAGGACGTCCAGCACTGTGAGCAAAACGCCCAGTGGCAGTGGTATGGACAAAAGAATATTGAGAGCTATGGCAGTGCCCACGACCTCCGCCAAGTCAGTAGCAATAATCGCTACCTCTGCCAATATGTAAATAACAATGCATAGCCAACGGGGCAAATGTTGACGACAATTTTGTGCCAAGTCGAGGCCCGTGACACTGCCCAGCTTCGTACAGAGGATTTGCAGAAACACGGCAAACAAGTTTGACAAAAGAATTACAAATAGATGCTTGTACTGGTAGAGCGCACCTGCCGACACAGCAGTGGCATAGTTTCCAGGATCCAGATATGCCACAGAAACCATGATTCCCGGGCCTATAAACTTGGCGTATTTGGCAGCCATCTGTCTCGAGTGATGCACAAAGAAATCGAGCTTCTCCTTGAACGTCATGCTACTGTGACGACGGACTCGAAGCAACCCACCGGTGTCCTCGTGACTTCTGTCGTTTGAATCAGAGTCATATCCATGGTCGTCGTCTATTACCAGCGAGTCTGAAGACTGGGACGTAGACGTATAGAACGGATTGTCCAACGGCAGGCGAGTTTGAGACCCCCGTGCTGGCTCTCCCATCTCGTTATGATGCAAACTATCGCCGTCTTGTAGTGGGATATTGTCCGTGTAATAATCTGCCTGTGCACTCTGAGAGTCTGGCAAGATGGCTTGTGACACGGTGCTGTTGTCTATGTTCAAAGGTCGGCCGACGATGGAATGTGGTCGGAATTCGGACAGATACTGTTGCCTATTGTGGCCAGATGGGTACGGGTCGTTCCGGGATGCGTTGTCAATATCGCTCGACAATGACGATCCAACCCGCCCGCTTGGGTCTGGAATCCTGCTGGTACTTTTGTCCCATTTGCGTGTAGGTTTGTCGGGATTTCTCGGGCTGTGCTTGGAACCAGACGAGTTAGAACCGTGGTGCTCGTCACTATGGCTGCCGTCGTCCTTCACCACCGCTTTGCTTAATCGAACAGCTGGCGGTTCTGGCGTTGTGAAGTTCATTGCCGGTACTGCGAGGTGATGAACCTACCTGAGCAATTTTTGGCGCCTCCCGTGCTCAGTTGTGCCTAGATACTTGGCGATTTTTGCTCACCGATCCCCACGAGTCCAGAGGTTGAGTCTATTTTGGCAGATGTCGAGTAATTTAACATGTCGTGGGGCCCCCCTTGCCCATATCGAGGTTATGAAATCTAACCGATACGGTATGTATAAGGACTGGTTTATCAAAATGCTGGTAGATTGTCAGTAGTAGTGTGTTGTTGTACGGTCTTTTGTAGATGAATGAGCATTCTCGAGTTGGCTCTGTGTGATTGCTGATGTACATTTTGGTAGTAGCTCTGCAACAGCATGCGCATAATAAATAGTATTCATACATAAGGTGTATTATTCACTCGCCCTCTTCTGCAACAAAACATCCAAATAGCAACTAGAATGTGACCAACAAACAACTATAATCGACAACACAACAAAAAGCGAATCTTTGGTAGGAACCTGAGACCATTGAGTGGATTTCCGAGGTGTTGTCGTTGCATTATCACTGTAAGGAGAAGCGAGTAAATAAATCACGAATGAGGCGCGAAATTTTAATTTATGCATCGCGATGAACACCCCTTCAAAGTCGCCAGAGCCTGAACAGGCGCGCGGGCTCGGTGAACTGAGCGATATCAACTCGGATAAACGGCTACAGAGACTCAAGTTCCTTGTAGAGCGGTCGAAAATATATGCGACGATTCTCACTGAAAGGCTGGTGCCTTCAAACAGCCCTTCGGTAGGCCCATTGACCCCGGTCACTACGCCAACGGGGTCTCCCAAAACCGAAGAGCCAGCACCTAAGCGACGTCGCGGCCGAAAGCCTAAAACTGATGTCAAGTCAAAACAAACAAGCCTTCTTAGGTTTGTCAAGCCCGAGAAGGATGTCGAGCCGGAACCGCAAGCAGTTGCCACTGATTTGGCCCAGCAGCCATCGCTGGTGACTGGTGCAACTCTTCATCCTCACCAGGTTGCAGGCGTGCAATGGCTGGTATCTCTTTTTGAGAATGGATTGAACGGTATCTTGGCGGACGAGATGGGTCTTGGTAAGACGTTACAAGTCATTGCATTCTTGGCTCATCTGATAGAGAATGGCATCACCGGTCCGTTTCTTGTCGTGGCACCTTTATCTACAATCCAAAATTGGACCAACGAGTTCAGCAGATTCGCCCCATCGATATCGGTACTTAAATACCATGGTACTCCCACCGAAAGGGCAGAACTCCGGGCCAAGAAGATGGGCAGTCGTGACGACAAGTTGCCGGTCATTGTGACTAGTTACGAAATGGTTATCAATGATGCGAAGTTTCTACAGAGATACAGCTGGAAGTACGTTATTGTTGACGAAGGTCACAGGTTAAAGAATATGAATTCACGTCTCATACAGCAGCTGAAGAAATTTGAGTCTGCCAATCGTATGCTGCTCACTGGCACACCACTACAAAACAACTTGGCTGAGTTGTGGTCTCTCTTGAATTTCTTGTTGCCTGATGTGTTTTCTGACCTTGAATTGTTTCAAGCATGGTTCGAAAGCGCTGGCGAAGAAGATGACTTTGGGGAAGAGGAGAGCCAGAGCTTGATCCAAAGTCTACATTCTATCCTTCGACCGTTTTTACTTCGTCGCATGAAATCGGACATAGACAAGTTTCTTCCTGACAAGCGAGAATATGTGATCTACACAGGTCTCACCGACAGCCAGACCGAGCTGTATACCAGTATTCTGGATGGATCTGCTCGAGACTATGTCGTGGATAAGATTTTAGAGGCGCGTGCAGTAAAGGGCGAAGGCAAGCGAGCTGCATCCCGACTGGCAGCAGCACGTAAACGTGCAAAGCTAGTTCCTAAACCGCTTGAAAGAAACGATCGAAGCACCAAAGGAGTGCGACGAAGGTACGACGAAAACAACAGCGACAGCGAGTACGACGACGAAGAATTTCTAGAAAAACTTAGCGAGTACGACGCACCATCAGCCAAAATCAAAGGGAAACCAAAAGATGCCACTGAGCTGATGGTGCAACAGGCCAGCAGAGAACTTATAAGCACCAAAAAGTTTCAAAACATCGTCATGCAGCTGCGACAGGCAAGCAATTCGCCATTTCTGTTTTATTATCCCTGGACAGAGGACGATGAGCTCGATGAGCGAATTGTGTCTACATCAGGCAAGATGATGTTGCTTGACCAGCTGGCAACTAGACTGATCAACAGTGGCCACAAGCTACTGATCTTTAGCCAGTTCACACGAATGCTGGATGTTCTCGAAGACTGGTCATTGTATTTGAGAGGATGGAAGTTTTGCAGAATAGATGGAACGACCTCGCAACAGGATCGCCAGAGCCAAATGGACCAGTTTAACAATGATCCAAACTATAAAGTGTTTCTGTTGTCAACTCGATCTGGTGGCCTTGGCATCAACCTGACTGCTGCAGACACTGTTATTCTTTTCGACAGTGATTGGAACCCCCAGCAGGATTTGCAGGCGATGGACCGAGTGCATCGAATTGGCCAGACAAAACCTGTAATTGTGTATCGACTGGCCACCAGCAACACTGTAGAGGAAAAACTTTTAGAACGAGCCAACGCGAAAAGACGCCTCGAACAAGTTGTTATCGAAAAGGGAAGGTTCAAAGGATTTGGATATGATGGTGCTACCCAAGAAGAAACTGTACAGCAGATGAAGAGGGATTTACGTAAAAACAAGCCTCCAGCATCGGTAGGTGCAATCAGCGAGAGTGACTTTGCCAAAATCATGGATAGAACAGACGAGGCATATGAAGCAGCTCGTAATGGCGAGGAAGGACTCTCTGATAACATCATTACTGTCACATAACAGCTGTTATTTATTTTATAGATTTTATTTTATGGATTTAAACATATCTAGAACCAGTTTACCAACAGTTAGTAGCATGCATATGCACACACTGCATATAAATACAAATCTAGGGGAACGAACGTACCAATTGATCTCACTCACCCACCAACCTGTAAACCATGAACATATCTAGTCTCATTCCAGAGGGAGTGCTCCCAAAATGGATGCTTTTTGTGAGTGGACCGATCTGCTGCTGATTCTAATTAGATTTCCGTTGTGTCTTTGTTCAATTCTGCCCAATGCTATTTTGGAGGACTAACTCTTACTCGACGAGTGTATGAGGCCCAGCCTACCCAAGGTATGTAGGAAAAGCCAATTTTTGAACGAACTTCTGACACAGTCACCGGGCTGTCAGCTCGAACGTTTGGAACCTGGACTATCATGGCAAGCATCATCCGTCTGTATGCTGCGTACAATATCAATAATTCGGCGTAAGTTTTCCTCACGTCTCATAATCACTAACATAGTATTTATGATGTTGCCATTGGCTCGTATTTACTGGCAGGGTTCCACTTTGTATCTGAGTGGCTAGTATTCAAGACTGCCAGGCTTGGTAAAGGTCTGGCTGGGCCTTTGGTTGTTGCCAGCGTTTCCACTATTTGGATGGTTTCGCAGCGCGACTACTATATTGACTAGACCTGACCAGCAAAAATGATTTTGTATTTTTGCTTGCAACAGCTACAGGCATCTTAAGCACTATTGTGTATGTAATATTCAGTTAGTTAAAGTTGGCTACAAGGTTCGTGTGCATCTGACTTAATAAATACTAATTAGTAGGGTCTTGACGTTTGAGTATGTCGACCACAGGACCCAGCAATCGCTGGAATCCAGACCGGCCAAGCGTAGCGACCTTGAGCTTGGTGGCTGCAGAAACAGAAGCTTGTCGGGGGCTGTCGTGAAGCAATGCCACTTCTCCAAAGTAATCGCCCTTGGACAGATCGCTAACCTTACCTTCACCCTCCTTGGTGACAACTGCCTCGCCAGACTCAATGATAAAGAACTCATCACCAATGTCACCCTCCTTAATGATAACCTCACCAGGCTCATAGACCCGCGACTCCAAAGCATCGGCCAGCTTGTTAAGCTCGTAGGAATTCAACACCTTGAGAATAGGAACCTCTTTCAAAAAGGCACCATACATGGTTCGTTTCTTGTGAGTCTTGTCAAGGAGAATCTGCTTGAACGACACTCTATCAAGGGCCCATACCACAGTATCCTGGGTCGCTACTACGGTTGCTGCTCGGGGAGCGTTGTACATGAGGGCCAATTCACCGAAACTGGAACCACTGCCACCAGAGCTGACCTTGGAGCCGTCGACAATAAAGTCCACGGATCCAACTTCCACAACATAGTAAAAGTCTCCCTCATCTCCCTGCTTAATGATAGTCGATCCTTTGGGGAACCGCTTCTCCTCAAGGGCGTGCAAAACGAGATGCAACGACTCCTCATCGAGGCTGCTGAACAAGAAATTTCGCGACACACTTTGGTTGAGTCTCTGCAATTGCTCATTTGATAGCGTGTGTTCAGGAATGGTGTCTGGAGTAGAGTTGGCGGAGAAAGAGCTGGGGTTCAAGCTTTCTGCACTCACCGAAGTTCGACGAGTGAAGTTGGTTGGAAACGCCCTGGAGCTGGCGGCAGGCGCACCAGTCTCAGAACCCGAGACACCACTGGTAGGGCCTGCTGCTCCGAAATTGAACTTGCCAAACGACGAACCAGTCTCGTCTTTGTTGGCGGGAGCGGTGGGGTCACTCGAGAACGAATGGGTGTTGAATGCAAAAGAACCAGCATTAGCTCCACCAGAGGCAGAACCACCTAGG
This sequence comes from Sugiyamaella smithiae, assembly GCA_030579815.1. NCBI lineage: Eukaryota > Fungi > Ascomycota > Dipodascomycetes > Dipodascales > Trichomonascaceae > Sugiyamaella > Sugiyamaella smithiae. The sequence goes on from JAKTRV010000006.1 coordinate 697,565, forward strand.
GCCGACCGTTCTTTAATACGGGCGTTGAAGTAATTGGCGCAAAATTGCAACACATCGGTTGGTTTTTTGGTGGTGATTTCTCGGTTTAGAGTGTTGAGCTCATCCACGTACTCCGAAGGAAGCGACGACATGGCACTTTATATAACCAATAACCAATGACGTCGTCCTTATTTCCACTATCAATTACTTTTCGGCAATTTACTTGAGCCAATGGTCTACAAAATGATGGCACTTGAGGAGGAGGACAAGTAATGGAGATTAAGGAGCGCTTTGTCCTTCGCCGGGTAAAGCACTTCAGGGTAATGATCTGCCTGCGATCGTGCAAATGGCGTGTGTGGGGTCGATGCGTGTGGAGCAAGCCAGTCAGACCGACAACTCAGCTGGAGCCATAACAATATCCAAACCGCCAATATTTTATATAGTCTCCCCCGTACCAAACGTAAAGAGTGCTTTTCTCCTTTTTTTTTTTTTTTTTTTTTTTTTTTTGGTCAGCCAGGCCCTTTTATGGTGAATACAATGGTGTGGAGCTCGAAATAGTATATTTATAAAATAAATAATGCAACTCTAAAGATAACCAGAAAGACATAACGTTCAAACACCGTTCAAACATTGCTCAAACGCTGTATAAACACTGTCTAAACACTTAAGATGAGCTGTGTTGTATTTGTAGTAACCGCAAAGACTAAACACAAGTGGTTTAGTATAGCTCGATACTTGCATCAACGCGGCAACGAACCATACGTGAAATAAAGCCCATATGAGTCGTGGATACATTTGAGAGCTCAGCTCTTGGCAGGTTTGCCTTTAGGCTGTCGTTCGTAAGCATTTGGCCTTGGTGCATGGTGGTGATGATGATGATGGTCATGAGAACATTCGCTTTCACTGTCGGAATCAGAATTTGAGTCAGAGTCACTGGATTCAGACTCATCGCTGGACTCACCAAACTCTCGCTGCTTAGTGAAGATACAGCAAACTAAAAAAGTTAGACGATACGAGGTTGGTTATATTACTTACTCTTTGATTTTTTTCTATTCAGATTCTCGTTATCGACAACCTCCTCAGTCCATCGCACTTGACGTCTCCGAACAGGAGGCTGTTCGCTCTCTTCGGCTCTCAGTACTAACCGAGAGCTACTTGGAACCGTGACAACCTCGGTATTGGCCACAGACCCTTGATCTTGCGACATGATGAATGATGAGATAAGATGGCAAGTTACGCCGCATGAACGTCATGTAAATAATTGTGCGAAAAATCAACTTTAAGGCTTGACATTGCAACTATGCCTGTTCGCAAATCAAATAGAGAAATCCTCACTCGGGGAGATAATATTTATGCACGCAAGAAACTCAAAGCTCATGGAGTGGCCGAAGTCAAGTTTGACCGGGATGCGAGATCAGAGTATTTAACAGGCTTTCACAAAAGAAAGCTTCAGAGAAAAGAATATGCCCAGGAACGGGCCAAGGAGCTGGCCCACAAAGAAAAATTAGAGGAGCGACAGAAACTCAGACAGGAGAGAAAACAGGCATTACAGCGAGACATGGATCGGTTCAACGAAGCCATGAAAGATGTGGGCAACTGGTCTGATGACGATGGCAACGACGACGGTGAATCTAAAACCAACGGGAAGAAGCCATTATCTGATTCAGATAGTGAAGATGGATCCAACGAGTCTGGAAATGAGTCAGACAATCAAAAATTGGATGGAAAAGACGAAACTAGTGAAGAATGGAACGGATTCCATACTATTCTGAAAAAGAAGTACGATGACGATGGAGATGTCACCACAGTGGTGATCGAGGATATGAATGTGAACAGTCAAGAGTCTGAGAAGATTCTGACACAAAGTATTACGAGGGCAAAAGAATATGCCAAACAGATCGATGGAGCAAAGAAGAAAACCAAAAAATTCCGATACTTGACCAAGACCGAACGTAAAGACAAAGTACACAAGGAGAGACAGAGAAACAAAGACAAACGTGGACGCAATCGTCGCTAGTCATTTTGCATTTATGAAATCAGGCCGCTGACCTGATGGGAATTGCATTTTTATTTTAGGTTGTTCAATATTGCATAATATGATTAGTTACAACTATAGTTACATGGAAGTTACAGTGGGGACAGTTCATGGTGGTATGGCTGTTTCAGATTTTTGACCCATTCAGATTCGACGCGAAAAAATACCCATATGATTCGCCGGACAATCTCTAATACTCCGAGTACAAAAAGTCCTGACTCATGGTCAGCGACATAGTACCAGTGCGACGACAACTTGAGAGACCAAGTGAAACGCAGCAAATAGTCGACTATTATTGCCCCGTAGTACCAGGCTCTGTTGGGAAAATATAATGTCTGGCGAAGACCACTGTATTTGTAGGATCCTCTTCCTCGGATGAGCTCTAAATCCCAATCAAAAGTGATATCCCACACAAACGAATATGTTGAATTAATAAATATAGACAGAACCCACAAGTTCCACAATGCCCTGTTCAAGCCATGGTTGCGCTGCATTGCAGACAACACTATGACCGGGATACTGGAGGCATATTTGGCGAAATTGAACAAGTGGACCCGATTTTTGGATGCTTTGTAGTCTGTCATGCACTGGCGTAGTCGAATTAAAAACGGGATCATACTGATCAAAGGCACCATGTACTGTCCTCCACAGGCTCTATTTGGCAGACCCAAGCACGAGGTTCTATTAAAAAACATGCATACCATGATGGCGCCATCCACAAGGACTTTTGAGTACGAAGTCAGCGCATCTGCTAGCAGGATATCTGGCAACCTGTTGTCGAGATTGATGCCACCTATACAAACTCGTTTGAGCATCGACACAAATCTTCGACGCCCAATATGGTGGAATGAATGACCAGGATATATCAGCACACATATAATTATAATAACAGTGGCCAGTGGTAACAGATCAGCGGTTTGTATGGGTGGATGCTCCGAGGTCTCGTTTCCTGCAACAATAGACAACATGGCCGAAGAGCTTGATAATGTCTGCCAATATATTAATAAAGAAGCAAAATACCCCATTGTCATCCAAAACGCCGTGGTGTATATTGGCCCATGAATGGAATGACCAGTCTGGAATTTCAGCACCGACGCGACATCCACGTGGATCGCATCGAGCACATGGACATTTAGTCCCCATCCCCATATACCTATCAATAACTCTAGAGCGATTCGATACGGTAATGGGAATAAAGGATCAAAAGTATGTAGAGCGGAAGCTGGCTCTTTTACCGAACCATCCTCCATGATGCCAATGTGCTACGATCAACAACCTGCTGCACTTCACAAAATATGCCACAGACTCAAGTCTACTGGCACGGTGCTGCTGCCAGTGGGAGAATCAGAATTAAATCCAGCTGGCACAAAAACCGTAGGAAAGATCTTCTATATAAACAGCGTGGAAAATCTTTTTGAATATGGTGGTTGTGACGTGAAATCAAACGGGCAGTTTACGTGTACAGTATATAATATATATTATTGACCTATAGATGTGTGGAAAGGGCACGAGCGTTAGGAGCAGCCTCAGCAAAATAAAAAATGACAATCTATTAGTACTAGCAAGAAACTAAATGAATTTCTACAGAACGCCTAGAGTTAGTGTACTCTCAGAAACATATATAGTAGTTTAATCAGGCAGGAGCTCGACTTAATTGTCGGCTATAGCTCATGATTAGCATGGAATGCTCATCATCAAGGACATACTGAGGTTAGAATTTGTTATCCATAAATAAAAAAGATAATCAATGTCAGAATTTTCAGTGTGTTGTCGAATCCTCATAATTATTAGGATTGGGGCGACAGCTAGTCATCACATTGATAAATTTGTTTCAACTTACCCACAAAGTTATTGAGGATGAAGGAAATCTACAACAAAAAAATAGTTTTATAGCCAGCCTTGACCCCCGCCCTGAAAATCAGACTCTATACACACTACTACCAGACAGCACCAGTTTCAATAACGGGTCAATGATTTAAAACAGAAAAGCACCAAAAAATACACCAATAAAAGTGCAAAATAGGGGGATACAAACAATAGGGCTAATGTCACAAACATATAGTTAGGTAGAGTAGGCAGATATATTACTACTACGCAAAAATGAGTTCGGCAACCTCAACTAGATTATACATAAGAGGAATATACATGAAACCGGATCGTGAATGATTTTAGTAACCAAGAGCAGCAAGAGCCTTGGAAGCCTCGGAGTCGGCAACAGACTTGGAAGCAACGGCAACCTTCTTCTGGAGGGCAACCTTCTTGGCGTAGTAAGCAGCAGACTTGACCTTTCGTCGCTCCTCGAGTCGGGAAACAACGTCCTGGTACTTCCAGCCAACCTCGTGGCTGAGTCGGCCAATGGTGGTGTACTTTCGGCCAGGCTTGAGTCGCAGAACTCGCAGAGCCTGGGGAACAACGACTCGCTTCTTTCGGTCGTAAGGAGGAGGAACACCCTCAAACACCTTCAGTCGCTCAAGAGCAGCCTTTCCTCGGGCAGTCTTGTGGGCAACCATACCTCGAACAGCCTTGTAGAAGATTCGAGAGGGAGCTCGGAAATGGAAAGGACCGTGGTTCTTGTTGTATCGAGTGGCCTTTCGCAGATAGGCGTGGTACTTCAACTTGGTTCGGAAAAACTCTCCAGAAACGTTAAGGGCCTCACATCGAACAACGACAACGTTCTGTCCGTTGAGAAGCTGCTTGGCCACGGTACTGGCAAGACGTCCCAAAAGGTGTCCCTTTCCGTCAATAACAACGACAGGCTCAAAGGTGCTCATTTTTGTGGTTGGTGATGATGAGTCGGTTGGTGAAATATCAATAGGTAGTTAGCATGTAGAGTGCTTCCCCAAACAGGTATGTGACTGCTTTTTAGCCCTATGCGGTATTAGGGTCCATCAGCCGCGCCGTCCTACCATTATGGCTGCCAGAGATGAGCGATCATCCACGGCTGTGCCGACAACCGCCAAAACGTATTTTGTGGGGCGGACACGAGCTCTGCGAGGTCAGATTGGGATGGTGCTTTCTATAAAAACAGGGCGATTATCGGTTAGATGTTATGCCCTTGTTGGTTTCGAGAGGGCAAATTTGGGGGCGTTGAATTGTCTCCAACGGTCGGTCGTGTGGAGCCTTAACTGATGCGGTGCAACCCTGCAAACGGCAAGTCGACCGAGGAGAGAAAGAGGAAACCCAAACAATCTGATCCAGAATCTTCAGCTAATATCCATCTTATAGTTTCAATGGATTTGCTGTATTATCAGCCCATATGTTGGTTACTGGCTTTGTACTGGTGCGGTACTATTCGTATTAGCTAATCCTAATATGGATAGTAGACCTTTTCTCCCTCCCCCCCCCCAATATGTGTGCAGCGCTGTCAAAGGCACGGCCTCCGGTTATGCAGCAGCCGCTTGATCGAGGTTCCCCACTTCACAGATATCGCCGTTGCTTGCGATAACATTGTGCCCATAACTTATGGAATTTGGGCCTCATCATGGAGTATGTGCATGATACACAAGGCCCGGACAGTGGGTCTCAAGCGGTTGCAACAGTAGTCGATGAAATTAAGGTTGCCGAACCTAACAACGACGGTGGTGAGCCGGGTCCTGGCGATGGTTCCAACGATATTTCTAACCGCCCAGACACCGAGCCCTTAGAGTTTGACCAACAACAATCTCATAGCGCTGATATTTCCCATGACATCCCTACGGAGAAAACCGCTGTGGTAGGCGAGCCCGACGAGGCACCAACAGACAACACCAAACATGAGGGGGCATCTGACCATGCGAGTTTTATTACTGCCGACCCGCAACTTCCAGGCATCGAGTTAACATTACTGCTCATAACTGGACTGCGGGTCATACTGCGTTTAGATGACAATTATATTGCATCCCACTCTCTGCATGTGAGCGGGCCCGAGCTTATTACAGTGGGAGCACTTAAGGAGTGCCTGTTTGCTACATGGCAGGACGATTGGGGAATGGCTCCTACCAGTACGTCCAACGTCCGGCTCATTCATTTAGGAAAGGTACTCGAAGACTCTCAAACGCTCGATGATTGCAAGATCTCGGCCGACAAACCTCACAACGTGGTGCATCTGTCAGTAAAGCCCGAGTCTTTTGAGCTTGAGACCCCTGCTAAAAACTCAAAGGGTCTGAGGGGCCGGTCATCTGGGGACGGCGACAGGTCTCGTTCTGGAGGCTGTTGCTTGATTCTGTAACTGTAACAAATTTGATATAATAAATGTATGTGATTTTCAGTTTTCTTTCCTTTTTGTTTCCAAACGGTCTTTCATTTCATCTAGTGTCTACAAGATCTGATCGAGTACGATTTACATTGACGGTGAACACAGAGTGATAAATATGCAATAAATAATTATTTGGACTTGACCTCAGGCGAGTCTGTCTTGTCTCTCCAATTCCCAATCTGTCTGAACCCTCTGCTGTTAGTTACCATACGGTTGGGTCTTAAACTCACGTACTTTGTCAGATCCACATCTTGCAAGTCTCCAAGACCGTCATCAGGGTCGCGGCGCTCCGACGACACCGGAGGACTGGAAAACTTGGAAGGAGAAAAGTCGTTAGACTTGACAGGCGTCTGCATTATTTTCCAAAACGGTGCTGGCGAGCTGCCAGGCATAAATGACGAAGGCAACTGCTGTTGCTGCGCTGATGATGGCGGTGCCAACAGCAGATGACTCTGCCTTGCTGGAGTCATTCCTAGACCCAGCTGGGGTATATTTGATCCTAGCACTGCACTATTGGAAGAACCATTGTTTGTGTTGCTGTTTGTATTATTATTATTGTTGCCGTTGCTGTTGCTGTTGCTGAAACTGTTATTGTCATCGTCTGTCTTTGATTCTGATCGTTCTTCGTCTGTCTGTTTTTTAGAAGAGTCTGACTCCTTGGTACTTCCTCGACCCGGAGTATAGGCTTCGATTTGCGTGACTCCCAAGTACCGTTGAGTAGACGGCGATGGAGTGGTACCACTGAGCCCATACTGGTCAGGGTATTGAGTGTTTTCCATAGAGTCAACATAGTTTCGCCCGTTAGACTTGACAGCCTTTTGCGGGGTAATAAACCCACTCTTGTTGTCATCTGCTTCTCGTATTGCCCCAGAAGAAGGCGCCGTCGAGGTGGGAGGCAGAGAAGGAATTGACGTCTGTAGTTGGGGCAAGTTGTGCGTGGGTGTCATAGTGCCCACTGAACCTACTCGTCCCATAGGAGCCTGCATAGCACCCGATTTCAAAGGGGATTTGTTGGATTCCTGAAATCTGTACTGGATAGGCTGAGACTGCTGTGGCTGATGACCAGGCTGAGACAGCTGAGACTCATACATGGTGTTTTTTGGTGATCGACCAGATCTGGGGGTCTTGCCTATGGTGGCCTTTCGGATATACTCCTCTCGGTACTCTTCTGTGATCTGCCATTTCATTCCTTTTCCTGTTTCGTGAGCCTTCCTCGGTACTTTTTCAAACGCCTTGTTAAGAGAAAGATTATGGCGAATAGAATTCTGCCACCCACTCTTGGAGTACCTATAAAACGAGTATTGACTCATGATCCATTCATAAATATCAGCTAGAGACATCATCATCTCTTCCGTAGACATTATTGCCTGAGTGATCATGACCGCATAACTGAAAGGTGGTTTGATGTCTTTTGCATCTTCAGCACTCAGATCTTGATTCACATAGTGGCTTGTCTGAAGAACACCCCGAACTTGGGGCCTTGTGATTATGGCCACTCCACGGGGATATGCTGACGTCTTCTCTTTGACCTCATTTGGTGGATAATACTGCTGGTAAACTTCTGATACCACTGGAGCAGGCTGCTGTTGGGGCTGTGGCTGTTGTTGTTGCTGTTGTAGTTGCTGCTGTTGCTGCTGCTGTTGCTGTTGTTGTTGCTGTTGTTGTTGCTGTTGCTGCTGCTCGCTTTTTGGTTGAACAGACGGCCCAGTCAAAGTCGAGTCAGCACTAACTGCGATAGATTTAGCTTTCTTTATGAAACTAGGCAGCACTCTGGGCGCAACATCAGGCAACACAAACATCATCTGCACTCCTCCAATATCGAGAATGTTTCCGCTGTATAGTCGGTGGGTTCCTTCTTTGTATGACACTTTGTCTATTCGTACTCCGTTTCGTCCATGTATTGTTAGTTCCCAGTGGCGGCCATCCTGGTTATACTGTATTGAAGCATGCCGTCGGCTCACAACTTTTGCAGGACCCAGATCAATATGTACTTGGCCTCCACCAGATGTCTGCTGGTCGGGGACTCCAGGACCAGAAGTAGGCTCGGAAGATCGGCCAATCACCACAATGAGACTCTGCACATAGTAAGTCCACGACCGACCAGCCAGTTTGGCGTATGCTTGCACCTCTGTATTGGAGGTTCGATGGTTGGAGTGCTCTGCAGCCACTATGATATTGGGATCTGGCAGATTCAGGCTTGAAATCACCACATTAACGTCTTGTTCCGACGCTACTGGATGTTCTTCCTCGTCGGGGACTCGTCGTCGCTTGGGAGACACTGATCCAGAAGGAACTGGGGACTCGGATGCCGAAGACCTTGAAACAGGCCGCTTTGTCGGGCTTTTGGGCATAATCTGCTATTGTACTCAATAGGCACCACCAACTCGGCTTTGTAAAAGACCTAACAATGGATTCCGTGAGATTCGGGCTATTAGCAGACCTGCTGGCTCTTGATCCGACAAACCATTAACTAGTCGTCAAATATGGGGATGCGAATTCAGGTACTGCACAGTGCTTTGGCGCTAAGGTTGAATTTCGCGTTTAATGAGACGGTTAATGGAAAACTGTAGTCGGCCCAAGCAACAAACAAAATGTTCCTTGGGGTTGCTAGGGCGACGGCGCGTGGTGAAGCGGCTGGTTGGGCCCACGGTGACGACATGCAATTTTGGCAGTTAATGCACATGTCACAATGTGATGAGATCGCCGCTGACTTTGCATTGCCAAATAGCAACATGGAGAATAACTCCATAATGACGACGAGTGTAAACTGGCTACTTTGCAATTGTTTTGGCGTTTCACGAAAAACCGCCAGTGCACTGTACTGTTGGTCATGTTCTAGCCGTAGCACAACCTCTGGCGTTTACCACTAGTGGTCTCACCAGTGGTCTCACCAGTCGTTTCACCAGTCATCACGCCAGTCATCTTACTAGTCGCCTTATTAGTTCCCATCCAACATGAAGGTGCGGGCAAGTAGCGGGGACGATTCGATAGGTCAAATCGACAATTAATTAATCTGCAGGTACCCCATAGTCTCGCATAAGCCGTGCTAATCGTTACCAAGCTGGCGATAAGGCTACATAATTTAAAGCTTATACTTATATAGCTCACACCAATTCAGCATCCTACCAATACTCCCTAACACTAGGCTGCTGGCATTTTTTTTTGTGGTAATGGCCTAGATTTTGTGGACCACTTGGACGAGCAGGATGCGGGATCCGCAGATTCTTGATAAGCGTTGACAAATGCTAGCATAAGCATGCGAACTATATAGAGCCATTGCCAAACAAACTTCTATCAATACAATTGCAGCCCGACACAGTTGAAATACTCAACGTGATTAATAAATCCAAGACGTCATTCATGGACAGAAGCCGTACAGCCAATCGCCTACAATGAAGTTTTTCTGATGGACACTAAGCAATCTCTTACCGGCACGTATTCACAAGCAACAAACACGTTTCATAAGTATCATAGCCGAAAATAGAGTTTGTTCCACGGAGTTTGCGGAAAGCCGGACCGTTAGAATGTGCATGGCATCAATTCAAACCCCTCAATGTACGTCATTTCAAATGAAAAAAAAATTGCCAATTGGATGAATGCAGCAGAGTCTCCACATCATGTCACTATCTGCGGGATTTAATCGCAGTTGGGCCTGCCAAAAGACTACCTCGGAGAGATTTAGCAACCTGCCGGCCGGTTCTGGTTCGCCGTGTACAATGCACGATGACCAACCCATAAGCTTAACGGCAGTTGACACGGCTTCCCTGCATATAACTATTTTCTGCCTCGTCGATAGTTGAATCTGTAATCTCTACTTGTATATGGATTTTGACAAACTCTATTGATATAGCAACTGATTAAATATGAATCCCAACGGGTACCCATGGATGGCGCCGATGGACCAAACATCGCAGTCTGGCTCGTCGGTGCCGCCCGGACTTCCCAGCATGTCTCCAGCTGGTGGATCGCAGCAGGCGATTGGAGGAGTCGGGTTTCGGGATTTTGACTTTGGAATCGGGACCACTTCGACGGGTTCCAGTGATATTTACGGTCAGATGCGAAAGCGCAAGCGGGTAGTTCGCGCTTGTGACGAATGTCGCAAGAAAAAGGTCAAATGTGATGGACAGCAGCCTTGCACTCACTGCACAGTATATTCGTACGAATGTACTTATGACCAGCCTTCCAATAGACGCAAGATGCCCGAGATGAAGTCTGATACCAAGGTCAAGCTTGCCGAAAACATCTTGGACTCGCTGTTACCTGGAGTCGACATTTATTCCCCGACGTTTGATCTGAATGCCGCGATAGCTGCTATCAAGCTCGGGAATGGGTCGGGCTCTGTGTCATCACCAACATCCTCCACTCCTGGAGGATCGTCGAAATCTAAACAGCGGTCTCCCACTATCGTATACAATTCGCCCGGGTCTGGAGGGTCAATGTTCCACTCCCCGTCTAGCGTAGAGGAAGCGGCCGAGATTCGAATCATCCTGCCTCCCAAACAAGTGGCCATACAACTTATTGAGGCAGTGTGGGATAATGCCTGTGTTTTATTTCGGTTTTATCATCGGCCATCGTTTATTCGAGATCTTGATCTTTTGTATGAGACGGATCCCGATGACTATACTGATAAGCAATACAGGATTCTCCCCTTGGTGTATTCTATTATGGCCGTTGGAGTGTTGTTTTCAATGGACAAGTCCGAGCAGCTGGGATTCAAAGATGCCAGTGAAGGGTATAGATATTTTGTGGCTGCTCGAAAACTTATTGATATCACCGATGCGCGGGATCTGTATGCCATTCAGTCGATCGTCATGATGATCCTGTTTTTGCAATGCTCAGCTCGACTTTCTACTTGTTATTCTTATATTGGAATTGCTTTGCGAGCTGCTCTGCGTGCAGGTCTTCACCGTAAGGTTAACCATAATTTCAACCCGATTGAATTGGAGACTCGAAAACGATTATTTTGGACAATTCGAAAGATGGACGTATACATCAATTCAGTGCTAGGGCTTCCTATCAGTCTGAGAGATGAAGACTTTGACCAAGATCTGCCTGTGGAGATTGATGATGAGAATATCACGGAAGATGGCTATTATGAGCAGAAAAAGGATAAACTATCGTCGGCAGGAATTGCAAATGCTCACACAAGACTAATGAACATATTGTACAAAATCATCAAGGAAGTGTACAGAGTGCAACCTTCTTCGCCGTCTGCCCCGACTGGAAATGGGACACCTTCTAGGCCTTTCAGCCTTACGTATGCTCAAATTGCCGAACTAGAGGGTGAGCTGACGACTTGGCAAAACGGTCTTCCAGTGCAACTCAAGTTTGGTGCTGATGTTGGTCATGAATATATCAAGGCGAACCGATTACTGAGTTTGGCATACTGCTATTGCCAGATCATTTTATATCGACCATTTATCCATTATCTAAGTCCATCCCTGGATGGAAATGGAGGAGGCCACGATCAAGCCAGGTATTATGCAAGGAAATGTATCAACATTTCACGGCAGGTGGTTCATATCGCAGATGACCTGGTGAGCCGTAATATGCTCAATGGCGCCTATTGGTTTTCTGTGTACACTATTTTCTTTGCAGTGGCTAGTTTGGTTTTCTATTCATTTGAAAATACATCGGCTCCAGATGCAGCCGAAATTAAGCTGGATGCAGAATTGGGGAAGAACTGTCTTGACAAGCTCAAGGTGAACAGCAGCTCCGCGGGAAGGACCTATGATCTTCTCAATGGGATGTTTGACCAGCTCAACAAGCGGGCTACCAAAGTGCGAGAATCAGGCGGTGGTTTGGCAGCGCCTGCAATTCCAGAAGTTGCCAATTATGATACCGGGGATGAGACATCAGGGCCAGTCATACGACGTCCACGGGTTACTCCCAGTGGACCTCGACTTTTAGATAGACTCGAGTCGCTGACGCAACACTTTGACGACAATAACAAGCCGGTCGATACTGCAGCTATGTATGACACAGTGCCCCAGGCATATGTGCCAGGAATCATGGACCAGGTCGATACACAGCTGTTTGGCAAGTTCCTGCCTCCATATATGATGCCGCAACTCAATGACACTGAAACCAGCTTAGACATGTTTGGAGGTGGATTCCAGCAACCGGATATAGGAGAGCCTCTGCCTGCCAGCAACGACAATATCAGTGGCCAGAGAAGAGGAAGCATATCAAGCATGTTTTCGTCTAAAAGCTGGGATGATTTCCTAAGCCAAAATGCCGAGCTGTCAGGCATGAACAGTTTTCTTAACTTGTAATTTATTCACGAATCCTCACTAATAAATAAATATTATATATTGTTACAGTAACTCCCAGCGTCCTGTCATGCAAAAGACGCTATGTTTTTAACTAAAGTCTTCGGCCCGCTTTCGAGCTCGCGGGTCAGCAAAGGGCCCAGCTATGCGTTGAAGCAAAGTGGCCGGCTTATAAAAATATGTACCGGTGGAGTACACCACTACAGCCACAAGACTGATAATAACAAATATTGACACAGGGCTCATCGACTGGTTCGAGTTAACCACTGGACATGCATAGGGCGTGCGAACATCAAAGAAATATGAACAATTGTTTGGAGACGACACATATGAGATCACAGCCTCCTTTTGAGCAGTGACATCCCTGTCGCACCGAAACATAAAAGTCGAAGACATTCGAAACGGCGTTTCATTCCCAAGCCAGTCTCGGCATTTGGATCCACCATGGTACTCTAATAGAAGCGATCGTCCTCTGAAAAAAGGCCGAGCCTTATCGCCCAGCGAATACCCAACACCTTCCTCGTCCGTGAAGTACGCAGACACGTTTTGAGTCGACGACACATCTCGAATTACGTCTGGCTTTGAAACCACACTTTCGCATATGTTGATTGTAAAGTTGTACGGGAAATCACTTCCTCGAATATGCCAATCTTGCTGGTGCTCAGAGTCTGTCAACCCGAAACCATTGGTAACCAACTTGCTCAGATCAACAAAGTTCCCCGTACGCTTCGAGGTAGCCGAACAAAACGGCGTGTTTTCCTCTATCGCCGATTCAGAGTGCACGTCTTCAGTGCCTTCTTTTATACTGCCAATACTGGCCCGCGACTGCGACTCAGAGCCGTGGTCTTGGGACGACATCGATAACAAAAATGTCAAGACGGATCATTTAGGCTGATCGCCAGCTCACGCATTATGTTTGCGGCTATGCGGGCGTCGTCTACATATGATCCGGCGTCTATACGATGGTTCGATATACAATCGGGCTCAGATGATACTCAATTACACTAGCAAGAGTCTTGGAGTCATTTTTCTGTGCCACTGTGACGCGGTTTATGCCATTATGACCGCCAGTGACAGCTCGTGACTGAACAGTTACGAGTGCTAGAATGTGCGGTCCCAATTGTGAGGCACGTGCGTCACCTGAAAAAAAAAAAGACCCCCCTTCCGTCAATCAAACTTTAGTTGCCATCGAATTGAGGAGAAATACAAGCATTTCGTCACGACCAAAGATACCTCCAGCAAACGGTGCCTTGCATTGGACGTTAGACGATATGGTTTTGGGGGCTCTCGCCTAGCCGTCTACCGTCGGCCAGTGTGGTCGTCCATGTCAAATCAAGGCATAAGTAAATATGCACAAAGAAAAAAAATATTATGCACCTCGATGCAGATGTTTAATGGCCGAGTGGCCAGACAGCTCACAATGACAGCCCGCGCAAGGAAGGTGGCGAAAAAGTCGGTTCGACGAGCAAAAATGGCCGTTGAAACCACAAAACATACATTTGCAAACGCCAAACTATACATGGAAAGGGCCCAATACGATGGAATCGGCTATCAAGGCCGCCATGGACCTTATCAGTTGCGTAACATAATCCAGGCCCCGGCAGGCTCCGTGGTAAGGGTCCTGCCGGGGGTATCGCCATTGCTTTTTTAGCAGTTCCCCAGACCCAATATTACTGTGCCAGTCCTGGGCGTACGCGCATTGTGAAAAATTTTTTTGGGTCACCCTGCCGGTTTGGGCAGAGGCACTCAGGTCCCCTACCGGTATAAAAAGACAAGGTACACCTGGCACTCTGTTCTTCTTTTTTTCTTCTTTGTCTACTCACACCCGAAATCAAGGCATTTCTCTCTGAGTGTAATAAAGTTTAGTAACAATGGGAAAAGAAAAGCAGCACGTTAACGTTGTCGTCATTGGTCACGTCGATTCTGGTAAGTCTACCACTACCGGTCACTTGATCTACAAGTGCGGAGGTATCGACAAGCGAACCATTGAGAAGTTCGAGAAGGAGGCTGCTGAGCTCGGAAAGGGTTCTTTCAAGTACGCCTGGGTTCTTGACAAGCTGAAGGCTGAGCGAGAGCGAGGTATCACCATTGACATTGCTCTCTGGAAGTTCGAGACCCCCAAGTACTACGTTACTGTCATTGATGCCCCCGGTCACCGAGATTTCATCAAGAACATGATCACTGGTACTTCCCAGGCTGACTGTGCCATTCTCATTATCGCCGGTGGTACTGGTGAGTTCGAGGCTGGTATCTCCAAGGACGGTCAGACCCGAGAGCACGCTTTGCTCGCTTACACCCTTGGTGTCAAGCAGCTTATCGTTGCTGTCAACAAGATGGACTCCGTTAAGTGGGCTGAGGACCGATTCAACGAGATCATCAAGGAGACTTCCAACTTCATCAAGAAGGTTGGTTACAACCCCAAGAATGTTCCTTTCGTTCCTATCTCTGGATGGAACGGTGACAACATGATTGAGGCCTCCTCTAACTGCCCCTGGTACAAGGGATGGCAGAAGGAGACCAAGGAGGGAACTGTCAAGGGTAAGACCCTCCTTGAGGCCATTGACTCCATTGAGCCTCCTACTCGACCCGTCGAGAAGCCTCTCCGACTTCCTCTCCAGGATGTCTACAAGATTGGTGGTATCGGAACTGTGCCCGTCGGCCGAGTCGAGACCGGTGTTATCAAGCCCGGTATGGTTGTCACCTTCGCCCCCGCTGGTGTCACCACTGAAGTCAAGTCCGTTGAGATGCACCACGAGCAGTTGCCCGAGGGTCTCCCCGGTGACAATGTTGGTTTCAACGTCAAGAACGTCTCCGTCAAGGAGATCCGACGAGGAAACGTTGCTGGTGACTCCAAGAACGACCCTCCTGTTGGATGTGCTTCTTTCAACGCCCAGGTCATCATCTACAACCACCCTGGTCAGATTTCTGCTGGTTACTCTCCAGTTTTGGATTGCCACACTGCCCACATTGCTTGCAAGTTCGCTGAGCTTGTTAACAAGATTGACCGACGAACTGGTAAGGCTACTGAGGAGAACCCCAAGTTCATCAAGGCTGGTGACTCTGCCATCGTCAAGATGATTCCTTCCAAGCCCCTCTGTGTTGAGGCTTTCACTGAGTACCCTCCTCTTGGTCGATTCGCTGTCCGAGACATGCGAGTCACCGTTGCCGTCGGTGTCATCAAGTCTGTTGACAAGACCGCTGGTGGTGCTGGTAAGGTTACCAAGTCTGCCCAGAAGGCTGCCAAGAAATAAGTGTTAGACTTATGAAGGCTCTAATTTTTACCTTATAACATATGACTATAGTCTGCCCATGCGGTGAAAAGTACGAGTGTTTATAGTATACCTTAATAAAAAAAATTAAATAACATTAAATTGTAGTTTGACGAACTTTCTGATAAGCTTGTTAGATTTATTCTACAGTTCTTAAGCCTTGCGTAAAGAGTTACGCAGTGGGTTGAATATATGTAACCATGGATGTATTCAAGCAACCATACAAGTTGTGCAAATAGTACAAGCTTGTAAATAATGTGCAATCATGCTAGTATAAATGCGCAATTACAGCGTTAGTATATTTTAATATAAAGTATGCTGAGTTTGTGACGACCCTGTATTAATGCATGCAAGGATCCATGCGTACGACTTTAGGCTGCCATTATGACTGCTCATCGTCTTCTCCAATATGCTCTAAATATTGGGCTTCCTTTTGGCCCCTCTCGACATCGAGCAAGAAGTAGAAAACTGCAGCAGCAATGATCACCACCACGAACAGGAAATAAAATGTATATCTGATATCATGTGTTCTGTCAGTGATGAGCCCAGTTATTACAGGCCCGATAACTGAAGACCCTTTGTCAGTGACAGAAAACAAAGAAAAGAAGGTTGTCTCTTTGCCTTTTGGAATAAGCAGAGAGAACACGCCACGGCAAGAAGCATTGATACCGCCTAACGCAAATCCGTACCACACCGCAAGCAAGTACATTTCCCACGGATGGCGCAAGCCAATTGACTTTGTAGCAAACCCCAAAAGCCCATACAATGGCACAACCGCTGCTATTAGGATGAACGTCACAATACTGTTTACAGGGTTGTTTTTTGCGACCCGATGGACAGACATTGCACCAAATGTTCCTGAAAACACTGTCAAAATGCCTATCATTGCCAATGAAGGAGGCCCCATTTGTAACTCGCTTGTCGCAAATAAAACAGCAGCAGAGTTAACAGTGGTAGCAGCATCAGAAATTACAAACCATCCCAACAAGAAAATTGCCACATCCTTCATCTGCCTGGCTTCTTTGAACGTAGCAAACAGCGTTTCCCAGCCATATACAATATAATCAAATAGATCCCACAACCTTGATATAATATTAGATGCCTTGGTCTGGGCTGCATCTTCTCGAATATCATGATGGTGTCGAAGAGATCTGGCTTTGTTTGCCTTCAAGTACATGGCCACTGGTATCTGAAACAAAAGCCACCATACTCCAACAATAAAAATGGCGACTCGAACGCCGAACGTGGAGGTAGTCGATGAACCAGGCTTAGTAGTCGCTGAAGTCATCTTAACAACTACAACCAACGTAATGACTTGCACGATAAGTGCTGCAATGTAGCCAATGGCAAAACCACGGCCAGAGATCTGACCAGATAGCTTTGTCCGTTCCTGCGCTATCTCTTTTTGTTTATTACTTGAATTTCCATCATCCAGCAATGGATCAGAAGGTGACTCGGTTGATTCGTTGCTGGTGTCTTGGTCATCTGCAGTCGAGTATTTGTCGTGCAAAATGTTGTCCACGAGAACAGGAAGAAATGCGTTGCCACATACAGAAACAGCGCCAAAAGAAGCATTGGATATCATTGCCAGTATAGCTGCAATATAGTAGTGTCGAGGAGTCACAAATAGAAACATCGACGTGAAAATGGCTCCCACAATAGCAAACCCAATCAACAGCTTCTTCCGAAATGTACCCCTATCGGCAGCTCCACTCATGGATATCACCACTAACGTCTGCAATAACACACTAGAGGAGAACGTATACAGCGCCAAGCTTGGCGTTGCAATATATGTCCCAAGAAAAGGCACTACACATTTGTGATGTATAGGCTGACCAGGAGCAGGCAAAGGGGGACCCAATCCGGGGTCGGTGGGCTGCTCATTTGCTAAACACGGAGTCGTCAAATCGTCCACCCAAACACCATTTTCACGAGCAAACCGCTCCAAGAGAAACGGAACATAAGTACCAACAGCAGAGACCACAAATGGCTCGGCTGCCCAGGCATACGAGTACCAGCCAACGAGCTCCTTCCGAATCATCGCACGTGTGTGCCTTTAGTGGCCACGGCAGCTCTATCAACAAAAAGGCTCGTTATAAACGGCCCAAATTATCGCTTTCAATCAAGATTATCCTCACTTCCACCAGAATTGTCTATCATATGACGAGATCTGTTTTTGTGTTTTCAGAAAAATCCAACAGCAACTGTGTTCAAGCTCGAAATGTGGAGACGCAATGTTTAAGCAGCGATGAAACCTAATGTACTCTAAGTATGTATCTGCAGCTCACCTATGTACGCATTTGGTCGGTGCAATATATATCGCCGCATCCGAGGTTTCTCCACATATTATTTCGTCCTTCCCTTTGGTAGCACAATGGACGAACTCAATAGATTGATCCAGGACCCCAAGTACCATGATTTGTTTGCCATTCTCAAAGGAACTAGGAATGGTAAGTGGGATTCTCGTAGTAGGCTCTAATAATAGGTATCGTTTATGGAGCTCGGCTCCGATTCTGCCATGCATTAGTGATGTCGGTACTGTTCAGATCAGGACCGTAAGTGAATGAGTGCTTATTGAGCTGACAATAAGAATCAAAACACGACTAAGAGGGATATTTAAATCCACATTTCGCCATGCCAAGGCATTGGGATCGTTTGTGTTTATATATAAGTCTGTGCTGTATGCATTAAAGGTTTGCCGAGGAGGACAGCAGACTACAACTCTGAGTCAAATAAGGAGTAAATCCAACGCAATGGATGCGTTTTGGGCAGGATTGATCGGAGGATATATTGTGTTTGGACGAAACTCGCCATCTGCAGCCGGTAACTCTATTGCTCAGCAGATGGTGCTATACGTCTTTTCAAGAGTGGTTCTTGGCGGTGCCAAATATTTAACAGAAAACATTGCTCGAACACCTGCTCCCCGGGCCAACTCTCTGACCACTGGAAGCTGGACGGTACTGGCCAGTTTGTCTTGGGCTATTGTTATGTACTTATTCAGAACCGAGCCTTCAGTGCTCCAGCATTCCATGTTGCATTCAATGAAGTATCTATATGTGGACTCGGAGACTTGGAAGGACTTGGCGGATTTTGTTTGAACGATATCCATGAAATGACACAAACTGTAACGGAAATTGGAACGACTCTACATAACTTAACATATAGCAAGATCAATCTCATATTCACGACATGTACACACACTTTTTTTTTGCATGGCTGCACACATATATATACATAGACATATGTATTTGGTCCAAAGACCATCCATCCATGAGTCGCGATATTTACAAACTGACAGACCTTCCCTATGCTTAAGGCTATTTGCGAGAGATGCATCACGGCACAGACAGTAGTGCCTTCAAATTCTTATTGCTGATAGCCATATTGTTCATCTTTCATTGAATCCGTCATTCGGTGTTTCATCAAGGCAGATACTTCACATATTATATACAGAGAGCCCGACGTTTTCTTGAAACAGTAGTTTTTTTCCATGATTTTTTGCAAAGCTAAGGAGATTCCTCAGCTGGTATTAAGTAATTAGTTGTCAGCTTTTGCCTTGGGAATAAAGGGGATGGCAGCAGCAGCATTGAATTTCGGAGCAGACTCGTCAACTATGGACGTCTCATCACGGCCCACCTCTGTTCGTTCACTGACAGGCATGACCCAGTTCTCCCAGCCAGCCTTGACCCTGAATTTGTCGCCAATAACTTCAGCAGAAGGCGACCATCTCACAGCTTCAGCCACCAATCCAATGTCGCTGTTCGAAAGCTGCTTGACTCTGTTAAAAGATGCCAGAGTTTCGATAGGTATTAATCCCTGAGAGTTCATGTTGCGTCTTAAAAATATGTCTTTGCACAAATTCTCTACGCTCAGATAATACTCAATCTGAGCAACAATCAGTGAAACAGTAACTTCATACTGAGTGGCAGGCGCATGAGCGGCAAACACCTGCTGGCCATATAAATAATCAGGCTGAACGTAAAAGTTCTTTTGTTGTTGGTTGAAATGCGAGGGTCGTCGTCCATTGGGCACGAATGGTTGGAATGCACCGGACGGTCTAGGATTATGCTGGTTGTAATAACCATTCTGTGCACCTGCTTCAGAACCTTGTCTGTTTTCACCAGCAGCTCCAGCACCAGTAACAACGTCGGAAGACGAAGAAGCAGCGACAGAATCAGGATGAACGAGAGCAGCAGCAGCAGCAGTAGCAGAAGTAGCAGGCACAGAAGTAGCACCTGTACTAGGAGCGGCAACAGGACTAGAGGCAGATACAGAGTTGGCGGCATCTTTACTCTTTGAATCTCGACGAGGTTGCGAATGCGAGTTCTGCTTCGAGTGGCCCTTGCGCTTGTCGTATGAGTTGTGATTGAAGCCATTGGGCTGATGCTGGTTTTGTCGTGGTCGCGGTTTAGAATTTTTTGACGGCTTGTTGGCAGACGGACCCACTGAGCTCACAGTAGGGGTGTATGGAACCCACTTTTCTTTGCCAGATCGAGCTTTAGGGACTTGAGCAGCTCCTCCAAGAGCAGGAGTGGACTCATCAGGCTTGGGCCAGTTAGCAGGATCAAATTTAGGGTCTCTCTTTGACCTTGGCTCACTGCTGTTGACGCCATTAACACCGTTGTGGCCATTTGGAGCTTCAGATGCATCTCCTTCATTAGAATAGGCACCATTGGGCTTGCTGCCGTTTGAATGACCCGCATTGGACAGTGAGACGTCTTCGATATCGCCGTCATTATCACTGGCAGCCGATACGCCTGGCGAGGAAGACTGCTGGCGCACTTTCCATGGGTTAACAGCTGGCAACGGCGCTGGCGTCAAGCTCGATTTCTTTTCCGAATCGCTCGAAGCACCAGGCTCAGGCTCCGCCTTGGGTGCCTTTTTGGGATCCTGCTTGGACTTGGACGAACTCCTCGAAGATGATGCCGAGGAAGTGGTGCTGGTCTTTTTTGGAGCCACCGATCCAGCAGCAGCTGCGTATGACAACGGGCCTGATGCAGACATTGTGATCCTTCTTCAACTTGTCGCGATTCCTTATTGCCTCCTACTTATGAAAAATCGACTATCTAAGATTTGATGACCCAAAATATTAGTACGTCCACAACGCCCACCAAATCGTTTGTATGTGTAAGGAGGAAAACCAGAGTGTTAAGGGCAAAAATGCCGAAAAAAATTAATTGTGGGTTGCGTCCTGAGAAAAACTGGGACTGGGACTGGGACGGGTCTGAACGGCGTCAGGGGAGGGGGGTGACTGTGCAATGCAGATAGTTGGCCAACGGCACACTATCCGTCTCAGCGTCTAGCTATAAATAAATTACCTGTACTGCAACCACATGAATTACTGCTTAGATTAACATTAGGTCAATTGACCAGAGTCTTGTGTGTCGGTCCTATAGTGGCCCGTCACGTACAGTACACATATTACCGTTATGGGTTAGTGGCCAATGAGATGTGACAGACTCTATACATCCAATAGACCACTACAAGTAATAGTTCAAAAAGTTGCTAGGTGTACAATACTACAGTACAATACTACAGTACAATACTACAGTACAATTCGCAGACATATCACGTAGTTCACATGCTATCAAGAGGAATGAGACGTCAATTGACTTTCACTTGCTCGAGGCAATGCCAACCTTATGATAGTTAAACTAGTGCTGTATATGAAACATCTGAACTATGAACTACGAACTATGATCTATGATCATTACTTATCTGTTTCTACGATCAGCGCATATACTGGGTTTCTTATCTCCCAGACCGAGTCAAAATCATTATTTTTATGTTTTCGTTTTGAATAACCATTTTTGTATTTTGGCGTGGTGTGGCCTATTAGACGCAGCTACCAATTTTTTTTAACTTCACCACATCAATCCCGCCCCATGAAGTTCAGCGTACCAGCATTGGCAACTAGGCGCAAGATTGCAGTGCGTGACAGCCCCATCCTACCTCCTTTGGTGCTGTACCGACGGATTCTGCGGGCCCACCAACAGCTGGACCCTGCGACCCGCATCCTAGGAGACAACTACGTAAAAGCTGAGTTCAAGCTTCATCGTGATCTAGATAATCCGGCCCAGATCATCGGTTTTTTGAGCTCGTGGCAGCACTATTTGGACTGCCTTCGAGGCGACAAATGGAAGCATGAGCGGCTCGACATGGACAAGATTTCCCGTCTCGACGACCAGCAGTTAATCCAGGTAAGTGGCTCCCAGCGCACCACAATGACCCATTTCATATCATATTACTAACACCAAGCTCTACGAACTTATGCAGGCTGCCCGCAGTGAGCAGTCCGAATATGGCGATATTTTGGTGTCGACCCCCACAAATCCATCGTCCCCATCCTAACGGCTGCCCGGCTAAATTCGTTCAATATTACCGGGAATCGGCCCGCCAATTTATCCATATAATGTATATAACCCTCGCATCCCCGCATTTTTATTAGGCAGGTATTGAAAAGTGCTCGCCGTAATAGACACTTAGACTCTTATACACACTACCGTTTGTAATGACTTCTCAATTCCACGCTACCTCGGCAGGCATTTCGTCTTTCAAGACCATTGACGGCACAGAGCTGGCATTGGGCTTTAAAAATGCTGACAACTACAAGGGTCCTCATGCCTCGTTCTTGGGTGCCTCAATTGGCCGTGTTGCCAACCGTATCTACGGTGGATCCATCACTGTGGATGGCGTCAAGTACCCATTGACCCAGAACGACGTCCCCAACAAGGCCACTTTACACGGTGGTCCCAAGGGATGGGACAAGTATGACTGGGTTGGCCCCACCGAGACTACTGTTGATGGCAAGACCAAGGCTGTGTTCACCCACGAATCTGACCATCTCGACCAAGGCTTCCCAGGAAAAGTATTGGCTACTGCCACCTACACCTCATATGTCAAGGATAACAAGTCATACTTGGAAATTGAGTATGAAGCCAAGCTGGCTTCAGACAGTCCAGTGGACGAGACTGTAGTGTCACTTACCAACCACAACTACTTCAACGTGGCACCCACTGTTGAGAGCCACAGCGGTACTCAGCTCAAGATTGCTACCTCCAAGTACATTGTCCATGATGAGACCACCAAGGAGCCTACAGGTGAGATTGTCCCTCTGCCTGGCATTCCAACTGAGTCTGTTTTCTTCACTCTTGAAAAGGACAAGCCATACTTGGACTACTGCTTTGTTCCAGGAGATCTGTCTGACTTCAAGTCCATCGACACCAGATCCGAAGAGCCAAAGTTCCACTTTCATCTGTTCCACCCTGAGACCAACAGGAATGTCCAGGTCTACTCCACTGAGCCTGTGTTCCAGGTGTACACCGGTGATAACATGAACATCCCTACTCTTGAAGGAGAGACCCACGGATACGGTAATAGATCTGGTGTTGCATGTGAGCCTGCTCGACCTACTAATGCTGCTAACCGACCTGAATGGAGACAATGGGTTACTCTTAAGAAGGGCGATGTATATGGTTCCAAGATTGTCTACGTCAACTGGGTTGGACCCAACGATGCCTAATTTTTTTTTTGTGTAGAACTTAGACATGAACCGAAAATGAAATTAGAAATGAGCTTACAATAGCTACCACGTATTGTTGCTACAATAATAATCTAGATACGTTTGTAATACGGCCTAAACTTGGCTCGCAATAAATAGGATCTACTGAAGCATGCCTATTTAGAGCCTTATGCGGGCCTGTCAACTCTATAGGTCGCGGCTCACCGATTTAGCTTGGTATGAGCTATATCACTGTGCAGGTAGGTACTAACAATCACAATCAGCACTAACTCCAGACTGGCCCTGTGCCATCTCCAGAAGATCCAAAGCTCCTCCTAATTAAATCAATATCAAGGTATGATTTACCGTATACATATCTCCCGCGCGATAGCGCATGGGACTCGACGCGTCCATGGCGTATATTTACTTGGCCCTCGGACAGACCTGCAATGGAAAAGGGCATCACAATAGCCAAGGTATATGAAGAAAAGACCGGCAAGAAGCAGACCAGCCATTTGGCTGCGCTTCAATCACTTCCAGGTGGGCTGTGTTTAATGTATCGGTTGGACAGAGACTTGAGAATGCGCGATGTCAACAGCCTTCAAAAACTGAAAGACCAATCCATGGAAGCCGATACCTCAAGCCATAGCTTGGATGCATGTTTAATTACTCCTAATTGGAGTCCTCTGCAGCACACTGCTCTGAAAATGACTCCTCCTTCGAAGAAAAGAGCTCAGCTCACGCAGCTTGATAGCGATCCACTTGTGGTATTGAACAGGAAGTATTTTGAGACCTTATACATCAACAACACCCCACTGGCATATTTTGCCAAATCGGCTCTGTCTAGACTTAGGTCTCTTTGCAAAGAACTTGTGCCGGCACCCGACGAAACATGGACTGACGAGCGTACAAAGCTGCTGATTGCAACGCTAAACCAGCGGATAATTACAGTACAAAATCTGGACTCCAAATATGACAGCAGGTCGATTCTGGGTGCTGAGGAGCTGGTATCAAATACCGAGTATCTTGACGAGAAAGAGCACTCGGCTTATATGAAATGGGCTGCTAATGTTGATTCAAACGTGGCAGGCCAAGTTTCTGCTTTGAAAATACGAGAACTACAGCTACAAATCATTCTTCTTCTTGAGGTACTTTCATATTCTCCAAAATCTCCAAAAAAGCCCGAACCAGAGAAAGAGACGCCTGTTCATTCGATAGTGCGCAAGAGAAAAAAGAAGAAACTTGTGCCTGAGCCAGTCGAACAAGCTCTCACAGAGCCACAGGCTGAACAGGACCAGCTCAGAGATCCAGAATTTCTAATTGATGTCTTTTTTGACAGACTATGCATTTACCAAGCGCTTTATGAGGGCAAGCCTGCCACAGCTGATAGCAAAGCAAGCGAAAGCCCAGACCAAGTCCAGGAGTTTTGCCGTGAAATTGTGTTGCCATTTTTCGGTTCTCGCTTGCCTGATAAATGCCGAGCTTTATTGAAGAAATCAAGAGGCTTGTCGACAAAATCCAAAAGAAAAACGCAGCAGTCGGTACCTGGGAATGTCCAGGTTACAGATGCAAACAAAAGAGAGGAATCTCAAACAGATCCAAGATCTGACAGCAAGCCGGAAATACAAGTGGACGGTAGCAAAGGAAATATTGGACTGGTCCCTGCTGCTAAAATGACGTCTATACGTGGTGGGGTATATACGTCCAAGAAAAATAGCCAACACAAACGAGAGATAATCGTTGCTACAAAACGCAAAGACGACATGGCGGCGAACGAGCTAGCCGCTGCTATCAAGAATATTTCGCGGCCAAACAGGATATCGGTCAATAGAGAGCTGGCAATGAGTAGACCAGTATTTACTCGCAAGCAACAGGCTAGAAAAACGGCTTCAACGGTCCAGGTGCCAGCTGCTTCTGGGATTGAGGCTACTCCATCTCGTAAGAGATCAATCGAGTTACCACCCACCAGCATACCTGCCCCAAGGGCCATATTTGCTACTCCACAGAAAAAACAAAAAGTTGATGATTATTCGTCATCTCCCGTCACCGACACCCCTGCACGACGAACGCTGTTTTCTTCTCCAACCAAGATCCCAGCCACACCAAGAATTAATGACACTGACGAAGATGATGAGCATTGACATATATATATATATATATATATATTACGAATTATGACTGTATAATAGATACATTTTTTACACTACATCTCAGTAACTCTTCCCCCTGTAACTAAAGTTCATGGCACTAATATGCAGCTATGTGCCGCATTGACACCTGTCTAGCCATCATCACTATCTGCCAGTTTGATGGACACAGAGGAAGATACAGACCGTAGTCGGTCTGAGTCACCTTTTATAGTTGAAGGACCGAAAGATCGTATATTAGATGTATTCAACTCCTCAAAGTTATGGTTGGTACTGCTATGGACTGGACTGTTGATTGGCTTCTTAGCAGCTGGCATTGATATTGTGTCTCAATGGCTGGGTTCTGTCAAAACTGGCCATTGTGGCGAAGGATTCTATCTGAATGAAGACTTTTGTTGCTATGGAGGTGTAGGCTATATGGCAGATACGCAAAGTTGTCCTACGTGGAAGCAATGGACTCCACACAGTTACATATTACGGTACCTAATCTATATTATTTTGACTATTGGATTCGCAGCATGCTCTAGTGTGCTCGTCAATGTGCTTGCACCAGAAGCTCGATTGAGCGGGATTCCTGAAATTAAGACTATGGTTGAAGGGTCCCTGAGACCGACTTTTTTGGCACCAAGAACGCTTGTTGTCAAAACCATTGGATTATGCCTAGTGGTTGGCTCCGGATTGTGGGCTGGAAAAGAAGGGCCTCTCGTACATGTTGCATGCTGTATCGCAAACATAGCTATGACTTTGTTGTTTAATACGTCTAATGAGGAGCGGGAGTCTACAAGGCGTCGTATAAGAGATATCTTGCCTGCAGCATCTGCAGCAGGTATCTCAGTTGCATTTGGTGCTCCAATCGGTGGGGTTCTCTTTTCATTAGAAGCTATTTCGGCCTATCATGCCAATGACTCGAGGACAATGTGGCACGGATTTGTTTGCGCTATGATAGCAGCTGTTTCTCTTCAGTATATGAACCCATTTAGGACAGGAAAGCTGGTTTTATTTCAGGTCGTATACGACAGGGCATGGCACCAGTTTGAGCTGATTCCTTTTGCAATAATCGGTGTGCTGGGAGGATTGTATGGAGCGGCCTTGATAAAATTGAACCGATTATTTTCTGACTGGAAACGCACTGTGCCTCTGTTAGCAGAAATGCCTCCCGTCGTTGAAGTGTGCGCGGTATCGCTTGTGACGGGAATAATATCTTACCCAATTTTGTATATGCGTTTACAGCCATCAGTGGTTTTGTCTCTGTTGTTTCAGGAATGTACTTCTTCGATGCCAGGTGGTTTGTGTAATGTCGACAATTGGTTTTCTACTCTTGTTTTGTTGTGTTTATCTGCCGGTGTAGGACTGGTGCTGACATCGTATACACTGGGAATAGAGATTCCAGCAGGGGTTCTGATGCCCTCAATGGTAACTGGTGCACTTGGCGGTAGAGCAGTTGGCTTAATAATGCAGGCTCTACAGGAAAAGAACAGTGGCTCGTTTCTGTTTAGTAGTTGTCCTCCCAATGACAGCGGTGGTGTTTGTATCACCCCCGGAGTATATGCTGTAGTGGGAGCAGCGTCTGCATTAACAGGCGTCACTCGTCTTACAGTGTCATCTGTAGTTATTCTGTTTGAACTTACTGGGGCATTGACATATGTCCTGCCTATCATGACGGGGGTGATGGTATCGAAATGGGTCGCACAAGCAGTCGAAACGGCAGGAATATATGAAATGTGGATTGTAAGAAACTTGCAATATCCACTTCTTGATAACAGCCAAAACGTTCCTATCCCTGATGTTCAAATCGCGACCTTGATGACACCGGTAGATAGCCTCCATACGCTGGATGCGGCCGTAACACTGTCTAGACATGAATTGCAGGAGTTGGCACTGAACAGCAAGTTTTCAGGGTATCCAGTGATCCGCCAAGATACGATGCAGCTTCAAGGATACATCACTAAAGAGGACTTGAATGCTGCGCTGTCGACATTGCCTTTCGAAAACACTAGACGATACAGCTTTGCTCCCGTATCGGAACCAAGAGCAGATTCAGACTTGGTGGATATGGTCCCATTCATGGAACTGCATCCTCCACGGCTCTCAATTAGGGCTGATATTGTTCTGGCGGTAAAGATGTTCCAAGAACTAGGTATCAGGTACTTGCTGATAACTGATAAAGGGCAGCTGGTTGGTATACTTTCTACTGAAATCATTTATCAACACCTCAACTCGAAGCCTGAGGATGGGGATTTAAATATTGGTCCAGAACAAGGCTTTGATTCTGATGACCAAGAGCATCTTTTGAGCGGTTCAAATTTTGATGCTTAATGACTTAATGACAGCTTATAGATCGTATTGTAGTTTGATTACACATTTGCAAAAAAAAAAAAAAAAGAATAAATTGATACATTATCATTACAAATCTCCCACCAAAATTGCGTTGGCAATTTCCTGACCGTCATCTTGCTCAAATATCTTTCCTGCAAGCTCTGATCCCACTTTGTCTGCCAAACTAGTAGCAGTTGCGGTTTCGAAACTTTCTCCAATTGGTGGAGCCTGCTGTTTAAGAGTTCGCAAGGCATTGATAACAGACATTAAAAGCAGTTCTTTATCGTCATCCTTGGAAATACGTGGCAGCACACCCTGTATCCATGGCCTTACATTACCAAGAATAACCACTCGCACAATTTCGGGTCCCAGCGCCTTTATTCCCACAACACTTCCATACAGAGCACCTGCTGGCCTTGTAGTATCCATGAAACCCTTTAGTAAAGTTCTGGTGACTCGGGGCTTAAGAGTATGATAAGTATCTCCATATGAATCACAGATTGCCTTTAAAAGGGAAGCTGAGTAGTCTCGTACAGCATAACTGTCAGAGATCTGCGTTTTGGGCCCCACCTGTTTAGCCAATAGAGGGGTGAGCACAGAAGGCATCAAGTGATGAATGTATGGTTCAATAAATATAGTCGGGTTGTTTAGCAATGCTTCCACAACGTCCATCATCGAATTAAGGATTTCAAGACTGGTTTTCAGATTCTGGGAAACTTTTTCCTGCACAAAATGTACAAAATAGGGAACCAGCTGATGCAAACCTGGATCATTTCTCAAGCTTGAAAGCGCAGCAGTTCTCAATTCCGAACCTCCTGGAGACACAAGCGCTGCTGCGACTCTATCGAAATACAGCTGTAATTCCTTGGAAATGACATGTCTCACCAAAGGCTTGACCTCAACGTCACTCGATAATGATGCCAAAGAATGATTGGTTTGGGATCCTCGAATCTGAGCAGGCATAGCCTTTATCTCAGACATGTGAGGGTTCTGAGGAATGGCAGGCTGAACCCCTTCTATAGCCAGCCAATGTGCAGTAAACGATACATCTCGAGGGACTTTGGGAAGAGGCTGGTTGATAATACGCTCAAAGTCGACCTCCTCATCTTCATCAATATAATACAGCGTTTGGCCAGGTCCCACCATGGCCTCTTTATAATTGAGCGCACGGTTGGTTTCATAGCCATACATTGGCTCCACATTAAGAACTCGTAAAGCATATGAGATATCTGAGGTTGTCAATGTAGTTCTCTTGCTGTGTCGCATGAACTTAAGAGCCTGCTCGACAATTTCATGGATTCGATACTCAATGTCCATTGCCAGAGTCTTGGACACCTCGGCAGGGAGATTGTTGATTCCCAACACTTCTGCCACATCGTTCACGGTGTCGGATGGCGACCACAGCGTGTGCGAGTATTTTATGGTCGACGACATCACCAAATAGCTAGAGTATAACTGTAAAACAGCAGCTGTCAAGCCAGAAGTTACGCGCCAACCTAAGGCCGGGTTACCCACAGACGTTCGTTCTGGTAAAGGTTTGGTGATAATTAATGCCTCTTAAGGTGAGGCTTCCAAGTGATTTTTAGGTCTATAAAAAAATCGACTGAGAGTTACCAGGTGATCCTTAATGTCGCTGTCAAAGTTTAGTAGGGTGCCATGGAACTCGGTGCTGAGTCGGCGACTGGCATCAGCTGCTATAAGACCCCAAGTACAGACGGTTTCATTTTCGACGACTTCGCCATCCCTTGCAGCCAACCGGTGGCACAAGCGAAACAACAGCCTCAACCATGATGACCTGAGACCTGAGCAGCTTCCTTTCAAAGACGATATACTGGAACTGAAAGAACGGTTGACACTGTCTAACCAGCGTACTGCTGGAGGTTCAGCTGATTTGGTGGATATCCATCGTGCTATGAGCCTGTACACACAGCTGCGAGAGGCGAATGTTTTAACTCGTCCTGAGGTTGCACTGGTGATCCAAGGATTGCATGCGTCTGCCCGTGTATGTGTGAAATCAATGGCCCGGGTGATTTCAAACAAGAGAAAAGAGACAATGTTGCATACCTCTGAAGTGTTGGCAAACTACCTTGAGCTTGTAGGTAGCGACATTCTGTCCGGTAAAGTCAAGACTTCTCCATTCGGAATGATGCAGTTCTTTACGGCATTTGGTACTTTGAATCGGCCTGTGCGAGGCATAGAGCTTTATAAGCGATTCAAAGAGTCTGAGGATGAAGAGGTTCGAAAAGCAGCCAGTGGCACCAAGGTGCAGGGTGCTGTTTTAAATTTAATGATCACCAGCGGGCTTCCTATCACCGACATTGAGACTCTGTACATGGAGCTGAAGAACGACAAAGTAGGAGATCTGAATGTTGAGCACAATATGGTCAAGGCATACATTGTGAATAGTCGGATTTCTGAAGCATTAAAGCTGTATGCGAATATCCTCAAAGTGTACCCTAACGATTCATCTACTGAGTATTACTTTGGAAGAATCCATGACTTTTTCGTTGGAGACTGCTCAGACGTGGCTGTGGCTCTCAATTTCTATTTCCAGGGAGTTTCTGGGGAGACTCCATACCATGTAGAGAGCCACCCCTCTGCGGTTCAGCGACTGATTGCTCTTAGTTGGTCGGAGCAAAAGGATTTTGACACCATCTTCAAGATATGGAGCAGCTACATTGCTGCGGTGAGAAACTTCCGCGAATCCAACTTCAATGTGCTCAGCTACAGCATGTTCAAGTGCTTTTTTGATAACTACCCTGAGGCCACTCCCGAAGCATATGACCGACTTAAGACTATCATTTCCACATACAACCAGTCGATGGCATCGATGTCTACTATGTTTTTGAATACCCTGCTGTCAAATATCTCTGGCAAATGGCGTGAAGACCCTGAAGTTGTGCTGGGTGTTATAGAGAGCTACGATGTATATCAATTGACAAAGGGGTGTGACAGTATTCGAGTGATTTTGAATTCGCTGCGTGGTGTTGACGCAGATTTATCTGTCATTGACCACCATTGGAATCTGAGGCTGGCACTTCCTGAATCGCTAGAGAAATACGATTTTTGGGCATTGGCAAAGGCATGTAATAGAGAAGACCGTGTCGATTACTTTGTCAATGTATGGAGGGCCTTTATCCAGGAAAACATGCTGCATCCTGAAAAAGTCAATGAGGTTGAGACTTATTTCAAGGTGCCCTCAAACGGTTGCATATTGGTTGACCAGGCTCTTTGCTCCAACGAGAACCATGATCTGTAAATAGCTATGTATATAAAAGTCTCCTTTAATTTAATATCATATATTGGTTGTGCATGATGACCTGCAGGTAGAACATACAATCATAGGGGCCGCACTGGATGTTGGCTTCGTATCTATGGGAAGTTGTGTGAGCAAGCCCAAGGACTCAGGACCTGTTCCTGGGGTATCACCAGTACCAAGGACTCGCACAGCTGGCGGTGCTCCGAGTTCTGGAGGCCGTACGCTGGGAGCTTCACAGCCAAATGTCGACCCAAGAACTGCTGCCGCTGAAGCAGCAGAGGTACGTGAATTGACAGTTTAGGACTAACCATTTAAAGGCTCGACAAACTGAACGCGACAGAAAACAGGGCAAGCTGGGCCAAGAACTGGAACTTCAGAAGCACGCAAACAGGAAGAAACTTCTCGCGACTCCGGATCAACCCCCTGAACAATTGGTTTACGACTAGATGTTTATATGCGAATCATCTACAATTGCTATATAAATACATCCCTATATATTACAAAGAGTACCTTGAACCGGTTCCCCTATTTTCACTATCGGCAGTGATACCGCCCATGACGAGATCTATAAGGTCTTTGTATGTTTTGGCAACAGCCGACTCGCTGTGACCTTCAATGAGAAGGTATAGTTTTGGCTCGTCGAACTCGCCAGGGCTCTTGCCAGCCGGATAATAAATACCTTTAGTAGTAATTGGTGTTCCATTACTCTCGATTATTTTAGAAACATTGTTATTATTGACCACTGCCCAACGTGCTTGCTGGGGAAAGTCGTTAATCTCAAGTTTCGTATGGTAGAACCCAGCGTCTGCTGTAGAGGAGTCTGCCACAGTGCCAGATTGCGCTTTACCTTTAGTCATGCTGATAGTCGATCCGCTAGGACGGCCCGCCACAATCAATGGCACATTCGACATACCTGATGGTGCGTCTACAGACTTCTTGCCATCATTGTCATCATTATCTGAATCGCCAGCATTCTCATTCGATCCACTGTTATCATCCACTCCATATGCCTTGCGTTCTTGTTGCCGAGCAATACTTCGAACTTCGTCGAGTTTGTCAAGACCTTTCCCACCGAACCCAGATCCATATTTCTCTTTCCCGTCTTTAATCTTGGACAGAAATTGGTTGGCCAGTTCCTGAACCTTTTCTGGAACAGCGGTATTGCTCAGTTTAAGCGCCTTTGAAATATCTGCTGCTCTTCTATCTTCGTCTGGGGTGATGAAAGTCACTGCGGTACCAGTGTTTCCCGCTCTTCCAGTTCTTCCCACTCTGTGTACGTAATCCTCCAGATGGCTGGGAGCATCATAATTGAGAACCAATTTCAATTGCTTCACATCGAGACCACGTGCTGCAACTGAAGTTGCGATTAATAGACTGATGACACCGTTTTTGAAATCACTAATAGCAGACTCTCGGTCTATCTGATCCTTTCCTCCATGGATCGACATGCATGGATAACCCCTTGTCAACAAGTTCTTCATCAAATCGTCTGCTGCCTCCTGACGCTCCACAAATATTAAGGCTCTTGCATCCTCACCATTTTTATTGTAAAATTCGCCCAAGATCTCCAGGGTTCTAAGGAACTTTTCATTGTCTGTACGCACTTCAACAATCTGAGTAATCTCAGGTGCAACAACACTACGAGCTCCTACAATGATCTCAATGGGCTTATCCAATATTCTCTTGGCCAAATATTCCATCTGTCGAGGAAATGTTGCTGAGAACAAAACCGTCTGTCGGTCTGGGCGAATGTTTTTGACAATCTTGGTGACCTGGGGTTCAAATCCCATATCAAACATTCTATCTGCCTCATCCAAAACAAGATAAGTCACTCTAGCGAGATTAGTCACTCTTCCCGAATTTGCAGTCAATAGATCAATCATCCGTCCAGGAGTGCACACAATAATTTCCGCTCCTCTTTTGAGATCAGCAATCTGGTCTTTGATAGCAGATCCTCCGTAAGCACAGATAGCTCTTAAGCCCAACGCCTTAGTAAATGGCTTGCACTCTTTGAAAATTTGAACGGCAAGTTCTCTGGTAGGGGTCATAATAACGGCAATGGGGCCATCCATAGCTCGGAGCGGACGCTGATCTTTGATATGTCGAAACATGGGCAGCAGAAACGCCATTGTTTTACCACTTCCAGTCTTTGCCACTCCAATAACATCTCTACCAGACATTATAGCTGGGATTGCTTGTGCTTGGATTGAAGTTGGCTTCTCGTATCCCAACTGGTTAATTACCTGCATCGTCGACGCTGGGAGTGCAAACTGGGTCCACTTGCGAACGGGCTTTGGGCACCTCTGACCTGCAACCTTTATGCCATCCAACTCCAGACGAAGCATGTCCACTTCCTCTGCGGAAAGCTCAGCTAGCTCCTTCGGCTCAACATAGAAGCTCTTTCGAAAGTTCTCATATTTCATCTTGCTATGATCAACAGGAGGGATATCTTTCTTTTTCTTCTTTTCGAGCATTTCCAAATATTTTTCTGGATCAGCCAGTGGATCTTCCTCGTCGACGTCAGCCATAGGATCATCAACATAGTCATCGTCCATAACCCTTGATGGCAGTTCGCTCCCACCATTTGATTCAGTACTTCCAAGCTCAGCAGATATCTCGGACATAAAAGCGTCTAGTGGGTCGACATCTCCATCAGCACTATTTTGTTTCACAACTGGATCGGAATCATTACTGCCGTCGAACGCAAAAGGAAGCGGTGCCTTTGTTACTTTTCTCTCCTCGTCGTCAAACGATACTTTAGATTGTAAAGAACCTTTCCCGAATAGCCTCCTTTTATGACCGAGTCCTGACATTATAGGGCCGTCAGATGGAGCAGAAAATGGAGCCTTGGATGGCCGGAAAGCGATGCTCTTTGTTAAATTCTTTTCAACACCCGTACGACTCGCAGCAATACTTTCCATTTTACCATGCGTGTTTTCAGCTTCTGATTTAGCCTTTGCTTCAGCTTCCTTTTGAAGCTTCCACAGACGAAGCTTCTCTCGTCTTTCTCGTTTTCTGGCTTCTTGAGGGTCTTCAGCCTGACTGTTAACTTTATCTGGCACCTCACTGGGCCCTACCTTTGAGTTTGCAGCCTCCACTGATTTTTGGGGGTCAGCACCTGCCTTGGGAGGGGACTCTAACCTGATATCAGATTCACCTCCATTCTCACTCTTTTTGTCAGACATTTCACCTACTTTCTCCCCATGTGGGATCTCTTTTGGAACGCTACGACGGGACTGGGAGTATGGGCTACTGCTTCTACTCCTGTGTCTAGAAGGCCGCTGTCCACGTTCACTGCGATCCCTACCATGATCCCTACCATGATCTCTGTCACGATCACGATCATGATCACGATCATATCGGTCTCTACTTCTTCTATACCTGTCATCCCTATACCTATTGTCATACCTTCTATCGTCGTAGCCATCTCGGTAGCCTGACCGCCTGGGAGACGGGGGCCTAGCCATCACACACAAGCCTTATATACCAAAGAAAAAAAAAGCTCGGTTCAAAAAAGGATAGCTCCCCCTTGACAGATATTCTTGGATCCTGTAATATTGCTTGGAAGTTTCCGAACCTGTTTTTACAATTGCTAGACGGTAGATGATGAGGAGGAGTTGACATATATGATGAGCGATATTAGGGTTTGTATGAGAGGTCTTATTTGATATATGCTATTACTTCGGGTTAACTTATTCTAAAAGCATATCTAATTGATAAATAATACATCTATTATATACAGTAGTGTTTTCAGTTTTTGTAACCAGCGCCATCAGTCTGGATGAGCATTTCCACTGCCCGCATCACATCATTCCCAGAGATATCAGCCAAAGGATCAGAAAACTTCTTATCCAGTAGATTATTAAATAAATCTCTTAGAATCCTCACCAGTATTCCAACTCTCGGCCAGCATTTTAAGCCCAGCCAATCTCTAGCCACTACACCTGCTCCCAGAGGATCGACGACAATGGAGTCTGAGAAAAACAACATGCCATAAACGCTCAATGGGGTTACTCCATTTATAAACAGCTTTGTTGTTGACATTTTGGTTGAGTAACTCACATAATACGAATCATCAGGGAACTTGTTCTGTCCAAATAGAGACGATCCAGGATGGATGAATACTCTTTCGGTCGAGGTAAAGAATTTGATAGATTTGGCGTCGGCGTCACGCTCGATAGCTCCAGAACTAACTGCTGTATACGTCTTTTCAGGAAATGATATTCGAGCGATGTTTGGATTCATGGCCTCAGCAATTATAGCTCGCATCAGTTTCTCACTGGCATCATTTTTAAAATAATGGCTGGGCACGTTTTTCTCGTTACCAGTATTGATGAATCCAATCTCCAGCAATGAGGACAAATACTGCTTTCTAGCAGAAGTTATATCATCCAAGGTTTGCCACGACAAAAAGTTTTCTCTGCAAAAATTCCTTGCTGCAGCATTGGATTCAGCTCTTTTAGTAACCCACTCGTCATATGCTTTTGCTGAGGCGAGTAAATCTCCTTTGCCATCTCCACTGAAAGCCATCATTGCAGACTTTGCCTCGTCTCGCTTTTCTCGAGGGCTCGAAAATGGGCTCCTCAAAGATAGAATGGCCACTATGGTGAGGCCAGTTTTCAAGCAACCAAAAACAGCACTTAGAATCAATAGCTTTGCGGTACGAACATCTGCTGGGATTGTTGAAATGTGGCGACCCAAAGAAGTTAAATCATCTGTCGCTTTATTCAATGCCCCAGCACTTACCAAAGAGTCATGGGCAACCTGTAGAGCATTTGTATCAGGAGGGTCTAAAGCCTCAAGTAAAAACTTGTTAACGTTTCGAATGCCCATAGATTTAACACTCAAATAAAGCTGTTCAAGAGGCGCTCGGGCCATTTCTGGAGCTGGCCGTTTCGGCATTTCAGTAGACTGAATTTTCTCACTATAGAGCTTATAGCAAACACCACGACGAGCTCGTCCCGCTCGTCCTCGTCTTTGCATTGCTGCAGCCTGCGAGGCCCAACTATCCACAAGCTTCACAACATTGCTCTGAGGATTATATATAGTTTCCTTTACCCTTCCAGAATCTACAACAGCAACAACATCAGGGATAGTAATAGAAGTTTCAGCAATATTTGTCGAAACAACTATTTTGCGCTTCCCTCTAGGGGCAGACTGAAACACTCTACGCTGCTCAGCGGGAGTGAGAGACGAGTGAAGAGGAAGGACGTAAAATGCATTCACCTGATCATTATCCACTATGTTACCGATAGTACGATCGATCTCCGCAGCTCCAGACATAAATATCAGTATTGAGCCCTTTTCAGTTCCAAGATTGTCGTGTATATAATTAACCAATCTCGATACTAGTTTATACTCCACGTTATCCTTCAAAGACATAATGATTTTTCCCACATCATCATGAGTGACGCCCTCTTCCTCTAGATACCTGGGAACATATTTGGTGGTTCGAATGATGTCGTCCAAAAAGAAATCTTCAACAGGAAAGGTTCTGCCCTCGATATGCTCATATCCTACATTGCCTCCAAAATAATCAATAAACTGCTTGGGGTCAACTGTAGCACTCATCAGCACAATCTTAAGATCTTTCTTTTTGCTGCAGATTCTCTTGAGCAGAATGAGGAGATAGTCACTGTCCAAGGATCGCTCATGAACTTCATCTATAATAACATGACTGATATTATTCAGAGCAGACACAGGGTCTGACTGGATCATCCTAAGAAGCACACCAGACGTGACAAACCTAACTAACGTATCCTTTGATGTTTTCGATTCACCTCTAATCACGTATCCAACATCGCTTCCGATGGGTACATCCCTTTCGTCTGCTACTCTTTGGGCAACACCCATAGCAGATATTCGCCTCGGCTGGGTGCAGATGATATTACATTTGGACCCCAGATTGTTTGAGATCATATCATCGAGGATAAACTGAGCAACTTGTGTAGATTTACCGGATCCTGTTTCACCCGTGATAAGCACTATTTGATTGTCTTTAACAAGACTAATGATCTTGCCCTTTTTCGCCCATGCAGGAAGCTTCTGACGACCCTCAATCATCTCTTTTAGTCTCATTGACTCTTGGAGCTTATGCTCGTGCTCCTTCTTTATAACCTCAGATGATCTTGAACTTGCAAAATTCGAAGACTTTTTGCGAGATGAAACGTCACCAGTAGGTCTCTTAGAAGTCGTAGTGGTCTGAAGTGATTCTACGTCTCCTGATACTCCACCAGATATTTCAAGCAGTTTAGAAGGGTTGTTGCGAATGCGAATGAAATTTTCTTTGAGCCATTCGTAGATGGACATCACCATGAAGTCCCCTATGCAGTTTTCGCTAGCATATAAACCACACTGTCTAATCACATCAAGCACAACATAGCGAGGAATCTGACCCTTGACAGGATCAATCGATATTCCAGGCATGCTCTGAGGATAGTCAGGGTTTGACCATATTTGGAGCATCACTTCGAACCCTCCTAGCTTTACCACGATACGACAACTGGTCTTTTCAACCAGCGAAAACTCGTGCTCTTCAAACAGGACGTTCAAGCTGTCCATTTCATCCTCCCACTCATCGTTTACAGATCTGTTGTTGACAGCACTGTACTCTTTGCCAAACACCAACTGGTGAGTTAAATCAGTCATGGAATAGCTCTTGTTACCATCAAATCTAATAAGACTTTCTCTCACAACTTCTTCAGAGTATCCATACTTCTTTAAATCGCGAACAGCGTACTCAATTTTAAGGTCGTTGGATTGGATGTTGGCAGACATTCCTTTGGTGGTATTGGCAAACATCTGAGGGAGATCGTCTTCTGGGACATGCAAAAGGAGCCACTCAAGTGCAGTACTGAGTGATGAAGAATACAGCAGGGCTTCACGAGCCTGGAACTTTTCGAATCCGAGTTTGACTAGTGTCGACAAAATCGTCTCTTTGCCTGGATCAGATTCTCCAATGCCATTTTGTATGGATGAGATGCGGAAACCATGGTGCTTTCGAATGGTTCTTTCCACAATGGATCTGGAAACCTTTGACATGCTGAGAGTCTCCTTGAACGAAATCTTTCTCAATGGTTGATCTGGCTCAGAATCGGGAGTCTCAGACTTTTCTCTGTCCATGTCTTGCTTCAGCGTCGCTTTCACAGCCCGTATTATATTCTGCTCTTCACGCAGCTTCCCCAGCTCTTCTTTCTTAGCACGGCTCTCAACCAATTTGTCCTTGAAGTCACGTTCGGCCTTGAAGGGATCCGGATCATAAAGATGAGCATTATTGGGCATCTGCGATTTTTTCAGTTCGTCCAATTTGACCCACAGATCCTTATGATGGCCAGGGAGGAGCATCTTCATATTCTTTTGAGAATTGATGCGGTGTAGGGTGTATGTCGCACATAGATGTCTAGCTTCCAACGCTGTCTCCTGCGGGGCCACTAGATCAGCAGGAGGAGTCATTCTAATGTACTCTACTTGGTTTGTCTTTGGGTTCTTCTGACCCAAAACAGATGTCACAACAAATCCATTTTTCGTGTGTTTCTTACAGTTAGGCAGGGTTCTTTGGAGTCGACAAAACTTACGGCATCAAAAGTCACTTTTTCCCACTTCAGCTTTTGACAGTGCTCAAATAGTAGGGTAGCTGGCAATTTGCCAGTCCAAGAAGAAGATTGAGCAACAGTTGCCCGTCCCGCAGCAGCACGCGCTCTGGCAGCCGCCTTGTCATCCTGTACAACTGGCTCAGGGGCGCCCTTTGTCTTTTGTTTTCCAGTGCTTGCAGGCGCCTTCTTGTCCTTCATAGGGATCAAGAAATTCCACAGGTGTGGCTCAAGCCAACATCTAGTAGCCGTGCCAATGTAATCTGCAGGCTCAGGTCCTTTGAAAGGTTAATTCGCAGAAGACAAGGCTGAATGAGAAAAAAAAAAAACCGCATCGAAACCATGTAGACAGTGCGATGAGCTGGCACCCTTTGCATGCGATGGGCCTAAAACTTTTGGACAAAAGAGAAAAGTGCTTGCAAATCACCGCGGAGTACGGAGGCGTCCGCGGATTTGTATCTGGACGATTCAGAACAGCACACAGCTGTTATCGCCAGCGCGAGAATTCTTTACGCAAAAAGTGGCCCCTTAGTGGTCATGTATTTAGTGTATTGTTTTCATTATTGTATACTTGGCAGTTGCTGGTGTTGTACCACTGACTGCCCCTGAGTTAGATTGCTGTAGATATCCGGAAAAACTGCCGGAACGGCTGACATCCGGAACACAATGCATGCAACTCAAAACTCATCGGTCGGCGCCAAGCCGC
The DNA here is from genome assembly GCA_030579815.1 of Sugiyamaella smithiae. NCBI lineage: Eukaryota > Fungi > Ascomycota > Dipodascomycetes > Dipodascales > Trichomonascaceae > Sugiyamaella > Sugiyamaella smithiae. The sequence continues at coordinate 736,872 of JAKTRV010000006.1, forward strand.
TTAGTAGCAGCCCACTAGAACAGAGGGATGGGTTTTTGTTGTTCCCCCCCAGAAATACGACCGCGGGTTTAAACGTAAGCCTCTCAATGCAATGACAAAGACAATCCAGCCAATGCCAAGGCAAAGCCCCTGTAGGGCTCTTGGCAGCTGGGAATGGACTGAAAATAGATTTCGACGGGATTGGTCCCCGTTGTGGTGTTTACGTTATGGCGGATGCTGGCGACCTAGACCCTTTAAGGTCACTCGTGACTGAGAAGAACTATTAGGGCAAATCGGGGTCCCGACGTGATGAGCCCGACCGCCGGAACCAAACCACCACCGACCATTTACTGATCGGTGGGCCCTTTGTGTCGGTGTTGACTCACTAGTGCTCGAATAGCCATAATTGATTCCACAACAGGTATGGTTGTATGATAGCCACCAAGCCCAAACAGCATCCACGCACGGTTACTAACTCCGCGCAATTATTTGCATGCAAGCCTGGCCTGCCAAAGTGGCCAGTTGCAGGTAGGATGGGTTCGCCATGCCAATCGGCAACGGCGTCGGCGATACGGATTGAACATATCCGACCGGATACCTACTATCCGAGTCCAACCCAAACCATTGAGTAAATTAATATATTACCGGCGCACTGGTCGCTTATTTTATGCACACGAGTTTGTTTTCGACTGTTTGTAACCTTTCCAATTGAAGTTCTGACAGTGGTGTGCACTGCCTTTTGGTGTCGTTGTATCTCACTCCATCTTGTTACCCAAACAGGGAGAGGCGCATATTTAGGTGCGGGTGCGGTGTTTGCCTGGTGAAGTCATTGCGGTGTTAAGCGGTGTTTATGCATATCGGGGTTCTAGCCACACTGGTTCGTATAAAGACAAAACTGCTCGCAAGCTGGCAATAAGCTCGATCATTTACGAAATTTTGGCCAACTACCATACACAGGTTATTTGTTGTCACTAGTCGGTTCGTACAAAAAGTCTCGCTTACGGGTTATTTTCGTATCTGCAAACGACTAACAACCATTAGGTAAGTATTACTATGCCAAAAGGCGATGGTGGCCCAAATTAGTAATGGGCTTATATATATTAGCGGACTCGACAAAGCTAACGTAAGCCAGATAAAAGACGTTCGATTCCGAACTTAAGTACAAAGAATCGAGTTGACTCCTGATTATTGGGTTTGATATTTAATAGAGGTTGTATTGGTTTTTTACAACCAGTTTTGTATTGTTGTTGATTGTGGCGGACCCAGGTGACTAAGCGTATATTCAACATGTATGACAGTCATGATGATGGTCGCAAGAAGCGAGTGGTCAAAGCATGCGACAGCTGTCGTATGAAAAAGACAAAGTGTGATGGTCGAAAGCCATGTAGTCGCTGTGCACAGGACGACAAGCTATGTACATATTCCGAGAAGAAGAAGCAGCAGGAAAAGACATACTCCAGCAGTTATGTGGAATTACTGGAAACAAGAATCGAGCTTCTTCAAGATGGGCTGCAGAAGTTGGTATCCAAGCTGGCCAACAATGAGGATATTTCTGGTTATTTGCCTCCTGATGGGGATTTTTCTATAAATAAGGTCATTGATTTAATTTCACAAGAATCTGGGGGCTCTTTCCATCACCATCACAATCATTCATCCTCCGAAGATGAGGGAGGTTCTGGAGCATCTCCCACGAGCTCTTTTGGCACTCCAGTAAAGTCGACAAATATTTTGAAGCCAAGAAGACAGATTGACGAAGACGACATTGAAGATGAAGAAGATGACGAGGAGGAGTTTTATGACGAAGAGCATCCTGAGGTAAATGATACCGTTCGAGAAATCAAAGAAGAGCGTCCCGTTGACCAGTTTTCTCGACAGTCCACAGCCAATTCAGTTATCTCCATGGAGTCGACCTATAGTTCTGACTTCAACCAGGAGCTTATTTCGCCAGCAACCACTTTCAATGCTGACGCCATTAGCATTGCCAGCAACGACTTTGATATTGAAAATCTCAGTTTGGGTCCTTATAAGAGTGCAATGTCTATGGCAGCTGCTGTTACAGGGGGTTTTGACGGCTCGCTGTCTCCTGTGGCTTCGAGTCCGACCACCGAACTTCTTGAGACAAGTGAGATTCTCCCGTGGGGAACTGTTTCTCCTGCTCTATTGATCGATACTTCTGCTCATCCTCCTGCCGTTTCTAGCTCGCCAACTTCGTCTATTAATGTCCCGTACTCTTTTTCAAATTTTATGGGCGCCAAATCTGAGCAGCAGAACGACGGTACTGCCCAGCGAGTTGGTAGACTCCCTACACCAGTCCACCACAACACTAAAGTACATAAAGCAGGTGGAGGTAATGGCCATCAGCATCATCATGGAACCAATTCACCAAATCCTTTCTACACTAAGGATTCCAGTTCGAGAAGAAGAGAACGGTCGAGGTCAAAGGCTTCGTCTCCTCGATCAAGCATAGACGAGAAACGCAACATTGCCAATAATTTATCTAGTGGTCGACAATTGTCCCATTTGCATACTGCAACAAGCTTTGCAGCAGACGACGACTTGAACTACGTATCTTTTGCTCAGATGGACGATTTGCAGACAAACCTCGACGAGATGGCTGCCGGTGTCACTACTAGTGCTCCAATTGTCTATATGGGCAACGACGAGAGTTATATAGGTGGATTCACGAATGATGTCAGAGTCTAACAATTTGACGTTGATATTGTTTATTTGCATGATGTTGGTTATGATAATGATATAATGCTTCTCTACTTATTATTTTTTATGTTTATTATAGAGTCAATTTTAGAGCATTCTGGGAATTGCATGTTTGTCGGGGGGTTATCGGCGATGCGGATGTGGAGTTACATTTACATTCCGATAGTACGGACTGCCGCATGCTGGAATCCCGTCTCCGCATCGGATCGGATGACACCCATGCCGGCAGTTCGGGATTTGGGTCGGGATTCCCCCTTACGTTACAATTGTACCCTTACTGCTCGTATGATCCACAATGGGTCTTGCTGTCAGGAGATGTTGCTTTCAGCGCAATTGCACTCCGCGGACTGGGTCAATATTTGCTTACAAATTGTGTGCCTGCTTTAATATGCATTGTTACCATTATTACTAACAGCGATCATCTGAAGAACTGTCAAAGATGCATTAAGTCCGCGGGCTTTATTCCGCGGCTCTAGTACAGATCTCCGTACTGACCACCGAAACTCAACGGCTGTGAGTTGCCCGACTTCAACATTTCCTTTTTATTCTTCTTGAAATGCTTTTTGCCCTTTGAAGCCCCTGGTCCATTTTGATGGAATGGCTTTTTCGAGTGCGAAGCGACATTACCCATGGCAAAGAAGTCTCTGTCCAAATTGCTACTTGCTGAAGAAACTGCAAGAGAAAGATTGGTAGACGCATAAGATGGTCCGTTCACCGAGTCATGTTGCGAGAATTTCAAATTATCCAGCTCCTTGGCGAGGTCAACCTCATTGACATTCACTGTTGGGTCGGCGTCCTTAAGAGCGGCAATAATCTGGTTTCTTCGAGAATCTGGCAAATGCTCCAGCCGGTAAATCTCTTTATTAAACTCCTTTCCAGCGTCTGGGCCCCCAGGATATGTTGGAGGAGGGTTGCAGTACAAGAGCTTGGCATTGACGTAGTCTTTCAAAACATATCTGGCAGCCCGCGATTCATCAGGGTTTCCTTGGCCCGATTTCATAAATCCTCGTGCTCGAGCATATGCCATTAGTAGCTCTTCAGCAGTGGGTACTCCAGATCCTCCCTCATCAATTGGCTTTGTAAAGATCGATATACCATATATGGCTTCCAAGAAGTATTTGGGTACTCTCTGTGCAACCAACTGTACTGGCCCAGTAAACTCTCTTAGCTGATCGATTGGTAATACACCATTGCATACAAGATCAGCATTAGTCTGAGCAAAGTTAGGAAACACCAAACCTGGACAATCACACAAAACGACTGTGGGAGAAAGCATGATAGTCTGAAAGTGCTTGGTTTTACCAGGAGTTGAAGACACTGATACTTTCTTGGATCCAATCAGGGCATTAATTGAAGAAGACTTTCCTACGTTCGGGTATCCCACAAGCCCAATTTGAAGCCGACCTGGTTTATCCTCCGTTGCTGGCATGTACATGGGCTCTGGTGCCTCTGACAAAAATAAATCTTCAAGTTCGTTGACCGTCAAAATATGTGTAGGATCTCTCTCCATAACAGCATAATTCTTGATTTTTCCTGTATCTTTGCTCTCTTCTTTGCTTTGCTCATCAGCAGCAGAGTCAGAGACGTCGTCAGAGTCCGAGCCAGACTCCGCATCAGATTCTCCACTTTCGTCCTTAGAATCTTCGTCCTCTTGCTCTGGAGAGTTGGACTCGGTGGCTCTTTCAGCAAGTTCATTAGCCTCCTCAACCTCCCTGAGAGCAGTCGACGCTGAGAAGAATGCATAGTTAATTCCTTTTTCTGTAAAGTACTCAGCCCAAGCTTTTCGCTGATTAAACGTCAACAAATCTGCCTTGTTTATGAGCAATAAATTCTTCTTCCTTGGATCCAGCTCTTTAACATAGCTCTCCAAGTCAACTGATCTGAACAATAAAGGATTTCGTCCATCCACAATCTGGACAATAAGATCCGACCGGTCGATAACTCGCCAAAGCTGTCTCCATACTTCGACGTTTCTTTCAAACGGAGTCAACAATAGGTCTTCGTTCTCTTGCAACTCTGCGAGACCTCTCCTCCACTCCAAAAATGCATCTTTCTCGAGACGGTCCAGTTCTGTTGACGACATATCAGACGTCCATTTTGGTCTCCTAGGTACTGTAAGTCTGCCAGTATTAGCAGCATGGATCTCGTCCAGCTCCTTCTGCCGTTCAGCGGACAATAAAAAGCTGTTTTCTGCCCTACCAGGAAGCCGGCTTGTTGCTGAGTTTCCTTGTGCTATAATTCTGATATTTGCAGTCCTTTCCGTGGTGAAATCGGTATCTGCCAGTTCAGCTGTGGACAAGAACTCATCCAAAGGACGCTCTTGAGTGACAGATCTCAACTTCACCCAGCTGGCCTCCTTTTTCCCAGAGTCCATGTCTGTGGTGTATCGTTCTTCACCATCGTCATTTATATATCGGGTGGCATTTCGAGCCTTTGTCTTCTGATTAATCAGGGATCTTCCTAGTCCGGTCGAGTTTTTCTTATTGGCTCGCGCCTTTGACCCTGGTTTAGGTCCAAGGGGCGCCCCGCTGAATCCACCGTTCTTAGGCTACTGTTAGACGGTTCTTCAGTTGACTTTTGCTTACCATTTTCTTATGATATCTCTACAAAAGAGATAAATCTATTGTCAGAAAGTTGCTCCAGTCAGCTATACATATTTTAATTTTTTCGAGCCGCATATGCGAGTTTGATGATGCCTGCATGCGTTGTGCATCGACGACTGATGAATAGTCCTGACAAAAGGATGCCAGTTAATAAACTCTCGAGTCGATATCTTGAAAAAGGCCCTTTTGAATACCTGCCTTGATTAGATTTAGAGTACATAAATCGCTATGTAGGAATAACACATCGGTCATACTAGGTGTTGGGTTCTGTCAGTTACCCCGCTCACATGACTACGTGGTATGGCACTCTTGCTTCGCTTGTCAACATTGTCTGTTGGAACATTAACTAATTCAATATGGCAGAGAACGTCGAAAAACTTGGTATTAAAGAGCTATTTGCTCAATCCTCTTACGAGTCAAGATTTATTTCATCCTTGTCTCAGGGAAAATTGCATCTGGATCAATTCAACAAATGGCTTTTCCAGGACTACGTATTTGTGCGAGCGTCTATTGTGTATGGAATTGAAACAGCTCGTCGAATTCCCGATGACGAAGAATATAAAGAACTCAAGGTAGCAGTATCAGGTTCTTTCGATGTCTTGACACAAGAGCTTGCTTTGTTTCGAAAACGGGCTGCATCTAATGGTGTCATTCTACCTCATTTGCCGGAACTGCAGGATACCCCAGAGGCCGAATTGGAGGCTTCTGGCGGCATCAAGATATTAAACAGAATCCAACAAACCAATAATGTGGCTTTCAGTGAAATATCTCAATTCAATTTGTCCTATATGCGCTACTTGTTGGGCTTGGCTGCTGACCAAAAGACTCCTTGGAAGTTTTTGGTAACGTCTCTTTGGATGCTGGAGCACTGCTATAGAGAGGCATTCCATTCGGTAGCTATGTCAAAACAATTTCTCGACACATCAGAAGAATCTCTCCAGCAGTTTGTCAAGTGGTGGGGACTCAACAGCGACTTTGATGCTTTTGTTGATTTGCTTGGGAAAAGTGTTTCCAAGTTCTTGGACACAGACAGAGACATGGTCCTACAAGCATCCAAAACTATCTGTAAGCATGAGATAGACTTTTTTGATGGCTCATTTATGTAATCTATCAATATTTTTAAAAATATACAATCTGTTACGCGCTGTTAAGTGACAAAAAATAAAAAATAAAAAATAAAAAAAAAACTACAGCACCTTCCGTTCTCGTATGGTCTCCCACTACAATACTGAGTAAGGCTCTCACAGGCTTGAATATGACTGATCGGACGGGAAGTCTTATTTTCCTGTAGATATGGCCGTAGCTGGAAATTATATTCCTTAAAGCGCCTTAAATGAGTTCACTCACGTGACATTTTACGTGCCGAGCGTTCATTTTGTCGGATCGTATAGAATTGAAGATTTGTCAAGCTTACTTGAGATACAAAACTATGCTGGTCTTTTCACGTGCCTGTATTAGTGTGATATTTTGAAACTGTCGATTAGAGGCCCCTGGTTGCGGGACCCACTCCTTTGGTATTGGATTTGTACAAATCAAGAACTTAAAACGAACATCTATCTAGCCAATTAGCTTGTTTCCGTATTGATCAGCTCAAGTTAAGTATTAGCTTAATTCACAGTGGATGAAACCAGTTATCGTGAAACCAGTTTTGGTCCACGTGTGTATTGTGGCCATAGATCTCAAGTGTACAGAAACGTGATTCTGCAGATCTTACGGTAGATCATTTGAGATCAGCCTCTTCACAGTTACAGTTTGAACCACCACTGACTCAAGCGATTTAGATGCCAGCGTCGAATTGAGGGTCAATTGTACTATATGGGTCTTCTGCTGAGCTATGAAAGCGGTAAAGACTGCCGGCGGGGCAATTGCCTACCTACGGGACCAGGCTGGGAAGCACAAGAATGGCACTATTTAAGCTTTTTGGTGGCATGAACTCTATTGACAAGTGAACCGTATTTGAAATATTATGAATTTGATCGACGGTTCGTTATCTGCTACTAGTAGGATGAACGGAGGTCTTTCATGATCGCCAGAGCGAAATTAGAGCTCCGCTATAAAAAGTGGGACCGACCCTCTGTTTTGATCCTCAGCAAAATGAAATTCATCGGTACTTTGGGTCTGCTTGTGACCATATGTTCTGCACTGCCGACTCCTCAAACTCAAGATTCGGGTGCCTCTAAGTTTCGAGTTGCCTTTGATGGGCCGGGTGGAATGACGGTGTCCTGGAGTAGTGCAAATCAAACTCACTCCCCAACTGTTTGGTATGGAGAGTCTCCTAAAATCCTGAGCGGACATGCAAGTGGGACCTCGTCAACCTTTGAAACGGCCGATACATGGGATAACCATGTGACAATTTCCAACTTGAAGCCATTCACGAAGTACTTTTACCGTGTCAGTGGTCAAACTGGAGATGTATCTGACCAGTACTTTATAACTTCGCGAGACACCAGCGATCATGCTTCCTTCTCCATTGCCATGATTGCTGATCTTGGTATTGAAGTTGGTAACACACCAGAGACGAAGCACGTTTCCGAGACATTTGGATCTTTACGAAACTTTTCAAGCTCATATGAGTTTATCTGGCATGCTGGAGACATGGGATATGCCGATGACTGGAAAGACGAGGAAAACTCAAAAGTGTACCCCAATATCTCTGGTGTTCAAGCTTACACGGATATCATGGATTCCTATTACGAAGAGTTTTCTAATATCACCAAGAACAAAGCATACATGGTTGGACCCGGTAACCACGAAGCTCAGTGTGACGAATCTAATTACAGCAGCTGCCCTCCTGGTCAAAGGAATTTCACTTCTTACTTGAGCCACTTCAGTATGCCTACCAGTGATCAGACTGATGGATTCTATAAGAATATGTGGTATTCATGGGACTACGGTATGGCCCATTTGGTCACTATAGATACTGAGACTGATTTCCCTAATGCCCCCGACCAGGCTACCTCTGGAAACGGGCTGCGAGCGGGTCCATTCGGAGCTACAAACCAGCAGCTGGAGTGGCTTGAAAAGGACTTGGCTTCAGTTGATAGATCCAAAACCCCATGGGTTATTGTCGGTGGACATAGACCCTGGTACAGCGGCAATGCTAACTGTACGGCATGTGGAAATGCCTTTGAGAGCATTCTTGTCAAGTACAATGTGGATGTATTCTGGGCTGGACATGTTCACTATTATGAGAGAGACACTCCAATCGCTCACAATGTTATTGATCCCAATGGTTTGAACAATCCCAAGGCACCGTTGTACATCACCACCGGATCTTCAGGAAACTACGAGGGCCACAGTACTGAAATTTCACCTGCTCCACGTTTTATCGAGTATGTCAACAGCAAGTATTTTGGGTGGTCGAAGCTGACGTTCCACAATTCCACCCACTTGACCCAGCAGTACATTGCCTCGTTGACTGGTGAAGTTCTTGACAGCGCCACTCTGTACAAGGATCACGGCTGTGATTGGTAGTGGTTTTTACTTGACGAGCTAAAGCTTGACTTTCGAACTTCCAATGCGACTAGATATTAGATATTAATTAGACAATAGATATAAATTCAGACACTGAAAATTTAGATATACGCCTGAGCTTTGAGTGCGAGATGTGACTTGAACTGCAAGATACCATGATAACTTGGGGACCACCTCGGCCTGCCGTGGATATTGTGCAAAGAAGCGAAACAATGGTGATGCTTCCCCACATTTCTCGACAACGCTTCGAACCCCCGCACTAGATATGCGAATCGCACCCGTCTAGAGCCGTAAACCAGATCCTTTCGGAGAATTTCGGTGGCTATGTCTGCTGAAAATCACGAATATTCATCTGGAGTCGCCTTAAACGGGTATGGACGGGGTGCAGCCAGACATGCGGGCACCGTGTGGGGAATGCATAGCGGGGTATGCATGATATGCAGAGCTCTAACATGGGGGTGCTAACTAAACAGAGAAGAACTTTATTCAACGATTAGTAAGTATAGATGAAACTAGGATTAAGGTCGCCTCCGAGGGCTTGCTCTTGAGGAGTGAGCTTATTCCAAGCACTATCTCGGAGGCCTTTTCTTTTCTGTGAATTTTCATATCGGATGCCAATATAGTATACCGCGCAATTAAACAGACTAAAGCCCACAAATGCTAAGCCAATAGCAACACCTTTGGTATAAAATGGAGCATCAGTACTAAGGAACGAATAGGTAGCAATAATACCACCAATATTGCCGAATCCTACTTGCCAACCTGTGCCCACAGCTCTCCTATAATGACCTCCAAAATTCATGCTAGTCCAGCATACAATAAGTGGCATAGCAGAGTAGGTTCCTGAAGCTACCAAAAAACATGCAGCGTAACGGGCATGGATATTTCCATGAACGGTCAGCAAAATGATAAATCCAGTGATAGAAATCAAGCAAGTGATAACAATAAAAATGAACCGACGTCTCAAGTAGTCCGAAAACGTAGCCGTAATCATGGCCATTCCAAACGCCACCACCCAAGGAGGAATGGAATGTAGCTGGGTCTGAACTGGAGAATACTTCATAGCAGCAATAATAGCGTTAGCAAAGTAGGCGTATCCATAAGCAGGGATAATCAATCCAAAGTACATGAATCCTGCTACAAACACTTTCCAGTCTTTGAAGGCATTAATGACATCTTTGAACGAAGTCTTTGCATCGTGAGAAGAGACGCCTGCATCCAACTCCAGTTTAGCCTTCAAAAATGCTCGCTCATTCTCAGACAAGTACTTTGCATCTTCAGGGAAGTCAGATATACCGAAGAATAAGAGCAAAGACACAAAAGCAGTGATTGCACCTTCAATGATATATAGCCATCTCCATCCGGCGAGTCCGTGCTTTCCATTGATGTGGTTCACCCCTGTGGCAATCAAACCTCCGAAAGCACCTGCCAAACATGTAGACGAAAAGAAAAATGAGTATCTTTTCTGGGCTTCTTCTCTTCTGTACCACATGGACAACAGGTAAAAACAGCCAGGAAACATGCCCGACTCAAACAAACCTAACAAGAATCTGGTGGTAATAAGAGCTCCATAACTATGAACAAATCCCTGGCCAATGCTGATGACCCCAAAAGCCACCATGCACATGGATAGCCATACATGGGGAGAAAACTTCTTCATTAACATATTAGAAGGAACCTCAAAAATCACATATGGGACGAAGAAAATCGTCAAGCATGTATTAAACTGAGTGCCAACCAGGCCAATATCAGCACTCATGCCATATACATTGGCGTTTGAAATGTTGACTCGATCCAAGAAAGCCAAGAGATATAACGCACAGATAGCAGGAACCAAATGCCAGTCAATTTTTGCCATCAATTTCTTATGGTTGACACCATACTCATTTGCAAGCTGCTCGATTCTCTCAAGTTGGCTATCCAGGTCAGTGTACCGTACCTCCTCAATGGAGGGGCTTTCCCTCGGTGAAACTCTTGCCTTCTCGTCCATGGTGAAATATGTGTTTCAGGTCCTTCCAGATCACCGATCTGAAATTTAGGGGGGTAGCTACCATGATCTTTATAGTGTGGGCACCCCCAGCCAAGACGCTTTTTTGAAGGGACGACGATTTTTCCTAGTTTAGCCGACGTGCATGAAATTAATCGCCCTAGAAGTGAAATCCCTGGTCCATGCCACAGTCTAAAAGCAACCGCTTGCAGACTTCCTTGCACTGTATGCAACAGACCAGAAACGCTATTCCAATATGGGTCCGTGTCGACTGGCCTGCTGACTGGTTGAACACCCGCAAGATATGAATCCCTCCTTCGGATTGGTCATCGGTGTTCGCATAATGCCGATAATCCAAAACAGCCTCCCAGTTGGGTAAGGACATTGGTATCCTCTGTCAGATCGTGTCCCACCCCCGCAAATCCATGCATGCGCACCTACCAAAGTAGGCTAACCTGAACCTTAGGCATCCAACAAGCGATCCGGCAGACCGGAGCTATGTCGGATGTGGGGCAAGGCGGTAAGCCCGAAACCACAATTATTTTCAAGAAACGCCGTCGCTTCCATCCCACAGCTTGGTCCATACACTAAATCGTAGTGTCTGCATCGAAGATCGCAGGAAGATTCCCTGGAGGATCTTGTAGATCAATTAGACGTATTTTCCCGTGGAGTTTCCGTACTAGTTGTTGTATCATCCGAACTGACATATGGTGTGCAGAGGTGTCGCATATTCCGACTTTAACAGCTATCGTCTTGCATAAGTAAAACAGTCATCACCATCGGGCCGGTCTCCTAATTAAGTAATCGACCCTGGCACTTATATAGCGAGTAGTCTTGCCCACCAAAGAGTCATATATTTTGGGTGTGTATCCGCTCAACGGGTAGATGTTTGATCAGCCACATAACTCGTTAGTAGTCACACGATTATGCGTGACCAGTAGTATCATATATGGTCTTGGCAGTGCCAAATCTCAGCTAGTCATCTAGATCGCCATAGTAAGCTAATGCAGGTGTCTCCGAGATTGACAGCAAGGCTGTAGCTGTGTGCCGATATCGCTTCGCTTCAAAAGTAGTACACTTTTTTTAATTATTGTCGTGTGGATTATGGTAAACCAGCAAGAGGAATAAAAGTTTAATGATTACTAAAACATGTTTCGTATAGTTTGGCAACTGCTTATGATGTCAGCATTTGGGTATCACTGTTAATGTGATGTTCTGTCCAAGTGGTCTGCAGACAATTGGCGGGACCGTTTACAAGCCTTCAAGTTAGATAAATCCTGACATCGTCCTTGTTTAGTTCTTCTGTTTCTGGTGTTGAAGATGTAATCTTATCTCTTGGACCTAAGCCCATTGATATACACTGTCGGTAAGCGGGTTTCAGCTCGGCCACAGCTGGGGCCGCCAATACCCGTCGATCGCTTAGTAACCATGTCACTTGAACAAAATACTACAATTTATGGCTGGATGTAACATAATTGTCTTTCTACAAGCTCCTTCCGTTATTATTATTTTTTTTACTCATTTCGACACGAGTTCAATTGTTTCCACTTCGACTATACTTCTCAATGGGCAACCTATTTCAGCGTCACAAGCTTTACCACCATAAAGAATATGTAGCATACTCAAAAATCACAATCATAATTCTATAACATCAAATCGAAGACATCTATCAGTAATATCTCCAGCCAAGGAGACAGAACAGTCTAATATTATTCGTTTCGTGGATTCTGTTAAGCTTTATAGAAATATCTAAGGTTTAACCGTCGGTGTGGCGCGAGGCTGAGGTTTGAACGATGACATCGACTCCAGTTGAGCTTGGTCAGTTGTTTCAGCAGCTCGACGTCCAAACAAACGAAATTCAGAATCTTTCAGAGACAATAAAATCATCTACCACATACAACCATGAAGCATTTCTCCTTTCTCTCAAGTTACACAAGCTAATGTTCAATATGGACTATGCCAGAAGTGCGCTGCTGGACTTTGAGACTGCAGATGGATCAGATCGCAAGCCAGGAACTCCTCAGCCTGCTGTCAAGACTTCTCTTGGAGCATTCAGACTGCGTCTACAGAACCTCAATGATACCGTACAGCAAATACATCACGATGTCAGGCGCATTAACGACAACGAACTGCATGCATACCAGGCCGAACTCGAAAAAGCGAAAAGGGTCAATGAAACACCCGATGATTCGCCATCATTAGTGCACAGAAACCGTGACGGGTCGGGTGGTCACAAGGAGCCCCAGAGCTTGACAACGGCTGATAAGCTGACAATTCAAAGAGAAGCCCAAGAATCCTTGTCCACCGACATTTTAGGCATGGTTTCGACGTTGAAGAGCAACGCAATTGCGTTTTCCGAAAAGATCAACCAGGATACTGAGGTCTTGAAAGGAACTAGTGATGCTCTTAATAAGTCAGCGGGTGGTATGGACAAGATGGGCAACAGGATGACCAAATACAGACGCACCACCGCCATAGGATGGATGTTTTACGTGTGGGCAATCTTATTTATGGTGATAGCTGTCATGGGAGCCATGATAATAGTCAGAATATTCCCCAAGTGGTGATGTGACAGCAAACAAGTGATTGAACTAAAATCCATTAACCTGTGTTATAATTATAAATAAATATATCCAGCCTATATGAATGCATGGAATGATTGTATCATGCAGGCATTAAAGAAGACCAATTAAGAGATTCATCCCAAACAAGTCCATCAAGTAACTGGTTAGTCAGTGCTTCTTCCTTCACACTGGCGGCACCCTGAGAGCCAAAGTCAAAACTGTCATCCTTGATGTACGACATGTAATTGTTGTTGGGTTCCTGCTTCACTGGACCTGTTTGAGTAACTGGGTCCTTAGGAGTATCATCGAATAGCGCGACAATGTCATCAAATGAAAACTCCTCAAACCCACCTTTCCTAGTTGACGACGACATATGTTCCATATATGTGGGATCTCCGGAAGGACTATTTGGTATATTAATAGATGCATGTGATTCCGTACCAGCCAAGGCGCCATTGTCTAGACTGAGACTTCTACTATCATCTCGAAGTCTAGGAAGAATTTCAACTATTCTTGAAGTTGACGCCCTCTTTGGAGACTTTGTGTGGGCACTGGAGGTTTTAGAAGCTCGTCTGTCACTCTCTCCAGAAGGCCGTCGAACTGCAACACTTAAAATGCCATCGCAGATAACTTCAAGCCACTGGTAACATTCAGTGGAGATGGACCCTGGCAGTCCCTGCTGTATATCATCATGCAAATGTCCAAGCAACTGACCAAGGAACTTCTTTACTTGCTGCAACAAAGCACCAGTCTTTGAGTAATCCACAGCTCCATACAGTACAATCGCCCCTAGTAAAAATACGGTTCGAGAGGTGCCGACCGGAAGAGTGCAGTTTATGCTTCTCGCTTTCAAATAGTTGTAAACCTGAATATATGTCTTAGCTGACTGGGTGACAGCAACCATCGAACCACTGCCACGAGCAATATTGGATTCATCTACGGGCGCAGTTACAGCCGGCAAATGGATCATGACTCGAGCATAATGATACATCATCAAAAGCAAAGGCGACTTCTGATGTAAAGGATTCAGCGTAGGACATGGAATGCCATTAGCGAATTCAAATTTCAAATTTGGTGGAAGTTCCTTTCTCCACGATTCCAGTTGGTCTTCCAAGGCAAAAATGCTCTTTGAAGAATGGGTGTGCTCGGTTCCCGAATACACAGTGTCCAAGATGCTAGCTAATATACGACTGAACGATATCATTGCAAGCTGGCAAGACATTTGACTGCTATCAGGCGACGACATACTTTGAGGAGAGCTGGTATCCACTGCATCATCATTGCCAATACTGGATGACAACCCACAGTCGATACTGGAATCGTTAAACATTCGTGGAGATCCCAAAACAGCACTAGAAAATACATCCAACATATAAGTCGTCCAAAACACTTTTCTAGTCAGCTCTTTCCAGTAAGGCGCCAAGGGCTTTCCAGATGCCGTGAGCATTAAAGTCCTGCTTCGGTGCAGACCAAGGCGAAGAGCCAACCCAACACATGTCGTCCTTAGTTCCCACACATCGTTTAGATCACCAATGTGTAATGCATATAAGAGCGCAAGAACATTCAGCTGGAGACCCTGTAGACTTGGCTTGGAATTAGAATCGCGCAGGGCAGATCGCCATATGCTGTCCAGCTGACCCAGTTCTGATTTCCTCAAACACTTCTCGCCATCTTTATTAGCCATCGAGGCTAGAGTCAATACAATAGCTAGAATGCCTGCAAAATGTGGAGTAGTTGACGTCGAGGACGACTGATCATTGAAAAACTGTTGATACTGCATCAGAAACTGATTCTGGTCAAGAATCAAAAACACAGACTGCCACTCCTGGAAATATATTGTCAGCAGCTTGTCACACGATAACCTCGAAGGAAAGTCACCTAAACCAAAACCGCTCACACTTGACCGTGCTGGACTGGGAGGGGAAGGCAGATGGCTCACTGAGCTGCTCAAACTTGTGTCAGAAACGACATTGGTGTGCGCCATCTTCTCTGCGACTTTAAGAACAGCATCCAAAACACTCGGTGCTTTCTTGCTTATCTTTTCAATAAATGCTTCAATAAAGATACCGCCTGCAGAAGTTCCCCGGTATGTATTGTCAATGGCCAACTTGTTCATTTGCCTGACCACCAAAGTGCTTGAGTCATCATCTTCTGCATCAGAAACTGTTGACGACGGCGACTTTGCTGCTTGTGACAATGTGCTTGAAGAGGGTGCAGAATATGACCCTCGAGGCGCAGCGCCCAGTGTTGCTTCTACGCGAGAGAGCATTTCCATCTGCTCATCTTTGATATCCAACAAATTGGTGAGCCGAACATTCTCCGACTCAAGTTCCCGGATTCGATCCTCCAAAGATTCAGTGTATCCCCTTGGAAACGCTCTTCTGGTGAGCTTGTGGGTTATTTTGCATTCAAATCCAACTGCCTGACATTGCGAGCAGTTGGGTCGAAGCCCATCACACCGAACTTTTTTCGACCTACACCGGTCGCAAGCTTGAGATATCCGGTCTGTCTGGGAGCCCGGAGGCTTGATCATTTTCCACGCCTGCGCTCCGTCCGGCATGGCCTATCAATATAAATAATGCCAGTGACTACAAAGAAAATAAAATACAATCCACAAGTACGTTGGCCCTGTTAGGTGCCAGTCACAATAACGAGGACAGTGAAGTGGTGGTTAATGGGTATGTAGGCCCAAATATGTGATACAAGGGCGGGTAAAAAGGGGGCCTGAATGGTTTCGTGGGGGGGTTCGTTGAATGGTGCGTGATATGACGAGGTGGATCCAATAGAAAATGTTGGGCCGGAAACACCAAAAAAAATAGTAGCAAGATCTGTCACGTATAACAACAACCGTGCGGTGGGGATGAGATAATGTTATATAAAACTTGTCATGCGACTAATAAGGCGGGCCACCTAACTATATTTCGCGGTGTATAAGGATTGTGGGGGCAAGGAACAGGTGGTTTTCGCGGGGTAAGGGCAGCAAACCCAACCAAAGCGTACTTGACAAGCGGTGACACTAGCGATTTCTGCATAACATCCATGCCTCAATGCCGATTAAGTGGCTGTTTTCTACAACAAAAAACACCTCAATTCACTCCTGTTCCATGGTTGTTTATGACGCTCATGGCCTATGCTACGACTCAAAGAACGGAACCGCACAGGGCAAGGGTGGGGCTTGCCAGCGTCCAAACAGGAATAGTGCGGGGGCAGCCATTTCCCCGGACGAGATGCCATCCAATCAGTCGCAGTCGATTGCTGTATCCGACATTTCCGATCCGGCCGACTGCAATAACTGACCGATAAAGGCATAACAGTTGTCCATCATGAGATGGATAGATGACGTGTTAATGGCAACTGTAGGTATGGAACAATGTGGTGTGTAGCTAGATAAATTGGGACGCGATGGCACAAACTCATGGCTCCAAATCTGCCCTGGTCCTTCATGTAGTTACTACTACTTAGTTACGACCCTGTCATAATTATTGTAATGACCTTGTAGATATATGCAAAAGGGGCACACCCTACTGGGGCCAAAACCGGCCCTGCTCTGGGCCTGTGCTGTGGCAGAGACTAGTGAGAAGATGCATGGTACGGTAATTAGCAGCCTATACCAACCTGAGGGGCATTAGTTTGCCCACATTTGTCATTTTAAGGGCCATTGTATAAGGTTTTAGCCAATCTATAACTGTTTGTAAAGATTCATTGTAAGTTAGATTACACTAGCCGTGCTGTGACGGTTGGGTTTATGCGAGTTAGAGGTGCAGCGCTGCCAGTACTATTTAGGTTAGTATGTCACGAAACGTGCGGCCGGTATGCACTCAAGCCCACAGAAAAGATGGCAGCAGTACACCATGGCAACGAGTTTAAAAGGGCAGCCACGAAGCCAGCGGATAGCTAGCAATCTTCTTTTTCTTATTTTCTATCTTCTTTTATTAAATGCAAGCATATAACGAACTCCAGGAAGCTCATAGAGTTATCCGTGCCAAACGGCGAGACCTTGAGCAAGAACTGATGCAATTACAGAAACTGGGCAAGTACATAGTGTAAATACCTTTACTTTAAGCTAATAGCTTAGATCGCACCAAACGTACAGTCGAAATTCGTCGAAGGATGGGGACTCTTGAGCAGCAGATCCGCAGCTGTGTCAGGCAGCTTTCTGAAATCGAAAAAAAGCTCTATACTGATCACCATTTCTATAAAGTCAGCCGACAGCAGCCCGACCTTCCAGACTCCCAGAGCGACAGCTCTGGCTCTGAATCTGACTCGGGTATGGATTTCTAACCTATCCGTTCCCTATGCACGGTGACTACTATTCGCCCCCTATTTGTTCCGTCCTATTTATTCATCATGTGCCATATAACCCTACATAGTGCTCTGGTCTCCAATTAATCTACCACAATCTGATCGTCTTTCCATTTAATTATACGTCATAGCAGCCATAGCTGGCGGCCATTTCGGTACCGCGCCTGACAGCAGATCCGTATCATCATCGCTAAATAACGTCACATCGAAGCCTTAGTACCCCCTGACTTGCCCCCGTACATGTATCATCAAACGTCAAGCGCACTTCCACATTAGTGATCTGAGTGAGCCCCATGTGTGTTACCAGAGCCAAGGCGCTCACTCATGCACGGCAAAAGAATGCATATGCCAGACGCACGGTGTCCCCGTCGAGTTTATGTAGCACTGTAAAGGCACTGCCGACCAAAAACGGATGCTCCTATGAAGAGCCCTTTTTCGCCCAATGTTTCACTTATGACGCACAACACGCCAAACCGACTAAACCATCCAACGCAAGTCCCAAGGGATAGAGGATCTTCAACAACGTGATGAAACGCGTCCAGCCAAGCTTATTTCCCCTTGATGTTCCTATGACAAGGCTGCTCATTCTTAGAACGTTATATTTGCAGTAGGGATTGCCAACTTTCTGCCGCCGTTGGCCATGGGACGCCTTTTTGCTGCAGCCTTCCTTTTCAGGGGGGCCTATCTCCAGAATGGGCCCGACAGACCCTTAATAAGAATCGTGCATAAGCGAATGCGTCAAAAGTCAAAGTTCCCTCCAAGCAAGCAAGAGGACTGTTTTTATCCCCAAAAAGTAAAGACGGCACCGAGGCCACAAATGTAACTTTTGCAAACCCTGTCAGCATTGACGATGCCAAGTCGTTTGCTGCGAACGCGCGCGTTAATAGATCACCGCTGTTTCGGAGGAACCCCTATCTTCCTAATCAAGTAAAGAGTAACAACAGTAAATATAATATTAACCCTGTATCTAAGGGGGAACGATGACAGGGGTAACGGTCTGTGCTTACCAAACTTCGGTCAAAACTGGAGGTGCCAACTGGACTGTGCAATTGATTGGGTATTGTGACACTCGCATGTTGTTTACAAGCGGCACCCGTCATGTCCGATAGCCTATGGGATTGGACTGCATGTTGCCATAGATCGACACGAAAGAAAGTGTAAACTACAGGCGATCGCCCGCATATATTACCCAATACACTACATGGTTCTTTGGATTTACTTAACACGATGCAACGTACGAGGTAACTCATTTCCCAAATAAGCAATGAGGAGACTTAGTTTGTTCCAGGTGCATATCTACCCCTCCAGGCTCCATTCCACACTGGACAGGAGACGACTATCCCTTATGGTTCTTTTTCTGCACCCTTCCACATGTCGTGTCTATATAATGACAGGCAATCCCTCTTACAGATGACGTCTCGACATAGGGGTCAATTCGTATACTCCATACTTGAACGCGAAACACAGGCTCTGATAGCCACAGTCATTCCTTGAAACATTTCGAGCCATTCATTCTTTTAGGCCTGATTTCAATAACACTCTTTTGATTTTTTTTTAAAAAATTCCAATACCTTTTGATTCCCCCATATATTTTTGATAAAAGTTAAAAAATGTTTATCAAGTCATTGGCTGCCGCCGTTATTTTGTCTGGCTCTATTGCCAGCGCTGCTTTTGATATCAATTGCAAAAACAACCTCGTCATGTACTGGGGACAATCTTCAGCTGGCTCTGAAGAATCTCTTGGAGACTACTGTGCTAAGACTGCAGGTGACGTTTATGTCGTTTCATTCTTGAACGAGTTTGGTACTGGTTCTACCGACGGAACTCCTGGTCTTAACATCGGTGGTTGCACCACCACTTTCCCAGGCTCCAGTCTGCTGCATTGCCCAAGCCTTGCTTCTGACATCAAGTCATGTCAGAGCGCCGGTAAGAAGGTTCTCCTTTCTCTTGGTGGAGCTGTTGGTTCTTACGGCTTCTCCAGCGACAGTCAAGCTGAGGACTTTGCTGGTACTCTCTGGAACATGTTTGGTGGAGGTTCTTCTGACACTCGACCTTTTGATGATGCTGTTATTGACGGTTTTGACCTTGACATCGAGAACAACGACTCTACTGGTTACGTTGCCCTCGTTAACAAGCTCAGAGACTACTTCAACGGCGCCAGCAAGGAGTACTATATCTCTGCTGCTCCCCAGTGCCCCTTCCCCGACGCAAATGTTGGTGATGTCTTGTCTAATGCTGACATTGATTTTGCATTTGTTCAGTTTTACAACAACCCTTGCAAGATTGGATCTCAGTTCAACTATGACACCTGGGAGAACTTTGCCGAGAACCAGTCTCCTAACAAGAACATCAAGATTTTCCTTGGTCTTCCTGGTTCCCCCACTGCTGCTGGATCTGGCTACACTGACCCCTCTGATGTTGCAAGTGCTGTCAGCAGCATTGCTTCTTCCTCTCACTTTGGTGGTATCATGCTCTGGGATGCTTCTCAGGGATTCAGCAACACTGTTGATGGATCTACTTTTGCTGACCAGATGCAGAGCATCTTAGATGATTCTGCTACCTGTGGTGCTTCCCCAACCACCACTTCTGCCGCCGGTGTCCAGACTGTTTCTTCTGGCGCCCTCGGAGGAGAGACTGGATTGACTCTTGTTGCCTCTGTCCCAACTACTCTGGCTACCACCTCTTCCCCAGTCAAGTCCACTGTTACCTCTACCGTGACTGCTCAAACTGTTGAGTCTACTGTATTGGTCACTGTTCAGACAACTTCTACCATCACTCTGGACGTCTGTACCGAGACTGTCAGCATCGCCACTGCTAGTGCCACTGCTACCGCTGGTGGCTCTTGCACTGAGGGACAGACTCAGTGCTCTGATGAAAAATACGCTGTCTGCAGCTACGGTTCTTGGGTTCTCATTGACTGCCCTGCTGGTACCGTCTGTGGTGTTGACGATGGATTTGCATTCTGTGGATTCCCTCCATCTGTCAAGAGAGACACTGCTGCCTCTTTTGGCAAGCGACACCATGTGCACCAGTACTAACGAACCAAATTCTTATGACGCGCCTTTTTTTTTCTGATTAAGTCAGCCTTCTCCTGATGGTATATGGTTGTCCAAATTTTTGTATTACAAAAAATAGGCGCCAATTTTGTTGTCAGTAACGTTTTCATTTTTTCTCAATGCCATTCGTTCTCCTCTACAATCTAAATATTTATTTCCTCTTTAAAATGTATCCGTAAACCATGCTCCTAATTTTCTTGGTTTCCTCGTCCTCTTCAAACATCGGTGTCATCTCTTTCTCTATGATTTTTTCCGAAAGAAAGCCTGCCTTGGCTTCAGCAGTTTGAAAAAACTCTAGATCTTTGTGGAATAGTTTTGGTCGATGAGGTGAGAATATGACGAAGATCTGGCCATCTTGAGTGAGACATTCGTCACATGCTCGGATCAATTTTTCATGCTCGGTGTGGTTGAATATAAGGTCAGACATAATAATTAACTCAAATTTTCGGCCCTTTTGATTTGGAGTATTAATCAAATCATCAGTGGGATTGCCCCAGATGTAGCCTTCCACCTCAATGTTCAGTGATCTACCATTGTCAGGTAGCGACTCCTTCAACAAACGAACGTTCTCCTCGATGTTGGCAATGAGTCCTGGATCAGGATAGTCTGTGATGACCACGTTCTCAGCAGGAGCAAGAGCTGCCAATAGTGAAGGCAGAGCAGCAGCAGCCCCCAATTCAAGGACCCGCTTGCCTTTACACCAAATATCTCGATTCTTGTCTAATGTATCGGCCGTGACTTTGCCTGCGTTCCATAGCAAATGCCCCCACAAAGGGGACTTGCCAACGAGTCTTAGCTTCACTTCGTGTGGTTCTCCGGCTTTCACTACATCTGCCTGTCTCTTGTAAACTTCAAATGTAGGCTCTGGTGGAGGAGGATAGAAGTCTTCTGGCTCTTCAAAGAGGCTGGCATTGATATCGATCTCGTCCGACATAGTGTCTTGAATAGGACTGCAGTGAAATTTGCTAATGCATAACCGTCAGCCTCGCATCGGACACCATCTCAAGACTTGGCAGCTTTAAGCAAGCTGTCATTCCAATGACGCATCAACTTAATTGTAATAACACAGCTTTTTGTTTAGAATTTGCAGCAATAACTAATTGTCGACATATGAATATCCTTGGCGAATTAGGCAATTGGGCAACTTTGGTTTCGTGACTCGCATCCACAATAGGCTGGTACCAAAAACAAGCTAATCCTAAGCAACGATGATACCGATATCAACAGAGTAGAAATCGGCAAGTAGAAAATATCCAATACGAAATATCGTTTATTATATATTTACGTCAATAAACTATCACAGTAAACGGCATGGTCAACCCTGCGCAATTAGTTATCACGTGGAATATCATCAATTCACAGTCCTCCTCCACAATAACCTTAAAGCAATGGCGTCTCAGACTAAGCCGATTAACATGACCGTCCTGAATACCGGTTCCAGTAGGAATGAAGGCGGTGATACAAGGGAAGAAGCTGATGACTCTTCAGAAAATAGAGAGGGTTCACCAAGCCTTCGTAATCGAAAAAACCTTAGCTATTGGCATACTGTCGGGTCACTACGACTCGAAAATACGGGGTCGGTAGCTAGAGATCATGTATGTGAATTAGTAATGGATTCATAACTAACAATTAGCTTGCCAATGAAAGAACTTTCCTTGCTTGGATTCGCACCAGTCTTACTTTTGCTAGTATTGGTGTAGCTTTGACTCAATTGTTCCGGCTGCAGGCTTCAGTAGGAAACCAGTTGTCCGAGTCTTTTCAGAGGATGAGTTCTGCACTGGGTGCAATATTTATTTCGGTAGGAATTCTCATCACTATATTTGGGGTTTTGCGTTATTTCACTATCCAGCATCTTCTGTTGACCGACAAGTTCCCAGCCAGTCGATTGATAGTCATTTTGTCTTTCAGCATAACGATAGCAGTATGTGACCTACAACTCTTCTGATACTAACTTAAGCTGATTGCCATAACTCTAGGGATATTGCTCCATCTTGAAAGCTGACCAGAGAGCCTAGGATTGCACTTGGGGTCTAATGATTGACGATTGACGACTACTTATTTGAAACTATAATGTAAAGAGAAGTTTCTTACGTGTATTATCGAGCTGGCTCAGTATACTGTGCTTGCAATCCTGTATTTGGTGTTGTCTTGAGTTATCTGCTTCGATGGGACACTCGTTGGAATGGTAATTTTAGATGCATTTAAAGTTACATGCAGCAGCTGCACACAGACATGACATAATTACAGTCAAGTATAGCACTCTAGTTAGGCTGCCTTTGGCTTACTGGGAAGAGAGCTATCCAACCATATTCCAAACAAAACTAGCGCTGCACCAATACCTTCAAAGTACGCCCCTGATAAGAATTGTTTGGGGGCCTTACCTGTGTAGACCATGTAAAAGTTGGCAGCGGCCATCACTGATCTAGCCCACACGACGAAAGGATAAAAATTTTGCCAGTTGCTATTTGCCCCCACCAGATAAAGAACGCCCATGTTGGTGGCAGCCGCGGATAAATTGAACATAGTCACAGAAGTGAAATCTTCTTCTGACCTGTACTCGGGTGCGGTGAGGTTCATCATCGATAGCTGCAGCTCTGGACGAACCACGCCAACTAGACCCATTACAATTTGAAAAACTCCAAATCCTGATACGGTCCAATAATTAAATCTCGACATCACGCCAGCTGTTTTCGAAAGTCTTTAAATGCCCCGTTGATATATGTTTTATTTTATACATAACATGAGGGACTCGGATAGCGGAAATGCTGCATCCGATCAACGATGATATCGGGTTTACGGGTAACGATTCAGCTTCCGGTCTAAGGAGACAGTTTATCATATGTCAACATTGGAAATGATTCTGTAAAATAATCATAATAAATTAGCATCCATCAAAAAATTGACATCGCAATGGGCTGTGGGCAATATTTGGAATTGCTTGGTTTGGACTAAATGCTAATCTGCAGGTTAGGTCGAAATTCGTAGTCAACTGATCTTTACAACTTTAGGTCTAATAGTGATACACAGGAAATGGTACGGGGCGGAGTGTCTCTGCCTTGGCGAGAAGTCAGGAGGTATTTTGCAAAGAAAAGTCTGATGGCATCATGGCAGAATAGAGTAGAGAGACTGGCCGAGTCTATAGGCCCTTCTCTTCCTATGACGAAGCATGAGGAGGACTATCTCACAAACGTATTTCGTGGAATGCTTGATAAGCAGGCCATCAAGAACTCCAGTAATAAGCCTGTTGAGTCACATTTCCAGGGACTATTTAATGGCTTGAATACACTTACTGATATACATGACGACCGGTACAAGGGCTTTCTGACGGCGTCGCACAAGAAACGATCACAAATGGTAGCCGATTTGAAGAGTGAACAAGATATAATCGCTGTTTTCGATCTGCTGTACTATCATGGAGAGCTCAGTAGGGCTACTGCGAGTAGTCTGCTTAATCACAAAGCATTAAAAAGTGTTGATCATATTGTTCGAGTTGTATACAGTGGTGGTGCGGGGCTCTTTCGATGGTCTGCAGCGGAAAAGCATGTTTTTCGGTTGCAGATAGCTAACAAGTATTGGGCGCTTGGAGACAAAGCCAAGTCAAGTGCTCTTATAGTCGACTGTTTTGATTCCCTTTGGGTTCCAGTTTTGACTAATCGGATTCTACCACCGCCAGCGCTTTGTGGTTTTGGACGCGCATTACTGGCTTTGAAAGGCCGTGGGCTGCTCGTAAACCTCCTTGAATCGTGGTCGAAGGATAGCTTTAAGCACCAGACCTACTCATCTGCCGATATTTTGCATACATTGTTCCTTCCACTTTGGCGAGCTTGCATGTTGTCGAAGGACTATGCTTTAGCACAACAAGTTATTGAAAGTGGATTACAACTTTGTGATGGTAGCCCTGAGCAAGACCCTACTGTGCTTCTTGCAACCGCTTTGTCTCAGCTACATGAACATGGAATCACGTCTTCAAATACCGAGGTCGATAGTTTACTGAAGGCTTCTGGCAATTGGATGAAAGAGCGTCCAAGCTCAACAGAATTACTATCGACTGCTATAGAGATTTGCTCAAGTTTGACGAGCGAACACCATTATGCTGCAGCTTTAGAAGTATCAAAGTTGCTGGATAGCTTTTTAGACAACTGTGGTCATCTCGTTTCAGATGCCACTAAGAAAGCAACTCTTGTTGCTCGGTTGTCTCTGCTTCAAATTAATTTATCTGATAACCACTAAACGACACCCTTTGGAATTTTTAGGTGGCTACAAAGCTGCTTTTAGTTACTGCTATTATTTATTATCTGACCTCTCTTGTGAGTTGCTTGTGCCGCTTGCTGGGAAGAGTGTTATCGAATTCAGCGTTCAGTTTCTTCATTACATGCTGATGTTCTAATATTTGACAAGTAGGTTTAGACCGTTCACCATATAGCGGACGACACCCGTGCGTTTCGTAGTTAACCTTCATTATAGTCGCCCTGTTAGACTCATTCTAATTGTTGCAAACACTACGTCTTTTCCTGCATATAACAACCTCAGGTTCAGTTCTAGAGCCAAATATTGTCCTTCTATCTCCTAGTTAAGGAATGATTATCATGGAAGGTACCCTCTGCAATCATTTATAATTTCCATTAGAGAAAGCTTTATAGGGAGACTAAAATATTCAAAGTAACTCATATAATAAGCAGTCAGCAACAAATGTATAGGGTTCAGTGGTGTAACGGTTATCACGTCTCGTTCACATTTGTGAGCATAAATCCGAGGAGGCTCCGAGTTCGATTCTCGGCTGAATCATTTTTTGAACAGTGTAAAGAGGTTTTCTAATAAAACATTAAATGGACTACATATATATACCATCTAATCTAAGATAACATCAAGCAAAGTCCGTCCAAAGAGAGAGCTTTGCTGGGGAGATTTCTTGCATACATCGATACGATTTCCTGCACCGTTTAATAGCCAGTTTCCTCTATCATTCAGTAAAGGTGTATCACTCTTAACCCTATTTCGTCCATCCACAACCAACATACCCTTAGTGAACTCTCCTTTAGTCTCCACTCGAATATCCAATGCTTCATCAAGTTCCCAACCAGATGTATCTTCTGCAATGGAGAACCATATAGCCAAAGGATCATGCATATGAATAACCGACGATTTTTGCAGAAATCTTAGCGCGTCGAATGTAGTTTCAAGCCAAACCTTCATCCAGTTGGCTAATGGGGACTTGCTGTCCACCATCTCTAATTTCGCATAAAAGTCTTCTTCGACCAACTCATGTTGGTGAGTGATGTCTAGAGGCACTAAGACAACTTTTACAGGTCTTCGATTCTTTAAAAAGAAGCTGGCAGGGTGCTCGGAAGGGTCTAAGAATGTTGACGGATTTGGTGCAGTAAGAGAATACACTCTGGCAGCTGCCAATGGATCAGCAAAGACATTGAATTCCGCATTGGGAGTAACATTACCAGGTTCATACAATACTCCTCCCATGGAAACTACCTGCTTAACCCGGGAAAAGACTTCCGGGTCTTTCTCAGCTGCCAATGCTAAGTTCATCAAAGGACCAATAGCACAAATGGTCACAGTCCCTGGCTCATTGCTCTTAAGCACGTCCAGTATTTCCAAGTACGCAGGGCGCTGAGAAGGAACAAATCCCAACGAGGAAACGTCGACGCCAGTTTTCTTAGTGCTATCAAACAAATCCTGCCATTCTTCAGGGGCGGTGAAATGTTCCGCGAGGGTGTGAACATTTCCCAGTCCATCCGACCCATGCACTTCTGTTGCATCATCTTGAGCACCATCCAAGGCGTGATGGAGACCAATGGCCACAGTTGGCTTGTGCCTAGTTAACTTTTTCCCTCTATGCTTCTCTTCTAGGTCCAGTACATGAAATAAAGAGACTATATTTTTTCTCGAACAGCGAATTGGACAGTTTCCGAAACACAGTGATATCAGTTCGACGTCCACAACAGACGATCTCAATGCCAGCAGAATCCCCAGAACGTCATCAACCTGAAGTTAGAGCTTAATTGACTATTACAAATGCTTACGCCAGGATCAGTATCGATAATAAGCTTTTGAGTCATGTTCAAGTCAGAATCTGAAAGTCAATCCATTCAGCAGACGTCGCTAATGTATCGATGAGGCTTTAGCTTGCCGTGGGCCGGGTTGACGCTTGTTGGCGATGCAGCCTCGCGATAAGATCCAGTGTTTCGATAGCTCATATTAATTACAAAAATTATTATTATTTATTTTAAAAGTGCACGGATTTTATAGCATGCCTTTAGAAATAATGTGCTACACAATTGCAGATTGCAATGGCGTAATGTCATTATGGGAGTATATTCAAATTTGGTTATTGCGAGGTTTAGCATCGCTACTAACTCTACTCTACGCTTTGTAAACAGGGGGTTTCAGTCATTATGGCTTCAATGACGTCAGTTACTTGTTGGCAAATATATAATATTTTAGAAGAACTGTTTAAATCGGTATAATTCTAAGTTCTTACTGGCATATATGTATTTACTATAACTTGCTAAATAATGCCATTCTCTTTAAATGATTGGATGGTGTCCAAAATAGAATCCCTGATAGAAAAGTACTTGATACCACTTTCTTGATTAGTCTTTTCATTTCTGATTTTGAACTTGGTCGAGAGAACTGCTTTTGAGTCGACAGTATGGTCAATATCGGGGAGATCCAAACTACTGTCAAAGTCTTTACCAGTCTCAATGACGTCTTTGCCAGTGATAAAACCTGAAGCAATGAGCCAACGAGATCCTGAAGAGTGGGTCTTAAGTGCGAGGATGTGACTTTTAGCAGCATCACGGACATCGACAATAGGAAACGAGGTGTTCTGGGGTGCTCCACCAACGAGCATTCCGTAGAACATTGCACTGGATTCATTCAATCTGCTGACTTCAGAAACATTTCCAAGGATGGGCCCAATAATAAGTGGTGGATTAATAGTTGTTAAAGTGAAATTCACTTTGTCGTTCTTTGCAATGTCCCAGGCGGCCTTTTCAGCAAGTGTTTTAGAGACACTGTAGGCTGGCACCCCACCTAATTTGGCATCCTCAATCGTGCTTGGATTCCAGCTTTCTTCGTTGACTTCTTTGGGGCCCTCTTCAGAATCGTACAGTCGCAGGTCGTACATAGCAAGTAGAGAGGACGTTACAACCACTTTCTTCACTTGGGGAGCAAATTTCTTAATGGCTTCAAGAATGTTCCGTGTTCCGTTAACGGCAGGATGAATCATTTCTTTGTTCACGTCAGTCAATTCTTTAGTAGTTGTGAAAGCAGATGCAGTGTGCAATACGTGAGAAATGCTACCGTTGGACTTAAATACGTTATCATAAGCACCGGGAATCGAAATATCAGGGATCAGCTCAAGCTTAACATTGTTTCCAACTTGCTGAGCAATTCTTTGAACTTCATTACCTTTAGATGAGTTCCTGACAGCTGCAATAATATTGTATTCATCGGATTCTGCCAACTGTTTTATAATATGAAGGGCCAAGTAGCCAGAAGCCCCAGTAATGAAAACAGTTTCTTTTGCCATATCGGTGTTTCAATGATAGGAATAATATTAATGCCATTGAAGTATATTTATATATTCTCAAATTGTATTGGAATCAATTACATTTGTTCATGAGAACTGGAGAAAACTTGGTGATTCACCACAAAACTGCAAGCCTGTCACATATCCGCCGCCAACTCCGCGGTCAAATTGCCAACTTCGACTTTCATATGCAGTGGACTTTTGCAAAGTATGAAAAAGGTTACCAAATATGTTTGTAACATAATTTGTAATACATGATAAAGATTACAATTATCGAGGATGTCTGTAAGCAGCTTAAAAAGCTACATAGGTTAATAAAAGTCACAAGTAGCAGACCAGTACCTTAAAAGAAAGGAAAAGATGTCAGGAAGTTTAGGGAATGAGTAGAGATCTGCGGTTATTGAGAAAGGTATATCTTGATTGCCTTTTCATCGGCTGCCCGACTAAACACGTCGTATGCCTTTTCGATATCATTCAGCTTAAATGAATGCGTGACCAAGGCAGCGGAGTTGATTTTCTTGTTGATAAGGCTTTTTAATAATTGCCTGGTAGTGTTGGCTGAAACAAGACCAGTGCTTATTGAGATATTTTTGATCCACAAGTCTTGGAGCTCTAAATCTACCTTGGTTCCATGCACCCCCACATTAGCGATTCGGCCTCCCGGCGCAATTATCTGCTGGCAAGTATTGAACGTCTGGGGGATACCAACACACTCGATTGCGACATCCACTCCTGGCTTGAGTTGCTGGTTCTTTGGAACGTTAGATCCATCCACTTGCATTCGAATACTACTTATTCCATCAACTACTGAGACCTTACTCGGGTTAATCGTGTGCGTTGCACCAAGCTTCTTGGCCGCTTCCAACCTCTGCTCATCTGTATCGATCATAATCAAAGCAGCTGGACTGAAGAATTGAGCTGTCATGAGAACAGCAAGACCAACTGGTCCCGCTCCTACAATGGCCACAGTCTCCCCAGGTTGAACCTTCGCTGCTAGTACCCCGACCTCGAAACCAGTTGGTAGGGCATCACTCATAGTTAACAACGACTCATCGCTTAGAGAATCAGAGACAATATACAAAGAGTTTTCTGCATGAGGAATCCTAACATATTCTGCCTGGGTCCCATTAATTTCGTTGCCCAATATCCAACCTCCATTTATGCAATGAGCCTGCATGTTTCGTGCACAGTAAATGCACGACCCACAGGAAGTAATACATGAGATCAGCACCCTGTCATTTTTTTTGAAGGATGTGACAGAAGACCCTACCTCGTCTATAAGTCCAATGCCTTCATGGCCCAATGTTCGCCCAGGTGGAATACTAGGGACGTCCCCTTTAAGAATATGAAGATCTGTACCACAGATCGTGGTAGCAGTGATTTTGACAATAGCATCTGTTGCATGCAAGATTTTAGGCTTGTCAACAGTTGCCCAAGCCTTTTTGCCAGGACCCTGATACACTAAAGCTTTCATCGTAGAATAAAGTCTGGGAGTTGCTATGATATGAGAGGATAAGCGCGCGAGCTGCCCTTTTATAAAAGACATAGAAACAAGGGCTTACACATAAAACGCGACAGGACCCAAATTTAAAAGATCTGCCATTGAAAGAAGGATGGGGTGAGCACTAGTCCCTAGTTTGGTAAGTGGTGTCACAGTAGCTTATTTGCTGCACCTCATGAGCGCTTCTGGCCTATCGGTTCCGAATGTTGTCTGCCCTAGTGAGTGTCATCGTACCACATACGCTAGCAACACGCAACATCTATACGGCTATGTGAAAACAAAGAGCTCAAAATGATAGACGAAAAACTGTTTCATCAGGGAAATATTGTAATAACATTTCAGGGTACCCCTCGCCTCATTTTTCCATCTTTGAGAGATGATCGCGGAAATAAAAAAAAAAGCGATGTCGACAGGACTCGAACCTGCAACCTTCGGAGCCGAAATCCGATGCGCTCGCCATTGCGCCACGACACCTATTTAATCTACTAGTGATACTACTCTATAAGAATCTACAAATGCATGTTGCTTGGAACTAGGGAGGAGTTTCCAAATATGGTTTGAAGCTCAGATTCTGTCTGTAATTAATGCATCTGAATGCTTTTAAAATTTGAAGCTTTCTTAAATGATTCCCCAATTTAATCATTATCTGACCTACCTATGGTTGTACACGGTATCTTTGTCGTATCATTCAGATAATAAAAGTAAAAGCAGTCGACTAAATATTAGATTCATTTCATATGCTATAATTCTAATTAAATCATGCCTGTAATTCTTGTTACGAAATGATAGATATCTTGAAACGACTTACTATAATGATATATCAATACTAGCAGGCTCATTAGAGAGTGGATTACTTGAGACTTTGCTCCTCATCAATTTCCTTACTGTCAACGGGTCCGTCCAACAACTGGCCTACATTTTCCAAAGTGGGACCCTTCGTCTCAACGTAATAAAATATCATTACGAAAACTTCCACTACCAATATGCCAATGTATAGAAAATAATACTTCCAGCCTTTCTGCAATCCTATAGGATTAACATATTGGTTAAATATTGATGACAAAGATATAACTGTAACACCATAAGCAAGCCCCTTGGCTCTCAAATTGAATGGAAGTATTTCAGCCATGTAGGTGATGGTTAAACCGGGCCAAGCAAAGCCTGCAACGGTGTAGAACAATACCATCATAGCTATAACCGATCTTGCCGCTCCTTCACTCTGATTCTTAGTGTAAACAGCCGAGCAGGCGGTCCAAATGC
Organism: Sugiyamaella smithiae; assembly: GCA_030579815.1. Taxonomy (NCBI): domain Eukaryota; kingdom Fungi; phylum Ascomycota; class Dipodascomycetes; order Dipodascales; family Trichomonascaceae; genus Sugiyamaella; species Sugiyamaella smithiae. The sequence continues at coordinate 767,859 of JAKTRV010000006.1, forward strand.
TAAACACTATAAGCATTCCTGCGGCCGATGCGATAAACAAGGGCTTTCTCCCCACCTTATCAACTAAAAAAGCAAAAAGAACCGCAACAAAAAAGGCCCATATTTGCAATATTGCATTAATGACGGCCTGTACATTAGATCTAAAGTTAGACAGTAAGATAACAATTCCTTACGCTGTGACGCCGATCGATAACAATACATCATGGAGGTAGTAACCGATCAACCCGTTACCGGAACACTGGGAAAAGAATCCTGTAAGTGTAATCAAGACAAGCCTTTTTCTATTTCCTGGTGTCCGAAATAAATCCAACCAGCTGACTCGTTTTGCTAGCCGCTCCTTGTGAAGCGTCTCAGTTATTTCTTGCAATTGCCATTCCACTATGGCATCTCCATTTTCTCCGTTATTATGATATTTGTTAAGTATATTCATGGCATCGTCATTGCGGTCTTTAGATATCAACCATCGTGGGCTTTCGGGGACCATCCATATTAACAGCAGTTGTAGTCCAGGCATTGCCAGCTGGACACCTATTGGGACTCTCCACGACGTGTTGGTTGTATAATCAACTGTTCCATAAACTGTCCAAGCAGCTAATATTGAGCCTAGATACCAACAGTTGTTGTATATAGTCGTCACTCTACCCCTATGAGTCGGATATGCCAGCTCTGTGATAAGCAATGGAGCCGATGCTGAGCAGATGTTTGTTCTTGCAGTTAGATTATAGCAAAATGCGATTTCACATACCCAAAGCCAGCTAAAAACCTCCCCCCGATGTATTTCGACCTGTTCACATTCGGAACCATTTGAATAATAATCCCTATAATCAGGATCGACGTACCAACTATCACAGTCCTCTTTCTGCCCAAGTAATCTGACAATATTGGGGCTATTTGTTAAAAACAGTATCACTAAATAACAGGCATACTCACCAACTGGGAACGAAGCCACAGATCCAATACTCATAATACAAGTAAACAACCCTATTACTGAACCACTGGGATTACCAAAATCTTAATTAGCTGGACTGTTCTGTCGTTGGTTGACCTACATTGTTGCCAAGGGATCATGGTTTGCAGTCCGTTAAGAAGGCTACCGTCATATCCATTAGTCGTAGCTGAGAGGAAAAGAATAGGCATCATCAAATACAGCTTTCGTAAATTTTTTTCTTTCCACCAGCTTACGGGAGGAATTTCAAAAGATTCCTGGTCTATGACATTAGTAGCAACGGTCTTCGCTTCGATGTGGCGGAATTCGGTCTTTGGTTCAGTCATTGCAGCCAGCACACAACTTAGATATCAACTTATATATTATAGAGGAGTTATTGGAAAAATAGAGACAAGCTCAAAAAATCTTTATTGTTAATAAATGACAGAAGGAGTTTTAAAGACAAAGCGCATATGTTTAGATCCCGCATGATTGTTCTATAGGCAATAGAATGAGGCTCCGATAAATGCGGGGTCAAGTATAAAAATCATAGTGTAGGTGAATCAAGAGTCATTGATCAATAACTAAATACAGAAATGACTGATCCTCTCTCTCGATTGGAAGTAACCTCCGCAGGATGCCCTTATCTTAGTATCGGAAACAATCCCTTCATAATTCTTGGTGGCCAATTGCAGAACTCGTCTATGACTAGTTCTGAGTTCATGAAACCATTGTGGAAAGACTTAGCGGCAGAAAATTTCAACACAATAATTGGTACAGTCGCATGGGAAAATGTAGAACCGGTTGAAAACAGCTTTGAATTTTCAGAACTGGACAAGTGCATCTTCGATGCACGTTCCCATGGGCTTCATCTTATTCTTTCATGGTTTGGAGCTTATAAGAATGGACTATCTGTCTACGTTCCAGAATGGGTTAAGACTGATTCTCAGCGGTTTCCTCGAGTCAAAGTGAGATCCGAAGGTGGGCTACTAGAGACAGTCGACATAGTCTCCATGTTCGATGGCCATCAAAACAACCTGCTTACAGCGGACAGGAAAGCTTTTAAGAAATTTATTCAACACTTGAGAGATATTGATAGTACTCACGGCACAGTTTTAATGGTACAAGTGGAAAATGAGTGTGGAATTTTGGGGGATTCGAGAGACTTCTCATTGTATGCTGAGAAGGCATTTAGATCAAAGGTTCCTCAAGAACTTGTCTCATTCTTGTTGCAGAATGAGAGCATTATTCATAAAAATCTAAGAAAGAGCCTTAATTATTTTTATGTACACTCTCAGGAACTGAAAAGTACAGCTCATGATGGCACATGGGCTGACGTATTCGGCAACAATGCCAAAACAGATGAATTGTTTATGGCATATCATTACGCCAAATATGTTGAAGGTGTCGCATCTGCTGCATCAGATATCTACCCTCTACCTATGTATACAAATGCTTGGATGAACAAAGAAAATCTCGATTACAGGTTCCCTAATGTAGCAGCAGGAGGGAGCCAGCCCGGAGATTATCCATCAGGAGGTCCTGTGACAGGTGTACTTGATATTTGGAAGCAATTCTCTCCAACTCTAAGTTTTATTTCTCCCGATCTGTATCTGAATGATTACCTTATGACATGCCAAGACTATAGGCACCTTGGTCAAGCGCTGTTTATCCCTGAACAGCGACGTGATGATTATGGTGCAAGGAGAATATGGACCGCTATCGGAACCCACCATGCACTTGGATGTTCACCATTTGCTGTAGACACTATTCCTAATGGCAACAATTCGTATAGGAAGCACTATGGGTTGATTATGAAGTGTATGAAGCTAATCACTGACTCTTACTTGGAGGGCAACGATTCCTTTGGCTTCTATTTCGACGACCCCAGGGAACGAGATATCGATACATGGGAAACAGCCTTTGACAACTGGAAAATCGTGATTGAGCCTGCTTTTGTGTTTGGAAAAGAGTCAACCGGCGCAGGAATGGTTATTTATAAAGGTAGTGGGATGTTTTACTTGATCGGATATGGATTTAAAGTAAAAGTGAAATCGACTAGTAGTAAGTCCCAGTTCACAGGAATACTCAGCTTCGAGGAATTGGAATTGGAGAGCTCTAAAACCGGTAGCTTCAGAACTTTGCGTCGATTTAATGGCGATGAAACCTGGGGAGGCAAATTCTTTAACATGCCAGCAGAAGAGCCGGATTATGGAGACTTCCCAATAGCCGTCACAATACCGGCTAAAACGATGATCGCAAGATGCCGTGTCTATTCCTTAGAGGGAAGATAAAATAATAAACTTATTATGAAATTATTTTTCCAATTTATCCTTCCACGGCTTCTTTTAATTTTTCATGTTACAACCGTTGAGTATCCACAGGCTATAGAACCATTTTAGCCGGAATCACATGTCACTCTTACTTAATATAAGATGGCAGCTTTGAAGGCGAGTTGTCAGTTTTTTTTTTAAGAATGTCAGCTTTAACGGAAATCAATCCTGTATCCAAGGTCCCGTTAGAGACTCTTTCGTTACGGTCTAATCTTGGAAATCTTAATCCACGGCGTCTGAAGTACCTCAATGAGACTTCCAGAGATACTCCAATCGATCAAATTAGGAGAATCTATGAACGCGATGGCTATGTACTGATGAAGGGGTTGTTGAACAAAGAAGATGTCTTAAAGGTTCGGAAGGCATACTTCGAATTTTTCTCTCCTGTGGGAATGTGCAACGTAGGGGATGAAGAAGGAGGAATTTTAGCAAATGATAAAAGTGCCGAAGACTTTGCTCCCATAGGAACTTCTAAGTTCCACGTTGACTGGCGTCCTGAGTTTGATGAACCCTATTTCCAACTCATGGAAAAGGCCCATATGATGCCGGAATACTTGGAATTTTGCGAGAAGAATCCTGAACTATGGAACTTTGTGAAAGCATTCACGCAGTGGGATAGTCCAGTTTTGTATAAGCGCTCAATGCTTAGAGCAAACGTTCCTGGTGGCGAGATCACCGGAATTCATTTTGACAAGATGTTTTTAAGAAATGGCGATCCTGGGTTTTTGACAGCTTGGGTTCCCCTTGGAGATATTGATGTAAGAGGGGGAGGGCTCATATACTTGGAAGATTCTATTCCTATTGCAGAGGATATGGAGAACAAGTGGCTGAGTGCTGCGGCCAATCTGTCAGAGGAAGAGCGTGTATCAGCATTTAATAAGGCCATGACGGATGGTGCCAGGTGTGCGAATGATGCAGCAGAATTTTCTCGAGCAACGGGAAAGAAATGGATGGTTGCGAATTACGAGGCTGGAGATGTCATTTTCCACCATGGGTTTTTAATTCACAGTTCCTGCTTCAATGAAGATCCAAAAAATCGGATTCGACTTGCAACTGATTTGAGATTTGGTGACTCCAGCAAGAGTATTGACACTCGTTGGATGAATCATTGGAAGCTTGGAGATGGTCTTTAATATGTTTATTCTTGCTAAATTAAATAAAGAAAAACATCTGTTTTGTAATCTCTATGTAATATCAAGTAACGTTATTGGGGTAGCAGGACGATCCTGTAGATATCCCAACGATGCAAAATCCGGATGTTTTGGGAGTATCGGCTATAGATATTCATCTTGTGACGATTTAGTGAGGGGACTATGGAAGAAGCCATATGCCTAGCTCGGTTGCTAATTCCAAACTATTGCCTGAAACTATGATTTAGCCGGGATGTCGATCTGGTAGGATCCATTTGCTCTTTCACCAAACTGCTATTTAACAGCCGGGCTTCCGTAGCTTATATTTTAACATTATGTATATAATCATTTTTAGTTTTTACTTTGCTATCAGATATTGTTCAGGGTACACGCCACCTATTCCAAACACTTTGGATGGCCGGGCTAAGTGGGCAGGCAAACAATATTACGGATGTGAAACCGATTTTGAGCTTACCAATTCAAGCTTGGAAACCTATGCTGAGATCCTTGGAACCCAGTTCGGATGTCTTGTTCCCGGGAATGTTGGGAAATTCCTTTACACAGAGCCTGAGAGAAATGTTTTCAACTATACGGACTTTGACTCTCTAATTCAATATGCTCACCAGCATCGTCAGCTCGTTCGAGGACATAATCTTGTATGGCATGAAGAGATTTCGGACTGGGTTCTTAATGGTAATTTTTCTTCACAGGAATTGGTAGAAATTATGATTAATCATATTTCTAACGTGGCATCTCATTTTTCTGGGAAATTAATCCAATGGGACGTTGTAAATGAGGTCTTCAATGAAGATGGAACACTTCGGGAATCCATATGGTTTAATGCAACACAAGGGCCAGAGTATATCTTCATGGCTTACGAAGCAGCACGCAATGCAGATCCGCACGCAAAACTGTTTATCAATGAATATGATATAGAGTTTCCTGGACCTAAAGCAGACGCAGTGTATGACTTGGTAAAGAAAATGAAGTTTCTCGGTATTCCGATAGACGGAGTCGGGTTTGAGTGTCATTTTGAAGCAGTAACAGCACCTTCTACTGAGCAGTTACAGTCAGTTATGGAAAGAATGGTTAGTCTGGACGTTGACGTCACAATAAGCGAGCTTGATGTGAGGATTGGGGTGCCTGCTTCGAATAAGAATTTGACACTCCAAGCGGAAGTATATAAAAACACGGTTCAAGCATGTACTAATGTACCTCGATGCTTGGGCATAACTGTCTGGGATTTCACAGATGGACAAAGTTGGATACCAGGAAATTATAGAGGAGAAGGGTCAGCATGCCAATGGGACGATGAATATAACCAAAAGGAGTCCTTCTACTCCGTGTACGAATTTCTTGGCAACCAAACGTTTGTGCCTTATACCTCCAGTTCATAAAATAAATTCTTCTAAAACCTTTAGGAAATATGCAACTTTTTGTAGAACATTCATTTGGCATAATTATCATTCCGCGAGTTACACTTATATTGTGAACTACCACCTCAGGCATCCTATTGGACCCGTACAGAGCAATCGGCACTAAGTATGTAACTTGTTCAACGCTCTCTTAGTCCTCATCTTCTCTTCCAATAAGAACACCCTTTCCGGCATCAACATGGATGGCTCGGTCTCCGAAGACTTCTGCCACGGCTTCAAGGGATCTTGATTTGGTCTCTGGATAAAATAGATACGCAATGGTGAGCCACAGAGCGAGAGCACAAACCCATACTATATAATATTTCCACCCAATGGCATCCATTGCAACTGGATTCACATATCCATTGTACACAAGAGCAAGCACCATGGTGATGTTAGCTATGTTAATACCTTTTGCTCTCAGCTGGTATGGAACAATTTCTGTGAAATATAGAATAGGAAGACCCTGCATTCCGCTTCCATAAAAAAATGAAAACATGAATATCATTGCTAGAACACCGTTAGCATAGGCTTTTGTTTTGAAAGGTGGTGTCTCCTGTTGTCCAAGCGCAGAAAGCACTGTCCATATAATGAACATGGCGAGCATACCGCCAAGAGAAAATAAAAACAACCGTCTTCTTCCAAAGCGCTCAACCTGACAAGCAAAAAATATGTCTGTGAAAAAGCTGAATATTTGAAGACCTCCGTTGACATACAACTGAGGGTGTGTACCAATGATACCTATTGAATTTAATACGAGATTCAAATAGTATCCTGTCAAGCCGTTTCCTGACAATTGCATATTCAGAGAGATCATCACCAACAAGAACAAGCGATACCGATTAGCTTTTGTCTTAAGAAATGCAGAGTAGGAAATCTGGTTTGTTACCTTCTCAAGTTCGATAGACGATGTGATCTCTGCCATTTCATAGTTGACCAGTTTGGATGTTTCATCGCCTCCAGCATGATACTTTACAAGAATCCTCCTCGCCTCGTGATAATTCTCTTTGGCTATGAGGAAACGAGGAGACTCAGGAACCCAGTATACCATCAGTAGCTGCATTAGAGGAATTGCACCTTGGCAGAGGCAAGGTATTCTCCATGACCAAGTGCTGTTGACCATAAATGAAGTCCCAATTGTAAGCCATGCAGCAATTATTGCTCCAAATGGCCATAACGTATTGTAAGCAGCTGTGAGTATATGTCGGTGTTCTGGATATGCCGTTTCAGATAACAGCAATGGAGAGGCCGTTGTACAGAAGCCGGAACCAAATCCCAGAACAATCCTGCCTACAAGAAAGCTTGCGTAAGAATGAGCGCTTGCCTGCACAATAGCACCTATAATAATAGTTAGACAACCAAAGGCAATCGGGAGACGTCTTCCAAATTTGTCGCAAACCCAAGGTACTATTGGCCAGCATAATATGGAACCGAACATCATACCGTTTGACAAGCTGCCAAGCCTTTGGCCCTTAGGGTGATCGAAGGAACCTTGCCATGTGGACATTGATTGAAGTCCATTCAGCATGGATCCGTCATATCCATTATTTGTGCTAGATAGCATGCATATCAACAGCCAGAAGTTCAATTTTACGAGATATGGCACCTTGTACCAACCCAATCCATATGTTGTCAGTACGTCATCCAGCGTCTCATATCGTTCTTCAGTTTCTCTGGCTTCCAGGATATCTTCTTCCGTGGTGGCTGTAGGTTTAATATTACTCATTTTCTTTTGTAGTGCTTGATTGTGACATCCAGTTCTTATATATAGCCAGCCAGGGGTCTTTACCCAGTTAGGCAAATGCGGGGAGCGTCTAATATCGGAGTGCGTTATATGTAGCAACGATACACCTCACATTGATCACTAGCACACAGAGATACCAAACTCCTCTTGAAAAAGGACGAAATAGCAATTGAGCATCGAGCTGTTGCTCGATTTCTAATTGGTCCTGGTTGATATCTCGGACTGGTTTTCCGGCCATTCTTGCCATGCGGGGTATCGGCTATAGAGTGTCGATCTTTCACAGCCTATTGAGGCTATAGATATGAGACATGTAGTTGAGTAACAATCAGGCAGATTCACATCATGGCACTAAGTATATACGCTTGTCCCAGCAATTCAAGAATGCTGAGAAAACTAAGTGAGTTAATTAGTCGACATATGCTGTGTTATCACTAAGGTAGATCCCTTAAGATTCATACGCTAAACTGCAGAAAAGTAATAATGGCATTATACTGCGAATCTAGTAGAATCCATTTCTATCATATGTAGCTCAACAATCTTTAGTAGGGTTCCTGATACTAAACTACCAATAGCGTCTTCATGTCAAGAAACAAAAACATGTCAAGAAACAAAAACATGAAGGACCATGTATAGTTGGTTCGATGGTCTAGTTGGTTATGGCATCTGCTTAACACGCAGAACGTCCCCAGTTCGATCCTGGGTCGAATCAATCTTTTTCTTTTTTTCGTTTTATTTACAATTTTAATAAGGCTGAGCTTATTATGCTCATTCTGTTACTAATATCTCAAGTTATTTGAGAAGAGAAGTACCTTTATTAGCCTGACAACTGTGTGGTCAAAAATTTCAATGCATTTTGTGTTACTTTTTTACAGAGCAGACGAACAATAAATATTACTGGCAGGTAGAGAGCATATTGGATATCACCGAAAGAAGCTGTTCATTTTCACAAGCAGCGGCAACTCTTTCTTTGTCATTCAGCTGCTTATTAACCTGTCCTTCGCTCTGGTGGGTGCCTGGCCGAACGTTAATTGTAATTCGATACCTGGGGGGAAGACATCTTTCCAAACGCACTCGAATACCCAAACCAATTAGAGTTGCAAGACTGCAGTGTGTGATAGTAGGAGTTATTTCCAGCTTAACCTCTGCCATCTCATTGGGATTTCCGGAATCAATAACTTCAATATGAGGAAGATTGACGACAGCCAGCTGTCCAAGAGTAAGGGGGTGCTCCGGATCTGATATTGTAGAAATCAAGTCATAAATCTCCTGTCTGTCGATGGGCTCAGTTTCTTCCTCTGAATCTGAGTTGGTCAAATCTGGTGCATCGGTGCCCGAAAGTGCAACCTCACCTACAGGCAAAAATCCTGGCGTGAACAGAGACAGCGAGTGTAACGATTCATCGACGACAGGGTCAACTGATTTCGATACTGTAGGGTCTCTTTTGGGAAGCTGGGAAATATCCAGCACTGTTGGATTAGCGTTTATTGGGTCCGACATGTGGTATTATTAAGTATGGAAGATGAGTAAGTCCTGTATTTGATATTAAATCAACGCGGCTTATGCAGCAGCACAGCACACGACCCATTTCCGATAACAAACTAGTGACAGTGTGAGGGCCATGACACTGAAAATAGTGTCACTTAGCGGGCCGTCCTCTTCGGGAAAAAGTGTTAGTATGATTAGAAATGTAGTAGTATTAACATGAGACCTTAGCAAGGCTTCTCAAAGCTGTTTTCCCGGGAACTGTGCTGATCTATCAGGATGACTTCTATAAGATCGATGAGGATATTCCTTTAAATGATGAAGGGATTCAAAATTGGGACTGCCCAGAAGCTTTTGACTTAGAATTGATGTCTGAGGTGCTGGAGGATGTTATCAGGACGGGAGTTATACCTGATAAATACATTTCAAAGGAGGAGAAGAACGAGTTGGGGCCCCAAACTGTGACTGAACAGGATATAGAGGAGATTAGAAGCCATGTCAAAGACAGGCTGGGGACAGAATTGCCAAAACTAGTGCTTGTTGATGGAATAATGCTTTATCAAAAGGGGTCCCCAGTTTTGAAAAGGTTTCATGAGAAGCTTTTACTTAGGGCGCCCTACGAAGACTTAAAAAAGCGACGAGAAGCAAGATCTGGGTATGTGACGCTAGAAGGGTTTTGGAAAGATCCACCTGGATATTTTGATAATATTGTGTGGCCAAGCTATGTGAAGTTTTACTCATATCTGTTTGAAAATGGCGATCCCAACGGCCCACTCTCGCCAGCTGCACTTGATCTTGGTATCCACACACCAGACCACACAGATATGAAGCGTATATTACAATGGTCGTGTGATATAATCATGGAATAAATTGAGCATCTGTGACAAGCTTCTTTTTGTCTCAGCTTTATAGAACCTTTTGTACGATGACTACAATCTTGGATCAATTTTTTCATCGTCGTGTGGCGAATAAACCGGATAGCATAGTGTACAGAATTACAAGTATTTTTCGACACACATTCAGTACTCGTAGCTAATACATTTATCATCTGGCTGCGTTAAATTGCAGTTTAGAGGTTCTTCTTGTCACTGCCATAGCCAAGTTTGTTGACACTGTCAGTCATCATCTGAGAACACTTGTCATAGATGCCATTTACGTCACTGGCAGTCAATCCTTTTGTCTCCAAAGGCTCTAGAACATCAATCTCAATTACTCCTGACTCAAAGACCCTTCGTTGGAAGCTGAAGAATTTTGAATAGTTGCTAGCAACAAAAGGAACTACAGGTATTTGGCCCTGAACTGCGAAATGAAATGCACCCTTCTTAAAAGGCAGAAGCTTGGGCGCTTGAGCATAGGATCGAGTTCCCTCTGGGAACATAAACACACTCTGTTTGTCTCGGTTAACCTTGGCAGTGGCAGATTCAAAAGCCTTGAGAGCATCGGACCGGTTTTTCCTGTCAATGAAAACCGAACCACTTAATGCCATGAACCAGCCCAAAAATGGATAGTACTTCAAGCTCTTCTTCGCTGTAACACTGCAGTACTTTGGAAACGTTGCTCCCAGGATTAACACGTCAAGCTCTGACTGATGGTTTGAAACAAAAACTGCGGGTCGGATTTTCAATCGCTCGGCATTACGGATGACCACTTTAATACCAAAGATTCGACTGGTTAGTGCATAGAATACCCTTGCAGTAGTCCATTGAGCCAGGCCTTGCTTCCCTAGCAGCGTCAACACAATTGAGGCAGACGCTCCATACAGAGCACACACTGCAACCACAAGAACATATACAGCCAGACGAGAATAGAACTGCAATGGCTTTATGACTCCAAAAAAGCCAAGGACAAGAGCCGCTACAGCACCTTTAGCCCCGTACTTGGCAGCTGACGAGATGTCTGTCATGGCAGCACAGAGGTGAGAAGGGTAAAATCATTGGTGCGCTTCATGGGGCTTGAATGTACAGGCGTGAGACATGTGCTCGTCGGGACAATTGAGATGGGAAATTTCGATCCGGGTATCCAATAAACCTACGGGTACAGTAATGACAATAAAGGGCCTATTTCAATATTAAATAAATGGTTATGTGTCAAGGAGTTTTTTTAGTATGCATTTCACATTGCATTGCATCAATGCTTCCTCTTGTGCTTCTTCTTAGATCCCATCTCCTGTTCATAAATCTCGTCCACAGTTTCCTTTCGCTTTTCGCTGCTTTTAGAGCTCTTAATGCTAACAGAACCCTTGGCTGATGTTGCCGCTTTCTTGACGGATTTTGATTCCCAATCTGCGTCTTGAGAAATCGCATACTTTTGCAGGTCAAGAGAGTCAATCAACTCCCTTTGCTTTAGCTTCAATGCAGCTTTTTCGCTGTTCACATCGCCCTGTTCCTCAACAGCTTCTTCCTGATTGATGTCACCATTGTGTGTACTGTCGCTAGATTCGGCTACACCATCGAGCTCATTAACTGCCTCGTCTTTCAATTCTGGGAGGGTCTCTCCGATAGCCTTTGATAATGTTGCCCTAAAGTAGTTTGAAACCTTACGGGTAACCTTTGCAAACATTGCCAGCGTTTGTGATACCGGCAAATTGAGTTCTTTGGATACCGTTTCAATATCCTTCTTCTGCAGACCTATAGCGAGCAGAATGGCTTGCTGAACACTTGAAAGTGTGATATCTGCTGGGAAGCGACCAGAAAAGTACAACTGAGAAATGAGAGGAAGCAGGTCAACAATAACGTGGTAATCAAGCCTGTTGTTGGCATATGACTCGAGTCGCTTCATATCAAACGGAGTCAATTCCTTGTCGAGAATGTCCTTGTTGATGATCTCACCATTATGGATCTGCTCTCCATTGGTTGCATTTTTGGTGGCCTCAAGAATACTTAAGGATTGAGCAGAAGTGAAAGATCTGAATTCATAAGCCAATAATGCCAAGAACCGCCTGTGGAAATCCTTGCAGTATTCCGCTAGCCAAGAAGCCTCTCGGCCCTCTAATACTCGAAGCATAATTGCAGTGTGTTCACCAGTGAGCTCGTTCGCCGTTTGTCTCAGATAAACGGGAGCATAGCTTGCCCGCTTCCAGAACCGATTGAGTTGAGGTGTCAATCCAAAAGATACACCAATGTAATGCAGAGCCTCAGGTGGCCGTTCAGACAGCTTCAACAGCAATGGTGGCATAGTACGAGGGTCACGAGTCTTGATTTCATCAGTTGCCAATGTAGACTTCTCCAGTTCGCTGTCCGAAACTCGAGCCACCTCTTTAAGTTTGATTGGACCACGTTCAGACAAATCTGTGAATTTCCCTTCATAGTAGTCTTCCAGTAGCTCTAGAGCTCGCGATCCATACCCCATTCCCATATAATCAGGATTAGTAGCGATTCGGACGACCCTAGCTCCAGAAAGACCAGCAAACTCTTCATCCTGAAATTGTTGAGATACAACCCATGGAATCAGGTCTCCTCCGCCTCTTTTGCCGCTGGCCAAACTGTTGAGTATACTCTGCTTAGAGATCTGACCCTCAAGTGCTACTTGGACAACACAGAGCGGTTCTGGAAGTCTACCATCGGACTCATTCACGGGTGGTAGCAAAACAAAAAGCTGGTGTGCCGGGCCATCACTCAATAATTGTAAGTCGTTGGGAGAGTTTTTATAATGACTTGCAACATACAGAGCCCAAATTTTATGCAAGAACGCCTCAGAAACAGGATGGAAAGAAAACAGGGTGTCTCGGTTGATGTAAAACAGATTGCACTCTGAAGGATGGGGGTAACCTTTGGATGATATCTTTGAAGTGCCAATGGTAGCATCTAGGCACAGTACCTTATTGAGCCACTTCTCAACTGGATCGCCAGGAGCATATCGGATAGGCTCATTCAAAGATACCTCTCTTAGAGTCCTGACTCCAGCGGAACCAGATTCGGAGTTTGCTTTTATGGAGCCTGCCTGTTCCCTCAACTGCTGAATAAGCTTCAATGAAAGTGAGCGACCAGTACCTTCATAACCATTAATGGTGGAAGCCATGAAAACCAGATAGGGTCCAATGAGCTTCTTGACCAATGGAAGAGGAATGGCAGCAGCTTCATCAATCACTACCAGCTCAGCTTGACCAAGAACATGAGCATCGGACGGCTGTATATATTGGATAGTCTGTCTATGAGACTTGAACACATTCACTCGAACAATTGCATTGTTAAATGCCTGATTTGTAGACTGAATAATGTCATAATCCAGATGTTCTTCGTAGTTGAGTGCATCGAATCCCTTGAAAACGAATTCGAACAGCGTCTTAAGATTTTCAGGACTAGGCGAGGTGATGAAAATATTTGAATACCCATGAGCAATAGCAGCTGCAATGGCAATTCCAAGAGCTGCGGATTTTCCACGTCCTCGACCTGCTGTTAATGTCACAGTACTCCTGAGCGTTTTCTCTGCAATAGCGTCAATAAAAGTTAAGGTGGCCTTTGCTTGATCAACAGTCTTGGCGAGATTCACAAGGGCACCCGCTGGCTGTACATCCTCAAGAGAAGTCTTGAGTTCCTTCAGCTCGATGACATTCGGGGGAGTGTCAGTCTCCTCATCGAATGGAGGAAGAGGTCGAATGTTTCTTCCTCCAGATATAGGGAGAACATTAAGTTCGTCATCGACAACGAGGCAATTTTCACAAGACCCCAAAGACAAAATAAATCTTTCATTAAATCTGGCAACCACATCGTTGTGGGCCTCAGTTCTGTACCGTGAATGAATGTCCATAGTCATGGTATACAGTTGTTTCAAAGAGGTCATTGATTTTAACAGAATAACCACTAATCCTCCTCCCTCCACGGTTTCAATAGTTCGAGCAAGAATGTTGGGCGTTATAGCCTCAAAGTCCTGAAGGATACACATTCCGTAGGTATTACCGAGGATGTTCTCAGTTTCTTTGTAGTATACATATCTGATGTTTTGAAGACTGACAAACAGCTCGAAAGGATCCTCAGAGTTTGCTTCTCGGACACCTCTCTTGATATCCTTCTTGATTTTAGTCTCTCTCTTCTTTCTATGACTGGTGAACCCCAACAATTTATGTTTGTATGCCCACAAAACTGATTTGTTCATCTTGATGTCAGTCGAACTCATCAAATAATGAAGATTAGGCAGCTGGTTTCGAGCCTTGTCGCCAACAATGACAAAAAAACTTCGCTTCTTCTCCTGAACTCCATTGCGGATAAGCGCTGGAATTCGGGAATCGATGGCCTTCTTCACCATGTTTTACGTATCACGTCAACTATATTAGGAGAGTTATATTTTTCATAGGAATTAAATATTTGATGGCACGGCTGAACAAAATTTCCAGGGCTCGGGTTAACTGATCTGTTCGTAGATTCCAGGGTACGGGACTAGTTGGGTTGTGCAGTTTCACAACCTGGAACTTTGATTTACGATCACAGACGACTTGTAGGATGGATACTGAGCAGGTGGAGCAGCCAGTGGCTGCAGAGACGGAGGCTCCCCAGGATGCTTCTTCTTTGTTTTTAAGCGAGATCACTGGGAATCCCATCATGGTCATGTTGAACTCAGGATTGCAGTACAAAGGTAAGCATCTCGGTCACTGTTACGAGCCAGTAAATTCTGATTTGCTTGATGTGCTTTCGCCTTATGAAAATGGCCGCTAATAACAGGAAAACTGCAGTCAGTCGATGGTTTTATGAACATCGCGCTGGAGGGCACTCAGGAATTTGTAAATGGAAAGCTCACGAACAGCTACGGCGATGTGTTTATTCGAGGAAACAATGGTGAGTAGTTTACCTTGGCATGATCTTCATATTCAAGGCTCTATTTGAATTTTTGAGCTATTCATCTAACTCCAGTATTGTATATTTCTGCTGATTTCTAAATAGAACTCCTCAGTGGTAAATAGTATATTTATGTCTGCAATGACCTCAAATTCAAAATAACTAATTCCCACCTAAAAAGGCTGACTTACAGCCAAAGCTTCTATTCAACTGTATAGCTAAGTAATTATGTACCGTTAATTTCGTCCTTCATATTTATTGAAACCCGGCACTATTATTCACAAACACGTGTGGGGCCATATCCTGAAGTGAGTTTAAAGTTGTCGATACGTCATGAAACCCTAGTTGACCCATCCCCATTTGTCGGCAGTAGACCGCAACTGTGATTGCAATTGGCAAAGATGGCTGTCAAACTATTTGTATATGACCGTAGGAATGCTATGGCAGGTGTTTTTGACACTTTGATACCGGAGCTGACGCTCAAACAGTTTAGCCTGGAAGTGATACCGTTTCAGGGCAATCAGTCACTTAACAAAGTGGTGGAGGATCACAGTATTGACTCGATAGTATCTCCTGGCAATTCATTTGGATACTTAAATGGAGGCTTTGATGCTGCGATATCGAGTTTTTATAGCACACTCTCTCCTGGTATAGTGCCAGAGAATATCACTCTTTGCCTTCAAAAGGTACTCCGGCAACGGGTAGGAGGCTACAACCCTCCAACCAATGCTATTGTTGTGGACATGGGTTATGAACTTCGGGAATTATATCGTACGAATTCGTTTTTAGGGGCACCAAAGCTGATTCACGTTCCAACTATGAGCCTCCCAAGTCTGATTCCTCCTGGATCCCCTGTTGTTTTCCACTGCATATGGAACATTTGCTCAGCGATAACCCAGCATAATAACGTCCTGTCTCCTGACTCCAAAATTGAACGAGTGCTTTTGCCCGGCTTAGGCACTGGAACTGGAGGAATTTCTATCGAATCTTTTGCGTCGCAAGTATCGACTGCTCTGAAACTGTGGGATAGGCTGTCTACAAATATCGATGAAGTCATGTCCTACGGCACAGCAACAGAGCTTGATACTTTAATATACGAGTGTGCTCGCGATGGCAGTGATGATGAAGGAATGATATAACATTATTTATCTATAGAGAATATGACCAACGTCAATCATTGTTGTTTGAATATTGTGCGGATAATGCTGACACGTGAAATCGCTTTATAGAAGCAAAATGTATAGCGACAGAGCCAGCATTAAAAGCAGAAATGTTCCGGTTTCATTTCTTCTGCTGGCTGTTCCAGTTCCCACAGAAGAGTGACCTGATGTTAAAACGGCCGCAGAATCGTTGGAGTGCGATGATGTAGAGCCCCTAGTTGCATTAGACTGTGTATTGGAGGTAGCAGTTGAATCTTGTCCTACGGATGTTGTTCTTGATGCAGCGATTATCCCCTGTGAGACACCAAACGACCCATATGAAGAAGTAGCGGAAGTTACATTTGCCATGCTGTTGGAGTTTGCGTTCTGACCAATTGTGCTTGTGGAATTCGAGAATGCCAATGTACTCATATTCCGAGGACTTTCCGATATATAATAGGTGATGAATTGATCTCCATCGGTTGTATATTCCTGAGTCTCAGGATAAGCAGCAGCTTGTTGTATGTAACTTGCTGCTCCGCTCACCACTCCGTTAGCGACAGTAAGAACCTGGCTATACAATGAGGCGGCTACATCCCCAGATGCCTTATTGAACTCAACAATAAGACTTGATACTTGGGGGTCATTTTCAAGTTTGCTTATGGCCGATTGTGCCTTGGAATTAACTGGAAGTGTTTGCGGAAAAGCGCTTCCGACTAGCAGTAGTACAACCAAGTCAAATTTCATCAAGAACGGACAGTCAACAACAAGACCACAGACAAAAAAAAAAAGAGAATATGTGATGATTTATAGAAAACAGCTTGACCTGCTTTTGATTTATTATTAGATCCATGCCATAAATCTGTGACCACGGAAGTCTATTTTTAGTTTTGCTGGCCTCAAATTAAAGACAGCGCACTTAAGGCGTCTGATGTAGATATATTAGATGCATATAATACATCTTACCTATGACATCCGTATTACGCCTGTCTTAAAACGAAGAAGCATCGCGCATCCTCTTCTGCAAGCTTATTCATGCTGCTGGTGTGGCTTCGACGGATCGACATTGTTTCACCAATTTAAGTTTTGTTTGTTGCGGCTGAATTTATTTTCTGGACTTAATCTTCAAACATCCTGCTCTAAGAAAATGTCGGATCAGATTCCGGGACTTGCTTTATTGCAAGATCCAAGTAAAGAAAATGAATATCGGCAAAAGAACCTGAATGTAGACTTGCAGGTTCCCGAGTCAACAACGAACGCTATTAGTGATGAAGCAGATTCACTTGATAGGGCTTTGGCAGGGGAAGAGATCCACTTCTCCGATGAGGAGAATGGAGAAAAAGCAGTTGATACTGAAGAGAGCAAGCATAATGTGAAACAGACAGATGAAAATATTGCCATCTTGAACAGCGATGTCCCAATGTTGGCAGCAGCTGATGATGCTGAGTTAGAAATTGGTTCGAAATCGGATTCAGAATCATCCAGCTCGAATTCTGACTCAAATAAGGAATCAGAGTCAGAATCAGAGTCAGAATCAGAGGAAAGTGAAGCACAGGAAAACAAAGAGGATGAAGATGACAGTAGTGATGACGAGAGAGAGGCACACGCAAATGATCTGAGTGATGATGATCACAATCCCATCAAAACAAAAAACGAAGTTTTAGACGAGCCAGCACCTACGGTTCCATCAGATTTCAGTTTAACAAAGGACATGCCAATTGAATATGTTGGAGAACTATTTCAGGTTGTTGAAAAGACTGCAGTGATCAAAACTAACGTGTCTGGCGAGTTTCGTATTCTAGGTGACGATTCAATTTTTTGCTTCGAGGATAGGCAGATTCTAGGCGTGCTTTATGAAGCATTTGGACAAGTTAGAAACCCGGTATATTCTGTGAAATTCAATTCAGAAGAGGAAGCAGAGAGGCATGTTGCGAGAAAAGGACAGAAGGTTTTTTATGTAGTTCCGGCTTCCTCTTTCGTGTACACATCGTCTCTTCGAGCGATCAAAGGTTCCGATGCAAGCAATTGGGACGATGAAGAGATCCCAGAAGAAGAGCAAGAGTTTTCTGATGATGAAAAAGAGATGGAAAGCCGATCCAAAAAGAAGAAGAGAAAGAACCCTCCTGCAGATTCCGGCGCGGGAAGACCTCCAAAGGCGCATATCAGGAGGGGTCCTCCACGACCTTCACAATACCAGCATCAACAGTTTAACTCATTCACGCCTTTCCCTCATCATATGCCTTGGCTGCCTCAGCAGTACAACGCAATGCAGTTCAACTATGGTATGCCGTTCCCGATGATGCCTATGAACTATAACAACTCTCAAGGAAACCAGACAAGACCACCAACCAACCAACAGAATAGTTCAAATGGCTCTGGCCCCCCTGGAGGTCTTCCGTATTAAGCGACTCCCTTGGCTTCCTGATTTATTTATTGCATTATACTACGGAGACATTTTGATGCCAAAGTGAATAAATATTTAATTATGAGTGAGTACCCGCAGAAAGTTCGTTCCAGGCTTGCTCTGCGGTTTGTAATATAGATCTAGGAAAACCGGCCAGAGCTGCTATACGTAAGCCGTGAGAATTTTCGCAAATTCCAGGTTCCAGCTTATGATTGAAATGGAATCTACTAGAAGACAGTCCTGATGCCCCATTTCCAGGTTCCTTGGACACATTGATAGTTGTCTGGTAAAAGCCCACCAGATGTTCCTCATCATTCCTTTTCAACAAGTTCGCCAGCTCGACACCAAAGTGAGTCGCATAAAGAGCACGGCACTTATTTTCAGTTAGAATATGAGATAATGTAGCGTACGAGATTGCCAGACCATCTCTACCACTCGTGCCTCGACCAACTTCATCGAGTATAGCCAACGACTTGTTTGTTGCATGCTTTAGAATGTTGGCAGTTTCCAGCATCTCAACCATGAAAGTACTTCGACCCCGAAATAAATCATCTCCAGCACCAATACGACAAAAAAGCTTGTCTACGCGACCAATAGTAGCTGAAGTCGCGGGGACAAAACTTCCCACCTGTGCCAGAATAACTATCAGTGCTGTCTGTCGGATAAAAGTACTTTTGCCTCCCATATTTGGCCCTGTCACCATCCAGGTAGTTTCATGCTGGCCACCTAAGATACAATCGTTTTCGGTGAAATTTTCTCCCGTAGACTTTAATCCAGCAGCTACAGTTATATGCCGGCCCTGCCGAATGTCTAACTCATTGCCATCCGTCAGGTTTGGTTTTACCAAATTCTGCTCTTGCGCTAAAACAGCAAAAGAAGTTACAACATCAAGATGATCCATTATAGAACAGCATTCTCTTAAGGGCTCTGCCAAATGAAGTGTATCTTCTCTAAGCTGGTCTAAAATAGCCTGTTCAACGCGTTCCAAATCAGCCTGGATGGAATCCCTCTTTAAACCCAGCTCAACCCACAAGGGGTTTTGAACAATGGTACTTCTTTTTGATGGCCTGACTTGATTTCCTTCTAGAGGGATTGAAGAGGGCATGCTGCCAGAGGAGCCAGGCGAAAAATGGACATGATACCCATATTGTGGAGACCATCTGAGAGAAATTTTCATTTTGGAGTCGATTAATTTAAATTCGTTTTCCAGGAGTTTCATATCTTCCTTATAATGCCTTTGTTTTCGGTGAAGAAATTCCAAGTCAGGAGACGCATCCGGCTTCAATATAGAGTGAAAGCGGGTGGCATCTCTTTTGGATTTCCTCTCCCTTTGAAGCTCAGCAAGATCAGATGATTGTATCAGTGATTCTTGACCTTGAAGCTCCTCTTCTCCACGACGTTTCAGCTCTACTTCTTCTACATCAATGGCACTCTCAATCTTATCTGCCAGCTCCCTCAGTGGAACCATCACACGTCTGAGTCTCTGATTCCAAATATCCAGCATTGCGGAGGTATGGCCATTGGAAACACAATCCTGGATAACTTGCTGTACTGAATGCGCCACCGAAATAGTTTTAGAGAGGCCTATAAGATCCATGGGATCAAATTTTTGAATTCCAAGCTTTTGGACAAGACGCTGGCCATCATCGATTCTCTCGAGTATTGTACGAATCTGCAGTCTGATGTTGCTGCCTTGAATGAAATAGGTGACAAGATCTTGGCGTGATCGTATATCGTCAAGCGACATTAATGGGGAAGATAGCCATGACCTCAGCATTCGTGCCCCTGAACTCGTCACGGTCCTATCTATGACATTTAACAGGGTACCTCGAATAGTGTCACCACCCGTTGATTCAAATAACTCTAAAGCTTTTCGGGACATTGAGTCAATCTTCATGTATTGACCAGACTGCTGTCGTTCTGGAAGACTGATCTTCATTTGGCTGTTAGGAATGTTTTCAGAGATATATTTCAGCAACATTGCCATGGCAGTGATTTCCCTTTCTTTTGCATCTTTAATAGAAAATGAAACTTCAGAGGGGCTTTGAGAGAATCTAGAAAAATGATCTTGAATAGCCGTGGATGCTGGAAACTTCTTGTAGGTGATCATATAGTTGTTCAACTCAGTTAGCTCAGCCGACCATGCTCCACTACCAACGTCGTACTTTCTCATGCTAGAGTCTATTAGAATCTCTTTGGGCCCAATTCTGCTTATATCGGACATCAGTTCACCTAGAGTAGTAGTTTGATAGTAAAGTGATCCAACCGATATATCAATCCATGATAAACCCACGGGAGAATTGCTGTCCGGTTGGCTACCAGCGTCGACCATTCGTTCAATATGTGTGTGAGTGAATTGAGCAGCAAGAATAAAGTTGTTTTCATTAGAATCCAAAAATGACTCGTTTAAAAGAGTACCTGCAGTCACAATTCGTGTCACTGGTCTCTTCTGTTCTTCGTCGCTCGATCCATTGGCAACTGCCTTCGGATCTTGATCTAGAATGACTACAGTGCGCTTCAAATCTTCAACCATGACTTTCAAATAGGTCTGCAGTTGATAGAATGGAAATCCAGCCATGGGAACAAATGTTTCTCCTTCGATTGGAGAAGCTTGGTTCTTACGACCGATTCTTAGATTGAGAAGCGGGCCTAGCTCGCTTGCCTGATGGAAATAAAGCTCGTAGAATGAGCCCACACGTGTAAGAACAATTGAATCAGGATGCTTGAGTATCATTTTATGGATGTAGGTGATCATCTCCCCAGCTTTTGGCCTCCTACTCCCGTCCCTTTTGGACCTTCTCGCTTCGAAATGCACGTCCGCCAAATCAACAGGCTCCCTAAGAGGTTCCGACAATTTTGACTCTGATAACAAGTCATCTATGGCTATTGTCTCCTTGAAAGAAGAATTGCATCTGTTTTTCATCCACCTCCAAGGGGCCAATTGGGCCCTCGTCAATACCCATCTTGAGCCTACTATACCCAAGCGGCACGTTACAGGCAGCATGGCAGAAGCCCCACATCACATGAACTACTACTATAAACGTCTACAAAGTCGCGGTTTCTGAGTGCCGTGTGTTTGTGTGTTTCTGAATGCTAGTTTATTTGAAACATATCATCATGACATAAATAAAATACAATGCTGAGCAAATCATTAATTTAGGAATCCCTTGCATCCTGGCGAACCACACAGGCAAGGAATTCTCTCTTCACCATTGACCTCTCTTTCAAACTTATAATCGTAGGTGAGTTCTTCGTCTAACGTTAGCAACAACTATGAAATCAGAAACCGCAAACAATAAACTCACTGGCAGCAATATCTCGCAATGCATAAATAACAATTCTCTTTTGACCTTCCACTTTTATGATTTTCGCAGTGCAACTCGGCGTACAACAATGATTAATAAACTGAAGTTAGATGTGAAGCAACGGATGAAAACATACTCTTGCAATTCCTCCCTTTTTAGTCGCATCAACTACTGTTGTCTCATCAATTCTAAACAGGTAGCTCGAGCCAATACCTGACTGTATATAGTTCCTTTCACGTAAGTCCGCCAGCTGCTGACGTATAACCTCACCAACGTACTCAATAATCATTTCATTAGCTGCAATAGGCTCCACAGCATACAAGCCCCAATTGTGAATAGCAGACCTTGCAAATTTAACCGGTTTTCTTCGTTTCATAAGTTGATTGAAGTTTAACAAATCAGTCTCGCTGCTCAGCATCTGTTTCTGAATATTGATATCGGCAACCAGACGCCGGTTGTTGACTCTGTTCATTCGAGAAGACGCAGTCGACCCAGGAATAGTACTACTATCCCTATCATTCCTCTGGAGTGTATCGATAGGCTTGTGGATTTTCCTTCTATGAGGCAAATAGTCTGCCTTATCAGCTTCCCGAATCTCAAAATATCCAGCAGACCTTCTTGACGTCAGCAAGTTTGCATCCCACTTATATGTTACCATATCAGCCGGACCCAAACCATTCTGCAGAGCTTCATCTCGATTGCTGTCATCGAATGACTTGATCTGCTTATTTCTCCATGCCCACCACTCAGCATTATTAATATCGCTAGAAGTTTCCACATCTTTCAAAGCTTCATGCAAAAGCTCGAAGTCTTCACTGTCTTTTACAAGGTCTTGGAAATGCTCTAACCCAATGTCTCCAACATAGCTGTCTTTACATACTGGAACGGGGTATAATCCTTCGAAGGGCGCCCAACTTAACCCGACATATGATTTTGTCTCCTCGGAAATAACTGGACTCAAAATGGGTGCTTCTTCTTTAACAAGTGGAGAAACAAGAGGAGAGATATAGTCTGGAGCATCATCCATGCTGACATCAGTTTCATTTGTATCCTGAGATTTTGCACGCTTCTCAGGTGGCTGTGACGACTCATCTTCAGAAGAACTATAATCAGCAGCGGCAGGTTTGCTCTTCTCTGAATGTACCTTGCGCTTTTTAGGGATGACCTCAGGCGCTGGCGATTCTGTAGGAGTGGCTTTAGTTGTGCTACCAGGACTCTCTTTTTCGTCGTCAGATTCCACATTTAGTTGATGATTCATCGGCCTAGCATTGGTTCTTGCTTTCGAGACGCTCACTTTGTTTGAAGTTTTCCTCTTGAATCTCGGTAAAGCGGGAAGCTTTCCAAAAGACAGAGCCTGGAAAGAGATCTCATTAGTGGCCTCAATAGACTGTACTACTGGAACACCAGAAGAAACCACTTGCGATGGTGCGCTTATTGACTCAACCTTTTCAGACTTGATTTTCCCGAATCTGCTAGGCTCCAAAGCTTCGAATATTCTTGGAGCAACCGTTCGTTCTTTAATATCCTTCCAAAGCAGTGTCTTTAACTCACTCATTATGTCCTTCGTAGCTTGTCTGACAGGGTCTTCTACATCTTTTGTGACAGCTGCATCTCTCTTTGCCGGAGGTTCGACTCGACTGCTGTCTGAGGTACTCGTATACAGATCCATAAGCACCTTATAGCCAAACAATTGTCGGCCATCCATCTCTCTGAAACAATATTTTGCTTCTCGATCGTCGCTGAAGATAATATAGAATCCGTACTCATCTGATGATACACGCATCCACTCGAAATCCCGTAACCATTTCCGAATGTCAAAGTGCGTGACATCATCAAGGGGAAGGTACCGGTCTCGGATTTGAATATAAGGGCGTCCACGAATGGATTCAAGGGCTCGAGATGATATGTTACGGTTCCTCGGTTGTACTGGGCCGCGGGGCGGTGCAGGCTCAATCCGAGGAGTTGACTCACGGCTTGACTTTAAAAGAGCTTTCTTCTTTTCCATTGCAGCTAGTCGTGACTGTCTTAGAGCTTCTTTATTCGACTCGATAGCTCTTTGAGAGGTGATTTTCTTAATTATTGCGTCTGCCTTTGTACCATCTGAATCAAACTCAAGCTTAACGGTCTGAAAGTCAACTTGAATATTGTCGGAATTTTCCTTCAATAGCTTGGCAGCGACACGATGCGCTTTGTCGAGAGTGCCTTTGAACTTAACGTAGCACATACCTAGTGATGCAGCAGTCTGTGGGTCAAGGATAACTTCACACAACTCGAGTTCTCCAAACATTTTGAATCTTGCAGCAACTGCCGAAGCAGTAGTTAAAGGTGACAGATTGGAAACGAGGATTCGCGTATCTGGGGCCTTTCCAACCCAGTTATCGTCATAAGACAATCTGGGAACAGGAAGGCTTGGAAAAGGAGCCCTTCTGACGTGAGGTCCTATCTTAACAGGCTTGGACCCAATTCGCGGATCTTTTACCACGATCTCAGTTCCAGTTGGGTTTTCATATTCATAGATTGGCTTGTTTCCTTTTGATTTGCTCTTGAGTTCAGGATCAAAAGTCAATCTGTATTGGCGACGCTTTGCAAAAACAGCCTCGTAATCTTTCTCTTTGGGAAAGTATTTGTGTCCAGCACCGCTAGACTCACCATAGGCTATGGCAACATCATCTTTATGCTTATCAGACTTGAAGCCACTAAGGCCCAACGAACCTGTCCCATTTAATGCTGACCCATTGGATTGAATAGAATGACCATTAGAAACTTCTTCAATGGGCTGTGAATCAGAGGCCCAGTCAAAAGTGTCCAAATAAGTCTTAGGCTCAGGTTTGGTACTGGATCGATGATGATCCTCTTGTATTCGAGAACTCCTGAAAGCCTCTTTTGGCCGACTCGATCGACTTCTGTTGTAATTATCGGACCTATTCGATGCATGGTATCCTGGTGAATTGCGGTAGTTATAGTCGTCGTAATTGTCATGTCGGGGTCCCTTTCTGCTATACCATCCATCATCTGGCCTGGAATCATCATACCAAGAAGAGCGATCGCGAGAAGGACGATCATTAGAATTATATCCATTTTGTCTGGATCTGGAGCTGTCGTTATTTGCATAGCCCTGGGACTTATATCTCGATGGTTCACTGGACTGATGTCTGGGATAGTGGTCACGATCAGACCTAGAGTCTCTGGGCTCCAAATGGGGAGAAGCAGCTCTAGATCCGGTACGAGAAGGAACACGGTCGGGGAAGAATGTGGCCAGAGATGACCGACGCCGGGAATCAGGCATTCTGGCTCATGCGGTCACAAGTGCTAACTAGCAGCAAAAAAAACCGTTACAAGCTGCCACAATATATGATCTACGCAATATAATCTTCAGCCAGTCCTGTCAAAGGCAATGCAGAGTCAGTGCAGTTACGGATCAAAGCCTATTCTTGCAACCAGCGCATAAACTTCGCACCGCCAAGGATTTAAGTCTAAGCAGAACGATCTAACTGATGAATAGAACTAGGACGCGTACTTGCCGGGTAAAGAATATGCGGATAGCGCCGTGCTGGAAAAACTCAACAGCCGTGCGGGGTACCAAAAAGCAGGGGATAGACAGTACTAAACTACTTTATATTGCCAATCTACCGTCAATCTATTGGTCATTTTAAGGACATTAAATGAGTGGTACAAAGACTGGTTGATTGATCTGGATCTACATTGCAATGATTAGTAAAGAATTGTATTCGTGGACAGTATTTCTGATGTCAGATAAGTTCCATGTGTCTATATCAGGGCGATGTCTCCAGACACAAGATTTGTCTACCAAGCGCCAAAGCAATGAAACCAATCTGGACAACCATAACGACTATTTATATGCATTTACTTGGTTCGAATATGCTTGATCTTGCCCTCACTGTGCATGAAATTGCTGGCGTACTGCTTGACATGGAAATCTCGCTTGGCTGGCTCGTGAACCACGGCTTCCCATCCTTGGTTAACAGCAAATCGCACAGCGTCCTCTTTTGTTCGGAACTTGATCTGGGTGGCTTGCATGTAGTCACCGCTGGACGCCCATCCCATGAGGTCATTTTCCCATCGGTTAGCTCGCGTCACAATATCCCAATCCAATCGCCAGACACCAGTGCCCCAAGTTCCACTCTGAGTAGCAGATTTGCTTTCCTTGTATATTCGAACAGTTCGGGCAGTTACTAGATCCTTAGGGGCACCGCTGATAGTCTCATAGGTCTCAACAGCCGCTGGTTCAGGCTGGGCTTCTGACACCGCCTTGTCCTGACCAACGATCTTAGTAGCTGACAGGTACCGACGTGCTACCAATGTACTGGCACCACTGGCCCTTGGCACTCGTGCCAATGTGTGTCTGAATCCCATCATTGTGTGTTGGTTTTGACAATCTCGAGATGTGAAGACCAAAATCTGGTTGGTCGGCTGAACCCGGGTAACTTCTGCATGGCTCACAACTTGCAAGGGTTTGGACCAGTACCAATATGAACCGGAGGGGGGGGCATCGATATATTGGTGGACTCTTGGTATTTTATCAATTTGTAAATTTGGTTAAATTATATATTAATATGTACAATGTGATATCCATGCAGGGAAGTCGCGGAAGTCTCACAAATATCTATCTATTTATTTACAAAATCAAGCATGCCTTGGATGCTAGTGAACTTCTCTCGGCTCTTTCCAGTCGCTTTTCCGCGTAATTCTTCTTCAGCATCAATTCGTTGCCAGTCTTGCCATCCAACTATCTGAGATGTGATGCTGTCTTTTACTTTGTCGAACCCAGGTTTGGACTCGGTATCCAGTTTGTTGTTGCCAAGGTCTTCCACGACAGATTCAGCGACTTCGAAAGAGTCCCACATAGTCTTGGCGATAACTCCAGTAGGTCCGTTCTTGACCCATCCAGAAACATAGAGGCCAGGAATCGGCTTGCCATGACTATTAACTACTCGTCCAAACTCATTGGCTATCACACCACGGCGCTCGTCAAAAGGAATACCCTCCTGTTCCATCCCATTCAGTGGACTGGACTTGTATCCAATGCTGCGAAATGCTAATTCGGACTTCATGCTAACAAATTCACCACTTCCAATTGCCACAGCTGGGCTCTGGATATCCTTCTGAACGAGGTTATTGATCTCAAATTTTGTTGAGGAAAGCAGATGGGGCCTCGAGTCACTGGAATAGAACCGAGTCGGAGACAACAAATAGTCTAATCCCCACTCCTTACCGCCAGCCTGTGCTCTAGAGGTCTTGGAGGCCTTTTCAAGAATCTGTATCATTCGTTTCAATGGGCGGTCAAGAACTGAGCCAAATAACGAGAATTGCTGTACATGCTGTTGATCCAAAGGCAGCATTGAAGTTCCCGGCTCATTAATGAGCTCTCGCAGCTCTTTGTTTGTAAACGCACTTTGAAGGATGCCTCTGCGGCCAACAATTCTAACTCTTTTCACCTTGCTCTTGCGTAGGCTATCATAAGAATGCTCGCATATATCTGTTGATTTCAACCGACTTGGGTCACAGAGTAAGATTCTAGCTACGTCTAGAGCGACATTCCCGTTTCCCAAAATGACTACATCCTCAGCTTCATCGAGAGGCGGATTGAGAGTTGCCAGTTCTGGTACACCATTGTACCAACCCACAAACTGACGAGCAGACATAACTCCAGGAAGAGATTCCCCTGGAATGTTCAACAGTCGGTCATGGCTTGATCCATATGAAAAGATCAATGAGTTGTAATTCTGTCGAAGTACACTCAATGGTACTGATTTGCCAACTTCAACGTTACCAACAAATCGGAATCGGTTCTGAGATGCCACTTCTACAAATTTCTCCTGGCAGTTCTTCACCTCTGGGTGGTCTGGGGCTACTCCAAACCTGCTCAGTCCAAAAGGAACTGGTAAGCTTTCAAACATGTCCACAGTAGCCTTGGGAATCTTCTCCAAAAGGCGGTATGCTGTGTAAAAGCCAGCCGGCCCAGATCCAATAACTGCGAACCGCAGAGTCATTGTTTGCACAACAATGTATCCAGCGCTGATACAGTAATTTCTGGTATATAATATATAATAGGTCTAGAGCATCGCACTTGCATAGATGATGGGGAATGATCCTTATACACAACACATCTATGCAGGTATCCGCCGCGTCCCTTTTACCACTCAACAGGCTGGTCTGCTTCAAGGTCTTAACTTTAAACGCTTTAAATCAGTGGTTGACTGCAGTGCTTGAAGAAGAGGGCTTGTGATAGTGCTCATTGACCACAGTGAACTATCATGTCGTCGTCACCGGCGCCGGATCCGTCGCCGGACTCTGCTGGAAAAGATGAGAGCTTTGAGGGCAAAGTATGGGGTACACAATTGAATATGATCTCTAACTTACAGTATGATGATAATACCGAACTTGTCAAAAAGTCATTTAAATCACAATCACTTAATTCTCTTTTTAGGCGATCGGACTCACCATCTCCAGCGGTTCCCCCTAAGAGCCATAGTCCTAAGCTCGGCGTCATGGGAGACAAGATGTCGCTAGGTATGTGCCACACATTTTGATACTTTCTAACACAATTAAAGGCAAAAAAGCCAGTCCAGTATCCACACAGGCAACAATAGCCAAGAAACCCCTCACATCGCTGGAAACAGCCACAGGTGCTTTCAAGCTAGGCACAATGAAGAAAGATCGTGCTAGTGAAGCGGGTAATAGTGGAGAGAGTCCCAGGCCAGAACATGCAATGGTATGGAAAAAGCCTGTATCATCTCCTGTGCCCAAGGCTGTAGAAACGTCACCTGTACGAGCTGCTACCAGTTTGGCGCAATCGGAGGGGATAGTTGCAGACAAAGATAAAGACCAGAAGAGACCAGAGGTTTCGGAGGAAGATCTGCTTAAGAAAGGTATTGCACTTGCTCATCGACTAACTACGGATGAGTTGTCACAAGGCCACTTTAATTGGGATGACGATGATGATGACGACGATGGATCATGGAGAACACAGCTAGAGACTCTGGCAGGTCCTGTCGATAAGTCAGATCCTAGCGCTGCGCCAAGCAGCACTGGAAGGCCGTCGTCATCACAGCCCCCACCGACGAAGAAACACGCCAGCAGTATAACTGGAGAATCACGAGAAGAGCAAAAGTCGCATAGCGCGGCACCATGGGCCATAGCGAAAACAGCTACTCCTGTCGGATTCGTACCTATAAATGAGCAGCTTAGAATGCTTCAACAAGAAAAGGAAAGAAAGCAGAAAGCCCACCTGCATCAAAAGCAGTTTGGGCCACATTACAACTACCGACTTTCTGATAATGGGGCTGGTGGTAATTACTCGCATTATCATGAGGGTCGGTTTAGCTCTCACCAGGACGATGCGCGTTACAGATATCATGACTATGAAAAACGATATAGATCCGATATACCTCCACCCCGTCAGGAGTTGTTTAATGCACACAACGGACAGTTTGAGCCTGCTCCTCACCGTGATGCCTCTCACCGTGATGCCCCTCAGCGGGATGCCCCTCAGCGGGATGCCCCTCAACGTGATATGCCTCACCGTGATGCACCATCTGAAGCTGCTCATAGGCCGTTGCGGCAACCGCCAGCGGCATCTGCTGAGAGCGAGGTCGAGTCAACATCCCAGCAATCTCCTGTGAATAGCTCATATCAAGTTCGACGAAGACGCCCGTCAGAAAATCAGCCGGCACCAGCCGTGGAACAGCCTCCTACTTTGTCGATCGAAGAAAGGCAGAAAGCTCTCTTAGAAGAACAAGAGTCCGAAATGAAGCAGGCAAGAGAGAGAGCCAGAAAACGTAAAGAAGAAGAGCTTCAGAAGGAAAGAGAGCGTGAGCTGGCTGCTAAAAAGAGAGCAGAGGAAATAGCCGAGAAGATGAGATTAGAAGAACAAGAGAAGAAAAAGGAGCTGGAGCGCAAAAGAAAGGAAAAGCAGGAAAAGCAGCTGAGAGAGCAAAAGGAAAAACAGCTCAAGGAGAACGAGTTGAAAGAAAAAGAGAAGTCTCGTCAAAAACCTGTTCGAAAGCTGTCGTTGAATGACGATGGCCGCGATGTGCTCAAGTCATTGAAGTCTATAATTGAAGATGCAAACGACGATAAGTTGCCGCTTCGAAGCGATTCCCTGCAAACAACCTCGGCTCCTTCTTCTTCTCCGCCTTCCCTCCGAACAGGTGTGAAGCTGTGGAGCGAGTCTCGAGCAACACAGCATACTGGTGGTCGTGTATGGGACACCAGAAGTTCTGATTCAAACACCGGGCTTTGGGGAAATATCCAGAGAACAGCAAGTACGGGAAGTCGTTTTGCTAGTGGGTTGTATCAGGACGTAAAGCAAGGAGGTATTTTTGAGGGCCATGGGTTTAGAGAAAATAAAGAACGGGGACCTCGAAACCGGCCGACCGCATCCAGTGTGGGGAATTCACACTCAGAGCGGCCTCGCCAAAGTACACTATGGCATGACAGCGATAGTAATACCTGGAAAGAGGTGAAATCTCCGGAAACCCCCACTAAACGACCATCAGAAGTAGATGAAGCAGTGTCTCCAGTACCTGGAGGGTCTCCTTTCAGCGGCCAAGATACCACGCCAAATAGCTCCAGGGGTACTTCCCGATTTTTCCCATCTGGTCAAAACGACAGCTCCGATAGCTCTCTTGGCGTTATCGGAAAATCTACGGGCTCTACAGTACCTTCAAATAATCTGGGCTCACCGCGAATGTCTAAAAGTCACGTATCCAAGGGTGCTCTTCCAACCACTGCAGTGACATCAGGTCGCCGCCATTCTCTTGGAAAGTTGTCACATAAAATTGATGGACTGGAGAATGGTCACAGCGAGCGAAGCATTGTCAGTACGACATCGGGCCGTCCTAAAGTGGTTTTCCCTCCTCCTCGTAACGTCTCCGTAATTGAGGGAGTCGACAACAGCGATACAACAGTGCAAACGTCACTCATACAGAAGGGTTCTACGAGAATAAAGATACGCGGGTCAAGAAATGGTCTACCCAATGCGATATCTCCTGTGATCTCGCATATTCCAGCTGAGGATGATATTGAGATTCCCCCGCTTCGAAGAGATGTGTTGAACACAGATTCTACAAGCAATGACTCAACGAAAGCGTCTACTACGAAAAAAGCTAGAAGTGCTGTCAAAAGTGATTTATCACTCCCTCGTAATACTTGGAAGGGCTTGAAAACACGCTGTGAATCACCAGATGAAAAGATTGATGTTGCACGAAAAGAAAATGTCGCAATCAGCAGTAACTTGCCCCCTCCTACAGCCGACAATGTGGCGGAATTATACAAAGATCAGGACAACCTGTTCAAAACAGTCAAACTGCCCCAAATCGATTTCTCCACAACTACCTATCATAAGGATTCTACCGGATACATCCATCGACGAGAATTTGAATTCGATGAATTGGCTCGTTCGATGTTCACACATATACAGTTGCCGGGGTTTGACAAACTAACGATTCCAAACAGAAGCACCAGATTTGGTTCCCATTGGCGACACAAGGCCAATGCACACTAACTCCATGAGGTAAATATGTAAAATGATAACCGGAGGAGATATATTTCGCAAGCCGTGCATGTACATGCATGCTGCACAGATAAGGCTATTTCCAAAAATGGACAATCGGCTTGCAGTCCAATCGCCAATTGCGATAAAGGATTCCTATATGTAGAATTGTACACTGAGAATTGAACTCATTTGCCACCTGAAATTTACAACATTATGGCTATCAGAACGAGTCGGACGTCTAGAGCCTGCAACTATTGCCGAAATCGTAAAGTAAGAGTAAGTGTAGTCTGGATCATTGGCCGGGACTAATGCAAGTGCACTGGAGAACTTCCTTGTATAATGTGCAAAAGAATGGGCGTGAATTGTATTTATCGTGAAAAGTATAGAGCAAAGACAGCTATAGGCACACTTTTGAAGCAGCACAACAGTTCGACAAGTGCGAGTGAATTGCAGAAGACAATGTTTAGGCGGCTGTACTATGGGTCTACCAGTAATTACAGCTTTATGGAAAAGATATATTT
Organism: Sugiyamaella smithiae; assembly: GCA_030579815.1. Classification (NCBI taxonomy): domain Eukaryota; kingdom Fungi; phylum Ascomycota; class Dipodascomycetes; order Dipodascales; family Trichomonascaceae; genus Sugiyamaella; species Sugiyamaella smithiae. The sequence goes on from JAKTRV010000006.1 coordinate 799,542, forward strand.
ATTCTCAAAGACCCTACTAGACAGGATACCAGATTCTCCTGAATCTCAGAATAAGTGTGGTGGGCTGCGGCACCTTAATGGTGCTGCTCAGATTGCTCTCAAGACGTCATGGGAGAACTATAGCGATGTTCAATGGCTAAACGACCAGATTCATGGCAGGAATTTAACCATGGGAGAAATGCTCCAGTGCGCCTCGGCATATTTTACTGGCGCCCATATAGCGGTGCCAATGCTAGATGCGGATGAGTGGATGGAAAGAGCCCGGTTGTGGTGGCCGCTAATTGAAATCAACGATACCAGTACCTTCAACAGCAGAGATCTGGCAATCATATACCAATTTATAGCGTTAGGGTTGAGTTCATATTCACCAATGGTGAAGTTACAGAATATAAGTTCTCAAGTGTGGAGTCACCATTACAGTTTGTGCGGACGAAATCTTCTTCCAGATATTCTTGAGATTAGTTCAATAAAGGACATCCAGGGACATTTATTATTGGTAGGTAAAAGCCAAAGTCACAGCTTTGTTTTATATTCTGAAACTCACAACTCAGGGAGTATTTTACTCGTTTACGGGAAATAATATGAAGACCTATGTTCGGCACGGAACTTTAACCAGAACCGCTCTGTCTATCGGCATGCACAAAGCCGATGTCCCAGCAGAGTTGCCCACTAAAGAGTCTATGGAAATACATAGAACTTGGGTTGCCTTATACATCAGTGAAAAGTACAACAGCTTCACCGTGGGATTCTCTAGTTGTATTGGTCCGGACATAAAATGTCCGATACCGGTCCAAAGCGCATTCAGGACTACAGGATCAGCCTATTCATACGGAGTCGAGCACACGTATCTCCGACTGAAGTTTGCTGAAATGATGGAAAAAATCAGGCTGGATATATTGGAGAGTTCATTTCAAAAAGGCGTTGCTTCCATGCTGTCGGTTGTCAAGCGGATAGATCGCGAATTAGACGAAATTGCTGCTCAGTCTCCGCATCCCAGCCAAGACAAATTACCTCAGCTACATCAAATGTCTGATATCGAATGTCAAGAATGGTTCTGGCTTCGGCTTTTCTACCTTTTCTTAAAAATGTTTCTGTTCAGACCGTTTTTAATGTTTTCTGTTTATGGCATGAGAAATCTTGATCAAGTACCTACCAAAGTTAGAACAGAATTGTCAGAAGCTGTCACTCAGTGTTTGGAAGCATCATTGGCAGTTCCTACCGTTGTACTGCAGATGGGACGGCGACTTGAAATTTATCGGGCATGTTGTGCATGGAATCAATACTTGGAAGCAGCCTGCACGATACTTTTATTTTATATTTTAAGCTGCTCGAGCCATATCACCCAGGAGATGAGTATGAGAATTTGGATTGCTCTAACTGAGGCGTCGGACTTTCTTGATAGCGATCCATTTGATTCAAACTCTACAAGAGCTTTTGTCAACGATACCATAAATGCTCTTCGAAGCGTCGTTGAGGGTAGCCCAGAGTCAAGATTACCAGCGGTGGATCCCGATGAATTCATTCGAATATTTTTCTTTTCATCAGAAACAAGTATGAATTCAAACAGTCGGGCTGTTGTGAAGACGTCGGGATTCAGCTCAACTTTGCAGGATCCCAATATCGACGAAATTGATATTGATTTGGAAGGGTTTCAACAACTATGGACGCAGATATTCGATGGACTCACCTCATATGATTGACACCAATAACTAAAATACTTATGAAGAAAAACATTATGATCAGTCCTGTAGATTGTCTCGAATGACCTTTCCCATTGCAATCGCCTTTTCTTCCTGAAGACGGCGAGTGATAACCTGAACACAAACAGGGTGACCATCGAAAACTTCGGGGTCATAGTAAGCTTGCATATTAGCATCTTGATCGCTGACGGGCGTGTAAGCCATATCAACTTTATCTATCGACTTGTCCACCTTTGTAACTGGTACAATTAATGAAGGGCAATCTAATACGTTGAGAACAACAGTGTATGTTCCGAAGTAGTCCCTGAAATAAGGCTCGTAAGCTACTGTTGAGATCACTGGAGCAATCCATGCATCAACTGGTCTTCCTGTAGCCGACAAATTGGCAGTATTATTCCAATAGTCGAAATACATTGACTGCAACTTGTACTTTCTTTCCGCCTGCTCCCAATGCTCATTAATGGAACTGGGCTCGAAACGATCTTCGTTGGTAATAAGGGCATCGCTGATAGGCTCACCAGATAGTTTACACGTATCGGATATCTCCTTATTGCCGTCCGAACGGAATATGTCAGTTGCCAGCTTCCTTATTTCACCGTGATTCTGAGGCTCCCAGTCGATTACCTCGTGTCCAGCAGAAATAAGCGACTTCCTTACAGTTTCAAGCGCTCTCAAAATGGGAGGGTGGGGTCTCACAAGGCCATCCCAGGTCATGATTCCAAACGTCAATTTTTCTGGTAACTGGGGTGGAGTCCAAGGTAGAGGAACAATCTTGGAATCAATATTCCAGCTTTCAGTGTCCACCATCGTCTTTGTGAAGTATTCCAGATCATCAAGGTTGGAAGCTAGAGGACCAATGACGGAAGGCACAATGGGCTGGCCAGCCATGGAATTGGTCACTCTTTGATAAGAAATTCGTCCAGTGGAAGGTCTAAGGCCATACACACCTTGGCAGGCGGCTGGGTATCGAATGCTCCCGCCAATATCAGTACCAAGTCCAATGATCGATGCACCCGAACCAACTATGGAGCCTTCACCTCCTGAGCTGCCACCAGCACTAAAATTGCGGTTGACAGAATTCTGAGTATAGCCATAAGCATTACTGTATGTGTCACCTGCCATCATAGCCATAGGAACGGTGGTCTTGACGTATAGTAGGGCTCCAGCATCACGCAGAAGCTGGGTGATGGTTGACTCATCTTCTTTCTTGGCCACATTATTGAGCAGTCCAATATATCCAATAGATGTAGCTTGGCCCTCGACATTGACCTGATCCTTGAGCGAAATAGGGATTCCATGAAGGGGCCCAAACAGCTTGTTGTGTTTAGCGAAATAATCGTCCAAGAATTTAGCCTGTTCAAGGGCAACCTCAAAAAATATTTCTGTACAGCAATTGAGCTGAGTTAGAACGGCAATCACGAAAATCACTAACCAATTGATGTGCTACAGCAGCACGATGGCAGAAAGCTTCTGCCACCTTTACTGCAGTGTACTTTCCAGCCTTGATTTTGTCGAGAAGTTGCAAAGCAGTCATTGAGGTAATCTCTACCTCGTCTTTAGGAAGATTGTTATCCATCCATTGCTTCGAGTTGGGAGCTTCCTTTGGCGAAGGCACTTTGTCTAGAATCCATTTGGCAGGAATCTTTGACCTTACAAACTGCTGTTTCGCAGCTGCGACTTGTTCCCAGTCACTTGTCATTATGATCTATGATTCTACATGTTGTTCAACCGTATTATATATTTACTTCAACTGTGTATCAGATATCGAGATAGCTGTTGTGATAGGCAATATTTCCTCCGCTGTCGGAATAATCGATCGGCAGTTATTCCTGCCCGGCCACCATTATTACCACACCAATACCTATACTCCAATCAATGCATTTGCTTCTGACAAATACACTATCCGAATAGTTAGTCTTAAGCAACGAATGTCACCCGACGGACTCCACACTCATACCATGCTGTGACTTTCAAATATGCATGCATTGTCCAGTCTTTAACATTAACCATTAAACCCCAATTAGGCAGTAGATGGACGATCGGCTTGAGTTCGTTATCTCCCACCTAGGCGCACTGCCGAGCCCATTAGACGGGTGGTGCCTGTTTGGGAGTAGTGGCAGTAATTAAACTTGCGTCAGAAATCACCCTCTAATTAAAGCCAAGGCACCAAAAAGGCTCCCAGGTTAATAATTCATTCAGTCAAAACCATATTAGTGGGGTTGGCTGGGCAGATGACAGCGAAATACCCCATGCAATTAGGGTGTTGGTATCAATCAGGCAACAACAAGGGGAAAAAAAACAAAAAAATCTGAAATGGCATAAATCTATAGTATGCAGCAGCCGTGACCCCGGTATAACGATCTTGCTGACTATAGCGTGGGTTGTATTGAGTGAGTGCCTCGTCATAGCAGTGAGCGGCTGTGCGTTTAAGAGTGGGCCGCGCCAGAAGGGGGGTGGGAGGGAAGGAAGAGGGAAGGGGCCCAGATACAGGAGGGTGCTTTGCACAGACAATTTCTGGCAACTGCACATAGACTTTTGATTTTTTTTTTTTGAATTTGGATTGGACATCACTGGGTTGAAAGTCAAGTGAGCAGTGGGCACACACAATCGATAATATCAGATCACAAATAGCACGGTCGATTTGAAAACAAACAGGCAGTATGCAGACGATAAAGTGTGTTGTTGTCGGGGATGGTGCAGTTGGAAAGACGTGCTTGTTGATTTCCTACACTACCAACAAGTTTCCCAGCGAGTATGTACCCACAGTGTTCGATAACTACGCGGTCACGGTGATGATTGGAGATGAGCCTTATACACTTGGACTATTTGACACGGCGGGACAGGAAGACTACGACAGACTGCGACCTTTATCGTACCCTCAGACAGACGTGTTTTTGGTGTGTTTCTCGGTCACGTCGCCCGCCAGTTTTGAAAACGTCCGGGAAAAGTGGCTGCCTGAAGTGCGCCACCACTGCCCCGGCGTTCCCTGCCTCATTGTGGGCACCCAGATCGATTTGCGAGACGACCCGGTAGTGATCCAGAAACTGGCCAGGCAGAAGTTGCGCCCGGTCACGGCAGACATGGGCGACAAGCTGGCCCGCGAGACGGGTGTGATTAAATATGTCGAGTGCTCTGCTCTGAATCAACGTGGACTGAAGAATGTATTTGATGAAGCCATTGTGGCTGCGCTGGAACCCCCAGTGATAAAGAAGTCCAAGAAGTGCATTGTACTATAAATGTACGAGTTACGCTATTCATTTTTGTTATTGCAATTATTTTGTTATGCTACTTTTGTTTTTCCTCTCTAAATATGGGTTCTTTTGACTCTTTTACTTTGTCTATTGTCCTGTAATATCACCCTGTCAACCCTCCTCCTTCTCTGCTGCCAGAGACGGTGTAGAGCCCTCCTAAATAGTGCGCCGCGTGAAATTTCCATCCTCATCTACTTACTACCGTCATGTCCCAGGTGTATTCAGCGCCACGGTCAGACACGCTGTGTAAGTTATAAAGTTTGATTGGTACATTGCTAACATAGTCCTGAGTGGTGAGAAGCTTAGTGGAGACGATATTCGAAACCAGAATGGTAAGTAGCCGATTCCATCCCGGGTGCGCCAACAGGTGCATTTTTGCATATTACGTATGCTGACAAAAAGTTTTAGCTTGCCAGGCAATTGCCAACGTAGTTAAGTCATCGCTGGGCCCTGTGGGTCTGGACAAAATGCTTGTGGATGATATTGGAGACGTGACTGTCACCAATGATGGAGCGACTATTCTCAGTCTGTTGGACGTCGAGCACCCAGCAGGAAAGATCCTTGTGGAGCTGGCCCAGCAGCAGGATCGGGAGGTTGGCGATGGAACCACTTCGGTGGTTATCATTGCATCTGAGCTTTTGCGACGAGCCAATGAGTTGGTTAAAAACAAGATCCATCCCACGACTATTATCACTGGATACCGACTGGCTCTCAAGGAGGCCATCAAGTACATCACTGAGGTCATGAGCACGTCTGTAGAGAGCCTTGGCAAAGAGACGCTGGTCAACATTGCAAAGACTTCCATGTCAAGCAAGATTATTGGTGCTGATTCCGATTTCTTTTCCAAGATGGTGGTGGATGCCATGCTGGCAGTCAAGACCACCAACAGTCGCGGCGACTCAAGATATCCTGTAAAGGCTGTCAACATTCTTAAATCCCATGGAAAGTCTTCCACCGAGTCCATGCTTGTAAAGGGCTATGCTTTGAACTGCACTGTGGCTAGTCAGGCCATGAAGACCTATATCCCCAATGCCAAGATTGCTGTGTTGGATATGAACTTGCAGAAGGCTCGAATGGCTATGGGAGTCAACATCACCATCGACGACCCAGACCAGCTGGAGGCGATCCGACAGCGAGAATATGGCATTGTCACCGAGCAAATCAACAAAATCATAAGTGCTGGAGCCAACGTGGTTCTCACTACAAAGGGTATCGACGATATGTGTCTCAAGCTGTTCATTGAGGCCGGTGTGATGGCAGTACGACGATGCAAGAAGGAGGATCTGCGACGAATTGCTAGAGCTACTGGTGCCACATTGGTGTCTACACTTGCAAACCTGGATGGCGAAGAGGTGTTTGATCCCTCTTACCTTGGTCAGGCCGAGGAGGTTGTACAGGAGCGAATCTCTGACGACGAATGTATTCTCATCAAGGGAACCAAGGTCCACTCGTCTAGCTCAATTATCCTTCGAGGATCTAATGAGTACCAGTTGGACGAGATGGAGAGGTCTGTGCATGATTCCTTGTCGGTTGTCAAGAGAACTCTTGAATCTGGCAACGTGGTTCCTGGTGGTGGTGCTGTGGAGACTGCTCTCAACATTTATCTTGAGAACTTTGCTACCAGTCTTGGATCCCGGGAGCAGTTGGCTATTGCTGAGTTTGCCAATTCGTTGCTGATAATTCCCAAGACTCTTGCTGTTAATGCTGCCAAAGACTCATCTGAACTTGTCGCCAAGCTACGATCTTATCATGCCGCATCTCAGAACGCTGTGGCTACTGATCTCAAGAGAAGAGGTTACAAGAACAATGGTCTGGACTTGCTGAACGGTAAGATTGTCGACGAACTGAAGGCGGGAATATTGGAACCTTCCATCAGTAAAGTCAGGTCACTCAAGAGTGCCGTAGAGGCATGTATTGCTATTCTGCGTATAGACACTATGATTAAGGTTGACCCGGAGCAGAAGGAGCAGGACCCCCATGATCATTAATGGACACAGGAGGATGAGAGTTTCCCGTCCACCTCCGATGGGATCAATTCTTGTTTTGAGATGTACTGATTGTAGATAACTTTTTTTTCATATCATTTCCGTTTGGATCACATTACAATTGTGTAGTCCTGTAGAGCAATGCCTGGGGTGTGTTAGTATTCGGATCCAAGCCCGTGCGGCTCTACGATATATACGACCGGTCGTATTGGACACAGTCTGGTAGGCAATATGGACAAAAAGATCGGTGCGGACTAGAAAAGTAATTTACAATGTCTGAAACCCCGCAAATCCCCGCACTAACGGTGGATTCTGTTAAGCTAGAGAACTCGGACAGCAAAATGGATGACTCGGGTGGTGCCGACAGTTTACGTCCATCGGCTGCTAAACCACTTCGGCGGTTGTCGGATATCTCGTCTGGCTACTCGGACCCAGACAAGTCGACGCCGTCGTCGAGCCAGAGCTCCAAACAGCCTAAACGAAGACCTCACTCAAAGTCTCGCCGAGGGTGTCTCACCTGCAAGCGACGACGAGTTAAATGTGATGAAACTCATCCGAGATGTAATAATTGTGAGCATTTGGGTCTCGAGTGTTCGTTCACTACTACTACAGGTGTCACCAATGGGCCTCTAAATATGGTAGACCTGAAATTATTTCACAATTATTGTACAGTATTATGGAAAACCTTGACGGACGCAGGCATATTTGGTCCCGATATTTGGTACGAGGACGTGCCAGCGCTAGCGCTCGAGAACCAGTTCTTGATGAGAGCTATATTGACAATCTCTGCTACCCACTTGTCGCGCACAAACAAGGGCATGTTTGAAAGCATTGTGTCTGTACACAGAGGCGAAGCATTAAGACTCATGAGACAAGAGGTGCAGCAGGTGAAATTGTCAAACGTGGATAGCCTAGTAGCGGCCTCAATTCTTATGATTCTTGATGCTCTGGCCAATGCTGCTCCACCAGACCAGATGTCCGCTGGATCGCTTCCACCGTCGGCTTGGTTACACCATGTTAGAGGAGCCGCTACAATTCTTCTTGTTGTAGGCGAGCTCCCGCGAGAGAGCCGGTTCTATAGTCTGGTCAACTACGATTTGAGCGACCTAGCTGAAGTGCGGCCTGATTCGAAGGTTTTAGAGTGCTTTGATGATGAGCTGAACGGTCTTTATCCAGTGGATGTGTCTTCACCTTATTATAAGGTGCTCGTTTACATTGACAGGTTATTCCACCAGCGATACAAGTCAGATTTCATCCTACGCATATTCTCATTGCCTGCTTTGCTGGACCATAAGATGCTCGAACTACTTACCCGAGGAGACCCTTGGGCAAGAAAGATTATAAAGGTTTACTATAAGTTGGTGAGATCATTCACGTCTGAAATGAAGGATAGTTTCTGGTTCCTAGAGGGTGTATCTAAAGTTCTTCCAATTGACACTGATTCTGACTTTGGAGGATTGGAGTTCATAAAATCAGCACTGCCTATGCCAGACAGAGATCACGACAGGGATACAGACTCTTTGTTAGACCAGGACTTTGCACTGGATAACGACTTGGACCCCGATATTGATATGGACGAAGGTACCGGTCTTTGAGCTTCATTGATTTCATTGACAAAACATTAAAACAAATAACTAATAAAAACTATTTATTTCTTCTTGGGACCTCCCAATGGAGAACCGATATCTTTGCCTCTCAGCTTGACTCCAATGACTCGCTCTATCTTTCCAAGCAGCTGCTGGTTTGGAACTGCTCGACCAGCTTCATAATCGTTAATGACGTTGGGCTTTTCGTTAACTCGAGTGGCCAGATCTTTCTGGGTCAGGTTCTTCTCCTGTCGTCCCTTCTGGATAGCTCGTCCGACACTGATGTCAATCTTGGGTGGAGGAGCCACCTCATTGTCTCGATCAACCTTGGTCAGTCGCTGACCCTCTGGGTTGCTGCTCTTGTTGCCTCCAGCACCGTACTTTTTGTCGACTGACACAACGTTGCCAGCTCGACGAGCAGCGTTGATCTCGGCTTGGCTTCGAGCAACATTAGCTCGGGGACCCCCGCTGCCAACCCGAGCTCGGGATCCAATCATAGTAACAGTGTCCCAGTCGTCACTCATAATGCTTTAGTTTGTCTGGATGATTTGTATAATGTCTGGTTTGGAACTTGACAGAACTTTATATATGTCTGGGACCATTGTTCCCCTACCCTTGGTCCTGGGCCTCACCCCCCGTCATCGTTGCATGAACTGCTAAGCTTGCAGCAGTTCACGCGATAAACCTGCTAGAACTTTCAAATAAAAAACAGACTGGAAAGCACTTGTTGTTTTCAGCAGCGGGCCAATGCTCTCAGTACTTGCTCCTGTGGGTGATGTACACATATCAGAAATAGCCCAATGGACGCAAAGGACGGGGGCGTTTTATGATGAAGACATAAGAGTGTATGTGAAGCTCGACCATGATGGTCTGTCAAAAAGCTATGTCGAGTCAGCATCTGTAGATGTGACAGTGACTATTTTTGGGTCCTCATCCACGCCATCTTTGTCTCAAATGTCCAAGGAAAGGAAGCATGTGATATTTTCGGGGAACTTGTCTAGTGAAGCAATTGTGAACGCCAGTGATTCCGAAGCTATTTGGGCACTAGTGGTTCCAATCCGCCACCCACGCACCCGATTGCATCATCCAAGACTATCAATAGACGTGTCAGTAAGTTTTCTGGAGACTGAAGACACCAATGAGCCCAAGACAGCATTTTTAGACGATTTTGCAGCTCTCGACAAGTTGAACGTTTTCCAAAGTTTGACGGTTCCCGGTAACCAAAAGTCTCAGGATATCCTAGTCACATCCAAAACCTCTAAAGGACACAATCGCAATGTATATAATGGCAATCTTGAATTTCCAGTTTACCCAGCACTCAACTTACGACTAAGATGTGCCAAATTTCCCGGGGCCGGAGCGGCATCAGAGAACGACAGCCTCGTGGCCAGCATCGAAATCACTTGTGGCGAGAGCGCCAAGGTGGATGTGTTTATTAAGGGGGTCACAATGTCCCTTACAGATGGGACGGTCAGCCCATTGGGAAGTATGGAATTTCCACAATGGCTGTATCCTGGCGAGAGCCTGGTTCTGTCCTATAGCATAAATGGCACTGATATTCCATCATCGACATCTGGAGGTCGTGTCGGACCTGTAACGATCTCTGTGGACTACTGTCCAGAGTCTCAGTCTGCATCATCAGACGTTCATACTAACTGGGAAACAACCGTTGATTTCGATGGGTCTGCCAACGCCCAGACACCACTGGCAGTGCAGAGCCCGTTCATGATGTCTGCTGCATCAGATGGACTGCTTCCAATGCGACGAATAGCCAAGCCATTGAGTCGAACTGCCAGCAATGCATCTCTTATTGGACCCACTCCAGCCCGAACCAGACCCAGTATCAACGGATTGAGCCTGACGTTCACTGGCCCCAGCTCCGTGAAGGTTGGAGACAAGTTCCGCTGGAAAGTATTTGCAATCAACAGGTCGTCGTTCACCCGAAACCTGTCGCTATTCTTTCAGTCTAGAGAAATCCCCCCTGAAAAACCAGTTACCGCTTCTGGCCCTATCGAGCTGCATACTGATAGACCGCTGCTTAAACGGCTCACGTCTACCAAATCCCACGAGAAAGGCATTGTATCTCTGGTGAACGACGTGCGAATTGGCCCAATGACTGCTCAGGCCTGTTTCGAAGCCGATATCCTTCTCATGGCCATGTCGCCTGGCATTTTTACTTTGGGAGATGTGACTCTAGTAGACTTGAGCAGCGGTCAAGGATACGACTGTGGTCGGCTCCTCGAAGTGGTGGTGACCGCTTAGATAGCCGCACCTCACCTGTAATAACTCTAGCATAGAACAACAAACAATGCCTGCCATAGTCGAAGACAACAAGCTGGCAGCTACCAGTGTAAGTGAAAGGTCCAGGATTCTTTGTAGAACTTTAGTAGGCTTCTGAGGTTTCTAACAAAAGCCAATTGCTCTTGATCGCTTGGAAGCACTGTGTACCGATGCGTGCGCCTCAACACTAGGAACAGACGCATTTGATTATAGTAAAAGAACCGATGCTACTAGCCAAATTATTGTAAGCTTGACACATCGATAGACGATTTCTAACGAAGGAAACTATAATAGCTAAGCTTACTGAGGAAAACAGTGGGTTTAAGTACATTGTGTCTGTGACGGTTGTGCAAAGTACAGTCACAGGACCCATCCAGATGAGCACAGGCGCATTTTGGAACTCGGAAAAAGATGGGATGTGGAAAACCAAGTGGAGTTCTGCAACAGTAGATGCCATTATCAGCATTGCGTGGATCCAATCCTCGTAAAGGTCTTTTACTAGGATAACATTCATTATGAGTTACTGTACGAACATGCATATATATATATATTGACATTACTGGCGAAGGTGAGCAGTAGCATTTTTGAAAAGCGACTGCCAGATAAACGCCTCGCTTAAGAGAAGCTCGATCTCCTTTTCTCCCCAGTCCTTAGTAGGCAGGGCCTGTAGAAACATCATGATTTCTTGGAAATCCATGGTAAGGATTTCATTGACCCACTTGACCAAAAAGGCTGCACAAACATAGACGTGAAACCGGGAAAACCCATCTGCTCCCTCGGCCATGTATGTGTCCCACATCCTAATCGTGTTCTTGACGCTGACCTCTCGCATCAACAAACAATTCATCCATCTGAAACTAAACTGCATGAACTCGACATTCTCGTCCTGTAGATGCTTGAAGAGATCGAGATTGATCCGCTGCGTCAAGTCGCGCAGTTCAGCCACTTGGCGCTGGATGCCGGGCTGAGCATGGATGTAATTGTCTTGAATGCCATCCAGTAATTTGGTTAGACACCAGAACGTGTCAGCTTCCACAACATCCATCACCGCCTTGGGGAGAATACTGGGATCGCAGACCTCAGGGTCACCCTCAATGTATGCCGACAGGAATGTTTGGAAAAATGGAGTGGCCAGGTCATTGATCCCCTGCACGTAGCCACTGGCAGGGTGCCGAATTGCCCACACGTATAAAATGCGTTCCAATGCCTTCTGGGTCGTTTCAAACCCGTATAACTTGATGTGGGGGTTCGTTCGAGGAACATCTATAGATATCTGATGCCATATGGACTGGTCCAGTCCCTTTGAGTATGCTTGGGATACACCGTCCAGATACTCTTTGCGCTTCCTAGCTAAAGTAGTGATACGCCTCTCTGCATTGGTTGGCAAGTACCCAAGAAGCAGCTGCCAAGACATGGGCCGAAACTCTTCAGGGATTCCTGACCATGCAAGCTTCTTAAGCTCGGCCAAGTCGATATTGGTAGCCTGCAAAACCTTCTTGAACCTCACTATACGAGACAACCGGGAGTTGATGGATTCTATTTCGGCGTTGGTCTGGGAATCCGACAGATCGTCGGTAGATGTCCCTGGTGATGGCTGACGCACTGCGTACAGAGAATTGGCAGGATCTCGCATGATGCCGTCGAGATGAGATTTCAGGCCATTGGCTCCAGGCAGTCCACTGCCAATAGCACCTTGATACAATTCCTTTGAGGTTGGTCGCGAATTCGGTCTAGAACTTGGCCGAGACGAAGGTCGAGACGGTACATTCTCTATGGCCTTTTCGACCTTTCTATTCAGAACTAGATTCCTGTCCACGTTTGCGTCCCAGTCATCTTCATCAAAAAAGCTCTTTGTCGATGCTCCTTTAGAAGCCGGCTCGTGAGATGAAATGGATCTGATGTTAGAAAACCATCGCCTATCTTCCCGAGCTCCTCCTCCTCCTCCTCTTCTTCCTTCTCCCCTACTTACAGCTGATCCATCCGTAGGCCGTCAGCATGTGAATACGCGGCCCCAATCACTTTCTGATCATTGCCGTCATCTGTGTTGCTTCTGTTAGAGATCGCAGAGTGCTATATACATACGATTCTCTATATGAGGTCAGTCTTTTGAAGAATGTTGAAGCTGGGGTTCCTCGACCCCCACCTTCATCAAACACATATTCATTGCGGTCTTGTTAGAATTCCTGCTGCTATTTCACTTACCGAGCTGCGCCATCTCCTGCTGTTAGTTTCCAACTTATTAGTTCACTTACCGGCCGCGAGTTTGTGCTATTCCTAGACATAGACCCCACTATGATGCAGACACAACAGATAGTCCTCAACGAGTCTGTTGCGAGGGTTGGGGGTGGGGTAACATTTAAGATCTGTCTCACAGGTTCAGTTTGACTGTCCTTGGGCACCTCTCGCAAGCCAGTCGCAATTACACTGTCAAAGGTATATAAGTCGGTTGGTTTCCTTTATGGGAATGAATGGAAAAGATTGAAAAGGCCGGGCCCAAAGTCAAAGTCCCAAGTGTGCGATGACTGTCAGACAGCATATGACAGGGACAGTGCAATTCAGGAACAGCATACTTATACTCATCACACTTATAAGACCTCCGAACCTGCTGCTCAGTGCATTCGTCAATAACGATATCGCTGATGTTGGAGAAGTGATCATTGACGTTGGAAATGTGATAGACAGCATCTGTCCACCGAGAAGCTGGCATGCGGCGATGGGGCCCTGCATAAAATGAAATTTGCCCAGACTTTTGTTCAGTCACATTAAATACAATCATAATGAGCACTTGCAGTATGTCGGTGTTGTTTTACGGTTGCTAACAATTGAAACGGTGCTGGCAAGCACCATAGCCAAGCCTTTTGTAGAGGAGCTCCGGTCTGGTCTGGAGGCTTTGGGTAGAAAGCCGGTTTTGGTGGGCTTTTTGGCCAACTCGGACCCGGCTGCGAAAATGTATGCTGATTGGACTCAAAAAACCGCCCAGGAAATCGGATTCAACTATGAGCTGCGTACTGTAGATAAGGAGGATTTAGAAGAGGCCATCCTGGAAGCTAACGGCGATGATTTAGTGGATGGAATCATGGTTTACTTTCCAGTTTTTGGGAACCGACAAGATCAATATCTGCAGCAAGTGGTAGCACAAGAAAAGGATGTTGAGGGACTCAGCCATATCTATGTGTCCAACCTGTATCACAATGTCCGATTTTTGGACAAACAGCAGACCCAGAAGAGTATTCTGCCCTGTACTCCTCTGGCTATTGTGAAGATTCTCGAACACCTTGGAGTGTACAATTCAGTTATCCCATACGGAAACAGACTGTACGGCAAAACCATTACTGTGGTCAACAGAAGTGAAATTGTTGGTCGACCTGTGGCTGCTCTTCTTGCTAATGATGGAGCTACTGTTTATTCAGTTGATATTACTGGTGTGCAAAAATTCACCAGAGGTGAGGGCATCAAGCTTATCAAACACAATGTCACAGACGTAGACATGAAATGGGAAGAGGCATCTATTCAGTCCGATGTCATTATCACTGGTGTGCCATCGCCAAACTACAAGTTTCCCATGGAGCATGCCAAATATGGTGCGGTGTGCATCAACTTTTCCAGCGACAAAAACTTCAACATCGACGTCAAGGAAAAGGCCTCGTTGTACGTGCCATCCATTGGAAAGGTCACCATTGCAATGCTTTTACGAAACCTCCTGAGACTGATCAACAACAAAAATCAAAGATCCTCTTAAGTTCTGTTTGCTGTTAGCTGTTTGGCTGAATGGCATCTACTCCAAGCAGTCTCAATCCAATCCCTATCTATCCGACTACAATGTAAATATAAAAAGCAAAAAACCCATATTAAAGGACATAATACATACTGGATATTAGACAATAATAAAAAGAAAACAGTCCAATACCACGTAATAAAATAGGAAACTATATGCTGGAAATATCAAACAACAATCATTTTGTCTTGATCTTTTTTGACGGAAGCTCATCGACTATTTGATCGAAAATCTCATCTTCTTCATTGCCGCTTTCAAAATCGCTGCCAGCGTCTTCCTTATCTTGATCGAATCGCTTCTTCAAGCCCTTCATCTTACGGGTTTGGAGCTTTCCAAGATCTTGCTTGCTCATGTGGACTCGTCCAACCTTGTCTCCCAATATATCGGTTTCAACGTTCTTCTTGACCTTGGCCTCAAGCTGCTTGGGTCTCTTCATGGCCTCCTTCTCCATGTCAGGATCTGGTGTCTGAACTCGTCCAATAACAAAGTCAAACCTAGGTCCAATCTCTTCCAGCTCCACTCGAGGCATTTTTGCGCCTGTGCTGCTCTGGTATGTTTTCAGCAAGTAAACTCGAAAGTACACTTTTGGTAATGGCTTGCCCTCTTCCAGCTCCTCAGTCGAAATGCTAATAACATGCTGCAATCCTGCTACATCCAGGAGATCGGTTGTTTCTCCTCTGAAAAAGTCCAAAAACAGCGATTTCAGGTGTTGGTAAGTAGGGTGGCTTTCAAACAGAGGGCTGTTGAAGCTGAACATGGGCTTCATGCCCACGTCAAACGTGGACTTTCGAAAGTCTTTAAGGAACTTGAATGAGTCCAGTCGCAACTCAATCATATCGTATATTTGGTAGTTGAAAGTTCGCACAAACGTCATGTTGTTTGGTCGCTTTTTGTTGTGTGTTCCAAGCACCAGCAAAGAACTATCATTTTTATCCGAGAAAAACTCCAACGACGAAGCATCTTCAAAAGGAAGAATGTCGTTCTTCTTTTGAAACCTTTTCATGTATGGCTTCTTCAAAGCTCCAAGATCCACCATGGCATCATGAACGATTTGATTGCAGTTGGCTCCAGGAAGAAAAAGCGCCTGCTTGACATTTTCCACCAACTTGGGCTCTTTGTTTTCTAACGCCCTCTTTGATCGAGCACTTTTAGGCTGACTGTTTATTAGCAACTTCCAGTGACACTTTTTTTTCTTATGGTGGTTCAACTTACACTGTCTTCAACATATTTGAGTCTGTTAGGAAAAAAGTCCCAGATCCAATTTTTTTTAATCAATCGCAATCCCCCTAACCCGCCAATTCTAATATTTCTCAGGGTATGGCCCAGGGAAGGGGTTGCATCCAGAACCTGAAAGTTGGTGCAGAGGTTGTGTTTGGAGATACTTTTGGATCACGACAAATAAAAGTCATGGATACGTCGTCAATTCGGAGTATCAAACAGTCGTCGTTTCGGCAGTCGACGCGTTCGGCGAGCAGAAACTACGGCGCTGGTCCTGGTCGTGACCAGCTGGGACATCGCTCAAGTTCGTTAAGATCGGTGTCGTATGAAAAGAATGCTCGAAAGCCCTCTGCAGCCCTCGCATCAATGTCTAGAAACGTCAGTGGGATAGCTGATGGTCCCATACCTATGGGATCTCAGTATGATGATGACATTGCGATGAGTGGCGTGGTTGATCTGGCCAAGACTTCGCGGTACTGTGTATCCAAACTGCCAGCAACACCTGTCATGTTGGCTCCTCGCAGCTCGTCTGTGAATTATTACATTGAAGACGAAAACTTTGACGAGTCGACTGTAATTGAAGGGATGTCTGATCAGCTCACGAATTACGCTTTGATTGGGTCTCGAAGAGGTTCGTTTGCTTGGAATTACACTTCCCCAGACCACATCCCTCATACCATCACCTTTCCAAGCGAATCTCAAGATAAGGTTACATTGGCAGTTCTGGTTTCACCTATGCCTGGTGGCACTGAACCTGGGCTTGTAACTGTGTCATCCGACAGTGGATTGCTGACGTACTGGGAAGCGGTTGGCGGTGCTATTGCCGATGGTCTGCTTCACCGACAGCAGAGTAACAAACATATTGTCCAGCTACATGGCAGCGAGATCATCGACACTCTACAAGCTATAGAGCCTGCTGGAGTTGTTATGGCCACCAGTAGTGGGCGCTTCATATTTGTTGCTCTACGAGACATGCACGGAAAGCACGTCTTCAACAGTTCGGTCATGTCAGGCGCTGGGCCCGGAATTCTGTCATCACTTCGAAATGCTATTTCAATTTCTAGTAGCAGGAGAGATATTCGCTCAATAAGACCCACTACTGTAAAGGGTGGAATTGAACGTGACGTTATCTTCATCAATGGCCGAGGAGATATTTCTGCCTGGGAATGCTCTCGAACTGGCCGATCTAGATTGATCTTCGATTTCAGTTTGCATCAAATGATGGTCAATGAGATTTCCCCGCTTTATGCTGAAGCTCCAAGCACATTCCAAGTTCATGATGTGGAAGTTCTGGAGGAGGAAAACTGCATATTTGTGTTGACTTCGTTTTTGCACAGTGCATCCAAGACATACTATGTTCTGTTTACAATTCAGTTGCATGCCGACACAAATGAAACGAAAATCTTGTCTGCTCATAGAATCCAGACCTTCACTGGTCACTCGCCACATGAGTTGCCACCCCGACTTGTGTTTCCAAAACCGAAAAAGACCATATTTGTGGTGTTTTCATCGGCCGTCGTTCTGCTAGAAGCAATGCGGCCCCAGTCTACAAACGGCATATCCCGGCGATGGGAAGATGTTATTGCCTTCAAGCCTGGTGCTGCCATTGTAGGAGCCAATGCGGAAGATATTTTATATGAAAATTCCAAGACTTTACGACATGCTGGAGTCATCTTGTTAGTTCGAAATGTGGGAGTGGTTCGCATCGAAAGATATCCTGAACGTAAAGCTTCAATGTCTGGAGACCTTATGTCAAGAGAGAAGGCTCTGGAGCCAGAGCTTGCAAAATCCAAAATCGAGCAGGCAGTGTTTTTTGGCGATGCGAGAATTCAAAACAATCCTTTGGATTTTGCCCATCGTGAAGAGATAAAGTTGCCTGTCAATGTATTGGAGGACAGCCTGCTACAGGTTTCTCATGAAATTGTCGAGACGAGATCAGCGTTCCTTTCTTACATGCTCCCTTCTCTGGACGATCTGTTGCTGACAAGAGAGGGATACTTAGTCCAGTTGGCCCGCTATGTTCATGACAATTTTGTTAATGAGGTTTCCGAAAAAGTCAGGCAGCAGCTATTGTGGGATTTGGAATTAACAACTGCCGCAAGAGCCCTTTGGCAAACCATAGACAGAAGACTTCAAGAAAACTCTGCAGCGCCGAGTCTTGTTGCCCAAACCATCAACAACCATGTTAAAGCTATCAAGTCTATCAAATCTGACGGGTTGCGAGAGTGGTTTTCTACCAAAATTGCAGATCTGCCTTCAGTACTAGTCGATATAACCAAGCTTTGTGCAAACAAGCTCGAGAGTAGCGTGGTCGTGGAAGTAAATGAAGCTCTTTTGGCAGCTTTATACGAAGCTGTCATCTCCGCGAGGGAGAGATATGCTGGCTCTCTGTATTACTTGTTTCCAGGCGAGATGCAGCCTTGCGACCTGGAGCCGTGGACTTCAACCCAGTCTATGATTCATGCTCTGGAAAGTCAGTACCGTGTTACTGCAAAGCTTATAGACATGAAGGCAGAGCACAGTGCTTTGCTCGAGTCGCATATTATAAAACTGACAGAACTGTTATGCATGGCCTTCTCGGAACGAATCCAATGGCTGAAGGATAGCTCCTTGGATGATAAGCAAGGCTCCGAGCTGTCTCTCAAATATACTGAACATCGTGTAAGCTGGATAAGATTCTTGGTCAAGCTTCGCTATGTGGACGAAGCGAAAGCGATAGCTAGCAAGTACCAAATTCACAGAGCATTGGTTGAAATTGTTGCTCGCAATTGGATTGAATCTATGAACCGTCCAGAATTTCGTCACCATTATAACGCATATGCCAGCGAACTTGAGAGCTATCTGAATAACTACGGATACGACTTTGCGAGTACTTTGTATCAGTACTTGGTTGAAAACAAGAAATATAAAGTTCTTCTTCAAGAATTCCCTACATATCATGAATACCTGGATCGATTTCTACAAACTGGACGGCACGGTCGAATTGCGTGGATCAGACATATTCAAAAAGGCGAGTGGCAAGCTGCTGGCAAGTGCCTTCAAGACGTGGACTCGAGCAACGAGGATCTTAATTCAAATCGAAGACTCATTCTGAGTATTTCTAAATTGAGTGTTCTAGCAGCAGGGAAATCTGACGAGAATTCTCATACGGTGCAGACTCTGCAATCGAGAATCGACGTGATTGACATACAGGATGCCCTTTTCCAGCAGGTTCGATCGCATATGAATCAGAGTAGCCAGCAATTCCAGCTTTACTCAGAGGAGTTGACGAGTTCCATAGGCTCAGATGCACCGGTATCTCTTGAAGTTGCCAAACGGGGTCTATCTCGTATTGCGCAGCAGCGTGGTCTAAGTGGCGAGGAGCTTGTGGATGTGCTCACTCTTATTGATACAACTACAAAGGATTCTGAGCTCAATTTCGCTCGTGCATTCAAAATGATTAGTATTGGTGCTGTCAAAGACAGGGCCCTCAACGAAAAGCTCGTTTGGCTACGTCTATTTTGCCGTGACAACTGGAAGCAAATAGTTGACACAAAGCAGAGATCAGATGCCAAGTCTCAGGAGATCACTGAAAGAACTTTAATATACGGTACCCTGAGTTCTTGTTTAGCTGCAGACCTTTTGAGCCCGTCAGGCGTTAAGGTGTTGTTTGATCCGTTGTTGTCAAATATTTCCAGGGATTCTCTGGCAAGTCGCTACCCCTACTTCGACGATGCTAGAATTACTTCTCTGCACAAAGAGCTTTCTGCTCAGTACGCAGAAGTTGCTGATTTGGTCAAGAATTATGGGTTGGCACGCTGGCTGCAAGGTATCTACGCTGGGGTGCAGTCCAAAGCATCTGCGCCCACCAACTCTATGGAGATTGACGGCTAAGTAGCTAGCTAGCTTGATATACTGTAAATTATCGTCAATGTATTATTTAATTAATCCAGCCTTATACGAACTAATGTTTCCGGCAAGGGAGGATCCACTTCTGCCTCGTAGTCCTGAGCGCTGTATTTTGACAGTGATGTAGACGCTAATTTCAAGGCATGTAACACACTTGACCAGTTGGCCATCAAATCAGCCACCGCTTCAATTAGTCAGTTGAAATTTTATCTCGGACTTACATTCAGTTCCAGTTCCCAGCGTTTCAAACTTCTTGGCCAATCCTTCGAGCTGTTGAACCAGCATGGCACTTGTACCCTGCAGCTCCCGCAACTCGTGGAGCTCCACCTTCTTTTCGTCCAATCGCGTTGCAAGCGTGGACATTTCGCAGGCAAATAAATAATAAAATAAATAAATTAACGCGCTGTTGCACTTCACGTTACAAGAGAAAGCTGATAGTGTATCAGGACATACTCGAAATCAAATGTGGTCACGTGATTAAACACGCAAATCCTAGCTCTGGTTGCTGCAGCAACAGGTTTCATTGGCTATGTCTATTTTCGGAGATACCCAAACAACCCATCTTCCATCAACAAATTTTGAATTAATTTAGCCAGGAGACAAGCGAAATACCTTTAGGCCCAGTTGGAGAATGGCTCGTCTCAACATTCAGACGGAAAGCGCCTCTGCTCCGTCCCTGGAGATTGTCCGTCAGAAGATGGGGGCCCAGAATAGAGCCATTGCAAAGTCACATTCATCTCTTCAAGAGCGTTTGAATAGGATGGAGGAACAAGTCAGAGAGCTTTCAAACGAGAACCACGGGCTGAGGGCAGAGATAATACATCTCAAGAAGGAAAGACAGGATGATTTGAAGCGCTTACGACTTGAAGTTACAAAGACGCTTCATATGAAGTGGTCCGATTTGGAACATGCTGTAGACGAGAGCATTGGCTCGCTCATAGTAGAGGAATCCCTGGAGAAACCACAGACAGCTTTGATGATCACAACCCGTAAAAAGTCAGAGAAGTTGACTGTCAACGAGTTTTGTATTCCTGAAGAAACGGAGCAGCAGTTGTTGCATGCCGAGGTTGGAGTCACAGATAGCGGAATCGACGAAAAGAAACAGCAAACGGTGCACTTCCAAGACACATCGGTGAGTTCTGTTGACCACTCTATTGATGAGGAGGGCAGTACGGAGCAGTTGGTGTTAGAGGAAAAGCCAAAGCCAAAATCTCGACGCAAAACAGGACATTCCTCAGCACGACGGCAGACACCAGCAGGACCAAGAAAGTCTGCTATACAACGAAAAAGGAGTTCCTCGCCTGCCTCAGTGGAACCAAAAGACGTCGAGGCACCAGTAATTGAAAACACCCCTAAAATGGTTGCCAGTGAGGCCCCATCGGAGATTCTGGCTATCATGACCAATTCCCCAGTCAGAAGGCGATCAAGAGGCTCGGTGAATTATGCTTTACCGTCACTAAGAACGAAGCTCCGACGAGATAATGCCAAATTTGTTGATGCCATTGTGGGAAAAGAAAACCAGCTGATTCTTGGCAAGAGATTTTCAGATGCTGCCCCCACACCCGAGAGCTTGATAAAAAGGGCAAGAATTGAAGAGTGAAATAATGATATGTACGAAGTAACGATGCGAGTGAAAACAGTCACCATAAAGTCTATCTGCGACCCTGATATCTAGATAAAAATGTGGGATCAAGATCCTCTGTAGCTTGGTTCTGAAGAGCCTCGGTTCTGACCTTTGACATGACTTCTTTAACAGCCTTGGAGTCCAAGTCTTTCCTGATGCGAATCATTTTTTCAAATAGCTCAAGAGGGGCATCCCAGAAATCTCTTCTGAGGTCTTGGAATCTGTCTGGTAGTTCCTCAAACGGCGCCTCGATAGTGGCCAGTAAATGCTCAAACATCTTGAAATCCTCTTGGATCAAATTAACATCAAATCCAAACTCGTCAGCAGAAAACAGCTCATAAAGTATGGCAACATCCTTTGTTATTTGGTCGGTTCCTTTTGGTACCTTGATTAACTCCTTTCCATTGTCCAAGGCACCAAAGTAATGCAATACGGTATCCGATACAAGACGCTCAATAAATATTTCGAAAACAACGGGGTTAAGACGAGCCTGGGCATCGCGAGCATACTCTGCAATGGTATCTGCAATCTGCCGACTTGAGCGGCCCTTATACCACGCAGACTTGTCGAACAGCTCTTTTAGTGGGGGCTTCAAGTCGTTGAATATAAGGTTGAGCATACCACTTATGCAAATCTTGGCTGTTTCGATGAACTCATCACAAACATCGTCCAGCAGTGACTTGACCTTGGAGCTATACTTTTTGGACAGTTGGGGAACTCGCTTGCTGGAGATTGCTTCTGTGTAGTCAGCCCCCCGAATTTGGTCGTTAGTAACCGCTATCAAGTAGTCAAATAGCCCTGGCGGTACAGTGGACTGCCCATCTTCACCAGGAACATCAGCAAGCTCTTTTTCCACTTCAATTTTCACTGCCTTGATCCAGCTCTGCTGTCTCGACTTCAGAATAGAAGCACATTCCTCTATACAACCGGCTAGAATTCGGCCCTGTCCACTATTTGCTGCCACATCTATTTGCTGGCTAATGAGCTTGAACATTATTGCCTCTCCCTCAAGTCCAAACAACCCCTCAGCAGAAGTCTCTGGTGCCACCAGCCTAGTGATAAAAGGCTCCTTTTCAGTCTGCGAAAACGTAGTGTACCATTCACGGAGTTTGGATACCAGAAGAGCAAGGTAGTCGTCATATAAAGAGTCTTCTTTGCCATCAAGAAGGGGTGGCAGAAGCTTGTCCTTGCTTATTCCAAGGCCCTTCTCTCCCATTGTCTCATAATAATCCTTTGTAAACTCAAGTATGTTTAAAATGGTTGCGGCAGTGGGCTCTGTCGCCATCATATTGTTAAGAAGTTGGTACACCTGGGCATGATAAAACTCCACGTATCGATCTAGAATACACCACTTTTCAGGAACACAGTGCACTAATCCCACTCGAACCATTTCTAAATCATTAAATATCCAGTTTATGTTGTCCAACACAGCATCAGCATCTTGCTCAATGGGGAACTGTTCCAAAAAGTTGGAGAATAGCTTTGCAATAGAGTCTTCTATTGCCTGGAAAAATGCCTGGCGATATTTGCGAGGAACCCTATGTGAAGAGTCTACCAAAGCGCTGTCGAGACTGAGAGCTTCAGTCACTTGGTCTTGTTGATCCTCAAAATCAATAATCTTAGCCACTCGTACCGTCAGAGACTTGTCTCCTGTTCGCAATATTTCCAATAAATACTCCGCTATATCAAAGAGGTTGCGGTCAAATTGCTCGATCACCTTCTCCAAGGGGGCAAAGTGTCTCGCAATGGTTCTGCGAACATCTTCCGTTGAGTTTTGGGCCTGAAACCAAGCGCTGTCTTTAATGTCGCGCAGCTTATTAAGCTGGTAATGTATAGTCAATAAATTGGGCATTGGTGAGTCAATGGCAAATTCCCCATCTTCCGCCATTAACAGTTGAATGTTACGAAGTTCGTCATTCATTGTGCGAAAATTGTTGATAAACTTCTGAGTGCTTTCGAAATTTTCGAGGATCATTGAAAGACGTTGCATTTTATCGAAATCTTCTACTGCCTCCGCTCCATCATGTTTCAATCTCAGGATCTTTGCAATGTCTTCCCGAATTTGGTCAATACGATTCCTGGCTTCTCCAAGCGACTGAACTCCATGCGATAACACCACTATCTGAGCCTGAACCCCGCTCTTAAGCTGTGAATCAATTGCCGCCTTCTCGCGGATCATTTTGTTTTTGAGATCCCCTATCTTATCAAGGTCATTTTGGTGTTTTATCAACTCGGATATCGTCGCCAGCGCCGATTGTTTCTCCATATTTGAACCAGGTTGTCGCTAAAAAGCGCGCCTCCCTAACAGTTTATGCACCAACAGTAGACTGCCTTCCAAAGTATCAAAAGTACAGAGCTCACGTCGCAGCAATGAAAGGAAAGCTCTCCGTGTTCTGTCCGAAAACCTCAATGTGTGGAAGTTGCGGTATAACAGTACTTAATGCGGCAGACCCTGAGGTTTACGTCTACTGAACACAGAGCCAAAACAAAACTTCTTAACAAGCACGATATAACCAGCCAATAGCAATTACATTGAAAGATACCATTTGGGTGTGTTTTATCTTGCAGCTTAAATTTTTGTGAAGTTTGTAGTGAAGGTGCTGAAGTCTTATATGAGTCGTATATTGCGATCACAGGTCCTGTACCTGTACAAAGAGTTGTTATACATGGGCAAAGACTATCCGTAAGTGTATGATGCTTGTACCAAAACAAAGCTAACCAAGACAAGGATATGACTACTTTCGTAAAAAGTTATATGGAGCTTTCAAGAGCAAAGCAGGACTCACGGACCCAAAGGAGATCGAGAAGGGCCTGCAGTTTGGGGAGTACATTAAAAAGGAGCTTATTGCATTATACAGCTTGCGCACATACAGAGCAGTCAAAAGGAACTAC
Source organism: Sugiyamaella smithiae (assembly GCA_030579815.1). Taxonomy (NCBI): domain Eukaryota; kingdom Fungi; phylum Ascomycota; class Dipodascomycetes; order Dipodascales; family Trichomonascaceae; genus Sugiyamaella; species Sugiyamaella smithiae. Next base: position 823,741 of record JAKTRV010000006.1, read on the forward strand.
TACAATTGAATACAGCAATAACATTTTTCTTCAATTGACTAGCTAGACTAAACTACCGTGACATAACCCAATGAATTCTGGAACCTGTTAATGGTTCAAGAGACCAGCAATTCGCACAGCCTTGGTCTGAGTGTACGAATCAAGAGCCTCTTTACCCATCTCTCGGCCCATACCAGACTGGCCGTAACCTCCGAAAGGTACCTGGTGGTGGAAGTCGTTGTAGGTGTTGACCCACACGGTTCCTGCTCGGAGAGAGTTGGCTACATGAAGAGCCTTGTTGACGTCTCGAGTGTGGAGACCGGCGGCGAGACCATATTCACTGTCATGAGCGAGCTTGAGAACCTCATCGACAGACTTGAACTTGCTGACAGTCACAACTGGACCAAAGATCTCCTCCTTAACGATCTTCATGTCTTCCTTAACATCAGCGAAAACAGTAGGCTCAATGAAGTAACCCTTTCGGTCGAGTCGCTTACCACCACTGATGATAGTTGCACCCTCCTTCTTTCCTTCATCAATGTAGGACAAGATTCGGTTCAACTGGAGCTTGGAGGTCTGAGGACCATAGTATGCCTTGGCATCAAATGGGTCACCGGCAGGTGTGGACTCGGCCTTGGCCTTGAGCAGAGTGATGAACTTGTCATAAATACCCTCCTGCACATAGAGACGGGAGCCAGCACAGCACACCTCTCCAGAGTTGAAGAAAATACCAACCTTTACGGCATCAATGGCATTCTCCAGGTCAGCATCGTCAAAGATGATGTGTGGGGACTTTCCTCCGAGCTCCAAAGTAACTTTCTTCAGGTTGGAGGCAGCAGCAGCCTGCATGATGTGTCGTCCAGTGGCAGTAGATCCAGTGAAAGCCACCTTCTTGACCTTCATGTGCTTAGTGAGGAATGAACCAGTGGGTCCGTGTCCAGAAACTACGTTGTGGACACCAGGAGGGAATCCAGCCTCCTTAACTAGTTGGGATACATACAAAGCCGACAGAGGAGTGGACTCTGCGGATTTGAGGATAACGGTGTTTCCAGTAGCTAGAGCTGGTCCAACCTTCCATGACCACAGCATGAGAGGGAAGTTCCAAGCAATAATCTGTGCGCACACTCCAATTGGCTCCCGTCGGGTGTAGCTGAAGTGGTTGTTGTCACTTTCCACAACGTCTCCATAGACCTTGTCAGCCCAGCCAGCGTAGTTTCGAATGACATCAATGGACAACTGAATATCACCAGTGGCCATTGGGAGGGTTTTTCCGTTATCCATACTCTCAATTGCTGCAAGAGTTGCCTTGTGCTGCTCCATTAGGTCAGCCAGCTTGTAGAGCAATCGACCACGGTAGGCAGAGTCAGAAACTCCCCATGTCTCGAAAGCCTTCTCAGCAGCGTCGACGGCAGCGTCAACATCTTCCTCGCCGGCTTCATAAACATCCACAATGTGCTCTTCAGTAGAAGGATTTTCGACAGCAAACTTTTTGCCCGACTTGGAGGGGACAAATTCGTTGTTGATGAACAGTCCCACAGGCTGCTTATACTTTATCCCGTTGGGAATCGTAATATCTTCAAATACTGACACGGCAGGCATGATATGTAATTATTACTATTAAAGTAAAAGTTAAGCAACCTGGGAGGTCTCTCCTTAAATAGTCGTCGCTGCATTATTGCACCGATTTCAAGGCGCGGGGTACACCGCATACCCCGCTGTAGCAAAGTGGGGGAACACATGAACAACGTTATGTGCCAGAACACCTTCACTTTTCGGCCTCAAACAGCCCACAAGCATAACCACAAGCCTTCCAATACTATAAAATGTGATTTCAAACAATTCCGCACTCTAATCTTTGTCATACCGGCTTCTGAGCCCGAGTTTGTGCGGAACCGCCAAGTAGTAGTTTCCCCGCATTTCTGCCCGAGAAGTACAAATCCCGCGGATGCGCACTCAAGCCTTTCAACCATAACATGAATTGAACTGATGAACCCTTCTACATCATTCAGAATCGCTGGTTGTAACGGGTTAAGCTGATCCGGCTTCTTGTCGGAGCCATAGTTATACCTGCGAGTGCGGATCCGCATGTAGAGCATTAGTCAGTTTACAAGGGTTACACCCATGTGACCTGACAGATTTAAATTGCTGGACTACATAATATTTGCTGGGGATTAAGCTACTTATGCAACGGCCTAAGGGTGCTGTTTTCGTGTAGCGGCATAATGTCGCACAGAGACCGTCTTGACCCGTTCTCGTGGTGCTGTCGAAAGGTGTGTTGACCCCCACGAAGATGCATATTACCCCGGATTCACCGCCCCATTTTATGGGGGTCGACAATGTGTTGGGATAAATAAAACGTGTAGAAAGAGCGCGACTGCCTATAAATTAAGTTCTTTTAAAAGCTTGGATATCACCTATTTGGGGCGCTTATAAAATTTTAACTTATAGACTCCCAGCATGTAGATATTTTTCAAATTCGGAGAAACAAGTCATAAATAGACGTAGAATACATCAGACGATTTGGCTCATCACAAATAAGGTTACTCTGTAGATATTTTCAGCGAGCTTTAAGTAAATCACTTTTGTCTGAAAGTCGGTTCAAACTTGTACCGACCGTGGTGAACGTGCAAGATGCATGATAAGCAGGGAAAGCCCTCACCCTGAAATAAATAGTCCTAACCTCAAGAATTTTTCATACTTCGCAACGGTTCAGGCATCTTGTACACAGTCCTTAAAGATGTAAGTACCATATGAGAATGTGACATGTGGTTTCTAACTGTAGGTCTCGTTTAATAGTCAAGAATCTGCCAGTGTATCTGACAGAGGACCGAATGCGTGAGCATTTTGGCCAAAAAGGAAATGTAACGGATGTGAAAATCATGCGCAAAAAGAGCGGACAGAGTCGACGATTTGGATTTGTCGGATATAAATCAAACGACGATGCTGTGAAAGCTGCCAAGTATTTTAACCTGTCATTTATAGATACCTCGCGGTTACAGGTTGAGCTGGCCAAAGATTTCAATGATACCACATTGCTATCCACTGACGAGAGAAAGCAGCGAGAGCAGCGAAAGCGAGAAAGACAAGAAGAAGATGAGCGAGCACTAGAAAGCGAAAAGCTAAAAAAGAATAAGAAGCAGAAAACTCCTTTACCTTCGGAAGCGGCTGCAATATCTGATCCAAAGCTGGCAGAATATTTGTCTTCTATGAAACAAGTAAGCGAACAAAAATCATGGGCAAACGACGACGTCTTGCCGTCAAATGCAGAGCAAAATTCAATGCCTATAATCAAGGAAACTGAAGAAGACAAGGAGTATGTCGAAATGCCAAAATCGACTGATGTTGATGAGAAAGAAGAGGTGGAAGAAGACGAGCCCATGCTATCATTGACATCATTTGATGCTAAAGTAGACGACGATATGGCAAAAGATGAGAATGTGACTGATATGGAGTGGCTGCAAATGCGAAGACAAAGAATGGTTGAAGGGCAGGGGGTCCGAAATGAAGCGGCACTTGAAGTTGACGAGGAGAAGGTTGTCCATAACCAGGAACATACAGCAGAGCCTGCTGCTGAACCTATCGCCGAACAAGCAGATGATTCTGAATACGATGCAGCAGTTGCTCGAATAACAGAGACTCGAAGATTGTTTCTGAGAAATTTGCTATATTCTTGCACAGAAGATGATCTAACTAATTTATTTTCAACCTACGGAGAACTGGAAGAAGTCCATATGCCTATGGATGCAAAATCTGGAAAATCCAAAGGTACTGCGTACATACATTTTAAGGTTGCTGAAGAGGCTGTTAGTGCATTTTCATTATTGGATAGAACAAGCTTTCAAGGACGTATCTTGCATATCCTGCCCGGTGAAGCCAAAAAGGAGCATCGCATGGACGAGTTCGATTTGAAAAATCTTCCGTTGAAAAAGCAAAACGAGCTCAAGAGAAAGGCCAATGCTGCAAAACAGCAGTTCAGTTGGAACTCGCTTTATTTAAATTCTGACATGGTCATGGAAACCGTCGCCAAGCGGTTAGGTCTATCAAAGTCCAGTATTATAAGCCCAGATTCCACAGACTCTGCTGTCCAACAGGCTCTTGCTGAAACTTCAGTGATTGGAGGAATCAAGGAGTACTTTGAGTCTAAGGGAGTTGATCTTGAATCCTTCAACAAGAAAGAGCGATCTGATACTATAATACTCGTGAAGAATCTTCCATTCGACACTAGTATGGATGAAATCACTGATATGTTTGCTGCTCATGGCGAGCTTCGAAAGCTTTTGATGCCACCAGAGGGTGGAATCGCAATGGTCGTCTTCAAAACAGCTCCTGCTGCTCGATCTGCATTTCTGAAGCTTTCCTACAAGCGATTCAAATCGTCAATTTTGTATCTTGAAAAGGGTCCGAAGGGTCTGTTTGAAGGTGCTGACAACGAGGATGCTGAGGAATCTCGTTCTGTTGCCACAAAGCCCGATAATGTTAAAGAAGTTCAGGCATCTGCAACTGATGTTTTGGGAATTAACTCTGAGGATGCCGACTCAATAACCACATCTGTGTTTATCAAGAATCTGAGCTTCAAGACGAGTTCCTCAGAGTTGGCCAATGCTTTCAAGTCCCTTGATGGGTTTGCCTCTGCCAAGGTTCAACAGAAGCCTGACACTAAGAATCCTGGAAAGTCATTAAGTATGGGATTTGGATTTGTGGAGTTCAAATCCCTTCAAGAGGCTGAGATCGCTGTAAAGGCAATGGATGGATTTGTTCTGGATGGTCACAAGCTGCAGCTCAAGATATCTCATCGTGGTCAAGACAAAGCTGCTTCGGTTTCATCCAAACCTAAAAGTAAAATTCTTATCAAGAACATTCCTTTCGAAGCTTCTAAAAAAGATATCCAAAAGCTGTTTGGAACATTTGGACAACTGCGATCAGTTCGGCTTCCAAAGAAATTCAACAAGTCGGCTCGTGGTTTTGCTTTTGCTGAGTTTGTCACTGCACAGGAAGCTGCTAACGCTATGAAAGCACTTCAAGGAACACATCTGCTCGGTCGACGTTTAGTGATGGAGTATGCCGAGGAGGATGCAAGCAATGCTGAAGATGAGATAAATAAGATGGAAGCTAAGATGAGAAAGCAGGTGACAAGCCAAACTCTGGCAGGAATGCGACTAACTGGTCAACAAAAGGGTATGGATCTGGATGCCGAAGAAGATGCTCTCTGAGTATCGACCAGTTGAGTTGTGTTGTCACCATTGTTTTGATGGAAGGTTTCAATTTTACGAGATGGACATCTCATTTGAGAGATTATTATACATGACAAACCGGTTCATTATCATGTCACGGCATATCACTTTTTATCAATAGATTTATAATGCAGTTGGCATTGCTATCAGGATTTGAAGTATTCTGAGATCGTTCTACTACTAAGTTTGTGTACAGCCTTCAATTTATTTAATATCTGCATGGTATAAGCATATAATTCTAAGCATCTATTAATAGGGCTAAATGCTGCAAGAGTGGCAATACTAGATAAGTTTCAGGGGACCTTGGCTAACGTTTATTACTAAGACGATGGGTCGGGCATTGGGTAAGGTAGTTTTTATGGCGGATTTCCGCAAGAACTTATACGAGATATCTAATATCGGAATATATATACTCCGAGACGACTGCGAATAAAACCCCAGTTGATTCCTGTAGTTTTATAACAATCTCAATATGTCAAATACTCTAGCATTGTTGGGTGATTTAGCCACATTTGGTAAGCCCTCGTACGTTACCAAAGACTTCCCGGACTTGACTGGAAAGGTATATATCGTAACTGGAGCTTCGAGTGGCCTCGGTTATCATGCTGCTAGGCATCTGGTTGCCAAAGGGGCAAAGACTTATCTTGTAGGTCGGACGCAGTCCAAGATTGATGCTGTGAAAGAAGATTTGCAAAAGGAATTCCCCGATGGTGACTTCCACTTCCTTCGAATGGACTACGAGAAATTGTCCACAATCAAGCCCGGTGTAGAGCAGTTCTTGAGCGAGAACGACCGGCTAGATGGCATCATTCATAATGCTGGAATGAACTTGGCTCCGGCAGATGCTAAGAGTCCAGATGGTATTGAACTGACATTGAGTGTAAATGTTGTTGCTCCACATCTATTTCAGTACCTAGTCAACGGTATCATGACCAAGACTGCCGCCACTTCAGCTCCAAATTCTGTGAGGATAGTATGGGTAGGATCTAGTGCCCATAGATTAACACCGACAGGTCCTGGATTGCACGAGACAGATTACAACCTGGTTACAGACTCAGGATCGTCCCAATTTGCCAGATACGGCCAAAGCAAAGCTGCCAACCTTTATCAGGCTATGCTATGGCCTGAATACAACAAAAACAAGGATATTGTTAGTGTTTGTGTTCACCCAGGGGTAGTCAAGACTGACATTGGACGAAACTCTGATGGTAAGGGCCTGGTTAGAAAGGTGTTCAAGATGATTAGCTATGATGCCGACACCGCTAGTTTCGGAGAGTTGTATCCACTACTTCACCCCTCCGTTACCACCGCCGATAATGGATCCTATTATGTGCCTTTCGGAAAGAAGCAGGCAGCTAGGCAGGATGTCGTTGATGGTGCCAAAGGTGAGGCAGGAAAGAAGCTGTGGAACTGGCTAGATGAACAAATCAAACCTTACATTTGAGCGTTAGGAATGTCATAGGCACTATATTTTTCATTTTCATATGATTAATTATTCTAATTTAATATAATATAATGTGATAAAATACAAAATCTATTAAACGTAAGGCGCAACTTGATCTTCAAGCCAATTCCATAACCTGTCACCTTTAGCCCCATTGGCACCTGTTACGATATCTTTCCGAAGAAATCCACGCCTTCCAAACGCAATGTTTAAGGTTCCATTGTCCTTTGTAGTAAAGGATGGATGCAATACCCCAAAAAGCTCGGTATACGCTCCATAATGCGCAGGACGACCCAAAAGATTAACAAACATGGCCAGAGCACCCTCAAAGTCTCGTTGAAGCTCCGTTTTTAGAATACCTGGATCACAAGTAAGTGACACAACATTGCTATTTGGATGCTTCTTTGGCCATAATATTGACTGGTATGCATTGATAGCTTTGGACTGACCATACCTATCCATATCAGAGCCACTTGACTTCTCCCAATTAATATCTTTCCAGTTTATACCACCATCCTTGGGAGACGAAGCTTGAGCCGACGAGCTGACCCACAAAATCCTACATGAATTAGGAGGTGCAGTTCTTGCCGTGTTTATTAGCATGTCATCCAGAAATTTCTGAAAAAGATGGTGTCCCAGTGCGTTGACTCCTAGTTGAGCCTCGTAATTTTGTTTGGTTCTTGTCCCCTCAGGAGGGAACATTATCCCGGCATTCAAGATGACACCGTCTAATCGAGTCTCAGATTTGAGAAATCTTTCTAAACCTGGCTTTATTGACGTGAGATCGGAGAAGTCGACTTGAATATAGTCTACATTACAAGATGGAAATTCATCTTTAAATTTTTGGATCGCACTGTCGATTTTACTTTTGCTTCTAGCCGCTATCCATACCTTGGCATGCTTCATCAATAGAAATCTGGTTACGTGAAATCCAATTCCCGTGGGCCCGCCCGTGACCACATAGACTTTGCCTGTCAGATCAGGATATTGGTTTTCCGTGTACTTCGGCTCGCCGGGGAAAAACGTTGTCCGCAATACTTGTCTGGTATCTGCAAATCCCATGTTCAATATATTTGGTATGCTTGGATAAATGCCAGATAAATCGCCATTTTATATTGTTCAGAGCTCGGATTAAAGCATGGCGCTCAGTCCCAAATTGGTTAATCGCCGAAAACCTAAATCCGGAGAGCCGCGGTACGCATTTTCTGACTGAGGCTCATTGTGGCTCATTCGGGGATAACAAGTTTTCTTTGGTGAAGGCCATCGGCGATACAACGAAGCACCGGAGTAAAGACGAGGCAGTGAACTACACAATCAGGGATCGTCCCATGACGTGATTGTTGATACCAGACTTCAGAGCCGTTTCAATTTTTGCAGTCCGCCTTCGTAGAAGCTGTGGCAGAAACCGGCATTTCCAATCGAAAGCGTTCCATGATGAGCGACGTATATACAGCCAATAATCATTCTATTTTAGAGACCACGGGCGCCTATTACTTTTAAAAGCATCAGATAGCTCTGATCGTACTATTTTCGGAGTTTACCTATGGTAAGACTGACGGCATGGCTTCCAAATCAGCACGTGATAACCCCTAACATCACGTCAAAAATATAGGTCTTCATCAAAAAAAAATTAAAGCATTGCATTCCAGCTGATCAACTCTTAGTTAATTCATGTCGGAGGAACTCAAGAGGCGGAAAAGCTTTGCACCAGCTTATTCCAGCTCTGTATCTTGGAAGGCTGTGAATACTTCGGGAGGTCGGCTCTCGAAAGTTGGCCCTGTATTTGCGCCTGATAAAAATCATGTATTGATCTTGACTTCCTTAAGGTTAAAGGTATTTTCCATCTCCACTCAGCAATGCGTGAGAAGCTTCTCGCTTGATAATACCCATGAAATCACTGATATAAAGTTGGATGATGGCGACGATTCTAAAGTGTGGATAACCCGTAGATCAGGTAAATGCGACTATCTGAGTTGGGTGGACGCAAACGGTAGCCGACAGACCGAAGACCTCAAGGTCGGCATCACTAGGATTCTGGCGACTATTGATAGCAATGCGCTTTTAGTTTTCGCAGAAAAATCTGGCATTGTGTTTTTGAGTCGTGACGGTCAAGGTGAAGAGTGGCAGTCCAAGGTGGTGTTTCCAATCAAAGGCAACAGTGCTATTCTTTTTGCATGTTCCAGCAATCAAAAGTATTTTGCATTTTACACAGTTCACAAGAAGCTGGGTGATTCTGTTACTATTGGAAAATTTGATAAAGAATGGCAGGTTGCAAGTGAAAGAGCATTTTCCAGATCACATGCAGTTCAGTCGTTGGCAGTGTCAGACGAAGGAATCGTTGCTGTTGGCTCGGTTACTGGTGTTATTGATCTTTATTATGATTTGTTTAAGAAGTCCAGTGGAGGTGAATGGTCTGCACCGGCAATTAGAGCACTCAAGTGGCATGTGGACTCTGTATTGAGTCTTTCATTCTCTCTAAACGGTGATTATTTAATATCTGGAGGTAAAGAAAAGGTTTTGGTGTTTTGGCAACTGGAAACTGACAACACACAATTTCTCCCTCGACTTGAGGATGATATTACTGGTATATATGTCGATAAGTCTTCAGAGCTGTATGCACTATCTCTGAATGATGAGCAATTTTTGGTGCTGTCAGCAATCGATTTGATGACCAGATTGCAAGTTTCTGGCATCAAGGCAACATTCTCAAAGCTCCCAAGTGACCCAGAGAGAGAAAAGAGACGACACAAGAACAAAGACTGGGACGAAGTTGTGGCACCCGATTACACGGCACCTGTATATGTTCACCCTGTTTCAAAGCATTTATATTTCCCAACAAAATCGGGAACCAGAATTCAGGTATACAACCCCATTAGGGATGAGCAGGACCAGGTGTTTTCTACAGCATCCACTATCCAAACTGGTAAAGTGAGAAGTGAGATCACTATCCAGGACCCGGTAGTTTCCCAGGTCTCTTTTACCGAGGATGGCAAGTGGATGGCCACAGTTGACGAGTTAGTCATGCCAAGCATGGACCGACTTATGTCAAAAGATGACAAGGAAATTAATTTGAAGTTCTGGAAAATGAATGACTCGACTGGAAAATGGGAGCTGGCAACTAGGATCTCGTCGCCCCATGGCCAGAATAAAAGCATTGTAGATATCATCTCAACTATCTCCGGGCACGGATTTGTCACTGCAGCTCAAGATGGTGGTGTTCGACAGTGGGCTCCTACAAACATTGACGAAGTAGCATCCACTATACGTACAGTCTCTTGGGGCGTCAGGAAGATACTGCCTCCTAGTGGACAGACGTCAACATCGGTATCATTGGCGTATTCTGCTGATTCAAGCATCTTGCTACATGGATTTGATTCTATGCTACGAGTAATCGATGCAGAGAAGTTTGAAACTGTCAAAATCTTGCCAAACATTCTTGGGTCTCGCGTACGAGCAGCAAAGGTCGCTGGAACGAGTGTCATTGCATTATCTAGAACTAGAGTCATTGTCTGGGACTTGCTCAGTGGTCGACAGGTGTGGTCACTCAAGATACACTCTCCAACGTGTGGTAAGAGACTATTTGCAGTTGACGCCTTAAATGAGAGGTTTGCAATTGCTGTCAACTTTTTTACAAAGGAGTTTAAGATTGTCTCAAAAATATTTATATTCAGACTGGACACCCCTCTCCCTATTCATATTGAAAACCATACTGCAGCTGTGAGTGCATTGATGCACCTTCCAGGAACTGCTAATTTCACCTTTGTGAATTCCAATGGATGCATTATTAACTTGTCTTATGGATCAAGAGGTGCCCTACAGAAGAATATTGTGGCTCCAACTGAAGAGGTCGACGCAAACAATGATTTTGTGTCTCAGGTGTCTGCTTTATATATTTCAAAGAAGGGCCGTGAAGTGGCTACGCCAGACGATCTTTCAGATGTTCCACAGTCCAAGGTATTGAATGTACATTCATTTGATGCTGTTTTCGATGGATCTGAGATCTCCACTGCAAGCTTGGATAGCCTGTTTGAAGGAGTACTGTCGGTGATTAGTCGTAAATCTACCGTCTAATTTTATACACTACACAGCTAATACAAATAATAGCTCCTGATTGGACTAGTAGAGATCAAAGTGACTATTCCGATTATTGCATAAATACGACGTATAACCTCGAAATGGGGGGCCTAGGCATCAATTGAGACTGCATAAGGGTGAGTCAGCTTGATGAGTCGCTCACTATATAATGCGCCGCTTGAAGATAAGCGATGACCATTCACCTGAGATCACCAAGTGCTTCAACCATAGCCATTATGACAGACAAACCGGTGATAGTGTCCCTATTGGATACTGACTTGTATAAGCTCACTATGCAAGCTGCGGTTTTAGATCATTTTCCTGATGCTCGTAAGTCTCACATACCTATTAGGCTGCCAGGATGCTAATGGTAGACGTAAAGTACGGTTTTACGAATAGAACTCCAGAGATGAAACTCAATGGTCCAGCAGTACAGTGGCTGCAATCTCAGATAAATAGTATGTCGGTTGATTCCAATGTGGAAATTTCTAACGCTAGGTTTGGAAGTGCTCAAGTTACAGCCGGATGAAGCCGAATTTCTCAGGAAGAGTGTCCCATATCTTCCAGAGAGATATTTGGAATATCTTGAGAAACTGAAATTGTCTCCAAAGGAACAAGTGAGCATTGAATATGATAGTGATACTGAAGATTTGGCGATTTCTGTGAGCGGGTTGTGGGTAGAGACGATCCTTTACGAGATCCCTCTTCTGGCTCTAGTATCCGAGGCCTATTTTAGGTTTGTTGATACAGACTGGACATATGATGGACAGTTAGACTTGGCTGCAGATAAGGCCAAACAGCTAGTGGAACATCAGTGTGCATTCTCAGAGTTTGGAACTCGGCGCAGGCGATCATACGAGACTCAAGAGACCGTTATTAAAGGCATTTTACAAGGTTCCTCGGGAAGTCCTTTGTTTGTTGGCACATCGAACGTGTATTTAGCAAAGAAATATGATCTTCGACCAATTGGAACAGTTGCTCACGAATGGATGATGGGAATTGCCGCCTATACACAAGACTATATCAATGCGAATAAAAGGGCAATGGAACTGTGGATCGAAACAATTGGCAAGGAGAATGCTGGTTTTGCATTGACAGATACTTTTGGATCTTCAAATTTTCTTAAAGTGTTTACAAAACCATTCTCAGATATCTACCTTGGAGTTCGTCAGGACTCGGGTGATCCTGCGGAATACACAAGGCAGGTGGGTGAGCATTATAGAAAACTGGGCTATGAAAAAGACTCTAAACGTATTGTGTTTTCTGATAGTCTTGATATTGAGAAGTGCATCTACTACAAGAGCGTTGCACAGGAAAATGGGCTGATAGCGTCGTTTGGTGTAGGAACCTTTTTCACCAACGACTTTAAAAGTACCAAGAGTCCATTCTTAAAGTCTAAGCCACTTAATATCGTTATAAAGATTTCGTCGGTGAATGGCAATCCAGCCATCAAGATCAGTGACAATATCGGAAAAAATATGGGAGACCCTGCTGAAGTTCTTAAAGTTAAGCAGGAGCTTGGATATGTGGAGAAGGATTGGGCACAGGGAGATGAAGCTAATCGATGGTAGCTATAGATATATGCTTTATTTTATTTTAGACGACTCAAGATATGACTAGAATTAGGGGCCAGTGGGCGTTGAAACCCATTCGTATTGCAAGTACGCTCGGCCGCCGTATTATATTATATTTAAATCATCCTCAGCACACGTAGAATTGCCGATGAAAAGCAAACATGTCCTCAAATGTACAGAACTCAGGGGTACCAAGTATTATGACTGGACATTTCTTTGCGACCTCTTGATGAAGGTGTTTCCTATATTCCTTGAAGTCGGCTAGTTCCTGTTCCGTAAATGATTCAATTTGGTACGCAAGGCTTACATGGAACTTATAATCCTCATGGCCATTCTTTCTAACTCCAGTAGCTTTAGAAAGAGAATCTCTGAAATCTCTAATAGCTTTTTCACGTTGTGCATTTTCAGGGACAAGTCGTATGGTCCATGGAAGATCGTCATCATAATCCACTTGGACCTTCATCCTAATTGGAAGCTGCAACGTTGCATCGCTCTTGCCAACAAGGTTGTGAACTTCATCATTGCAATCTTTCATCGTAGCATCCAGGGGTGTATTAGATGGCCATGTTTGGCCAAGCTCTTTCTCCGTTTCAATCGCAACACCAAATACCGTCATATGATAGCTTGATGGTGGCAATGGAGTGATTTTGCGATAAAATGACCAATTTGGCAGCTCACGATAGTTTTGGAGAAGAGCATTGAAAAAATCGCTATTATCACCCTGCTGATCTAAATGGCACACTACTGTGTTTCCTCTATATGGGATAACCGCGCCTTTCTGATTAAACCTCTTTCTGAGATTAACCACCGACGTAGTCATTCTAAGGGCCCTTAATAAGACAGTATAACATGAAAGTTTTCCAGCCCAGCTATAAAATATTGGGTGTACAACTTATCATGTCGTGTGTCAGTCGCATTCTGGTCTTTAAATATGGGGAACACATTTCGCGGAACTGTCACAGGTGCATGCATGAACTTCCGCGAATTCCAGTTTGTGAGCTCTTCGCAACCGAAGTTCCGTCAATCTCGTGGTTTAATTCGCATAGATCTTGAGTCTTCAGATAATGCGATGGTTTAAACTTGTGCTGCAATTGGTGAGTGCGCTACCATATGTACCAAGAGCATGAGGACCGCTTCGAGCGTCTTGGTATGTCAATTGAGAACTCAAAAAAAAAAATAAGCCAAAATTATTTCAAAATCAGCCAATTATTTCCTTTTGAACTGAGGCTCGGGCGATAATGCTATATAAGCATTCGTCCATTGCAGTGACCAAATTCCTCGGTGCAGCTTGAGCCAAAAAATTAAGGTGCATCAATGCCACAGATTTCCCCTGATTGCGGCTGGTTTCAGCTTGAAGATATCATTGCATCATGGCGACCGAGGTGGTGAATCGTGATCACCTGTTACAGGTCCTCGAAGCTGCTGGTTCTCAGAGTGATACCCAAGCCCGAGATGCTGGTGTAGCTCGGCTGAAGGCTTTGGAGAAGACCCCTCAGTATCATGCGTTGTTGCAGGACATCTACCTGGATACATCTCTACCATTGCCTGTGCGATGGCTCTCGGTAATTGTTTTCAAAAATGGATCCCAAACACTCTGGCGGAGGACTGCTAATGGTCATGTTAAAGACGATGAAAAGGCTGTGATTCGGTCGAGGCTTTTTGGAGGAGTTGGAGAGCCAAACCGGCAATTGGTGATCCAGAATGCGATTGCAGTTGCAAATATTGCACGAGTTGATTTCTCAAGAGAGTGGCCGACCTTATTTACTGAAATGGAAGCCATAATATCTGATGCTGTAGCGACTAGTGATTTGGTGAAGCTTTATAATGTTCTTTACATTTTCAACCAAGTGCTGAAAAATCTGGCATCAATGAAATTTGGGCGAACTGTGCCAGCCATGCGTGCTCACTCCACGAGACTACTTACAGTTGTGGGACAAGTTTACATCAGTCTTGTTAATGAATGGATCAACTCTTTTGATCTTGCCAAAATGGAAGTTGGTTACCTGGCTCTCAAAGTTGCCTGTCGGCTTGTTTACGATGGGCATGAGTATGCTGCCAAAGTCCCAGAGACAATATCATTTTTTAATACCTCATATGAGCATCTAAAAGGATTTCTGTCTGCTTTTGAGAATAATAGTTCTGAGATGTTGGCAAAGCATATAAAGCAGCTGGGAAAGTTGTACCTCAGACTGTGCGAATGCCACGCTTCTTCTTTTGTTCTAATGCCGAAATCGGCTGATGTGCTACAGTTTTACTTATCTATTATCGGATCTAAAGCAGAATTGCTATTTTCAGATTCTGATGAAGATGACACTGTCGAGCTTTTTGAGAGAACCGTATGCCAAGGTCTTGAGCTGTTGAAATACATGGTAGCAGTTATTGACAAGCCCTCCACCACCAGCGTGAGCTATAAAACAGAAGCAGACAGAGCCGATACTAGAACTGCTCAAGCTTTTATAAGGAGTCATCTATTTACTACAGAAATTGTTAACCAATTAATGGAAAAGCTGTTGCTGTGGTATCTCAAACTCGGGCCCTCGGATATTGAAACTTGGGAAAGCTCCCCTGAAGAGTTCTTCATAGAGAGGCTGGAAAATAGTTCAACCTCGCGATTACGGCCTGTTTCAGCGAGTTTATACGAGAAGATTTCTATTTGCTTTGAAGAAACACTTTATAATCACGTCATGCATTACCTTCAGATCACATTAACAGATGGTGACACAAGTATGGAGAAAGTTCTATTGAAAGAAAGTGCTTTATATGCTCTTGAACTTAGTTCTACGGCATTTGGTCTGCGATGCAACTTTGCAGATCTCTTCAGGACTCTGCTCTTACCTCAAATAACTGTCACCAACATAACGAGCTATAGAATCATTCGATACCGGATGAGTTCCCTCCTCGCAGAATGGATCACACACGTGAAAGATGACGAGATAAAGGTTGAAATATACCGAGCTCTGGTGGCTTATACGGACCCCCAAGATCAGCTGAATGACCTGGTTGTTCAGTTGTCTGCTGTGCATGGGCTACGATTCGCCATTGATCAATATGAGTTTAAGCAAGATCTATTCACTCCCTTTATCCATTCCTCCTTGTCAAATATCGTGGGAATGTTACAAAAGGTGTCCACTATAGAAACTAGAACTGTCTTGCTGAATACGTTGACTGTCATTGTAGAGCAGCTTCGTTCACATGCCATCCCTTACATTGATGATCTTCTCAGTCTTTTACCAACACTATGGGATACCGCCTCTGGAAACTTCCAATTCAACGGCATTATTCTACAAACTCTGGCGGCGCTGATTAGTGCTGCTGGCAACAAAGAACTTGACTGCTATCAAATTGCCATTCCGGCCATAACAGCGGCCATAGATCCAAGTTCGGAATTGCATGCATACCTCTTTGAAGACGCTCTTCCTGTATGGCAGGCACTGGTGAAAAATGCCGAGAAACCCAATGATAAGTTGTTATCATTGGTGCCACACATGCTCCCATTATTACAGAATTCTACGGAGACCCTACCTCAACAGATCGATATAATCAAAAGCTATATCATTTTAGCGGCGGACCAATTAGTGGAACAGGATTTCATGGCGAATTTCTTCGCTATCATGGCACCATATGTGTCTGAATTGGATGGCAACTCATTCTCAGCGTTCGTTGACGCCCTTAAAGCTGTTACCATTATGCTTCCTCTGCCAGCCTACGTGCAACAGCTGTTTGACAGCAAGCTGTTTAGTGGTTTGCTGGATTGTTTGTTTGGGGAGGACGTTACGCACTACTTTGTTTCCACACAAATTTTGGAAATATTCTCTCGAATGACGTTTTCAAACCCTGTTATGCTCTGGGACATGATCAATACGACTCCTTATGAAGTTCAGCTTATAGACATGTGGATAGACAGGTTTGATATGATGGGAAATCCCGTCGATAGAAAAATGTTTGGCCTTGGTTTAACAGCTCTGCTTTCAACTGGTGCCCTGGAAATTGTCTCCAAAGTCGATAAAATTGTTGATATCTGGTGTCAGCTACTCGACGAAGTCAATGAGAATGGAGGAGACTCGGAATCATACTACGTGCAAGAACCACAAGAGTTCCAGAATTGTGAAGAGCAGCGACAGGCTAGACTTGACAAAACGATGGATCCTGTTCACACCGTCCCTTTGCGAGAAACTATACAGGCAGCTGCAAACAATTTGCATCAGTTACCAGACGACAAGAAAAAACGGCTCGAATCGCTTGATCCTGCTATTATTAAGATCATAAATTCCTTGGCAACTACGGGTCATGCAAATATCGATCCATGAGTTCAAGCAATATGTAGATATATTACTTCTTTGCATCACGACAAAGATAAATAAATATGATATAAAATCAATAAATAAGATGTCACATATGAAGCGAACACCATAACAGAGCACTCTCATAACAGAGTGCAAACTGGCGAAGGCTCTGCACCATGGACTTGCGCTGGCGTCGCATATCATTCACCACGTCATAGACAAGATCCGAATCTCTGAGATCCAAATTATCGTTGGACAGGATGTCGATAATGGTATCCACAGTGCAAAAGGTACCGGTACGGCCACACCCAGCACTACAATGTACGATACTTATTGGCTCCCCTTTTCCTGCCTCTACAGGATTTCTCAGTTTCCAATCCTTCAATACGTTGTTTTTCATTATGCTTAAATCAATCAAATCCTGTGCAGTCGCCGGAACTCCAAGGTCAGGCCAATTTGTGTAGTGTATTTGCGTCACCGTTCTAACGTCGCCTTCTCCACCATGGGATATTGAAAAGGTCCGAAGAGTAATTAGAGTATCAGTGAACTCGCCCAAATCAACCAATTGTTCAGACACTTTCATAATGTGAATATCGCCATAGTCACCTTCTACCCAATAAGGGTGACACTTGATTTGACCACCTTCAGACTCGGTGGTTAGACTTACAATTACCGGCACTGACTGGTTCCACACAACACTCCAAAAATCATTGAATGTATCGGGAAGTGGGGCCTGCGTAGCAATGTATTTCATGGTAGACTGATCGGTGGATATGAAGCTTGCATTAATATAGTCGCAATTAGGACTTCCTTCATCCTCGTCTTGCATCAAATTTTCCCTATCGCCTAAAATCACTCGGGTATGATCATAGGGCCAAATATTATTGTATCTGTTTTTGTGGCCATGCTTGACTCCAGCCGTCACGCTGTATTGCACACCACCATCAGTATTTGCATCGACCGTTGTAGGAATGTTAAAAGCACGTTCCTTGCTGAAAACTGTCCTCAGACGAGACTTCTCTGCTTGCTCAATTTCAAAAAACTTCTTGGCCACAAGCTTCGGCCCATCTGACCCCGCAACGGTCTCAAGCCAATGTGGCAAGTGGTGTTCGGCGGTTGGCCAGTTTGTAACAGTCTCGGGGACCTTGATGTCAACAGCACTATATATGTTATCATAGAATCCTGGAGAAGATAAAAAGCTTCTAGAATCCTTAGAATCAGCTAATAAACTGAATCCTGTCAAGACCGGAGGGACAAAAAGATGCGCAGATTCTGGTCGGCCATCATGTTCTTTGACGGGGACTTCAGGTGAGCCAACCTCTAATGTAAAAGAGTTCTCGGCAGCTGCCATTGCAGCGCCAGTGACCTCAACCAAATCTGGATTCTCAGCACTGAATTTGGAAAATCCGCCATAAAGAAAATATAGGCGTCCAGATACATCTGACGATTTTGAAAACTTGTACAGAGTATGAGCCAACGAGGTTGATGAAAAGCCTGTGAGACTCACTGATGACTGATCATACACCACTATTTTCTTGTAATCGCCTAGGCGATTCAAAACGTCTTTCTGATGAGGCGGCATACAATCGACAAACCTCGATAATGAATAATTGGGTCGTTTCAGTAGCGTTGTTGGAACACAAATGTTAACAGAGTTCCTTACACGGCTGCTGATATATTGGGTAAAGGGCCTGATGTCGACAACCAGCAAAGAATCAGCATCTTGCAGGACAACAGCACGAAGCTCCGACTCGGAAATGCTCGACACGGCCGACCCAAGTCCCAGAGGAACTGCCCCAGGGATTTGAGAAGGACTGGTGCCCAGCGAAGGAGAGCGAAACTTCCGATAGATGGAATCGTCACTGCGTTTGTGTTCCAAGGTTGGCATGAAGCTGGTATTCGGTAGCATAAGGTCTTCAGTAGGAGGGAGAGTAGCGCTATTGGGCGTGCGCAGGCCCGTTGATAAAGAGGAAATGCCCAATTTCTCAAATCCCGCCAAATCTGGAGGTCGCTTTTTTGTCGTTGCTGAGCTGGTGGACTGGAGCGGGGACGCCGCCAGAGAGAGAGCCGGGTCGTCAGTCAACGATCGAACCAACGGTTTTATTTGATCTGGCTCTGCTAGGAAGAACGTCCGTCCAGACGCTGTCGGAGACTTGCAAGGCGACGCCAATGGACTAGACGCCTCTGGTGACAGAGAGGAGTTTCTGGCGTACAACGGATCAACAGACGTTGAATACGGAGACTCAGGTGTTCGCACAGACATGGGCCAAATGAGGCAGCGCTCGACGTCACCAGTTCTATATACACAAGATGTCGAATATAATAAAGGTGGATGACTTACCCAGCTAGACGGAAACTTATCGCTTGCCACTAGTAGCAGCAAAATGAGCAATCCACCCGACCACACAAACTGTAAATGATGTACCAGCAAGCTGCACTGATTTGCGTACAAACCACACACACACACACACAGAGCACTAGTGGACCGAGTCGTCAAACGGTTAACTGACCTTGCCGTTAGAGTTGGAAACAGTTGGTAAGCGGTATTCTCAGCTTCTGCGCAGGAGATGGAAGCTTGTGGGCTAAAACAACGATATTCAGGTACAAATGTGGGTCTTGTGGGTTGTGTGCACAATCGGTACTGGGGCTGGTGACGTCATGAGTCGAGGTTGCGGCGTACAAATGACAGCGGGGACCCGCAGCCAACCGTGGGGATGGCCCTAAACCACCAGTCCAGATGAAACTCAAAGGGGAGCTAGCGCCAATAATTATACACGTACATGAGCGTTATAGTGCATAGAATAATAATAGAATGCCATTCTGTTGCATTATTACGGACTTGAATCTGTTGGGACGGAGTGAACCGGGCGGGACAACCTGAGGCAGTCGATCGCCTGGCCTGTGGCCGAGATCGGCTGACCTGTCACGTATTCCCCCCACAGCCCCTACGATTCATAATGGATTACCACATAGCTGGTTTTCAAATAAAAGCTGAACCGTGCCAGCAGTGTCCATGGCATGGTTAATCTTCTGGTTAGCAGTAGTACTTACCCGTTACTTTGCTAGGGAAGCGTCTGGTAACTTAAGCTTAAGTAGGTGAGGCTTGGCACTAGCGCATGAGTCGCTTGACTCTTAATCATGCCACTGCTTGATGTAACATTTCGGCACGTCACATACTGTAGTTATATCCGTCTTTCCGCCACAAGTACTGGCAGCCTGTGCAATCCCTCCGTATAAGCGAGAATCGTAAAAGTGCATAATGAGAAGAGCCCAAAAACCAGTCATTTAGGTCTGTGGCAGCTCAGGAGCCGGGAATTAAACAGTGTAATAGACCAAGGACGCTCTTAATATCACTAGGCCCTATTTGATGTTTTTGCCAATCACTAATCGTTGCTTCCGTAAGAATGAGATCTTACTATTAACTTGATATACGGCACCTATAAATGACCCAAATAACCCTTAATTAGTGTTCGTATCAAAGCAATAGACGACGTCCCACACAACCATTTCAATTGATACAATACAAATAATTGCAACGACCGAGAACATTCAGAACATTCAGCATTCTATCCAGAGTCATTCAGTAATTTCTTATTATCTGTTTTGGAAGTAACTTACCTTTAGATGACATTCGGAGTCGACCCTAATATATAGGTCTTGCAGATGCAGCGCTGCAGTGTATATCTATCGTCCTTATTACCTATAAAGAGGTCTTTAGCCGGCCTATAGGTATGGACAATGTCGTTAAATGCAGCTTTGGACAGCCAAATGCTGTATAAGATTACCAAAGCCCAAGATTTGAGTACAAAGTTGCAGCTGCATGATGTTGAGCAGGGAGTGGCCAGGAAGGAACCCAAGACGCGACTGGCTCATCGTCTTCGCTCAGCATCTCAGCAAAATTCACGTTCAGAACAAGTAATCAAGCAAATGTACGAGTTGCACCCATATGATGTGTCAGAAAAGACTTTTCACGAGATTGAGAGAGATTACGACAGAGCTCATCAAGAGTGGGCCAAAATAGCTACCTCGAAAACAACCGTAAACACGTCAGCGACGCGACCAACGACAGTTCATTCTAAACACATAAATGCAGGCATTTTGCAAACAGTTGATTTTGCTCAGGGCAACAAGGAATTGGGAAATACAGAGCGAGACAATGTTGAAAATGAACAACCACGACGTTTGAACGAAACGCAAGCAACCCGTGACAAACAGACAAGCAATATTATTTCGAAAGGACGCAATACCACGAACTCGGCAGCATTATCCAACGACAACCGGCTAGCCCATAACAGAGCAGCCATGGTCCCTGGAGTTCCAGGGAACGACATTACAGACTCGATTTTTGACGGCATCAGTCCAATAAAGAGCCCAGCGCCAAACAAAATACCACTGCGCAAGTCACAGGCACCAGAAGTGTTTGTGACCAGCACAGTGAATAGACAGAATACGGAATCCATGAGGTGGAGAGAAGACGATCCCTTTTCTGCTGAAAGCTCTCTATCTGTAGAGCCTGTAAACCTAGCATCAAAAATGTCATCTTTAGCTAGAACGACATTCGACGCCAAGTCGGCAGATTCAGATAAGGCAGAAGATGTTTTGCGTTATCTGTACCAAAACATTGGCGAATTGTCCATCGATGAAGTTCGAAGCCAGCTTGGATTGGCTCTATCGAAGGTTGACACAAAATTGCCTGCTGTAGCAGCTGTCAAAGGCAAGCTCGTTAAGGGAAATCAAAGTGCAGAAGATGAATTGGACAAGACTAAAAATCTCCGCTACAAACTATATGTCCGCAATTACGAGAGAGAACGGTTCAAAGAGGAGACAGCTGATTTGCATTTTATTTATGACTATCAACGACAGCAAGTGGCCAATTATATAGAAGCCAGCAGACGACGACTGCGGGTTCTTCAATCGATTGGAGCTATTACGATTTCGGATGACTCAGTGCTTGATTCGTTCGTTGATCTCGACCTTCCTGCGGAACCGCCAACAGCACCAACGCTTAAAACAGTGGCCCTGGCCATTATAGCCGCTATTCGCATGACCAGGAGACTGAATCGTCGCAAGGCAAGATACAGG
Source organism: Sugiyamaella smithiae (assembly GCA_030579815.1). Lineage (NCBI taxonomy): Eukaryota > Fungi > Ascomycota > Dipodascomycetes > Dipodascales > Trichomonascaceae > Sugiyamaella > Sugiyamaella smithiae. The sequence goes on from JAKTRV010000006.1 coordinate 845,408, forward strand.
CAGCTCCAGGAACAGCTGGATCTCGTATGAATGATGACTTATTTATTTATATTTAATTGTGCTCTATACACTGACAATGCATGCATATTGATCTATTTTGCACTAAATTCGAGCTCGAATGTAACTGATCCAGACCCGACGGACACGGATTCCTGCTCCTGGTTGGTAGGCTTGTTATCAGCACTCCACGTCGACTCACCGCCGTAGGAAATCACATTGTCGCTCCACGTGAACTCACCAGCATTGTTACCAGACGCACAACTGAAGACGCCATCAATGACATCACAGGGTCCCTTGGACGAGGTCAGAGTGATCCCTCCAACAGTCTCAGTGACAGTATAAGTAGCGCAAGTACCCGAAGTGTACCACTTTCCATTGGAAATCAAACAGCCACTCTGTCCAGACAAATTAATATATCCTTTGTTTCCGCTTCCACCGCTTCCACCGCCGCCGTTTCCGCCTCCGCCATTGCTGCTTCCTTTGGGAATCCACTTGAACCCGTTCTTACAGGTGGAAGTACTGATGGAGTCGGTAGGAGTAAACACACCACTAGCAACAGAGCCCTTGAGATGGAAAAAGTACCACACTTCCTGAAGTGCATTGCTTTTATCACATCCCAAATAAACAGAAGCTCCACCTACATGAGGAGACAGTATATCCTGGAACTGTTGCAGAGTGTATGTGGTGGTGGTGTCAGGAGAGAGTCCAGCATCGGTCAAAAATTGATACGTAGGCAGAGTCTTCCACAGGTTCACAGCAGTAGTGTAGAAGTCAGCAACATACTGGTACTGTGCTGCATCAGAAGAGTAGCAGTTGGGTCCGACTGTGGTCATGCAAGTAGCATGCTTGTTGAACTCATGAAGCCATAGACTTTTATCGTCTCCGCCAAGATTCTTCCACACTTGGTTCATCTCGTCTAACAGATCAGTCTCACCTAGACCCTGCAAAATACTAGTAGGGTCCTGGATCTCCCAAGACGGGTTGCAATACTGGTTAAATCCTCCACCACACTTGTCGCTCCACAAACCATGGAGCGTAAACACATCATCAGCACCAGTTGCTGGATTATAATCCCAAAACTGCGTCTGCAAGAAAAGACCGTTGGTTCCTTCATAGCAGCAGCTGTCAGAAGATCCCGATGAGCACGATAGAGGGGTGTCAACAGGACACGAGTCGTGTTCCGATGACATCAAGACTGGCGACTGGAATCCACCACTAGATGAAACCACAACATCCTCAGCTACAGCAACTGCAGCAACAAGGGCCACAGCAGCCGATCGCAGAAATTTTGAATTCATCGAGTTGAATGCAAATACCTGTCTGACAGCGGTCCTTATATACAGTTGTTTATCAAACAAGCTCGTGCATACGCTTCGCAGACCTGTCCCTGTTCAAATGCGGGTCAGTGTGGCTCACATGCAAGACACTGTAAACCGGACTTGATAGCTGTTATCTACAACTGTACCTTTAGTGGCTGAAGGGACTGACATACTATGGTAGTGATGTGATGAACAAGACATAGACCAAATAAAATTCTTCTACAAGAGTTTACTGATAGGATTTTAACAGTTGTGATTTGATAATCGACTTTGCCAGACTAAAGTGATGGGAGACGACTATTCGCCAACGTGCTCGGGTAAATATGCACTGATCAACTTTAAACTCTGATCTTTGATGCCATGCAGAACTAGTATTATTATAGGTTCTTGAAGGCGTTCTTCGGTTCGTATTCATCATCCAGGTGTTCAGTAATGAAACAAAATGTAAATCAGATAGCTCCAGGAAGAGGTGCGGTCCATTGGCCTGAATCGAGGCTGATTGTAGCAGCCCGCGTATAGTCTGCAGTTCGAGTTCCTCCAGACAATTGGGCAAATGCAATGCGAACATAGTACTTGAAAGGCAGCGGTGCCAAGTCGGCCAAATCCGATAATACCCAATCGGTGAGGTTAAATGCGATAGACGTGCCTCGGTAGCGCTCAACATCGTCTATGATCAAGCTATACCCATCCCAAATCGGGTTTATCGTGCTGTCCAGCTTCCTAGCCTCGTCTAATGTCTGCCAATTAAGAACAATGTTTTTCAGTCCCTGCATAGCGGATTCCTGTATCAAAGGGGCAGCAAATTGAGCCAGACCTCCACGCAGAGTTGGGGCATCGCGCCGTAACTGGTCATAAGTCTGTACAATGGAATCAAAATCCCACCTTGCAATCCCACTGATATATAGACCAACAAGAAGCCCTTGATACACCAAGCTTGGAGTCGTGGCAATTCCGGTGCCAGGAAGCAGAATCAATGCATATATGTAGTGATGGAGTCGGAGAGTCTGATTCGGAAGCATCGATAAAAGTGCCAAAAGAACACCAACAGAAATAAAATACAGAATGTATGGCTTGAACTTGCCCATTCGCCAAATGTAAAATGCTTGGCTTAGAGCTATTGCAATCACCAATCCCACAATCACAATCAATGCAAGCCATGCCCCAGCCTGGGCGTTAAGATCATGGATAGTTAACCTATCGAGGGGCAAAGCAGCAAACACATAGTTTTCCAGTATCCCAATCCAAAATCCAAGCACCCACAGAATGCCTCTGCTGAGATTTGCAGACATGTCTTTGAGTTGCGGACGAGTCGAGAACGAATAAATCACATAAACCCCTAAAAGACATGGGAAAAGCCTTCGGAACCCCAAAGACACAAGTTCAGCGTCGGCCATAACACCCCCAGCTGCTAATGGAGGATTAGATGCAAGTATCACAGTCCAGAATCCGCAGATACACAGCGAAAATAAGAATAGCCCCGGATCACTGACAAAATAGCCGAAAATATGAGAAAGGAAAATATTCAGAAAGATAATAATATTCCTGTAGTCTCGGCATCCAGAAAGCTTCATGTGGCTTGTGTCCACAAACTCGTAGCTGGCAGGGAACTCGGCGTCCACTCCAATGCTATCGAAACCATCAGCACCCTTCTCCCCTACAAACGAGGTCATTCCGCCAGTAAACCGGATAACACCACAACCGCCAGTAGTCCTACTGATGGCACCATGATGCAGGGCCGCTCCACAGACAAATGAATCCGCTCGATACGAATTGTTACCTCCAATTACAAAGGGTCTATATATAGATTCATAGGCACCAACTGGCGTCTCACTCCATGTCCAACTCTCTCTGAAGCAGTCAGATGGGCACTTGAACTGGAATTCCCTTCCTACTTGGCTTCCATAGCAATTCTCACCATTGAGACCACATTTGTCATTTTTACCGTCCCATACTCGGGAAGCATGGCACCGTAGAAGGTCAACCTCAGACCCATCTATAGTTGGACTGGCCAATATGGACACCTGTGCAAGCTCCATAAAAATCAGCGACCAAATGGCTATAAATGATATAAATAAAGCCCTCTTTAGATTTGTGGGAGTCCTGGCCCGCAGGACTTCCGGGAGGTACTGAAGTTTTGGAAATATGGTCGCAACTTGGGGGTCGACTGGATGCACCGGACCTTCCAAAAGAATCCGAAACCAGTTCCGTCTCGGCACGACTGGAGCTGGAGTCAGCAATACATCCGACTGTATGGAGCTCCGGACACTTTGGCTTTCGCTTCGGCTCACACCTGATTCAACATTCTCTTCAGGGAGCAGGGCCTCCAGTTGCATGTCATCTACGGTTGGGACTGGGCTTGACAGTGACGAGGGACTTGTGCCCCTACTACTGAAATTAATAGAAACCATTGGCCAACGGTTAATTCAAGTATCGCCCTGTCAATTCTAAAGTGACGCACAGACCACCCACGTTTTATTAGAGATATCGTTTAGTTAAACCTTATCGAATTTCCCAATGAGGATATTCATACCCAAGCCGCTTCCGCAGCACAGGCACTGCAAGTGTTATAGTAGAGATGGAATTTTTATTTTTTTATTATTTCTTTTCCATGATGAGACATGCTATAAATACACAGTTGCGTCACTGTATAGACGAAACATCCAATGGTTAACCTGAGCACATATCACAGGCTTCAGGTGTGCAAAATGCACCAGACATAACCTTTTCTTCTTCCAGCAATGGTGATGCAGATCTTACAGATGGTGAGTGAGAGGGTGAAGATGGCACACTACTCTCAGTCAGTGTTCCAGGGGTATCTACAGTTGTCACACGGGAACGCGACGATTGTTTTGAAACATTCCGTCGTTTTGATGTAATGCTGGATACTGACTCTTCTGTCGCTTCGATCTGTCTCTTTAACAACGATTCCTGATCCACTGTGAATTGGATTGGGGCAGAAGCAGCTTGAGTCCGCAAATAGTACATTCCCGTTTTGAGACCCCGCTTCCAACCATGGAAATGCATAGCCGTCAATTTACCGGGTGTAACCGTTTTCATAAAAATGTTTAGACTCTGAGATTGGTCAATAAATGGAGCTCTATCTGCAGCCATATCCAAGATAGTTCTTTGACTCATTTCCCATGCTGTCTTGTAAAGTTCTTTCAGATCATCTGGGATCTGAGCTATTTGTTGCACGGATCCGTTATCGTGGATTAACTCGTTCCGAAGCTCTGCAGTCCAAATACCCAAGTCAGTTAGATCCTGTACCAGGTATTTGTTCACTACTTGGAATTCGCCCGACATAACTCTCCGTGCATAGACGTTTGAGGTTATGGGCTCTATACATTCATTGAATCCCAAAATTTGCGAGGTTGACGCGGTTGGCATAGGGGCCACCAATAGAGAGTTTCGCAGTCCCACTACCTTCAGTTTCTCTTTCAATCCAGCCCAATTCCAGAGATCAGTAGGCTTGACGCCCCAGAGATCGTATTGGAGCAAACCCTTGGATGCTGGTGATCCATGATAAGTTTCATAGCAGCCCTCTTTTTCAGCTAATTCAATTGAGGCTTCCACAGCGGCGTGATAAATAGTTTCGAAAATTTGAATATTGACCGCTTTAGCTGCCTGAGAAGAAAATGGAAGACGGAGTTTCATAAACACATCCGCAAGTCCTTGCACTCCAACCGCTATTGGACGATGTCTCAAGTTTGATAATTTTGCTTTTTCCAGTGGATAACAATTAATGTCAATAATCCTATTGAGATTTCGCACCACCACTTTGGTCACATCGTGTAATTTGTTGAAATCGAACCTGTCACCAGACTTGCCCTTTTGAATGTAGGACGGCAATGCAATCGAGGCTAGATTACATACTGCCGTTTCTTGTGGAGAAGAAAACTGTACAACCTCAGTGCATAAATTTGATGACTTTATAGTTCCAAGATTCTTTTGGTTTGATTTTTTGTTGCAAGCATCCTTGTAAAGCATAAATGGTGTACCAGTTTCGGTCTGCGACTCAATTATTGCGTTCCAGAGCTTAACAGCTGGAACTTTCATTCTGTATCGTTTCTCGTCTTCGTATTTCTTATACAGCGTCTCGAATTCGTCACCGTAGCAGTCGCTGAGACCCGGACACGTATCTGGAGAAAACAAACACCAGTCCTCTTTGCTTTCTACCTTCTTCATAAATAAATCAGGAATCCACAGTGCGTAAAATAAGTCACGAGCTCGAACTTCCTCTTTACCATGATTTTTTCGGAGGTCTAAAAATCCAAAAATATCGCTGTGCCAAGGTTCAATATAGACCGCTATAGCGCCAGGCCTTTTATTACCACCCTGATCCACATACCTGGCAGTATTGTTAAAAACTCGCAGCATTGGGACTATGCCACTGGAAGCTCCATTCGTACCTGCTATGTAAGCACCCTCGCCTCTAATATTATGTATGTGCATCCCAATGCCACCCGCAGTCTTTGATATTACAGCACAATTTTTCAATGTCTCAAAGATGCCCTCAATAGAATCATCTTCCATTGCCACCAGAAAGCATGAAGACATTTGAGGATTGGGAGTACCAGCGTTAAAAAGAGTTGGCGATGCATGCGTGAAATACCTCTGGGACATCAAATTATATGTTTCAAGAACCTTATCCACATTGTTGCCGTGTAATCCAACAGCCACTCTCATTAGCAAGTATTGTGGCCTTTCAGCAATTTTATTGTGCATTTTTAGTAAATAGGACCTCTCAAGAGTCTTGTATCCAAAAAAAGTAAAGCTCAGATCCCTCGTATGGTCGACAGCACTATCGAAAACTTCCTTGTTGGCCATCACTGCGTCGAAAGTCTCTTGATTCACTAAGGGGGCAGGAAATCCCACCTCATTGTGTTTGTATTTGTGCATTTTAGCAATTACGTCCGAGAACTTAGCATCTGTCTGCTTGTATAGACTGGTGATTGCAATGCGTGCCGCCAATATAGAATGGTCAGGATGAACTATAGTCATATACGCACACACCTCAGAAAGAAGTGTGTCTATTTCGACAGTGGTGACCTCATCATAGACACCATTAGAAACTTTGTCAGCAATGCCTTCGATGTCGATAAACTCGGTGGCCAACCCTTCCGCAGCTCTTTCCAGATGAACAATTAGCTTGGCACTATCATAGTCTTGAAAGTCGCCATTTCGCTTTATCACCCGCATTATTAGAGGGGGTTTCCGTTACCCAACGAAAATGCGACGTTCTTATGATGTTGCTTTCCTATATCTTGGTAAGAGTTGTAATTTGTACCAGACAGCTAGATGCGGCTCAAGCAAGCTGTAATTTAGCTCGACATATGGGGTTGTGGACACCCCAGAATCCTGTGCGACTGAGGAGGACTAAATATATACTTACATTGGTATCCAGTCGATTAAAATATCTCTGACACATCTAGCTCTACAGGAATACCATATACGTGCTTGTTTAAACAAGGGAAACAGACTTTTCATTTAAATTATAAATAATCAATGCGCGCTTGCATACGCTAAAATCCATTTAGCGTTAGTCAACACATACTTACACGCAGTTGTCCAAGACTCATTTGTGGTGTTCATTGATAAGCGAATGCTGAAACCTCCAATTTTGTCTTTTTCTATGAGATAAGGAAGCTTCAATGAAGGGTCGCTGCTCTCGACAAACTGGCCCACCTGGTTGAGTACCTCGAGGAATGCGACCATAGCTGAATCTAGCCTTTTATGATAGAGCAGTCTCTCCAGAGAATAATCTGACGAATATAACTCAAACACAGTTGGCTTCAGGGCTGCACCGGTCTTGGGATCTATATTGATCTGCTCAATGCGAGACATGCTACCCAAGGGACGTAGGCGATATTTTTCGAGCTTGAAATTAAGCTTGCTAATAACGGTAGCAATCAGCAGTAATGTTTGACCCCAGGCAGCGTTGATTTCAGACCATTCTACCCGCTTCTCTTTCAAGCGTCCAAGACGGAGACCATTGATAGTTCCAAAATAACCATCATGGCCAATGCAAAAGGTGTCGTTGTAGACATTGATTCGCTGCAGCTTCTGCAGTCTGTTGTTGTGATACTCATATTCCGCATCGACCCTTTCCTTCTCTTCCTTCATTTCTGATAGCTCAAGGTACAGCTTGTTTTGCTCTTTGTAAAAATCCTCCTCTTCCTTATCCAGTTCCTCGGACTGCAGCATCAGATCAGCAAGCTCTTGCTCCAGATCTAATCGTTTAGCTTCCATTGATTTGAGCTCATTCAAGGCATTCTGATTTTTGGACCCTAGCTCGGTGATAGTTTTCATGAGCTCATCGACCTCTTCCGACCCTGCACCTGGAATATCCTTTAGTTTATTTAAAAAACTGATGTACGCATCGCGCTCCTTACATGCCTCCTCGTACATAGGTTTGAAGCCCTCCTGTATAAGCTCTGCACAGTCTCCACATACCGGATAATCAATACTGCCACGCCCAGAAAGCTCTTCATACAAATTTTCTAAGGTATACAATTTCTCGCCCTTTGGACTCGAGGACTTTTCTGGGGATTCATCATCGCTCTCCTCAGGAGGGGCCAGTAGCGCATCGTTTCCAGAGCCAGACATCACCGAATCTGAGAGCAAGACAAATGACTCACCTGGACTGGAACCACCATATGCACCATTCAATAGGCCCCTGTGACCCCTGTGACCATTGCTGATTCCACGAAGTTTACTATACACAGTTCCGTTCTCAGCATGGTTATCTTGGTCTCCGTGCTCGGCTGTGGTCAGCAGACTTATCTGAGCCGGCTGCAAGGACTTGACCGAATCATGAGGGACTAACGGCAGCCTGCACCGTTGGCACAGCTGCTGTCTTATCATTTGAAAAGACCCGTATCGTGGAAGTGAATGAAGAGGTTGAGAGTGCCACTGTCACAACAATCAAGTTACAGGGTACGGGTTACGATAAGATAAGATCAAGCTTGGCCATATAGCATGTCGGTCAAATATATAACATTAATAAATATTATTTACAACTTACTGAAATCCTTCAGGTATGGCAGAATATTGTTTCGGCGCATAACTTTAATGCCAGGCAAAGCATAAACACGAAGATTGATACCTTCCTTTGGGATTTTGCCAGAGGCGTGCAGGTGAACTACGCCCACTCCTCGAATAGCAAGGCTGGCGCCTTCAGCACCAAACGAAAACTCCAACTTCTCCTTGAGCAGTTCATTCGAGTTTGCCTCATTTACCAGAGTCCACCGCTTATGAACATCATCTGTAGAGCGATTGATCTCATGGACTTTGTCGAGAGATCCCAGCACCCTTGTTTTGAATGCACTATCAGCATAAATCGACCAGGCAATAATGTGGTTATCAGTATCTCTTGATAGAGCTACTAAGCCACCAATGCTGATTACCTGAGATGATTTTGTAGAAACAACCCGATTTGGATCGTCATAGCTTCCCCTGTTATGATACAGCCTTGTCCCTCGGCACAGGGATCGGATCGATTTGGTTTTAAGGACCCCATACGTTCCCAACTGTGGCTCTGGATAGGAAGGAGTATCTATGAGCTCCTTATTACCCTTTGTCAGGTAGGACATTGGAAGCTGGGTAATCCATGGGCTTGCCCAGGGATTCAATGCTGATGGTTCGTGCTTGGAAGATGTCTTGGTGACCAACTTTCGAACTAGTGTAGATTTACCACTATTAGCAAAGCCCACAAAGAAGTTCTCACTAGTGAGCTGGTTAGCTAATTCTTCAATATTCCAGTCATATAAACCAGACACAACAAAAACATCGTCCGGAGAAATGCCGCCCAGCCTGGATAGCTCATCTCGCACGTACCGTGCTACTCGCGCTTTCGCACGCTGCTTGTCTCCCACTATCAGGTCTGCCTTGTTTACAGCCCACAAAGTTCTTCCCCTTCTCTTTGTACGCAATAAAGACAGGTCAACAGTTGTGGGGAAATCCATAGCGTCTATAACATGAACAATAGTCGCAGTACTAGGTATGCTATCCAACACGGTGTTAGTTGACGTGACAGGCGGACAAATGTGGGTATTATTGCCGCTGAAACTACTTTTGCACCACTGGCAGTTCCCTTGGGCAGTTTGGCGTTTCTTTTCCTCCTTGGCCCTGGATAGTGCAAGCGAAGACGACGGACCCTCATCAGCTTTAGCTGCAGATGAGCCGATAGCCTCTCCTAATAATATGCTTTGTTTGGTATCATCTAGCGTATTCATTAAATTCTGAACTCGCAGATCTCGTAACGTCTTGACAGAACCCACCTTTGATTTGGAAGGTTCCAGAGACCGAAAACCAGGCACATCACGATTATCGGCCTGAAAAGGGGATCCACAACTCTTGCACTTATCAGACGCCCTTTCTAAAATTCGCGACGGTGACGAAATAGCCGAATAGGACCTGACACTGACTGATGGCTTTACCTGACATAAAAGCGGCCTGCCATCACAGATTCTGGACCAGCCAACCTGTCTAAGAAATTTCATAAGGTGAAATTTGCATGCATGAGGCGATGTTAAAAGTATGCATGCATGAACAACATTGAGGACCAGACGCAAATCGAAAATGTACTCCATTGACAGCCACAAACCAGCTAACATACGTACCATTTATCGTACGCTGAAATAGATCCCAAAGTGGTGAATGGTGTAGGTAGATTGATTGTAGTGCCAGTCTGTAAATTGCTTGCAACAAACTTCATAGAGTCAAAAAGAAGCACATCTTCGTATCCCTCGGAGTCATCCAAGGCTGCAATAGATACCATAGACACAAACCTATTCCATTTAGTAACGTGCTTAATTTCATGAGTTGGGGACATCTTTCGTCCTACTGGCGCATTGTGCCTTAGGTATTGCTGATCTTCCACGCTTGCAATGCTTCGCTGTAGCTCATTTGAAAGACTATCGTCACCATAATGAACAAGACTTTTCTTAGGTGATGGAGACCACCGGGAGTATTGTGGAGTCTTTTTGTCCAGTTGGTCAACAGCCTTTGACACTGCTGCAAGCGTTTCACTTAACTTTACACGCTTAGGCGCATGATCTGCTTCTCGAGGAGCGCTTGAAGACTCGAAACTCTTCAAATGACTTACAAGTGATTTGCGGGCGTCGGAGACTGACTTGTCGTCTGGTGTCGTGGACTGTATGAACTTTGGCGGCCCTTTGTGACGCGTCGAAGAGAGCACAGGCGTGCTGGGTGTGATCTCGCCGTAAAAGACAGGAGGCCCTTTTGATTTTGGGGTATTTAAAATATAGATCTTTTTACTATCAGCATTAGATGGTTGGGGTGACATTTCATTTGATCCATAAATTACAACATGTAGATGGTCTAATGTAATGATTACATGCATGCCGCAGATATATTAATGTACATGATCCGCCAATAGCGGAGACCTGTCAGGGCCATGGATTCGAGATGCACTTGAGAACTCTTGGTCCACAAAATTGCTACCACCAAAGTCTGCCTCCTCATCGCTGTTGTCGAATGATTTATAGGTATTCTGGAACCGCTGTCGAGGGACAAAATCGTTGTAGTTACGTACACCAGCGTACGCGTCAACTTTAGCATACAGCTCCTCCAGCAGCTCTTCATGATCAAATGCAAGTTCGTCATGCTCACTGATGTCTAAACCTATCATCTCTTGTTCTTTGGACACCCTCAAATAGAGGTGTGGGGCCTGTCGCAAAAATACGAGCACGACTATCGACATGAAAAACGAGTACAACGAAGTCGCAATGCCCACTATTAATTGGTGGAAAACTGGAGAGATGTGGCCTTCAATTAGTCCTCCAGCTATGCCCTTATCGATATAACTAGCCGAAAATATGCCAGTTAAAACAGTTCCTAGGAAGCCACCCACGCCATGGACAGCAAACACATCCAAGGCATCGTCAATGTCCAGATAATATTTGATCTTTGTTGCTAGGTTGCATAGGGCCCCGCCACATACGCCAGTAACAATTGCAGCCCACGGTGGCATATATCCAGCACCAGAAGTAATAGAAACCAAGCCCGCCACCACACCAGAGCAAAACCCAATAATAGACCAGTGTTCGTCGAGACGATAATCCATGTAAGCCCACGTCAACCCTCCAGCAGACGCAGATAGCTGGGTATTCAACATGGCTATAACCGACTGGGTGTGAGGTGCAAATCCAGATCCAGCGTTGAATCCAAACCATCCAGCCCACAGCAAAGTTGTGCCAATGACTACCAAAACGGCATTATGGGGTCTATAATTGAGATCCTTTGTGCCATAGCCTACTCTCTTGCCCAGAACCAGTGAATAGGCCAGGGCGCTGAATCCTGATGTGATGTGGACAATTGTTCCGCCTGCGTAATCAAGGGACCCCAATCTATGGGCCCAGCCGGCGTCATTCCAGGTCCAAAACGCTATGGGGTCGTAGACAACCGTTGTCCAAATAAATACAAACACAGCAGCAGGTAATATCCGACCCCTATCTGATAAGGCACCAACAGTAAGTGCTGCTGTTACCGCTGGAAACATGGATCCAAATAGGGCATTAGCCACTTCTGGTACTCTATTAACTTTAGAAATGCTGGATCCAAGCACATTACGGAAACCAGCTCTCGATAAGTTCCCCACAAAAGGACCGGATGATTCACTGAATACAAGAGAATATCCTACTGCAAACCATTGAATGGATACAATGGATAGCGCTACCATGGAATACATTGCCTGGATCAAAGCAGCTTTTCGCCGCGTGAGTCCCGAGTAAAATAGCCCCGCTCCTTGCACCATCCAAAATATAGCAAATGTGCTGAATATCATAAACAGCACATTGGTGGCATCGTACTCCACCTGGCTCTCATCATCACTTTGTCCTCTCATTCTCGTTGCGTGAGCATTGATAGAGTCAAGTCGAATGCTGGATGGCTGGTACTAATAGGAGTTCCTTACCCACGTTTCCTCGGCTGCACATGCAGTGGCCCGAACGTCGTCGGACCCCACACATTGTTAAACTTCGAGCCCATATATCAAAAAAATTGTCTAAATTGACATCCAAATGACTAGAAAACACTGATGGCGAACAGATAGCATAGTAATAACATAATTCCAAAATGCAAGAGAGTTTTTTTACTTCAAGATGTTTTTGGAGACATTTTAGCAGGGCTTACCTTTGTAGATGTCGCTTCCTTTTTGGGCACCCTTCCTGGAGATTCAAGCATTCCTCGTATTCTGTTCACGCCTGTTCTAGAGTCTCTGTAAGTCTTCCATTCATTCATTGTTTTCATCGCCCGCTCCCAGTTTTCAGTCGCTTCGTTTAGTTGTGTCTGCAGCTGCTGGAGTTGCTCCTCCTTGTCTCGCAGCTCTGCAAGAGAAACGAAGTTTGGAGAGTTCAGAATATCTTGTATTTGGCCAATTGCCTGGAGTATCTGGTCGCCTAGCTGTTCAGCAGAAGCAGCTCGATGGGCAACCGTAGCGGCATCCAATGGAATAATTTCCCCCTCTCCAATGGTGAACCCAGAAAGACGTTCATGAATAGCGCCCTCTGTAAGGGCGAGAATAGTGTTTTTAACTCTATGCAATAGAGAAGTCAGTAGCCTATTTTCTGAGGCCAGCTCCGAGTTAAAGGCCACCAACTCCTTTTCCAGCTGCGAATCGACTGGGTCCAAATCTGGCTCAGAGGTTGATGCCGCCACCGCATAGGAGTTGTATGACTTTGAAAGAGTCCCCGACACTCCAACTAAAGTCTTGGTCGCTCGTCGCGGGTCGCGGATCCGTTCTTTCAGTCTGGAAATCTCTATGTCTCTCTTGCGTAGCTCAATTGAAAACTGCACCTTGAACTGCTCAATTGACTTTTTGGCTTTAGATACAGTTTCTCGAATATCGGCATTTTTCACTTTTTCTGCTTGGAGCTGAGTCTCTAGGCCATTATGAGCTCTGGTCAGCTCCTGATATCGTTTCTCCAGATTGTCGTATTTGGCTTCCAACCGGGTCCGTGTTAATGTCTCACGTTCCAATTCACGTTGCATGTCCTGAACAGAATTCACTTTGGCTTCTTTTTGTTTGCTATCGTTGTCTATGGTGTTGAGCAGCGCATATATCGTGTTGATGATTCTCGTATTGTTCTTCTTGTCTCGTGAATCCTCGTGGTTTCGAAATTCCAGCCTCTCCGAATCCTTAATAAATCCTTTAGAAACCAATGCATTGTTTATATAAAGCGACGCGGACTGAATATCGCGCGACATTTTTGTATCCAGCGGATCTCAGAGCCAGCACCGGATCCAAGATTGAGTTGAATGCTGTATATATATATGCAGTTAGGGTGTAGTAGATATGCGACTTGAGATCGATAGATGCTAGGGTGTGGAGGTCTACTATAGAACACAAGAAATACATGTACAATAGAATTAACATGGCCAACATTGGAGACCTTAATTAAATATAGATAACTAAAAAAAGATCTACTTATCTAAATTTGAATTCATGGAACCTGTCAGAGTAGACACAGGTGGGAAAAAAGAATTATTTCCAGACGGGTATGAAGGGGACATGACAGCCTTCGCAGCAGGACCAAGAGCCGCTACCAACGGTGTGGTTAATGGAGGGGGCGCCATGGCCGGCTGAGCTCCATGGCTAGAAGAACCAGGTGAATTCACAACCTGCTGGACAGGAGTGGACTGGGGTTCACTCATGTAAACCTTGTACGACGATAACTCCAGAAGCGCAGGAATCTCCTTAGCTACTCTAGTCAAAGTCGTTAAATTAGGCAAGGCATCGGCCAAGAAAGGTAAGTCACTCATTGCAGTCTTGACAGATGCTAAAATTGCAATCACTGCCTTTAAAAAGGCATTGGTATCGTCCCAAAATTTCCTCCTATCAATAGTTCCAGACTGATGCATGGTGTCCAACCTCTGCTTCAACCGCTTTGTAACATCAACGCCAGTGACATAAGTTGTAGTAAGATCTTTGACTTTGGCAGCTACTGAAGCAGTGATCCCCTGGCCATGCCCTTGGATAGAGGCATTTGCGCTCTTTGAAACAGCATCAGTCAACTGTCCCAACACCGATTGGGCGGCACTAGCAGCGAAAAATATTCGCTCGTACAGCTGGTCGTCAGCAGCAGCAGCAGTAGCATCATGATCCGTGCGGAATTTGTCTAACCCAATACCCGCAGCCATGGCAGTCGATGCTATGGTTGCAGAGTCCGGTGACGTAGAGGGTTGAACCAGCACCCACGCGTTATATATTTCGTTGAACGATGTAAAAGAAACCATCAACAAGGTTCGCAAGAATTTAATATCTGCAGTAGAAGAAACCCTGTCAAAGGAAGCTCTTAAATAAATAGTTAAATCTTTAACAGATTCGAGACACTTGACCATGGATGCCAGCAGCGCCGGCGACCCCTCTCCCGATTTTGATTTTTCGTATACCTCTAGAGCAGAAACTAAGTCAGGAAAGATAGCTCGAGTGGTCTGTAAATGTTTTGCAAGTTTGGCACTGATGACACGATCTGTGCAGAACGCACAGCAGCGACGGACAATATCATGGAACTCGTGCAGAGAAAACAGAATCTTACGACCCACTTCAATGAGGTTTCCATCGCTGATCCCTGACCTCATTTCTTCAGGGAGCGTGCTAAGGCGCCTAAAGTAAGCTCCTGGGCCATTATCAAGAACTGGAGAGGTCGATAAAGAATTGCCTCGACTCCTCAGCGGAGCTCTGGGCCACTCATCGGATGAGCTATCATGGCTTGGGGCCCGTAAGTGAGCATGTGCGCTTTCATCCTTCACAGCCAGCGAAACAACTGGTGGTGCATTGGATACAACAGGAGCAATAGTTGCAGCAGGAGGATACAAAGAAATGCTTGTTGACGAAGGCGGCGGGTTAGAGGCTGCGGAAACGACCAGCGATGAAGCAATAGATGTCCCACCAGATGCATCAGCAGTGGCAGGAAGCGTTATGGGCTGGCTGGGCGCCTGTATCGAAGTGGTGGAAGATATTTGGGACACAGCACTGGGCGAACTCAAAGGCTGAGCTGCTGCTTGAGATCCCTGCGGATATGGTGGATGCGACGCGGAGGAAGATGCAAAGTTGTTTGTCGCAGATACCATGGGCCCAGGGAGTGTCGAGAACCCTTGCATAGAGGTAGTGGATCCTCCGGAACTAGGAAGGACGGGGGACGTAGATGTGGACATGGGGGCTGCGATTGATGGAGGTGAGGACGCGGTAGGCATAAAAGGCTGTGGAGGAGGCGAGGGCTGTAATGGCGATACACTAGGAACGGAGCCATTATCATTACGGCGCTTGACAACAAAACCCATTCGTTTGGCAGCCCTGGATGCCTGCGACTCACTGTTACTGCGACTGCGGTCGCCAGGACCAGATCGCATCGGCAAACTCGAGTGGTGGATCAAGGCACGAATCTGCGCCTTATTTTGTCGCAAATATTCTCTCACATTGACCATCCAGTCGCCGCTATCAGCACTCGAGTCTCTAGTAGCAGCAATCCAGTCTCGCGACGGCATGATCAGTGGGTTGTCGTCAATTTCTAGAAACCTCAAATCAGACATCTCAGATATACACGGGGGAAGATACTCGAACTGGTTTCCAGACAGCGACAGCACCTTGAGAGACTCATTGAGAAGTCCCAAGCTATCAGGAAGATACTTGAGCTGATTGGAGCTGATATCCAAAATTTCCAGTCCTCGGCACTCGCACAGCACTATGGGAAAACTCGAGAACTTGTTTTGGCTGATATCCAGATAGGTGAGTCGAGACAAGTCCTTGAACTGAACTGGCAGAGACACCAGCCAGTTATTCTGTAAACTGAGCTTTGAAACCCTTTCTCCAATGAGGTTTGTTAGTTGGATAGGGACATGGTCAATACGCAACCCGTTGAGTTGTAAGCCTATGCTGTCGTAAAATTCGAGCTCATCTTCGTCTTCGTCTTCTTCAACCGACTGCCTGCTGCCGTGGCGGCTATGCGACAAATGGTCCGACTGGTAGTGTTGTAGTACGTCTGCCTGAGGAACCTCGTCGTCGTCGTCGGCGTCGTACTCCTCGCTGTCCACATATACCGAGTCGGTCGACAGCTCTGCACTATGCGAATAGGGGGCTCGTCGTCGTCGAGGCGGGATGGCAGGAACTGTTGATATTGGCCGAGCAGTTGGTAGCGACTTGGCCAGCTCGTGATGAGCTATATCCAACAGCTCATATGACGATATGGGCTCGTCCGCCATTGCGGCGATCAATGTAAAGTTGCAGTGAAGATGCTAAAAGTGCATATCTGCAGCACCACAGCTGTTCATTTTCTAAGGCCTTCCCTCAGAACGCTTTTCACACACAGTGAAATACACATCGGCAAGCACCAAAGTTTACAATGGTTGTACTGGAACAACAATGGGAGTTATCTCCAAGTATTTATTAATCTACATAATTTCAAAGCTGCACCACTTGCAACGGGCCCCAGTCCTAACTGGAAATGAAAGCACATGTAATAGCAAAAAGGTACATCTTACAAATCAGCATCCTCCTCATCGGGCAGAGGCAAGGCAGCGGCCTGCTCCATCTCCTGCTGGTACTTGTTCATGAGCTCAGCATCAACAGTGACCTCGGGAGGAGCAAGAGCTGGCGAGGCAACAAACTCAAGGTTGGGCTTACCAGCAAGTTTTCGGGCGAGCCACAAGAATGGCTTCTCGAAGTTATAGTTGGACTTGGCAGAGATATCGTAGTACTGCAGGTTCTTCTTTCGGTGGAAAGTGATGCTCTTGGCCTTGACCTTTCGCTCCTTAACATCGACCTTGTTTCCGCACAGAACAACAGGGATGTTCTCACACACTCGGACAAGGTCTCGGTGCCAGTTGGGAACGTTCTTGTAGGTGATTCGCGAAGTCACGTCAAACATAATGATACCGCACTGACCATTGATGTAGTAACCGTCTCGAAGACCACCGAACTTTTCCTGTCCGGCAGTATCCCACACCTCAAACTTGATCTCTCCGAAATTGGTGTAGAAGCCAAGAGGGTATACCTCGACACCCTGAGTGGCGTTGTACTTCTTCTCGAACTCTCCAGTCAAGTGTCGCTTGACAAAAGTGGTCTATCACGTTAGTTGCTGAGTCGCCATCTATAATTGTCCGGTGTTTTCTTACCTTTCCAGTACCACCATCACCAACAAGAACAAGCTTGAAGACAGGAACCTGCTGATCAGCCATTTTTTTTTCAATATTTGTCTATTGTGCAATAAGGGGCTTAAGGTAAAGTTGCCAACTTATAAAGAACAAATAGAAAAAATCAAACACAACCTCTAGCCGCGACTGTGTTTTGGGTACGATTTCCCCTGGCCCAAAATTTTCAGCCCCCTAACCCTCGATGCCCTGGCAACACCAGGCCTTATGAAAAAGCTCTACCCATTGAGTGGGTGAGTGAGTATATATTACAATAATATTTAAGAGCGTGATATTGCTACGAGGCAGTTGCCGGTTGTGAAAGCAAGCATGATTTTGGCACTAGATAATGTTTGGAGGATATCCTGATACTACATCTTTACATTCGATCGCTGCTGGCCGTCTGCAGAGAACATCTTAACAGTGGTAGCGTCTAGAACCTGTCGCATGCTGGGAACGCGTCTGCAGCTCCCCTGCAGATCAATAGATGCGCAAGACATCGGTGATGCCATTGTGACTGGTATTGTTTCTAGCAAGTGTATTCTGTAATTCACATAGCGCTTGTATGTTCTAGCAATCACATGCTCTCCGGTGAGGGTTGTAGCCGTTTGTACAGTTCAACAGGGTTATTGGAGCTAGCTATGGAGCTGATAACTATATAGAGTATGACAATTGATGTGGATTGGTAGATTAGACAATGCTTTGTAGTATAAGCACGCAATTACTTCTAGAATGTAGCCCAGTCGAGATTACAACCAGCGTAGGTACACCATATTTATCTAGTTATGAAACAGTTATCGGAGGTACCGCTCCGAACATAGACGGACTGGTGTCACAGTGCCGCTTTCGGTGACAATTTAAATACCGGTCGTCGAGTTGGAATTCTTCAAACAATACTACACTATGACTGTAGGACCAAGTTTCCTCTTTACTGAAGAACGGTGCCCTGCTCAAGAATGGCAAGGAGATGATGCTGTGTCATCAGATCAAAAGGCACGACACCGGTTCTCTTTGACAGGCAAGACAGCCATAAGTAAGATATCCCTTTTTGGTTCTAATACTCAACTCAGTTACGGGAGGCGCTCAAGGTCTGGGTCTGGATGCTGCTTATGCTCTATTGGAACATCAATGCAGTTGTGTTGTTCTGTTGGACTTGAATTCTGAGGGATTGATCGCATCTGCAACCCACTTGAGGTCCTTACACCCATCAGCAGAGATAATAACCAAATCTGTAGACGTGTCTGATCCAGTTCAGGTAGAACAAGTGTCGAAAGATATATCGATTGAAATTCTTCCTAGAACAATCGACATTGTTCTCAGTTTTGCTGGTATCGTCAACTGCCGTCGGATCACCGAACATACTGCCGAACAATGGGACAGAGTCCAAAGCATCAATAGTAGTGGAACTTTCTATACTTGTAAATTCTTTGGAGAGTAAGTTGTCTTAAAAAGATGCCAGTGCCAACACTAGACGAATGATTGATCACAACAAAGGTGGTTCTATTATAATGATAGCCTCTATATCGGGACATGGTGCGAATTATCCACAGCCACAAGTCGCCTATCATGCTGCTAAAGGAGCAGTGCTCAATATGGCTAGAGCGTTTGCAGCGGAGTGGGCCGAGCATAATATTAGAGTGAACTCGATTTCTCCAGGATATATGGATACTGCTCTTAACCAGGGCATAGGACCGTCTCAATACTTGCCAATCTGGAAATCCAGGACACCAATGGCTCGACTAGGACAGCGAGGAGAACTGAACGGGGCTGTGATTCTTTTGGCTAGCTCCGCTTCGTCTTTTATGACAGGATCTGACATAGTTGTCGATGGCGGCGTTTCTGCGGTCATTTAAGAATCGTGCTTGTGAGGAGCCACAACTCAAGGTCAAAATATATAAATATTGAATTAGATATATAGAACAATACGTTGAGTATATTCCCCATGACAACAGCCTATGCCAACTTCCACACGTCTTTGAACTGAAAACGTACCAAATGTCTCCAGGTCTCTTTCATATTGCGAACATTCGTCTCCATGATTTTAGACATTGGCTGGTCAAATACCTTGTTAAGTTCCTCGAGAGTTAAGTTCCTTGTTTCTGGCATAAACAGCATAAGGAATATTCCAACCAAAAGCAACAAGCCTCCATAAAATCCTGCAAACACACCTGTCGACGTCATCGCATTAGACATCTGCTGGAACGGATAAGTCGTAATGAAAGTTCCTGTCCAATCACAGATTGCTGCTAGACTGACACCGTAACTTCTGAGATAAGTAGGATATACTTCAGACGCGAATACCCAGGGTCCCGGTCCCAAACCTGACGACCAGAATATTGTAAATGTGATCATGCCCCACAAATAGATACCTAGTCGTACATTCAACGAGCCTGCCAAGAAAGAGCATCCTGTGATAAGTAATCCAACAATGACTCCAGGAATCAGTGACAATGTCAGAGTTCGTCTTCCAAGTCTGTCCATCAAATATATAGCCGGAATGGTTGACAAAAACATGACTCCGCCTCCAATCAGGCTGGAATAAACAGCATTGGTAGGTGACAGTCCGGTAGCTTCCATCAAAGATGCCTGATAGTATTCAATAGAGTTTACTCCTGACATCTGCTGGCCTCCTAACTGATAAACCACAGCCACTATCATTGCACGGAGACAACGGGGTTTCGTAAACAGATCAAGTACGACTAACCTTCCTTTCGATTGCTCTTCCTCATACAGAAGCACCCTCTCCATGATAAAGAACTCTCGTCTGTCTTCAACCGTATCGAAACCTCGAGCATACTTCCATACCATGTAGGACTCAAGCTTGCGCCCTTTGCCCATCAACCATCGAGTACTCTCTGGCAGCGTCAACATTCCTACAAATAAGATTATAGAAAACAGTACAGAGCTTCCAAGAATCCAGCGCCAGTTTCCTGCAACTCCATTGAAGATGGCTGCTATCACGTAACCGCACATTACTCCAAACGCAACCATGCACTGGTACAAAGAAACAAGGCCTCCTCTCCATCGCACAGCACAGCTCTCTGAAATATACGCCGGAACAGTTCCAGACAAAAGACCCAGAGCACTTCCTAAGATCAACCGACCTGCTAACAGTACGCCAAATGACTTTGCTGCTGCCTCCAGAATAGCACCCACTGTGAAAAGAATCGAAGAGAACAGTATTGCGAACTTTCTCCCAAAAGCGTTGTTAATGGGCATAATTAAAAATGCTCCAAAAATGGCACCCAGAGGCGTGAAACCTACAATCATTGACATCTGAGAGCTCGACAAGTTTAGAGCATCTGGGATATACAGAGCAGCTCCACTAATGAGACTTTGATCAACACCAAATAGAAAGCCACCGACACTTGCTAGAGAAGCAAGGATCCATACAAATATCTCTGGCCTTTTGATAACCCTTGCAGCCAGATACGGTTTCATATTCGAACTCAGTAGCTCTTCTTCAAGAGCATCTATATTGTCATCGATAGTACCGTCATCAGTCTGCACGTATACACCAGCATCGATCTCCACAATCAGACCACTGTTCTCCAATTCGTGGTCGTCATCTTCAATATGCTGCAGCTTGTCTAGCTTCTCGTCGATATTGCTCATCCTGAAACTATGGAGCACAGCACTCCGACTATGAGCTCACTCTTATAGTCCCTGTTGCATGACCATACCACTTCCTAAAACAATTAGATATACCTCCACATTGTTAATCATTACTGAAGCTGTCCATGTAAATGTGGGGCCAGACGGAAGTCAACTCCGACACGACTATTTAAACGACACTAAACAGTCCAGATCTGCTTAGGTTTAGTGCCTGGTCCAACGTAAATCATTGCTGAACCAGTGCCATTTTTGGGTAGCGCAGCCCATAAAACGCAATGATACTTCCTGCAGCATGCAGGCTGCTGTCTTCAGAACGCTGCACGTCACCCCAGGTTTGATCGGAGCGTACAGCACCGGTCACTAATATAAACGACGAAGAAATAATGAACAGTCAATAAATCAAACCTAAGAAGCTCACCTCTTGAACAAGATTCTCTGGCTTTGTGGCGTTGCTATGACATTGAATGATGCTCCTAATTATTTGTACGATCGAAAGCCTATACGTGTAGTCGGCGTGGGGGCGGGATGCTCTGGGCTAAACTTGGCGCATACGCTTCAAGTCAAGTATAAGGCTACAAAAGACAATGATGGCGGATGGATTGATCTTGAAATCTATGAGAAGAATCCTGACATCGGAGGAACATGGTATGAAAATGTTTATCCCGGGGTGTCGTGTGACCTAGCAGCTCACGCCTATACACTGGATTTCGAGTTGAACCCTGATTGGTCACAATTTTATGTTGATGGAAAGGAGATTCTCGATTATCTTCGGCGTACCTGTAAAAAATTTAACCTAGACAAATTCATGACATTTAGCTCTAAGCTGATCGAGGCTGTTTGGGATGATAGGGGTGGGGCTTGGTCACTGAAAATCCAAAAAGCTGACGGATCAATAGTCAATGATTCAGCTGATATATTGGTTAATGGTGCAGGCATACTGAATAAATGGAAATGGCCTGATGTGCCTGGTCTATTGACAGATTTCAAAGGTCCAGTAGTGCATAGTGCTTCGTGGGATCACAGTGTCGATATGGACGGCAAGAACGTTGTCCTCATTGGAAATGGGTCGTCTGCTCTTCAAATTCTACCACAAATCCAGAAGAAGGCCAAGCATGTTCTCAACCTTATCCGTGGACCCACTTGGGTGACGCCGTCGACATCTTCGTTACAGTTTACGAATGGCCACACGGGTAATTTCTTTTATTCAAAAGAAGAAAAGGAAGTATTTCGTAATAATCCTTCGAAGCTTGCGGAACTGAAGAAAAACATTTTAGATGATTTTGATGATGTCACTTTTAGTATGATAAAACAGGGACCTGGAGTAAACCGATTGCGCCAGCAGTGTACGGAATACATGTCTGAGAAACTGAACAACAACAAGGAACTCATAGAGAAACTTATTCCTTCCTACAACCCTGGTTGCCGAAGGCCCACCCCTGCTTTAGGATATTTGGAAGCCATTCAAGCGCCTAATGTCGAAATGGTTATGTGCACTATCAATCATTTCGATGAGAATAGTGTTATAGTGGACAGCCTAGAGGACGGCAAGCAGAAAGAGTACCGCGGAATAGATATTGTAATATGTGCTACGGGCTTTGATGTTTCTTTCAAGCCTGCTTGGCGTATGATTGGTAAAAATGCGGTTGACTTACATGATCAGTGGAAAACAACTCCCCAGGCATATTTGAGTATCTCAGTTCCCAATATGCCAAACTACTTTATGTTCAACGGCCCTAATTGTCCTGTAGCACACGGTTCAGTGCTTGCTGGGATAGGCATTGAGTCTGAACATATTTACAAATGGTTGGATAAGATTTCTCGAGAAAGAATCAAATGTGCATCACCAAGTAGCGAAGCAGCAGAGCAACTAAACTACGTACAACAGAAGCTTCTCTCTGAATCTGTTTGGGCAGGTCACTGTACATCTTGGTTCAAGCCCAACGCCAACAGTAAAGTGATACCAGCCTTGTATCCTGGATCCATGGGGCATTTTAACGAGTTACTTTCCAATATACGTGGTGAGGACTATGACATTGAATACGATCATGGAAGATTTTACTTTTACGGGAACGGAAGGACATTGGAGGAAGCTTCACGCCACAATCCATACATGGTGTAAATGTCCTTCGCCTATGAGCATCCACTATGGAGGCTAATACAAAGATTCTGCCCCTCAAAATATAACAACCATACATAAAATATATATATATCTAAACAACGATGAATTGTGGGCAATACGGGAATATGCACTCCGCCTTATTAAAGTAAGCATGAACTGCAGCAACCCCAAATCTCCGATATACAGTACATCTAGGGCTTAGCTTCAGAGGAGGCATCCATTCTAAAATGTGCTTCATAAGAGTCCAAGCCATTTCTAACCAATGCCTTGAAGGAGTGGCTAAGCTGCTCAGAACAAAGTAGATGATAGGCTAGTTCAAATGTTTCTATCTAGTTGTCGATCTGACAGGCGCATGGATCGGCGCCTCGTAAGGCTGAGATGTTCCATTGATTCTTTTAGCCCACGACTATTGTTCGTAGAATGGTAAAGCTTCGCTATAAACTCTCCTATAGGAACAGGAAGCGTACATTCAGGAAGCCAATGTCTCGTCATTTTCAGACTCCAGGACTCAAATTCATGGTATTCGAAAATTTCAGAAGCTCCATTGGAAAGTTTGTTCCTGTAGAGAAAAGCGGATATAACTTGAGAACACTCTCTTCATCAACCTTAAATGATAAATTCCACTACATGACAGAGCAAATATGTGGGCATACTGGATATAAAAGTTTTTACATAGGTAGCATTAACGTTCTTCCATCGAAGCGCGGTGTAAAAGACAGATAGGGGTTCGGGCTCATCGAAGGTTTACAGATGGCACAATGGACATCGGCTAACGCCGCGCACTGCTGACAAGGAAAAAGTTTGGCTGCCGAATCAGGTTAGCCACATCGTGCTGACAAACTTGATGACCGCACCGGGCGCGAAATGATTATTAAGTTCGGAGTAAGAGCTTAATGACCGTGATAACATAAATAGAGTTGAACAGGTCAAAATAATGCTAGTACACTTTGCATAGAATTCGCATAATCAAATATCCACAAATTCGTATTTATTGCATATTATATTTATTTATTGGGGCATCATAGCATAAGGAACAATGTATACAGATACCTTTAGAAACACTGCAGTTGTTGATCTACTGGAGTTATTTCGCCTTGTTAAGGTCTCTCACAATTTTGAGGTACAGGCACCACAAAGCATAAGTGATTCAGTCGAGAAAAATGAAAATGCCGATGATGCTCAAAATATCCTAGATGAAGAAGTGAGTCTCGGGTCAAGCGAAGTCAGCAACGAGAGCGTAACACCTGTTGATCCCTTCTTGGTCGATTGGAATGGTCCTGATGATCCAGAAAACCCTCAGAACTGGCCCACTTGGAAGAAGAGATTGATTCTGTTAGAAATGATTTTGTTGACAAGTGTTACCTACATGGGGTCCTCCATTTATACACCCGGTCAAGAACTGATCCAGAAGGAATTCCACGTCGGCCACGTGGTAGCTACCTTGAATCTTTCTATTTATGTATTTGGCTATGGTCTTGGACCCATATTTTTCTCACCACTCTCTGAAGACTACAGAATCGGACGGAATCTCTTGTACATTCTGACATTGCTTTTCTTTATGATAATGCAGATTCCTGCTGCATTGGCTCCTAATATTGGTGGACTGATAGTTGTTCGATTTATTGCAGGGTTCCTGTCTTCGCCATCTTTGGCTACAGGAGGTGCTACTGTCGGAGATGTATTCCATGTCAGCGTTCTTTCAAAGGCGATTCCCCTATGGGCTATCGGAACCGTTGCAGCTCCCGTATTGGCACCTCTCCTCGGCGCCTCTATGGTGGATGCCAAAGGATGGAGAATGATCTTCTGGTTTCTCATGATTCTTTGTGGTGTAACGCTTGCAGTCCTTGCTCTCCTTTTGCCTGAGACACTGCACACTAACATTCTACATAGGAGGGCTAAGCGTATCAGAAAGGAGACAGGCGATTCACGATACTATACTGCTTCTGAGAGGGAGAATGAAGGAGTCAACCAAGTCCAGCAAATCAAAGAAATTCTATTGAGGCCCATTGTATTGATCGTGACTGAGCCTGGTGTATTTGCTTTCGATGCCTACATTGCGCTTGTTTATGGAGCGTTCTATTTATTTTTTGAAGCTTTTCCTATAGTCTTTGAGGGAATTTACAATTTCACTCTGGTCGAGATGGGAGTGGCATACTTTGGCTTCTGCGTTGGATGCATATTCGCCTATGTCGTGCTGTTAATTTTCTGGTGGTACATCTCTCCTTTGGAAAAAGCAGGTACTTTCCGACCCGAGCAGTTCCTATACCTTGCTATGTGGGTGAGCTTCATTCTTCCTATTTCGCTGTTCCTATTTGGATGGACAGCTCAAGTCCACTGGATACTTCCTATCATATGGGAGATATTCTTCGTCGTTTCTGCGTTCAATATTTTCCAGTGTGGCTTTGGATACTTAGCTAGGAGTTACCCACGATACATCGCTTCGGTTTTTGCAGGAAATGCATTTTTCAGATCAAGCTTTGCATGTGCGTTTCCTCTATTTGGTCAGGCTATGTACAACAAGCTGGGCTCTGAAAAGTATCCTGTTGGATGGGGTTCTTCATTGCTTGGGTTCATTTCATTGGCTATGGCACTGATTCCATTTGTTCTCTACAAATATGGTGCTATGCTACGAGGTCGATCTAAGTACGCCAACTAAGATCGATTACATAGTGTAAAACAGATATACATAATAATGCATTAGATAACCTATTTATTATAAAGGCATGATTATCGTAGTCCGAAAATGGGATCTTGATGATAAGGAGTTAGTAACGCGATATGTAATGTGCTGGATCAATCGCATCCACACAGTAAGCTTATTGTAATCATAAAAAAAGACCAATCTACTAGCTTCGATATTTGGATTCGAAGAAATCAGCTTGCCTTCCGTAAAGCCTATGACTTGGGAATTCTCAGAGGTCACTGTCCTCCGCGTTGGTCCCTGGGTACCAGTTCACTGGCTAGCAGAAGAAATGAGTCCAGACTCTTAACTGCAACAACTTAATGGCAGGCTGAAAAAGACACTCTTAAGAGCTCCGAGAAACATTCCGCTGATAAATTCCAGAGATGGCGCATCACAGAGCCCATCTTTAAGCAATGTTTTGCATCATAACACTGGCCACCAGCAAACCTAGCTTGGCCAATAATAGACCTCAGACAGTCTCACATAGCATGCTATAGTATCTAGGAAGTTTGGTTCACATGGTAAAACTGAGGGGGTGGGGGAGGAAGACCAGGAATAGAAGCAGGCACGGGCATTCGAGCCCGACCAACAGCTAAGGTTCCCGGAGCTCCTGAATTCAGCATGGCAAGGTCTTTCGACTGGTCCAAATTCACTTTCGGCGCAGAGGAGGATGCATCTGCGATCAATCCTAGTTCTCTTGCAGCTTCTTCCGTTAGCAATCAGCAACAATCCTGTTCACTTACGTTCATAGTATTCCACACAATACCGAATATGGTCTCTTCCAGCTATATGTGTCCTTCTAACACTTCGCGAATCATGTGTTAATGAGGTGTCGCAGTAATCGCAAACGTATTTGGGCATTTTATGTGTCGTTCCCTAGAAGTATGTAAGAAATTGAGATGCCCACTCTTCACGCATTGTAACAGCCTCGCCATGGCCAAACTATCGTTTGGAGCAGCTCTTGACAAATTCGCCTACAAGGACAAACGGCCGAGATCTTCGTCTGACAGTCCGAAGACTGCGAAAAGGATTGTCAGTGAAGATGATTTTGATAGTAGACGGTTGCCCCTTCTCCTAGAGCCAGAACTCAAGTGTGTGTTTGTGGGGTTTAATCCTGGTACTGAGTCGATTCTAAGAGGACACTATTATGCTCACAAATCCAACCATTTCTGGAGAATGCTATCAGAATCAGGTTTGGTTAATCGTAAAGTGACCTGTGATGATGATGCTAAAATGCCTAAAGAATTTCGCATAGGCTTCACTGACCTGGTAGGAAGATCTACAGTGGGTATCAAAGACTTACCTGCAAGAGAAATGGCCCAGGGAGTTCCAGTATTGGAAAAGAAGCTAGAGACTTTTAAACCAAGACTTGTATGCTTAGTTGGAAAAGGCATATGGGAGGCAATCTATAAGGTTAGATATGGCGGCCGGCTGGTGGACTTCCAATGGGGCATCCAGCCAGAGCGGTTTGGAGGATGTACTATCTTCGTGGTGCCCTCTACGTCAGGATTAGCAGCCGGGATCCCTAAAGAAACAAAGCAAACCATATGGAAACTGCTGGCGGAAACAGTCAATACGGTGAATACTGTTGGTGAAGTCGAAATATCCTCTTGAAAAAAAAATATCTACACAACAAAAAAGAGTTACAGTTCGATCATATCCACGTCTGCTTTGAAAGCAACCGCAGCGTCTTCAGAAATCCACTTTCCGGGAACATGCTTTATCATCAAGTCATCAGCCATACCTTGTACTCGCTTTCTTTCAAGCTCGTCAACAGCTCGTCCATAACCCAGTACAGTGAGAGCATATTCTTGGAGCTCATTGCACTTTTGCTGGTGCATCTTGTAACTGTGGCATGACAAGAAACGATCCCATATGGTTCCGTGCACTATACACCTCGAAAGAGCAGCCTCAAACTCCACGCAGTTGTCGCGTGCTGCTTGATGGAGTTGGAGCTGTTGTTTGTCGTCATGTTTAGCAGACACATCTCCCTCAGATGTCTTCTCGCTGACAAGGGAAACAGGAGTAGGCGGCTTTGCTGACTGGTAAAACTCTTTTAATGACGAATCTATGACATCCTTTCCAGAGACATCATCTGGGGATTCATTACCGGTGTTTTGGGCACTTTTTCTGCTCCATAGCCAACCCATGATGAGGTGAGGCGATGTTATATTGAAATGCATCTTGACATGCATATTGTGTTCCGGCAAACTCACTCCAGCCTAACTTGTTGAATTAATTTGAGTAGTGATTCAGGCATCACAAGGCATGAATGTTGCGTAAGTTCAAGTTTCAATTTAAAGTGGATTTCTAACAAAAGCGTCTCGACAAGCCAAGTTGGATGCCCGGCTGCGTGGTGCAGGGACTCGACGCGTGGACGACCAGTTCACTATTGATATCGACTCGGATCCCGACACAGTGGATCTCACAGTCATATCGAGGCCAATCAGCCCTCCAAGAACTCAGAAGGTGCCTTATATATCAACTGAAGATGTCGTTCAGTCTGTGGATCTTCTTGAACGACATAAGCGTCTTGAAGCGAGAATTCGTGGAGCCGGTACTCGACGTGTTGATGACGAGTTTTCTATAAACGTTGGGTTTATGAGTGAGACCTCTGATGACAGCGACCCCTATAATGATGCCAGCTCTTTTGAAGATAGCAATCCCGAGGATGTGCAAATGGATGACGGCAACCAAGCCAGCAACGACACTAATGATCAAGCTAACGACAATACAAATGATGACTATTATGACGACTACATTCCTTTTGATGATTATGGGGACTCGCCCGGTTCAGATACTTTTGGTGGACGCGATACAAGTCCGTTAATACCCGTTAATACTGACTCGCCAAGTGTACAAGACAGTTTGCCGAGTCTGGCTCCTGATATACCTGAAGAACTGAGTTTCAATACGGGGCGCCCGCTGAGTCCGCCTCTTCCTCCTGTACCTAGCTCGCCGTTGCCTGATATTGATCCTACGGATGTAACGGTAGTGAATGGTGAGCCATTGACGCCCTATGGAGACTTGTCCAAGAAGCCTTCAGATACCTCTCACCGGCCATTTGTTCCCCCTGTCAAGAGGACGAGACGGCAGCTAGCAGACGAAGACGATAAAAGTCAACAGAGCAGCGGCAGAAGAGGTAAGCGGCAAACCATTGTTATCAATGTGAACAAAATGCCCTCTGCAGCCGGCGCAACTAAAGTCAACTCCATCGATGTTGTCTCTCAGGTAATAATAGAACTTATCCAGTCTGCTCAAGACCGGGTGTCGGTACCTGCTCTATTTCGGGCTATGGAGGAGTTTAAGGAACTAGTCAGCCTACAGTTTTACAAGCTGACCGATATAGTGGACTTGGTTTCAGCGCTGAATTCATCTGTGAAAAGAGCAGAATACACTAAAACAAAACTCCAGGCCAGATTGGTTGAAGTGCGACAAAAGCGAGCTCAAATAAAAGCAGACATTCAGGCGCAACAGAACTACAATAAAGGTTTGCATACAAAGAGGGACGAACTGGATAGCCTGGACAAATACTTAACCGATATCAACAATCAAACCTCAAAGCAGGACAACTTGCATCACGACTTGAGCTGCATTAGACCGGTAGTCCACTACAGGCACGGGTTGTTAGAGAGGTTAAAAGAGTTAAATCATCAACTATCAGAGCTAGACTCCAAGTTGAGCTAATTGCACTATTCATTATTCGACTATTACAAGTGGATACATCCTCCTAGTGGAAGCAACAAAAACTCACCCCAAAAAGTCAAAAGTAGAGAGTTTGGAAACACCTAACTTGCTGGTTTCCAATACAAAAGTTTCAAGTGCATTTACTCGTCTTCCCGCACAAGGGCAGCGATCATAGAATACAGGTAAAAGAAAAACATCAGCAGGTGGAATCCCAGCTTGATGAAGCTCTCCTTCTTGTGCTTTCCCAGAGTTCGGAAAATCTCAGTAGCGTCCAGCAGGTGAGAGTTGTTGTAAATTCGCTGGGCATTGTAGGCAAACAGCGGCACATTGAGCAAGAAAGTGAACCAGTATCCGTTGATCAAAAACAATACAGTCAGAATTGCTTGGAACGCTGCTTCCGGCAAAATGTACTACAGTTAGTACTTGGCGCTAGGGCTGGAGCTACTTACGTTATTGAGTCTGTTGCACAAGTCAATAGGATTGATATAGTCAACCTCTAGTTGTTAGCTATCGCTTGCCTTGTGAAGCCTAATGAGACCATTATTAACTTACCGAGATCACTGTACATGATGGTGAAAAACACCTGGAGGAATAAGTTCACAGCATTAGCCAAGACGGCAAAAAGATACAACCTTTAGTTAGACGACAATCCTACCGCACCTGCCTCTGTGTATCTTACCAGGCTTCTCCAGACATGTCGTTTTTGTATCTCTATGAGTGACGATAGCTTTATGTTGTAAAGTAAGATGTCCAAAGTTAAAATGCAATTCAGGTGCCACTCCTAAATGCAGCCACCCAGCGGCGCACATTTCAATCCAGTACCTGATCGACAGTTCAGTGAAGAGGACATGTGGTTTCCAGTTTAAATGAGCAGAGTTCGAGACGTTGCATCTGCCACAGCATTAGGCGTGGGAGTGGGATTGACCGTTGTGTCTTTTTGGCGGCTGTGGAAGCTCAATCGGGTTGAAAATGAGCCTGCAGACCATGATGATGGGAACGATGGTGAATTTAGCGACTACGCCTGGCTCAATGACGAAGTGGAAGACGATCATGAGATCAGCAAGCTTGACTTGGAAAACCAAGAGGTGCTCAGCATGCTGTTTTTGATGGCAGAAGACCAGGCTCGAAGAACGGGTCGAACGCATCGGGGGGTGTCGTGCGACTGTTGTGGGGTATCGCCCATCCGTGGGATCAGGTTCCACTGCTCTGAGTGTGTTGACATAGATTTATGTCAAGCCTGCCAGATTGCTGGCCGCCATAGTCGGTTGCATACTCTTTTGCAGATAGAGGTGCCAATTCCCATGATGCATAGTCCGAGATGGATAACCAAGAGCTGGGTCCCGCAAAAAGTGGCAGAGACGAAAATCAATCCTCCCATGAAGCTTCCCAAGCGCTGCATGGAAATAATGCTGAATGATGGCTACTTTGAACAATCCACGCTTGAAAATTATTACGCAAAGTTCCGGCTGGTGGTAGACAAACAGATTCCCGACACTAGGGTATTCACATTTGGCATATCTGTACCAACCTTCCGCGAATGTGTGTTTGCGTATGATCCCAACTGTTTAGTTGCTGAGCAGTTTGCTCACATGTTTGATCGCAATGAAGATGGTGTGATTGATTTCCAGGAGTATTGTCTTACGAGCAGGTCTTTGGAGTCCTCATCGCCTGTTCCAGCGCAGCTGTATTCTCTATTTAGGATGCTGGATATGACTAAAACATTCGAAGTATCTATAGATGATGCGATCCAGGTCTTAAAGTCAGCGCATGTTTACTATGCTCGTGCTCAATCTAAGCTACGGGGACAGGGCCCGCTTTCAGACCATCTTCATGAAATCGCTGTGGACTCATCTCGACCGCTGTCGACATTTTTGCCCTACAGCCTTTATGAAGATTCCGAGGACGTGCTGAGTATCAGGACACAGTCTCACTCTGAATATGCCAGCTTCACGAGCGCAGCTCGTTTCAATGCTATGAGGCAGTCGAATTTTACTGACCTCTCGAATGCCATCGAACCGGCAGCGGCTGATGCAATTGAAACCGAAATCACTGAGCAAATGGTACAGCTGGTCGAATTTGCATGGCAAGATTGGGATGATGACTTTATTTCTTATGATGAATATAGTGTTGCCGAAATCGCAGACCAATATCATCAATTTCAGCCCATCTTGAAGTGGCTAACTGAGTTCGACTTCTGATGCATATCAGGGTGCCGCAGCAGCCTTATCGATTCCTCGTGTCAACTTGACCTAAACTTTTAGTATTTAATAGCATTTGATAATAAACATGGATGACGACGACGACGAAAGACCCACTTTACCTATACCTAGTATCCCACACATGATCGATACGCAGAGAGAGATATCCGAAGACCAGCAAGACAGATTTCGCGACTACTTAGACACAACTCTCATGGGCATAAATCGCAAGTTCATCCAACGATTAAATGACCGCGACCGCGGGTACAAATCTTTCAAAGAGCTTCTAGCAGACGTCAATAATGTTGTCGACATAGTTTGGTTCTCCGTAACTTCCACTAAATCATCAACCAAACCGGGATATCAGGTGTTTTACTTGCACCGAATAGCTGATGATCTGGTGGATTACATTGAAGGATACAAGAACGAGCCTTCAGCCCCTGAATTGCTCTCATTAATATTAAAGCTGGACTCAATGTTTGATGAACTGCTATCTGGAGGACTTCCTGTCAAAATGACCAGGACTGATACTGTTCGGTTGCAGTCCATTGCCCAGAGGACAAGAGTTGTGGTTGCCGGCCTTAATATCGAAGGATACAACTACGAAATTGGAAATGTGTATGCTAAGGTATTTGAACGATCTGCATAAAACTAAACGGAAAAAAAAAATAATAAATATGTTAGCGTCAATACTTATGGCGGAACAGCAGAATCATTGGCAAGTCGCTGGCCATTGGCTTGCAGTCCAAAAAGATATAGAAGCTCTTCCCGGTTCAGGCGACCAACTGACTTCATTCCCGTCTCATCAAGCGCAGCCTCAATGAGCTCTCTTTTTTTCTGCTGCAGCTTGAGAATTCTATCTTCCACTGTGTTTGGAATCACAATGCGATGGACATGAACTTCCTTCTGCTGGCCGATTCTATGGGCCCGGTCCATCGCTTGCTCTTCCACAAAAGGATTCCAAAATGGATCCATAATTATTATATGTGATGCACATGTCAGTGTGAGACCGACATTTCCGGCCTTCAAGCTGATCAAAAGTACCTTTAGCTGAGGAATATCGAAAAAATCGTTAACGACTTGATTTCGTTCCGTTGCATTCATGCCTCCATCGTACCGCAAATAATCAATGCCGGTAGACAGGAAAGGCACTTCCAAAAGGTCTAGAAATGACGTGAACTGAGAAAATATAATTATCTTCTCATCTGGGTATTTTACGAAGATGTCATTTACCAGTTCAACGCATCTCGTGATCTTAGTAGAATCTTTCCACCCATCTGGAAATAATTTGCCTAGTCCAAGTTGCTGTATAGTATCTTCATAAGATGACACCATCTTGGAAGCAGACAGCTCGTCATCCGCAAAATCATCAGTAAACATCTTGCTATCCAAGTTCATTTGCTTGTGTAATTTCAAAGCGTTTCTTCGCAGTGCATTCTCTGCAATAACCGTACGGCGAAGCTCTTTCCAAGAGCCTAATATCTGGCTGTCAGACATGCCACGATTGAATTTCATGTCAAAGGTATCATATGCAACCAGCTTGGACTCATATATAGGGCTCCTACAAATGGTGCAGTTAGCAACCACTGCTTCTGATCCGCCTCCACCGGCGTCTTTTTTACCATACTTGGTGAAATATTCAGAGAAGCAGTCGTTACACGCATGATGACAGCATGGGTAAGACAGCATGACGGAGCTTTTGTCTATGGCATCACAGCAAATGGGACATGTGAAGCTTTCCTCGGAACGAACTCTATCCACAGTTTCCTGCGGTAATGTTGATAGCTGACGTAGTATGTCAGGATTTGTTCTCACTTGGCTGGCTTTTTCGGCCTTTGCGAGCATGGACTTTTCAATTAGTTTTGGATGACAGCAGGCCTGTCGCAATCGTAATAAAAGAGTCAGCATACTCGAATAATGCATATTCATGGACCCCGAGTTCATGAAATTATTCACGGTATTCATGGCACCAGTCTCAAGTTCTCTGTAAAACTTTTCTTCGTCAGAGGTAAACACTTTTTCGTCAAGTTCTACCGACCGAGGCGGCAAAGTAAGTATGGGCTTCCCGTCAATGGTTGAACTTTTAGTACGTCGCAATAATATAGCTCTTAGCAGAACCCTCAGCTTATTTAGCGCAGAAGTCGATCCCTTGGAAACACCTTTTCCAATATCTCTGTTAAACTTTTGCTCGTGACAATAAGGCTCAATATGCAGGAATCGTAGTAAACTGTATAGCTCTTCGATTCGGTTCTGCATAGGCGTTCCACTTAGGCACCATCGATAAGATCCATTTAGGGCAGCACACGATGTGGAAGCATATGTACTTTTGTTTTTAATGTACTGTGCTTCATCCAATATAATACGATACCAATCAACTTCATAAAACATCGATGGGTCGCCTGTTTCATCGGGGTTCTTCGGAAAATGCTTTTTATACTCACCCGATATCAACCCATACGTTGTCAACACTACATCATACTGCCTGAGCTCGTCAGCACTTTTCGCAATCGGCCGTCCTGACTGACTGTGATGCATGTAAACTTTAAGCTCGTATTCTGGTTTAACTCGAACCTTCAACTCTCGCTCCCACTGCTTCAGCAACGCGACAGGTGCTATAATTAAAGTAGTTTTCTTTCTTGGATCCTCTGACGGTCTTGAGACCATCAAAGCCAGAGCTTGGATTGTTTTACCGAGACCCATATCATCGGCAAGGATGCCACCTTTTGACTCACTATTTTCCATTTTCAACAGCCATGTGAGTCCAACTTTTTGATGCTCTAACAGTACTATCTTTAGCTGTTCGGGAGTACCTGTTCTATCCTCAGGCTTGATATCTTCATCTGGACGAATGTTTCCCAAAAGGTTTTCAATGTCTTTGGAACTCAGTTCGTATGACGAAGAAGAGGCACCATAGTAGGAAGCACCTCTTGAGTTGGAATATGCCGCATTACTTTGCTCAAATGAGTAGCTTGTCTCGCCTTCACTATCACTTACTAGTGTCGGGGCAGAATCTGGATATGCAGTACGGTAGTCTTCTATGAGAACTTTTCTATCAGGTATCAGTGGGATAAAGGTATCTCGTAGATCATCTTCGTCGAAATACCGTAGAAGCTCAGATCTCAGTCTGTCTAGAGATGTTCGATACCACTGTCGATTGTCACGGTTAACAAGGCGCGAAATTGCTTCACTTAGTCTTCTTTGCTGCCTTTGATATTCTTTGGCCGTACGCTGATACTGGAGTCTGAACCTTTCTGCATATTGTATCTGACTCTGGGAATTCTGTAACTGTGAACCTAGTCCTTGTGAGTCTTTAAACCTCTCGATACTTCTCTGGTATGAATCAGCTCTCGATATAGCGTCCATTTCCGAAACCCGCTTCGTTTCTCGAATACGTCGAGCCTTTCCTAAGGCATTCGAAACCGCCTTGGCAATATGATCGGGCAATATCCTGATTAGCTCGTTGGATAAGTTGAGCTCATCGACAAAATTAAAAACCAGTTCTTCCTCCGAAGTCAAGTCTATCACATCGCTGTGAGATCGTTTGGTACCGGTACTAAATAGACTTGTGAACGAACGACTTCTCGGTGGCCCATCTGCCTCAACTTCACTAGACTGAGCAGTACTTGACATAGTGGAGGCATCTGATGGTGGCCTGACCACTTGAACATCAAGCTCGACTATGTCATCATCATCATCATCCTCATCATCCTCATCAACCTCCTCAGCTTGAGTTTCGGCTTTTTCTTCATCATCTGTGGTATCTGATAACACCTCCTCAAGTGATTCATAAACTTCTGTTATAGGCTCTTCATTATAATCTTGTGGTGTCGTCTTCGAACTACTAGAAGAGGTTGTCGTATAGCTGGTATTTGCTAGATCTTGAACTTCACTATCCACAGATGTATCAGCTTCTGGTACAGCGGGCTGTAGCTGAGTATACAGGTTTGCAATCCTCGTATCAAGTCTCTGAATCGATAGCTCTATGTCTCTTATTCTTGCAAGGTTTTCGGGCCCAGTGGCGTCGGCCTTGTGCAGAGAATTCTGCAAATATTCTCTTGCCTTCGTAATTACAGCCAACTCGGACTTGATCTTATCATGATCCTCGGCGCTCGTCATTTTGACATCCCTACAACTTCTGACCAGTTGTGCCTTCAAAACAACAATATTCTCAAATGCTTTACGGCCTTATACAGCCTTGGATTATGTTTGCCGACTCAGACGTAAATCATATTATAATGTTGATAAACAGTTTTGAACTCCCACACAATGCATCACGTGATATTGACAGCAAACTGTAAATAAGTTTAGCAGCCCCAAGGAGCTTTCTAGACACAACTATTCTGAGTCAATTTGCCACATAGGTATGGCGGTGAAGACTCCTTGGAGTTCAACTGTTTCTAGTTAACTATTTGGAGAAAAAGTCTCATACGTCCTTCTGCCATGCACATGCAGGCATGCTTATCTTGCATTTGTGGAGGCCGATACCAGAAATATGGCCCAGTACCTGGTTTACCATTCTCAAGACACAGTCAACATAACACTTTTGTTTGATGACTCTGTGTCAATGACTTTCACAGAACATTTTTGGAATAATGTGTCAGTAATAGATAGCTACAATGCGCCCTGTCGTCTGAGAAAGCTCATTTTGGTCAGCAGCATCTCAAACTGAAAAACAAACCAAAGAAGACGATTTATAACTTCTAATGCGAAACACCAAGTGTAGAAATCTTTCAATTCCAGCCTGCTGTGGCCTGCTGTGGCTGCCGTAGTCTGCTGTGCTTATACGCTTGGTTGTGTAGATGATCCGATAGCCTGAATTGCAGCAAATCCCATTTAATACGCCCTATCCATTTCTAAAACCCATATACTTTTAAATTGCCTTGTTTGACCCCTTTAAAGCCTAGCAGATGAGAGATCTAGTTGGAAGGTCAACCCCCATGTGGCTACTGGATATACAGGTACACCCCATTCTCAGTCAATTGCAGCTTCTCTTCAAAATCCTTTCCCTTTTCATACTTTTGATGTGATGTCATCTGTCTAGCAGAATCCAATTCATTCGTGGTAAATAATTTTATATATTTTTGTTGTGTCAAAATGCCTGCCCCACGAATTCTACCGAGCCCCCCTGAAAACGCATGAGAAGTGGCCCTTACCGCAAGTATAGGCAGGGCGGCGGGAAGATATAAAATTGTTACCATCGGAACCACCATCAATTAGAGCGAAAAGGCGATTGACGGATAGATGGGTGCTGATGGATCACCCAAAGCAAGCGCTTTGTCCACACCGAGTTCAGTTCGCAATTCCGGGTCTCAGAAACGGAATTCTGGTGACAATTCGCCGTTGACCAGCTCCAAGTCGTTTACTTCACTGTTTTCCTTGAACAAAAAGCGAAGAGCACGAACTGATGAGTCCCTCGACAAAGACGACAGTGACGGGGCCATTGATGAGTCCAATAGTAGCATTCGATCCAAAAAGAGAAACAGCTGGCTCCGCAATGGAGATAAAAAGTTATCGCAATCAAAAGGGAAATCCCTATTGGCTCAGTTTGTGGGGCCGGTGAGTGGTGAAGACGATGGGGATGACGAGGCAGGCACACGAGAACCCAGCGTTGATATCGATAGCGATAGTAGTGATCATCAGTCTTCAAAGCGAAAAAATCCCAATCGAGACTCTTCCGATTCGCCAGCAGGCAAGAAGCTGAAGACTATCACTAAAGAGCAGGAGGAGCTCGAAAAGAGAGAGCAGGAATTGGACGAATTAACGGATCCCAAGTACCGTAAGTTCAGACCCCGAGGTTACAAATTCAATGAACCGCCTACGGATCGGCCAGTACGAATTTATGCCGACGGTGTGTTTGATTTGTTTCATTTGGGACATATGCGCCAGCTTGAGCAAGCCAAAAAGGCTCTGCCAAATGCTACGCTAATCTGTGGAATCCCATCCGATGTTGACACCCATAAACACAAGGGTCTGACGGTATTGACAGACACACAGAGGTGTGATACTCTGATTCATTGCAAATGGGTCGACGAAGTGATACCGAATGCTCCGTGGTGCGTCACTGTGGATTTTCTCAAGAAGCACAATATTGACTATGTTGCTCATGACGACCTTCCCTATGCATCACAGGGAAATGACGATATATACCGGCCAGTGAAAGAAATGGGAATGTTCCTGACCACTCAACGTACAGAAGGTATCTCCACCTCCGACATCATAACTAAAATCATTCGGGACTACGACAAATACTTGATGCGAAACTTTGCCCGGGGTGCGTCCCGCAAGGATCTCAATGTGTCGTGGCTGAAGAAGAACGAGCTGGATCTCAAACGCCATGTCATGCAGTTCCGTGAATCGTTCAAGACAAATTTCGAATCAACCACTCGTGATATATATTCTGAAGTCATGGGTTATATATCTGGTGCCTTGCATCTGCCACATCATGATGGAGGATCTCCTGCTACTGACTTTGCATCTGGCTATTCAGGGGGATCGTTTTTCGGCAATGTCAAGGATTGGGTGCAGAGAAGAATGGACGGGTCTGTTCCTCCTTCACCTACATATGTTTCATCCGACGAAGAGTCGCAGTCGGGTCATCGAGATGAATTGCTCATTGACAATCAGGATATAGATGTGGAAGACTCATCAGGAGACCATGACTAAACTGTGGATACTAACAAGTGCAACAGGGAAATCTGGATCATCATGTTGGCTCATAAGCTCATCAAAAAAACAATATCCTATACATAATATATAAACATAAATACCATCAGCATCTACACCAAACAAAACCACATTATCGGTGCAGTTCTTCCAAGAACCCTTCCGTATACTTGGGATCCTTGCCAAAGTTCTTTGCCCACTCGCTGAACCCCCCACTTAACACATAGACCTCCTGGCTGTCTACACCCTTAGACTGTAGCATTTTAGCATACGCGGCCGCGCATGATGGACCTCGTTGCTGCGACAGCATACAATGGAACACTACCTTTTGTTTGTCCGCAATAGAGGCCTCGAGTCTAGGCAAGTTGCCATAAAAACTTGACGATGGGACGTTGATGCAGTTTCGGATGTGGCCGCCAAAGTAGTCACCATCCCGAACATCAACTATTGCAAGTGAGTCGGCGCTATCAATCCATGATTTCAGAGTTGCGTTAGAAATGCTCTTTGGAGTCATGGCCCTATACATTCCAGTATATCCTGGTCTCTCAGTCGGCAACTGCTTTTAAAGGAGCGGAAACAGTCGGATGCCAAACAAAATGACCCTCAAATGATTATATGATCCACCACCAACACTAGTCGTCCAGTGTAATGGGCTGATGAATAAGGGTTTTGTACCAACAAAGGAAATGGCCCACTATACTAGTGGTTTCAGCAAGACTGCTTGTTGGGAGGGTGTGAGGGTTAAAGCCAGTGCAACAGGGGATCACTGTGGTTATTAAGTATCTTGAAGTACGGTTAGTAGCGCTTTTACTGTGGGAGTGCCTCGACTGTATGCGCCATGGTTTCAGATGCATCGATCTGGCCATGATTGGCGCAGCACGTCTTGCCAACATGAAACAGATCTTTCCGTTCGAGTCCATAGATCGCCAGGCACCATATGCAACACCTAAATAAATACGTTCATTTTATTGTTTGTAGTCATGCAGCTAATCTATCTTACAAGGTCTTGTCCATAACCAGCTTCGACGCAAAGCTTCTAAGCCCGCCGGGGATTATGTTTGGCTCGCTTTGAAGGGCTAGGCAATACTGCGCCGGGGGCCTGAGCTTCCAATGGATCGTCCGAGATCTGGTCGGCATCAAGCTGCTTCTGCTGGGCCAATCGTTCCATGGCCCGCTTCATTCTTTTGCTTCCAGCGATCTGTACCTTTTTTCGTGCAGATACATATTCTGTCAATGTGGTCTGCATAAGCGATTGACCCGACTTTTCCAACCGCGCCTGACGCTTATTCATGTCTTGGATAACTGGCAGCAGCATCTCGTCGATTTTTTCCTTTGCCCATCCTGTTAGGGCACCCAAAAAGGTTCTTAATGAATCAAGATTGGGAACGCCCCACTCGAATGGAGTGGGGTCATCGTCCACCTGTGGCTCAAGATAGGCCTTTTCCACATGCTTGTCTGGAAAGCTGTCAGGAAGAAACAGCTTCGTTACATTCCGTTTCTTGAACTTATTTAGAAAGTCGCTCTGGATATTGGAAGCCTCTTTATCCAGTGCTTGAACTTTAATCCACCAGTTGCGAAATTTTGACAACCCCTCTTCACCATTAAACTCTGCCAGTAATTCTAATGCAGTTACCGGCCCCACTCCAGGAAGGCCATCTGTATAATCACTGCCAAGCAGCTGTGCCAGCTGAATGAGTTTATGTCGGTCCAAATTGAATTCAGCCTCCAAGTCTTTAGTATCATAGCACTCGACGTACTTTGACTGATTAAACATGTTTTTGTATACCTTTTCGCCGCCAAATAGAAAGCAATCGCTGTCATCTGTGACAATTCCATCCACTAGTCCAAGTGACATTAATGTGGCACATTGTGCCTCAGCTTCCATTGGTGCGGTCACATAAGGTATTCCAAATCGCTGCAGCAATTCTTGGCATTCGCTGACCATAGTCTGTGTGACTTGATCGGCATCACGCTGCTCTTTATTACGTTCATTGCGTAGACGGTTCATTTCTTCCTCGTAGTCTCGGCGGGACTTTTCGTGGATCTTTCCGCTGTTGAGCTGTTTGGCAAATCTTTCATTTTCTTCTAGCTCCTGCATCATGTAGTCCATTAATTCATCCTCCTCTTCAAGTTGATAGCGAAGGTCTTCCTCAATAAGCTCTTTGGATCCCAGTTCTTCTAGCTCCACGTCCTCTTGTTGGTTTTCACCTTCGTTACCTTCGGATGCTCGTTCTTGAGCTGTGCTCGACTCGACTGACAGAGCACTATCAGCCATATTTTGTTCCTGTTCTAGCTTTTCAGCAGACGCAATCTCCTCAGTCACTATGTTTTGAATGGCCGGCTCTTCAGCCTCTTTCGGTTCAACTTCCCCTACACGTGAAATCTCCTCAACGGGCTCTTCGGCCATCAATGGCTCATTCTTGTTAACATCAGCATCTCGGACATTAGAAACTAAATCTACCACTTCAAATTCATCGGAATCGCCATCAGAATGGTCGCTCTTTGCAGTAAGACTGGATGGGCTAGATAACACGTCGACTTCAGGGATCACAAGGTTCTCTTCATTTTCACCACCAGACTCGTCGTCAATGGTTACGACCGGCTCAATCGCACGTTCTTCTTCAACATATCCATTCAAGTTTTTCCTTTCCTGAATTAATTTCTTCCCATCTTCATAAGATACAAGACCAACATTGTCCTCTTTTTGTACAGTTTCTATTCCAGAGTGGCTTTCAGTTTGCACACCTTGAAACCATGGAGGTAATGGATCATTTTTTTTGAAAAGCAGCGAACCCTTGTGGAACTCTGCAGCAAATTCATCATCGCTGTCGTCAAGCTCGTAAGTGGCCGCTGCAGGAGTGTCGGCCTGCTTCTTTATTTCAGTGGGTTGCTGCTTATCTTGAGGACGGTCTCGTACCGGCTGCACCGAATTCTTTGCCTGTCCTAGTGCTTCTGTGGTGGCATCACTCCTTGAATTTCGATGAGATGACTGGTTGTGATTTTGCAGCTCTTCATAAAACTGTAACCGCTGGATCTGTGCCTCATAATCGTTCAGAATATCAGGCAGCTTTGGCTCATCTGGCACTTCAGAATACATATTATGCTCTGTATTTGTGTGAAGAGGAACCTCCTCCAGGTCATCGTCGGATTCCTCATCCTCGTCCTCTTGCTTTATTGCTGTCTTGGTGTCCTCTTGGTCGATTTCAATTACATTATTTCCTGCATTCAACTCTAAAGTCCATCCATTTTCATTTCTGTTCAAGATATACTCTTTTCCCTTGGCACTTGATATTCGTCTCGACAAATCCTCCTCGAGACCAACGATTCCCATAACTCGCTGTGTCAGATAGTTTCTCTGCTTAACTCTTTCCACTTGAAACTTTGAAAAGTCCTGCCTATTGGGAAACATTTTATCTAATTGTTCAGACGAGTACCCCATACGCAGTCTCGACCTCAGTCGTGCTGTGTTGAGAAGCTGATACTGTGTTGCCAAAGGAAGTTGGGCAAACTCAGCAGACTCAAAATCCACCAATGTAGTCTGTGTTAGAAAACAAAAATGCTGCATCTGCTTAACTTACATCAAATAGTCCGGTTGTTACTTGGGAACTAAACTCATCAGCATACTGGGCCAGCTCTTCTTCGGTCATGAGTCGTGGATCATTGACATCTACAGCCATATTGTCCTCAACTTCAGGCAAGTGATATTGATCTTGAGGCCGAAACAACTTGCCAGGTGCTTCAGAAGTACGCTCATTTCGTTCATCATAATAAACAGCATCCGTAGGAATTTCGTCTCCAGTGTTTGCATCCTTAGACTTTGCTTTGCCCTTGGAGGAGTCTGGATTTGCCAACCGTTGCAACTGGAGAGTCAGTAGTTTCGCAGCTGTATTTGTCGCAGCTTCCTCATTTCCCTTTCGCCTCTGCTGTCGTCTCGATATTGTGCGCTTCTTCAACGTCGGGGCGTCTCCATCGAATACAAAAACCGGCTTTATATCGAAGTAGAGCATCTTGCAGATCCGGCGAAAGAAGCCTACTACATGAGCATTCTTGACAACATTTCCTTCGCCATCACGTACTGCCTTTAAAAACTGGTAGATCCAAATAGACGCATCCACCGCTAGCTTTTTCTTGGCCAACGATTCGAGAGTTACAGGCCTGGCTACTGGCTTTGCCACTTCCCACAGGCCCCTCACTCCCATCTTATCGATAATGCGGCATGCACAATTCC
Source organism: Sugiyamaella smithiae (assembly GCA_030579815.1). Classification (NCBI taxonomy): domain Eukaryota; kingdom Fungi; phylum Ascomycota; class Dipodascomycetes; order Dipodascales; family Trichomonascaceae; genus Sugiyamaella; species Sugiyamaella smithiae. Next base: position 888,069 of record JAKTRV010000006.1, read on the forward strand.
AACATGCACAATCGAAATTTATCATTGTTATTTACACTTCCTCCATCAGTCCACTCCCGATAGAGCCATATGGTTATACACCAGCACAATTCGGTGCTGCTGTCTCGACTGCTTTCATTGAAGGATGTGTCGCCATTTATTCTCATTGTCGACTCCATAGCTCAATCAGCCTCATTTTTGATTGCAGAGCTTTTACATCGAATCCCTGATGACACTACAGTGATCCTTCTTTCATTTCAGACTGTCAACAAACCGCAGCGTGTGAATGTTGTTGTAGAGTGCAGTGGCCTTGACTTGAAACAGATACAATCCAAAGTAAGCAGTTCTCTGGGTAAAAGTATGTGCGAGCTATTTTGATTACGTTTGTGAGAACAGTGTGCGCTAACCACAGAAACGATCTTGTTAATCGACACCTTATCATACATACCGTCAGACAAACTAAGCAACTTCTTGAAAGGACTTATTCTACCTAATTGCTCGCTGGTCGCTACTTTTCACAGCGACAGCGACCATATCAATACATCGAGTCCATATATTCCATCCAGCTTGAGCATACTGTCATATTTCGCAACAAGCACCATCACGGTATCGCCCGTCGATGCTGAAGACACTCACAGACAAGAACAAGACCAAGCAGAGCTGGCCAATCTAACTCTGCCAATTGGATATAATAAACCGGTGTTTGATGTTGAACTGGTTCACCGACGCAGATCAGGTCGCGGCATCAGCGCCAACTTTCGAGTTTCATGTCTAGACCACTCTATCGAATATTTGCCTCCTAAAAAGGTCCAGGCCAACAGCAACGACGAGGAACTACTAAAAGATCTGACAACTTTCAATCTGTCTACTACAGATAAGCAGAGACAGGAGCGAGATAAGGTTGAGCTGCCATTTCTCGATGCCCAGGAAGTTGGCCAGGGAGGTGCCAAAGGCGGTGCTATCATTTATGAATTTGAGAAAGACGATGATTATGATGAAGAAGACCCTTATGAAGACCCATTCTAATATAATATATATAACTGTACATATTGCCAATGTATGATGTCTGGTGTCGTACTGCGTCGTCGTGCATATACTTTTAAATCTGCGTGCACTGTTTCGCCTCACTGCCTAATACCCACCCATGGCAGACTCGCTGTCAAAAATCGGGGCCATGCTCGAGTCTGCTCGAGAGCTGACGCTCGAAGCAGCCAGTTCAGCATCTGCCCGGTTGATAGACGAGACACCAGTACAGCAAAAGGATATTGTAGCATTATTGAATGGTCGGACTGAGCGCGAAAAGCAGTCTGGCATGAAGCATGTCATCAGTGTAAGTGTTGTTTTGGGCTACGCCTATGGCTAATGGTAGAAAATGGCTAAAGGCGACGATGTTTTGATGTATTTTGCGGATATTATCAAAAACATAGCATCATCGAGTCTGCAGACCAGGAAATTGGTTTACAGCTATCTGCTAAGGTATGCAGAGTACGAGCCTGATCTTGCACTGCTGTCAATTAATACCATCCAAAAGTCTTTGGCAGATCACAATCCTGCAATACGAGCTTTAGCAATGCGAGTGATTTCGTCCATCAGAGTGGCAGTCATTGCGCCAATTATAACTGTATCCATCAAAAAGTGTGCCAACGATATTTCGCCTGCTGTGCGCAGAGCCACAGTCCAGGCTATTGGAAAATGTTATGCATTGGACCCGTCGACTGGACAGGGATTGCTTGACACATTGACGTCAATGCTTCAAGATAGAGATGCATCGGTTGTTGGAGCCAGTTTGGGGGTGCTTGCCAAGCACTATCCAGACAGACTCGATCTGTTGCATCCGGTGTTTAGGTCGATATGTCGCAAACTCAAAGACTTCAATGAGTGGACGCAGGTCACAGCGGTAGATCTATTGATTCGGTATTGCCGTTTGTATGTTTGCCGACCTCGTCTATACAAGTCAAGCGGCCAGAATTCGCAAGAGGAGTTTCTTTCCAAGGCACTGGGTGACGAGCTCCCACTTGAATCAGAGCCAGATACAGTGGGCCAACGTACTGTGGTACTAGATAAGGACATGGGGCTATTGTTTGAATCGGCTCGATGTCTGCTATATAGTAGGAACGGGGCGGTGGTGATAAGTGCTGCGAAAATGTACTACTATCTTGGTACAAGCGAAACATTTTCCAAATATCAAGTGGCAGCACCACTGGTGCGTTTGATGAGGAGCGACTCATCTGTACAATACCTTGCATTATTAAATATTAGAAGCATGGCAGCATCACAATCCAGATTTTTCAGGCCCTTTATATCACACTTTTTTGTGCTGCCTAGCGATGCCCATCCTGTCATCAAACTCAAGCTGGATCTGTTGACACTTCTATGCGACACTTCCAGCTTTTCATTGATCATATCAGAGCTTAAGTACTATGCCACGACGTCGATGGAAACTCCCACTGTTGATGCCGCGATGGGCGCATTGGCCAGATGTGCCATTTCATCTACAGAAGCCAATTCACAGAAGATACTGAAATGGCTGCTTCATCAAATCAAGTCAGATCAGCCCATAATTGTCAGCGAGTCATTGACTGCCATCAGAGTAATGATTCAAAATGACCCTGACAATCACGTCAAGACTGTTGCCAAACTTGCGACATATCTGGATCGTTCCATTGTGTCTAGTGCCAAGGCAACAATCATTTGGCTGATGGGCGAATTCACTGGTTCAGCATATCAAATATCGGCCGATGTTTTGCGTAAATGCACAAAGACGTTTGCATCTCAGGAAGAAATTGTCAGACGTCAGATTGTTCTTTTAGCTGCCAAAGTTTATTCGCATTATTTGGAGCGCCAAAAGTTGACCAATGCTTCTGATCTTTCGACAATCTCTGAAGAAGCCAGTGGAGAAGATATTATACCAAAGATATTTACTCATATATTGCATTTAGCGCGATATGATCCTTCATACGATATCAGGGACCGAGCGCGTATGTTTGCATCTCTGCTCTCATCAAGCCTGAATGCTGAGATCGGAACATTGATACTACAGGCTCCCAAGCCGAAACCCGTTTTATCCATTCAACAGCAAGTCCCTGCAGGTTCGTCATGTGGAGTTTTGTTTACAGGTGAACAGCAGATAGGCAGTGTTAGTTTAGTGCTCGGGGTATCTGTTGATGGTGGAAAGCTTTTACCAAAGTGGACGGCTATAGAAGATTTGATTGATAGCAAACTACGCGATGAGCCTCTAGAGAAAGTTCAACAGCCGTCATCATATTTCAGGCAAGAAACTCCGCCAACATCTATCTCTCACAAACAGGTTGGTCTTGAACGTCATGGTCTGAAAGAGTCAAATGGAAGAAAACTTACTGACCAGACTTTAGATGAGTTTTTCGCCGATGTAACACCAGCAGGAACTACTGAAACTAGCGATGAATCGTCTTCCGAGGATCAGGATGGAACATCTGAAGAAGAAGATGACGAGGAAGAGGACGAAGACGAGGACGAGGACGAGGACAGCGAGGAAGGGGATTCCGAAAGTCTATCAGATAATGAAACATCAACTATGTTAAAATAATAAATACATTTTAGATCCAAACATCTAATTCGTGACGAGCATATTCAGGTTCTTCGAGATCCGGATAATATGGCACCATAGCATCAGCGCTTTGTATGTATGCACTATTATAAATTTTCCAGTAAGGAGTTCTCACTCGTCTGGCTGCCTGAAACAAACCAGCCCACACATAATTAAGTACAATTCCGACACCAACTGCATTTCTGACACCATCAATTCCCTCAATCACTCGATTGATTACATGTGGCGACAGCTCAAAAACATTTGGCATCAGCAAATTAAGCAAATGGATCATTGCATCTTCACATCCGAGGCCCATACAGCCCAATGACAAATGCCTCACCACGGTAGCGGCAGTTTGCCTGTGAACGGCATCACGATCCATCAACGCATCTTCTAATAGAGTAGCTATGGCATAGATATAATCCTTAGCCATTGGACCTATGTATTCGAACATGAATGTAAGAGACTTTAGCACACCGTTTTGAACGTTATTCTCCGGGACTCTGTACTCATTCATCAACGCAGGGAGCACCGTAAATGGAGAGCATGTCTCTGCCACAATGGCTATAGCGACTGCGGTACAAACTCGTGACTGTCGTTCTTGTACTCGCAAATTGCTGAGCAATGTAGCAAGAACATCCTGAGGACCAATAGCTTTAGCGATGTAGCCAAAAGTGCTATTTGCAGCTCGCCTAATACCCTTTTTGTGAGCTTTAAGCATCTCCAACAATTCAAAACAAATTCGCATCCATTCCCTGGCACTGACATACTCTGCACCACGATCTGCGATTCTTCCAACCAAGTCAATGGCATTTTCCTGAACTTTCTCATGTCTGTTTCTAAGAATAGGCGTCAGACGAGGCAGGAGATCGCGAATTGGGGGTTGCATGCTACTCAATCCAACAACTGCAACTATACTGCGAAGAGCTCCTAGCACACTCCCGAGTACTTCTGGATACTCTTCACCAAGCTGTTCATATAAAATATTACCAAGCTTTCCCATGAGCACGTCTTCATCACACTTTTTCATCACAACAGCTATCCTAGCTATCAAGTCGGCAGCTTGTTGTCGAACTTCAGGCGACTGATTGTTCAGTCGGAACAATATGGTACTGACAATCTGAGGAATATATGGCTTTGTTCGATGACCCAAAGCATTTAGAATAGTCCCGAATCCTCGCAAAATAATCCTGTCCTCGGTGTTTTGCTCTTGAAATGCTGTCAGCACACCATCAACAAGACGTTCTTCTAGTCTTCCAGAAATATCATCAGCATCGAGCTGAGATATAATCCTATCGACAGTTTCCACTGCCATTTTCCTAAACGGCTCCGAGTCATCCTTCATCGACCCTACAAGTCGCTCCACAATCTCAGACACTCCTACTTTATGGGCAAGCACAACCGTTGTCTCCATGACAAGAAAATAGCTTCTCTTCTCCAAAGCCATTCTACGGACCCAAAAGCTTTCAAAAAATACTGGCAGAACTTCATTCCGCAAATAGCTACCAGTCACCCCTTCAGTCTTTGAGCATTGCTGTACCACGCGCAGAACTGTTCGTCGCATATCTTCGTCAGGCGACTTGAACTCTCGAAGCAAGATCTTCATAACCTCTGTAGTATAGTAATTTGCATACTCTGGATCCATCAACGGAATGATAAACCCAATACAACTTATGAAAGCCGCCAAACTCTTGCCTCTGTGCTTTCTTATACCACTCCACAACGGCTCCAAAACACTCTCAAACGACTCTATTCCATAGGGGCTGGATGCCTCCGCAAGTTGTGACAAGGCAGTGGCCGTCATTGTCCGGATCTTCAACTCACTATCTGTAAGGCCATGTCCAATACAGTCAACCAATCCCTTCAGATGAGGCAAAACTCCACATCCCATTTGGATAGCAATCTGCTGAACAATCTTGACACCAGTATGTCGTGCAGTCCAACTTTTCTTTGATCTGCAAACAGCAACAAGAAATGGCAATAGAGCAGGAATACCAAGAGTTCCAGCAACAATAGCAAATGATCTTGCAGTTGCGTTTCGAACATACTCGTCGCTGTGATCAATATCTGGTCGCATAGTATTGATCATGTTAGCTAGCCCTGCAGCTTTGGCGAGGTTTGAAATAATCTCTTTACCCTCAGCTCGAGCAACCTTATCGTTTTCAATTAGTAACGGCTCTATGACCACTAATATCTTATGCGTATAAGGACGAACCAACTCGCCCAACTTGTATAATACACGGTCAACCACCTTAACCAATAAATGACGCTCCTGATCTTCTAGAGAGCCTTCCATTAGCAATGGAAGGATTTGGCTGAATAGAAGCCGGGGCCCAAAGTACCTTGCATTGTCTATGATTTGCCTCAGAGCAACTTTCCTAGCTTGAGGAGTTCCATTCTTTACCTGTAGCAACATTTTGAGCAGCTTTCGCTCCCTCAGTTCGTCCATAGATAACTTGGCTACATTTGTATCCTCAAGGAGCTTTGAGAAATGTTTGTAATCAGAAGGTTTGAAAAACTGAAGATCACCGACGTCGGGAAGTTCTTGTGGTATGGCTGTGGTGGCCTCTCTGGCCAGTCTGCTGTTGTCTTCCAGCAAAGTAAAACCATCTTCCGCAGATTTAGAGGGCTCAGAAAGGAGCTTATGCGCATGGATTCGTACAGGCACATAGTCCGGAGGAGGAGCAACAATGGTATATCCCTCAGCAGGCAAAACAGAATTTAGCAGAGCATCGGTCAGGAGCTCCTGGGCTTTGTTGATTACTTCCTTGGACTCCTCTGGTGGAGTTATAACAGACGATGGCTCTTCTGGAAGCTGATCCCATCGTGACACCCGCTTCTTGGTAGCCACAGATTCTCCAGGAGGAGGCTGATCCCACCTTGACTTCTTAACCGGTGGAGCAGCATCCTCGCCTGGACCAACATCCCATCTTCGTGGTTCCTCTTTTATAGGAGGACTAGGATCTCGGTCCCTAGGTGGTGTAGCATCACCTGCAAACTCGGTATCATCTCTAGGAGGTGTCTTAGCACCGCTGATATCTTCTTGGTCATCTTGGTTCTTCTGCCTCTCTTCAATCAGCCTCTTGACTCTTTCTTCCTCTCTTTGCAATTCTCTCTCTTCCATTTGTCGACGATAGAGCTCTGCTGAATCAGAATCTGGATCTGCATTCATTGTGTCTACGTCATGAGATATTCTGTCAAACTTTCGCTTCTGGTACTGTGATTCTCGACTTGATATCTGCTTCTTTCTGATCCGGTCCGCCAACGGGTCAAAATCCTCATCCCCGATGACATCCTGCACGACACTCTTTGGAACCGTGTACTGGCCGACCAGGCGCCTGTGCGAACCATCATCGCCACCTTCAGATCCTCTACCGGACACATCGATGGAGTTCTCATACCCATCAAATTTGGCCCCACTATCATACAGCGTCGTGTCAGCGGCATCATTAAATGATGTGTCGCGATGACCGCCTCCTGTCAGTAATCCACCCACTTGCTTCCTTTTATCAGTGAACTCACCAGACATATTTTACAACCTTGCCTGTTGGAAGCACAGAAGTGAAGTTCGCTCAGCTCCCAAGTATTTACATGAAATTGCGCCGCATGGCCAGGGCATGTAACCATGGCACTTACTGTGCATGTAAGTTACATACCTCAAAGTTCCACGTTCACCTTCACCAGCAGGTGTATTGTAAATAGTTCGTGGAAGCAGGTCGAAATTCTTTCAAAATGGGCGAATGGTTTCGATATATGGCGTTAATACCATTGATGGTATGCTCAGTGCTGGGAACAATTATTTCTGAGTTCGATTACAACAATACCGAACTGCTGACCATCCAACCGCTACCTCGAAACAACCTGTTAGCGACATTCCAATTTGAGCTCAACTCGGCTCCGATTGATATCAAAGACTTTAGTCATGAAAATGGAAAAGCAGTGGAGTATTCTGTTTTCCCTCGGTCTCTTGGCCAGATCATTGACCAAACGAAGACGCATGAGCTGCATCTTCGGTTCTCTCAAGGATGGTGGGACGCAGAAGGGTGGGGAGCACCTCCTCAGGCTGGAAAATATTCAGGTGGAATTGGAGTTGAAGTGTGGGCCTGGGTAGAGGGACGAGATCTAGACGATGCAAAGGCCAATTGGAGAAAGCTTGTGTTTAGCCTGTCTGGCATGTTTTGTGCGTCTTTGAACTTTATTGATGAGTCCCAGACTACTTTTCCTGTCAAGTCCTTTGAGCCTGAAGGAGACGTTAATGACGCTGCGTCACCGGGTCAAAAGGTTTACTTGATGAGAGGGGCGCTCCCAAGAGAACCCGTGTGCACAGAGAATCTCACCCCATTTCTTAAAATGCTCCCCTGCAAGGGTAAAGCAGGTATTTCTTCTCTGCTGGATGGGCACAAGATTTTTGATTCGCAATGGCAAGGAATGGCTATCGATGTAGTCTCGCTTTGCGATACTGAAGGCGGGGTTTGTCGTCGAAGGATGACTCAGACTATTAATATGGTAGTAGATGTTGAGAGGGCCCTGCGTAAGAAGGATTCTCCAGTTCCTCGGCCAGATCCAAAAGAGGTCTTGCGGTGCGACACTTCGAAACCATACCATGATGATTTCAATTGCTTCCCTATGAACGAGGATACAAATGTTGACTGGAAGCTATCTGATATTTTTGGCCGATTCATCGCAGGGTCCTGCCCAGTGGCTGAAAATGGGTTTCACATCAAAATGGTGGTGCCCTCAAGTTGGAAATCACAGCTTATTACGCATGTTCCCGAGGAGGATGGAAGTGTTGTTTTATGGGGATACGAGAGTACAGAATTCAAGATTGATGACCTCCGAAAGACCGACGTCTATTTAAGTACTGAAAACAGCTCCCACGTCGCTGATTTAGTTGATCAGCCTGTTAGAGTAGAAAGGTCGTTCACTGGATATGGCCAAGAAAGAGGTGGAATAAGCACAGTATTCACAAATCCTTCAGATGTCACGACTATGAGATTTGTCTATTTTGAGACAGTCCCATGGTATATGAGGCTATATTTACATACATTGGACCTGAAGATCCGACACTCACCTAATCCGGACATTGACACTTCAGAAATTATGAAGGATTTACTGTATCAGCCTGCCATTGATCGTCTCCAGCCTGCGCAGATAGAGATAGAGATGGAGCTACCCCCCCTGACGTCTGTTGTTTTGAGCTACGATTTTGACAAGTCTTTGTTGTTTATTGAAGAGTATCCTCCAGATGCCAACCATGGGTTTGAAATCCCCCCTGGGTCCTTGAGGACAATTAACGAACCTGTATATAACATCCGAACTACTTCTCTGCTGCTGTCTCTCCCTACGCCGGATTTCAGTATGCCTTATAACGTCATCATCCTCACTGGAACTGTGATGGCATTAGCATTTGGTACCATTTTCAATTTGCTCACCAAGCGAGTTGTTACCGAGGAAGAAGCGGATCATCTTAGTCGCCAACGGCCGATAAACAAGATAATCTATAGAGTTAGGACGACTATAAAAAGCGTTCTCGAGCTCAGAGCACAGGGCCCTCATCGAGCTCCGTTCCCTTACAAGACTGGTCCGGAAACTGACAATATTGAGTCGGAAGACGAAAAAGCAACCCAGTGAAAAAAAAAAAAAAAAACTACTCGAGGGCTCCGCTGTGCTGTGATATGACACCCGGGAACCAATATTTGGCATAGTTGGTCATTAGCTATCATTATTTATTAATACATTGTCGATGCGACTAGACTAGTTATAGTCCACCGCGCACCCGTCGTTTCTCCCGTATTTCAACTTGTAATCTCGAAAGCGACATTTTTAAAGAAACACCATTGCCTTCGCAATGCGACTCCAGCCAATCCTCCATTCTTATCCTCAGCGATGTCAGAGCATCTGTAATAGGTAAACTAGAGGATGCTTTGTCGGCATGGAACTTTGAATTTAAAAGAGTGTCAAAAAGATCATTCCAGATACTTTTCTGCCAATATCTCTTAAGTGGTGATGTTATTCGCAGTGTCACGGCAGAGTTGTTGCGTTCCCTTGTAGTCTTGATGAACTGGCCAAAAAGCATTAGATGTATGATGTTGGCGAGCCCATGATAGTCAGTCTGGTAGGTCCACGGTGTCCCTCTCTGCATCTCGAGGCAGTCTTGCTCATCAACATCCCAATCACAAACATATCTAGCGCCCGGAGGGAATAATGAAGTGTCTATGCACCGGCCAAAGTCAACCATCACAATGCCCTTTTTCGACCACATGTCGGAGCCATCTCTTTTATACATACGCTCCCAGTCGTCATCTCGATCATCAAGCAACCGTATCATGACATTATCGGCTTTGACGTCTCCATGGATAATGCCCGCCCGATGCAAGCTCTCTATAACCCTCATCATTTCCACAGCAAAGAACATGGCCACTGCCTCTTCAAGGCCATTTCCTTCACTCATAGAACTATAAATATTGACAGCATCCAAAATGGTCCCTTGAGGCAGATACTGCATTGTCATGTATTGCTCATCGTTGAACCCGTAAAACCCGTGGGCTTTGACAACTGAATCAGCTTCACGTTGGCCTCTTAATCGGTCATGTATAACCGACAACGAGTAGTACTCCCATGGTAAGGAAGCTTCTTCTACTTTCATGGCTTGCAACTCGCCGCCATTTGCTGGTTCAGCCAAGTACACGCATCCAAAGGCACCTTCACCTAACACTCTATGAAGGGCATAAGCGCCTTCGTAACCACCAAACTGTACTACTGGTGGCTGCATTGACTTATCTGCCGCTCTGGCCTTTAGCATTCGTTTAATAGTATCCTTTCGGTTGTTGTACTTCTCAAACCGTTGATAGCCTGCTACTTGCTGAAGAGTATAGGCAATCTTTGGCCAAAGCTGTTGTCGAACAGAAGGAAGAACTGCATTTATTGCCAGTGAAGGTGAGGTAGGCTGAGAACCTGCCGAAGGGGGGTAGCCAGCAGGTGACATGTTACTAGCAGGCGATTGGCTGGCAGAAGATCTATATCGTTTTGGACTTGGAGTGCCCACTTCAGTTGCTTCAGCAATGGGTGTCATAAACGGTAGACGGCCCTTATTAAAATTACCCAGGGCTCTAACTGGGGTTGAAAGTGGGAGACCGCTGTTCTGCTCATTAACAATATTTAAACTTTTTCGCTTGGCTGATTTCATACCTCGTTGGTCTCCCTGTTTTCCTCTTGCGCCAAAAGTTGCATCTTTTTGATCGTCATTATAGTCATCATCGTCATCGTCATCTTCCTCTTCGTCATCATCATCGCTGTAACCATTGTCGCTGCTTTCGGAGCTTTCTTTGAGCGATTGATTGAACATTTCATAAACATCGTCAGTGGCCGCTCGTGTATGAAACGTCATTGTGGGTGATCTGGGCACAGAAATCTCTGCTTCATCTTAACGTTAGCACTTTATATCCAATGAGCTCAGGGCTACCAACCTTTCAACGGAACTTCTGCCGTAGTCACCGAATCAGCCACCAAGGCTCCATACAATAGATTTCTAGACCTCGCGAGAACTTCTTCTAAACAATACTCCTCGCCGTTCTCATCATGCAAAAAGTCGAGGGCTACGGCTATCCTTTCTTCTCGCTTAGCTGCAACCTGTGGAGTCTGGTTTGAGACCTAAAATGTTAGTTTAAAAAAGAAACGTAAAACAAACAGCAACTTACTGGGTCCTTAAATACACTTAAAGTGCTTCGCGGTGCCGTGGTGTTCGACTGAGAAGGCAGTGTTTGGCCTGCCCACGGCTGCGCTTGAACTGCATTTTCTTTCTTTCTTGCCGCTAAACTGCCAATGGTATCCCACCCTCCTGTAGCCGTCACTGGCGTCGAAGCTGATCCACTTGGATCGCTAAACACTTGCAATTTTGGTTTCGACGGTAGGACATCACCTGCATGGCTGGATGCATCTGGAGCAGCTGGAGCGTCTCCATCTTTGAGGGCCAGAGCCTTTCTCACCACTGGAAGAGCAGGAGAAGTTGGCTCCCCAGGATTGGGAGGGTCAGCCGCCAGCCTATCACAAAATTCCTTGTATCGCCTTTCAAGCCGTTGCTCTGGCCTGGCTTTTATCTGAAGACCCACCTCAAACACCTCTTTTGCTTGAGCTTTGCGATTGGTGGTTTCTAGATATGCAGAGTATTCCTCGTAATACAAAGAAAGATGCTTTCCGATCTCTTTTCTAGCGAGATAGGTAAAAACCTCCTTGGGTGCGTCCGAGTACTTAATGTATTGCATCCACACCTTGAGATATCGGGGATCATCCTTGTAGTAAGATGCATCTCGAAATTGAGAGGTGCACCGTTCTAGCAGGTCCACAAGACCAGAGTCTGACGTCTGTCCTTGAGGATAAGTGTCATTAATCCATTTTAAATAGTCGAGAAATGGCTCCAAGGGATCGTCTAGTTCGTCGCTGTCGGCAATGCGCTTCTCGAACTCTTGTCGCTGCGGTTCATTGACTTCTCTGGAACCTAATGGATCTGTGGAGAATGCTTTTGCCAGCGCCTGAGCAGATCGACCCTCACGCACTGGCAAAATATTCTCCTTCTGATCCTCGATGACTGAAAAATCAACGGCACTGCTCATTGCCAACAACAGCCACAGAACCAGGCAGTTGGTCAGCTGTCGCTATGTATGGAAGTTTAAAGTTATCGAGACGGCTCTGTTTATTGAGTGTCAGTTCGGTGGTTGCTGTGGAAACAAACAGGGGCATCGGTGAAGTTACCCGGAGCGAAGAATATTCAGCCGTGCCGAGATCGATTTTATTATGCACGATTGCTACAGGAAATATTCAGATCAGTCACAAGCAGTGTGTTTTGACAAGCCAATATGGACTCACGTAAAGTTGGGATTCTGGGCGGTGGCCAATTGGGCCGAATGATGGTGGAAGCTGCCCACCGGTTGAACGTTCAGACTGTTATTTTAGATGGCGAGGGGGCGCCTGCCAAGCAGATCAATGCGCTTGGAGACCATGTGAATGGATCGTTCACTGATGCAGAGTCCATTGCTAAGCTGGCCAAAGAGTCGGATGTGCTGACAATTGAGATTGAGCATGTGAATGCTGATGTTCTCAAGAGTCTCGAATCCACTGGAATCGAGATCCACCCTTCCCCAGATACTATAAAGCTGATCCAGGACAAGTATCTTCAGAAGGAGCATCTCATTAGCCATGGAATAGCCACTGCGGAAGCTGTATCAGTCGAAAGCACTGTCCAGGGGCTTGAGGGTGTGGGAAAGCAGTTTGGGTACCCATACATGCTAAAATCTCGAACAGATGCTTATGATGGACGAGGAAACTTTGTCGTCAAGTCCGCCGAGTCGATCCCACAAGCTCTGGAATTTTTGCATTCGAGACCCCTTTATGCGGAGAAATGGGCCAGCTTTACTAAGGAGTTGGCTGTCATGGTAATTCGAACTGTAGATGGCCAGGTACATTCTTATCCTACAGTAGAGACTGTACAGAAGAATAATATATGCCATCTTGTATACGCCCCTGCGAGAGTGCCTGACAACGTGCAATTCAAGGCTCAGCTCGAGGCTGAAAATGCTGTGAAAACTTTCACTGGAGCAGGTATTTTTGGAGTAGAGATGTTTTTGCTGTCAGATGGTGAGATTCTTGTCAATGAGATTGCTCCTCGTCCTCACAACTCTGGACACTATACCCAGGATGGCTGTGTGACTTCGCAGTTTGAAGCCCACATCCGTGCTGTATTGGGATTACCACTCCCATCTGGTTTCTCAAAAATGTCTACCCCCTCTACCAATGCTATTATGCTCAACATATTAGGTGGTGACGAGCCCAACTCAGAATTGGTATACTGCAAACGAGCTTTGGAAACACCAGGGGCAATTGTGCATTTGTATGGTAAGTCAACCAGGCCTGGTCGAAAGATGGGACACATCAACATTGTTGCTCCTAGTATGGAAGAGGCTGAGATCCGACTCGATAAGATACTTAATGGCACCAAGACTGATGATGCCAGCGAGGCCAGCAAACAGGAAATTGCTGGTCTCAGTGCCAAGCCATTGGTGAGCATTATTATGGGATCCGATTCAGATTTGCCAGTCATGGCTATTGGAGCCAACATCTTGAAAAAGTTTGGAGTACCTTTTGAACTTAAAATAGTTTCGGCCCATCGTACTCCCCATCGAATGTCGCAGTTTGCAGTTGAGGCTGCAAGCCGAGGAGTTAAAGTAATTATTGCTGGAGCCGGTGGTGCTGCCCATCTTCCAGGAATGGTGGCTGCCATGACCACTCTACCAGTTATTGGAGTTCCTGTCAAGGGCAGTGTCTTGGACGGAGTTGACTCTTTACATTCCATTGTGCAGATGCCTAGAGGTATACCAGTGGCCACGGTTGCCATTAATAACTGTACCAATGCCGCATTATTGGCAATTCGAATACTCGGTGCTTTCATGCCTGAGTATCATGTCAAAATGCAGAACTATCTAGATGAAATGGAAAAGGAAGTTTTGGCAAAAACCAAAAAAATAGAAACTATAGGCTATGAGGCCTACTAGATGCTGATTTCTTGACTACATAGCTCGAGAGCCACCATCTGGTATATATATATATATATAATATAAATTTTGAATTATCAATTATGCTTGTTTTCCATATGCTACATATTAACGGGTCGCCTGCAAAAAGAAGTTGACACCAGTGGCAGCAGCCAAAGCTAGACAGATGGCTGTTGGTCCTATACGGTCATCATATCGAACTGCCCTCTTGTTTCGTATTTGCCTTACTCTCCATACATACAAGACGATGGAATACAGGACAGTGGCTACTGCGACAATAAAGAATCCAATAGAGGCATCCAATGCCAGATCACTGCCGAAATTCAACAGTCCTCCAGCGATGGCACCTAGCAAAATACCAATCTCTAACCATGACAAAAAGGTCCTCTCAGTGGCAAAGTATACCTTGGGCTCAATTCGAACTGGAACACAGATGGTCTTGCCCTCCGGAACTTTGATATCTTCAATGAAAACAGTGCCAGCAGGAATATTAGACACATAATCACTTGAAATGAAGGCACCATCAAACCAAGTAGAAACATCTGTCCATAGCTTGTAGACAGGCTTCAAGAACGGGTAGTTGGCGACGAGCTGAGACCTGGGATGACGTGGTGAGCTCGAGTTCTGCAGCAGTGGAGTGGTTTCACTATTGGCCGCTTCCCGATTTCGTTCCGTTGTATTATTGTCAAACCGTATGGTAGACTGTCGTCCGTTGGTGTTTTCGATACCCTCTTCTTCATCTCCATACGTGGATGCATAGTCCATATCAGAGACTGAAGAGCCAGCCTGCATAGGATGCTCAATTCCATAAAACTGGTTCACAGGCTTTCGGATATCTACACCCATCTGAGGAAGCCAAAAGGGAATCAGCTTGACCTTGTCAGGGCACAAAGTTGCCACTCCATGAATGAACTTGGAGAATTTCGGCACTGCCTCAACAAGATGAGAAGACACAAGCTCTCTGACCCACTGAGGAGGCTCTTGACCCATCTGAGTCTGCAGCTTGACTTCCAACACAGCATAGGGGAATCGCTCAACATCCTTTTCTGGCAGCTGGCTAAAGGGCCAGTCAATGCCGATATCCATTCGACGCCAGTTTTTGTTTGTTCGGTCAATGCCGTCAAAGTTATCTTCTCGCACCATACTCAACTCGGTATCCAAAGAGATACGGACTCGAGCATCCCCAGGAAGCTGGAAAGCAGTACGGTTGTAGAATGATCTCACGACAGGTCGAAGCTTACGCTTGAGAACAGCATACTGAACCTCCCTGGCTAGGGCCTCCAAGCTCTCAATTTCCTTGAGCGACTTCTTGCCATCCCTTCGGGCCTTTTCAAATGCCTGGTCCACAGTGTATTTACCCTTCATAAACTCATTCACATTCTTTTCCTTGAGAGTGAATCGAGCTTTCACCGATTTCTCACCGGTCCAGTCCTCTCGATGGGTCTTTCGCTCGACGAAAATCTGGTCAGATCCCATGCCACCGTACCATCGCAGACGAATGGCCTCAGCACCCTCACTCTTCTCTAGACGGCCCCGATACAGATCCAGATGGCTGTTGTCATAGTAAATAGAAGTGATGGCCGAGTCCTCCTTCTCAAACTCTTTGTTGGCATTGAAAACCAGCACTGGCAAATGCTTGAGAATAATCAGCTTAAGCTCGGTGATGTTGTCAGGGTGAACCCAGTACTTGGTGGTCTGACGCACAAAGTTCTGCTGAGCACCTCCTGCCGAAGAATCTCCTCGCACAGGGTTTCCTCGAGTACGAACAAGATCATACAGCTTGGACAACTTGACCACAAGAATGTCATAATTATCCTTGTAAAAGGGCTTGGCATTCAATCGCACTGTGAAAATGGGCTTCAAAGTCCAACCAGTCACCTTGTCATGTTTTTTGATTATCTTTTGGAAACCAGTATAGTTCAGCCGAGTGTACTTGGCAAGATCATGGACATCGGCAATGATGTCAGAAAGCTCTTCTTCCAAGTCCTCATACTGCTGCTCGTCGACTTGGATTTGCGACTCGGACATCATAACCACCTCCTGGACCGCCTTTTCGGCATCTTTGATTCGGCGAGAAATTTCTGTTGTCTTGACCTTCTGGAAAGTGAAAACCTTGTCGAGCTCCGATTCTAGCAGGCCCACGAACCTCTCCTCCTCGGTCTCGGACCAATTGCTGGTAGCAGACTTTTTGAGCTCATGCTTCAGGTCATCATAACTGATATAATAGTAATAGTAATCTTTAATAAGCGACGACTTAAGCACCTCGCCAAATTTCATTGTGGTAAATCACCACTATCGGTGTATTGGCAAAAGTAGAGCCCGAAAAAGACCCAGTCTTTATTTGTTTCGGTCGTCTCCCAAATGGTACAGATGCAGGCTGTCCAGGCACAGTCCGTTAGCCAATTTACGCAATGGCTGCACTGCCAAATGCCCAGTTTGGCATGACGATTCTGCTCTTGTCGCCGGCGGATAGTAGCATATGCATCTCGTGCCTATTTTCTTTTTCGCTTCGATGCATGTTATCTTTTCCTCTGATACGGCCATTATCAACGACAGCCGGCTGCAAACCGTCCAATGACTAGAAATATACTTTATTTTTGCATTTGGTGATACTCTTTGTATTTTAGCGGTTGTTTTTCTGGGTTGTTTTGCCTCATTACGAGCTGTTTAGGATTTCAGCTTCCTGTAATGACCCGTGCCCAAAACGCACGTGGGAAAATGTGTGGCATACGATCAAAGTATCGTGTGGGACGAACCCTGGAAACGATTGGAGGGCGAGAATGTATGCCGAGATGAGAAACAGTTCTTAAACCACTGAAATACGCTGCAACATGCACTTGGTTTACGGTCCATGTGGTGGCCACGAGTTGGCAGTTCGTTGTTTGCCAATGGCACTTTCTTTTTATTTTTTTATATTTTATATTTTGCTTCTTTAATTCGGTAATGCGAGCCCCCTGATAGCTGCGACATTATTATAAATCTTCATTCCTGGTGTTCTTATGGTCGCATGACCGTGGCTACCTGAATGTTATATGTGGGATGGAAGAAACTAGTGTGTAGAATTGGCATCAAAAACATTTTCTACAGACATTTATTCATCTGCATCGACCAAGTTCTGCTTATTACAATGAATAATATCATAATGACCGGGGAGATATTAAGTCTTAACTAAGAGCATTCTTGTGTATGCCTTTGCCGAAAATCTCTGTCTATTGAGAATTATACCCGTACTGGTTTGAATTGGATAACTACAGAACGCCCAGACAAGTTGGCAGTACAAATACCAGCATTATTCCCATTAATAGCCATTGATACTATTTAATACCGCACGCAGGTGAAATATCATAAACGCAATTCCAATACACAACTTCAACGGAATTGACGTTGTTGCGACAAGTCCTATCTGTGTTTTGTTGGTACTGTATTAAGAATGGGCTTTCTGGGTTATTTTCTACGTCATAGTCAAAAGGCAAGACAAGGCATCAGAGCATTTGTAAATAGGAGTTATAAACTCGAGTATTTGCTTAAAACTATATGCCGTACTTAAGCCCAGACTTTATTTGCACCAGTGGGTTGTATAAAATCCGGTGCTGTCGTCATGCGTGTGAATACAATGACCCTTAATAATAGCAGATTGAAACAATAAACTGCATAATACGCACTACTGGATGTGTGTAACAATTTGGACGTTACCACTATATATCTGCTAAGAATATATTATAAGTCTATAATGCTGCTTATAATGGCTAGGATATCTTTAGGTCAGCTGTGGCGCTTGTGGCTGGACTGATATAATTGGAATGTTTTCAAGTAATAAGCTAGTGTCTTATTGACTTAATATCAAATTCTATTTGTGCCACACGTTGTCTGAGGAGATGAACCATAATGCCTTCATCTCATGGGATAGCAACACACCCCAACACCGCCCAACAATCACCTCCCAACTTTCAACTCCCAACGTTCACCACCCAATTCTCACCGTCTAAATGCCCTCAGTGAGTCTACAAGGCAATTCATCTGCTGTTCCTAAAATTAATTCGGACAATTGTCGTTCATCGCAGTCGTAATTAGCTTTATGGCCATAGCCCCAAGCGCGTCACGTGCATGGGGTATAGTACTGCACACGCCAAAAGTATATTTTTTTGACTACTGCCAAGATGGGGGTTTTCCTTACGGAATCAGCTCTTCCAGGACTCAAGAAGTATCGGTACGTTTAATAGCTGGGTATTGTATCTGACCAAGATATTCCTCGGTGGACCTGTCATTGACGTCCAAATATGTTCTTAAACCGTTCTACCAAGTGTTTATAGAGCTGTTCCCAGGATGGGTAGCGTAAGTATATTGTCGTTTACTGTTATCTAACAAAGACCCAATCTCGTAAGTCTTTAAAAATAGCTCTTTACACATGCTAATTAGATCACACTTACTGGCTTTGGGTTTGTGGTGGTTAATATTATAACTATGCTGTACTATAACCCAACCTTCGACACTGATTGTCCTCCTCTTGTATATGTCTCATATGCAATTGGTCTGTTTCTGTACCAGACTTTTGATGCCTGTGATGGTCTCCAAGCGTGAGTATAGTCTAGGTAATATTGCGCTAAAACAAGTCGTCGAACTGGGCAAAGTGGGCCTCTTGGAGAGCTGTTCGACCACTGCGTGGACGCGTTAAACACTACACTTGAAGTGCTTATTTTCGCCTCCGCTACTAACATGGGATACGGATGGAGTGTGATAATAACCCAATTTGCGACCCTTCTAAATTTCTATCTGACGACCTGGGAAGAATACCACACCAAGACTCTTTACCTTTCCATGTTTTCTGGTCCAGTCGAGGGTATAATCATGATTATCACTATTTATTTAATTACTGCCGTCACTGGTCCCGCTATTTGGCACACTGAGCTATTGCAGGCTATTGGGCTGTCACACTATGCGGAGCTCTTCGAGCTGCCCGAAGCCATAGTCAAAATGACATTAATAGATGCATACCTCGTTTTTGGAGGTGTTGCGTTGGGCTTCAACATTGTGGCCGCGTCATCCCATGTTATTGAAGCGAGAAGAAAGAATGGCTTGCCACTGAGACCCGTGTTGAATCAAGTGCTCCCATTTGTGGCCTTTTTCGTTTCTCTTAGTGTGTGGATTTTGCTGTCTCCTGTGATTCTGCACGAACATCTCCTTCCGCTCACATTCACATCTGGAATCTGTGTTGCCTTGACAGTAGGACAAATCATCACTGCTCATGTCACCAGTCAAAAGTTCCCAGCCTGGAATCCTCTGATGCTTTTACCTTCGATTGGTATAATCGCCCATTTCTCAGGCAGTATTTTGGGCTGGAACCCTTCTATAACCGGTATTGCTACGGTATGGGCTGGGCTGGGCCTGAGTGTGGGAATATATGGGTCGTTTATTGCAGAGATCGTCTTTGAAATAACTGGCTACCTGGACATTTGGTGTCTGACTATCAAGCATCCCTTGAAAAAAGATTAGACGTATATATGTTAGAGAAAACAATACTGTAGATTAATGGATGGAACTTGACTATGAATAGTGTCCGTCCTCTTTATACCATGCTCATGAGTATATATGCAATGCACCTGCGCCGTGCTGCATGCAAGGTTAATATGTAAACTCGATCTATCGCACCCTGACAGGTGGAACATCTCTATGGCAAGCTCTCTGCTTAGAGCCACGTTAGCTGCCCCACGCCGGCAGTTTTCTGATGGCAAGAGTACTTTGGACCTGGCATATGTTACTCCGTCGCTTATTGTGACGTCGATGCCTACTAATAACTTTATAAAATCGTATTATAGAACTCCTGTTGACAGGTTACTAGTTTTCCTAGTGCGCCATCACGGGGACCACTGGAAAGTCTGGAACTTTAGAGCAGAGATTGAGGGTGACTACAGTGATTCTGACCTTTTAGGCAAAGTAGAGCGTTACCCTTTGGTAGACCACCAATCCCCACCGTTCACAGTGCTGCTTAAAGCTGTTGAGTCGATCCATCAGTTTCTGACCGAGAACGACGCCAATGTAGCTGTTCTTCATTGCAAGGCTGGCCAGGGCCGTTCTGGCACTGTGGCTTGTGCTTATCTTATCCAAGTCCAAGGTATGAGCTTTCATGAGGCAATTGCGGAAATGACGTCCAAGCGAATGAGGCCCGGGTTTGGCCCTGGTGTGTCAATACCGAGCCAACGAAGATACCTGGAATATATGGAGTTATACAGGTCTCTACAGCCTCAAAGTTCGGAAGTAGATTTCGGCAACTGTATGTTTAGCATTGAAAGTATATCACTGAGAGCATGCAGAACAGTTGATATTATAATCGATGTCTACGAGCATAGCTGTGAGCCTGTCAATTCAACTAAATACCTAGCTCATAAGATGATGACCCTTACTCGTAAAAACATACACAGTGTGTCGGGACCATGGGACTCTACTGATATTGTGTTGAATGTTGACAAATCTGTGGGTCTACATGCCGATGTTGGTCTCTATTTCGAGCGGTACGTTCCTTCAAAGCGGTTTGGAATCATGTGGAGTTGTGCGCATTTGAATTTCAACGTACTTTTGGAAATTGCAAGGGCAACCATGTCTCTACAGCTACAAGATCGACATCGTCTACAGTTTAGTTGGCACGACATGGATGGCTACCTGGGAACGACTTGGCGAGGATCCCAACTCTTTGAAAACATAGAAATCACTCTACAATGCTCTAAACAGATTCATTAGAGGAGGTAAAGCAGTCAGATGACTGGCTGCTTTTTACTTTATTGCCATCATCATAGGAAAAGTAAAATAATATAGTCCATGCACTCATTAACTTCGAACAAATTATCCTCCTTTCATGCGGTCTCTGGCACCACCAACCATCTTTTTCACAAGCTGAAGAGCAGGAGATTTGGCTGAGTCGGCCTTACAGCTGTCTGGCATATAAGGAGGATCAACTCTGACCTCATCCACGACAATAATCGATTTGTCATGCCATCTACAAGGCAGAGTCTTGTAAATAGTATTGAAAATGAACTGAGCGTCAGAACTAACCCCCACTCCGTTCATTGCTCGGGCCTCTCGGGCCTTTTCAACTCCTGCAGCAATCTTCTTTGAAAGTGCATTAACATCGACTGGTCCAATGGCAGGCTCTACAGTATTAAAAGTCGGTCCTTTAACCGGTTGCCCATTGGCCTGCTTTCGTGCCTTGTCTAATACAACCACATCTTTGATAAATGAGCTCTTTATGATTCTGTAATTGGTATTACCTCCTCCAGGCTTTGAACCATTACGGTCTGGCGAAGCTTTGCGATCTGGACTCTCTTCTGCCAGTGTCACCGTGTTGGTGGTAGGACACAAAGCATACACCTTGCCCGTCACGGAATTGTCCAAGATCGTTGTGATCCTGACTCTTTTGTTAGATATGGCCCCTATTGCTCGTACACCTACCGAACCCCGAGAACTGATTCCAGTGAAGACATGAAGTCAAGTTGCAAGCCGCGCCATTCTGAGCTCACGACATTTACGAGTATCAGATCCACGGTATTTATTTGCTCTCTGAAGCGTATCGAACTATCGCAAATTTCGGGCTCTATAGCATTGTCTACGCTTACCGATGGACTCCATAGAGGACGGCATAGTGCCGGACCATGTAGATGAAATCAACGATCTGACAGATGAGTTTGCTGCTGTTGAATCGTCAGAGCCCCTGAACGAGGCACCTTTCGCAGAGCGAATCTATGAAAAGGCTGGAGACGAGTACTTCAAACAGTCATTGGATGCTATCCCCAAGATTGACTATTCCTACAGTGATTGTGACTCGTTAGAAGAAGAATTGGACGAGTGGTTTAGCGATTACGCCCTCTTGGATAAATGTCGAATGGCTTACCAAAAGAAATATGATAACTGGCATTCTATTTCAGTTTCGGGCCGTCAGTCGATGGTGACAGACCTGCTCATGTCTTGTCAGTCGCCAGATCAAAGATTGGACTCTATGCTGCAGCTGTGTTACATTGCACTGGGAGCATATGGAGACGACTGCGTGGATGGTGAGCAACTCAAGTCGATAGAGACTAATGTGGAGCTCATCTACAAGTGCAGAGGGCACAGTATTGTATTTACTGTACTTATGGAGCTTATTTTGGAGGTTATTCCTCTTGATATTGTATCTATGGATGAGAAAAGCTCAAAGGTACCAGAGGCTCTTGAACCTGCATTGACTGTCGCATACACAATGGTTCAGGTACTACGGAAAAATTCAGCCTTTTGTGACGATCTTTCGGCATTGAATACGTCGGTTCTCACTTTTCTGGTAAAGGCCATTGGTCGAAGCAGATGGTTGACAGTAGACGACCAGCTTCTCACTAAACTAAGTTTGTTGCTGTGGAAATGCATCTTGTGTATATTTGGCGGTAGGGATCAGATTGCTGCTGTCAAGGCTTTCATGCGAAAGTCTTTTGATATTCCAGCTGATGTCGATTCGGATGTGATCACCGCCTCTCCACTCGATTACCATGCATTCCGTGAGGACTTGATTTCGAGATATCCGACCTACGTGCCGCCGCCCTCATTGATCCCTAAAGAGCTGGAAAATGACCAAAGCATTACGCATTTTATTCAGGTGCCGCGTCCATCTCATTCCCAGTCGTCTAATGCCTCTCTTCCCGCGCCTACTGTACATATTGCTACGCCTGCTCCATCTCCGCCAATCTCGCCAGCATTATCAGCAGGCCAAAAGCTGCGCAAGTCTGTATTTATGACAAATCCTGGGTTTCCGTTTATCTATCCAACTGAAAACGATGTCCCTGAAAGCATTGTAGAAGCCGGAAAACTTTTTGCATCGCGTGTACGAACCACGCCAGCCACAATTCAGCTGTGGGAAGAGCGAGACCGATTTATGAAATATGAGAGGGGCTGGGAAGCTGATAATTCCGACCCCATTGAGCATGAAAAGGAGTCCTCTACTGAAAACAAGTTTGAGAAGGAACTTTTGAACCGAGTGGATACGTTCTACAGAGATACAATGTTGACAGCAAACTCGTTTATTAACGTCCTGCTGAAGCTCTTACTAAGTGGCATCTCTTTCAACCATGACGAAACTTCTGAAGCCCATTACAAAGCAAACGAAGTACGTCTCAAAGCTACTTCAGCAATTTTCGAGTTGCTAATGGCATGGTTTAAGTGCAGCCACATTCTAAAGTTTGAATATTTGTCATCTCTAATGTTCGATGCCAAATACTATTTATTTGTGTACAAATTCTTATACTCATATCAGGTGGACACAGATTCTGTGGTTTTGTCCAACAATATCGAAAGCTTACCGCTGTTTATGGCTTGTCGTGGGGAAGGTTTTGTGGAGCTCAATGAAGAGCGTGGTCTTACCAAACGGTGCATTTTCACGCTCATCAACATGCTTCGAGTTGTCCGGCGAATGGTTAGAAACAAAACGCAGCGGATAATCATTGTTGCAGAGCTTCCATCTGATACTCTTAAAAAAGCCTTAGTTGTATATCAGAAAGAGGTCTGGAAGCTGACATTGGATCTGTTCAAAGAGCAAGTTCCATACAACGGGAAAAAATGGAAGTACAGTAATATGGATCTAATATCTGCCATTTACCTCAACTGTAAAGCTCGTCTGAGGGAGGATTGGTTGGCTGGAGTGGATGTCAATGCGGAGATTGACGATGCCTATCCCCAAGAGGTGGCGCTGAGATCGCTCATAAAATTTTACAACGACAGCCGCTATTCCAGTCAGGATTTCCGATTCTACAAAGATACGGTGCCTGATTTCTTTGCAAAAGAATACGAAGCCCTGTCGATTTCAAATGGCTAGCTTCGTATTTAATTGTTTATGTATCATATGTATGTACGTACGATGTCATGTCATGTCTTATGCACCCCACACCGGGATGACTCCCGGTTAGAAAATGGACGGTCACGGGAGAATAGTTTCCCCTTACAGTAGTTTTCTGCCACAATTACTGCAATGGGCAGCCATGGAAGAAAGACATTCCTTGGGGAGCCTCACTAACCGCGTGTGATATCCGAGATCCAGCCAGCCGGGATTAATAATGGCTGGCACCACTGTGCGTTCTTCCTACAACTTGACAAGCCCAGTAACACATCTTGAGTTGATATATTCTTGCTACACAACCGTTTAAGCATGCCAGGCGTCGAGCCCGACTGGCACAGCTGTCCATATCAACGTTTTTTCCATCAACAGGCGTTATTACGCCAAAAACAGCATAATAAGGGTGGTGAAAGCCATTTTGTAAAGACACGACTCAACCACAATACAAAGCATATGAGCCCATATAGCTCTTCAGACAACTCAGACAACTCAGACAACTCTATGGGGGGTGGCGTTCCACGAAGTGCAAGTCTTTTTGACCATACTGCGGGCTCTTCTCCGGCATCGTCTGTGGGATCTGCAGCTGCAGAAGCAGCAGACCACGTACAGGATGCCAAGCCGTCAAATATGACAGGTCATGAAAACGAGTCTGACGAAGACTTTGGTGGTTTTTGCGAAGAGCCAGAAGATATGGAGATCGAATACGACAAGAAGAATCGTCCTAAGCTCACGGTACTCACTACATTTAGGGGCAGTTAGAGCCTCCTGTTAAAAACCGATTGGTGTTGTCCATGACACGGTTAATTATTTATTTATCACAAGCTCGCTAGTCTTTAAGCAAGCTAAACTTAATATCAATGCATCAATATAATGGGGTCCTTTAAATAGGGTTTTGTTGTCGTAGTATCCAAATCATCAGAGAGCTGCTCGTTTGACTCTGGGCCTGCTGGTACAGTCTCTGGTACAGTCTCTGGTACAGTCTCTGGTACAGTCTCTGGTACAGTCTCTGGTACAGTCTCTGGTACAGTCTCTGGTACAGTCTCTGGTACAGTCTCTGGCACAGTCTCTGGTACAGTCTCTGGTACAGTCTCTGGTACAGTCTCTGGCACAGTCTCTGGTACAGTCTCTGGTACTGTATCCTGCATTTGACTATCATGGTCACATCGTTCAAAGTTAACGGGCTCTGTTTTTATTGGTTCCGTTGGCTGGGCTGGGGGCTGAGGGCCATGTGGATTGTATGAATTACTGGTCGTCTCATGCCCACCATTGCTATTTGGAACTTGGTGGCTCATTAGCAAAGAATCCACCACAGGTGGAGCATCATTGCCATCGGTATCGTCATTATGTAATGTGTCTGAAGATTGCAGCTGCGGTGTTGACAGAGACTGCTCGCTTTTTGTAGACATATCGGACTCCAATAGCTTGGTGTCCACCTTTTGATCTGTGACTTTCGCGTCGGTAATTGGCAACAGACTCTTTGTCTCTTCGAGATCTTCCACAGCATCGTGGATAGACTCGCGCTTAAGATTATTAGGTTCGACGGTATCAATAGAAGTAGGGTCTGGCGTCTCCAAGTGTAGAGTGGCAGACACATTGAGATCATCGGCATGTATTTCAGAATCACGATTATCACGTTGACCTTCCATGTCGATTTGATCAAGTTCGTGAGATGTGTCAACATCCATCATGTCTGCTGTATCATCAGACTGCTCGCGTAAACGAGCGGATCTTCTTGTTCCAGTCCTAGGAGCCTGCTCATTTCGGTCTAATTCGGTGTAATTATCATAGTCATCTGATTGACCAACAGATATTTCGCTCAGATCATCAATATTGTAATTGACCCTTCGTCCTCGGGTTCTACCCGAATATCGGCCACCACCGCTGCGAATACGCTCGGCCTCTTCTAACAGATCCACCCTTCGCTGCTCTTTTCGAGCATTCTTCAAACTGCGCTCTTCAGATTCTTGCAACACTTGAATGCATTCTACAAGTTTGTCGTGAAGCTTCTTTCCTTGTCGAGACACATCGTCTGCCAATTCACCATAGACAAACTGTTCCAGTTCAGGGAGGTCTCCTGCCACACTGCGCCAGCTGACATGCCTCAAATAGGGATTCGTCTGTCTGTAGAGCCTGAATGGCGTATCGCCTATTCCCTTGATCATCCAATATCGATAGTTGTTTTGATCGGTGCCAAGCGGTTTTGCTCTTGGAGACAGCAAGTCATTGACTGTGACATCTGACTCTTCAGCAGGTGTATTACCATTACCGCCTGATCTCTCTGCAGCGATCAATGCTTTAACGGACTCGGAGTTACTTAGAGTCCAAAATCCTAAGCTGTAAAGGAATCCCAATTTTTCAGGCCATGTCAGACTGGTAATGGCATCAGGAGCCTTCAGGCGGATATATGGCCAGTCTGAACCTACTCCTAGAGATGCCAGCTGGCCCTGTAACTCTTCAAGAGCCCCTCTGTATCTTCCAGGCTCAATGTTCTTCTTTCTGTTTAGTAGCAATGTCAATAATCGACACATAAAGAGTTCCACAGCCATGGACAATCCATCGTTCTCCATAATGCCATCTTCAATATCTTGGGGTCCCAGACTGGGAACTCCCTGGAACAGATCATCGAACTTGGCGCGAAGGCAAACTAAAAAGGCAACCTCCATTGCATTATCAATAGTGTTTGCATCGTCTTCTGGCTGTTCATTCTCGAGCTCTTCTTCTAACTGCCACGGCAAGTCCTCTGGCTCTCCTGGAGGAGGAAGTAACTTCTGCTGTTTAGCAGTGCTTTGACTCGTTTGCTTTTTGGGCTTTTTGGACTTGGGAGAGTCATCGATCTCATCATTAGGATTGTCATGGGTTGGCTTGGCGAGCTTGATTTTGAGCGAGATCCTTGGGCTTTGTCCATTAGCAACCTTGCGGGTGAAGCTATCCAAGGTCAATTGCTTTTCTTTAGGCTTTTTAGACGGCGGTGGCGAATCAGACGACGAAGGAGACGCGCCTTTTGAATCAGACTCGTTCATATCGCCGCAATGTTGCAATGTTTAATACAAGAAACGTGTGAAGCGCCCTGAAGATGAGCGTTGTGCATGCAATGCAATCCATTTAACTAAATAGGAACGACAACGCTGTTAAGGGTGTCTCATCATGGGTGTCTTTTCTTGACACGGGCAATAAATTTTATGGTGAGGTATCGGCGAGCGAAACCAGTGTAAGAAAAGTACAAAAGATAAAAGTTAATTAAGTACAGCAGTCTATTTAAATAGACAAGGGAGTAGATGGGTTGGTTCCAGAGGAAGCACCAAACTGCTGAACACCCTTGGGTCTCTTGCCCTGCAAAGCAAGAGGAACGATACCAGAAACGTGCATGTCAGGACCAAAGATCTCCATAGGCAGATCCAGCTCCTCACCAGCGTTCTTGATGAGTCGAAGACCCTCCTGCCAGTTAGGGCCTCCTCGTCGAATGTAAATGCGGACCTTGTGGTTGTGCAGAGCATTCTTGTAGTCTCGGAATGCTCGAATAATACCCTTGAAGGTGGAACCGACCTGGGTGAAATTGGCAATACCTCCACCAATGAACAGAACCTTTCCATCCTCGACAGGCTCGTCTCGAGTCATGAGATCAAGCACAGTCTTGGCGTACTCGTAGGTCTGCACCTCGTTGGGAGCACCAGAGTACTCTCCGTAGTTGGCAAGCTCACCGGCATAACCAGCAGATGCAATGGCGTCGGCGTACACCACTGAAGCACCACCTCCAGCAACCAGAGTCCAGATAGTACCCTTGGGGTTGAGGATGGTAAGCTTGAGCGATGCACCAGTCTTGGAGTCAAGCTCGGCAATGTAGGCCTCCTCCTTGGTGAGTTCTCGACCGAAAGGAGCGGGGAAGGTCATTGCGGGACCAGCATCAATACTGACCTTGGAGCTGGTGGTGTCAGTGACAGCCTTACCGAGAGCTGCGGGAGATCGAGCAATGGCCCACTTGGGACCGCACTCAAACTCAGCAGTCTGATCCAGCTTTCCAGCCAAATCAAGGTAGTGCACCTCAACACCATTGTCAGTGGGGATCACCACCAGAGGGTTGATCTCGAGGTAGGTGAACTGGAGCTCCACATACACAGCGTACAGTCGGTTGACAAAGTCCACCAAAGTCTGGTGCTGGGACTCAGGGCACTCCGAGAACAACTGCTTGATCAGAGTGTCGTTGGAAGGATACTCGTTGTCGATATCGACAGGAATGAGGATCTTGGAAGCCTTGGCATCAACGTCTCCTACATCAACACCACCCTCGTGGTAGAACAAGATCCAGTCTCCCTCTCGCACAGAGTGGATGTTGATGTAATACTCGTGTTTCTGGTCATGGGGAACAAAGGGCTCTACCAGGAAAGTTCGCAAAACACCGTCAATGTGCTCGACCTTGACAGTTCTGGCTGCTCGCTCCGAGATCCACGCTTTTGACTCGGCCCACGTCTTATTGAGCGCAAGCAACCCGGACTTTCCTCGTCGCTTGATGAGCTGATCTGGCTTGGCGACAAACTTGGCACCAGGAGCCAGAAGCCATGGGTAAGCCTTCTCGGCCTCGGCGAACACGTCGTCAATTGACTCCACGGATGGGAACGTCAAGCTGGCGAGCTTTGGCGTCGAGGTCTGGAACGAAGTCTTGGGCTCCGACTCGCTATATACAGGAGACTTTGGCAAAAAGTACGCCAGCAGCGCCTTTCCATCGGCCTCGTGGATTGACTTGGCAGACATGTTTAAAACTCAGAGATCAATTGGCAATGCTGTTTCGCGGATTGCTGGCTTTTAAACGGTTGAGGGGTATACCACCTTGTTGGGCTCAGTCATAGGAAACCTTACCTGGGTAAGCTTTTTTCAGGGCAGGGGGCAGTGCTGGGGGGTCCGAGGCATTCCCCGGACGAACCACTACAGAATCAATTGATACCAATAGATAATTGCTCTGTTTATAACAATCAATTCGGATTGGCAGCCATTTTCGTAACTTTTGGTGCTCTTAGACGTATGTTGTTTGGTTTATTCTGTTTGGATCACGCTATCAGGGGCTTGTTGGCGGGGCCTCAACAGCTGCACCCTTCCCAACGCTGGTCAGGGGTAACCCCGATAGCGGTGCAGATAATCCGGATTTGGTTGGTGGGTCCAGGGGATTTGTTGATAGCCCATAAGCCACCACAACAGAAAGGACGGTCCAGAAGTCCTTTTGTCGAAGAAACACGACGAACAATCATGCGCTGATCTCGTGTCGCCGGCTCTTCTCTAAATCTCATCCTTGTTTTGCAGACTTTCACCGAGCAATTGACTGTCTCTGCGTCGCCAGTGCCCAATAGCCCACCTACCCAATTAGGAAGGCGTATCGAGAGTTTTCGCCAGTCCTGGCCGTCCCAAAGCCAATTCAAATTCGAGACCCCATAGATGACAACACTTCCAAGCCATCAAAGCGATGGCTGTGGGCTTTGTCGTCTGTGAGAATTAAGTTTGCGAGGCTTTCAAGTACATGTCATTTTGCTGGTGCCAAAAGAATATATAGCTTGGAGCTGGCTAGTGGCAGCGAATAAACTATTGAGAAATGGCGATAAGACTCCAGCTTAGAGCTATTGCATGGACTCAATAATCGATAGATCAGTCACAATCCATCATATGTCAGAGTTTAAATATTTATGGGCATCCACAATTTTTTATATCATCGTTCTACCGGACAAACGGAACCATACGCTGCACAACGTGCATTGCATATGTGACATAACGTTCTATCGCCCGTTGACCGATGTCACAGTCAACCTGCTATCATCGGCGTCGTGCCTGGATGAGAGCCACTAAGTCTGGCTCGGTACTGCGGTAAGAAATGTTCAATTTATTCTGGTTGTCATCAATAGTTGCACTGGACTACGATATCATAGTTACGCTGCAGAGCACTTTATGTAGTATTGACTTATTCATTGTAGTATTGATTCAGAGCGTTGTTCAATTTGTTCAATTCTGTAGTCAGTTCTCCAATAAATTCTCCAATAAATTCTCTGATTAGTTCTCGGTCAATTCTCTGATCAATTCTCTGATCAATTGTCATTCAATGTTATTTATTCTCTTTAGTGGTTCCATTGTGTGATCAATGCTGTATCTTGCAGCTATTGCGTTCTATAGTCCAGCGCGGCGCGTAATTACTTCGCGTCCCATCATGCACATTAAGAGGATCGCGATCCAGGGCTTCAAGTCCTATAAGAGCGAAACCGTTACAGAGGAGTTCAGTCCAGGCCATAATGTTGTTGTGGGCCGTAACGGATCTGGCAAGAGCAATTTCTTTGCTGGTAGGTAACGAGATATTGTGTGCATGCTAATTCCAGCTATTCGGTTTGTGTTAGGCGATGGCTACCAGTCTCTCAGTCGAGACAAACGACAACCATTGCTCCACAGCGGGTCGGGCTCTGGGGTTATGAGTGCCTATGTAGAGATTGTTTTTGACAACCAGGATCGACGGTTCCCGATTTCCAATGACGAAATTGTCCTTCGACGAACCATAGGTCTTAAGAAGGACGAGTACTCCCTTGATAACAAGCTGGCCACCAAAGACGAGGTGTCCAAGCTTCTTGAAAGTGCTGGATTCTCGCAGTCAAATCCTTACTATATCGTTCCCCAGGGTAGAATCACCAGTCTCACAACGGCCAAAGACTCGGACCGGCTTCGTATTCTAAAGGACGTCGCTGGAACTGGTGTGTATGAAAAGCGACGTGAAGAGTCAAGCAAGATTCTCTTGGATACCGAGCGTAACCGTGATAAGATTGATGAGACACTCGAATTCATTGGTCACCGGCTCGAAGAGCTTGAGCAGGAAAAACAAGAATTGCGAGAATATCAGGAGAAAGATCGTCTTAAAAGGACGCTGGACTACATTCTTTTAAACCGAGAGCTTGCCAGTGTGATGACCAGCCTTGGCAGCCACGAAGAAGACCGATTGGCCAGTGTAGACAAGATTGCTGAAGGGTCTGAGATATTCAGCCAATTGGAAGACCAGATTCAAGAGAAAGAGGAGTCGATTGTTTCAGTGGAAGAGTCTATGAAGCTACAAGAGGTAGAAAAAGCTGCTCTCAATGAAGACATATCCGAGTCGATATCCAAACAAGCAGAGCTGGAATTGCAGCTTGCTGAGATCGCCGCCAATAAATCGTCTGTCGAACAAGACAAGAAACGTCGCAAGACTGAAATTGCCAACATCCAGGCGAATATAGCCGACAAGGAACAGAGACTGCAAACTGTTGTTCCGCAGTTTGATGATTTGAAGCAAAAGGAGCAGAATATACGGCTCCAGGTTCAGCAGCTCGAAACCAGCCAGCAGCATTTGCAGCTTAAACGTGGCCAAAGCTCCAGATTCACTTCCAAAACAAATCGCGACAAGTGGCTGAAATCCCAAATTGCTAATATCAAAGATACCATTGAAGAGCGACAGCAATCGTTGCAGTCTCTGCAAAGCGAGATTGCGGCCGCAGAGTCCAAACTTGGTGAGTCAAGTCAAACTGTAAAGTCGCTCAAAGTGGAGCTGGAGGAAGCTTCGTCCCAGCAGCGAGATGCCAAAATGCGCCTTGCTGAGGCAGAAAAGGAGAGGGACGAACTGGACAGCCAGAGAAAAGACATGGAGCGACGTGAAGGAAGGTTGTCTCGTGATCTGGATTCTGCAAAGTCGAAAAATATCCGGGCCGATCAGCGCCTTTCTGACACCATGAGCAAAGATATCAACATTGGAATTAATGCCATTCGTAATATTGTATCTGCTAAGAATATGGAGGGTGTCCATGGAACTCTTTCAGAGCTTATTGAGATCGACGACAAGTATAAAACTGCTCTTGAGGTGACTGCTGGAACAAGTCTATTTCACGTGGTTGTTGATAATGAGGATATTGCCACTACGTTGGTTCAGGAGCTTCATAAGGGCGAAGGCGGTCGTGTGACGTTTATGCCTTTGAACCGTCTCAGTCCCGCCAATCACAAGTATCCAGAAGCCGATGATGCCTCGCCCCTAATTTCCAAGATCCGGTTTGACCCAAAGTACGAAAAGGCCGTTCGACAGGTATTTGGCAAGATGCTTGTGTGCATGTCTCTGGACGTTGCACAAAAGTATTCGCATCAGTTCAAATTGGACACCATAACTCTTCAGGGTGACCGAATAGACACCCAAGGTGTTATGAGCGGTGGTTACCACGACAGTCGAAAATCGCGAATTGACGCAGCTCGCAGGGTATCTGCTGCCAAGGCCGAGTTTGACAAATTGTACCAGGACCATGTGTCGTTGTCTAACGATATTGCCATCAAGAGGCAACAATTGACCAAGGCGATTAATGATATCAATAGGGCAACTGGCGATCACAGAGCTGCTGTCAATAAGCTCAGGTCTTTAGAAGATTCACTCATGTACAGTCGAAACGAAGAGCAACATCAGCGAGAGCTCATTGCGACAAAACAAGACTCTCTTGTGTCTCTGCAGGCTGATATCAGAACTCTTTCGCAGGAGCTGGATTCTCTTGTTTCTGATTTAAATAGTCCTTTCGACACTAATTTGTCTGCACAGGAGGAATCAGAACTGCGAGATATTGCAAGCAGACTACCTCAGTTGAAACGAGATCTTCAGCTTCTGACAAGACAGAGATCGGAACTAGAAGAAGAGAAAATCAATATTCAGAGCGAGCTGGAAAGGGTCTTGTACGTGAAACGCGATCAGTTGTCGTCTGAACAATTGCAGGGCAATGATACCAACACGTCTGCTAGTGAGAAGAAGATCTCTAGTCAGATAAAGGAGGTTTCTAGACGTGTCGATAGCATTAATCAACAGCTGGCAGCTATTGATAAGTCTATCGATACTCTACGAGACAGGCTTGATGTAGAAAAGCAAGAACTGAAGGCTCTTCGAGAAGACCAAGAAAAGATTGGTCGGGAATTGGACAAGCTGCAGAAGCAATCCGAAAAGGGGGCTGCTAGATCAATGAGACTGCAGACCAGAAAGTCGGAATTGTATCGAAAGATAGCTGATCTCAAATACTCTCCTGGAGATGAAATGCATGAATATGAGAGTCAAGAATCGGAAGTTATTTTGCAGTTACAACAGGAAGCGGGTACAGCGTTAAAAGCCTTCACTCACGTAAATAAGAGAGCAGCCGATCAGTTTTCTAATTTCACGAGAGAGCGTGATGAGCTTTTAACACGACAGCAAGAATTGAATCGGTCGTATGAGTCGATCAATACGTTGATTGAGACTTTGGATCAACGCAAAGATGAGGCCATTCAGCGTACGTTCAAACAGGTAGCTGCAGCATATACAGAAATCTTTGAGAGACTGGTACCAATGGGAACGGGCAAACTGATTATCCAGCGTCGCCCACAAAATGAACAAGAAAACGGAGAGTCGCAGTCGGTGACTGACAACTATGAGGGTGTCAGCATCAGTGTATCTTTCAACTCAAAGCATGATGAGCAGCAAAGAATAGAGCAATTATCTGGAGGTCAAAAGTCGCTGTGCGCGCTGACTCTGATTTTCGCTATTCAGCAGTGTGATCCTGCTCCATTCTATCTATTTGATGAGATCGATGCAAACCTGGATACTCAGTACAGAACGGCCGTAGCAGCCATGTTGAAAGAACAATCGCAGACTGCTCAATTTGTGTGTACCACGTTCCGGCCCGAGATGCTTGATGTCGCCGATAAATTTTATGGTGTCTTTTTTAAAGACAAAATGTCGGGAATTGCTACAACTACAAGAGAAGGTGCTCGATCGTTTATTGAGGGAGCCCAAATACGATCCTGAGCAGCTTCGATGTGCTTCTGTGAGGGGTTGTTTTTTATTGCATCGGCTGGCACTAGTTATAAAATAGCTTAGAAGTTGTTTAGAGCGCTGCCATTGAATAATATTTAATTTGTCTTGTCAATTTATTTGTTAATTAGTATATAGGGGCACTGTTGTGATGTGTCCTTTAAGAGGGAGATGAAGCTGGGGAATCATCACCATCATAATCAATTTCAAGCAGATTGAGCAAATTCTTAGCAGCAACCTCACCAGATCCGAAGGCTCCATGGACACATCCATTTCCAACCATAGAACAATGCTCTCCAGCAAATTGCACACGAGAATTAGCATTATCCTTGAGGAAACTCATAAACAGCTCAGGATCATCTCCCACTTTGAGTGCACTATAAGTTCCGAATCCAGCATATTTGTCCTTTGACCACTGGGTGATCTCAAGACTTACAAGACCAGGCAACTCCCTGTAAGGCTCAGTATTGATAGCCTTGAAAAGAGGCTCGAAAAACTCATAGATCTCTGCCTTTGTCATGTTTTCAAGTTCTCTGGTAAGAGGGTCAGAAGTCTGGATACAGAGCTCCTTGACTCCTGCCACAACATACAAATTATTGATAACAAAAGCATTGTGCAAAACACGAGCATCAACCTGAGTCATATCATCGGGAGATGGGTAGTACACAATTTGGTCGTTATCTTTTGGCCAGAACACCTCCTCAAATTCAAAAAAGAGCTTTCCGAGAGACCCATACGAGTACTTATCGAGAGCATCATAGTAAGTGGAGGGAAGCGCAGGGGAGAAATTAATCATATTCTGCTTCAAAACTCCCAACGGTGTTGTAACAATCACAGCATCGGCTTCATATGACACAGGCTCTTGGCCCCGAACACCGGTCACTACTACTCGTCGGTCATTCTCAACAGACACATCCTGGACTTCAACACCCATGTGAATTTGCCCATCACGAATCAAGGGTTTGGCAACATAATTGACAATTGTGTCATATCCACCTGTAACGTAAAGGTTTCGGTCTTGAACATAATAAGACAAATGTTTTGTGGACGCATTATCAGTGTTAATAGCGATCCACAGCTCCACTTCTCTCAATGCCTGTGGAGCCCATCTCCTCTCTTCCTTTGACAGCAAGGGATGGTTTTCAACGTACTCCTTTATGAATTCCTGGGCAGGCCGATCCTTGGCATCAGGATTCTCACCATAGTACCATTCAACGTGATCAGCAAATTCGTCACACACCTTCTTGGCCTTAAACCTTGAATTGGCGGGACCCCAAGGGGTGTAATACAACGGAGTTCCGTCATCATAATAATAATTAATACCCAATTTGGATATCAGAGGTACAAGCTTGTTCTGCACAGTCTCGTGCATCCAAGCAGCACCTATTTCTCTAGGAGGTTTACCGGGCTTCCTGCTCGTGAACATTCGTCCACCAATTCTATCATTCCTGGCTTCGAGCAACACGACATCCACACCGTGGCGCTTCAAAACCGATGCTGCACGCAAGCCAGAAATGCCAGCACCGACGACGATGACACGATTAGGAGCTGATGAACCTACTAGTGACAATTCACTAAAAGAAGTAGCGGCAGTATCGCACTCTACTTCGTACCCATTCGGGATATTACCTGTTTGAATCTTCAATGGCGCAGCATTCTTGTTGTCAAAAATGCTGCTCCTACAATTATCACTACTATTATCACTACTGGATTCGGAATCCTCGCCTGTAGAGGCGTCCATCATGTCACCCATAGCGAACGAGCCAACAGTGGAAGTAGGAATTAGTTGATTATCGACTGAAATATTGGGCGGGTGGTCTTGGGGAATCAAGACCTGGATCTAAAATAAAATGTGGGGTAAGAGATGGGCAGTTGCACTCAATCTCCTGTTTCACGAAAACGGATAAAAACCTTGACCTGGTTTTAGGGTATGGTAGGAAAGACCAGATGGTAGCGACACCAAGGGCCTATTATAGTTTACACCAGCCGGGTAACCCCTCCGAGGAGGGCGAAGCGTGGCGAGCTCCTGGGATATTAATTACTGTGGGTGCGCCATATTGCAGGCCATCTGATAGCCACACGAGATGGGTATTTTCGACATTTTTGACCAAAAAGAATAATTCTAAGAGGGGTCCTATAAGGGGTCTAAAAATCGCCCTTGGTTTAAAGAATGGAAAGAAATTATTTTTGTAGCGACTGTATGGTTTTTGGCATGTCGACAACAGTTTAACGCGTCTGTTTACCATCTGGCGGATCGTAAAGCCCGCTGTGATATAAACTACTGTCAATGCATCCCGATCAGGGGAATATGTTATGGAGTTCTAAATATGACATCAAGGTGCTTGAATAGCCGCCATGCGTGTGCCATTCCATGGAAGGATACAGCTGCTCCATTTGGAGTTGTCAAGCAGGTCCCACTTGCCGGGGTTTTTGCAAAGGTTTGTTCCATTACAAAGTTTTTTTGTCCACCGACCGGGCTTGTGCGAGATAAAGGTTGTGCACGGCACCATGTTCACCAAACCTGTCCTTACCCATAGATACCTGACATTTCAATACAAACCCCAGGGCCATGGCACAGGCTTCCGCCAACGCTGTTGCCACGTCTGAATCATTTGAATAGTTGGAAGGTCGAAAGCATAGCTCAGTTAGTTTTCATTCGTAAGCTGTAGCAAAGTACAGGGCCCATTACAGGTCTGGACTGTCAACGTCAGGGCTTGGCTATCAGCTACTAGTGCATCATGCAGCTTGTGTTCCTCATTAGGTATCTGGACGCGGACGATAAGCCTAAGCGAGGGTGCATATTGAGCCAAAAGCATGGAATGTCTAGTGCTCATTGGGCGAAACTTGCTAGAACTCAGCGGTTCGGATGTGCAGATAACACCAGGGGGGATGGATGGCCACTATCGAGCGTCTAACTGTAGTTGCGGGGCAAACTTATCTCGTCGGCATCCGTGGGCTCGTTTAGCCCAAGGTTATATTGTCGCCTTTCTCCACTCCAAACTCTTTTTTTTCTTTCTACGCCTTCAAACCTCCTTTGAGAATCTCTCAGTAACTTAACCTGGTAGCTTACCAGTAAAACAGGGTTATTTGTTTGTCGTATCCTTACCCGCCTCTGAACTTTACAACCTAGGTTGATCTTCATTTCTGGATTAGGCATATCTTGCACGGCTAAACTTGTCCATAGAGCTGCGATTTTTTTTATCAGTCGAATTTAGTTGCCAACCTGATCCTCTTTCCACGAAGTGGACCTACCAACATTTAGAGCTCTAATTTTGGACTAGGCGATCCGAGAGCTCTTCTCGGATTTGGCTTGCCTCGAAGCGTTTGGCTTTTTTTTTATTCTAATTTTTTTTTGCTCGTGTGGTACTGATAAGCCGAGCTACAAGGCAACTAAACTCATAGTGGTAGCTGCAAAAAAAAATGTCGTCAGTTTGGCCAGATGATTATTTGCCCGGTACCGAGCATATATATGCCGATGAGGAGACTGGGATGACCAATGTGGATGGGTCTGCTATGAAAACGAGCTCAGGAATTGTCCTGATGCCTCAGCCAACAGCCAGTCCCAACGATCCTCTCACATGGAGTCTGACCAGGAAATATTGGCACATGCTGCTGGTGTGCTTAGTGACCGGATTTACGGCGGCAACTTCTAACGATGCGGGAGCTGCTCAGACTGATCTTAATGCAGACCTGAATATCAGCTGGGACTCTTTCAATGTTGGTGCCGGTGTGTTGTTTATCGGAATCGGATATTTCACGTTATTGCTGTCACCCACTTCTTTCTTGTACGGAAGAAGAATAGGATATCTTGTTTGTATTATCGTCGGACTAGGAGGAGCAGCATGGTTTGCTAATGTTGGAAAAACCTCAGATGCTATTTGGAGTCAGCTGTTTGTCGGTGCTTCTGAATCAGTTGCCGAGGCACAGGTTCAGCTTTCATTATCAGATATATTTTATCAGCACCAATTGCCGGGTGCACTGGCATTGTATATTCTCTCCACATCTATTGGAACTTATTTGGGGCCTTTGATTGCTGGATACATTTCTGATAATGTAGGCTGGCAGTGGGTTGGTTATTCTGCAGTCATTATTTCTGGATTCATCCTTGTGGTGCTTTACTTTGGACTCGAAGAAACTTATTTTGATCGTACTGCTTATCAAACGCATTTGATTAGTGGTGGGCTCGCCGCCAAGTCGCCAGACCTTGTCAACAAGGCAAGTGAAGCCGGTGTGAAGCTGACTCCTACTGATCAACAGTCCACAGAAGGAAGTGAAAAGTCTCCCGAGTCTCTTTCTCCAGAAGGGCATGTCATGGTGGGCCCTACATTGGATGCTTCAAGTGAAAAGCCCAAGACATATTGGGAGAGAATCGCACTTATCACACCAGCTCATAATATTAAAGGATTCGGATTTAAGCAGTATTTCCGAAGACTTTGGCTCACATTGAGGGTTTTCACTTTCCCAGCTGTTTTATACTCTGGTCTTCAGTGGGGAGCCCAGGATGCATGGCTCACTTTCTATCTCACCACCGAGGACGACGACTGGTCCTCGCCTCCTTACAATTATGGTGATCCCGGAGTGGCAATTATGAATGTTCCTACGCTCATTGGAGCCTTGATTGGTTGTTTCTATGGTGGATACCTGTCAGATTACTTTGTGGACTGGATGACCAAGCGAAACCGAGGTGTTCGAGAAGCTGAATACCGACTCTGGCTGATGATTCCCACTGCAGTGATCAGTTCTCTTGGTATGTTTTTGTTTGGAATTGGAACTGCCAGGGCTTGGAGTTGGCCTGCTCCTTATGTAGGACTTGGGTTTATTGGATTTGGCTGGGGTTGTGCTGGAGATCTCAGTATGTCGTACCTTGCAGAAGCTTATCCAGGTATGGTGCTTGAGGGCATGGTGGGTGTGTCTGTCATTAACAACACCATTGGAATGATATTCTCTTTTGCGTGTGATCCATGGATTTCAAATTTGGGCGATGAGCGTGCATACATCGCAGTAGGTGTCATTGATTTCATCTTTATTATGTCAACAGTGCCTATGATTTATTATGGCAAGCGGTGCCGAAAAATGACCAAAAACATGTACTACAAGTTCATCGAAGAGCGTGATGGTTTGATGTAGATTTAACTAATAATTCCATCTTGTACATTTTATATGGAACATAAATATATTGCACATGACGTCTACACCAGCCTACCACTAAGCGGTCGCAGTTATTCAGGGCAAGCAATAAACAAACAAATAACGCATATGCTTCAAGTCTAGTAGCTATCGTTATCCTTTTAAATCTATTGTTGACTCTTTTGTTTCCAGCTCTTTTGTGCTGTGCTGTTTCTCGACACCGGTTTGCATGATAACAGCACCTGAGTCCGCGTCGTTACAATGCATCACACAACAGCAAAAGCTGCCCAGAGCACCTCGTATCACTCTTAAATACATTAAAGCAATCATTTAATGCGTTTATTTGACAATTACTGAATAATTGTGCCAAAGCACGTTGAATTGTCTCCGACGGCTCAAAGTGTTATTCAGCCTCGTTGAATCGTAATTGGGTGGTTTGTCCGAGTGGTTAAGGAGATTGACTTGAATCTTGTTCAGGCATCAATTGCGGTTCCCGCGCGCAGGTTCGAATCCTGCAGCCATCGTTTGTTTTTTTACACCTACTTGATATTTAAACCAGTTAGAAGCAAGGCTGGTTGTATTTTTACTGAAAACTACCAACCAAAAATAAACAGAAAACTGTACAATATTGCGGCATGGACAAGGACATTTCAATGGCTCTAACCAAAGGTCCAGTGGTCTTGGCCTCGAAGTCTCCACGGCGCAAACAGATTCTCGAGGAACAGTTTGATTTTAAAAATGTAGTCGTGGTTCCTTCAGCATTTGCGGAGGACTTGGATAAGTCACTTTTGAGCCATTTTGAAGTATGATGAACGGCCGGGGGTTCGGATGTAATGAGAGATGATGGTCTAACTATAGTATGTATTAGAGACTGCCCAACACAAAGCAGTAGACGTATATAGATCAGAGGTAAGTAGCCCACGCCTATACAACGGCGTAACCCACCCAAACTTACAATCAGGTCGATGCAGACACTCCTCCAGCAATGGTGCTCGGAGCAGACACTATAGTGGTCAACAACGGAACCATTCTTGAAAAGCCAAGGTCCACAGACCACCACATTGCTATGCTCATGGCATTACGCAATTCAGGGGCCCATAAGGTTTATACGGCAGTGGCATGCATTATCCCATACGAAGTGCCAGTTTCTCCCGGGTATGCTCTCGAGACCCATTTGGAAGAAACCACAGTGTACTTTAAAGCAGGAATCACGGATCAAGACATTTTTGATTATGTTGGTTCAGGCGAAGCGTCAGACGCAGCTGGTGGTTACAAAATACAGGAAACCGCTCGTGATAAGTTCATTGACCGCATTGAAGGAGACTACTACAACGTAGTGGGGCTGCCTGTGGAAAGCACAAAAGCTCTCATCGAGAAGACCATCTCTGAAGTAAAGTCTATCGATGAAGATGACGATGACGACGACGATGATGATGACGACGCGGGGTTCTGATAATTCCGACCTGCTTCATGCGTCGGAATTTACGGCATTGCGTCCGCAATCTCTCATTAATAGCATTTCCTTCTATATATATATATATCAGCGCTGCCATTGTGGACTCCCAGCACCTGGCTCGCCCGCACATTGTTAAACATCAATTCGAGTCATTTAATACAACCATCGATTTTTTGTGCTACGTTCTACAGTGATTAAATAATCGATTACTAGTCGATGACCCAAACTAAGTTAGGTCCGCCCTTTTTTGTTGCTCCCCCCAGTGCGATGCCGACATGCCCGATAAGGCACCACTATAAATACTAGCATCAGGAATGGCGGAACCTTGTGCCCACTATTACGCTAAACAAATACACAATGGGAAAATCAACCGTAGACAGCTCCAATTATTGGATTCAGTCTTCGGCCACCGCTAAACCGGCCATCGAATTGTTCTCTAAAGAGTACTACGCCGCCTGTACCCTGGGAGGAATGTTAGGTGAGTATATTTACACACAGCTATATACATCTGTCTGTGCCGCGATAAATGCTAACATGCAGCATGCGGGCCCACCCATGCAGCAGTGACACCGTTGGATTTGGTGAAGTGCAGACGACAGGTCAATTCGTCGCTATACAAGAGTAATATGCAAGGATGGAAGTCTATCATTGCGACAGAGGGAGCCGGGGGCATTTTCACGGGATTCGGAGCCACCTTTATAGGCTACTCGTTACAAGGAGCTGGCAAATACGGATTCTACGAGATCTTCAAAAAGACTTACGGAGACCTTGCTGGCGAGAACTTCACTAAGAACTATACCACTGCTCTGTACTTGGCTGCATCCGCTAGTGCTGAGTTTATTGCCGATGTGTTTTTATGTCCTCTGGAGGCCATCAAGGTCAAGACCCAGACATCTATTCCTCCGTTTGCAACTGGTGTAGTGGATGGATATAAGAAGATGGTAGCTGCTGAGGGATTTGGGTCTCTGTACAAGGGTCTGGTGCCATTGTGGGCTCGACAGGTGCCCTATACAATGGTCAAGTTTGCTTCGTTTGAGAATATCGTAGCAGCCATCTACCGATCATTGCCATTGGAAAAGGAGCAGTACTCAGTGCTTGCCCAGACTGGAGTTTCGTTTGCTGGAGGTTACATTGCTGGTATTTTCTGTGCAGTTGCGTCTCACCCTGCTGATGTGATGGTATCTAAGGTCAATGCAGAGCGCCAAGCCACCGAATCAATGGGTGCTGCCGTGAGCCGAATCTACTCCAAGATTGGTTTTGCTGGTCTTTGGAATGGTCTTCCCGTTCGTATTGTTATGATTGGTACTCTGACTGGTATGCAGTGGCTCATCTACGACTCGTTCAAGGCTTACATTGGTCTGCCCACTACTGGTCACTAGAAGGCTTTTTTTTTGTAGATTACATATACAGGTTAAATAGTTTATACACTCCAGACTTGATTTTAAAGGATATTTCGTTAAAATTGCAAACAATGCGAAATCTCTCTTCTGTTACAATGAATGCTTATAATTCGCACGCATCATTTGCTAACCTGTTGTTGATTCAAGCACCAATTATTTGCTTTCAATAACAACCATATAGCTATACATATGCAAAAGGAATAGTATCGTCGACTCAAACAAGCCTGTGCCGACTCTGTCAGTCCTTTGCAAAAGATCTAGTGGTTTAGTATCTCATTAGCCCATACATAATCAGGTTGTAGCCCTTGCCCCTATCTTGATATGGGGGACAGCTGTTGATCTCTTCAAAATGAACTTAAGATGGAACCAAGCAAGTGCCCAACCTGTACCTGAATCAATCAACGACGACCATTCTTCTGTCATAGAATGCTAGATGACTACTCCTCTGAAGACCGCGGGTCAAGCGATGTGGAGCTAGTGGCTGATTGTAGACATGCACCAACTCGCCAGCTTACAACCAAATAATGGGAAGCCAAAAAGTCTTGACTGTACTAGAAGATGTGTTTGCTGTTTTGATTAGATGAGATACTTTGAATTAAATGAGAGGGTTGTTGGCTCAACTTCTCAGCACAGGCCAATCGCTGAATTTGACAGCTGTATGAATGCTATTGGAATGCTCTTGGAACCTCACCAAGTTGATAGAAGTTACGTAAGACGAACAAGCTGAGTCGAAGAGCTGCATTATTGGGGACAAATTCGCCTTGTATGCATTGTCGGATGTTTCGCATTGGCCTGAATCAACGGGGATGTCGATCTAGAAACCCCAAAAAATATGGACATTACTGGTCAGCCTCGACATGTGTTTATATCAACCGATGCAGACGAGATGTCCTGTTGTACTGCCTCACTGGATGTCTAACATGTTAGCAATATTAGACTTGCAGTGGCATTTGTGTCCACGGTATATTGCGTAGTTGGGGTCCGGCCGCGGGATTTGCTTCGGCCGGGGCTTACTAAACCCGTACGGCGCACGTCTATAAAAGCAAACCCCATCGTCAGTCAGCAACTTACACATCAATATATTCAATACAATTCATAATGGTCAGCGCATCTGTTAAATCTAAGGTCGACAAGTGGGTTTCCGAGGACAAGGTCTTTGTGGCTTCTAAGAGCTGGTGCCCGTAAGTGTTGCAATTTTCAATCTGTGGTGTATGCAAACTAACTCAAGTTACTGCAAGGCTACCAAGCAGCTATTGAAGTCTCTTGGAGTCGAGGCTCATGTTGAGGAGCTTGATGGACGTAAGTAGGACTGTTTGATATTGTGAGATGAAACGGTGCTAACGCAGTGTCTGATGGAGACGAGATCCAGGAGTATCTTTTGGAGATCAGCGGTCAGCGAACTGTGCCAAATGTCTACATTAGTGGAAAGCACATTGGTGGCAACTCAGACCTCCAGGCTCTCAACAGTTCTGGAAAGCTCGCTGCTCTCATCTAAGTACATTTTAATCATTCATAGCAATAGAAAGTGTTTATACAATTCTGAGAATGCAGTTATGTAGTCCATGAGCATCGCAACAGCCAATTATTATCTGCAATGCACTCATTATTCTAATTTTACGACAAATATTTTAAGACTGGTCTGTTTTTCGATATTACCTGTATTCTTGGTCTGCTGGTTTAAGTCCCCCTGAGCTGGACGAACGTTTTCAGATGGGATAAGCCCCAACCCTATACATATGCCTGATATGAAAAATAATTTTTTTAGGAATATTTTAGTTTGATATCAAACAACACTACAATGGCCAAAAGCAAACCTATATCCAAGGCCACCAAGGTGACTGAAGCCAAGAAGGCCAAAGAGCCTCAGAGTAAAGTAGAGGAACATGAACAGGACGAAATCAAGCTGCCTAGTGACGAAGAATTCGATGGGTTTGCATCGTCAGATGAAGAAATCGATGAACAAGACAGTGAACAGGGACAGGACGACGACAACTCTTTTGATGGCTTCGAAAGCACTGACGACGAAGGTGAGGCCAAAGAAGCCAGTGCTGACACAAAGGCCAAGCCAAGTACCAAGCAACTCAGTGAACAACAGATCAAGAAGAAGATTGACGATGCCAAGAGCAAAAAGTCCAAGTCGGCTTCCAAGGAGAAATCCGGCGTTTTATATATTGGAAGAATTCCCCATGGATTCTATGAGGATCAGATGCGATCATATTTTAGCCAGTTTGGTGACATAACCCGACTACGACTGTCGAGGAACAAAAAAACCGGAAAGCCAAAACACTATGCATTTATTGAGTTTGAGTCTCACGACGTTGCCCGTATTGTCAGTGAGACCATGGACAACTATCTGCTGTTTGGCCATATACTAAAGGTTAAGTTGCTGAGTCCAGAGCAGATTCATGAGGACCTGTTTGTGGGAGCCAACCGAAAGTTTCAGCCAGTTCCATGGACGCGAGTCGCAAAGCACCAGAACGACAAGAAGAAAACCCAGGAGCAGTGGGACAAGCTGGAAACCAAGGAAAAAGACCGACGAGAGGCCAAGGCCAAGCGACTGGCAGACTTGGGCATCGACTATAGTTACGAGAAGACTGCCAAAGCTCCTAAGCGGGCTAAGAAATCCAAAGCATAGTATGTATCTTAATGTTCACTTTGTTAGTTTTGTTTTC
This sequence comes from Sugiyamaella smithiae, assembly GCA_030579815.1. NCBI lineage: Eukaryota > Fungi > Ascomycota > Dipodascomycetes > Dipodascales > Trichomonascaceae > Sugiyamaella > Sugiyamaella smithiae. The sequence continues at coordinate 932,455 of JAKTRV010000006.1, forward strand.
ACATGTTTATTTTCACATTTTTATTTTCGTATTTATATTTTTGTCATGTTTATTTTTGTCATGTTATGCTATGCCTACGTATATCGGAGCTTCACGATATTAGATTACAATCTAAGTACTAAACCTATTTTAGGACCACACGTTACGGAACAAGTCATCTTCGGGTGCTTTGGCAGAAGGCTGGCTGCTAGGAGGCGCTGATGAAAACGACGCCCACTCATCGTCGTCTCTAGAACTCTTTCTAGGAGCGGGATGCTGGGATGGCGTAGAAGCCCATGCTGACGTAGCATTCAAACTGCTGAATGCATCGAGTTTGTTGCTTGTAGTTGTTGTATGAGTGGATGATCCAAGATTCAGACTATTTGTCTGGGTAGTCAGACTGTCAAACATATTGAACTGCTGGACAGGAGGAGATATGGGTTGAACAGGCGGCATAGACTGGACAGGGTGGATAACTTGAGGTTGAGGTTGGGCCTGTGGAGCATACAGAGACAGAATCGACTTCTTCAAATCTGGTCGTGATGCTGATGTTGTAGACGCCGCGCTGGCTGAATTAGAAGAGGCCTGAGAGGAAGGTCGTTGGTTGGTGGTGCTGCCTCCGCTGGCATTGGAAGATCCTCCCAAAAAGTCTAGTCCAAGCAACGAGTCCGTCTTTGGAGGGGGAGGAGGTGGGTTCGAACTACTTGATGATTTGGCCGCATTAGAAGAAGAAATCCCGTCAAAACCAAACAGGTCATTCTTAGCAGGCACAGCGGGCGGAGCCTTCAACGCAGCAGAATGGTTGTTTCCTGACAGCACTGCGGGAGCTGGGGCACTGGCAGACGGGACCACCGAATCGCCCAGCAAATCAGGAATCAGACCAACTGCGGCCGGAGACTTGGCAGGCACCGCAGGCTTAGAACTGGGCGCCGATTCTCCAGTGTTTAGCCGTCTTTGGACCTCCGACAAAGGTGTGGAGTCGTTCTGAGCAGGCTCCGGCTCCCCCAAAGTGGCCGGGTCTGGGATGGGGCCGTCCATAACCCATCTCTTCAAATCATATTTTGTCCGTATAAAATTGGCAATCTTGCTGTCATCGGGGACATAATTGCCAGGAAGCTTGTGCTCCCAGTATCTAGAGTAAGCTTGTGAACCAATTGGTGTGACTACCTACAAGTTGGCTCGCTTATTTCCCCATTTGACCATGTTCTGAATTTGCTCATCCGACCACGTATCGAGATCTATTGACCGCACTCTGCTGATATGCGTACCCATGCTTCGGTGAATACCTGAACATCTGTGTAAGCATTGGTATGCATTCTATCTCGACTCACCTAATGCATAGAAACACTCCAATACTCCAGCTGGCCCACCGAGGATGACCCGCTGTTTTACAGTCCGAGCAGAACTTATTGCCCGGATCATTTAGTAGAGTCCGTAGCACTTGCTGATTACGCTCTGCCGTCGACTTTTTAGCCGTGGACGTCCCAGATTTCCCTGTTGCCCGCGACGACGACAGATACGACGACGAAGGCATGACGGTGAGTTTGAGACCTGACTGCCAACTCCTGAATAATCCTTGCCCAATCCAAACATTAGTACCGCACAAACACCGGACACCAACATCACCTAACTATTTCAAAAATACAGAATGAAAATAATAATAATAATAATAATAATAATAATAACAAAAAAATAGATGAATTAATATACACAAAGGCATAAACACTTGAGCCATTTAATTAAATAAAATCACATGCATCAAACAATCCAGTGGCCTACTCGGCCGGCTCATGGTCATCAGCAGCCGGAACTTCTGCAGATGCCATACCAACCATTTCATAAGTCCCTTGGTCAGCGCCACCTTTAGAACGAGACCCCAGAGTCTCTACATCAAAGAAGGTCGACCTCAATTCTCGCCATTGAGAGGTCCATGTTCCTAATCCAACCATCAACACCGTGGACAGCCCCTGCACTATCCACCACAATAAACTGGTGGGAAACTGGCCTGCTACCAGCCATGCAATAACCAAGTTAATAAAATGCAATGTTAAAGTAAAGTCCAGAGCCAGCTTGCTACGACCAACGATAAATGTCATAGCCAGTACTGTGAAAAACGTATCCAGCAGCCATAACAACGCCAGCGTCCATCCCCAAGTAGTGCCAAACGTCACCGACCGCCATGAAAACACTGTAACCAGACTAAATTCCTCGCCACCAACAATTAGCGTGAAGGCCATTATGATTAACGCCACTGTATAGTAGACCACCTGGAGCAGTACTATTTGCTTGAACAGGCGCATTGGCGCCAGCGTGTCGACTGATTTCGGCATTTGTAATTCTTCCTCTGCGCTCCCACCTGGGTCCAGTACAAACTATGCTTATGTGTATCTGTTTTGACAAAAGCGACTTTCAGTTCGCCATTCCTACAATTGTTAAAACTCTCAGATACGTTGCGTTGATGGCGTTAGTAGGCAGCTACTGCCAAGTGAGCCAGAATTGTACATATGGGGCTAGGGCTGCATAGTAGCAGGTAAAAAAAATAAAATACCAGATTTTTTTTGATATCTCCACAATGGCTAAAAAGGTTAAGGAGGTGAAGGCCAAGTCTCTGGCCAAGCCAGTAGACGAGTTCGTAATGACCATTGATGACGAAGATGAAAATGTGCCAGATATGGACTCGGAAAGTGAGGTTGAACAACCGAAAAAAGCTTCTCAGTCGAAGAAGAAGCGTCAGCAGGATGAGCAAGACGATGATGATCTGAATCCCGATTTCGAGTTTTCGCTTGAAGGCACAACTACCACATCAGCATTTGCAGGATGGGATTTTGATGTTGGTAAAAATGACGAAAAGAAAGAGGTTGATCTGGACGAGATCATTCGACGAAAAGGTGGGCTCCAAGAAGAGAGTGCTGATGATGAGAAAGTCGACAGCGAAGACGATGATGAACTGGCTATGGACGGTTTTGGAATGGGCGCTGAACCTGAAGAGGGTGAAGACTCTATAGATGAAGGCGACGAGGAGAATGACGAGGACGAAGAGGACGAAGAAAATGAAGAAAATGAAGAAGCAGATGATTCTGACAATGAGTCTCAAGCTGAATCGGATGTAGAAAAAGACACTGCTGAAGAAATGGCAAAGTTCTACGCTCCTACAGAAGAAGCTGACAAAGCAAAGGGAACCGTTCATCAGACATTCAATACTCTGTCGCTTTCTAGACCGGTACTACGAGGGGTTGGAAATCTCGGATATACCAAGCCCAGTCCGATTCAGGGAGCTGTGATTCCAATTGCATTGCTGGGTAAAGACATTGTGGCCGGTGCTGTGACCGGTTCCGGTAAGACTGGTGCGTATTTGATCCCTATTTTAGAGCGATTGTTGTACCGATCAAAAGTTCCCACCACCCGTGTTGTGGTTCTAACACCTACTCGTGAACTGGCCATCCAAGTTTGTGATGTGGGCCGTAAGTTAGGACAGTATGTCTCGGGGTTGAGATTTGGAATGGCTGTGGGTGGTCTTAACCTGCGAACGCAAGAGCAAGAACTCAAGACTCGACCAGATGTGGTTATTGCTACTCCTGGACGTTTCATTGATCATGTCCGAAACTCTCCAAGTTTCCAGGTCGATGGAGTGGAGATTCTTGTAGTGGATGAAGCTGATCGAATGCTGGAAGAGGGTTTCCAAAAGGAACTAAACGAGATCCTTTCCCTCATCCCCGCCAAACGTCAAACGCTGCTATTCTCGGCAACTATGAACAATAGCATCAAGGATCTGGTCAAGTTGTCATTGCATAAGCCTGTTCGTATTATGATCGACCCCCCTAAAAAGGCTGCAGGAGGTCTTGTACAGGAATTCATTAGGATCAGGAAGAGAGAAAACCTCCGTCCTGCAGTACTTGCATCATTATTGAAAAAGACTGACCGCCAGCAGAGAGTGATAGTCTTTGTATCACGTAAAGAGACTGCTCATAGGCTTCGAATTATTTTAGGGCTCCTAGGCATAAGGATCGCCGAACTGCATGGATCCTTATCTCAAGAGCAGCGTTTGAAATCAGTCACAGCATTCAGAAACCTTGAAGTCCCGGTGTTGATTTGTACAGATCTGGCGTCGCGAGGTTTGGATATCCCTAAAATTGAAGTCGTTATTAACTTTGACATGCCAAAGTCTCATGAGATTTATTTGCACAGAGTTGGTCGTACTGCTCGAGCTGGCCGACAAGGTAAGAGTATCTCTTTTGTGGGCGAGTCTGCAGCAGAGCGTGCTATCGTTAAAGATGCTATAAAGAGCGCCAATAGTGGAACCGACACTCTTAGCAAAAACAAAATATTGGGTAGAAATGTTGACTGGAACGAGATAGAGTCTATCAACACCACTATTGAGTCAAAAGAAACCGTCATTAAGGAGATTCTGGATGAAGAAAAGTCAGAGAAGCTGATGCAGCAGGCAGAGCGAGACATAAAGAAGGGTGAGAACTTACTTAAATACGAGAATGAAATCAAATCTCGACCTAAACGAACGTGGTTTGAAAGCGAAAAGGAAAAGAAATCAGAATCACAATTGATGAAGGACAAAGCTAAAAGGGCCAAAGTAACTGGCGACTCTCGGTCGTATAAGAAAACCCAGCAAGACAGAGTTGATGATAGCAAATCCAAATTCAAGAAAAGTCCCAAGGGACAATCCAAGAAGAATGACAAGAAACTCGCCGAAAAGATAAAGCGGGCGAAAAAATATAGAAACTAATATTTGTATCATTATCATTATAACAGTTCAAAACACATTATTCAACCTTATCCACCGTAGTGGTAGTTCTTCATGACTTCAGATCGGTCTAATTTCACTGTACTATCGGGGTTGTACGTCTTCTGCCTATCTTCGGAACTCAATCCCAATATTTGGACTTGTAAACGCATGTCGGCTATTTCATTTGCAAATGCATCCATATAACTGGATACAAAAGTCTTGTTTTTTGCTAGCATCAGGCCCGTTTGCCATGTTTTTGCTCTATGCTCTCCTTCGATGTAGACTATTAGAAATGAGGAATTGGATCCGTGAACGACCGAGAGTTTGAAGTATTTGTGGATAGGATCCAAATTGGGATATCTCAAAGAGCTGTCTCCAATAATAACTGGATCTGCTTTTTCAAGTTTTACATCTTGAATTTCAGAAATATAAATACCATCAATCAAACTTTTGACGTCTGGAATTTGTTCTTGTCTACTAGCGTAAACCCGATAGTTGAGCCTCTGTTTTCCAGGCAATAATTGCATGAAACAAAAATCATTATTTTTTGTACTGCCTTTGCTTGAGCTCGATAACGCCGATGTCCTATGGGATTTACCAACTGTTGAGTAGACCAATAGAGGGTTTTGCATCTGCATCCAATCTCCTCGTAGCAGCACTCTTATTATCTGTTCACGGAGGAACCCATATGACTGGTCGACGTAACGTTCCGTCAAGTATTGGTACTCGGATTGTCGTTCGTCCTCTCTATCTTTCAACATCTTTTTAAATTGGCTCTCTCGTAGGCTCTTGTATGTAGCGGTATTCAGCTCATGGAGAATATTCTCATGGTTTTCGTCCCCTCGTATCAGAGGTATGAGCCAGGTTCGAAACAGCTTCTTGATGCTCATAATATCCTGTTCACTGGCATGCATTTCCGTCCAGATCCTTATGGAGTTTAAAACTATAGTGCTATGAATAGCGCCCCAAAACATAGTTTTCAATGTCCTAGCTGTGGACTCCACTATGGATGACAGCTGCGATTCTGACAATGATGCTTTTTTCTTAATCACTTTTCGTATATTGAATTTTATGAGGTCGACTTGTTTACGATTATCAATGGTCCCCCAAAGGAGAGACTCACATAAGATGTCAGTCGCGTTTGCGGATAATTCCAGTAGAGGATAGTTCCCTACCGACCTGCTTAATATAGCGGTCTCCAGCAAAGTCCTATTTAGTAAACGAGAATCATATTCCAATATATCAAATAGATCCAGGCATGCCAGGCATCCTGACTGAGCCAATGCTTTGAGTATAGCGGGCTCTGATGACTTTCTCCAAGTCGGATTTGCCATTTCTGTATCACCCGCAATTTTGTCGACTTTGCTCGATATCTGACTAATTAGCTTTTGTTGATGCCGTGGTATGGAGTTTTCAGAGGCGCGGTGTATTTTATTGATGGCAATTTCGAGAACAGAAGCCAGCACAACTATTTGGGTTCTACATTTCTGGAAAGTATCTCTATTTTGCCTGAGTCTAACCAAGTAGTGGTGTATCCCTGACGTTCGAAAAGCGGTATAAATATCCTCAGAAGACTCATATGATTTGTTTTCGACCACTAGCGCCAGAACCATCAAACTCAAAAGATTGAGAGTACTGACAAGAATTGCCATCAGGGGCTCAGCTAATAAGGAGACTATTTGACAGACAGAATTCGGAAGAGTCAAAAAGCTCGAAATCGTAAAAGAAAAGAGAAGTTCCGATTTAAAAGACTCTTCAATTATCGTTGTTAGCAAGCTCAGTGTAGGGTACAATGCTTCATTCATTTCTTGTCGACTATCAACAAGAATAGATATGAGCTCTAGTTAGCTTGATCTCTCAGGTTAAAAAGGCTTTAAATCCTACTTTTGAAATGAGATGTTGATCTATTAGTGTCCATGATGCTTTATCGAGTTTTATGAATATCAAAAGCGACTTTATAGCAAAAGAGCGCCGAGCTGGTTCTAGAGCTTCAAAAACTGCATATTTTATATCCAACAATGCCCGAGCCGTTAATTTAGGATCTCTCAACAGCGCCTCTGTTTGTTAATAGAACCTTCCAAGATAGTTCATACTAGCCTCCTCCGGCGATTTTAAAACTTCAAACAACTGTTTCGAATCCATACAGAAGCATATACGTCATTGGCGCGATCGGCGATGATATGTCCTATCTTGGACTTACCTGTCTGGCCCTCACCCTTAACCAAACATCGTGTTACCTCACTGTCGCCAATTAACGTTATTGACGCGATGGCCGACAACGACCCATATCAGGTGTTAGCAAAGTTAACAGCTAAAGTCCATGCAGGTATCATGACGTTTACGGAAACTCATAAAGAATTCCGCCAACAAGAGCTTGATTTGTACACCGTTGGGAATAAGCTTCATGAACTGGCAAATAAAGTAAACACTGTAGAGAGAAACAAACGTCTAAATGTGAAAGAAGCATCTTGAAACACGTGTATTAATGCAACTATTATGAATCCCCTTCTTTATCTGAAGGAGTATTAACTGGCTCTTCGGCAGGCTGTGGATCATTGGCCTCCTCCGTAATGGGCTCATCATCGTTTACATTGGGCGCTGGCTCCTCAGATCCTTCAGGAGCTGGGCTCGGATCTGTAACGAGGCTCTCTTCTCCGTCGGGAGAAGTATCTTTTTCGGGAGACTCTTCAGAAGAATCATTGACAGGAGAGCTTCTCGGAGAGGCGGTTGATCTTTGCACATCGTCCTCTGGCTGCAGTTGGCTTCCAGAGTTGAATATTGTACTGGTATCATCAGGCTTTTCGATATTACTTGACGCTTCTTCTGGAGACGGCATCGCATTGACATTTTCCCAAATTACGTGTGCCACATTGCCGGAGCCCTCAACTGATCCCAGATTATCTCTGAAGTACTCGACATCTCTGAGGACATTCTTTTTCTCCAATGCTGACTTAAACTCAATAGACGTGTATGCCTCAAGTAGCCGCCGTTTATAAGTATCAAATATTTGAGACATAATAAGCTGCAGTTAGTAAATTGTATTGCAATGCGTTTGAGACTTACCAGAAATGATTGCTTTGGGAGAATCTTAGCCAAAATCTTTGCCAATATAGTGGTCTCTTTGGACAGATCGACCATATATTTGTTAGCAGATGGCGTTGATTTGCTCCATTGTATTCCAGAGATGGCTTTGCAATGAGTATTCATCTTGTCTCTCATAAGGGAGACGAATTTTTGATGAATCTCCTGCCGGTGGTTTGTAAGTTCTTGTACTGTATTATCCAGCTCGTCCACCACAGGACTTGATGGAGCTAGCCGATTTATACAGCTCTTTGCAAAGGGCAGCAAGTTTATAACGATATTAACAGACTCGGATGACAAAGCGAGATGTTTAGCAGTAATATGCTTTAATCCTGCCGATTTAGTGGCCCCAGCACCAAGTATGAGCTGAGTTGCTTTGGAATTAAATTTCTTTACCAATTCAATCAGATTTCCACCCATTTCAGACGCAAAATGAGGAAGAAGCACACAAATCATGAGATACTTTTCTAATGTGTCGACCACGTAAACCGCAGGGAATGCAACAATGAAGCTTGAATTCTCCACAAAAACATTTTTTGGCAACTTCCTGCCGTCACTATTTTTGGGCTGGGAGTCGTCACTTCTTGCTGGATCCAAAACCGTCTTTAGGCACTCCAGCCACTCTGGGGGATCCGAAGAACCACTCTGCACAATCGAATCGACAGACTTTTGAAATTCCTTAGCAATCTCCTCCTCTTTCCACTGATCTTTATCCATGAGAGTGACCAAGTTGGCTTCCTTCTTAGCATGGAAATCAGCCAGGAATTGCTTTATGAAGCCATTCATTAGCGAATGAAGCTCTCTACAGGGATCTCCCGAGATAGCTTCACATTCGGCCAGATATACACCATTGATAGAATAGAACCTCAAAAACTCCAACAGCTCCATGCTGCAGATCTGCTCCCTTCTAACACGCAGAATCTTTGTCATTCGATTCTCTGAATTCGATATGATATTAAAAAGCAGATCATTCAAGTCAATGGCTGTAGGGGTGGCTCCTGCAGAAGACTCGACGGAAGATGTGAGATCCAGCAATAGTTTCTGCTGGGTGGACAGTCTTCGGTAAACCTCAGATAGAGAAGAATAGATATTGGAAATCATTTCTTCGGTTTCCCTGACAGTCATGGACCTCAAAGCGGCCGCAAGCGAAATGCTCTTATCAGATGAAGATCGAGTTGACATATTCGAACTCATCGAGTCCATATCGTTCTTCGATGGTAAATGCATTCGGACAATATTCTTTGCCATCTTTATCACAGACTCTTTATATTCATTGAAAGCACTTGCCACATTCTCTGATCTTGTAAGACCAAAAATAAGCTCCGTCAAGTCCTTTCGAAGCTGGGGATCTATTTCAAGATAAGCCGTATTGTAACTAGTAGTGGCTGTAGAGGACTTATCAAGGACTCTTCCCAGCCTTGCCAATGTATCGCCCTGTGGCACCGATTCCATATGCACTTTGAGATCTTGTAGCAGAAGATCGGTGAATCGTTTTCTGTAATGCAAACCAGCCTTTGTTCTGAACGTAACAAGCTTTTCCCGAACATCAGAGAGACCGCTGACAGCGCGCAGATCGATTAAAGGATGAATCCAATCTCGGCACCATTGGTAGTCTGGCTTTGTAGCGTGGTTTCCGTCCACCAGTGCTTCAATAGCATCAATGAGATCTAGAGCATCATCCAGAGATGCACTGTCTTCCACCAAAACTTCAGCATCGGCAGTCTTTTCGACTAATAATGACATCTGTTGTAATGACTGAGACAAAATTGAGGCATTTGTTCGCTCTCTTTGGACCGCGATATGATTTATTCCCCTCAGTGCCACTTCGTTGTCCACATCCGCAAGCCTGTCCTGTAAATCTTTGATTTTCGCTATACATGAAGCTGCCTGCTCTTTGATAGTTTTCAAATCATCAATGGTACTGAAAAAAGATTTGGATGCATTAGAAATTTCGTTGATTAGGTGCAACTCCACGGTGTCGATATACCACGAGAGTTTTTCTTGAAGAATCGAATTGTTGGCCAATATTTTAGGTACAGATCCATTGGCATCCGTATCTATAACTGATATCGTTGGAATATTAGAAGATGATGAAAAGGAGCCCTGCCTGTTTATTATTTCCGACTTTTCGCTGACAATATCGAAAACCTTGGGATTATCCAGCTGGAATTTCTCTTGGAAAAACACATTAGGGATTGTCGACAATGGAGAAAGATCAGTTATGGGACTCGAAATAGGAGATCCAGGACTCTCGGCATCTAGATTTATGGTTGATTCATTCAAAGTTGCGTCTTCTGATGGAGACATAGAAAGAGCCCCTGATGCTACCGATAGTGAATCGTCTCCAGCACCCGCAGTTGATAGCCGTCGAGATATACGAGAACCGTAAAACGTTTCGTACTCTGCGCTCACATCATTGAGGTATTCACGCAGTTCTTCCTTCTTGACCCTTTGAGTAGGTGCCAAAGTCACGGGAGGAATGTCTTTAATGGTTGGTGGCTTGAAGCTACTAGAAACAGGAGTCGCAGAAAGGCCACCTCCTGCTCGTTTACTGGCAGGGGATGAAATGTCATCAGGCTTCTGCCCTGGAGCCGGATCAATAAGGTCTGCAATTGAATTGGATCCCAGCCTGTTGTGAGACATACCCAGCCTGTTAAGGCCCATTGGGATGGCTGGTGATGAGGACGACAGAGATGCAAACCCACTATTCGAATAAAAGTTGCTGTTAATTCCACTTGAAGCGGTCATGCCGCTCATTATGCTACTTGGGCGACGGCTGGAGCCAATGCCCGTCAGGACTGGCGTGGCAGGGCCTGAACCGGCTGTTCTATTCGACATTGAGTCGAGCGAAACTCGCGATCCGCCATTGCGCAACGGCGTGACTTCACCAGTCATGTAGTACACAACAATTTAACACCGTCTTATCCGAATTACCACTGCCACCAGGTGTTTTATTGCATTTACGAAATAAATGCGTGGTCTTGACACTGTACACAGAGTAGCGATTAATGTCCAATTAGCGTCCTAACCCTCGACTATGAACGTGAACTATCAAAGTATTTAGTACAGTTCTGAGAAGAGACTCGCAACGGTCAATTGAGAGTAGACACCGAGAGAATACAATTGAAATCGCTTTATTAACTAGTATAATACCCAATTAGAATTCTATATTTCTTAACTATTACCTAGAAGTGGCTTTAGGTCCACCGCACGGGTCTCGCCAACTAATGCCTTGAGGTCTTGATAGGATTCCATGAATTTATGGTCATCGAACTCAAAACCAGGCACTACAACTTCACTTATTAGTAAACCTTCTGGATTGTGAGTGAAGCTCGCCTTGTATACTCCCCCGTCTACGACCCATTGCATCCTCTGACCGGGACCGAATCCAACCTCAAAAGTGTCAACAGTACCATCGGGCTTGATGGTTACATAGGTGCCCGACCCTCGTTGTAGAATATGAATGATCCTAGATCTATTAACATGTAATCGTCCCAGTGGAGATGCCGGACTGATTAAATAGAATATCAGAGTGGAGTAATTGCGCACTGCTTTAGTGCTGTCTTTATACGGGCTCTCCATGATAAACGGACTTCTATCAGTCTCATTATAGTAACCTCCTTCGGGATGCTTTATGAGCTCTAAGCGATTTATGAGCTCAGCTACCGAAGGAGGCTCTGCTGATAATGGAGTGGGAAATTTCATGAGTTTGTTGTATTGAAGAAGGTAAGATTACAAATGTGAGGGAGTATACGATATAATGCATCTCAGCATCAAAAGGACAAGAGCTCTCGTATAAATTAATTTATCTGGTGCCATTCACATAGTTATAGCTGGTCCTATAAAAAAAGTGTACCGATACATTGTAAGGAGCATTTATCCGTACTGGGAGATAGACCATATCTCTAGATGGCCTCAACGAAATGGAATTTGGTTAATGAAATGGGTGAATCAGTTAAATAGCCTATATGCTACCTGTTTCTATAAATAAATATGCATTATGATGAGGAAGGTTTCCAGTTGTTTCCCCACAAGGCACTAGCAAGACCCTTAGCACTGGATACAGCGCTGTTTATTCGCTGATGCATTCGACTCTCAGAAGGACTCGACACCAACCCGGGCGACGCAGTGTCCTCGATGAATTCGGCCTCTGGCGTTTCGTCACTTTCTCTGGGAGACGTCCTGTCCAACATTACCGAAGCACTTGAATCCGACTTTTGAAATACACCTGAAGCCATGGTTGTTGTGGTGCTAGGTTCAACAGATGAGCCTTTACCAGATAACCCTGGAGACCCACCAGGACTGGAATCATCATTGATGTTAGACAAAGAATGACTTGGCGAATGATTAGGCGATGGCTTGGGAGACACATAGACACTATTATAGTCATAAGTGCTATAAGCATGACGTCGTCTGTCAGTATTGTGACTCATAGCATAAGCGACAGAGTTCGCAGTCTGAGCTTGTCGCGATTCTCTTTCGGCTTCGTCAACCTCGTACTTGAGGGTGGTGGCCGGCAGCAAAGCAATTGAACGAAGTCCGCCCAGCTTTCCAAACTTGTTATTAATTGAAACTGCCGAGGCGGATCGAACCATTAAAAACAAACCAGCCTCCTCTTCTTCCGAATCGGATTCGTTGTCATAAGTGTCATTATAGTCATTGTAACCATCGTTGTCCTCGTCATCTTCCTCATCGCTGGAATCATTGTCTCCAAGACCAAACGTCGGCCTTTGTATGCTTTTCCGCTTATTGTCGGTTAGCTCTTCGATATCATCATCGTCACTATAAGAATCCACAGCAATGCACTGCTCAACCCGATCATTGAAATGTATATGCCTTTCCAGGGGCTTCTGAGGAATATTCAACGGAAGTCTGGCGACTGTCGACGACGTCCCCGACGAACCTACGGATCGTAGAGAACTGGTTTCTGCCGCACTGGTGCTGGGCGACTGTGGATACTCGCTCAACAGCTTGGGAGGCACATTATACTGTTGGTTGATCAAGCTCGAGATGTTGTCGTTACTATGGCCGTAGTGGGGCCTGTGTCTGTAATTATGATGCCGGAGATATGTAGATACTCCTTCACTCATTCCTTCACCGGTGGACTTCGAGTTGCTTTTATGGTGCTTGATGCAGTTGCAATTTGCAGTTCCATTGCAAGAATTGTGTGAAATAAGAGGCGGCCGAGATAGAATCATTTGCGTGACACTCCTCTTCTTCAAAATGGGCTTTTGCTGGCATGCAGCTTCTTTAACTTCCTTGGGCGGGTCAACCGGAGCAAGAAGCTCGGTTGAAGACTTGTCTGGCGGGGAAATCGAATACGAATGATGAGGTTCCGTGTACAAAGGACCATACAGCCAGGAAACATCGTAATCCTTGAGCCAGTTGACGCTTTCGGGAGAAACAGTTTTCAGGTTGTACTTGGCCTTTGTCCATGTCCGCCATGATGCATTCTCCAGTCGAGCACTATTAGCCATGTCTTTTCGTCTCAAAACGATATATCTCCAAGAAGAAGAAATATCGCTCTCCTTCCAGTTGTGCGACAGATAGTCCACATGGCGGGAAGGCTCGTAATGGATCACTGAATCATCAAGAGGGGGAGCTGACAGTTCTGGGGTCCCTGGCGCACTGGGACTTGTTGATCCAGACTCAAGTTCAAGTGCAGGTGCCGAGTTTGGCACAATATGCGACGTTAAAGGCTCTACAGAATTTGCCTCCGAGGGTGAAACTTTTACGACATCCTCGATGTGGTTCGGAGTATCCGATCCACTTGGAACTTCCGAAGACGGCTGCTTAAGATGAGGATAATCTTCCACATTTCCAATAAGGTCAAGCGCAGTAGAAGGTCGTAGAGAAGCTTCAAATACTCCCATACTTTGCGTTCGCTTTAAAGCAAACGTTGACTTGTTGAAATCGTCGTCATTGGAAGAAGTCACCGCACTGGAGATTTCCTTCAGGTTGGTATTCCGGACAGCAGGCAGTGCTCCTCCTGATCCAGACATGACGTTCCCCTTGTCCGTGTAGGCTTTTGAGCTGACCCCACTTGTCGACGATGATGAATGTAATCCGGTATTGGAGGAAGAATGATTTGCGCCAGCCCCAGAAGTCGATTCCGGGTGTTGGGGGTTAGGGCGTTTCGGCGCATCCGCACCAGCGGACGGCTGGCTCGTAGAGTGTGGGTGGTGGATACGACCGGACTGGGGTGGTCCGGAAGCAGAAGATGGTCGGATGGATGAAGTTTTAGGCTCAACGCCCAAAGACAACATTGGAACCGCGTACCTGGGACCAGAGCCCGGGGCCACCACTTGTGGAGTTGGAGTCATGCAGAAACGAGCACACCTGACCGTATATAGTGGTTCCTATCAGTAGGTATGGGGAAATACAACAAGCAACAAAAAAACAACAGCACTCTGTACAACAAACACAGAAAGTCAACACACACCCCCGTCAAGATAACCTCCAAATGTAGATCTGGTATATGTTTAAGCTTCAAAGTTTACCACTCAAAGAATGGCGTTGGTTACAAGTGGTGAGTTTACACACGCGCTGCAAAAGGCTCCTCCAGTACGGGGCCAAATTCCGGGGCGGTGGTTGTGTTGCTGGTATCCGGTTAAATAGCCTGGCAACTAAGAACGCAAAACCAGTCGGCTTTGCCTATGCAAATATCAATAAAAAGAATTCCCACCGCTGTTACAAAGTTTGCAACCTGTATGGGGTTGCCTGAGTGTCACAAGTCTAAGTGTTCGTTTGTGATCCGTACAAGGCTATATCGGGAAAAATCGTGTGGTGGTGGACAGTTCATGTTACAGGTATTTTTGCGCCTCAACCGGTCCAGCCCGGTTTGCGGGGTAGCCACATAAGAATCCAACTTGTGTGGAGTAGGGTGGCTGGGCAATACGAAACTTAAAACGAACAATTCTTTGTATACAGCGACCCCGATGAGGAATAGTAGCGATGGATCAAGGCACTAAATGACAGATATGGATTTCTAAACATGGCTGCTATACAGGAGAGTACGGGGTAGTAGGAGAAAGTTCATCCGATCGTGGAGGGGGGGGGGGGGGGGGGGGGGGGGGGGGGGGGGACATGAACCAAGGCTGGTGGGCATTGGCAGTGCACTAGTACATGTGTTGAGCTGCAAAGGTGCGACCAGTGCGCATAGTGATTGTTATTAAGTACAATTGAGTAGCAACTCGTAGTGACTGCGGTAGAGCCGTCGGGCCGTCACACCATATCACTCACCAGCAATAGTATTTTGCATCGAGTGTCATCACAGGCATCAGGAATCGGGCATCAGGCATCACAATGGCATTGCAGAGCGTAGCAAACAGAGCTCTGAAGTTGAGGTTGTGAGCATTATGCGTAGGTGTTGGCTGCGTGGATAATCGCCTCGCGGGCCTTGGCTACCGATGAATTAACCAGATGGCCGAATTTAGCCCCGTCCTTGAACAGCAAATAGCTTGGCACATCTCGCAGTCCGTAGTCGAGCATCACATCGGGGAACTCCTGGCTATTTATTTTCCAGAACGACGTCGTGGCAAATCGTTCCGCCAGCTCCTCGTACATTGGACTGTGTAACTGGCAATCGGCGCTCCACGATCCGTAGATGTATACAAATGCCAGGCCTTTGTGACCGACTGCTTCTTTGAGCTCAAACTCGTTGTGGATCTCTTGCGACATTAGTTTAGTTTGTATACTTATGCAATGGTCAAATCAATTAACGACTAAGTGGACGGTGTACTTATGGGCTTCGTTTTAAAGGGGCGGACGCTTGCAAAACTTGCCACTAAAAAAAAAATTTAATTAACAGTCCCGTCCGGTACTGTCGGGTTTACTGTTTGTGTTTGGGTGTATGTGTGTGTGTGTGTGTGTGGCCACAGGCGCAGCGCTTAACAGGTGGGAACCGGCCGGTGCGGCATTCATCGTTGTACAATGGACAATCTCAGAGACACGCTGGCCAACATCTCGATATATGATGTCAAGGCCTATGTGCGGAAAGCTCAGAATGGTAAGTATTGGTATAGCTACAGTGTAATGGTGGAAACTGTAACTAATTGAAGTGGTGATGAACTACACCGAGATGGAGGCCAAGGTGCGAGAGGCCACTAATAACGAACCATGGGGTGCATCGTCGACGTTGATGCAGGAAATTGCCAATGGTACCAATTCGTATTCACAGTTTCATGAGATTATGCCCATGATATACAAGCGGTTCACTGAAAAGTCGGCAGAGGAGTGGCGACAGATATACAAGGCATTGCAGCTGCTCGAGTTCCTTATCAAGAATGGGTCTGAACGGGTGGTGGACTATGCACGGTCTCACTCGGCGGTTATTGATATGCTAAAGCATTTTCACTACATTGATAGCAATGGAAAAGACCAGGGTATCAATATTCGCAATCGAGCCAAGGAGTTGACGGGACTTTTAAATGACGTCGACAAGATCCGTAGCGAGCGGAAAAAGTCCCGGTCCAATAAGACCAAGTACTCGGGAATTGGCTCTGAAGAGGCCGGGTTTGGTGGCACAGGCAGGAAGTATGGAGGGTTTGGTAGTGATAGCCTGGAGTTTGGTGGTGGTCATGGCCAGAAGGTATTTGGAGACGGTGGAGGCTTCAATGGCAGCAATTATGATGGGCCTGGATACAGCCGAGACGACGACGAGTTTGAGGAGTATCATGTTGGTGGTAGTTACGAGGACGCAGCGTCGTCAAAGTCTACTACACCTCCAGCAGTGCCCAAGAAGCAGGATGCTCCTGCCAAGCAGCCAGAGGGCGACTTTATCAGTTTTGATGACGATGGCCCATCTTCCTCGTCCAACGTAGCTGCTGCTGCTAGTTCTTCTGCTGCACCGGTTGCTGCACCAACTGCCGATGACGACGAGTTTGATGATTTCCAAAGCGCAAGTCCAGTTGCGACCACAAATAAATTAGACGCCAATAATCTCGCTGGACTGTTTGCTCAGCAACAGACTGTTCCTCAACAGCATGTTGGTGTTCAGGCTCCATCTGCAGGATTGGCAGGACTTTCCAACTTTGGCTCAAGCTCCACCACTGCAACTCTCAGCTCGTTTTCTAGTGGCCCTGGATTCAATTCAACTTATGCGTCGCCCCCTATGTCAGCTCACTCGGCCAATCCACCATCTGGATCTGGCTTTGCTGTATCTGGCGGTCTTTCAACTCCGCCTGCTAGTGCATCAAGCAGCAAGAAATCCGATGCGTTTGGTGATCTGTGGTCATCAGCCTCCAAGAAAACCTCCAAACCACCGACCAACACTAGCCTTGCATCGCTTGCCCAAGAAAATATGCAAAAGAGTATGTGGGGACCGGGATCTGGCTCTCAAAGTCAGTCCTCCAACGGTGCGGGAGCATCTGGTTCGAATGCTTCCAACTCTGGCAATTCATCCAATGTTGATGACTTGTTGACATTCTAATTGAACTGCATTCTACTCGTTGTCGGGGCTATTATTTTTTTTAGTCCGTATCGTGTTGATCATGTAACTTATTCTATGTACCTTCATTAATGAAGACATCCATAAAAACCGTAGTTTAGCTATGCTTTTTTTTTTTTTGCTTTCTGTTCTTGTTGTTAACGTCTCGTTCAATACATGATTTGGCTCTACTAGTTCCAATCACAAGGTTTACGGTTAAACTTTCAGATCTGCTAGACCGTCTGTGACGTCGTCGTCGTCATCATTGTCCTCGTCTGCTTCAGTGTTGAGACCCTGCTCGAATATCTGTCGGCCCGTGAGTTTTCCAGACTTTTGTTTCTCTTTGCCATATCCCATTTCAGCCCGGAACTTGGCTCTCCATGCCGCAAACGACTCTGGGGTTACAGGGGTGCCTCTGAATTTGGCCTGTTCTTTTTCCTCCTGTTCCAAAATCAACCGTTCCCTCTCTTTTTCCTTCTTCTTGATTTTGCCAGCAATAACCTCTTCACCTCTGTCTTTGAGTAAACTGGCCAATGTGAAAATACTGGGCATGCCGATGTTTTCTTCGGCTCCTTCGATTATGTCACTTTTTAGTTGGACCAGATCGTTCTTGTCGAATGCAACTCCATCATCCTCCTGATCTGCTCCTTCATCCTCATCGTCTTCGTACTGTTCTTCATCCTGATCTTCATCATCGTCTTCTCCTCCTGGGGAAAATGCCCCATCACTGATATCGACGTCCAATTCAGGGATAACCTCTGGATATTCTGGTGGATATTGCACCTCGAGGACTAAATATCTTACAGGCGTGGTGTCAAGCTTGACATGAATATTAAATTTTGTGGCAGATATTTCTATGTCAGAATGCCAGCACACACTCTCTCAAAGTTTCAAACACTCACCTTCTAATTCATCCGGATATATTGACCGTAAAACATCCAGCTCTTCGGCCTGCTCCTCTAGCGGATCCATCTGCAGTGATAATGTTAACAGGTTGTGTCCGTGCCCTGAAAAAAATCCCATCTTAACATGTCCGAGTTGGATCAAGCCAGGTTGCTGCTCGAAAAGAGCGAACCTTTACAATGTATAGAATTATTAGCCCCCATTGTTAGTCCAGATGATTCTGGGGATGATAATTTGGCCGCTTTGCATTTGCTTGGAGAAGCATATCTAGAGTCTGGCGACCCCACCAACGCATATCAAATATTTATTAAGTGTGCCCAAATGGACTCCACTGGGTCGAGATTTGGCATGGAAAAATTCCTATGGCTTGGACAGTTGGCAGGAGACCGTGATGGTCTCAAATGGTTTGAAAAGGGCCTGATAGGACTAAAGGACCTTGCAAGCAACACCGACACCAACCGCACTTTGCTCAATAAAAAGATCAGTGAAGCCATATGTGGTATGATTGAAATATGGATGACAGATTTGTGTATGGAGCCTGAGGCCGAATCTGAATGTGAAAGGCTAATTACTGAATGCCTTTTGATCGATGAATCTGTACCGGAAACATGGAGTATGCTGGGTTCCATTCGCATCAGCCAGCAACGTGACGACGACGCCAGACACGCATTATCAAAATCTTGGGAACTGTTTCAAGTTGTTGGTGAGGGCCATATAGATGAATTGCCTTCACTTATCAGGCTTTCCCAGAGCATGGTTGAAATGGGCCAGTTTGAAGACGTTTTGGACATTACCAAGAGAATCCACAACATGGACGATGAAGTTGCGGATTCATATTATCTTAACGGTCTAGCTCACTATGAGTTGTACCAGCAAGAGTCACAAAAAGAGACAACATCAGCACGGACAGTTTCGCGACATGTTGCCGGTGCACGAGATGCGTGGACATTGCTACGTCAACTGGCTGCCAACGATAGCTCATCAGTTGACCCAGAGATGGTCAGCGCAACAGAAGACCTGCTGGCAAATCTTCCTCAGGTCAATGAGGATGATTTCAGCAGCAGTGAAGACGAAGGAGTTGACTTGGACGAAATCGACAGCGATGACGATATGCTCCAGTAGTGATGACACTTGAGATGTTTTTTTTTGTCTACATGTAAAGCAAAATGACAAAACCAAAAATAATAATAATAAAATAATAATTATAACGCAATTAGATTTAATGCTTGTTCTACATTCGTTTCATCATGGGTTCGTACGCAAGCAGCTAGTTTGCTTTCATATACAAGTTGTCAGCTTGTCTGATGGTCCACAGACAGTTTATCCATGCTTTTCGTCAGGTCTGTCGAGTCATCTGTCTCTACCCATCCTTCGCTGTCTGACTCCGGTTCTGGACTCTGATATATCTCCGTTTCATTTTCATAGTCCGATCCTATTAATTGGACATACTCCTCGGGCACCAGCCCACTCATACCAGTGTCAGCATCTTCAGCAACTAGCCAACCTTGCCCGTGTCGGTACGAGATCCATATGATCTGGCCCTCTTTGAGCCCGACTTCATTGTCGTTCTCGGCCTCGAAATCAAATAATGCAACCGCTCTACCCCACACCTCTTCATGGGGATTCTCGCTTTCTTCTTTGGACTCTCCGCCATAATCGTCCAGTTGGTCGTCCTCCTCGTCATCATCGAAACTGGTATCGCTATCAAGACCTGAATGTCGCTTGGCAACACCATAATGCAAAGGATGGAATTCCGGATATGCAAAATCCCTTACAGTTGTATATGAGAGGGCCGATGAAAATTGAGGCAGAGACGCAGATACAGACGTATCAGCAGATTGGTCTGCCCTTGGGCTGTCTGAGGTCGCGGCATTGGTGTCGCCGGGACTATTCACCGACTGGAGAGACTGCTGAAGGCTGTGAACATCGTGTTGAGCTACATCCGAAACAAGTGACGTCATTATAATATGTACCAATTATTATTGTAGCTCAACCAATATCATGCTGTCCCAAAAAATGGTGTCTAATGTCTGGTATATATCACGATAATCAAGTTGCGCTTCAGGAGTTGGTGTACCTAAAGGGTTTGAGGGACAAGACTTACACGCGTTCCTGCAGATACGCACTGAAATCTTGGATCTCTGTTATTTTGGGTGGGCAGTTCGAACCTGTATAAAACACACCTGCCAACACAGTTAAAATCAAAAGCACAACCGAAAACCGGCCAAGGTTTACAATTTAAGTAAATATTGGCACCTGCACATTTGTCTACACTAAATGCTGGAAATGGATTGCCGCCTCCGTTGCCGCACCGACCGGCAGACGTTCGGAACCATACCAGGAAATTTTCCAGAAAAGCTCTAATTGCATGTATATTTGTGGCTGCAATTCATATATGACCGCTCGTATAATTAACAGCTGCTGAGCTACTGACGGATAGCTGCTAATAGTATTTAATTAACAGAGAGTTTTGTTCTTGTTTAAACTGCGAACGATATGATAACCAAGCCTCACACCGGCCGTTGGGACCTGCATACCCATGGGTCTAGACTGAGAGATGATCCAACTCCAAAACGCTTTCAACTAAAGATCTAATCTAGACTACTCGATTGACTAATGATTGACATCCACTATTGTCTGACTGAGCAAGTTACGTAACTGGGGGTCCAACCCAGGCTCACTTACAGCCCAGATCAAAGAAGATGGTCTATTACAATATCCCTGCTATTACTAAACCACAATTTTCACGGTAGTAGCGAGACAGCTATCATGCTCCAAATTGAGCCAATACGTCTCTATAGAGCTGTGTGCTTGGGAGTATTTACTCTGGCAGCTAATTACCCTAGCATATCGACACTATAATTGTGAGAAAGGTGGATGTAAGGGGCATTGACCAAATGTAGAACTGAGGGATATCTGCAGGTAGAGTTAGTGCACTACCAATACGAAGGTGCACCAGAATAGGGGTCGCCAATAAGGGGTGACCCCCCTATCGTAAATAATAAGTCTATTCAACAGAACATATATATGCATTCATAAGATTATACATCTATAAAACATATACTGTACTCTAAAACACTCTTGATATGACAGCGAAACTAACCCTAAAATTCCAACAATAATACTATACCCTAACATTCGAATATTTCACTTCTTCATGACCACTGCACACAGACCGACGTTCGATCCCGCGAGGGGTCGAGATACCCAGATAACGGGTGGCATCTCCCATACACGGATGCTCCCTGCTCACACCAAACTGAAGTTTCGACAGGCGGGTCAAGGTGGTGCCGGAGATTCGTTGGAACGAGACTTCAAAGCAGAGCTTCTGTTGGCTGAGCAACTTAAATCTTCAAGTAAAGCATCTACCGACACAAAACTGATCAAAGGTGATAGCCAACATCAAGAGAGCGACGAGTCTCTGGAAGCCAAAAAGCTCAAGATTTTAGAAGAGAGTAAATCCATTGACGCGGATAGCGAATCTGAAGACGACAGCGATGAGGATTCAGGTGGTTTGCATAAGGAGGCCAGCGATGATGAAGAAGACGATGATGACAGTGATGACGAAGACGACGAAGACGAGACTGTTCTTTTAATGCGAGAACTGGAAAAAATCAAGAAAGAGCGAGAGCTCGAAAGACAAAAAAGAGAGTCAGAAGAACAAGCTCAGAATGAACGGGAACGAGAGCAGCAAATAGCATATGGAAATCCTCTGCTCAATTCTAACACAGGATTTCAAGTCAAGCGAGGATGGACTGAAGATACTGTGTTCAAGAATCAGTCCAAGAAGGTGGACTCTGGTCGATCAAAAGGTTTTGTAAACGACTTGCTTCGGTCAGACTTTCACAAGCGATTCATGGACAAGTACATCAAGTAATATTTATTAGAAGAGCAATTTTCACTCTACAAGTTGAGAATATTAGCGCTACTCATCCCACCTGGCTGCAGCCGACAATGATCTACCACTGCCCTAATATTAATAGTCATCCATGACTCTAACCAGATATTTAGCTGAATGAGATCCCCCTTGTTGTCGTTCGAATTTCTTACAGCCCATCGATTGTATAGATGACATTCAGTCCTCGATTGGCGACGCCAGATGACCGGCATGCAATTGAACAAATTGTCACCGAGGCTTACTCTCCCTACATCGTTAGAATAGGAAAGAAGCCAGGCCCAATGCTCGATGACTACGGCCTTCTCATTACTGAAGGGCGAGTACATGTTGTTGAAATTGATAATAAAATACGAGCAATCCTAGTTCTGATACCTGGACCTAATGCGATGCTGCTGGACAACATTGCAGTTGATCCATCCGCTCAAGGACTGGGAATTGGCCGTAAACTAATCAATTTTGCAGAGGATTCCGCAAGAGAAAAGGGCTACAACTTGATTGAGCTCTATACTAATGAAGCCATGACTGAGAATGTTTCCATTTACACGAGATTGGGCTACTCTGAGACTCGCAGAGTCACCGAGAAAGGGCTTAGACGTATATATATGGCCAAGAAGCTTATCTGATTAACTGAATCACCAAACACCACTCGTATAGAAATACTTTTAAATATCGTTTTAATGATTAAATGTCTGGTCTCAGTAAACCTCTAGTCCTCCTCTTTATAGTGCATTATCCACCGTGAAGCGGCTTAGTTTCATGCCATCATGACCATCTACTCATTCTATTTATTTGACCGGCATTGTATGTAAATCCCCAATGGATATGGATTAACAACAGGTGAATGCGTATATACGCGGGAATGGCATAAGGCGGCAGCCCAGAGCAGCAAGCGGGCTTCAGCAACAGAGAGTGATCTAGTGCGATCTAAACAGCAGCAGTTACCGAAGAATGCGTCTGATGACGCCAAGTTGGTGTTTGGAGTTATATTCTCGCTGCGCAACATGGTGCGCAAACTGACTAACGAGGACTCATTTGTGTCGTACAGGACCTCGAAATACAGATTGCATTACTTTGAACCCCCTTCAAACTTGAAGTTTGTCCTCGTGACAGATCCGAAAATCGACAACATGAGAGCTGTTTTACATCAAGTCTACGTATCACTCTATGTGGAGTATGTTGTCAAGAAGTATGTTGATTGCTGCGTTGAGTGTATCCTATTCTAACAAAGCCCTTTAAGTCCTGTGGAGCATAAAAATGGAGAGGGTGTCAATAACGAGCTTTTTGCATTGGGCCTGGATGCGTTTGTGTCCTCATTGCCAGGATTCGACTAGAATTTCTACAAGTCAATGGTTAATATGTATTAATGGTGATATTCGGTTGTTGTATCACGATTATTGAATTTGTTTAGCAAATGCCCCCGTTGCATTCGCAGTGAGCGGTTTGAAAAGTCACCACACCTATTCACTGCATCCTGTCGATTAATGGTTGGGTCTATGTACAATTGTACATATTGATTTAGAGTAATCTATGAGGAGGCATTTTGATTAGCCATGGTTGACTGTTTGATTTCATTGATATAAACATGCTAACATCCGTTACATTCCAGTAGGTCGTGTACCAAGGACAACCTGACGATATTCATTTTAGATCCAAGCAAGACATGATGCCGCTGCAAGTCTTGTCCAGGTGAGCGGGAGGTACTGTTGCAACATTTTATGTCTGATTCGTACATGATATGTAGAACTCAGATATTGAGCTTTCATTCAATTTGTAACTCTTCAACCAGCCACAACACAACAACAAAAAGTCGCTGAATTTGGTTTATTGAATTCGACTATGTACCATATTTGTATCTATTCATAATAATTTGGACAAATAGTGGGATATGCTAACCATTAAGTCACTCATTGACATGTGTTAAGCCTCATGCACAGTTCATGGGCGTCTGGTGTAGTTGGTTATCACATGCGCTTAGCATGCGCGAGGTCCCCGGTTCGATTCCGGTGTCGTCCAATTTTTTGACTACAGTGTCAAAAATAACTTTTTAATGTCGAAGCAATGCAAAGTATTTGATTCTATTTATCTACCTGTGATCTTTTCGAGTCTTCGTTGTCCGAAACCACTTCCTCAGCTTTCCTCTTCACAGAGCCATCCTTTGATTTACCATTACTGAGGACCCCATTAACAACTCTGAAATAAGGCTGACACCTCCAGAATGGTACCTCCTTATATCCATCGTCAAGTGAGATGACCACATCTTCCAGCTCTTTATCACTGTATATCTTCTCGACACGCTCCTCAACTTGCTTGACAATGTTTTCGTAGTTGTCAAACTCGCCTTTTCTAATAGGGCCAATCTGATTGCGGATGTCGATGTTGTGGGGCAAAAATGCATGCAATATTTTAAAAAAGTGAGATTTCATAGCCGACATAGATGCGCCTCCTGGAGTCGACTTGGCAATCTCAAAATACTCGCGAAGAACTTTATCCACTCTGGGGAACTGAACATCGATATCCTTGCTCTGTTTTTGATAATCCAGTACAGCTGGGTTATATAGATTACCCTCAGCCGACATAACAGCATCCGTGTTTGTAGCCTCCAAGCATTTTGGAATATCTTCTTGATATAAGATATTACCGTTGGCAAGCATGACAGTCTCTGGAGGGAGATTATCCCTTAGATATTTAATATAAGACCAATCGGCAAGACCAGTTTTTTGACCCTTCATATCCCTTGTTCTGGCATGAACAGTCAAGAACTGGGCACCGGCGCTTAGTACCATTTTCGCGTAATCCAGAGTTTTTTCTTTCGACTCAAAGATTCGGATTTTGGCGGTAACTGGAAGGTCCAATTTGGTATGCAATGTATTAATGAGCTTGTAAATCAAATCCCAATCCTCCATCAAAAAAGCTCCATACTTTCCCTTACGAGCTATTCCTTGCGGGCAACCAAGATTCAGATCTACTGCATCACAACGGCCCACAACATGCTGTGCAGCTCTAAGCAGCTCATCTGGATCATTGGCACAAAACTGAACAATCAACGGCCTGTCGACTTTTTCATCTCCGTCAAGATCCGAAAACTGATCTTTACGGTACTGCTCACTTTCTCCAAACAATCGAGCATGGAACATAGGAGTATAACACAGTTGTGCACCGTACCTGCGAGACAAGACCCTCCATGCAAGTTCACTTTGGTCGACCATTGGAGCAACTACTGTCTTGGGGTTACCCATAGACTCCAGGAGTCTTCTCCCTTGCATCTTGTGTACCTCAGTTCCCGTCATTTTCCGGATCACCGTGAAAAGTGTCGATAGATAGTTCTTCGCCAGTGTGGAATTATAAAGCAAAAAAAAAAAGTCGAGACATATATATCAGCTTATCGAACAATGTGCGGCTCGAGCTATCAAGACACCATACAAATGTGTGTATGTGTGTATAATTACATTTTAATTCTATGCTCTATCTAATACATCACTTTTGAAAAGACTTTTTCTGAATCCTGTCTTCTACTTGGAATGCAGTGTCAGCAAAATCTTTCTCAAGCTCGGGATGCTGTGTCAAAATTGAAGTCCTGAGCTTATCCCAGTAAGATCTTTTTATCCCCCATCCTTCGTCATATAGTGGGGCTAGCTGCTTGTTATCATGGTATTCGTAACCCGCAATTTTGCACAACTCTTCGTATCCTCCGCCAACTTTGGCAACATCTTCGACAAACTCTGCATAAAGAGGATACCAGCCATGCCACTCAAACGGTTGGCGTAGTTTTGACCGTTCACGCTCCCATTCTTGAGCAATTTCTTTACTAGGCGTTCCCGATCCCGGCAGGTTTTTCCATAGACCGGCAGTAGCCATGGCTTGTATTTCCATTCCTCGAAATGCAATTCCTTCAGTAAAGGCCCCAGCAACTGCCAACGTTGGATCTTCGTTCCACCACGTAGTCAAGTACATATTCGATAGGACATTGTTTTTGGTGATCCCTCCATGTTTATTTGTGTAATTCTCAAGGAAAGGATACACTGTGACATATCCGGTACCTAGTACTATTTTATCAATATTGGAAAGAGTAGTGCCGTCCTCAAACACAACATCCATAGTTACCTTGTCATCATTAACAGATATTTTCTGCAACCCACGATGAGCTTTCACAAATGGCTGCTTAAACCCACCAGCCACTATGCTAGGTATCTTTCGAAATGCAACATGCAGCGGCCATTGAACAACGTCTTTCAAATTGTGAACAATGTCGCATGAGCTGATTGATGCACCGACAATCAGCACTTTTTTGTCCTTATAGTCATCAGGCACACGGTAGTACTTACTGTGGACTATAGTTCCGTGAGGGACTTGTTTCAATGTCTCTTCAAGGCCATCTATAGGCGACACTCGGGGGACATTGAATCTTCCGGACGCAACGTACAAAGCATCGAAAGTCTCAGTCCACCATTTTTGGACTCGTGATTTTGGTTCTTGCTGGCAAATAACAAGCGTCCATTTACCCCCTGGCCCATCAGGCTGCTCTGCAAACTCCACCGAGGTGTTATACTTTATATGTTGTGACTTGTCTTGCCCTTCCAGAACCTGTCGGACATAATCTTTGACTGCCCAATTGGGTCGGAAGCTGTCTTCGAGTCCGTATCGCTCTTTAGATCTTTCGACTGGAATCTCTTCCATTGGAAACTTCCGAAAGTTCATTAATTTTGGATGGATATTAGTCTCCAAGTTTGGATACAGTGATGGGTCTCCATATCGGTGGCCGGGTCTCAGGGGAGCATCCTCAACAACATATGGGTTCGATGCATCACTAGAACGGGCGCCGACTGGTATATCAGCGACCCAATTTTCTAATGTTTCATTAATGGGAGGTCCAAGATTAGGGACAGATGAAATATCAGTGTCAAGGTCGTTGTCGCCGACCCAAGTTCCTCCTGGAACGTTTCTTCTCTCAAAGAGCTGAATATCCTTAAATCCATGGCTCAGAAAAGCATCTAGAGCGATAGCTCCAGCTGGTCCCGCACCCACTATTGCGATCTTCGATACAGCAGATCTCGTCATTTCTCGTGGTGTCCAAAATCCAGCAATATGCTATTCATATATAGTCCTTGATATGGCCATCTGAAAAAAACAGACCTGATCCCAGGTACCATGCGGTTGCGTGATAACGATCGACTGTCTCGTCATTTCGGAAAAAGGCGCCTAGCTGCAGGTGACAGCGTGTGGCATGCTGCATTACATGCATGCAATGCATTCCTATAACCTATCAGTACTAGGATATTGATTCTTGATATATTTTTACTTAATGAGTTGTTAGAGTAGCTGGAACTTGATGCCACCTCTCAGTATAGCGGCCATATAGCTTGAACGATACGGGTTCGTCATCATCAGTTGCATTGACCTCAGCCTTGCCAAATAGTTTTGCCTTCTCTGCATCCCATTTCGAGTACTGGATTCGCTCCCATTCTGGAGGAGTGGAATAGTTGAGACGTTTGAGAAGGGGAGAATCAGTCGCATCAGGATCTATTACTGATTCTGCAGATGGTTTCACGAAGTATATCAGACTGAGTCTAGTGTGGTTGACCTGATCTGGTGGAGGCTTTACAACACGATGAATAGTGGACTTGAAATAGCCTCCCGTGATGAATTCCATTGCATCTCCCACATTCACCACAAAAGTGTCTGGTACATAAGGTATGTATTTCCAGTCCCCAGTAAAATAGTCGCGAATTTGCAAAGACACCATTGGTTGGGACCGGATGAATGTGAATGCGGTACTATCAGAATGTCCTCTTAGCCAAGTATTATCTGTTTTGGCTTCATCTTCTGGCTTCATGCCATAGTACATCATATATCGCCCGAATCCATTTCCTGAGACTGGTTTGTCCCCCTGCTTGACTTTAAAGCTTCTCTCCCACAATGTCCCTTCAGGCAGTTCAAGTATTATGTCACACAATGTGGTAAGTTTTCTCAGAATATCGTTGTGCATTTTTCGAAAATAACCCTTGATTTCCTCCATATAATCCAAGACGATATTTGGATGTGATTGGGAACTAACGATATTGTCTTGAAGAATGTCCACGAAATTATAGTGCTCGATCTCATCGCGAACACCATTCTTCATTGCCCAATACTGCCTCGGTTTGAAGCCACCTCCGCCTTCAGCACCCACCTTCTTCTTCTGCTCAGCATCTGACCTCTTTGAACCTGCTAAGTACTTTTCCTTTTCATCCTCTGGCAACTCCATCAGAGATTGAGCTATTGCCAATTGCCTATCGACAAGTTGCGAGTCTATACCGTGTCCCTCTAAGAAGAAAAATCCATAGGATGTCAAAGACTTTTCGAGGTCTTTGGCCAATGCCTTTCTAGCCTCCAGCCCCTCTGGTCCTTCTGCATACTTTGAAAAGTCTATAGCAGCCAGTTCCACGTATTTCAAGTCAGAGTATTTCGTAGGCTCTACAGCTTCATATTTACGGATATTATACTTTGAATCAAGAGCAATAGCTGACATGCTGTTCACTTCAATTGATATTGTGAGTTGTAATTAGGATACATAGTACTCCACATTCCTTATCGCCGCTGATAACTCGGCTTTGAGCGATAAGCGACGCTGTTCTCCGAAATACTTTCAACAACCTAGAATTGCTACTAACTATATTTGGCGCATCCAAAGTAAACTTCTTTTCAAGAAAATATGTCCAATTGCTGTTTCCAAGTTATTTGTGTGCACCTAACGAATGCCCTGATGTAAGCATTTCCAGGCCCTCTTAAAAGAGCCAGCTTGACTATTCCCAACCAAAATCAGCGAGATTTCCATTATTAATTTATATGTTTATTAAAGTCCTACTCTATATGTTTTCAAGGGGAGGGTTATTCCTCATAAACTTTTTCTGGGGAAACGTAACCCTTCCAACTCAGGGGTTTATCAACTTTGCGTCTGCACACCATCATGCAGCGACAGCCTCGGGATAGAGTATGCGATCGATGTAGAAAGCTTAAAAAAGCGTGCTTTGGAAGTGGAAGTGCTGTATGTTGAGTGTCAATGAATCTATTAACGAGTGCGACAACTGTACATTTGCTGGGGAAAGTTGTGAAGTTACAGCCAATTTGCGAAGGAACAGACGACCAACAAGGTTAGTGATGATCTACTGCTAAAATTAACATTAAGCTATTTGAGACCAACTGAGGCCGAAAATGCTAGATTGAAAGATAAAGTTGAGGCTATGCAGAAACGAATTGACTTGCTAGAGGCCCGTCCATCCGTGAAATTGTCAGCTGAGACCCACAATCAAGACAAAGCTGTGATTCGGCACATGGGCAGGATGTTGCCTAACGGCACATCATATGTATTTGCGGGATCAACCACAGGAGTTCATTTCATCAGTCAAGTAGAGGATTTATCGAGAATTCAGTTTGGACCCACCGCTTCGTTACTGGAGTCTGGATACCTAGCATATAGAGCACGACCCTTACTAAGTTCTGTCAACCAAAAGTCTCGCGGACAGAAAAACTTTTCGGACATGGTACAACTAATAATGGCGATAGAGAATCGTGATGCTCTGATAACAAGGTTTTTCTCTGATTGGGCTTCATTTTATCCGATATTACATGAGCAGACATTTAAACAAAAGGTAGTTTCGGTTCTGTTCGACAATCAGTACAGCGTGTTGCCTTCTGATGTATACCAAATTCTCATGGTGATATTAATCCAGTTATATAACGAAAGGCCCGAAGATTCGTACGCTGTTAGAGCATCTATTTATCAGCGTATTGAACCCCTGATTTCCGAGCTGCTCTTTCAAGACAACTTGGCCACGGTGCAATGCTTGAGTTTAGCAAGCGTGTATCTCCAGCTTGATGGTGAGCACTCTCTCAGTGTGAAATTGATTGGCAGTACCGTCAGATGTGCCATGTTGCTGGGGATGCACCGACATTCTCATAGATTTAAATTCGATCCTCTTGAAACAGAGATGAGGAAAAGATTATGGTGGGTCGTCTACTGCCTCGATACATTTTCAAGCTGCTACAATGGTATGCCAAAACTTATTAGAGACGAAGATGTCGACACTGATATGCCCATGGATGTTGAAGATTCGAATATCAGTACATCTGATATTAAAAGACCACTACCAGGAGAGAAGACTTCTGTATCTGAGTTCATTTCACTTGTAAAAATTGCAAGAATTTTATCTTCCATAATGGCCACTCTGTATACAACGACGAGGCGGAGGAATGCAGTCCCGGCTGTTCAAAGGTTTCAAAGAGAATTAAAAATGTGGAGGCATGAAGCAGAACTTGCCGAAGAAGGACCGTCTGATATTTCAGCGTCCAGCAGAATTACAAAATTCTTGGAATTACTATATTGCATATGCATCATACACGTCAATAGACCGGTATTGACATTTCCGAAAGAGCATCCTCAGTTTGCGGAGTCGGTAATGGCTTGTCGGGCCACTTGCGTTAATATCATCAGAATTTATGTCGAACTGGGAAATGATTCTGAGGTTTCTTTCTTGTATCCATGTGGACTTCATAGTCTATGGGAAGCGGGGATTTTCCTTCTATGGGCCAAATGGACAATGATGTGGGATTCGTGGAAGCTTCCAAAATTCGAGGATGATCAAATCTTAGAAACTTGTTTGGAAGCATTGGAAAGACTCGGCGAGCGCTATGAAACAATAATGGCATGTAGTGCGACGCTGAGAAGATTTTACAATTGGACTGTTGAAAGAGAGAAGAATAACGAAGTGTTGCAGCATGAACTGGAAAATGGAAGCTTCTTGTCACCCGATGAGCTACTGGAGACGCTTTCGTCGCTAAACGAAATGGTGATACCAAATTATGTATTCCAAAGAGGAGAAGCAGAGAACTCTTATATATCAAGGGACTGGAGGTATGACTTTGACAATATGGACCGTATATATTAATACCCATTAGCAGTCTGATGGAGACTGGTTAGAACTTGATCAACCATGTAGCCACTAGCACCCAAGTACTTGGTTGGATCGGACAGCTTTTCTAGCTTGTCAACACCAATTGCTTTGATATTGTCATGTCGCAATAATACGTCAAGTAAAGGCAGGTTTTCCTCTACACTAGCCACACAGCAGTTGTAAACAATATCGTGAGCCTGCTGTCTACCGATGTATGGAGCCAGACCCATCATGACTGCCTCAGCGACAATCAATCCTCGAGTAGACTGTAAGTTTGTTAACATAGACTTTGTGTTAACGACCAGACCATGAAGTGCGAAATGGGCTTGATGTAATGCACCAACAGTGGCGATGAAAATTTCGGGCACTGCGACCCACTCTAAATGCCATGGTCCTGAGGCCCTTTCAAAATCAGATACCATTCCGTCGAGAAGTAGGCCCGCATTGGCTCTAGCAATTTTAGAAGCTGCCAAAATCAACTCACTTGAAATTGGATTTCGTTTCTGGGGCATAGTGGAAGAAGCACCTCTGTGATGGACAAATGGCTCTGAAACTTCAGACAGCTCATTTGAGGACATTCCAATGATATCCAGAGCTATTTTTCCGAGACTTCCGCACACAACAGCAAGGAAGTTTCCAATTTCAGCTACATTGTCTCGTGCAACATGCCATGTAATGGAAGGGTCTTCAAGTCCCAGAATGACAGCCATTTTCTTTCTGACTTCAAGCCCAACTGGGCTGTCGCCTAGAGAAGCCAGAGTTCCTGCCGCTCCTCCAAACTGAACCATCAAGCAACGAGGTTTCAACTGCTGAAGTCGCTCATAACTTCTTTGCAGTCCCGAAACCCAAACTGCACACTTGTAACCGAACGTGATGGGTAGAGCTTGTTGCCAATGAGTTCTTCCAGCCATTGGGGTATCTCTGTGATCATGAGCCAATTTCAGCAGTGCTGTAATGGTTTTTAGCAACAGATCTTCGACGATTTCCAGACCCTCTTTCATTTGACAAATAGAAGCTGTGTCCATGATATCTTGGGTAGTCGCTCCCCAGTGAACATATCTGCCATGATCACCCAGAGATGCAGACATTTGTTTTACTAGCGGCAAGATGGGGTAACCGACAATCTCAGTATCAGCAGCCATCTTCTCTTTATCAAGCACGGGAGACGACTCAAACTTTCTCATAGCGGCCGCAGCATCTTTTGGAATAATGTCGCAGCTGGCTTGAGCTTCACCAAGTGCACATTCCACTGCTATGAGGTGACGAATGTATGAATCAGACTCAAACACATTACGAATTTGCTCCGTTCCAAAAATATTTTTAAACAACCCAGAATCAAAAGCAGTCGACATTTTGAATCAAGGTCTATTACTGCTTTCCAATTTAAGGGGGGATTTGTAATTAATATATTTATTTTGTGCCAGGCTCGTACTGTGGAGATCCCCACATCGGGTTAAGGCGGGATACTGCAAAATTAGACGGGATAGAGCGGGATAAGCCCTGGAGATGGACCTCCGACAACGCAAATTGTGTTTTTGTGGAGTGGACATTACATTCCCCACTTTCTAATCCCGCCAGATGATTCATAAGAAAATTTATATATAAACAGGTGATAGGAGAGTCTCTGATGTGGTAAACGTCACGATGGCTAATAAAGAATCGTTTTTGGGTCTGCGAGGATCAAAGCTCTTGATAGCCCAGACACTGCTGGTTGGCTTGCCATCTTTTGTGTTGTTTGGTTATAACCAATCTGGTCTCGGTGGTCTGCTGTCCACTACTGACTTTGCAAAGCAGTTCCCCAGACTTGATACGCTTAACACTACTGGTAGCTTGAAAAGTCATAACTCCACTTTGCAAGGAGTGGTGGTATCAACTTTTTCTTTGGGAGCTCTCCTAAGCTCTTCGTTCTCGGGTATATTCATTGACAGACTTGGAAGAAAAAAGTCTGCTTTTTGGGGAGCAATACTGACACTTATTGGTATCGTTCTTGAAGCATCATCATATCAACTTGCTCAGCTAGTGGTTGGGAGAACTATTCTAGGTATGGGAGTAGGTATTCTAAATGTTGCTACTCCTGTATGGCAGTCTGAATGTTCTCATCCATCCAGTAGAGGTAAGCATGTTGCTTTGGACGGAGCTTTTATCTCTCTTGGGTACTTGCTTTGCAACTGGATTAACTACGGTTTCTATGTTGGCACAAACAGCTCAGTAACGTGGCGAATTCCCTTGGCCATTGGTGGAATATTCTCTATCTGGCTCATGATTACGGTGATGTTTATGCCAGAATCACCTCGATGGTTGCTGATGAGAAAGAGGGCCGATGATGCTCGCTTTGTGCTGGCGGCCTGCGAAGATGCAGAATTGAACTCGGATGTGGTTGAAGCACAGATGATGTCGATTCAGCAGTCTCTTGATATAGGAGCTCAGAACGAGTCGTCATTTAGAGACTTATTCAGAATGGGTGAGGAAAAACTATTCATGAGGTTCATGATGTGTATTGCTCTGCAGTGTCTTCAGCAAATGTCAGGTGGAAACCTTATTTCAGTTTATTCTACAATTCTCTACCAGGAAAACCTGAATTTCGATGGAAAGTTGTCGAGAATCTTGTCTGCTACAACGCTGACATTTAAATTCTTTTGCGGATTTATTGCATTCTTCACTGTTGATAGGTACGGCCGACGTATACTGCTAATGATCAGTGGATCAGGAATGGCGCTCTGTATGGCATGCCTTGCCATAACCACCTCACAAACGTCTCGTGGTGCCAATGTCTGTTCCGTGGTGTTTATCTTTTTATTTAACTTTTTCATCCCCATTGGGTTCCTTGGAGTCAACTGGCTCTATGTCACAGAGATATCTCCAACATACTTGCGGGCACAGATTTCGTCATGTGCCAATGCTAATAACTGGACTTGGAATTTTGTTGTGACTATGATTACACCTGTCGCTATTAACTCCATCAAGTACAAATACTACATCATCTATGCAGTGATTGGATGCTGCATTCCTCTCATGGTTTACTTTTTCTTCCCAGAAACCATGGGACTGGACCTTGAAACAATCGACAATATCTTCCGCCTTAGTTCCAGTCCATTAGATGTGGTCCGGACCTCGAAAAAGCCTCTAGTGCAAGAAAATGCCGAAGAGAAGGCTGATTTTGATCATGTAGCTTAGTTGTACCAAAATGGAAATTCTTATGCAACCCCTGAATGCGGCAGCCTCTAATACCTTGCGTTTGTTACACAACATAGCCATTGCAAATAACCAGTAAGCTGCCAAACTAGAGGTCCAAGCAGATCTTTCGTTCATTACCGTGCCTCTTAAGGCTCGACCAAAGGCAGCTCCCGTAAGCTAATTTTACAGGGACGTTACCGTGACAATCAATCGCTCGCTATGATCTCGACAGATTTTCTTGCGTCGTTTTGTAGAAACCAAATTGGGTTCCAAAAGGCATGGCGCATCTTGCAGTCTCAGACTTCCTTTCATCACAAGTTGATCCCAAGTCTCCATAGCTCATTTGATACAGTCCTCTCTTAACCATGTACGTAGGTACCTGACAACCGACACCAGAGCCGCCCGGTCTCTCACGTGACACACCATTCGGCATGCCATGATTGGCCAAACCCATGAAAAAAAACCCACTTCGGAACAACACCTCGTTCACGTACCACGAAGCTTTTGGATTCGGGACTGTTGCATTTTTATCATCATGTTGAGGAACCAGATTATTAACCACACTCGTGTGCTCATCACCCGACGGGGAGTTCGATTCAATTCCACCAACTCGGCTATTGCCAAGGCTACTTCTGTTGTTTCAACCATCACTGGACGAGCAGCCAGTTTGGTCAATTCCACTCTTTACTGGACCAAGGTGTCTGCTGAGCTTGCCAAGCACATTTATGTCAAGGAGGGACTTGCTCCTCCTTCTGGTGCCCAGTTCCAGACTGTTTACAAGAGTCTGTTCAACGACAGTCTGACTATTGCTAAGAAGTACGCTCAGTCTCCTAACGCTGTCCTTGAGGCTGTTTCCAGCTTCTCTAAGAACGATGCAATTGTTTATGGAGCCTATGCTGTTCAATTTCTTGGTTTGTTTGCTTTGGGAGAGGTCATTGGTCGACGAAAGGTCTTTGGCTACCCATCTTACGACAGTCACCACGAGCACTAGACTGTTTTGATTAAAGCCTAAAAGCCGGATTGTTAGGTACAATTGGATGTAGATTTATTACATTAGAAGTTATTATTTGAAATGAGAACCACTGATGATTTGTAGTATCTGTATGGTTAGCTTTGTGTGGGGCCAGTCTCTTCACAATGCCGTCTACTTGACCAAGAAAAAGTCATCTAAGTGAAATTAAATTAAAAAAAATCTATGCAGTATAGGTTATATAGCTCCTGAGTGCTATATTCTAATTTTAATCAGAATCAGAATCGCTGCCAGCTTCAGGAGCCTTTTGGCGTGGATCGTGTCTGTCCGTCTCGTGTTTGCGTCGCTTGGTGGCCTCTATCATTTCTCTCTTTTGTTTTCGCTTATGACGGACAACAGAAGGAACCGTAGAGATTGTCTGGCGCTCAACTGGTTTCTTTTTGAGGGTTTTCTTTTCTTTTTTGGCAAGTTTTGGTCTCTTTAGCATCCAATCCCCAACATCACATCCACTTTGCTTCATGACATTCACAACGTTCTTGACAGCATCATCATCATCTTTGGTAAAGAACGTAACAGCCTTTCCCTGTCTACCTGCTCGCCCAGTTCGACCTATTCGGTGGACGTAAGACTGCGCGGACTGAGGAACATCGTAGTTAATTACCAAATTAACGCCTCTAAAATCGATACCACGAGCAAGCACATCGGTACAGATCAACACCCAAATGTTTCCTTGCTTGAAATTTTCAATAACCTTGTCTCTTTGGTTTTGTGTTCGTTCACCATGTATAGCATCGACGTTAATCTTGTCATAGATCAGTTCATGGAAAAGCGCTTTGGCTCGCATGATTGATTGCACAAATATAATGACAGGAGGCTTGAGCTCTCCCTCACCGATCATTTGCCGTATTGCTATCAATTTTCCTTGCTCATTACCGGTGTACAGAAGCTTTTGCTCTATATCGTGAGACGCACCTTCTTTGTGACCAACAATAACTCTTACTGGAGCATGCATGATAGTTTTAGCCATCTCTTCCACACCAGAGGGCATAGTAGCTGAGAATAGGGCCTTTTGCAATCTGGGGTTTGTGCATGCTGCGAGCACCTCGTCAGTCTGTTCAAGGAAGCCTTGTTCAAAAAGCTTATCAGCCTCGTCAATTACTAGATGAGAGACTTTGGATAAATCAACAATTTCGCTCTTGACAGCTTCAACAAGCCGAAGAGGAGTACTGATCATGATATCAAATTTCTGCTTTGATTCGACGTTATTCCTGAACTTGGCCACCGCTGACTTCGTCAAAACACACACATTCAAATCTTTCCGTCCTCTACCGAGCGCAACAAACTCATTGTATATCTGGGTTGCCAGCTCTTTTGTAGGTGAAATTACCAGACAGCGTACACCGTCGTTGCTATGCTCTTTCAAATTCTGTACCATAGGGATGGCGAATGCAAGTGTCTTACCAGATCCAGTGGGAGCACACGCAATGAGATCGCGGTTGTGAAGAAGGATTGGTATGCTTTCAGACTGAATAGGAGTAGGTCTATCAAATGCCTGTCGTTCCAAATTTCGAAGCAAATGTTTATGCAAGTTAAATCGTTTTTCCAAGTCGGTAAATGATCCGATGGGCAAAGGAATATCGTCTCCAGTGCACTTAATCCTCAGTGTCTTCCTTTGAGCGGTAGCATCTTCTTCTGAAGAAATGCCTAGAGGCAAGACAGCGTCATAAGCCTCCTCATCGCTTCCGTCGTCCTTTGAACTTTTGTTTTGGTGGCTTTTGGTTCTAGACGCTTTGCCAAAAAAGTCAATATTGCGAGCTACAACTCGATCTTCAGAGGTGGCAGGTTTGGGATTGAAAATTTCCAAATCCTTCTTGTGCTTGCCATTTCTCTGAATATTGGCTCCTCTGGAAAGAAGCTTGAAAATATCCATTTGGTGTTTGCAAAAGTTAACAGAATACTCTAAAGCTCCAATATTTTTTTTGGGGGGCCTTCCTAAACAGGTGAGCATCGGGGTGAAATTCCCTACCCTGATTCCATGATCCTTACCCATACCAAAATTTGTACATTTCACCACTACCAACAGGCTCTAACAAAACTATTCAACCAGACCGGTTTGTGACGTCCCAGATAACATCATGGCGTCGATAGCCAGCACACACAGGGCAGTTCTTCGAGCGGCAAGGCCGTATACTCGGCTGTTGACTGCTGCCACTTCAACGCCAGCGTCCCAGCGTCGCACACTAGTTTATGTAAAGAATGGGGTGACCAAAGTTCGAGGACTCAAGAAAGAAGAGTCAGAGTACCTGACCATGAACGGCAAACTCTACCCGGGAGATGAAGAAACATTGCGAGATGCAAAGATTTTTCTCGGCGACAAATATGCATTACCAGATTCTATCATACAACAAGCGATCACTCACAAGAGTTTTGCTCATGGAAAAAAACCCTACAACGAAAAGATGTCTATTCTCGGACGAGAATTTCTGCGAATGGAAACTTTGGCCTATGCCATTTCTCGCAAGACATCAAACCCACAAGCTATTAACGAATTGAACTTTGACGTTGAGGCAAAGCCGGTCGAGGTCCTTAGCAGCACCAGTGCGCTCTACGAAGTATGCAAACAGACGGGCATCGATAAGAGCATATTTTGGAAACGACGTGCTGACGGATTGTCTTCAAAGCAGTCGGGCGAACAGACTGTTTACGCTCGGTGTATACATGCTTTTGTGGGGTCTGTCCTGCTGCACCACGGTGAAAGCAAAGCCCGCCAGTTTGTGGCTGAAAAGCTGCTGGATGGTCCTTATTCAGTGATAAATATCTCCGAAAGAGTGTACGAACCTCGAGATTGATTGATTTTTTTGCTTATGTACATAGTAACTGGATATACATAATCTGTATATACAATGCATGCGATGCCATTTTAAAAACAAACTTGGAAAAGAAACTGAAGCCCTGTCGAAGCCGACTTTATGTAAGCCAGCCTGACTTGTAGCCGAATGATAACGGCCTTTATGCCATGAATTATAGCTTGCAGCCGATTGATTTAGTGATCACGATCTGCCTGGCATGTACCTTCAGGCTACCGTCTGATCACTTCCGCATCAGGAAATTTGGCCCCTGAATCTACAGCCATTTGCACGCAAAAAGCAAAATATCACCCAAATGGGAATGCTTCGTAGCTTTAAGGGGCTCGTTCCTGAAAAAACAAGCGTCAGCACTTTTTTGCATTGCAACCAAATATTATTTCCCGGTGTGTTGACGTACAGATCTCTGTTTCATCTTTCCACCGCACGGCAGATTGTGTCCAGAATAAGACTAGGTTTGTTTTCTGTGCTTATTGCTCGTGTATTTCCTACGCGATCTACGCGAATATCCTAAAACGGTCACGGCACATACCAGAGCTCTCCACCCGCTTCGCAAATAATAACACCTAGTCCTAGGATCAATTCTTACTAGTTGCGTGCGACTGCGAATCAGCGTACCGCTCTGGCTTGCGTAGAGATAGTTATTGTGGTCCATCTGGCTACAACGATTACTGCCGTTAAAGTGCCATGAGTATCAGTTACGGATACCATGACCGAAGCCAATCGGTTTCCAGTTCCCGTAATGGCAACTCGGTCACCACCACAAGGTCGTCGATTTCGACTGACTCCATTGACGACATGATTATCGGCTACCACAAGACGCTTTGTGACTTTACTGGTCAGCACGGTGGTATGGTGCAGCAAGTAGGTTCAGCACAGTCTGGTCCTAGTGGGAAGGCTCGCGAGAAGCTCCAGAAGTTGGCCAAGGTGCACTTTGCAGAGTTGGCAACCGATGTGTATGATGAGCTCATGAGGCGGGTAGACCCAGCTCCTCATGAGGTTGAGTGTCTTTCACATCGATCAGATATTCACCGCAAGAGGAATGAAGCCAGACAGAAACTGGCTATGCTATCGCCCACCCGGTTCAACGATTTGGCTACAGACATATTGTATGAAACCGAGAGGCGGTTTCCGCATTTAGTTGCCCAACCATCTGGTGGCTCAAACCAGTCTCCACAGCTGCCAGCTCTGAACTTTGAGTCTTCCAACCGTGGAGACGTGGATAGCAGCCACTCCAGCAACAGTCCTGACACTCCTATAATGAATAACGACGATGCTGCGCTCACTCGTCCAGAGAGTGCAATATCTAATGCCACATCCAGATATACTGCCGACGAAAACTTTCACCTACGAGATTCAGTGATGCCCACGTATCCTCCTCCTTCCGATGAGCATCAGGAGCCAATGCCATCCCTTGCTTCGATTGACGGCCAAATAGCTCTTGCGAACTTTGGAAAGGCCCCTACGGCCATTGCTTCTCCTTTTGAAGAAGTGACAATTCCACCCACTCGGTCGCCTCCATTGGCACAGCCTATCAAGACAACCGTCATAGTGCCAATGAAGTCGACTTTGATGGAGGAAGAAAGTGATAATGATGAAGATGAAGACGAGGATGCCGATGATGAGGAATCGAGTTCACAACAGACAGCCGAACTTAATCGCTCACTGAGCGACTCCCGTAATAGAAGGATGTCCTACGACCCAAATAGCATATCCCTGGGCAGCATAGAAGAAGAGGAAGCTGAAACGAATTTCATGGGGAAGGGTGATCTTGGCCAAGACAATATTCATAGTGATGGTCACAGTAAGAATCTCAGTTTGTTGTCAGGACAAATCACACCTCCAGAATCCGACGAATACAATGGCAGATCTGCTACAATGACTAATTCTACGGAACTTCAAGAAAAGGAAGAACAGATCCAAATGCTTCTTACAGAAGGATCTCGGATGGACGAGGCCATCACGAATCTGGAAGCTCAACTTAGGGAAGCGGAAAGTATCAAAGTCTCCCTAGAAGAAGAGAACAGTAGACTGCATGATATGGTTGGTAGCCTGGAAGATCAGAGGCAGGAGGCTGTCACAGAAAAAGAGTCTATTGAACAGAATCTACGACAGTTAGAGGAACAACTGGCCACGAAGATGACTACCATAGAAGAGCTTCAATCCGCACTTGACAGCGAGAAGTCGAGACAGCTTGCTGATAATTCTGATCAGCTGAATGAATTGCATGGTCGAATTGATCTATTGAACCAAGAAAAAGAAACTCATATGTCGGTTGCCAGGGGTATCCAGGAACAGCACGACGACCTTTTGTCTCGTCATACAGATCTGCAATCCCAGCACGATGACCTACAGCAACGTCACGCTGAAGCGTTGAATGAGACAGAATCCAAATCCAGCCAGCTTGAAGAGCTTCAGGGCCACTTGCACAATCTGAGCCTTGAGCTGTCAACATTAAAGGACACACACAGCAATACTGCGGATTCGTTGGCGTCCCGGACTCGAGAACTAGAGGAGCTGAAGGAAGCACACTCGAAAGAGATCGAATCCCATACGGGCAGTTTCAGCGCACTCGAAGCAAAGAATATTGAGCATCAACAGACAATCGAGTCTCTAAATAGCCAGTTACTAGCGACATCCGGTGACGACACTCTACAGAAACGTTATGATGAACTGTTGAGCGACCATGAAAAGCTTCATGTGGAGCTTGAAAAGCAGAGAACTATAACTGATCAGGTGAAAAAGGAAGCGTCAGATTTCTTGGTGGAAATGCGTGCCATGGCGGAGAATCACAAGTCGCGAGAGTCGACAGACGAACTGAATTCTCAGGTACAGTCACTTAAGATGGAGGTTCAGGAATGGAAATCGCGTTATTCCAAAGTCAAAGGGCAGATGAGGAGTTTGCGAACTTCGTCATATATTGGATCAGCCAATCCTGGTGCAGTAGAGTTTTCGTCGCTGACACCTGATCACCCATTCACAAGTTCACGAGGACGAGTTAAAGATACAAGCGTCACTAAATTTCAAATGGCTATTGACGAGTTTTTGACAAAGTCACGAGTAGGAACCTCAGACTTAATGGATAATTTGCATAATGTTGTGGTAGCAACTAGAAATATCACCCAGGACGTCTACAGTTTTGATGACGAGTCATTGACCGAGGAAGTAGAATCTGAACTTGCACAATGCTCCAGCCTTGTTTCTAAAACCGCTAACCAACTTATAACGGCTACACGAAACCACAGAATAGGTGCTGGGCTTCTTCCAATGTCAATTCTTGTGGGCGCAACTTCGGACCTTTCTTTCGCGGTTCTATCTCTTGTGAAGATCGCCAAAATCAGACCGACTGGAGATTCCATTGTTGCAGATGATGATAAGGGCCATAGACGAAATGGATCCACTGATCTACGGCCTGTTGTTACACCTACAGAAGATTTGCATCGACAAAGCATGACCAGTAGGGATTTTGGACCCCAAGCTGAAACAAGGGCTTCGGAGGCGGCCATGACATTTGACGTTGAAGACCCCGATCACACTATAGCTGAGCTTCAGGGCTACTTGGAAGAACAAACAGCTTCTACTATTGAATCCATCGAAGCTCTGCTTACAGGCATTAAAAATGGGTCGAGCATTTATGTGTTGAGACCAAATATGATCAACATTATTAAACTGGTTGATATCATGGTTAATGTCACAAGCGGATCTATGAAACAGACTAAGAATTGGCTTCTAAAAGACAAGGGATCTTATATCGTTCAGAATCTTCAAGACTGTTCGAGGCGAATGGATAGACTGTACAAGGAGACCGATCTTGATGAGGACTCTTATCCTGATCGCCAGTTGAAGCAGCGTTTGGCAGGCATATCGTTTGATATGGCCAAATGTACTAAGGAACTGGTCAAGACTGTGGAGGAGGTCAGCCTTACATCGGAAATAAGCCAGATTGACAACCAGCTGAGAGTTTCCTAAAGGGTAGAATACTTTAATTGTAAATAATATCCTTCATGTTTTATTCTGGTAGCTTTTTCACTCTATTAAAATTGTATGTTGCATGACGAATGCATGTTATAGCTCCGCAGGCCCGATGCGCGTTCACATGCCCCGCATTATCCCATCTACACTTACCGAGATACATATCCATGACAATTCAGGTCACTCACGATAACGACAAGGTCTACATCCATTGGGAGGATGGAATTCTATCCAAATTGTAAGTGTATTGAAAGAATGTCACTAATAATCAGCCACAATATCTGGCTGCGAGACTGCTGCCAATCAGAGAAACACTTCCATCCTCAGACAAAACAACGACTTCAAAATACATTTGAGGTATGTCAATGAAACTCTCACCTTCTAATATCTAGATTCCTGAGGATGTGAAAGCAAGAAGTACAAGAATTGCTGATGAGAAATTGTATATAACCTGGGATCATGACGGATTCGAAAGTAATTACCCATTGGAATGGCTGAAACTGCACTCGTATGATCCAGTCATTGTGAAAGAAAAGACAAAGCAAATTCCTCAGAAACTATGGACTCCGCAAGACCTCAAGAAGAATGGATTCCCCTCTGTCGAGTATGGAGATGTGATGGCTTCTGATACTGCGGTTGCCGAATGGACGAAGAAGATTGTAAGTACCAACTATCGGAACTAAAGACTCACCCAAGCATGCTCATGGCTTTTGTCTTGTAAATAACGTCCCAGTGACTCCTGAAGCCACAGAAAAACTTGTTGAGAGGATAGCCTATATTAGAACCACACATTATGGTGCATTCTGGGATTTTACAGCTGATTTAGCCATGAACGACACTGCCTACACCAATTTGTACCTGGCCTGCCATACCGATGGCACATACTGGTCAGACACCCCAGGACTCCAGCTGTTTCATCTCTTACACCATGACGGTACAGGAGGAGAGACAATGTTGACTGATGGCTTTAAGGCGGCCCAAGTGCTCAAAGAGAAATCGCCAGAATCGTACAGGCTTCTGTCAGAAACTCTAATTCCAGCCCACAGTGCCGGCGAAGAGACAGTTTGTATTACCCCTACTTCTCCACAGCCGATTTTGTCACACCATCTTCAACACACAGACCAATTGGTCCAAGTGAGATGGAACAACGATGACAGGTCTACCATGGACCAATGGAAGGATCCCAAAGACGTTGTTGCTTTCTACAAGGCTATCAGATTATGGAAAAAGATCTTGGAAGAGCATGAAATTGTCTATAAACTGGTCCCTGGTCAGTGCCTTATTTTTGATAATTGGCGGGTGCTACATGGTCGAATGGCTTTCACAGGTTCTCGAAGAATGTGCGGTGCGTATATTAATAGGGATGACTTTGTCTCTCGATTAAGGCTTCTGAATCTAGGAAGAGACGAAGTTCTGCGATCACTGTAGCTAATAGGATAAAATGATATAATATTTCATTAAGAAAAGTCTAAATTTTGAACTATTTTACAAGTTGAGAACAGAATGAATGACACTAATGATGTCACCCTGAGTGTACCAGGTCTCATTGGCAGAGTTGCCCCAGGATTGCCATTGCCAGTTAGTCTCAATGGGCAAGATCTCCTTTCCAAACGTTGTAGCATTGTATGTGCCATTAGCCAACGAGCCAATGAACTGAGACCACAAGGGCTTGTAGTACTCTCCAACAAGTCCAGCCCACTGCTTGGAAGCATAGTTATTGATCTGTCCAGTGGGTCCCCACAGAGTAATTTGGTTTCTGGCCTCAAACTCCAAGAAGTCTGCCAAAGTAGAATTATTGTCTGCTAGGCTTCGAGCTCGTCCAATCCACTTACTCAACAAGAAGTTTTCGTCGGTGTACAAAACGGCGTCCAAAAGATCAAGGGTATCAAGTAAAGGCTGACCTAATGAGACAATTGCTGAGCTGTTGGAGCTTTTGTTAGCATTGTAGAATTTGGTGAGATCCAAATACTGATCAATGAAGTTGTTTGACAAAAGCTGTCGAGTGAAGTCGACCAAATCATAGTGGAAATGAGGTTGCAAAGACAAGTATGGAGCCGAAGTAAAAGCAGCAATAAAGTCATTCCATAGATACTCGTATTCAGTAGTGTTGTAAAACAATGCAGTGGGGTGGTGTCCAGTCACATTGTAAATGCCTGTTAGAGCTGGAGTCAACTC
This sequence comes from Sugiyamaella smithiae, assembly GCA_030579815.1. Taxonomy (NCBI): domain Eukaryota; kingdom Fungi; phylum Ascomycota; class Dipodascomycetes; order Dipodascales; family Trichomonascaceae; genus Sugiyamaella; species Sugiyamaella smithiae. The sequence continues at coordinate 976,563 of JAKTRV010000006.1, forward strand.
GTAAATCGACTTTGGATTGGCTTGAACTCCGTCGCTGACATCATTCTCGTAAACCAACTTAACCAGCTTCTGCCAGAAGCTGACAATAGAAGCACTGATAGGCATGGGTCCATATCTAGCAGGAATGTACTTAGCAACGTAGGCCTCAATATCGAGAGGAGTATTGGACCAAGCTTGGTCGAGGGCAATGTCATAGGCAATTTGGTTTCCTTCTTGGCCCTCCATGGTCAAACCAATTCCAACCAAAGATGACGAGTTAAATCGGGCAGCAGTGAAGTTCTGAGTAACAACCTGAAGGCTTCCGCCGAGACCCATGTTACCTCCGTAACTGTGAAGCTCACACCAAATCCAGTCGTGGCCAAAATAAGAGTTGGTTCGCTGCCATTGAGGGGAAACCTCAGAAAACAAATCGAGCACCAAGAGTTGGCCATGCTCGGGTCCGGAGAGATAAGCCTCTACTCTGTCATTTGTCCAGAATGTCGAGTCAGAGAAGAACAGCCATCCCTGCATGACCCACACAGCCTGAGGGTCTGCCTGTCGTAAAGCAGAGATGGTTCCTGACGAAACATTTTTAAGGTAGTTCAAATCTCCAGAAAAGGGAGAGTTCTCATTGTACTGGTCCAAAGTGTAGAACTTGGTTACATTGCCAAAGTACTTGTTCTGAGTCTTGAAAAATTCCACCTGAATCTCAGTGTAGAGTGGATCAAGAGGCTCCAAGAAAGTGGTATTGGTGAAGTCAAGAGGGAATCCTGACCATGTACTACTGTTGACAATCTGAGCATTTGGATAGATTTCAGAGATCTCAATGGGAACGAAACCAGTGAATGCAGGCAAAATAGGAGTCATTCCCAAATCAACCATTCGAGAAACAATCTTCTGGCCCAAGACCATCTGATCAGACAGAACAGACAGTGGGTAAGAACCGTTCCAAGTACCCTGGATGTTTCCGAATCTATTCCAAGGGAGGAATGGGACACCAGAAAGGAATCCAGAAATCTCAGTGGAGGTGAAATTGAATGTCTCAAACACTTCAACCAGAACTTGCTCATAACCGAGCCATGCCAAAGGAAGGTTGATTCCGTGCAGGGCAGCCCAGTCAAGCAAGTGTTCCCAGTCAGCCCAAGAGTAGAAAGCAGTGGTGTAACCAAAGGTCACAGTGTTGAAATGGTATCGATAGGGCACCACTGCGCTGCCGGTCAGATTGGTGCATTTGGCTGCCACACATAGAGGAGGTAGTGTGGTCAACTGGTCGAGAGTGCTAGCTGACCAGGAAATAGAAACATGTCCATATTCCTCAAGGTACTTGTACAGACCAGTGGTCAGAGCACTGACAGTGGATCCTCTGACTGTAACATCTTTAGTCATGGGGTCCTGAGATACCTCATAAGTATCGAAGGTTCCATTACCACCAGTCAAAGAGGTATCGATCTCAAAGTGCAATTGAGAGGCAATGAATGGAGCCTGTCGCTGGATCAAGTCATAAATTGGCTGGGTAGCCTCTGTAGCATTGCATCCGCAGGCTAGAACTGATCCAACAGCAGCCAATGCCAACCAAGCAGATCGCAATAACTGCATTTCAAATGATCTTGGACTGATTTAGTTGACTACCCAAATGGACATGCTCTCCAACTTAAATATTTTATTTCCTGGGCATTGCTGATCACCGTTGAGTTACACTGTACAGTCTCGTTGTAGAGCGTTCCCTTCATCGATGTAACATAGGACAAATAGAATGATCAGGCTGTAGATCGTGCTGCCTTCACTATGCAAGACACATGCTTCTTGATGCGAGCTGCACCAATTTCAGTACGAATTTGGTCGACTGTAGGCGATAACGCGCCGCGGCCAGCCTTTTTTCTCAATCATCAATCAGAGCCTCAGATCAGAGCTTATGCTCGGACCCTTTTCTCCGAATAAATCCGGAGAAAGTCGAAACAACAGCAGGCGGGGTGACCGTGCTATACATTGAAGACGTACAAGCACCGATTGGTAATGCTCTACCCCAGCAGAAAGAGCTCGTTTCCATAACCATATAACAAATGGCTCAAAAATCCATAACCGCTGCTATTCAAGCGGCTCGAAGCCGAGACTCTCCAACGTGCAGGTGAACAAATCTTTTCACATGGAGCAAGAGCTTTGTTCGCTCTTCAATGCCTGATAATTTCTGCATGCATTTCCCTGATATCGGAGCCATTGGTCCGAGTTTTGATGCCAAGATACACAATCTCGGTTACCGTAGTATCCATCTGGGCAGGGGATCTATGTGAGATCTATCGGTGGTAAAAGTGGTTTTGGGTGGATAGAGTGTTGGGGAATACCACATTGACAGTACAGTCGCTATGGTTCACACCAGACGTATAGCGAGAAACCTGGAGATATTGAAAGCAATTGATTTCGGGTGCATCGGAGTTTATTTCCGCCAACATATCGACTATTGGTCGTTGTTGTGATCGAAACTGTATCGTTACATTTAGTGTTTGGCTGCCAAGGCCACTCTTGTGACACCAAAATGTATTTTGACACCAGATATGTAACCTCAAGTGGGCAGGTGGGCTGGTGGGCTAGCTACAAAGGTCGGTGTTTTAACAATGTGGGGTACTTCGATGTCGGTTCTCGGCACTACTCTCCTGGATGAGACTGCCTAATTTGGGATTATAGCCGTGGAGATATGTCATCGTCAGGGGCCAGATCAACAGATATCACCACTGCTTTAGAGATGCCCATACACTGAATCAAACCAACACATATTTTATATGGTTTTGTTTTATCGAATTTATGCATGATTTGGTCAAGATAACAACACCACACCCCCTCTGATGAATTGTCGTGTGAGCAACACACACATTTTCTGCCCTGTCAAGTCCAGATGGCATAAGCCTCAGGCAACCCCGCTTATCTACAGTTTTGCGACAGAATTGCATTTGGCAACCTATCTATATAGGGTTACAGTGTGATAAGCGGATGCAACCCCGCGAATCACCGGTGCTACCACCTTTGTGAATGTGGTTTAAATATGACTCTGAATCAGGGTATCAGCAACTCGGTGAACGTGGAGAACCGTCGACTGGGAGGTCTTTGCCATTAGACGAGCAGATCGAAATGAGCAACGTTTTGTATGATGAAGAAGCGCACGATGGTGGCATCGTTGCGTCAGAAAAGGCAGTTCAAAATATCATCGAATCGACGCGTGATGCTGCTGAGCAAGAACGGCAGCTGGGAGTCATCGAAGCATTCAAGCTGTATCCTGAAGCGATGTTTTGGTCAATCTTTTTCAGTTTGTCGGTCATTATGACGGGTTACGATGCTCAATTAATCACTTCGTTTTTTGCTCTGCCAGCTTTCGCTGAAAAATACGGAACTGGACCACCAGGTGAAAAGGTTATCAGTGCTGCTTGGCAGAGTGGTCTAGGAATGGGTAATCCTATTGGACAACTGCTTGGATCTCTGGCTGCAGGATGGCCCTGTGAGAAGTGGGGTCGAAAGAAGGTACTGATTGCTTGCAACATAGTGATCAGTGGACTGATTTTCATGCAATTCTTTGCCCCCAGTGTCCAGGTGCTGTGCGCCGGAGAAGTCATCGCAGGACTAACTTGGGGAGCATTTGTTACCATTGCACCCACTTATGCTTCTGAGGTCAGCCCTTTGGCGTTGCGAGGTATTCTCACAGCGTTTATTAACATGGCTTTTGTCATTGGTCAGTTTGTAGCCCAGGGAGTAGCAGCGGGCCTGGAGACCCGTCTGGACAAATGGGCATACAAGGCGCCATTTGCGCTTCAATGGCTGTGGTGTATTATATTATTTATTGGTCTGCCGTTCGCACCAGAATCGCCCTGGTACTTGATTAGAAACGGTCGTAAAGAAGATGCAAGACATGCGTTGAGCCGGCTAGGATGGGGTAGACATCTTGATCTGGATCAGTCACTGCTGGTGATTGAGCAGACTGATTCGCTTGAGCGAGAGTTGCAGACGGAGTCATCATACAAAGATTGCTTCAAAGGAACTAACTTGCGTCGTACCGAGATCAGCTCCATGGTGTATTTGATCCAAGTGATTGCCGGAAATCCTCTTATGGGCTACTGCAATTACTTCTTCGTGCAAGCTGGGTTGAATACTAAAGATGCTTTTGATATGGGCGTTGGCACCACTGCAATTGGGTTTGTTGCTACGGCTCTTACTTGGGTAGTGCTTAGTTATGCTGGCAGAAGAACAATTTATAATTCTGGTCTATTGGTCATGACAATTATTTTGTTTATAATTGGAATCTTGGACTGTGCTCCGAGCTATAACACTAACCGTGGTTTCTCTTGGGCGCAGGCCAGCCTGCTCGATGTTTGGACCTTCCTATACCAATTAACCATCGGACCTCTGACCTTTGTCATCATTGGCGAAGTATCATCTACTAAACTTAGGAGTAGAACCTATGCTATCGCGACGGCTGCTCAGGCTTTGTGTACCATTGTCACAACAGTAGCGGTGCCATACATGTTTAATCCCCAGAATGCAAACATGCGTGGAAAAATAGGATTCTTCTTTGGTGGCCTGTCGGCTTTATCTTATGTGTGGTGTGTGTACCGCTTACCAGAGACTAAAGACAGAACATTTGAGGAAATCGACATTATGTTTGAGCGCGAGGTTCCCACCAGGGCGTTCAAGACTTATAATGCCTTAGACATTTAGACAAAGTTTAACTATTAGTATATTATAATGAAGATGTTAAATGAATAGATGGAGAAGTCTCTAAAGAGTGATTAAATCAGCTATCTGGTAGGTACTTTTTTATCCAGCTGCATCAATCGAATAAGGTGCGGCAGACTGGTCATTGAAGGTTTACGTCTGCCATGGCTGACTCTCAGACCCAGGTAACATCTGGTGACTCAAATGGACATGGCAAACGGCCATTAGCCAAAAAGAAAAATTCTTGGAGGTTCAGCATCCAAGATGTTTATGAGAAGAGTCCTGGTCGCCTAGAAGGCATTCCCGTCAAACAGGAAATGGCCATGAGAGCGAAAGGTGTGAATTTCATAATACAAGTGGGACAGCAGCTCCGTCTCCCCCAAATGACCATCAACGCTGCGTCTTTATTCTTTCATAGATTTTACATGAGGTTTTCTATTGGAAAGATACACTACTATGATATTGCCGGTGCCTGTGTTTTCTTAGCGACCAAAGTGGAAGAATCAAATCGACGGATCCGAGAAGTAGTCATTGCATGTACTCGAGTTGCATCCAAAGATCCTAAAAAAGCTGTTGACGAGCAGTCAAAGGACTTCTGGAAATGGCGTGAGAATATTATTTATAACGAGGAACTTATATTGGAGGCACTATGTTTCGACCTCAATCTTGACAGTCCTTATGAGGTGCTGGCGTCCTTGCTGAGCAAGTTCAATATGAATTTAGTAGAGAACTTCCACAGCACCGCTAGGCATTTCATAAATGATTCGTGCAAGACGGTGTTGGGGTTATTGTATCCTCCAGATATGATTGCTAGTGGTGCATTCTACTGGGCGACTCGAGCAACCTCAACGCGTGTTGGAGAGGGGAGGCCCTGGTATGAAGAAGCAGGCATAAAACGATCTGACTTGTATGCCGTTTGTGATACCATGGCGGAGTTGTATAGCGGTCTTCAAGAAACTGTGTTGGCAAATGAAGGTGGTCAAGTATACAAGCCTATTGGCTCTAAACGAAAGGCCGAAGAAAATTAGATGTATTGTATTTATTGCATGAATAAACATTAGACAAGTTCACTATATATCTCTTAAACAACATAAAACAATCATGCTCTATGTATTGTGATCTTTATTACGCTCTTTGGCTAGACATATGAAGTCTTGCTTCAATACAACTATGTGTGGTACAGGGTTGATGTTGGCTTCATGACGCCCTCCCAGTCCACAGAATCTGATGGGGACGGAGAGCACGTACAGTTGGAAACTTTCCCTCCATATGATGTGGATACGGTAAATGTAAAAGCTGTGAAGGAATTGAGCGTTTTCAATCTCAAAGATGGTCCTTCTTCGGGCACCATCCCAGATTCACAACCGACCCAACTGGTGAACCCACTCCCTTCAGGGCTTGCCAAACAACTTGCAACAATCGACAGTGATAAAATTGAATCTGAATACGAAGCCAATGACGATAACAATTCTCTCTTGGACTTTGATGATCTCGCTTCATCTCCCGACAAGCATAAAAAGGACGGCGAGGCTTTAATGGATCAATTGAGGCATGGTTCAGAGCCAGTGATAGACGTGGATGCGATAGGTAAAATGACCTTCGGTATCCCTAATTCTGGAGAAGAGGTCGTTCGACCATCAGGTGAATATAGTCCCGTATGGTCTCAAGCGCCAGGATTCTCGACAAGGATCCATCTCCCAAATATTGTGGACAGCCCTGGAGACAATTATGATACCCCTTCGGAGCAAACACAACCTACACATACATTACCTGACGACCTCCCTAAATTGCTATACGGAGAATCTATAAAAGGTATAAGAGACTCGCAGTCATTTGAGAGACGTGCTGATTCTGCAAGTCAATTCGACAAGGAGGCAGTAACACAAGTTATGGGTACACCAAGACAAGCCAACTCCGACTCGAAGAGCAGCAATGATAATGGCGAAGCTATAACAAGCGATTATGAGGGCGATTTGCGAGAAGATACTACTCAAGCAGATAGATCGGAAAAACACATTGTTATCCAATCTTCTCCTGTACTGCCTGCCATTCGAGTTACTGATATGGTCACTCCAAGCAGGCCGCCAACTTTCTCTGGCGGTGATATGACATCTATCCCTGAGACAGTAATGCCTGTCTCTCTGAAAAGACTACGGCCAATCGTTGAAAGCGGCATGGATTCTCCTGAAACCATCATTCGAAGGCCGTCTAAAAGAGCTCGTCAGCCAACTGTCAGTATTCCTCGTTCAATGTCTACCTCTCCTCCACCTCAGCCGCCAGATTTCACTTCTCAGATACCGGAAAATGGAGTATGGGTTAAATGGTCTGCTACTAAGTGGTACGCAGCACAGATAATTGATAGTATGGAATCTGCCAGTTCTTTAGTGACTTCTAGCACAAATCCTCAGGGCTCAATAACTGTATTGTACAGTGATGGGCAGATGGGCGATGTCACTGTTTCCAATATTTCCCCGCTTGATTTGAAAGTTGGTGACAAGGTTAAGATTGAGAATAATCGTCGCGCGAATTTTGAAGTTTTAGAGCTAATCAGAGAGCAAAAACAGTCTCCCCAGCTTGTTATAGCTGGAGGCTATACGTCCACCAAGTTGAGGAATGTTACTGATCAATCAGAGTTGATAGTGTCCATCAGTGAGCTCTACCTCACATCAACGTTAATGGCAGCTTATTTACGTAAACGCAGCCAAGTCAAAAACGTGTTCAAAGAAGAACTGGCCTTGGCGTCTCGTCACATGAAATCTATCACAATTCAGGAGAAGTCTAATGTCAATGATGTGGATCCCGTAGATGGAATCTTTTCGGGTTGCGCGTTTACGATTTCAGCCATTGATGAAAAAGACGCCGGCGCCCTTGCAGAAACAATTGTGAAAAATGGAGGCGTCATATTAGAAAATGGACTCCATGAGTTGTTTTCGGTAGACGAGTCGGGAATGTCGGTGACTTGGGCAGGTAAATCTGAGAACCACTACAGATTCACGTTCGCCGGAGTCCTCAGCAAGGCACCCGTGCGTACTTTGAAATACCTAGAGGCTCTGGCTCTGGGGTGGCCATGTTTATCATGGCGTGTGATAGAAGATAGTATATCTCAAGGAAGTTTGGCTAGTGATTGGGACAAATATCTACTTTCATCAGGGAGCAGCGACGTTCTGGATAAGGCGTGGTGCTCATACGACATTAGTGCGTTTCGAACTGGGTGGCTTAATGGTGATGTACTGGAAGACCAGTTCAATAACCGTATGATGCTCTTTGATGTGATACACGACGGTTATTTATATTTATTGGACAGTGGCCGACAGGATGGAGGATTCATGTTCTTGATTCTGGCCATGTCACCCCGTGGCAGATTGAGGACAACAATTAACGTGAAATCAGTGCCATCAGGATCAATTGTTATCAATCTTGCTCATGCTACTGGAAAAGGATCGCTGTTCTCGGCGACAAACAACCAGGATTTATTGCAGATCAAAAACAGCCAACCACTACAAAGAACGTTGACCGTGACACGGGAATGGGTAATCCAGTCACTAATCAACCGGCGGATCGTGTGATATCTACTGTGTATAATAATAGACTACAATTTAGAAATGAATGATTTGTGTGCAAATCTTTTATTGTAATGCCAATGTCAAAAGACATAACTTGTAGGACCTCTCTGACACTCGATGATCATGCCCGCCGAAAAACTGACGATCCGAACGAGTTCTTAAAAAGCCCTGTCATTCTAGGTCATCTTGAATCACTGTCTTATACTGGAGAGTCAGCCAAGCTGTATATAACAACAGTTTGTCTAATAAGATGCCATGGTACAAGGAGACAATTTTCCATCACGGATTATTTATGCATTGATTTTCTGTTCTGAAAGTTACTTAGTACGTAAACTACCTAAGTACGCAATTGACAAAACAAGTACTGGATCTGCATTGCATATGTGAGTTCCATAATTAAGCCCATGCTACTGCAACTCCAGACTGCACTATATTGACTAGAGGTAGCAGATCTGACAGACCTAACGTTACAGGCAAACAAATGGGTTTGTTGTTCATTCGTTTTACGGGCGACAGAACAAGGCAACCTAAGCATTTTCGAAATGTCGAAACATGTGCTGCCACGTCTAGACCTGGGCCAGGGCAGTCGAAACCCAGTAACAATGTTAATGAAGCAATAAATCGCTGAAACATACTGTGAAATCGAGGTACTATGTGCTTGCTTGTATGCTGGTCACGTAGTTATGGATCAATTGGTTTATCGATTATAAGGTTATTGTCATGATGTTCATTGTTATTAACCGAGCGTTATCTGAGACCATTTCAGAGCCAATGAATTATGCTTTCTAGGACTTCTGTCTGTGAAATGACAAAAAGTAACAAACTAAGTATTCTTGAAGTTATTAAGGACGGTTTATGTAAACAATACAGTTCCAGGATTCCCACGTTCACGCTACCTCAATCCCTCTATTTTTCGGTATGAAGTGTAAGAGTAATGGAGCATTATAAACGCCAATTGCATAGTGCTGATAGAACTAGCTTATAAAGTAAGCTGTCCATATTACAGTGACTTGTCAGCTTTATTACAATATTTGCCATGTTCAACATTCAATAGCATCTTCAATTACAGGTGCCGCCTAGTTCTTAGCTATCACACCATTGAAAAATCATCGCCAAACAGACGGATAGGAAGAAACTAATTAGATGTGGATTTCAAGATAAAACTTAAAAAGAGTCTAATGACAATCACCAATGTTGTGATGCTGAATTTCTCGCTGCAATGAAGTGTTAAGAAGACAATTTAACTTGAGGCTATTTATGCTAGTATATTTACTCTATGCAGCCTCGGCTCACAAATATTGAGCGGTTTACTAAAGTGGATCCAAGCCACCAGAAGTTCACAAATCTATGAAAATATGTTGGCTTTGTCTAGAGTGAGTATGATGTAGAATTCATAATAAATTTCGCCGGGAAGATCAATTATACGTTTAGATGACTACGTGTCAATAATGACGCTTGCAAACTAACCAGAATGATTCCACACACCACAATACGTTGCAGTAACGTATATGCTAGGCGCGTGCCGTTACTACTAGCTGAGTTCGTTCAGGTCTGACGGATACATGTGGAAATCGACTTCCACAAACTCGTAATGGCTATTCTAAGCACTGTATCACAATTGTGGATTAAAATAAGAGTCTACAAAGCTTTCTCAGCAAAGTATCAAGGCAGAAATCTCATTGAGTCCAAGTCAAACCCGGCTACACGCGACCCTTAGTTAATGGCAGGTTAAATTGGTGTGAACTCTAGAGTTGTCTCAACCCGTCTCCATATGTGAACCAGATACCAGACAATAATCTCATAACATTTCAGCGCGTTGTAGACTCTTCATCGCATTAGCATACACAGTAGATCCAGCCATGGAATCCAAAACTAACTAACGAGTTTGATAATCCGCATCCCTATCCTAAAATAGAGAGCGACCCCTAAAGCGTGGCTAAGGGTTTCACACTTTGAGACCAATAACATGGGGGCCCATCTGCAAGTCAAACATCAGGGTTCAAGTCCATGGAGATGCCGCTGCCCTTAGTATGTGTCAGGTAAGGGACGGAGGTCCATGCTTGCTAATAATTATTATTTTAATGTCAAGCATTTATATGAATCGAGCTACTGGATAGAAATAGGCAGGTCACCTGTGCCGGCACCCTTGACCTACCCCAGACTGCACATGCAATGCACCTTGTGCAGTAGCCAATTATATACTGTACACCGGTAAGCGATACCGGATCGCGTACCAGGAAACACCGATCCAACCAGACGTCGGTCAGGCACCAGCGACCACTGTGAGCTCCACATGTATAGATCGACTCCAGATGCTGATCGGTTAATCTTAGACGTAATGGTGACAGCTCTATCTCGAATTGTTTTTCAAACATCCAGTAGCAAGCGTTGGCCGTCGCTGTATAAGGCGTTAGTGGAGCAGATCGCTGGAGGCATTTTTAAGCTCTGTAATGCATGAGTTTGGCAGGGCACTACAAGGCCACCCACATACGTCATGTACCAAGCTATGTAATGCTCTAATTAGGGGCGGAAAAAGAAACATTGCTGTTTGAAATTCCTGGTGGCGTGTGTGTATAGTCAAAAACCTCAAGCTTATGCCTAAACGGTTGGACCCCGAGCTGGAGTGTCTTATGCCGATCGTGATCTTCGTGCTACCGCGACATGTCACACCGCAAGTGTGGCTGTCGCTAAAATAAAGACCACTGGCTGTCAGATCTGTTGCACCCCACACATACAATCTTTAATCTTCTATCCCATAGGGCAACTGAACTATGGTGACAACCACTGCCCACCGTTAATTGGCGCTGTCCAGCCAGTCTTTCGTCGAAAGCCAGTCGGAAACTCGGTCCCCGTATAGCAAGCACACGCATTGTGAACTTGCAGGATGGTGCCGTTTTTGGGTGCCGGTCTGGATTGGGAGCATATAATTTGTTTTTATCCGCCGCCCAGCCAATCATGACATAGTGGCTCCTGTTAGCAAAAGACAAAAAAATAAAACATCGCATATATCGTCTTAGCGAGGTGTCATCTGGTCTCCTGCCTGCCTATATTGACACAAACCCTAGTCTTATTTTTATATGCAACGAGCCAGTTCTGCCCCGGCCAAATCGTCCTACTCGCCTCGCTAGTCCTCCACGCATCTCAACTCCACATATCTCCACACCCAGTTCTCCACAAATCTTTTATCCCGTCTTACCACTCCATACGGCCCACATACAGCACCCGGATTTTCGAGCGCAAAACCCCCCCAAAACCACTGTATTTTCTGCGCAACTGCATCCGCAGACTAGGTTAATTCACTTCTATATAAATTTACTGGCAAAATCGGTCTTGTCCGGCGGAATTTGTTACTGCTTCAGGTGCTCGGCTCATCGTACCCCACGTACCTGTCGACTTGGATCTTGACCCTCTGTCAACTTGCCGAGCGAACCACCACTTGTTTTCTGGCGATTGTCAACACGATTTGCAACTTTGAACTTGCCATGGATTTGTAGTTGGTATGTGTAATATTGGTTGATTCTATTTTATTCCAAGTTTTGCGCTGCAACTGGAGGATTGCGTCACATGGCCAAAATAAGCTAACTCAGCACCAGACGCCTCTGGGTATCGTTCTTCGGTTTGAACTTTTTTAGCTTGCTAATAATTTTAAACATCTGGTACTGCGAAGGTATCGTTTAACACTATGAACCTATCGGTGGACGTTGCCTCGTCCACCCCTAGTTCTGCCACAAATGGGTCGCCGCTACAACCACCACTAAGGCCAACGGAGCCGATTCCTGCAAAATCGGCCATGGTAAAAACTGACAAGCCTCGTCCTCATATTTGTGCAACCTGTACACGGTCGTTTGCTCGACTCGAGCATTTGAAGCGACATGAGAGATCCCACACAAAAGAAAAACCTTTTCAGTGCCCTGTTTGCGAGAGGTGTTTTGCTCGCCGGGACCTATTGTTGCGACACAAACAAAAGCTGCATGCTTCCTTTGATGAAAGTAGTGGGGAAAGTCCCCGCCCTCGTGCCAACTCGGTACGACGTAAGACTTCTGTCTCGTCAAAGTCTGGCACCCCATCTTCACCAATGACTGGTCCCCAGGGTCGCGCTCTGACCCCTCAACAACTTAGGTCAGAATCGGTGCCAAACGTGGCGACGACTGGACTGGGAGGTGTGCCCATCAGTACTGCGCCATATTCTAACTTGCTGAGAAGCCAGCTGGGTGGTAGCACAGTAGATGCCCTGCCTCAAGGTGGCCTTCGTCACAGGCCTGCTTCATTTTCTGCTGTCTCTGCCACGTCTTATTCATCTTTCAAAGACCTGGAGAACATGAACACGCACATGTATCCATCGGGCCCTCCCCAGGTGGACTTTTCAACTCCTCAGCTCATGCCTGCTTCGTTAGAAGATATAGACATGCCTCTCGATGATATATTTTCTTCAGACCCACTGTTTATAAATCCTCAGCTACTAGGTCATCAAGAACAAGAGCATCAACATCATGAGCAGCAGCAGCAACAACAACAGCAGCAGCAGCAACAGCAGCAACAACAGCAGCAACAACAGCAGCAGCAACAGCATCAACATCATCAACAGCAACAACAACATCAACACCATCAACAACAACATCAGCAGCAGCAACAGCAACAGCAACAGCAGCAACAACTTCAACAACAGCATGATCATAACAGACACCCATCTATGTCTCTACCAAGTCACCAACAGGGTCTCCAGAGCCATCAATATATTCCATCATCTGAAGCTTCTTCCCAGCTCAACGAGCCGCGACAGATGAATAATTTTCTGCCTAATACTACCAGCCAAGGCAACTATTTATTTGGAGCGTCGGATGTTTCTCCAACGTCGTCTGGGCCCTTGAATGACAGTCGTCAACTTTTCAAAGTGGACGAAGAACTCAGTCCTGGCAGTGCAATTAAATTGGAAAATGACGACTTTTCATGGCTACCTCCTTCTAACGACAATTACAATACTAATAATTCGCGAGGGTCTCAAACTTTGATTAATGGAAGTTCATTTTCGCCCCCTCCTCAAAGTCTGCATCACCATCATAGTATAGCACATTCTGACTCTCCTCTGACTCTAAACGGACAAAATGGTCAACCTCAAAATGGAGTCATTAGTCCTACACCTCATAGTGTAGGTAGTGACCTTGGTGAAAACCATCCTACTGTGTCGACTACAATGTCTCCCCCAGTGCCAATGGACGAGTCGTTAGGTCAAGGCGAACCATTCACAAGCATGAATGTTCACTCTTTGAATAATGATATCCGTGATCACAAGATGTTTTCGTTGCATATTGATGGAATGGATTACAATCCTTTGCCTGACGAGGTTGCAGCCGGCAACAGTACTTTTTGGTATGGTGGGAACCAAAACGAAGCTGATCAAGCATCATCGTTTAACAGCTCTTTGGGCCATGGCATGCGTCCTTCAATGGGCCAACAAGGGACACGAGGCCAGATCATTACTCCTCAGTTGCGTCTGCATATATTAGCAACTTTGTCCACCCCTACTCCATTTAGTTCCAACCAACCTCCGCAGCTTCCGTCGACGTTGGAGTTGCAGAGATACATCAACTCGTACACTGAAAACTTTGGAAAGCACATGCCATTTTTACATCAATCGTTGGAGTTCACTCCTGACAATGTTCCCCTAGCTCTCGGGATGGCCGCTATTGGAGCGCTCTACACATTTGAGCACACCAGCTCGATAAATATTTTTGAAATCTCTCGCAGCTGCATCCATGTGTATCTTGAATCTCGAAGGGAACGTAAGACCATACCGGATAATGATAACCAAGCTACTCCTTTATGGTTGGTCCAAGCCCTGGTTCTTGGTGTCATTTACGGCCTGTTCAATAGTGAGCCCCTGGCAAACGAAATAGCTGTTGCCCAGGCCAATGCTGTTATATCTTTGGCGAAGTCTGCTGGACTCCATCTCCCTCCTTCAAAATTTGTGGGTCAGCCAGACTTTAATAGTGCGTCTGCCGAGGAAAAATGGAGATACTTCATTACAGTACAAGAACGAATCCGAACCATGCATGTTGTCCATATGGTGTCTTGCTTACTTGCAACATCATACAATGGCATGTCTACCTTAAAAGGAGACGATCTCAAGTGTGGCTCACCTTGCGATGAGAGTCTGTGGACCTCGACTTCCAGTTCAGAATGGTGGGACATTGTCTGTAATAAGGGTCTTGACCAGGACCCCAGAACATCCTTTGAAGGGCCTGGGTTCAATGAGTGCCTACAGCAATTGTTACAGAGGAACACCCTAATGGGTAAAGTGCCTCAGTTTACTTTGCTTAGCTTGCTTTACGCTATCCATTTGGAGATTTACGAGCGCAGGCAATCACATGACCAGCAGTTTCTTGTCAACGGCAATAGTTCTTCATCCCCCTCTCCGGGATTACTAGCTGACCAGCGAGAATCGGTGTGGTTGGAGAAACAAAAGCAAAATTTAGAGGCTGTACTGAGAGCCTGGGAGACTACGTGGTCTTTATCTCCACTGGCTTCTCTAAGTCCTAGCAGCCAGTATGGGCCGCTAATGTCCGATTCCATTCCCTTGTCGTCCCTCGCTCATGTCCGCGTGTATATAAACCTCACTAAAGTGAAAGAGGCGTTCTGGAAGCGGGACTTCACTTTAATGAATAGGGAATTGGATAATTTAGCTGTTCCTGGTTATTATGACGTTAATGACGGCAGCGGCAAGAAGTTTGATGGTCTCCTTGAAGCTGCCTCTTACGCCACTGATGCAATATCCTTATGGGAAAAGCATAGCGTTAAATGGACTCTTGAAACCACTGCTAGCCAAACGTTTATTCATACTCTTGTTTCTCTTTTTGACTGTGGTTTAGCGGTCTCCGAGTTTTTGCATAGATTGGAGAACCGACCTAAGTCGGAGTGGTCCGAGGATGAATCTGTGCTGGTTGGGAGAATAGGTAAAATATTCTATCGTGTACTGGATGTTGTTGGGCATGAAGGCCTCAGTGTTAGAAGTTTTGCTCTTGACGGCCAGTATACTGGCAGCGAATTGGAGGATAACAGCGAGCCGTTGAACGAAGATGGTACTGTGAACAAGCCGATCAAGCTAAGTATACTTACATTACTTGTGGTGTCAAAGATCCTCTGTAAGACTTATATATGGCCATTTGCTCTCGTGATGGGTGAGGCACTCCGAGCTAGGTGCAGGCATATTTCAGGTGTTCCGGGTCCTTGAGCTGAATAGTAGATTAGATATTACACACATCTCTATTGTTATGGCTCTGACTCTGCGCTTTTGATTTATGAACCTGCTTATGATTGTATGGATACTGGTAATATGATGATATAATTATTTTGCTTAAATAGAGTACAAAGTTTGATTTAAAGCTCTCTATCGTATGTCATTTTTAAACGTTGCGAAGATCTTTCAGCGTGACCGTATAGAAAGTATTCCAATTTATAATATCACTTTCTTTTGGAGAGGAGCTGTCATTTCGAGCAACCGCCAAATCTATAGCCTGTTGGATCTGCGAAGATACTCTAACGACGTTACGGGCGATTTCGTTCTGCTTCTCAAATTCCTGTTTAACAGCATCCTCCTTGACCTTGACACTAACAAGGCTCGAAAACTTAGCCACCACTTGATCAAGATGTCCTGTGCTTGTCAATGCAACGAGCGCCACTGATGCTAGACGTCCGATGATAACACAGCTTATGATCTTGATATCTTGATCATCTGACAATCCGTCGATTACTCTGTCAAGCAATTCATGAAGAACACCTAGGGCCAAAAGCTGATCGCCAGGTAGAGCATTAACAAGTGTATAAATAGCCTCGTATGCTGTTTTTCTTAGATCCAAACCATCATCGACCTTATGCTTATACGGACCCATTTGCACACTTCGGATCAATGCAGTGTTTACATTTGTTTCATTGAAAACTAATGGCAGCAGTCGATATAGATGACCAGCTACAAGTCGAGGCTTGTGGTGCATGACCGCGACCAGCGCACTCAAAGCAACTTGTCGAATACTAGCATCCTCGTCCTCTATGTGCGACAGAAACTCTGCCACCATTGGGCGGAGTAAATCATCATACCTTTCATGTGACTGCCCAAATGTGTACCGTACTGATGACAATACCAACAGACGGACAGACACAAGTTCTGATTTCAGCTGACTTTGCAAATGAGGTAAAAATCTTGTCGGGTTAGATATCGACAAAGTTCCTATGCATTCAGCTAGGACAGTATCAGTTCTTTCAGCTTCGTGGCCACTTCGAGTTGTAACCGTAAACAAGCTATCCCAAATTTTATCGGAATGTATCACAGCTTTTTCGTTTGATATAACAACTTCGCGTACTGATGCCAAAAAAAGATGAATGTTTGAAGCATCAGAATGTTCCAAGCGATACAAAAGGTCATCGATAAATTCGTCAGGGTTATTGTTGATAATTTGACCAATTGTCTGTGCAAGTATAAGCCCAACAGAGTGATCTGCTTCCGCCGCCAATCTATTATATAATGGTGTTAGATCCTCATTTAATGGCACAAGCTTTCCGATGCTGCCAAGTTCAAGTAGCCGCCACTTCATATTTTGATCATCTAGAGAAACGATCTCCTGATAAGAAGGAAACGACTGCATTCCCCCTTTCACAATTAATACTGCTAGGGTCTTGGCCACAATGGATTCATTTTCCTCTGTACGAGCGCCTTCCAGCTTACTCACCACCTCGGTTGTCAACTTCTTATTTGCTATTAGCTCTGATATCAGCGACAAAACAGCATCAGTTATTTGTGACGAAGTCCCGACTTTACCCATATTGTTAACTACTTCTAGAACCAGCTCAAAAGGCTCATCGGATTCGATAACCGGGCACAGACATGTAACCACCAAAATGCACCATTCCAAGGCAACTGTATCAGCAGAATACAAGCTACTCTTTCCCAGGCTCAAGGCCTTTTCGGCACATCTTAACAATATCTGCTTGACGTTGTCATCATCATTAGAACTCCAATCGAAGGCTTTAAGGATAGCCAGTATAGTTTTCAATGAAGCTTGACGAAGTTGTCGAAAACTGAGTTCCAGGAATCCAGTTAGAGTTTGAAGAGCTGCCAATTTCCATGATGGTGAAACCGGAGATCCACGAGAAACAATCTGCTCAATAGACTCGACAACTACCAACCTAAGGGACTCGTTCGGTAACAAGTCCAATAGAAGCGAACAACTATTCTGAAATTCGTCGGTTGGTATAGAAGCGCTCGTTAGTAAAGCTACTATGGCATGAATAGCTTTCTCCCTGGTCTCGAAATCCAAAGAAGAGTTCTGGGCCTTTTCCACAATAGCCACCTGAATGGGTTTAATTGAATCCGGAAATGATCGGTGCGAACCTTTAAACAATGCAAATAGACTAATTGACAGATCTAAGGCTTCTCCCACAACTTTGTAGTAATTGTCTTGGAGACCTGTCATCAATATATCGGCAATGCCTCTTAACAGAGGCTCTGACTTACTAACACTAGGACTGGTCAGTATGATGTCAACAAGTAGCAAGATATCAGACGTTAAAGTTGTCTTGGATTCTGTCAATGACTTGAGAATCGTAGTTGTTTCTTGCAATAGTGCAGCATCGACGTTACTCAGCGTCTGTATAAGACTTACCAGCAGGTCGCCAATGTATAGCTGAAGAATTGACATATTTGCAGCGTCCTTCAAGTCTTTAATTATGATTTTGAACAAGAAAGAGGCATTGTTGGCAATCGCAGTTTGAGGGTCCGTGTCAGTTAACATGCTTGAATCAGATTTCCGCCTACTTTCGACTGCTTTTGAGGCATAAAACAACCCGTCAAAGGATGCCAGTCGAATAAGACAAGAAAGACAAGATATGAATTCGACTTTAACTGTAGGCTCTCTCTCAGATCTAAGAGCTGACAGTAATGGATTCATCAGCCGAGCATATATCAGAGGGAGTTCATTCTGTGATGATACAGCTACGGCGGCAGTCAGTTTGCCCGCACACCGTCTAAGTTTCCAAGACTGATCGTCGTCATCCTCATCAGAAAACATTTCGTCATCACTAAATTCAAATTGGTCATCTTCTGATTCGTCATCCATATTGACGTCGTCGCCGTCATCATCGTCGTTTTGCACGTAGTTTGGATTGAACGCGATAAATATTTCACAGGCTGCCATGATCTCAGATAGATGCGTTTCAATAGCACCGTATCCAAGGCCAGCAATGGATTCTAAAGTGACTAATACAGCTTCTTTGAGCTCAATAACATTTATATCAAGTTCATCATCACTGGACCCTATAGACAGCAGCTTCAGCATCTTTGGCAAGATATCACGAACCACTGGTCTAAACTTTGTAGGCTCCATTTTGGCCAAGTTACCACATAGCTGGACAATATATTTCAGCTTCGTGCTGTCATTGTTAACGTCCAAATTCTTAGAAATAAATGACATTAAATGATCCCAGATGGTCGGGGATCCGCACCGAGCAACAAGGGT
This sequence comes from Sugiyamaella smithiae, assembly GCA_030579815.1. Lineage (NCBI taxonomy): Eukaryota > Fungi > Ascomycota > Dipodascomycetes > Dipodascales > Trichomonascaceae > Sugiyamaella > Sugiyamaella smithiae. The sequence continues at coordinate 995,305 of JAKTRV010000006.1, forward strand.
GACAACAGACACCGATTTCCTGGCCAGTCCTTTTCCTCGTATAACAACTGCTAATGAGACTCGTTCAATCTTGCTTAGTTCTGCTTCTGGCAGCATTGAACCAAACCGTTTTATGATATCTGTCAAGATGTCCAATGTATCAACAGTTTGATCAACATCATTATCATATATCATGGGAAGGATCACAGACACTATGATATTTGTCACCGATGGACTGATAGAAACATTCAATATAACAGATCGAAGGGCCATGGGTAAGATGGACAATTCACTGGATCCATCAGACGAAGCCAGGACCTTTCTGTATCGAGTCAAGATGGACGATATAATGTTTTCAATTTCACTGGTATGAACAATTGTGATTAATTGCTCAATGCTAAGTCAGAGAGGCTCTACAAACATGATCTTACCATTTAACAGCTTGGTTCTGGACTTCCGATATCGGGTCGTCAAGCCTATCAAGGATTGCTTTTGTCACAGTGGACGTCAGCTTGGGATCCATGTTGACAGCTGACGAGCTTGACAAACTATTCAAATTGCCATTCAGATCACTCAAACCCATGAACCGAAGGTCCGAATCTATCGAATGCAATTTGTCCAAGGCATTCTGAATCGAATACAGCGTGCCTGACATGACGTGAATGTTGGTGGGTTTAAGTTCATGGGGCTGGGCGCACAGTTAAGTATCGTCTGTATTAGTTATGCAAGACAAACAGAGTCAAAAGTCTAAATCACAGAATTCTATATACAAAAAAAATGACTGACGAAATAAACTCAATTTAAGGATACAGAGTATATCATATTTGGAGCATGGCAACTTAATGAGCTACACGGCCAAACACTCTGAACCTCTTAACACCTCCGTCAGGTATAATGGTTAGCTTTGCATGGGTGTAAATTTCAGCGTCTGATGCAGTCAAGCTGCCATCCTTCTTGCTGTATTCGTGCTCTTTTCCTGGGCCTGTCTTAGACTCCCCAACTATCTGTTTCCACCTGGAATCATCACCTTCTACCTTAACTTCGTGAGCTTCAGCTTTCAGTGCCTCTACTGAGACAGCAACAGGATAGTTGCCTAAGAAATAGGCTGTGTCGACTACGACTCTGTCTATATGCCCTGGTGCACCCAATTTGACGACTACCCAATCAACATGACCCTTTTCTCTTGATCGCTTCGTTTCCCATCCATCACTCATGTCGGTACCCCGTCCTGGCAATAGCAAATTAGCAGGACTACTAAAGTGACTATCAGAGCACGACACCATCACACCTCCATTCGCCACAAGAGCCAGATCAATCTCTGCTGAGGCATCTTGTGGAAATACTGGTATGGTCATTCCATATAGCCGGAACCGGGCAATACCCCCATCAGGGTACATGTGGAGCTTGAAGTAGTTATAGGCAGATGTAGTCAAGGCACTTCGCAAGAAGAAATGCCGCTGAGATGGCCCACATTCATGTTTTGAAATCACTTCTTCCCATTTGGTTGTTTTGAAAGGATCCTCGCCTTCTGTCAAGTATGCACCCTCGACGGAGATAGCCGGTGCATGATTACCGTTGAAAAAAGCAGTGTCCACTTCAGCACCAATTACTTTTGCACTGGATACTCCAGCTTTGAAAATCACCCAGTCTGATGGCTCCTGGTTATGTCGTCTTGTCTCCCAGCCGTCGTACCAAGCACCTTTAGGAGTGAATTTGCCTACTCCTCTCACAGCAGGCTTGGGCTGGTTAAGATTAGAGGCATCCGCAAACCATTCATCAGATACACCCACTACTGAACCTCCAATTTGTGCACCAATAACATCAATATAGCCAGCAATCGATTTTGTAAACACCTGCTCTTCAACCTGATTAGACATGATTCAGGTCCCTTTTTTTCGTCGGGAAATCAGCACCAGTCGACCTATTTATACTCTGTGTGGCTGCAGATAACGTGTGTGCACCAACTGCTTGATTGCCGTGCAAATACCCGAATAATCGACAAAAACGCAACATATATGCAATCATTTCGAATTATGGGGGTCTTGTGGGTTTCAGTCACAGCTCATTGTGCTACCCCAAATCCCAATTCGGAAGACACCCATTTAGTCATTGGCTCCTCTCATCATTCCAGCCTGTTCCTAAGGTTGGCCGCGGGCAGGTACAGGCAGACATGTCGATCCCAGCACGGCTGTTATCAGTCACGTGACTAAGAAAAATTCCCGTTAATCTTTTGAAGTGAAGGGAATTGTTACGTTGTGTTCACCAGTATGTCGCAAGTTCCAGCGTGGAAAAAGCTTGGGCTGAAAGTAAAGAGTGGCGATGATACAAAGACCGAAGCTCAGAAGCTGGACGTGGCTGCGAAGAGAAAAGCCAGCAGCGAGGATTCGGCAACTAAGCCAAAAAGGCCTCCTAAGAGAGTGAAACTTCCAAAATCAGAGCGAAAGCCTCCTCCAGAAGCCGATCAGCTAGCATATCTGAGACAGTATCATGCTGATAAAAGTAATTGGAAGTTCTCCAAGCAGAAGCAGAACTGGATTCTTAAAAACATTTACAGCATGCCTGATACCTACAAAGAGGCTCTGCTCGCATATATAGAGGGTCTTCAGGGTGGGTCTCGAAACCGAGTTATTGATGAAGCTAAGGATATTGTTTCAAAATGGAATCAGTTTATGCGAGAAGAGGATGAGCCCAAGTCAGTTGACGACACTAATGAAAACAGCAAGGAAGATACGACTTCACAGGCACCCGACCCAGCATCAAAGACAACGGCTCCAACAGAAGCGAAAGCTAGACTGGCACAGGGCATTGTTGCCCATTGTACAGGTGAGACTTTAGAGTTGGATTATATCGATGTTATTCCAGATAGTAAGAGCGAAGAGATTAAATCGGTGTCACATATAGAGCTTGAATCTGGTGCAGCGAAATCTACAAGCAGTCAGAGTCTCGACGAAGGGCCCGTGGAATCAGATGGAGCGTCGGCTTCTACAGAATCTGGCAACTCAGTGGAGCCAGAAAGTAAAGAAAATTCAAAACAAGAAGCCGAAACTAAATCAAACGGCAAATCTGGAAACGGTATATACGACGAACAAACCACTTTAACAGGGTCATCAGACAAATCAACAGACAAATCAACAGACAAATCAACAGACAAGCCTAAACAAAAGTCAAAGGAAAAGTCAAAGGAGAAGAGGAAAGAAAAGTCGAAGGAAAAGTCAAAAGAAAAGTCAAAAGAAAAGTCAAAAGAAAAATCCAAAGACAAGTCCAAGACAAAAAAAGAGTCCAAAGACAAGAAAAAACCTGAAAAGTAAAGTCGAAAACTCAAAAAGTCCCAACACAAAGCAGAATAGTCGCACGACTTGTAAATAATCGTTGTAATAGTTCATTTTAATTGAAGCATGCTGCATGTATACAAATTGCTATAGTTTAGTGGTCGCCCTTCTTAACTCCATGCTTGATGAATCGAGGGTTTCGAGGGTCGTTCTTGAACTCATCGGCTAACGTTAGCAATGCTACACTGGCAATTCACTTACAGTTCATGGAAGCATCGGCAGCCTTTGAGAACAGGTAAGTAACAATGGCACCTGAAAGTTAGCTCTGGCAATTCTGGCAGTTCAGAACCACATACCACCGGCGAAAAAGGGCCACAAGGGTCGCACTTATGTTAGCAATCGTCAATTACGAGCATCGTCCTGCTGGTATCACTTACAAACTGGAGTAGCGAAAGTCTTAGCAGACATTATAGATCTATCGTGTAGGTAGCAGAAGGCTCGAGCGCGAAAGTTCTCATTGGATGGCCAGCATGGGCAAGGGCTGTGCCCAAACCCATGCCGTGAGTGATGTAGCGAAATTTCTGTGTGCTTGCAACCAACCATGCTACTAAATACAATTCATAAATAGTTTAATCTATTCCGTAGCTGTTGAATCTACATGTCGTAACTCGTTGAGTGCAGCATTTTGGGCATTGAATAGCATGTCGTTATAGATGTTATTCAGGCTCAAAGCTGCAAGATTGATGATCCCTCTGTTTGAGTCGGTTCTCTGGTCATGATAGGGTCTCCGATATAGAATGAGTGGAACATACATAGCCAGCCATCATTGTGGCTTTTGCGTTGGAGATCCTTTATAAGGTGCACGCTTTCAGGCCCGACTCGAACCGTTGGAGCAGGTCAGTGGTGTCTTCTAAACCAACGCTGATCCTCACTAAATGTCGATCCACACCGAAACTCTCCACATAGTCAAGCTCAGTGAAGTGGGCGATCACGGTGTAGGGACAAGTGAGCGTGAAGTTCGTGCCCAGACTGGGACCCTTTGCAATGAAAACGGCGTCGAAAAACTTCTGCGCGTTTTCTGGTTTGTGAAAGACGATCGAAAATAGACCCCCGTAGCCACCGCCTTCCACTATACATGCGTCGTAGTATTTTTTGCTAGGAGATAGTCTAGGATAAAATATATCCTTAATCAGAGGAGATTTCTGCAGTGATTTAATGACCATCTCACTATTGTAGTTGATTCGGGTGTTTCTTTCCACAAAGTCCCGGCTGTTACGCTCCAGATAAATGGCATCTTCAGCCCAGTAGAAATCCTCGTATTGCTTTGACTGTGCATGTTTAAAAGCATCAAAAAACTTTCCTAGTGGATTCAGCACTAAGCTACCTCCCATGACATTGCTCTCGCCGCTAAACACTTTAGTCAGACTGCTGACCACAATGTCAGCATACGCCAGGACGTGCACGTTTACAAAGTTTCCGATGGTCTCGTCCACTACTATAGCAAAGTCATATTTATCTGCCAAATTTCTCAAGCTGATTAGATCGGGAGACTTTAGGAGAGGATTGGATGGGAATTCGCAGAACAATGCTGCAACTTGCTCTCCGCTCTCCAGAAGAGCCGTCAGCTTGGCCAAATCGCTGTCGTCACCAAAGCCAAAAAAATGGCAGCCTGGTCCCCACTTTTGCAATATTTTCAATGTGTCTGTGTACGGAAATCCAAAGCAAACACTTTTCTTGCTTCCTATAGCCTCCAGCACTAGTCTATGGGCACTGTATATGCTTGTCATGCCAGTAGGATAGAGATATACATCATCCTCCGACAATTGCTCGATTTTGCCATGAGCAGCAGCGACCCCACTTGCAGTAATTTTGCCGGCAATTCGTCGCCTTAGAGCAACCTTTGCTTCAGCAACGAAGGACAGATCTAGGTTACGTCCGAATCTCTGCTCCAAGAAAGCCGACTGCTCTTTAGATTCTTCTGACACTGAAGCGAGGGCAGGGGAGGCTCCAGGACTGGGAGATTTTCCATTCGAAGAATGATGCAATTCTTTGTAGGATTGCTTATTGCAGCTCGTAGTACCGTTGTCTGAAGTATTCAAGTACTCCAAAAAGTACTCGCCCAACCTGGACGATATACCTTCTCCAGTGTGCTGCCAATATTGTTTTGCAACTCCAAACTCCGACGCTGGAAAGAACACAACGGCAATTCGAGCTTGGATATAGCGCTTCACAGACTCTTCGTCTTCTGGTTTCGGTGTTGACAGCTGCACTATACGCACTGGTACTGAAGACAGTGTGGAGTACTTCTTGATGAAATCCCTACAACGGCATGCAATATTGTAAGTTGGGAAAATAAAGCTCTTCTCTCCATCTCTACCATAGATTGATTCCACCTTTTGACAAAGCTCCTGGATTATATGATGGACGAAAAAACGAGGATATCCATTCGTCATTTTGGAAGCCACCCAATCAGCGCCCTCTTCATATGCAACATTGGCTGCCCATGATGGCAACGTCACACTCACAGCATGAGGAGTATTGGCAGGAATAGGACATCCTACTTCTGTAGGCGGGGGATCAATGAAGGGCATTGACCGTACTTTTTCTTCTCAAAGACTTCAAGTCTTGTATATGAGTCAGGTAGAGAGCCGCTTCATGTGCATTATCAATTCTGGCGATCTTTACTGCTGCTGGGTAATGTGCAATGGATCCAATATGCTTGTTCAAACTGCTACAATTACCTTATAATTCTACTCCCTTCTCTATATTAAAATTCCAGCCACCTAATCGGTATATTTATTATACTGAAGATACTGAAACTAGACTACGTGTATTGGTATTGATGACCTTTTATATTCGTTTACAATACAGCTCAAAGAGTAGACATATCCAAAACAAATCTGTACTTGACATCACCCTTTTCCAAGCGAACAAAAATTTCATTGATGTCTTTGATTGACACTAGCTCACACTCAGGAAGTATATTCTTTTTGCTGCACAGATCTAGCATTTCCTCAATGTCCTTAATGGAACCTGCTGCAGACCCAGCAACTCGTCGTCGCTTCATAATCAAAGGAACAGCGTGGACCTTCAATTCCTCTAATGCTCCAACAATCACCATGGTTCCGTCGAGAGCCAGAAGGTTAAGATAAGGGAAGGTGTCATGCTGGTAGGGGATAGTATTGATTATGATATCAAACGAGGTTGCATTTTTCTGCATTTCCTGATCGTTAGTCGATGCCAAGACAGATTTTGCACCAAGCGAATATGCCTCTTCAGCTCTGGATTTTGATCGAGAGATGAGAGTCACATCGGCACCCAGTGCTGCTGCAAACTTAACAGCCAAATGACCGAGACCACCTAATCCAACAACACCGACCTTTTTACCAGGGCCAGCTTGCCAGGTCTTAAGTGGAGAGTACACAGTCGCACCGGCACAAAGCAATGGTCCGACATGGGAGATTTTAAGGTTGTCAGGAACTTTGACAACCTTAGATTGCCTCACAACGACGTAATTAGAATACCCACCATAGGTGACACCGCCAGAGATTTTATCTGGATAATTGTACGTCGCAGTCAAATTGTCACAGTAAATGTCATCTCCCGATGTACAATAATTGCATTCCATGCAACTATCAACGATCGTGCCTACAGCAACCACATCACCAGCTTTAACTTTTTTGACGTTCTTGCCAGTTTCTCTGACTTTTCCTACAATCTCGTGCCCAGGGACAAGTGGGTACTGAGAATTGCCCCAGTTATTCTTAGAAGAGTGAAGATCTGTATGGCAGACACCACAGTAGAGAATATCTATTCCAATATCTTCATCTTGGATTTGTCGTCTTTCAAAAGAGTACTCCTGGAGGTCAGAAGTTGACGACAGAGCTGCATATCCATTTGCTTTCATTTTGACTAGTTTGCTCGTTGTTTGTTTTCACTTTGCTTGCTGACTTGCAATGGTTATGGGGTGTATTTATATGCTTTGATCCTGGTGCCTTCAACATTTCTCTCTAAAAAAACATTATGTCTGACGGCGGTGTTAGCACCTTCGCCGACACCGACCGGAGTTAGGCTGAGCAACTAACAAAGTCCCGTTTCATATGTTTAAGCCCGCCTTAAATCCTAGACGAATTCCCGAATTGGAAATCATCACATGGTATGCATCATCATTTCGTATGTCATAACGCCGAATAAAGTATATAAACAAGTCGTTTCGCCGATACAGGGAGAGCCCAATCGCCGAAACACCGAACTGAGTTTAAACGTTAGAACAATTGATAAGCGACTACAAACAACTATGACTAATGTATTGAGAGTCTTACGTGAACAATAGCCTTGATTTGAAATGCTACCGGTGTCATTCTTTTCGTCTACCTCATTTAAGCAGCTCATCCGTGCCGGTATACAGTATAACACCAATTTCAATCTCCAAGAGACATTTGGCGCGTTAAAGCAGGGACCACGGTATCGCCAATAATATCAAAAGAGAAATGTAAAGTAATCTTAAGACTCTTCATTTTTGAGACTACTGTTTCTCTAGACTGCGTAGAACTCTGGCTCTCTAATTAACTACCTTTTGTTCAAACGAGCTGCGTGATGGCAATATAGTGCCATCACGTGATTGACTGTCCAATATCTTCGTACAGGAGATATTCAGGGGTCAAATGTTAAAGAATTTGCACTACATTCATTGCTACGATGAGTTATTGTTCGCCTATCTACCAGGGTATGTGCTCGTAATTGGGCAGATGCGTCCAGCCATATGCAAGATATACATACAAAAAAAGTGGTCTCAGGTGCATTGGCGCGATGCATCTTAAATAATATGTTGCAGCGGTTTTTGATTGGCACAACGTAGTCATGTTGACTCGATCACGGTCACGCCTCCACTCTTGGAGTCCAGCTAAATAAGCTGTGCACTTTGTATCCGGCATATGGGGGCGTGAATCGGTGCAGGTGGCCCCTTTCCTAAGGCAGGCCCGTAAAGCACTATCCTGATATATAAGCCTGCAGCATTCCACAATTTCAGATCACGTATAAGTGGAGAATCAGATCGCGCTGGGGTAGCATGAATTTCGGAGGAGGCACGCCTATGCGCTATCCAGCTTTGGATGATAAACGTCAGTCACGACAAAGCCTGGAAGAAAAACGCATCCGCCAGCTCGAAGACTATTCTAGGCTGCAGTACCATCAGTCTGTTGAAGCATGCAAAAGAAGCAAACAGTACACTGATCGGACCATAGACGAAGTACATCGAGCTCATTCTACGAGTCTTCAGCGGCATACAAATGCCTGTGAAAAGCAGTTTCAGAGTCAGCGGTCTATGCTAGAAACCTACCTTAGAAGAGTCTATGAATGGCAGTTGCAGCGGGATCAACAAATCATGGCTGCCAATGAGCAGATCTGGAATATGATTAGACACCTTCAGATGCAGATTGCAGACTTGTCATACTCGGTGTCTACTGAGAAAGCTGGCATTGGGAGGTTTTATCCTGGAATGAGTTCACGTCATTTTGCAAATCGATTCAAGTTCTTCATTTCGGCAAACGGGCTACCTGAAGAGGCTCCGTTTCTTATCCGGATTTTTCGAAACTTTATGGAGGGAGCAGCCTTTGATTGGGTGTCCTCTGTTTTGCGTAATCCTCAAAAGAATGCGAAGTTTCATAAGAGCTTTGATGATTTTCTTGCTGAGTTCGTACAGCGTTTCTAATGGGTCATAATCTTATTGTTTGATGTGTATATGATATGAAGGCTATGTCAGTGTCACTTTGAGCGATTGCAGCTTGAAATGATACAAGGGCTTCGTTGGGAAAAAATATTTATTTGTAATTGTTATAGTAATAATGTGGGCTAACGAACGACAAAGTATAGGAGCGTGTATGCTCTTTGAAAAAGCAGCGAAACTGCTTCTCCATTCGAATAAAATAAACATAATTTCAAATGTCTATTTATAGGCAGGCTCTCCAATTCGAGGCTCTTCGAAGTAGCGAGCATCCAAATCATCTCGCTTATAAGCAGGCTCTCCGATTCTAGGCATGTCAAAGTAGCGAGCATCCAAATCATCTCGCTTATAAGCAGGCTCTCCAATTCTAGGCATGTCAAAGTAGCGGGCATCCAAATCATCTCGCTTATAAGCAGGCTCTCCAATTCTGGGCATGTCAAAGTAGCGGGCATCCAAATCATCTCGCTTATAAGCAGGCTCTCCAATCCTGGGCATGTCAAAGTAACGAGCGTCCAAGTCTCCTGAGGCAGCACCCTCAACAGGAGCAGCCAAGGCTCCAGAGAACGTCATAGCGGCCAAGATTGAAGTTGAGAATTTCATCGCGTTTGTTGGTTATCGAAATACTCAAACATTTGTGTTCCTTTTATAACAAGCCATTATTGGATTTCTATCTCATGAAATCCTGAATTTAAATCTAATAATTTCCCTTTTGGGCTACCAACGAAAATTTGGCACTAGTACAGATGAAGACCATATTTTGCCGATCAGATGTCAGATATGACAGGTCTCCCTAACAAAATATGTCAATCTGGTTAGCGGCAACAACCTGAAACTCACATTGAATTCCAAGAAAGGCAATAGCCGAAACATGCAAGGGCTTTATGAAACCTACCAACAGCTACACGACGAATCATATTCTTAAGATTATATTATTTGTCATAGTATGACTTCTAATAGTTATGCTTTAGCTGGTGCAGAATCAGCACCACGTTTCCAGCCGGTTTTAAACAGAGGCTCCATGGAAAACTTGGGGAAAGGATGCGCTTCTGTGTTGAACACGACATCAGTTAAGGGAAGATAATCATCCCTGTCATCAAATAGCAAGTAAAGGTATTTGAGTGTCTCAGAAAGCCAAAATGACTCCATGTTGTCGCGAAATGGAGGGGGTATTCTATTGACATCGTTAACACTAGCATATCCTTCTCCTCCGGGCAATTTTGTCCACTTCTCAAACGCTTGAAATATTTTCCAGCCCCATTCTCTATAAATGGGATCTTTTGTTATTCTCCAAAGAATAAACAAGGATTCCACAGTTTCGGGTCTTTGCAAATTGTGTGCATCGAGCTGTTTAATTGTGAAGTCTTTCGAAGCATTGGGATCAGTGCTGAAATAGACAATCTCAGGACCAAGACCAGTTGCAGTCTGACGATAAGTCTCGTAGCAGGACCTGGTAATCTCTACTCCAAGACGGAAATCTGCTTCCTGTATGGTTGACCACCCTTGTCGCCTTGCAGTTTCTATGGGGTGTCCATATGTTGCACCGATGGCCAGCATTCCACCGGCAAAACACACAAGATGGTCCATTTTGGGGGACACTTGGCCTGATATGCCCCGTTGGAGCTCACCAATGTAAGTGAGCTTGTTTGGAACAGATTTACGCACAAGATGGTCCTTGATGCCGGTTGCAGCCTCGTCGTACATATCCTTGTAGATGAGCTCTTCACCATTTGTCTGCAGGTATTGTTTAATGAGATATTCGTAATAAGAATCTCCGCGTGATCCTAGTCTGATGAGATTTCCTTGAAAGCGACCTGTATCGGGCTGAATATATATAGGCACTAAACCTGCTTGTGGGTGGTTATCATCCATCACCTTCATGATGTGCTCGGCCTTCTCCCAGTAAAGAGACTCGCCAGTCAGCTTGGCAAGGTACTTGAACTCGAGCTGAAGTGTGGCAGCTTCCGCTGTCGAACTAGCACCCATATCTGTGTGCGATTTGACACCTTTCCTCGAACGAAGATTAACACTAGCATAAGGGATTCCAGATCCACTGTCGAAAGCACCAATCAGCCTGTTTCCAAGATCCACCGCCTTATCAAGGTACATGTCATCCTGTGTTAAATAGTGGGCTGAAAGTAATCCTCCCAGCATTCGAATAGTTGTTTCGAACGTGTTGACGTCATAGTTCATATCATAGGATAACTCCTTATCAACCCACTCCCTTGCCTCTGCCAGCTGCTCGTCAAGTCCCATAATACTCATAGTATCTAGAGAATCCACGATGATCCATCCCAGGGGCATTCGTCCCATGTTTTTGCCAGTTTTGGACACTGGTCGATAAATATCTTTTCCCCATGCGTATTTTCTATAGCCATTCCATGAGGTCTCAAATGCGTTCTTTACCGCTAACTGTCGTTCGGGCCAGGACTTTGGCTCATCAGACGAGGTTCTGCCGACCCACGAAAGCATTGAAGAGCCTGACATTGCATTTGATTTTACAGCTCTTCCAGCATTGAATGTTAAGTACAGAACTATTCCAAATAATGCAGAGAGTAGGATACGCTTTTTTCGACTGCGGATGGTAGTTGGTGCCTCGTGCGCACCTCCAAAGGGCTTATCCTTATACATCGGGAGCTGTCTGCTCTTTTGACTGGGCCTCCACGATAAATCAGGCACAATACCGGGCCCATTGTCATGTTGCGCATCCATGTCGCAGATGACAAGTGTAAAGATCGCAAGGCGGTATATATGTCGCTCGTACATGCTCTGTCTGATCTTAGCCCTAACCAGTTAGTCAGGCCTAAACCGATGATTACCAAACCATACAGTACGTCAATTACACTAACGAAAAAAAATGACTTGTATTAAATTATTCGATTCAGAGAATTATTGAACTTGGCTTTCGATGGCAATTATTCTAAGGAATACCTGACAAGCCTTTTGTACCCATCAACACTTTGTTCCAGATCTGAAATGCCAATGTGTTCGGTAGCAGAGTGTGCGACAAGGATCGATCCTGGACCATACAAGTACCGTGAGAAGTTGCCAGCCAAGTTGGGAACATCTGTGCCATACGCTAGAACTATGTTGTCAAAACCAGGAACATCATAATCTAGGAACTGTGGTCCACGCACATACAAATCTGTGAGTTCAAGGTGTTCACTGGAGTTGGCGGCTTGTTGAAATATCTCCACTATTCTATCGGGGTCAGCAGCAATTCTCACAAGCACAACTGCTTCTGCTTCTGCAGGCACCACATTGCTGGCAACACCACCGTCAATACGGCCAATATTCAGGGTGGAGGGTCCAAGCAGATCCGATTCTGGCAACTTGGTATCAAGCAACTGAGAAAGTGCTCGTATAAGAATTTCGTTGGCGCTTATCCCAAGGTGAGGATATCCCGAGTGGCTAATTGTTAATGCCGTCGTTTGTGTGAACGCAACTTACGCAGATTTCCCGTGAGCTTTGAGAGTCGCCATGGCCATACCTTTATGGCCCACTCCCAGTCGAAGCTCAGTGGGCTCTCCAAAGATAACTGATTCCCAGGATGAAATTCCAAGGTTGTCAGAAGCATAGATCATACCACGGCCTTGAACTTCTTCATCAATCACATACAATAGAGCTACATCGCCCTCGGCAACTTCCCCATCTGCCAGCATCTCATTGAGAGCTGTGATTTGAGCAGCTACACTTGCTTTTGCATCACAGCTTCCTCTTCCGTAAATCTGGTCTCCTTCGATAGAATAGTTGAAATATGGAGGTACTGTATCGATGTGAGATGTCAATAGTACTCGGGTATCTCTGATATCTCCAGGGTAGGCATACACATTCTTTCTAAGTGGATCGCCGCCCACCTCTTGTATCTCTACTGTGTAGTTAAGATCCTCTAGATAGTCTTGAAGATAATCTGCAGCTCCATGCTCTGTAATTAGAAAAATTGGCCCCGGGCAAACAGTGTTTCTATCTACAACTTACCGTCACCACTAAGACTCTTGATCTGGATCAAGTCTTTGTGAAGCTTCAGCAGCGGAGAAGATTCCACATCAGACAACAAAAACTCATGCTGCGCTGCTAGGCAGGAAGCAACCACTGACAAAAACCCAATTGTTTTCAACATGTTAAGAGCGATAGTCAAAATCACTTAGCCGAAGTGTGTTACCCCCGATTATGCAGTTGCCTATTTCCTATTTGGTACGCCCATCCCAACTTAGACGTACACCTTAACAGCATCAACTAAATAGCAGACACAATGCTCAAAGACATAGGATTATTTATTACGGACTGGGACGAGACCGTGACGAAACAAGACACAATGGCAGCAGCAGCAAGTGCTGCATATCAAACAAAGCCAGAATTTCACCCTCCGTGGTCTTACTTTGGTGACAAGTATTTTGAAGACTATAATGAGTACGCAACACAGTTTCCGAGACCCCGAAATGACTTGCAGAGCGAGACAGAATTTCTGATCGGCCTCAAGCCTGTAGAGTTGGCGAGCATTCAAAGGGTCGAAAAAACAGGTTTGTTTCGAGGAATTCCGGCCTCAGCAATAAAAGATCAGGTTGGGCAAGTTGACGTTCGGTCCGGTTGGTGGGACATGCTCCATACAGTAGTGCATGAGCATAAAATTCCTGCTGCTGTTGTTAGCGCCAATTGGAGTGGTCGTTTGATCAGGGAGGTTTTGGAACATCATGGCTTTAGCGACAACGAAGTGGAAGTGATCGCCAACGAAGTGGTTCTCGATGACAAAAACGTGGGGACAGGCTGCATTGACGCTGTGATTTGTACTGCTGATGACAAGGTTCGAGCAATAGATAAATTGGTGGCAAAGCACAGTCCTGAAAAGAAGACGATATATTTTGGAGATAGCAGTACTGATTTACTGGCTTTACTACATGTGGATATTGGAGTTATTGTTCACAAGAAAGGCTTGGTTGACAAATTAAATAGCTTTGGATTCCAAGTTGGAGCCTATGATTCAGACTGTACTAAAAACCAGCTTTGCTATATAGCAGAGTGGACTGATCTTTTGTGAAGCAGCAACTTTGACTACATCAAGCATAAACTCTCTATGCATCTAGCCGCATATTGTCCACACTAGTTGTGGGCTAGCAACCAATATATAAGTTAAAGTCTTCTTTATATTCCTAGATGGCAGTTAAGCGTCTGTCAGAGAAATATCTCCAGAATGAGAGTTCACGGAAATACAAAAGAGGAACGGGATGATTTTTTCGCGGGCCAGGAGTCGACAACTGAGGATGAGGGCGATTCCAGTGTAGATAAGCATGACGATGCACCACGACGAAATGCAACTAAATCAAAACGAGTGAAAACGAAGCCACAAAAGTCGTCGGACGGTAGCCACACACCGAAGCGACGTCGACGAGGCTCTAATGAGCTCCATGTCTCATTGAGGCAAAGGTCTCCCGAAAGATCATCACATACTAGTGACACTGAAGATTCCCAAGAACCTCCACAAATGAACCAGCTGTTTAAACACATAAAGTTTTGTACGTTTACACTTTTGTTAATGTTCTAACTCAGTCATTGTTCCTACAAGAGCCAAATCAAACATCTGGAAGGCCAAAGCTCGCCGCTATGAAGAATATGGAGCGGGAATTTCAACTAGTTTTGAGCCTAGTGTTACCCATTTAGTTGTCGACAATAAATGGGACGGACCAATGGTCATGAAGTACTTGAATGTACCAACAGACTTCCTTGACAGAGTAAAGGTGGTTAATGAAGAATGGCCAAGTCGTTGTATAAAAGAACAGTCATTGGTGGATACATCAGAAGGCCGATATCAAGTGCCTGGCGACTATCCCGAGGTCAAGCAAACAACCGACTCGAAAGAAATCGAGACTGCTCAGTCTCCAGTGGCTAGAGATGTTGGCGGGGGTTCCATAGATCTGGATGAGCTGGATCAAGTGATTGATGACCACGTCACAAAGAAGCACGCCAGGGCATTGATGTCCGATAAAGAAGTATCCGAGTCAGAAGAAGAAGCACAACCTGTTCCTCGTGAAAAGAAAAAAGGGCCATGGCATAAATTTCTGTGCGTGAAAGATGATGATGCTGAAACCAAAGGCCCAAATCCCAACGAGAAAGTTATCAAGATATTTTCAAGGATGCTTGAGTATTACGAGGATGAGGGCGATGATTTTAGATGTCAAGCCTACAGAAAGGCGATATCTGTATTGAGAAGACAAAAGGAACCCATTAAGACGGCTGAACAAGCTGTGAAGTTGCCTGGTCTTGGCCCCCGTCTATCAGGAAAGGTGGAAGAGATCTATAAAACAGGCGGACTCAAGAAGCTTGATTTCTCCCTGAAGAGTGAACGGGTTCGAACTATTGGTTTGCTGAAAAGGATATATGGCGTTGGCCCAAAAATCGCCCGCAAGTGGTATGCAGAGGGTGTTCGCACGTTAGATGATGTTAAGAAGCGGAACGATATCACGGAACACCAGCTGGTTGGAGTGGAACATTACGATGATTTCTTGCAGCGGATGTCGAGAAGGGAGGTAGAAACTCATTTTGAAATTGTCCGTAAAGCAGTGGAAAAGTTAGACCCGGAAATTGAGTGCACCTGCATGGGATCTTACCGTAGGGGCCAAGATGACTGCGGAGATATTGACATCATTCTCACCAAACCGGGTGTCAAAATTCAGCAGCTTCATGTGACATTGTTCCTTCTTTTACAAGAGCTATACGAGAAAGGGTTTGCAAAACATACGTTTGGTGGGGTCGAAAGCGACTCTACGCGTTGGATGGGTGCCACGGCGCTTGAAGATGGTGCGTGGAGACGAATGGATATTCTTTTAGTTCCATGGGAAGAACGAGGAGCGTCATTTATTTATTACACCGGTAATGATATATTCAACCGTAGCTTGAGACTACTGGCGTCTAGAAAGGGCTATCATTTGAATAACAAAGGACTCTTTTTTGCACCTGCAGACAAATCAGTCAAAGGTGCAGTGGGCAAATTGGTTGAGGGTCAAGACGAACGAAAGATATTCGAAAAACTCGGAGTACCATATCGACCGCCCCAAAAGAGGAATGTAGGCTAAAACCTTATTTATTATTAGTTATATTTCATGAGGGCTATGAGTACTAGACATCCCGTAGTCATCGAGCTTAGTTCTTGTCACTAAGAGCGGCAACACCCGGAAGCACCTTTCCTTCAAGGAGCTCCAAAGAAGCACCACCACCAGTGGAAACGTGAGAAAGCTTGTCCTCAGCTCCAAACTTCTTAGCGACAGTAGCAGTGTCACCACCACCAATGATGACAGTGGCACCATTAGAAGCAGCGCTCACAACGGCGTCAAGAGTCTTTTGAGTTCCGTTGGAAAACTTGTCAAACTCAAACACACCTGGAGGACCGTTCCACAAGATGGTCTTGGCCTTGGAAATGGCCTCCTTGTAGAGTTCAATACTCTTGGGACCACAGTCAAGACCCTGCCATCCGTCAGGAATGCCGGACTCATCAGAAGCAGTGCCAACCTCAGCATCCTTGTCGAACTTATCAGCAGTCACATAGTCAACAGGGAAAACGATCTCGACGTTGTTCTTCTTGGCTTTCTCAACAAGACCAGCAACGATCTTGGATCCGTCCTCGTCAAACAGAGAGTTTCCAATCTTGACGTTCTCCAGAGTCTTCTTGAAAGTGAATGCCATACCTCCTCCAATGATGAGAATGTTAACCTTGGAAATCAAGTTGTCGATAAGCTGGATCTTGTCAGAAACCTTAGCACCTCCGAGGATGGCCAAGAATGGTCTCTCGGGGTTCTCAAGAGCCTTGGAGAAGAAGGTCAACTCCTTGGACACCAAGAATCCTGCAGCTCGCTGAGGCAGCTCAAGACCAACCACTGATGAGTGGGCACGGTGAGAGGTTCCGAAAGCGTCGTTGACGTAAACGTCAGCAAGCTTGGTCAGGTTGTCTCGGAACTCCTTAACCTTTGCGGGGTCGGCCTTGACCTTCTGGCCATCCTTCTTGGCTGAACCTTCCTCCTCAATGTGGAATCGAACGTTCTCCAAAAGAATAATCTCTCCATCAGTAGCCTTGTTAACAGCAGCCTCTACCTCAGGGCCAACACAGTCATCAAGGAAGGTGACAGGAGTGTTCAAAAGCTTCGACAATTCAGTAGACACTGGCTTGAGAGAGTATTTCTCAACCCGCTCGCCATTGGGTCGGCCAAGATGGGATGCGAGCACAATGGCCTTAGCACCTGATGTTAGCTGATCCTAACTGTGGGTTTGGGGGGAATGACGTCCGGAAAAACTATCGGAACAACCGCTAAGCTGGTGAGTCAACTGAGATGAAGCAGCCATAGGGGCAAACTACTCAATCATCCTATATAAAGCACTGCAAAAAAGAATTGAAAGATCAAACAGATGAGGTGCGCCTTATTTGTAGTTGCCATGTGTCAAGCTCATGCCCTTAGCTCCATGGCAACACAGTAGGCTCTTTGTTGCACCCAAGCAACCAAAGTCGTTTAGTTTTTACCATGTCATTCAACCCCAATCTAAAACACAAAATACATACCCTGCTCCTTAGCGTACTTGATAGAAGGCAGAGCAGCAACAATTCGCTGGTTGTTGGTGATGGTGGTTCCATCCAGAGGGACATTGAAGTCTGTTGTCAGCATGGACGTACGCAATGGCACATACCAACTCGGATAAACACCCGCTTTCCCTTCAGGTCAAGGTCGGAGATAGACAGCTTGTTAGACAGAGACATTGTCGGATATCGTCGAAACACTCGAAACAAATTGAAGTGCAAATGACGAAGGACAGATTTGGTACTTGCGTCTAAATATATGTCGTGACTGTTGGGTGCTCGGGTTAGGAACCCAGACCGCCAACGGACTAAACCGACCGGTTCCTGCCCCAATCCTGCCCATTGAGGGCTGATTTGTGGGCAGTTAGAGGCTAGTCGACTAGTACAAGAGAACGGCGTAATTGGGTTAGCATATACGTTGTTAGTTATTATGAAATATAGCTGTTAGTGAAGAGCCAGGCTCGCATCTTTCTCCAGTTTCAGGCAATTGTCGTCGGCACCCCAGATTCTGCTCGGCAAGCCCGTGTATTTATCGTGACACTTTTCGTGGTCAACCGAAACTCGTTTCACATGACACCGAAAACTGCCGTCAAAAGAACAACTTTGGTAGACTGTAAGACAGTTGATTTAGTTAATTAGCTTATACAGTGATAAATGTTAATAAATATTTCATGCTACTTCTTCCAGCTTTGTGTATTCAGACTCGTCTGATATGCCGAGAGAATCACATACAGAGTCTCTCATACCTAGTATGAACGTCTCTATGCGGGCTGTCAGCCAGATTTCAACTCGTGACAATAGCAGCTGTCGCAGCCACTCACAAGCTCCACACAAAATGAAAACTATGACGGGGAGAGCGAAAACAAATACGGGAAATAATGGGTTCATGAAGTAAACAGGCGCCTTGAGCCAGTATTCCCAAATCAGGGGACGTAGGAACCGATTGTCATGGATCAGGTAGATGCCAAACGATACACTAGCTCCTGTGTTGATAATAGAGCTGGAAAACTCCAACCCAGCAAAAAGCTGGAAGATGACTACCGCGAAAACGAATGCCAGAGGAGCAAAATTGTGGATCATCAAGAAAATTGCACCGCCATGACCGCCGACCCAATTGAATTTTTCCACGGAAAAGAAGTAAATGCTGGCACAGTTGAACCATGTAAGCACAACCAACGACAGGGCCCAAAACTTGGTATTGATCCGTCCCAATCTGGACTGAAACTTTCGCATGAACGATCCCACCAAATATACAAATACAAACCACAGCATATGACTGTAGGCGTATCCATAGGAGTATGTCAGCACCGATAATTCGACAAATAAGACGGCCAACAGCCCCAAAAAATCCTTGAATGGCATGGCAGTGGTCATTCGACCCAATGCAGGCGATATCAGCACAGTGGCCATATATGTCGTGAGAAACCAGTATCCATATCCAATTATAGGCAGTAATCCTTCGAATACATCATTGTACCACATAGGCCTGTTAGAGAAATACAAATAAAAGAAAATGCCCCATGACCACATTAGCGTCTGGATCCAAGTCCTAATTATAGAAGCGAGCTTCACGGGCTTTCCGTAGCTGAAATAGCCAGTGAGCATCATAAATAAATTGACTCCGACCTTTCCGCCACTAGAAATAATTAATAAAATGTACTCTCGCGTTGAGAAAATGACTTCTTTTTTGCCATCTTCCAACTCTCGCTTAGGGAAGTCCCACCTCGAATGTACGGAGAAGTGATGGCATACAATGAGCAGCATACTAATGACCCGGATGGCCTCAAAATTAGACAACCGCGCCATCGCTATAAGAAACGAAAGTCAACTACAAGACAAAGAACGTGAAAAAAATGGGCAAATAGCCCGAGTTGTCCAAATCTTCCCTAGGTGCGCGTGGTGTGTGTTCAAACATTGCAAAACCTGGGTCCCCACTCCTTTTTATCGACGGAATGGATTATGTGCGGCAACTTGGCTTGTGTGCCTGTCGAGCATACCCAGGATTAGGACGCGCATATGGGACTAGCCAGAGCACATGAATCTTTACCGTTTTGGAGGTGCATCGCAGATGCATCTACGATCCGGCGCTTAACAAGCCCTGGACGGGTTGATGCACACTCTGTCTGGCCTAGTGTGTTAGGGTCATGTATAGCTAGTTTATAGGGTATATATGCCGAAGTTAGCTGGAACAGAATGCGCCGGGTTTAGATGTGTCTAAGGTATTGGTCGATGGTCTCTTAGGGATCAGCACTTGAACTTCCACATATACCCCAGCGGATAAGCTGTCTGAGCTACCTGCATCAAGCGATGGCCACGATGTTCATTCCCGCTCTTTGTTCTTGTCTGGATTGTCGTGGCCCAGCGCCCCTTGTTACTTGGAGTGCACCCTCAGGTATTTAAGGTATAAGAACTGCATATGCATGCATTGGCACTCTGCGGCCAACCATGATGCTGTATTTAGAAACGTGCACCTTAGTAGCAAGAACCTGTCCTTGAATACGACGAAAACATTTGGGGAATGTTGGCGGCGTGGTGCAACGCACTAGACAAAAATCTCCATTCCCCATGTTTGCCATAAAGAATTCGTTAAACGAATAAATGAGGAATATCTGTTATTGGTTGAGACCACCTTCCAGCTCCCTAGATTTGGCACCATACATTTCTACTTTAGGTTAATACCAACATATGAGATTCAGTAGCGAGTCGAGCAATAGCCATGCCATGCCTGAATCTGGGTTGCTACTAGGAGTGTTGACAGCCTTGTAATTGCTCGAGAGAACTGTGTGACAATTCCATGACAGTAAAAGCTGGGCAGGCCTTTGTAGGTGTTAGAAGAGCAGAAGTGTCCCTTGCTTATGATCTGAAAGCAATTTTATGGAAACATCTTGTTGCCTTTAGTTTGCTTCTGATACTAATCGGCTCGTAATATGACAACTCCAAGAGAACTTCCCAGTCTGACATAAGCCTCACTTTATCTTGCATACAATGCATGATATTTATCCGTTTCCTAAACAGATAATAAACGGCCCATGGTTGGCGGCGACATATCTTAATTTTTCTATGTTTCCTATTCGCTTAGTTTTTGTTGGCGATGAAACCAATCACGTTACCCCACATCGGTAACTACTAGTCAATGCCCTGCTTGCATGAAACCTCAGCACAAAAGTCAAAGCATGGAGACTGGAAGCTGCATATTGACACATTTGATGATAACTAAAACAGCCCTAATGAGCGTGATAAGATAATTATTAAATTAGAGTAGTGATTAGTACATATGTATATGTCTTAAGTGTGGGTATAATGCAAGACTTGCTTTTTAGTTTGCGTACTTAGAGCGCCCTCGTAGATATGGCCCATAGTGGTGAATAACAAATGGAATGGCAGCCATAGCAAGAGTTATAAATGCCAACAGCGTAGAACCCCAACCAACCGCAAACTTCTCTGTAGCCAAGTTATCGTACATGGCTTGTCCAAACAGAGGGAAAGCGCATGCAAAAGTAGATCGCATGAAGGCGTTGCCCGCAAAGACAGATGCAAGATATCTAGGATAATTCATTCCAAGGAAGGCAAATGATGCCTGGAAGATATTGAACAGGCCAATCACAAAAGGTATCTGCCAAATTATAGGCAAAATCCAGTGAACTTGGGCAGTCCATCCAAACAGGAACAGAGAAATAGGCAGGAACCAACATGTGCACATTGCCAGGATCAACATATCTTCAGGAACGAAAGTTCCGGCTTTAAATCTTGGCACAACAAACTTAACCAAGAATATCAGTAACACCGCGTAGGCTGAAAAGCATCCAATCATGAATCCAAAATATGATAATCCAAGCTCAGCAAGGGTGAAATGGTAGATACCAACAAACACAATGGGGTAAGCTTCAAAAAACAAATAGAAACATCCATATCCCAGAGAAATATACATATCAAACGCAAGTACACCAGGCTCGACAAGCATGATAGCAAAGGGTCGGTAAAATACCTCAGTCAGGAAAGGACCAAGCTTGATATCCTTTTCTTGCAGCTCACCTTTGGTATAGTATCGGTCATCACCAGTTTCCTTTCTGATTCGCTTGGCCCTTCGGTGGAGAATATTCTCATGCTGTGTCTCAGGGAAGAAAAATGTCAAAGCGATCAAGGTGGCACCACAGCTCATCATGAGGAACCAAAAAATCCACTCATAGTTCTTGGCATCAACCATGCCGGCACCAATAAGCGGTCCCAACACTGGACCAAAAATAGCTCCGACGGCCCAAAATCCTATCAGAACTGGAAGAACATCTGGAGATACAATATCTCCCATTGTGGCACCACCGGTCGATACGCATGGAGATGAAAACACACCGGCTAAAAATCGACTCACGATCAAACCACCAATGTTTGGCGACAATGCGCAGGGAATCTGGAAAATAATAAATAGCAATAGAGTGGATAAGTAAATATAATTTCGACCCACCGAAACGGCCTCGGACAATGGAGAAAATACCATGGGGCCAAGTCCATATCCAAACACATACAAAGCCAAATTAAGCGTGGCTACGACATGCCCGACTCCGAACTTTTCTTGGACCTCTTCTTGACCAGCAGTATAAATAGAAGAACCCATATAAGTGGCACAAGTCAAAACCATGACCTGAGTGATCACGACCGCCTTTTTCGCCAGTGGCCAATTCAGAGGATTTTCAGGGTCTTCAGGACCATTCCAGTCGACCAAGAACGGATCAGGATCACTGTCGACTTTTTGTTCTTCGATTTCATGCTCGTTGCCGTGGGTGTCTTCGGTACCATCAACAGCTTTAATCTCCTGTTCAATTGATGGAGCGCCACTGCTTGAGGTCTCGGGAATAGCCTGTGGCTTAAAGTTGCTTTCTACCTTGATAGCCCCCAGCCATTCGAGAACGTCGACGGCAAGAGTGTTCCTATAACTATTGGAATACATGCTATTATTTTGACGCAATCTATTAGCCGCCACGGTTATATATATACATTTTTATATACGATAATTTCATTACACTTCGGCATTGCGATGGTGTAGCTTAAGACCGCGGAACCCTCCTCGTGCCTCTTAAGTCCACGGAGAAACCATCTCATGGCTCGTAACAAGACGTTTTGTTACAAATCACGCCGATCACAGTGAGTCAAGCTGCAGGCTGCGGAAAATCCGTGTGCCGTTTAGGGAAGTTTTGACCTAACAGTAACGCTCCCAACCTGCATACTACATCTCGTCATGCAGGGTTTGCAACCTCCGCAGTTTAATATATATAACAAGACCCCAATTCCAATTATTAACTTGGCCGATAGGGATTCCGATGTATTGTAATTAATAATGGATTGACAGCGGCCTTAGCTAATACCATCTTGATATAGTTGGTCGAGCCCCCCTGACTGTCAAGAAGTACCAGCCGCTTCGATGTGGCAAATTACGTTATCAGTACAGGCTTCGTATTTTTCCGGGCTTGTTTCCCAAAGATCTGATTGAATCGTAGATCAGTGGACGCTTCGTAATCAGACCACATTACTAGAATGCACATACGAGACAAAACAAAAGTCATATCCGCAATTTTGCGGAGGTGGAAATTTTGCGGACACCGCGCCATCGTAGTCATCAGTGACAATTTACACTAATTGCTTATTCCCGATACACCCGCAGCACCATCTCGTTCTAGTAACCCTTGTTATCTGTACTATGTGTCATGTCACATTAGCATGGCGATGGTCGGTGTTAGTGACGGAGATAGGAGATGCAAGTTTAGTTTGATTTATAAGAGAACGCCGCAAGATCCAAATAGAATTGCGATGAGCCAGTCATCTCAGATAGATAGCAATGGCTGTATTATGGGTGAAATCTTAGCCGAGCTTGCTGTTATGCAAGGTCCAAAATTCTGTAGTTGCTGTCTGATTCTCCACCTCAACAGATGTTTCTCAGAGACGACTGATCTCTGTGGACGACAAGTTTTAATGGATGAAATCATTGTTTGTGAAGGACCTCATTCTCGCTGTTGGGTGTATGGGCTACGACATGAATTTGAATGCGACGGTTCTGATTTCTTTTTTGTCCACAGCACGAACCACCATTTATATCCGTGGGGCAAATCCTAGTCAAGTACTTTAAATAATCAATCACAAAATGCCCTTAGAGTCAATTTTTAACATTGCTAGCTGGACTGTGATTACTCTGGATTATTTTCTCTGGTATTTTCGAGATAATATTATGGACAGCCAGATAGATTCAAAAGGACTTGTAGATCGTGGCTCTAAATATTATAACGCGGTTACAAGGTTGTCAGCAGTAGTTATAGTTGGAAGAAGAGATTTGGTAAAGATACTTGGTGGGATTGTATTTGACGAGTCGTGGTAACTTGTAAAGTTAACAGATATTACATTTGTGTTTTTGTTCTAGAAATCCAAGACAAATCAGACCAATCTGTGCCACCTCTAATGTCCTGGTAGAAACTTCGAATAGTAGTCTACAGCAAGCTATTACAGAAAAACTCTACACTGGTTTTACACCCTAGGCTATAGCCATGTCAAGGCGATACCCTAATATGTTGATCTTCAACAGCTGTGACATGAGATGCATTGCCGCAAACGGTTCTGTAGTGTAGTTGGTTATCACAGTGGATTCTGATTCCACTAACCCCGGTTCGAATCCGGGCAGGACCTAATTTTTTTTCCTGTCTGGTCATCCATTCTACTAACATTTCTTGTTTGGTTTTTGGCCCATTGCCCTTCTGCCTCAAGCACACTCGCTGATGGTAACCCTACATCGAGACTTTGTGGATAATGTTGTGCCCCACGGGCGTCATGCAGCAACACTCTCACGTCACAGTTTGGAGATCCAGCTCCAATGATGTGGTTGAAATGGCCCTTTGGAAAGGTAAGAACCGCTTTAGATTCGGGTGTTAACTGGAGAACAAGAGCTCTCAAACTTTTGAAAAGGCTTTAGCGGATCTTGATACCAAAATCGCGGCCTGTCAACATGGTCAACTCCAATGGAGCATTCGCCTGCGTCGAGTCAAGGGACTCGTAACACTGTACTCAATGATTCTATATATTGTATACTGTATTTATTTGGTGTTTTCATCTTCTCATTGGAAAGGAATTCAAGTACTAGGAGTTGTGGTCGGGCCAGTTTGGTAAGAGAGTTGTTTTGTTGGATATTGTCTAACCAAAAGCATATGGTCAATACGATACTTGATTCAGGTGGTATACAATTGGATCAGTAAAAATAATAACGACAAACTGGAAAGCCTAGTCATAGAGAAAGAAAAGCTCGGAGAAGAGATCAAGGAAACTATGAGTTTTTATAAAGCAAAGGCTATTTTGGATAGGTTTGGATTATCAAATCCCGGTGATTCGCAACCGGCATCTCCCATGAAAGCCCGAGATGCGAGTGAAATTGAAGCCAGAGATCAGGCTACACCCAAGAAGGGTCTTATTCATATAGATATAGGTTCTCCGCAACCTTCACCTAACCAAGGCTCGCGTGAAGACGGTGAAAATGCCGCGAGTGCGAATCAGTTGCCACTGCCATTACCAATGCCTATTCCCTATGAACGTCATTGGTACGATAGAATATTGGATCTTTTAGTTGGAGAGGACGAGTCGAACCCCAATTCACGGTTTGCACTGATTTGCAGCAATTGCCGGATGCACAACGGACTCTGCCAGTACAATGAGAAGCCTAGTGAAGTTATTTACTACTGTCCTTACTGTAAGTACAAAAATGGATCAGAGCCGGTGGAAACTGGCGAGGAAAGGATGGATTCGGACAACGAAGACGAAAAAGCGGAGCCTTCTGGCGAAGACAGCAAACAAGAAACTGTCATATCGAGCGATGAAAATGATGAAGAAACCGATGCGGTTGATGCAAAAGAAGAGTCAACGCAATCGTCGCAAACTATCGTGTCCAAACCAGGTACAACTGCACTAGAATCGCCTGTCCGGCGCCGGAAAACTAAGGGTAAATAACAATGCATTATTTCATCTATTTTGTAGGATCGTTTCGTTGGTAGCCCAAAAAGCCCTTCACTTCGCTAGAAGGAAGCAAGTCCAAATATCGTTCTGATGTCAGCATATCTGTCTAGGGTAGATTCAGTCCTCATACCGGCCAAGTCCTTGCAATTCTCGTAATGATTAGGGCCCTGAGTCTCGAAGCACTTCTCGAGTGCCTTTCGAACAACCTTGAGCGCCTGCACACGGATGGCTTGCTCTCGCAACATCGAGTCCTGAGCAGCTCTCAGCTGTCTGTGGTCCTTGTAGTCGATGTCATCAAATGACACGAGTTCTGGCCGCTCGTGAACTGTATCTGACCGTTAGAATGCCCCCCAATCTCTGGACTCACCTCTCATTGTTGCAGAAAGTAAAAAGCTTCGATATGAGTGGTTGCTTGATATTAGGATGGTGATGCAGTATATCACTATAACAGAGGGCACCCTTACCCCGACGATGATGATAATGAGGAGCAGTTGATAGACGTCAAATTTTTACCAAGTGAACGCAAATTACATTTCATTTTCAGTTATTTTTTTTCAATCTATATTTCATATGCCATTTTTAAGATCGACTATGGGAGGTTGTGTCAGGTTGCGTTTAAAAATTGCGGTCCAATTCGCCCACAATGCACTAGCCCTGGATCAACACAATGGCGCAGAAATGCGGTATATGGCTGATACAGGTCTAGGATGCTCTTTATCCAGACAAGGTCATTTGGTTTCACCATTTGTCTATGCAAATTAAGCTTCCACGCTCTCGAGGAAGAAGTAGTTACCCGAAGACTTTTGTTCCTGGTCCATTTGAGATCCGAGCTTGTTGATTCGAGGTCGGAATGAAGTAGGGTCTCGTCTGAATGTAACATTAAGGTTTTTCAGGAAACGGTTGCATCCAGTGAGGAGACTTTCTGGAGTGTTGGCAAAAGACTTGACAGAGGGCTGTCCCTCGAAAACAATGACACGATCGGCAAGATAAGTGGCCATGATGAAATCGTGCTCCACAATGAAAGCAGTCTTCTTGGAATGAAGAATGAATCGTCGAATGACCTTTGAGCAAATAATACGCTGCTCGGAATCAAGGTATGCAGAGGGCTCGTCGATGACGTAGATGTCGGCGGGGATACCGAGAGCCAAAACAATGGCCACTCGCTGCAACTCACCACCAGACAGGGTCTGGACCTCCTGATCAATAATGTCGTCGATACGCAGGGGCTTGCACACATCAGTTTGGAACTGAGGATGCAAAAACATGGCTCGAATCTTCTTGAGGAACAACTGTCGAACAGTACCTGGGAACTTGGGAGCAATCTTCTGTGGCTTCATACTGACGTTCAAAGAGGGTGCCTTCTTTCCATTGTCGGGAGTGATCAAACCGGCCAACAATCTACAGAATGTAGTCTTACCAGTACCGTTCTCACCCATCATGACAATGATTTCAGAGTCTGTAAAGTCACCAGATTCGATATTAAGCTCGAAGTCCCCGAGAGTCTTCTGCATCTTGGGGTAAACAAAGCTTCTACCCTTGTCGATGGGAATAACGTCCGAGGCATCAGCCAGTCGGAACTGCAACGACTCAGTTCGGAATCGCAAGTTCTCGGTAGGGATGTTTCCGTCCAAAAAGATGTTGATACCCTCCCGAACAGATGAAGGCAGAGTAACAACACCATACATGGAGGGAACACCATACAGAATACACACAAAGTCAGACAGATAGTCGAGCACAGACAAATCGTGCTCCACCACGATAACGTAGCAAGTCGCGTGCAACAGCTGTCGAATCATGTTGGCAGCATTGAGACGCTGCTTAACATCCAAATAAGAAGAAGGCTCGTCAAACATGTACACATCAGCCACCTGAACACAGGTCATTCCAATAGCAAATCGCTGCAACTCACCACCAGACAGCTGATTGACCTCTCGGGTCAAAAGACCTCGAAGCTCCAAAATGTCAAGGATACGGTCATACTCGGCAGCTCGGTCACCTCGTGCAGTCAACAATTCTCCAACATGGTTCTTAGGACCCTTGATGGCCTTGGGCAAGTTATCCACATACTGAGGCTTAATAATCGCCTTGATATTGTCCTCCAACACCTTGGTGAAGTAGTTCTGGAGCTCGCTACCACGGAAATAGGTGAGGATCTCGTGCCAGTCAGGAGGATCATCGAATCGTCCGAGGTTGGGCTTTTGCTTACCGGCCAAAATCTTGAGAGCAGTGGACTTTCCAATACCGTTGGTGCCTACCAGACCAAGAACCTGACCAGGTCGGGGGGTAGGAAGTCGATGGAGCTTGAACGAGTTGGCAGAGTATCGGTGAGTGACCTCCTTCTCAAGGTTGGTGGGCAAGTTGATAATGTTGATAGCACCAAAAGGACACTTCTTGGGGCAGATACCACATCCAATACACAAGTTTTCGGAAATAAACGCGATCTTGGAGTCGGGAGTCACCTCAATGCACAGCTTACCAGTTCGCACGACAGGACACGACTTTCGGCATTCCTGTCGACACTTCTTGGGCTT
Source organism: Sugiyamaella smithiae (assembly GCA_030579815.1). Taxonomy (NCBI): domain Eukaryota; kingdom Fungi; phylum Ascomycota; class Dipodascomycetes; order Dipodascales; family Trichomonascaceae; genus Sugiyamaella; species Sugiyamaella smithiae. Next base: position 1,023,340 of record JAKTRV010000006.1, read on the forward strand.
GCACTTGTCGGTGCTGACAATGGCAATTCTTGTCAATTTATCCGACATTGCTTTCAAATGGTCGACCGTGAACGTCTAAGATCCAAATTTTTCAGCCCCTCTGCATGTCTGCCAGTCACAGATTTACGCAGGTGTGTAATGGTATTAGCGGGCGGCTGATTGGGCTTTGTATTCAGGGGGGATTCTCGTGAAGGCCGATAAGAATATTCTTGTAGGAGACTGGAGATTGCCATTTAAGGTTGGCGCTGTATGGAGAACTTGTAGTGACCAGCGAGTCAAACTGTGGCCCCAACGTGTCTATATGGAGCAGCCAGACAGCAATATATTAGCGTGAAAGTTTAGGCCTGTGATCCTGACGCACGCCCATTGTGAAGTTACAGCAATGGAAGAATTAGTAAAGCATTCAGATGACGAACTGGCAAAGCAATCAGATGCCATGGGTGGGCCGGTTCCGCCAGAGACAGAATATTTTGGATTTGCAGTGTACGTCGGCAGTGCATTTGTAGCGCTGCTGTATGTTTTATGGGCAGCTCTTCCAAGGCCATGGCTGCATTTTTTCAACGTGTATTATTACCCATCCAGGTGGTGGGCTTTAGCATTTCCATCGTTTATTATAGTAACACTTGTATATATTTATGTTGCGCTGGCGCTATACAATACAGAGGTACTCACTAAGAGGCTGACCTCTCTGGAGACAATTACAGACGAACACGCACAGATAGTGGATCGCCAACAAGCTGCAAAGTATATTTCGAAACACTCGGATGGAGTATGGGACCTTCCGCTCGGCAAAGTATGCCAGGTGCTATATAGCGATAAAAACAATATATAATATCAAGTTGACTCGAAGTGGAGTTATTCATAGTTGTTATTTGAAGCACGACGGGTTTGCACTTAGCAACAAGCATATTTGCCTCCCGGCCCAAGATAAATAACGTCGTCATCATTATCAACATAATAATAATAGTAATAATAATATTAAAATAGATCATGGTTAGTAGCTCTGGGGCCCAACTGATGGGCTCAGCATCGCTCCTCGCCGGTCTTGCTTGCCTCTTTTCATTTCCTGTTTCAATGCAACGCTGTCCAAGGGCTTGAGCAGTTCAAAACTGCACAATAGTCCTTCACTGACACTCATTACCGCGCCCCAATTATCGAACTCTCCGCAGTAATTGGGAGCACTAAACACAGTCACCAGACTGCGGTCATTGAAAAACTCATAGCCGTCTTCAACCACCATATGCGCTCGACACACAAGATCAAAGCTGAACTTTGTCAAGAATTTGTTTATAGCCACCTTATTGAAACAGTACGACACCCCTCGCTCATTGTCCTCCCACTCGTTGACAGTGTCTGCGGGATCTGACCATAAAAGATCATTCAGGAGCCCATAATCGGGGACATCTGTCGGTCTCTCGATGCTACGGATCTCATTCAAGTTGTTGAGAGCAGGCGACAGCCCTCCATGCACGCAGAAGATCTTCTGAGCAACCACCGCAGCTATTGGTAGAGCGTTGAAGGTATCAATAAATATTTTCCAAGTCTTTGTATTACATCGCCTCTTGCATTCGTCAAAAAATCCATACACTCTAGTGACGTTGGCGCACTCGTGGTTGCCCCTTAACAGGAAGAAATTCTCCGGATATTTAATCTTGTAGCATAACAGCAATAAAATGGTCTCCAAGCTCTGCTTTCCACGGTCCACATAATCGCCTAAAAATAGATAATTCGCAGCAGGTGGAAACCCACACATATCAAACATTCTAATCAGGTCTCCAAACTGGCCATGGACGTCCCCCACGATCTTCACGGGAGTTGCCAGCTCGAGAAGCGTTGGCTGCGACAAGAATATCTCTCTTGCCAGCTGGCAAATGTGGGCGATTTCGCTATTTCTCAAGCACACACTGCGAGTGACCTTGCCGCTGTAGCCTGCATCCAGCAACCGCTGGATCATCTCCTCGATATTAAAAGGCGAGGAAGGCGATGAGCCTGCCTGAAGAATAGGAATGCCTCGCGGACTCTGTAAAGGCGTGCCGGGAGTGGTTGGCATTGGTGACGGCACTTGCAAACTGTTGAGTCCCGATGGAGTATGCGAACCATTCAGCGAACTAGATGAAGACGATGCGGCAACAGCTGGTATTGAGCTGCTGGTCGTAGTGACACTAGTGGCTGCCGGTATTTCTCCCGGGGTATTGGGAGCAGTGAAGTTGCCATCTTTGTCTCGTCGCATTAGAATAGGTTCTTTGGGTTCTATCTGTTGCATGGATTTTGGGAGTACTGCAGGGAACGGATATCCATCGGCAGTGGTCTGGTTCGCCACCGACGGAGTGGTTGGTCCACTTGTAGCCCTAAACTGGCTGGGAGATGTGGAATATAGTGCCCTGTCATCTGTGCCAGTGGAGGCGGTTGAAAGTTCTCTGGTTGGAGGAGATCCCGCTTGGTCCAAAGCAGACTTGAACGATCCACGGTCAGAGCTCACTGACAGCCGAGATCGAATTGACCTCGACGACTTTACAGATCCTTGAGTGTCTGACCGGGAAAATGACGGATATGATTGCAGCGAATCCGAGCCTTTGGACTTGGATCCACTGTTACCCATTGTCTACCACACAGCCCCGATAATTATAACGATGGCCCCAACTTGTATCGGATGGGCCTGAAAGAATGACTATACCACTGAGCCAAACAAATATCCCGTCCACTACGATTTCGTACGGGTTCCGGCTCAACAAAACAAAACTATATGCGAGCAATAATGGATAGGAGTGTGTAATGATAGTCACTGATATATGGTCCTAGGGTAGGGTTACGCATGACCAAGGCGTGGGCATCCTGAACATGTAGAACATGTAGGCTGGGGAAAGAGCCGGCAGCGAGCGATACCGACTTGATCTTTGGATGAAAATGAAGGGGAAATTAGAGCGAAAAAAAAAGGTGAAAATAAAAGTTTACAGTTGTACAATGGCACAATGGTACAATGGTACAAATGGAACAATGGTACAAATGGTACGGTGTACGGTGGTACGGTGACGCTGTTAAAGTTTCAATCAAGGAAAACTGTCAATTTCATAGTGATGCTACCCGATATATACACTATTTTCTTCCGCTTCTTTTTACTACATTCCAGTCGTCACTTCCAAGCTCTTCTTTAGGAGCTTCAGCCGTCAAGATCTTTTCTGCAGAGGTGGGCTCATCCACTGGCACTTGCTTTGATGCCACTGGAGCATCGGCATCGGCAGTCTCCTCATCGTCACCGTCGTCAGTGCTCAGCACCTCAAATCTCTTGCGAAGCTGCTCAGCCTTATCGTTCTTTTTGACAGTGTCAACAGGCTTGGCGGCGCCAAATACAGCCGATGAGCCAGTAGACTGGGTCGAGCCCGAAGACACAGTTCGAGGCTTGAGGTCCAGCTTCTTTCGGCCAGACGGAGCCGCTCTGGGGGCAGATCTCCAGTCATCAACTGTGTCGGCTTCAGTCTGGGGTTCCCTTTCACGTCGACGGTGGGCAGACACTCGTCGCTCACCACCAGCTGATGAAAGTGGGCCAGATCGCTCCCAATTGTCATAATCTCTATCATCGTCAGCACGAGGCTTTCGTGGTCCTGACGATCGTGGAGGAAGAGGACCGCTTCTTTGCCAATTGTCGTAATCTCGGTCATCAGCAGGTGGTGGGGCGGCACCCTGGTTGTCTCTTCGGTACCGAGGGTGAACATTGTCCAAAGCAGGCAGAGGCTTTCGCTCCCAATTGTCGTAATCTCTGCCATCATCAACATCTTCTCGAGGTCGTCGGGGTCCTGAAGCTCGTCTGCCCTCGAAAGGAGGCAGAGGTCCAGTTCTTTCCCAATTGTTGTAGTCTCGGTCGTCGTCATCTCTTTCTCGGCCACCTCGCAGTGGTCCTGTCTGGCCAGATCTCCAGTCACCGCCAAATCGGTCATCCTCTCGCCTCTCAGCAACACCAACTCGAAGGGTTCGGTTCATGAGCGAAGTGCCGTCCAAGTTAAGGGACTTAACCAAAGAATCCCGGTCCTCGAACTCCACAAAAGCATATCCTCGCAGTCGCCCAGTAGCGTTGTCTCTTGGAACTCGCACGGAAGTCACCTGGTATCCGTCAACAAACAGTTCTCGGATTCCCTCCTCGCTAGCATCGTAGTCCAAGTTGTTGAGACGAGCAGTAAAAGGAGGCTCGTCTGGAACTGGCACTGGCTCTCGAGCAGGAAATCGGTCTACTCGGCTGAAATCAGACACTGGGTCACGCGTGCTCCATCCTCCAGAGGTTGAAGGATTGGACGGAGGCAATGGGTTGTTGAAAGACGTGGGCAAATCGTCATCTGCCCAGGCTCCTGGGGTGCTTCCATAAGCTATAGTTAGCAACTGACACCACTCATCAATGCGCTAGGCTCCACTTACCATCGTTGCTCATAAACTCATCGAGAGTGAGCTTGACTCCTTTCTGTTTTGGGGCTGCTGTTAGACCTTGTTCCCTGTTTTCTGCCACATACCCATGATTGTCTATACCCTGGATGAAACAGTACAGGCCAAATTAATTGAAAAATTTCCTATGTGGCGTCAGCCCTACAGCTGTCAGGATGCGCGCTGCACAGTATGCGTCTGAACGCAATCCCATCGCTATGCCACTAAATTAGCCATTTCGCTAGATACATTTCACTCGTAGATATCGACTTGAAAACTGTATTATTTCGGGTGAGTACTATCGATATTCAAGTGTAGTGTTCTTATGGCGTACTTATGACGTCCGTGACATAGGCATTTGGTGTATATTTGGAAATCATGAGGTCATAATAATAACATGACCCAGGGATTCTACTTAAGTCTTTTTTAAAGTATAACATTGAACTACGAGAATTTGGAACTGGATTACATTGGTGTCTTTACATTGAACCATACTGTTGGTAGTGATGTTATGTTGACTGTTTATACTGCATATAACGTCACGGATAAACAGTTCAATCCCCAAGCAACGTCACCACTAACTACTAGTAGTCAACAAATAATTGACAGTGAACATCCATTGGCATTAAATTTCTCTTTACAGTTGAAGTCTGGAACTATCATAACCACACCAACCCCAAATTTCCATCGATGTACAGCGGCTCATTGTGAGATCTGCGCCTACCATTTAAGGTTATTCCAGCCCCGCCGCCACGGCTTGCTCGGAGTTGCATCGTCGCATCGACAGCGAACTACACAAGGCTAGCTACAGATCAGGAAGTTTCCAGCAGCTCATGAACTGAAACCGCACTAAATAATCAGTTGAGCGTAGAGAGGATAGTCATTGTATGCATAACGGCTGGAGCCTGGTAAATGACCCCACCATGTCAGGCATTAACACCACCTATATAATGGTAAGTAAACCAAAACAAACATTACGATAGCAGCTATTAACTCGAGACGCCTCCTATTCCAGGAGCTGTCCAGAAGGTCATTTTGACGGTTCTGGGATACATGCTGATACTTTATCTGTTGTCATTCCCGATCTTTGCGACTATCCGGATATTTACAGGGGTGTCGATTAAGCGACCTGGATACTTTTCGCTCAGACATATAGCGTTTTCCCCCACTCCAGGGGTTCGGATATACATTGGAAAGCTTGGTCTGTCGTTCCACAGACCCACAGTCGCACGGCCAGGATGGACGAGTCTGATCATGGCTGGGTTTGAGCTTGTTGTCGATCCAAAGGTCATTTTCCATCCCGATTATGAGATGTTTGGGCGACAGGACGACCTCACCCCTTCTCAGTCGGCGTCCAGTCAAGATTCCCAGACCGCCAATCAAAAGTCCAACAATGATACTAGTGCTGAGCGTGAGATTGACGATCCGGACTGGTCCATTGTGCCGCCCAAGACCGTGCTGTTCTACGTGGTACGGTTTATTTTGAACTACGTGCGATATGGCTCGTTTTATATTTCGTCCACAACCATAACTTATACCGATCTAACTTCTATAGACATCGGCAATCTGCTCTTCAGGGTGGATCTACGAAACAATTTGCGAGCCAAACAAGATTTCGTGGGAACGCTCGACCACTACAATCTCAAGCCCACGGAGCAACCTGCACATTGCAAGATAATGATTGAGGATTTCTATATCAAAAGCTTGCTGGATAATGATGAACCCCGTGAGTTCTTGGAGTCTATGGTTGTGGATATAGACGGAATTCTTGGCAAGTCGGACCTGTCTCTCAAAGAGCTGTCTCTTGGGTTCAAGTTTGGCAGGAGCATCATCATGTATGATAAGCTTTACAAGATCTTGGGTCAGGTTAAAAGCATAAGGCAGAGTGGCTTGAAAGAAATGATGAAGGAGCGGAGTATCGACAGCACAACCCTTCACACAATACCAGAGGTGGACGATGAAACCACGCAAATAACTCAAGGAGTCTTGAGTAGTGCCGACCTTAGCGCCTTGACTAAAGTCGGCACTATGCTGATAAGAGTAGTGAAGGAAGTGGAGTTCAAAGTGACTTCTCTTGGCGTTCTTGGCGTTTCCGGAGACATGGAGCGGTACTTTGCGCAAAAGGGATCCTCGTCATTGGCAGTCAATGCTCGAGACATCACCTTAGACCTGAGACGCCTGAACCCCGACAGTCCGGGTTTCAAGCTGTTTTTCTCAGAAGGCGATAGTGCCCACCAGGCTGTCCTCACTGTTGGTTCTGTCAGTTGTGCCATCGACTATGGAGCTGCCCAGGAGGAGATTCTCTATACGCCATTAGTGACAATGGTTTCCAAGACTAATATTTTTTCAAAAACACTGCAAATTGTCCGCGATGATGACATCTTGGCCAATGAAAATGTTCTTAGAGCCAGTCTGAACATTTCTCAGCCTACTATGAATATTTCCACCAAGCAGTTTCCGTTTATCTTGGAAGCTTGCGCTACGAGGTCGTCTGCTGGCAGATCCAAGATGAAATCGGCTAGTGGTTCTCTGCAGAGATTGTGGCCTCGTGCAGTTATAAAATTCACTATTGATGAGCCTGCTGCTCGAATAGTGCTGCATCCCAAAGATGCCGCCGTCAATGAAGAGTCAAAGTACAGCATGGTGGTTTCCAATGCCTCAAAGTTATACTGTGACTTTGATTCAAGCCATTCACATGACTCTGCAAAGCCGAACTACAGGGTTAATGCGTCGCTTCAGATGTCTGCATTCGAGACATGGTATCGGTCTCCTTCAGCAGAGAGGCATGATATATTGCTGTCAGAGAGCTTGTCTTTTAAAGTTATGGCAGACACTGAACCTCACCTTTCTGTCGAGACTACTGGAAAACTCAGTAATGCCCATATATTGCTCACCAAGTTTGAGATATTCGACAATCTACGGGATGTCTCGTCTCGTTTAATCAAGAGTCAGCAGGCTAAGTCTTCCAAACAAAAGGCTGAACCTAATTCGTCAGGAGCAAAATCAACTACATTTTTGAGCCAGCTGCCAGCTTGGTGCTCTCGTGTGAAGTTCGAAATCGCAGATACAGCGGTCTCAGTTGCTTCTGAAAAGATCAGGGGTCACGGCAAGGAGCCCCTACGGGGCCTAACTCTCAAGATGGCGAACTCAGTGGTTGAGTACCGTGGTGACAGCGGCCACAGGAAGGCTGCTTTTGGACGTCTTCGATCTCGCGTGCCAGATTATGAGCGGCGTCGCTTAACACTCCTCATGGATGGCATCGAGGGATACAGAATTATCGAGCCTTGGGGTATGGAACAGAAACCTGAAAATCAGTTTCTAGACATCCCGTCTTTGACTATTGCTCTTTCTACTACACATTCAGGTGATGTAGCCAGTCCATTGTGCAATGTGTCACTAAGACATGCTGTAGTCCATTACGACCTCAACCTACACTTTTTAGGATTAGTCGTTTTTGAGCTCATCAGTCATACTCTCGCTCTTGATCTAAGACAGGACAAGAAATCGGCTCAGCACGAGTCTAGTAGTGGCAGCTTGCAGAAATTTGGCCTCCAAGTTAAAACTGAGAACATCAGGATAAAACTGACATTAGTGAACAATATTAAAACCATGCTTGAGCTTAACAGGTTGAACATTTCCAAACCTGCTTACGGTCGTCCTTTAGTTCAGTCGGCTGTCACAAGGTTGTATGCATCTCACCCGACAGTACAAAAAGCATGGGGAATTGTTGTGTCTCTACGTGGAGCAGAAATTGAGTACAACTCATCTGCCAGTGAGATCGAAGATAAGGTGCTGCTCAATTTTGAAGCCATGAGAATGAACATGCCATACAGGTTTATCTATCATCACATTTTTGACAATGCGATAAGTTTTGGGAAAGCCATCATTAATCTCCACCAGCAGAGGAAATCTAAGAATTACAGATTGGTCATTAAGCCTAAAGAAGCAAAAGTACCCAAATTGCCAAAGATCCATATAAAATCGAAAGCCCTTTTGATAAGTTTAGAGGATGATCATTTTGAATCTGAACTCGGCATGATCTTTGAGCTTGGAATACTGGAACAGAAAGTCAGACTCGAAAAGCTTAACAGCTTCGATGAGAAGATCGAGGTCATTAAGAACTGTAAGGAGACGATGGCGAAGATGGGAGAGCCACAGGAGGAAGATTTAACGGAATCAAAGGAAACCGAAACTAAAGAAAAAGATGAACCAAAGCCTCCTCAACAGGCCAATGGAGTACCTGCGCAAGAAGAAGGAGATAAGACACTGTCGCACAAAAAGTCGTGCTCGATTTTGGGTCCCGATAGCCATGTTAGATCACATCGAAAGCGTTTCCAACAGCAGCGTGGGCATAACCACGCTGGCCATGAATCCGGTGGTCCAAATATGCTCCACGGAATGTTTAAGCATAAATCTCACCGGGAAAAGAAATTAGAGTACACCATGAAGCCGTCTTGTGCACCTTCGGATGAATATTCGATCGGCATAAATGAGGCAAGACATAACTTGATGCGAAACTTTTCTACTTCTTGGATCCATCTGTTTAATGAAGCCAAAAGGAAGCGAGGTGAAACTGTTTCTGAGAACTTGGAGAAGATTTGGGGTCCTGATGAAATTTCTCGAGACACCGCCCAAAATGAACGAATTGTGGCATATTCTGATGATCCTCTATTGTTTTACGGATTTTTCAAGTCTGTGGATTTGGTTATAACAAGTCCACCATTTGATGAGTCTCAATTGAGGCAATATTTGCATGATATTGGCAAAGGACTACCATTGGATACGAGGTTTAGTTTATTGACTCCTTTGAATATCGATCTCAAGCTTGGAGAGCTTCGAATTGATCTTCGAGATTATCCTCTTCCGTTACTACACTTTCCTGAGCTGCATGCATCTCAGAATCAAAATGGTTCTTCCATTGATTTGAAAGGCAACTTTGTGATCGCAGAGCAATTGTTCCAAGAAGATGCAAATGTTAGGCGAATCATGACGCCTCTGGTACCTTCGGCATTGGTGCACGGTGACGACGACGAAATGCGAAATTACATTATCGAGGTCAACAGGACAGTGGCTTCTGTGAAGATGTACACCGATCTTAACTTTGAGATAAATACTATGAATCCCACTAGAATCACTTGGGGTTCATCTATTCAGCCGGCATTGCAGACCGTCATGATGGGCTTTGATTCTTTTTCGAAGCCCCCTCTTGACCCATCACCGCGACTGGGTTTCTGGGACAAAATCAGATCAGTTTTTCATGCTAGGATCGATTTCAAATGGCACAACAGTGATGTATATTTATTGCTCAAGGGTTCAAGGAGTCCTTACGAGCTTTTGAAAGATGGTTCTGGATTCGTTTTTGCTTGGAAAAACAAAGTGCATTGGTCGGTCAACGGACAAGATAATCCAAAAGAGCTTATGGTGGTTAAGAGTCAGAACTTTGTCTGGGCAGTTCCGAGCTACGTGGATAGTGAGCGTGAGTACCTCCAACAGTATAAGACGTTCAATCGTTCTGCAAAAGCGAGGACAAATTATTCAGAAATGAGCAACTACCAGAAAGTGATTATGAAGCTTTCAGGCGCGGTTGAATGGAAGGCTGGTTTGTTATTTGAACAGGACAAAGTTGGTGAGATTGGGCGAACTTCGGAGTTTAGACCACATCATGATGTTAAACTCAGTTTGCCAAGCTTCGTTCATGACTTGACTACTTATGATGCTTATCGAGGATTCAGAAGTCAGTATCTGCATCTGGCTATCTCGGTATCATCGCCAAATAATGTGGGACATTCGCCCGTGTCAAGCTACAATACTGTACACCTCTCTCCGTTGACATTCCGGCACTTTGCGTCATGGTGGGGTCTCTTTGATGGGTCAATGTCCTTACCTATTCGTGCAGGGAAGTTGTTTCAAGAATCTGTTACGTCTAAACCAAAGTTTGGCAGGCATATGACTTCTGTGCAGTATCAACTAGTATTGGCACCGGTATTTATTTCACATAGCTTCCGTCATGCAAGCGGAGACGAATCAAAGTCGATACGAGATGCAGCAACTGGTTTGAAGGCCAGGGTCGATGCTCTCAGTGTAGATTTGCATCAGAGAAGAGAGCCACATCCACAGTCTGGTAAGCGGTGGAGGATGAAATTGAACTTGGGAGAATTGGATTTCAAGCAAACAGACCTTCGTGTTTTTGTTGCTGAATTTAAAGAAAAGTCCCCAGAAGAAATTTTGGCGAGTAGAGCGAAGTCCAGCAGCTCTTCGGAGTCTGCGACTACGAGATCGTCGAATACGAATGATATGTCATCAGTTTCAAGTGGTGCCGGCGAGTACTCTGCTTCTTATGATTCGGAAATGTCATGGGTAGACCTGGATGACTTTTCGGAGATAGAAGAGGTTATACCCGTCAATACTATCCCAAAAATGTCTCTTATGCCGCTTTTGTATACACCTCGGTGGACATACTTCCGCCAAACTGACCATGATGCTTCGGATACAGGCAAGGATAGCGAAGGGCATGAGTATCTTAAATTTGGTAATACTCTGTCTCATAACTGCTTAATTGGACGCACTCACCCTGAGCTTACTCAAGCATCTCTTATTAAAGAGCGTATTGCTGAGTTGAATGAGCAGCTTAAGACCGACGATGCCACAGTGGATTCTTTACAACGTGATTTGGAACGATTCCCGAGAGAGAAAAGCATCTTGGATCGAATAAAGAACGTTAAGGATGAGATGGACACATTGATAGACCGTCGCGACTTGCTGCATGGCATACTGTCAGAACACGGTTTAGATGAGCACGATGATTTTGGAAACAAGGATGTCAGATCTCTCAACTCCATGGTATCCGAAAAATCCATGCATGATATTGAAGACATGGCCGATACGAAGAGCACCAGTAGCTTTAGCAATCGGTTTATTATTCATAATGTTCAGCTGAAGTGGAACAACAAGGCCAGAAATGCCATGTACCGTTTTATCCACAGTTTGGAATATCGAAAGCAACTTCAGTACTTTTTGACTAGACGGGCAGTGAAGTATATTGAGGATCTCATCTCAAAGGGCGATATCCAAAATGATGACGGTACTGGCAATGGAATTAATTTGAGCAAGGAAGATGTCGGAAACTTCATAAATTCCATGGTATCCGGTCCGGATAAGTGTGGTTTAGCTTCGGACAACAATCATCAGACTGAGAGCAGCTCAAGCCAAGAAAGAATGGATAGTTTTAACGAGGATCTCCACAGTACTAGTCATGAAGACCTTATTGCCATTGATTCTTACCTTGTTCGGTTTATATCACCTCAAATTCAGCTGATCAGTGATCAGAATCCTAACTACTCGCTACTGGTTACTTCAAGAAACATTGAGCTCAAGATTGTGGCCATTGAAGACAGCCTCAATGAAGAAATTGACACTAAGACAGTTGAAAATAGGTATGGGGTCATGTTTGATGACGCCAGATTTTTCGTGCTGAATAAGCTGGAGGTCATGAAGAAGTCTTTGGCTCTGTACAGCAGTAATAGTTACGGCTCAGACGGTACTACATCATGGCCGCCATGGCTGGCAGTAGAATGCTGTTATAACCAAAGCAATTTGAACAAAGCGCTGGTTGTGGATAGGACTTCAGTTGCAATCAGGTACGACAAGCCTAGTACATTGTATGTTCCCAAATCCTTGGCCAGTAGCAGCAGCAGCACTAGTGAAGACAGCCCTATTGAAAATTCCTTCTGTTCACAGGTGGTTAGACAAGAAAGGCACCGCTCGAATCGGTTTTCTGTTGATTTCCCTCGAGTCGTGGCTTCGTGTGACAGTGAACAGTACTTTGCTGTATACACTATCGCGGTTGATTTGTTGGTTTATTCTGAGCCGGTACACAAAAAGACCACAGAGGCATTAGAGCGTCTATTGCTTACAGTTGATTTTAGCGACGTCACTAGTGCGTTGAAACGAATATCATTACTGCAGACCGATATTCGCCAACTTCACGACTTGAGGAATGAATTCTTTGTGCGTCAGGATATGTTGGATGAGCAGGGCCTGTATGACCTTTTGGTTGTTGAAGTAGAGTTTCGAAAAGTCGTGAATGAGCTGGTTGTTATAATGCAGGCTGTGAAGAGTGGCCTACAAAGGAAGAGACGAAACGATCACAGCAATTATGTTAAATGGGCATTATCTTCGGATGAAATCATTTGGCACGCTCTGGGCGACAAGCGACAGCCTTTCCTTGATATTGGTTTGGCTGATGCGTCGTTCAACAGAATCGAGGGTCCAGATGGATACAATTCTAATACTGTAGAAGTCGGAATGATGCAAGCATTCCACTTGTCATCTAATGCTTTATATCCTGAGGTGTTTTCTCCTTTTAGCAGTGAGAAGCATAATGCGCTTCAAAACGAAAACGAGAAGCTCATCTCAGTAAGATGGACCATGCTTGATCCTATTGGAGGTATTCCTATCATGGATTCTTTCGATGTGAAACTTCAGCCTCTAAAACTCCAGTTGGAACATCAGACGGGAAAGAAAATATTCGAGTACATATTCCCGTCGAATGCTGAGACGGAGAGTCCTTTTATTGTCCCCCAGGTACCCAAGGAAGTGTCAAATGCTATTAAGAAGAGCATGGATAGTGACTCTATATCGATTAGCACAACCGAGACAGATTCACGCCTGGACTCTGGAACTGGAAACAGGAACAACCACCTTCATAGAGGATATTTTCCACGAGATATCGATTCTGTCCGCTCAGTGTCAACTACGGAAAGCGGTACAAGTTCTACTTTGAATAACAGCAACCATATTATAAGGAGTCGAGGTTCCTTTGCTAGCTATTCGTCTTCGTCTGCTCGTAATGCTCTTTTAAAGCCCGATGATTCTTCTACGGATAACAGCACCGAGAACGCCAGTACTCTGCACTCGAAATCCAGCGGAACACTAGGAAAGAAACCTAAGAAGGTTCAAGATGAGGCCAATGACGTATCAACTATGGTGAAGCGAGCTTCAAACTATATGAGTATTGTGGACATCGATATACACAGCACAATTATATGTGTGTCTTACAAAGGTGCTGGAGGTCGGAACTTGACTGATATACACGAATTTGTGATTCGATTACCAGACTTTCACTACAAGAATAAGACGTGGTCGAATTTGGATTTAGCATTACATTTGAAAAAAGGTATGTGTTTTTAGCAAAGTTATGTCGCAGCTAACAAAAGATGTTATAAAGGTTCTCTTTCAACACACGGGAGCTATTATTGGTAACAAACTCACAAAGCACAGGAAGAAGCGATTACAGCAACCATTACGTCAGATTTCTAATTATGTCTCTTTTACATCTGTTGACGAACTTCGAGATAAGCAGGCGGGAACGTCATCTAACAGCAATGGCAGAATGAGTGGAAATCTATTCAGAACTCCGTCCGAGCTGTTTTCGAGCAAGAAGACTCCAGTTCAATCACCACAGTTACATTCTCATTCGAGATTAGCTGAAGTACAAGAATCGGATTCTTCGTCAGAAGAATCAGTGTCATCGAAGGCTGTATCTACTACCGCGCCCGTTGGTACTCCTCCACCCATTCCTACGCTCCGAATTTCAAAGGCTGCCAGCTCGACATCGCTACAATCTCACAATTCAACTCCGGCTATGACCAAGCTCTCCGAGCGAAATGACCAAACTCAAATCAATGGCCCGAGCTTGGACTCTGAACATTCAGATACACCCACAACTAGGAGTCGGTCTTCATCGTTACACAACGATCTGTCTAACGGCGACTTGTTCCCAATTGCATCTCCATTCAGCAAACTTAAAAAGTTGGCTACAACTTTGAAACATGATGATGATGGTGACGCTTCTTCGATAGCAGACTCTGCTAGCCAAGATGCAGACCCACATGGTCGACGGACTTCGCGGACATCAACATTTTTGAAACGTCTTCGCCCAACATAAACTGTATAAATATGAGATACGATGTAATGATTAATAGCAGCCAAATTGTCTGGCTGATTTTGTTGTCTATGTTACGAACCACACCTTCGCCATAATTTTGTATTATCGCACGTCTAGCTTCTTCCGACGTTTCGTACTGAGCTCCTGAGTTTCCGAGTCCTTCCTCTTGATCTTTCGCAGACGCTTGGGGGACACAGCGGAGTCGTCGTTAGAAGACTCGGCAGTAGCAGCACCGCTGCCTAATGACCCAGCACGTCGAGCATGGGTTTGATAAAACGGGCTACTAAAGTAGCCACCTGATTGAGCTTCATTGCCACTTTTCGAAGCTGCATTATTATTAAGAGATGCTTCCCCAGATGGAGCTGTCAGAAGAGCCACATCAAAACCAGGAATACCAGTAGCAGGAGTCCTGTCGAGGGTCATAGAATAATTTAGTTGTTTCTGATCCAGTCGCGATAAGGCAGGAGGAGGGCGAGGCGGATCGGACTGGATGAATTTCGGCTGCCTTGATATCGTTAGCAACGACCATTCATTAGGACCTGATGCATTTGGTATGACGTGCTTCCCTGTTAAGTCGGAAATCTGATTCTTATAAGACTTTCGGAGCTTGCGCTTTTCACCGCTAACTGGATCAAACCTGGCTACCGACCCTGCCAGTTGTGTAAGACCATAAAGCGCCGTCAGATCTTGAGTCCCGCTAGGTCTACAAGCTTCGACTTTTGCCTCAGATGTCAGATACAGTGAACTGGACGACTCATCGTTCATAGCAACGGGCATATGGTCGTCAGAAGCCTACAGTAATGCCCACTGCAACTAAAATGGCCAGTGTCTGCCGGGTAGATTTACGGCGTTATAGCGCGGCTGTGACGAATCCGGGAGCATGATATGTACGACCGTGGGGTGAGCGTGGGAAAACGGCATTGAGACAACGTTATACACATGTATGCAGTAATAATTACAGTAGCTATCAGTTGTTGTCATTTACTGTGGCTGTACATAGTTGAGAATCAGAATTTCCCAATAGGTATATCGCGCCCCCCTCCCCCCCAAAAGCACCAAGGCGGTTTGGTTCTGGTGCGAGGAGCTCGATGAGCTACTAACGGCATTGCGATGATGGGGCTAGCAGCAAACTAAGAAACAATGGCAACCATAAAATGAAGCTTGTGGTAACCGTAGTACAAACTTAGCAATCATGGCGCTTATGGCCAGCGCTTACGGAGTTCGCCTATTTTATTTAAGGTTACTGGCAACAGATGTATTATGGCATCATTACATCGATAAACCCCAGACATGTTGCAGAAGCGGGGTAGACCTGTGCAGGCGGCGTCCGGTGTTGGGGGCATGAAGCGCGCACGGCAATTAGGACCGTTCCAGAACACTGCCATGAGAAGCAACATTCGCGAAACCATTAGCTGGGACCACCCATCCCATTGGATCATATGGTAGTTATAGTGAACCTGAATGTATCTAGACCATTACATCGTTACCTTCTAGGGTTATGATGTGGCGAGTTTCAACCCCCTCACCCGATCAAGTCCCCGACTCGAGCGGGGTCGACAGCAGACAAAACTCATTCACCAAACAAGCAGCGATAGTCGTGAAAAAGCAAATTTGCCGACTAATTATCGTGGTCATCTAAGGGCAACTTCAATATACACTAGTTCAACATTGTACACGCATTTAACCGCTATTGCGCCACAGCATGAATAAAAACCGGCTATTTTAAAATAGGCATAGACATCGTAGGGCCGCAGTGCCAAACCTCGTACTGTCAGGCAGGGATCCTGACCCCACTCTTTCCGCTCCACACCGCATTCCCTGCCCTTGTGCATTAGGCACTAAGACTGGGAAAGCGGGGAAGTGGGGGCATATTAAAGTGGAGGGAGGGGGAGGACACCTGCCCCATTGCTGAGGTGTGGAGTACAGGTACCAAAACACAGTCACGCATTGCTAGCATTTTTCAGATCCCGGCTATTTCACGCTCAGCGATAAGACCGTAGTCGATTGACCAACTCCAAGTTCCCATCGTTGATAGATCAGTCGGAAGGTATACTCCGGCGTTTTGACTGGCCGACAAGCAATTTTTCAACCTTATTGCAATTGGCTCATAACAATAAGCTTATCCGAGAAGCACGACACATCGTTGCTGAGGGGTAATATATATTCTTTTGCCTTCTTCCCCACCACTTGCTCGCAGACTCGCTGTAAAGCTACTCCGGGACAAGTAACCGAGTAGTGGTTTGACTGGATACAGATATTGCTACGAATTAATTACAGCGCTTACTTGTCGGATACTGTTGAACTTGTCACTTTTGCCCATCATATATTTCTCGGCAACCCATTGGACAAGGCTCAGTGATAATTGCTAGCGATACTGATCGGATGGGATATTTAACCTGCCTTCCCAGTAAGTACTAAAGTGGAGGTGGATGACGTCCCACCCCCACCCCTCATTTTCATTCTGCTTACCCCTCATTTTCATGAATGCTAACTGGTCCACACAGACTTAATTTCTTAATTCCAACATACTAGGTGGTTTATTTCTTTTTGGTTTTGGACATTGAATTGTGAAGTCGATTTATGTTAACAGGACTGCGACTGCTCGGAAAATGCCGATTTCTCCTCTTGGCGCCAATATCCAGGCCATGCCAGTTGGCGGCCAGCCCGGTATAAAGAAACCTGCCGCTATCAAAAAGTACCGATGCTGTTATTGTGATAGGGCGTTTTCAAGAAGCGAACATCGCACCCGTCATGAGAGGTCCCACACCAAGGAACGGCCATTTCATTGCCCAAAATGCCCTTCAACTTTTGTTCGTCGCGATTTGCTGCTGCGTCACGACCGAACTGTCCATGCCTCAAAATCTTCTAAAGGAGACGAGGCGCTTCAAATTGTATCCTCAAACCATAACAATGTTTCAGGTTCCCCGGCCACATCTGTGCTGAGGATACTGCCTCCTCCTCAGACTCTTCGAAGCTCTTCGGGACAAACTGGCCTTTTATCTACTTTGGCTAACGCTGCAACTACTGGGTCCGACTCTTCCATTTTGTCATCTGCTGCAAGCTCGAATCATGGATATGGTGCAGACGACTCATCCAATAATGCAGACGTCGACTTCAATGCTGCAGTCCTAATGACTGAACTGCAGCACTCATTTCACAATAAGTCGGGCCAGGGACACGTAGACCATCGTCAGTCTCAACTGCAAGGAGGTACCAAACAACACCAATCTCAGCAGATGAGCCAGCAACCGCTTCACCAGCAACAATCCCCTCAGCTGAATCATTCTCAGTCTTCCTCTTCGGGCCATCCCAAAAGAGAGTTGCCGTTACTACACCTCCAGACGCCATTGCAGAAACAGGGGTCCATAAATGGTGGGCTGTCGAGCGAGTTTTCTTCTGGGACTAATTACACGCACACATCACTTCAGTCATCTCAGAATGCTGATTCAACTGATGAGTCCTCATCGAACACTAGGCGATCGCCTATATCTTCGATGTTCCACACTTCAACATCCAACTCGAATATCAGCAATTTAATTCACTCTTCACAGGATGCAAGAGGGTCTTCTGGTGGTTCTCAGCACCTGCCGCATTCAGACTCACACCAATTTGATATTTTTGACAGGAAGATGAATTCCAATGCTTCGGACCAGAATTTCTTACCTCCACTCAACTATCGGAAAGATTCTTCGGCATCGTTTTCTTCGATGACTTCGGCAGCCAGCGCGGATCATGGTAGTCAGCGAACAGGAAGCTTGGATGGTTCGGCAATCTCAGTTCCCCAATTTGATGTATCCACATCAATAGCACATCTTTTGAAGTATTTCAGCGAGTCAGATCCTCTTGTCAAGGGTCAGCATATTGGAACACCCACAAAAGTCCAAATCAACCGCTATATGTCGTCATATTTCAATTTCTTTCATCCATACCTGCCCTTTTTGCATGGACCATCTTTTGATCCTGCAAGCGTGGCTCCTTCTTTGGTTTTTGCGGTGTGCTCAATTGGCGCCCTTTTGTGCAATGAAATCAATATCGCTGCTTCTTTCCATTCGATATCCAAGATGCTTGTCAGCTCTATAAATGAGGTCAATAAGGATTTTCCAAATAACAGAGGGTCTCCCATATGGGCTACCCAGTCAATGATATTGAACTTGGTTTACGCTTCATGGAGTGGAGATCCTAGAGGATTGGAATTCATAAGCGCGACAAGAACTGCCCTAGCCGATCTCGTCACTTCGGCTGTTTATGAAAATTGCTTGAAGGAGGGAAATGGCTCTTCAAGCGGTCCAGGATCGTCCACGGGTCAACAAGTCAATTGGAAGCAGTGGCAGCTCGAAGAATCCTATAGAAGGGCGTACTTTGCAGTATTTGCGATATTTGGATCTTTGGCAGCTGTATTTAACTATCCATCAGCGCTGACAAATTCTCAAACTCCTCAAAAGCTGCTCCTCCCGTGTTCAGAGCTGCTGTGGAATAGCTCATTTCATTCAGAGTCTGAGTGGATTTATAGTTACATCAACGAAAGACATACTATGCCTCCATTAACTTTTGGTGATGCAGTGGCTTACCTGACAGATGAAAGGTCTCCGTCGCATGATGGTCAGCCCCCGATTTTTTCACCATTTGGTATCCGCATAATGGCTACCGCATTGTTTATTGATACAGCCTCGACACCCAACCAGACCACTGACTTTAGATTAAGGAGTAGGATTCTTACCGGGCTGAAGTCTTGGGAAGCTATCAGCAGGGATTGCCATCCAGGTCAAGGTCAGATAGTTAGTCAGATGGCCAGCAATTCTCCTTTTGTAGCTCTTACTGCACCAATGATGGAGGAGGGGTACTCGCTATTGCTGAGGCCTTCCGTGCTTGTCAATCGAATCAAGAACCAGCAACACCCTATGATTGTCACATCTTATATGTTATCTTTGGTAACTCAAGTGCGCCTCATTGTGGATTTGACTTCGGTCTTAGAGACTATTAGATACCATGTACCACAGGACATTTGCCAAGCATCGCTCCAGACTTTGACTGTGCTCGTCAACACAGGAAGGCTTAAGTCCTCAGAGCTTACAAGCTTGGTAGCTCAATGCTTTGGCATATTTCAGCTTCCAGGAATGGTGGGCCAACGACTTCTGAAATCAATGATAGGGAACCCTTTGGTGGCATCTGCCATTGACAGTTTATTGTGGAGTTTTGAAATTTCATTAACGGTCATCATGTGGCTTCACAGAGTGGAACAAGAAATGATGATGTCAATGGAAGGCGTGGATGAAGAAGAGGAGATTGTTTATGAAGGTATTGAACGACTTTGCAACGATTGTGGCCTTGAAAAGGTTCAGGGTCAGTTGGCTCCTACTATTGCGGTTTATGCAGCCGATATCCTAGAGGGTGTCGAATGTTGGGGCCTCGCCAATATTCTTAGTTTGTCGCTACGATCCTTCGGTTACAGCCTTTTCCCTTCAACTCCTCAAGGAGGAACCAGCGGTAATGGTGTATCTGTACGACGAGCAAATGCTGGATCAATCTCGTCCAATACACCAGGCAGAGACCCGATACCTACAACGGGCCCTTTGGCGATGGTATTGCCTTCACTATCCTCTAGCACGAGTGCTCGATATGGTTCGCACTAACGATCGAATAAATGAATGTGTATTCTAGATGTGATTATATTTATGAGTTGATGACTTCCATATGGATAATAATAAATTTACTATGTGTTAATATTGAAGTAGTCATACCTTAGGTCATCTCTTCAGCCGTGCGGAAAACAACTTCCTTGACTTGTAAGCACAAAAGATACTTACTGACTGGGCCAAGCTTGAAAAAAACATGGTATTTTACCTTAGACTTTCCCGACTGAATAAGCTCAAAAAGGCCATACAACAAGTAACTACGACAAGAAAACAACAGTAGTGTTAAAATAGTAACAGACATACATTGAAGCTGCCAAGTGAATACATATACATATTAACCAGTTCAATGTTTTTGGTCATGAATCCTTTTTATGCTTTAAGCCTCAAGAGTAAGTCGTCCAGATGGGTTGGTAACCTTAACACCGAGAGCCTTGGCCTTCTCGAGAATAGCAAGTCGCTTTCGGGAGGAAACGTTGTGGGCAATCTCAGCAGCGTAGGTCTTGGTGTGGAGCAACAAAAGGTCGAGGTCCTGGGCATTAGAGACCAAGAAAGCCTTGTGGCCAGAGGGCATGAGGTGTCGAGTCTTCTTGTTGGAACCGTAACCAATCTTGGGCATTCGGATGGTACCTCGGAATCGTCGTCGGACACCAGAGTCAATACCCTTGGGCTTTCTCCACGACTCTCCAACACGGTCGTAACGGTCGGAGTGGTGTCGCTTGAACTTCTTAGCGTGCTTCTTCACGATCTTGGGGTGGGGGAGAGAGGCGGCCATCTTCAGTTAGTCAAGTTCAAACCTTTTAAACCAGTTGGAAATGTCGAGAAGTTTTGACTGCAACAATATTGAAAGGGACTCTAACCAGACTGAACCAATCAGATATACAAACAGCGAACGCCTAATAGTTTCCTTTTCAATGCTTCTAACAATAGTCTTCTTTGATTCCACAACCGTTGACGTTATTTGCTACAAACCTTTTATTATGTTGGTCGATTATTCCACTGATCAAATGATAAGTTGGAATTTGTGCAGAGTCGTCATACAAATCAGGCAGAGACTGAAAAATCTGCGTGTACATTTGGGTCTGACATCCAAGAGCAGTCACACTTACCAAAATAGTAGTCCCTTACCCTGTGCCTTTTTGTAACCTGTTGTTACCTTACCCTTATTCACCAGGCGAAAATAGCCGGCCCAATGAGCATAGCTGTCAACACAGTGCTCGGGTCACGAAACATGCCGCTATATATCTCTCGCAGTACATTCATTTCTCATATGGGTCGCTTTATGATTAAGCATGCTGTCGTATGGTGTCAGGTGTTCACCGCATTGAAATATGGAGGAAGCATGTTCGTTTACAGCTGATGTAATATGTATGTAGTGCATGTATGCATGGCGATCTCGTCAAAATATGGGGTGCGATGAGCTGCTACTAACGAAACTGTCTATTGACCGTCACAATTTGGAAGCTTACGGCATTTTTATCCTAAGCTGGAGGTCATACTATTTGTCTAACTTTTCAACTTGGATGGCTGTCTCGCAGATGTCTTGCCTATGACAAGTTGTTTGTTGTTTCGCTTGAATTGTATCCTCTTTGTAGCGTAGGTCAATGAGCATTATACAAAGTTCTGGTTATTCGCCTTCAGTAGAAAGCTGAGATATCATAGTCTGAGTTTCAAAGATTGAAGGTGAGCTTTTGATTGGAAAGTCTTGGCTGTGGACGTACAGATGGCTATTCAGAGACATATGATACATATATAGCGAGTCTACAAAAAAGGCACTTTATATTCTTGACAAAAGACTTTTCATGTCGTAATCTGACTTTTGCTTAATAGTGCTCAATAGCCAGCAACGACTCCTAACTGAATAGCTGTCGTAAACTGGTTGTGCCATTTTAGATCCAGTGCTTTCACTCCACAAAATATTGACATCTCTTCATCACGTGCTTGAACCTGCCTCTTCGGCCTACCAACCTCCATAGGTGTCTTAACCCAATATCCTGTTTCAAAGGGGTAGCTATTTATTGATATAATAGGTCATTTGATAGCTTATCTTGATAGCAGATTCATCGGGTAACGGCTTGCTTTTTCATTTCGGTTAATGCTGATTTGAAGTTGTTGGTTTCAATCGTCTATTGAATGAACAATGTCGTTTTTGGAAACACTGAGGACAAAGGCCTCGCAGTTATCTCTGTTCGATTCTGCTCGCAAGGACGATAACAATGAAAGCATTTACAATCGCAAACTTTCGCGTGATGAAGCATTCACTGCTGATTACAGGCTGCCCCCTTCAGAATCTCTCATGGACCAGGTGTCGGCAGAGGTATCCATTGTAGTTCAATCGGAATCACGGGATGGTACTGGAACGTCAAATTTGAATGTCAATAATGCACCGGTATTCCAGGGAGCTCTATATTTATCAGAATCGTTTCTTGTGTTCACAAGTGCTCCTGATCAGCACAATTGCAGCTTCACGCTGCCATTAGTGACTATCAGGCGGGTCGAGCGAATGCCCTCAAAGTCATACATATTCGCATTGAGCATACATTTATACCAGGGCGTGACTATAGTCATTCAGTTTGTAGGATTGCGGTCACATTGTGAATCCTTCTGCCAACTTCTCAAGGATAACCTGAAGTCTAACCTGCCATTGATAAAGCAGCTAAAGCCGTTTCTAAACACGTTCTATTCGGAGTATTTGATGGTATATTCAGGATCATCCACTAAGGAATCAACTGAACAGCAGCCTCCTCAGGGACTAGGACATATATTTAGGTATCCAGGCGATCCTCGAAAGTTGAGAGAAAAGTCCAAGATGAGACTATGGCGTGAATACCTGCAAGAACATGGGAGAAATATGAGCTTGATCAGGCAGCCGGGATTCTATAAACTGATACGTGTGGGTCTCCCAAATCGGTTGAGGGGTGAAATATGGGAGTTCACCAGTGGCTCTATGTATTTGAGAATGCAAAACCAGAGACTATATACATCACTACTGGAGGAGTATGAAGGGAGAACGTCACTGGCTATTGATGAGATTGAGAAAGATTTGAACCGATCTTTACCGGAGTATAAGGCATATCAAGATGACGAGGGAATTGGTCGGCTGCGACGAGTTTTGACGGTATATTCGTGGAAGAACCCCCAGGTGGGATATTGCCAAGCCATGAATATTGTTGTAGCTGCTCTGCTCATCTACCAATCAGAAGAGCAAGCCTTTTGGACTTTAAACGTGATTTGTGACAAGCTACTTCCAGGCTATTACTCAAAGACAATGTATGGCACTTTACTTGACCAAAAGGTGCTGGAGTCCCTTGTCCAAAGAACTATGCCTATATTATGGGATCACTTGGTGAAGCATGATGTCCAGCTTTCAGTTGTTAGTCTTCCATGGTTCCTTTCGATATTTATTAACTCCATGCCATTGGTTTACGCCTTTCGAATTGCTGATTTGTTCTTTCTTTATGGGGCACGCGTTATATTCCA
Organism: Sugiyamaella smithiae; assembly: GCA_030579815.1. Classification (NCBI taxonomy): domain Eukaryota; kingdom Fungi; phylum Ascomycota; class Dipodascomycetes; order Dipodascales; family Trichomonascaceae; genus Sugiyamaella; species Sugiyamaella smithiae. The sequence continues at coordinate 1,046,803 of JAKTRV010000006.1, forward strand.
GATAGCCCTCGCCATATTAAGAATAAATGGCGAGGAGCTCTTGGACGCCGAAGATGATGGCAGTGTGATTTCAATCCTGAAGGATTACTTCTCTGTTCTGGATCAATCGGCGCATCCAAATGCCGAAAGCGAAAAGGTCAGAGCAATCACAAAATTTCAGGAACTGATGGTGGTAGCACTGAAAGAGTTTTCTGTGGTGACCGATGACATGATCAACCAGTACAGGTCCAAATATGAGAGCCGAATACTAACCGATATTGAGTTGTTTGCAAAGAGGACGCAGATCAGAAACCTTCCAAAAGCTGTCAATATGTCATTAGACCAAGTGGGCATCTTATATGATAGATTCTACGGTATCTTACAGGACTCAAGAATTGCTCTAGGTACCACAAGATCCGAAATGAACATCGAGGCATTCTCTCTTTTTATGGCTGGCCTTGTTGATTGGATGAATCCTAAATACAATGACGGAAATGATAATGATCTGGCAACTATAACTAATATCCATGACTTTGTGGAACGTCTGTTTAGGAGATGGGACTCTCAGCTCCAAGGATCGTTGACGTTGGCTGACATTGTTCAAGGATTTGATAGATTGGTGGAGAATGATCTCATGACTAATATGTCCCACTTTTTCGAGTTATATGACGATGAGGGATCAGGTGCTATAGATAGAGAAGGAATTCTAAGCATGTCAGAGGGATTACTGTTCTTAACCAGGCCATGGAGACAGGAACCAATAGTTCTTGATGGTACTTCAGTTAAGCAGCTTCAAAAGAACAAAGATGCCTACAACCAATATCTCCGCGAACAGTACGAGAGAGACAGTTCAAATGAAAAAGATCTCCCACCATTGACGCCAGTATCATTGCTTAAAGAGGAAACTCTTAAGAATGAGCAATCTGCCAGATACTTATCTGCAGTAAGTAGTTTCATAAAGCGGGCTTTTGAGTATGCCACTCCAAATCGAGACGAGGATGATAAAACCAAATCGAGCGAAGATAATGAGATATCGCTTAATCTCGCTACTTTCCGGATGGTTATCTTAGCAGACGAGACATTGGAAATGGTGTTTTCAGAGTCATCACAGTCTGCCGTCCATCTCACTCCGGAAGGAACTGGAATTTACGGAACTTCCAAACGCAATACCGCAGGAGCTACTTTGCGAAATGTATTTGACGGAATTATCAACGACGGAATGAGAGTTGCGGGTGAGATTCGGCGACGAATTGATGAGATGGACAAACAGATGAAACAGGAAGAGGAAGAGGAAGAAGAGGATGTCTCTGTGGTTAAACAAGCAGATCGTGATCTGTTGGATCTCCATTGATCAATTTTCCCATTCTTATTTAACTTTTGCATGATTATATTATACAAAACCATAATGGCCAACAACGCATATATATAAATATCAAATAAATAGAATCAGCAACACGCAATAACTATCTTTAGTTCAAACCAAAAGCTCTGCGAAGAGCTGGAAACCGTTTCTTCTTCGCAATTGTGCCATCTGCATTAATTTTGAGGGACGACTTTGCATCATAAATGGCATCTTGGATGTTCTGTGGACCGCTGTTCCTTGGCAATGCTGCACCAGACTGTTTAGGTAAAAGGATTTTAGCTGGCTTTGATGGAGAGAAGACACTCTTGAGACCTCTTCCTCCACCGTTACCAGATTCACGAGGTACCCGAGGAGGAATAGCCAAAGAATGAATATCCTCTTCAGAGTCAGAATCCTGGAATCTTGACCTAAACATCCCCGGAGAGCTACTGACAGGCTCAAAACTCTGAGTAGGGGGCACCATATGTGGCTGAGCGACCTGCGGGACTGGCCTCACGACTTGAGTATCTCGCATGCTCAGCCTAGAAAATTTAGTTTGTCCTTTAGACGACCTTTCACGTTCAAAACTCGATCTACCATGCGCTTGCTCAACAGGAGTGGAATTCGGTAAAGATACTGGCAAGTGTGAGAAATCGGGTCTTTGAACATTGGACCTTAAAGAGTGTGTCCTAAAACCACCACCATTAACTTGAGGGGCCGGTCTAGATTGGCTTAGAGATGATGACGGCCTCAATGGGGCAGTTACATTCATGGGAGGTATTCCATAATCGGATTCCATCATGGTTGGAGGCTGCAGAGGCCTTTCATCTCTCAGAGACATCCTGAAATCTGATCCATACTGCTTGGCAGACGCCCGCTCCCTCTTCCATGACGAATCGGAATTCAGCGAAATGGCGTCCAAATCATCTTCACCATCGCTGTCCTCTGTCAAAGCTCTATAATGATGATGAGGCTGATATGCGTCTCTGACCTGCAATGGGTTACCATAAGATTCTTGATGAGAGGGCTGATTGCTATTGACCACAGCAGCATGAGCAGCATGGGCTCCATTAGCGGCAACACCCTTCTTTGAAGGCCGAGGACCAACTCGCTGCCCACCATTGATTGCATTTTTCATTTCAGTCTCAATAGGATCTTCAAACGCGTCAGAGTACACAGAATTTCCGCTGTCTGAATCCTCGTGTTTCGCCGCATTGCCATTTCTGCGTCGACTAGCAGCTCCTCGCAAATTAGTAGACGAAAGACGTGGAATTGCTCCAGCATGGGCAGCGGCAGCAGCAGCGGCATTTCCCGTGAGTCTTGGAGGCGTGCTAGTTCTTCTATAATGATTAGCAGTTCCGTTGGCAGCCATTGCGTGGCTCTTAGCAGCAGCTATTAAACCAGCAGCTTGGTTAGGATCATGATGAAGAAACTCTCTGCTAGGTTTTTGCAAATTAATGAGGCTCGAAGAGCTGCCATTTCCATAACCATTAGGAATAAAAGTAACTTCGGGTTCAGCTTCGCTTCCACTGAACGATACTCGATTAGAGCGCTTATGTCTGATTGTTTGATCACTATCCGAAGAAGATCCCACACTAAGAGAAGGCTCTTTAAGAGCCGGTTTCATGGGTGATACAGATCGAGGGGGGGGAACATGTCTGACCTGAAGATGATCCTGCTCTTCATCTATTTGACCAGGCGTGAAAGATATCTTAGGAGAGCCAGCGTAGGTGGGGTTTGAGGAAATTCGTCTGGATGCTGCAGCTGGAGAAACATTGACAGAGCCAGTTGGTGACCTTAAGGAAGCGGGAGAAGATAAAAACCTCGCATGGTGGGCTGCGTTGTCTCCCTCCTCTGACACTGGATTCAAATCGCTCTCGAAGGACAAGGCACTAGAAGCATATCCAGATCTGGGGCCCCCCATTCTACGAGCTGGAGGAGGGGCCAGCGGCTTGGCACCTGCTATTGGAGTAGTCTTGGTACTAATGAGTTGAAACGAGCCAAGGTTTCTGATAGTGGTTGTCGTGAGCGACATAGTTCTACCAGTTCTTCCAGCACCCGAAGTTGTGGTAGTAGTGGTTGTAGTCGTTGTCTTCACTGGACCACCAGCTACCGCGGCATCTGCGGTGCCCTGAAGCCGAGAAGTCATGGAAGGCGATCTTCGAGGTAAACCTGTCGATGGATTCATTAAGGAAGTAGACGATGGTGCAGTAGGCAGATTTTGATAAGAAGTTGGTCGACCAATGGACGAAGTCATAGAACCTGCTCTTTGATGAATAGCACTTGCAGCAACCAAACTTTCGCCTGTCAGAGAATTATGGCGTTTCAAAGCGGTTGCAGCAGCGGCAGAGGACAATCGCGTTCCACCACCCTGCGAGTTGGCACTCCCTCCAACGTTGGCAGCAGCAGCTAGAGCTGCCGGGCTTGGAAGATGGCGATTTGGTGGAATTTCACCCACGCCTGTATAGGACGTGAGAGAATAGGTTCTCGTTTTGTCTGATTTTCTTCTGCTGAACATGATGAATATCAGTCAATCCAGTGCCAAAATATGAAAACCAGAACTACTAAAGAACCCGCAGTAACCTTTGTATGAAACAAAAAATGGTCAACAAGCAATAGAGGGCGTCAATTCACAAGCGAACCTAATAATTCGCGACAAGTGAATTGAGTACCTTAAACAGCACAAAGGATTAGTAGCACTCTAGCCTTTGTGTGAGAGTTCGTATTATGTCGCAATCAGCTACACTAAGACGAAGTACTCTAAATCTCAGCCAATTAGCGACCGCGGCACGACCGACAAAAGGACAAAGATGTGAAAGTCAAAACAGAAAACTCAGTAATGTGTGCGTGAGAGGTATTGAGCGTCTCCGGAATGTGGAAGTCAGCCATCGATTATCGGGCGTTCTCGCCGGGTAAGCAGAGTAAGGAATGGAGCGGCACGGCTGGAAATGCGATGATCGGACTTGGTATTCAGCGAGAAATATACGAAAAAAATAGCAGTAGAATTATAGATTAGTATTAGCATCTTAATGAGATGGTTAAAAAAGATAAATCATGATATACTAGTATTATAGAGTCATCAAAAAAACATCACGTCGTTACAGCATTAGCACTCAAAAGACGGAGGCGTGTTCAAGGCGGCTGGCGGGGCTGACCGCCTGTCAACCGACATAGCAACCAACCTTGAAGATCATCCGCCGTAACATATAATAGACATAAGACTGCCTACAGTGTTCAACTGTACCCACCCATAGTATAAATAATTAATAGACAAAGACAAGACCATGCGTGTTCACGTCCCAGAAAAAATCTTAAGCCTGTGTAGAAGTTAAACGCCAAAACGCGTTTTCGGACAAGACAGGTATATCCCTGCGGCATAGAGGTTAGGAAACAACCTTATCGTGCATCTAACATGTGGTGCATCGCATCTGCGAACTTCTCGGTGTTTAGTGCTGGGTTCTTTCAATGCGACGAGCTCGCCTAGATCGATACTGAGGGCAAGCATTTCTCCATGCATCTACAGCACTTTGAAGAACCCCACGCTTGGCTTGTAATTCTGGGTTTAACAATGCCAGCCGCCAGCCTACCGAATTGCAATGCATTTCATAGTTTTGACGATTTCCAGTGTATTGGCTAGGCGGCTTAGTTGCTCTTGGATACAAGCAGTTTTGCTGCTTGAACTCAGAGCTTAGCGCAGACTCATCAACAGTGTCAATATCGCAACGAATCCTGTAAATGTGCTCCGTTCGTTGCCGCTTGTACACAACATCCACCCAATCAACTCCGTCAGCGTCTTTCTTGAACTCCGGTATAACAGGATAATTTGACGATCTCTTTGACTTATTACTGACTACCGGAGATTGTGGAGATCTAACACGGTGAACCTTGCGAGGTCTTGGGGTAGAGGACTGAGGCCGATGCACAGTAGCAGTGGGAGGACTTGCGACCTCGCTCTGATGCGGTATTTCAAACAGTTGCTTTTGATCTTCAGCATTACTGTCGTCAGCATGGGATGAGACAACAGATGGAGATGCTTCGAAACCATTAGGAGAAAGCACATCAGTACCTGGAGAGCTATTGTACCAAGCACCAGCGATGAGTGGCTGATGCAGCTGTTGCGTCAACGATGCTTGCGGGTCATCTCCAATAGCCCGTGCCAAGTATTCCTCATGCTGGGGCTTTAAGTGGTACTCCAATGGCCAAGAGTCAGTCAACGACGTCAGTGACTCATAATAGTTGTCTCCAAGAGGCGAAATGGGTGAGTGCTGTCTCTGGACCGCATTGTGTCTTTGCTGTTGCTGCTGCTGTTGCATTGACAATGGGCCAGATGGCTGTGGACCCAACGAGGTGCCAAGCTGGGGATGTGATTCAATTATAGATGCATTTCGATCAAGAGGCATAGCCGATAAGAAGCTTGCATCCCAAGTATCCATCATAGTAGGCGATGACCCAACGTAGCCCAAATTGACAAAAGCCTTGTAGGAGCCTGTGGCTGACGGTTGATAGCTGGTTACGTCATATGAGTCATATTGATAATCCGATAGTGCCAGGACCTCATCCATGGCCGCTTGCCTGAGGTACGAAGCAGAATGAGGGGAATGATTCTGACCCAGAGGTTGACAGCCGGAATTACTGGACGACATATCTAAATTTGGGTCACCGACCGGCTCATATACCGGGAATTCTGAGGTGTAGTCCGACATATCTAGTTCCTTGGCACCGATATTGGATGGGCAGCCTGACCCCCTGAGGATCAGATCACGGGGTGCAGACGGCGTATAGTGATCGGGGGCCGATCACTGATAGCAGCACCGGCGGGGTGGTGAGAGTTATCGCTTACAAAAACCACAAAAGAACCAAGAAAAAAAAAGCGACACAAATAACTTGGGAGGCTATTTCAAAGCTGGTGCTCTTAGTCGATGTCGAAAATACACCTTTGAGTTGTGGGTTGTAGGGAAAAAGTCGTCAGTAGTATCGCCGTTCAAGCCGAATATAGAGTAGGGAAGCGAAGTTCAATGCAATTTGTAGGCACAGACCATCATGTAGCTATATATATACGGGCACCAACACTCTTGTGGCAAAAGGGCGTGCACACTTTGGACTCGCATTATTTGGTAATATTTTGCACTTAAGATAAGATCAAAATTAGTTACAGTGGCCACAGCCTCATGCGGTGAAAAAGCAACTAAAATAAAAAGCAATGGTTAGAGGGGTTAGTAAAAGAAACCAACTGACAGCGGCGATGGTTGGATCCAGAGCCCCGCCCCCCCCCAGGTAGTTTGCAAGGTAGCAAAATGGAGGCCCAGGAAAACCATAAGGTAGTCAGAGCTGCGGGCAACCGTGCCCACAGAGCAACAACACACAGCGCTGCACGTACAAATGTGAAACTCTAAGCGTGCGTCATGGCACATGGGGAGCATGCACTTCATGCCGGCGATGAACGGTGTGAGGCAGCCCATACAGAACAATGGGCACTGGTAATGTGAAGCGCGGGATCCCTGACAAGATTGCTGCAAAAATAATATTGCAGGGCACTGGGATGACATATACGGGATAGCATCATAAAGAAAGGGTTATGTACATGCCGGCTGGCGGATCGCATAATATTTTCCATGCAGCAGTCAGATCAGGAAAAACGCGGTTGTGTACCCGCTTGAAGAGAGCAACTTGGGGTAATGTGGCATCACCATGCACATGCTAATATTTGTGCTGTATGGTAAATAATTTCTGTCATTTACGCGCGTGACTAAGGTGGTGTGGCCACTAACGAGCGCACAAGGCAACAACAACAGCAACCATCCATGAAATGTGCAATGGTGATGAGGGGGTGGACTGTGCGGATGGCTGTCGGAACGCGAAACATCCCACCCACAAGTTGGCAGGAGTTGGGCGGCAGGAACGTCTGTCGTAGGTATGCCAATCGCGGCTAGCTACAGTATGGACAGAAGATCCTGACCATTTGAAGAATTTGACGCAAGAAAGAAACATTTAAACACTAACCATAAGGGACTATACGACACCACCTCGGCTCTGGATGATCTTTCTGCCGCAACCTGTAAGGGCACGATAGAGATCAGCGATACCTACAGGATAAGATGGAAGGATCCGCACAACACTATCGTGTTTTGGGCCATTTTTAACCTGATGTTATTTAATGGTCCTGACAAGCTTTTGATGTGTTTCGGTGGCCGACAGACGCATGTCATGATAATGATGCTGACTGCAATGAAGAGCCTGCTTCATGCAGTCACCCGCTCGAGTACAGAACTTCAAGTCCACATGTATTGTTTGAGAGCCGTCTGCATAGTGCTGTTGTCGATCGGACCCGTACATACCTAGTTGGGTTGGAATTATGCCACAATCGGGCTAACATCGCAGAAGAATCTGTGGAAGTTTACATGGCAGGACGCCTTAATGTTGAATGCCATTTGACCGAAACATTTTGCAGCAAGGCGTCTGCAACTGTGAAACATGGCCGAAAGGTGTGGGGTGTGCCAAGCACCACTGATAAGGCCCCGAACCAAGTGGGCTTGGGACGCTGGCCGCTGCTACTACTAGCGCTTGCGGTCTGAAACCGTCGTGATGCCTTGCGGTTGCTGTACCCAGTGCAAGTGCGGAACATCTTTAATACGGCTCTCAGTCTAAGCTGCTAGCAAAAGCAAACAATGCTCACTCAGCTAGACAATGGCATGCGGCCCGTTCTTTGTGATCCATGCCACCGGCTAGGCTGGAAGCGTTAACTGCCTGCAAAAAACCCCATATAGTGGTGGCCGTGAATATCGGCCGGTTACAGTGTGGAGCCCACGCTTTGTTGCCCATTATTTCCCAATCCAGAGAGCAAAGGGGTAAAGAAAAACGGTCTGCTGTTGAGATCAAGTTCTCAACTGGACACGTAAGAGTCGATTGCAGATTGGGCAGTACCAGTCTCAACCAGGCAGCATGCATCACCCAATCTCGGTACCCGTTCAATCGACTTCACATATGAAAGGCACAGTAGACTGCAAGGCAAGGCTATTTTGTGTAATGCAGCGCTTTTTGGTTTATCGATCTCCCTTGCGCAACCGCTCAGCGTGACACATCTGCTTAGATGGCTGCATCAAGCTAGTCAAACCATATTCCTGCATATTAAACCTGCCAGCCTGCGCGGGTGCTGCAAACATACGGCTTTTCTGACCACCACCACACCCCATTCCACGTCAGGTGACCGGCACGGCTGTGTAGTCTGTTACCCGTCTGTAAACCGTATCCAATGAGTTTTCTTGCAATCGTCTGGACTGGTTACTGGCTAGGCGTTTATTATGTCGTCGTCGTTGATTCGAGTGATTCGCAATTTCTGGCGCGTGGGTCCTCGTGACTACCTCCGTCAGATGAATGGCATAGGTGACACCAAGGCAGGAACTTTGGTGGGTGTTGATGCCTACGGAAACAAGTTCTTTGAAAACACAGACGAGGACGAGATCCATCTGAGGACCCGATGGGTTCAATACAAGGACTACTATGGAGACATGTCTCAAGTTGAGCCTGCGTGGCATTTTTGGCTAGGATATGGTGTGGAAGTTCCTCCTAACAAGACCGAGGAGCAATTCCTCACGAAGCGAGCATATCCAGCACCCACCAAAAACTATTGGAACATGACTGGAACCAGAGGTGCCTATGTTCCTTACAGCACCGTCAAACCAAAGTACAGTGCTTGGGAACCTAAAGTTGCCCAGCGTGGTTAGCATAGCATAATAGACATGATGTTATTTACAACGAGTAGCTCTGGTTGGTTGAGTATCTAATGTGCCGACGGTAAATCTGATTTCCAAAGCCAACAACAATTTTTATAGATCAATCAGATAGGTGATGTCACATTCAAAGCTACGTACTAAAGACAAAAGAAGCACCAAGTTGAAAATCTTGTATTTTTATGACACTAAGTTACAAAAATCCAGTTACGTCTACGGGACCACTGCATCAGGGTGGTGCCAACCAATACAAGACTATTTTCAAGCAAGAAGCAAGTGGCGTGTGACATTTGCCATGCCGATCCCTTAACAATTACTCGTCCAGCTTGTCACCACTGGCAAAAGTAGCACCAACAACCAAGGGAAATACCAATGTAGCATCAGCATACACTTTGACGTTCTTCGCATCTGCCTTGATTTTACCCCATGAGATTGCCTCATCTGGTCGAGCGCCTGCATCACTACCATCAAACTCCTGACCAGTGTTGATGTACACAGCATAGTCGGCACCGTTTCTCATTAAACAAGCATTTGCAATATGGTGCTTGACGACACCTCCTCCGAGAATGATAATACCAGCCTGAGGTGCTGCCATGGCCAGAGAGTTAATACGTCGAATATCAGCAACCAAGTCAATTCGAAGCTGGTTGGGCGACGCTTTGAAAGTGTGAAAAAAAAGCATATCACCTATTGATCCATCAGTCAAAGCAGGACAGAATACCGGAATCTGGTTCTTATGGCACCAGTACAGCACAGAGTCCTCATTGTTGATTTCCTTTCCAAGTCTGTCAATGACCTTGGAAGGAGTCCACCAAGGCAGTTCACCAGCGTCAGATACCTGAGATCCAAGTTTTTTAAACGCTTCTTCCTGCTCTTCCAACATTGTATCTAAAATCGGCACTATCCATTCCTCGAAACGACAGTAGTTGTCATTAGGAACAAGCAAGTTTCCAATACGATTCAGACCTTGATCTCGAAGAGTCGATCCTTTGAGACTGAACTCTCCAATGTATGTATCGGCCAGACACTTGATGAGGTCCTCCTCAATACCTCCAGCAGTGGTTACAACTGCAGATACCAATTTGTTCTTGACGAGATACTTAAGAGTGCTTCTCATTCCAGATGAAATCATGTTTGAAGTATACCCGAGAAAGATAGTGCATTTCTGCTGTTCACCAGTTTCCTCGTTAACTCCTCGCCACGCTCGCATTTCATTAATTATATCACAAGCCTTTCCCAAAGACGAGGCCTGGAATCCCATATTTCGCATACCATCAATTAAATCGGTGGCACGGATATTACGGTTCTCTGCTTTGTCAAAGTCTACTCCTCCTACTTTGACTGATCCCTCTGGCATCTCCACAGATGCCTTGAGAACTGCGTCAGCAGCTAGGGCGGGCTTTGCAGGTTCCTGAGTCATTCTGAGCTATACCAATTGGTGGTTTATTTGTATCTATCAATGCAGATCTGTCCAATGTACAGATACATATCTAAGATGTCCATTACAGATATTTTTTTTATACCGGCTGGGGCTTGCAGAAAAGTCGTATGCTATCCCTATAACCGCCGAATAAGAGTCGCAAAAGAGCCGAGGACCCAAATTAGGCGTGGCCATTGGTCCGAATTTTGACACTGAAATTGTTGATTCGATATTGACTTTGTACTTGTTAGTTGCCATGGCGAAGGAATTTGAAGATATCAAGCAGTTGGCGTCTCAGCTACAGGAGCGAATTGACGCTTTGGAAAAGAAGTTGTCGGCTTCCAAGCCCACATCTGCTCCAATTCCCAATGCACTTCGAATGGTTCTCATTGGACCTCCAGGTGCTGGTAAGGGAACCCAGGCTCCTAAGTTGAAGGAGAAGTTCTGCGCTTGCCATTTGGCGACCGGAGATATGCTTCGAGCCCAGGTTGCTCAGAAGACTGAATTGGGTCTTGCTGCTAAGAAGATCATGGATCAGGGTGGACTGGTTTCTGATGAGATTATGGTTGGCATGATCAAGAATGAGCTCGAGTCCAACGAAGAGTGCAAGACTGGATTCATCCTCGATGGATTCCCACGAACCATTCCTCAGGCCGAGCGACTTGACGCCATGTTGGACGAGCGAAAGACTCCTTTGAAGAATGCTGTGGAGCTCAAGATTGACGACGAGCTTCTGATTGCTCGAATCACTGGCCGTCTGATCCACCCTGCCAGTGGACGATCCTACCACAAGATCTTCAATCCTCCCAAGAATGATATGAAGGATGATGTTACTGGAGAGCCTCTTATCCAGCGATCTGATGACAATGAGGAGGCCCTCAAGAAGCGTCTGCTCACTTACCACGCCCAGACCGCTCCAGTTGTTGACTACTACAAGAAGACCAACATCTGGCAGGGAATTGATGCTTCTGAGTCTCCCGCCAAGGTGTGGACTTCTATCCTCAAGTGCTTTGAAAAATAGACTGTACATCAATGGATTTGCAATAGTGCTATTTGATGGACATCGATGTAAATACATTCAGTTGTGGGTAATATTGTCACACATTTCGTAGCCGGTTTACTCAATTTTGGGAATTGCTTTCATGCCTTTTTGTAGTTTCCTACTTTTTGTCTTTCGGCAAAAGGTTATCAAATGGAAAAATCAAACAAATCATTTAATTTTTATTTTACACGTATTTTATAGAGTTAATGCTAACGTAAAGTGTCGTACCGAATGACACTAAATCTTTTCTTTTTTCGTTTCAGGTTCATCAATGCTTGGACTGTCTGCCTTGCGCTTTACGCTTGCTATGATACTTGCAAGGTCAGCAGCCGATGGCAAAGCCAGCTTTGGAGTCGATGTTCTCTCTGGAGCTAAGATCCTCTTCACTAGATCTCCACCACTACTTTCCGACTCTGCATAACAAGTAGCGTGGAATATCTTTCCCTGTACATTGACTGCATTCATCCACACCCATTCCTCGTCGTCGCCATCCCAGACTGAACTGAACTTCTCTTGGCAAATCGGACAGGGCATTTTGGCAAGGTGAGCGTCAGATGGAATAGGAACCTTCTTTTTGCTTAGCGCTTCAACGTCAACCTCAGTTTTCAGTCCAGCTCCACCCTTGGACCCCAGCATGTCGGACCCAGTATTTTGTCCTACATCTACCAACCCCACAATTTCATCTTCATCTTTGTATGCAATCCAATCCTCAGCAGGCATATACCAAGACCTACTGACCACCCTGTTTTCCTCCAAGAGCCTTTTATTAACCCGGAAATGCCAATCCATATGTGACGCTCGGAGATTCTGTTGGTCATTTCCAAACCGCTTACCACAACTGCTGCACTGGTTTGGCAGGTCGCGATATAACTTATCAATGAGATGCAAGCGAGGCTTTTGAAGCGATACATTATTTAGTTCAACTTCGGCTAGTGGATTACGATTCGGCTCTGGTGCCTTTGTCCCAAGATTCAGCAGCCCAGCTGATGTCAGTGATTTAATAAGATCTTGGGATAGCAAAGCAGGCTGTTGCACGGGCTGCTGACTAGGTAGAGGCTGCCCAGGCTGCCCTGGGTATTGTGAGTATCCAAACGATTGCAATACAGAAGACAGATTCTGCTGTGGTGGAAGGGCACCTACGGGAGCCTGGAATCGAGGCTGCAGAGGGGCTTGAGGTTGATTTGCAAACATGGGAAGTTGCACAGAGGGCTGAGGAGCAATACCAGGAGGGACTGCCTGATTCGGTGCCTGGTACTGCGGTAAAGGCCGTCTATTTGCCAACCTCTCGGCCTCTTTTTCCGAAAATGTCACCAGCTGTTGTTTAATGGATGGCAACATGGTTGGGGGAAGAGTCGTGGTAGAAACAACATTCTTTAGTTGGTTTAATATCGCCAGTTGTTGTTGGGCATCGGCGTCAGAGGGATCAAATGCACTGCGCTGCTTAGTGAGTGTCAATAGCTTATCGATATCCAGTAGCAATCCAGCCTGTGTAAGGGCACCGACGTTATTGGATGCCAAATGTGATAAAGGTGGTGTCGAAACCCGTTGCTCCTCCTGAGCTCGAGCCCGAACTAAAAACGCTTCAATCTTGCGAATTGCATCTGCAGAGAAGAGAGGTGCTCCAGTTACCGGTGAGTTCACCTTCCAGGTCCCAAATAAATCGATCAACTTCTTTCTGATCGATTCAGGGAGCAAAGTGTATGCGTTCGTGAACGTCTTGAATATGTTCATTCCAAAGAACAGAGTATAAGGAGATCCGACATTCTTGCAAATGGAATCCAATAGGTATAGCGTAGGAAGCTTGTAAGCCGGTGGGCACTGAGAGTTAGATGCAATTCAACACTGCAAGAGTTGGCGTTCGCCACAACTTACCTTAGCGAGATGGTCTTCTATTGTCTTTGCAATGATCTGAGCATACTGTATATTTTCTTGGGCAATAATCGTTAAGTTTGTAATTATTGGTCTTGAATTAAATGTCAACTCAGACAGAGAGTCCACATAGTCATGGCGGATCTGGTCCTCTTCTGACATGCCTTTCTTTCTTTTTCGCTCTGTCTTTCTTGCTGTTCTTTCTTTTCTTTATTGTACGGATTACTATGGGAACTAGAGGCCTATTGCAAAATATGAGCTCTGACTGCCCCTATGGGCTTATAATACAAGAGAAATGTATACTGATCCTATATTTGACAATTTAATTTAAGAAGCGTCCATATAACGCTCGCCAAATACAATGCAAAGTTGTTTTCAATTGGTGAGCAGCCTTCATATTTATAGGTAGTGGCGGGTAACATCACATGACCCCTTGAAGGTGCAGGCAGGTCACCGGTTGTGAACAGATTCATTATGCGACAGCAACAGCACCAGCGAGAGTATCCCAGGGAGGACTTTATCATCATCAGCCAGCAGAAATAGAATTGATCATTCTCTATCAAAGATATGTGAGATGTGGTCGGAATACTTATACAGCTGCTTGGGGTCAACATTTCAGATGCCTTGGCTCGGGCAACCAAACAAGCGCAATGTAATTCATTCAACAGCGTAATCTTAAGACTCAATTCCATTCCATGAATGCCTAAATTCTTTTCTTCTGGCCATAATCGAATCGCAATCGCTTGTAATCTGTCTTGACCTCATCGTTTCTTATCGTGATTCAGCCGCGTCGATTAGAGCCAAGGAGAGGCTGATACAGTGAGTCAATGCAGCTTACGACTTGATTTTTTTTTCCTCACTATCCTATAGAGCTGGGTTTCAATAGAAGATGTCCCCACCAAGCACCGGAGATAAGAAGCAGTCCGGCTCGGCCAGAGTACTGGGATCAGGTAGGTGGTGTTTTTAATTGAGCTGTCTAACAAACAGCCACTGCTGGTATTGCTGAATTGGCAGTTTTTCACCCTGTCGATACCATTGCAAAACGACTCATGAGTAACCATGGAAAGGTAAGTGCTGTGGAATTCTTGTTCCCGATGCTTAGACACCAGTTTCTAATGCCAGGTCACTTCGGCTTCTCAGCTGAATTCTATTATATTCAAAGACAAGGCTGATGCCCCTGTTCTTAGACGATTTACTTCGCTGTTTCCAGGCCTGGGGTACGCTGCTGGATATAAGATTCTGCAGCGAATCTACAAATATGGAGGTCAGCCTGTTGCCAATGAATTTCTTGGTGCTAACTTCCGTGAGACCTTTGAGGGTGCTTTCGGTAAGAAGACTGGAAAGGCCATTATGTCCGCTACTGCTGGAAGTCTGATTGGCATTGGAGAGATTGTTTTGCTGCCATTAGACGTTCTTAAAATCAAACGTCAGACCAATCCCGAGGCATTCCGAGGTCGAGGTTTTATTCGAGTTTTGGCTGACGAGGGATTTGGATTGTATAGAGGATGGGGATGGACCGCTGCAAGAAACGCCCCAGGAAGTTTTGCTCTGTTTGGAGGATCAGCATTTGCCAAGGAGTATCTTTTCAAGCTGCAGGATTACACTGCTGCTACATGGAGCCAGAACTTTGTAGCATCAATCTGTGGTGCTTCGGCCTCTCTAATCGTGTCTGCTCCTCTTGATGTTATCAAGACTCGAATCCAGAACAGAAACTTCGAAAACCCAGAGTCTGGTTTCACAATTCTAAAGAACATGGCTCGAAATGAGGGTATGTCTGCGTTCTTCAAAGGTCTTGTTCCCAAGCTGCTGACTACTGGTCCCAAGCTTGTGTTTAGTTTCGCCCTTGCTCAAACGCTGATCCCAGCTTTCGACAAAGCCCTTGGTCAAAGTAAGGCTTGAACTTGTACATATTAGATTTATTCTATGGATAGTATATATATATATATATATATACTTGTATTTTGATTGGTTATATTTTAATATTGCTGTTGTAGTCGCGTTGCCTCCCGCCCCCCATGGTTTTCGGCATAATGTCAAATGTCAATGTCGCATAATCATGCACGATAGTCTGTAATGTTAATGAAAATTTGGCCAAAGGCTATGACCTATTATTGTGGCAAAACATTATTTGAGTGATCTTATTTGTTTTAAGATCTCTGTCCTGTCATTATGTCGTCGGATAACAACGACTATTTAGTCCATCGCATTGTCGACAGCTTGTATACGCCCTTGGCTTCGTCGAGACCAGTGAATGATTCTCCGGCGCCTTTGTCTCCCGTATACAATAGTCATCCAAATAACTGGAATCAAAGGGATGATGATATTTACCGATACTACACGAGTGGGTTGGCTCATGTTGGTACAGTCATGCCACAGACCAGGCCAACATCGTTGTCTTGGTCGTCTCATATTTCACACTCTCAAAGTGCTGAAAATGAAAAGTTCAAAGCAGAGGGTGCTAATAATGATCTCGAAATGATAAAAATGAGACTTGAATTGGCTCGAGTTCATAAACAACTCAACGATACTCTGCAGCAACTAGCCACTCTCAAGAAAGAACAAGCTAATTCTTTCATGGAAATATTTTCTCAGGGGTCAAACAGGCTAGATTCGTACAGCTCCAGGAATACCCTCAAGTCCAGTGGAAACAGCTCTTCCAATTCTTCTGCTTCATTTAGTTTTCCAGAGAAATTTGAACTCAACCAAGGAGCTAGCTTCCAAGATTTCCAGGCGCAGAGAATTCGAAATGCCAGTAACAAAGAACTCAGATGCGAAGTAAGTACACTAAAAACAACAACCTTTTTAACTAACACACAGGCTAACGGGAGCTTTTCAAGGAAATCGAGTGATCGTGGAGGGCCACTTGGATGGACCGTAAGTTGTAAAACTGCAACTAAGCTAATATAGAACCTGGTGGATAGAATCGTATCCAATGGCGACCAGCAAGCTTCCTTGTTTCTGCAGGATAAACTCCGCTGCACTGCTCCTTCCCAGAAAGAGGAAATTATTAACACCGTGATAGAAAAAGTGCATCCTCTCATGGAGGATAAATTTGGCAACTTTCTAGTTCAGAAATGTCTCGAATGCGGGAGCAAGAAACAGGTTCAAGAAATAGTAACAGCTCTTCATGGAAACATTATCAAATTGGCCGAAAACGAGTATGGGTGCCATGTTGTGCAAACGGCTCTGTCATGTGTAGATGGGGATTGTCGCAAGTCTATCGTTGAAGAGCTTCTTGCCAGAATCCAAACTACCATGATGCACCGCTATGCGTGCCACGTTTGGCAGAAACTTTTCGCCTTGGGATGGGAAGAATGTGGCTTGCCAGACTTGATGGATCGAATCAATTCTGAGCTCGCAGGATACTGGGTTGAGCTGTGTCTCAGCGAGACAGGAAGTCTGTTAGTTCAAAATATCTTTGAAAATTGCAAAGAGGACGATAAAAGACAGTGTATTGAAGAGATCATTGCTAGCTTTAACAAAGTTATCAAAAACCAATCTGGTAATTGGGTCATCCAGCACATGGTTGAGCATGCTGCACAACCAATTCGATTACGAGTCATCCGATTGATCCTTTCAAATGCTCGCTCCTACAGTTTGCACCAATATGCTTCCAAGACTGTGGAAAAAATGCTGAAATTAGGAGACAATTCCATTTTACAGGACTTTGTTGAAGAGGTCACCAAGCAGACATCTGATAGAACTAGAGCTGCCATTGTTGATAGTAAGTGCCAATATTCTCTTGTCCGATACTAACACAAAGTTGCGTCCAGTAATTATGGGAGTTATCTTATCAAGTACATTTTACAAAATGGCTCTCCCCAGCAAAAAGAGGTCGTTATTAACAATCTGCGCCCTCACATTGTATCACTTCGAGGTTCAAAGTCTGGAAGTCGCGTTGCTTCTCTTATGGGTGCCAATAGAGCATCTTCTAAGACAATGTTATCACGATCCATGAAAGATACCAGAGCTTCTACAGCCTGAAACTTCAATTAGCCAGCTACCAGATGCTCTTGACATATTACGTACAAGGATATCTTTACAAATATATTGCTAATTCTTCTATAATTGCCTTTCTAGGAACTGGAGAACAGCCCTAACCCGCAAGATATGAGCGTGCATTTATTTATCCCAACAACGGTATGGCAGAGACAATCTCCACGGCAACTGGAGTTGCCGGCTTAACAAGAGCCAGGGCCAACCCGATTTGACTAAGTAGACAACTATGTGAACAAAGCAGCATAGTCAAAATAGGAATTATATAACATTGGTATTCAAAAGCATTTTTTTTCACGAGAATGGACGCCAGCATCTCACAATGTGGGCGACCCAATGTGTTCCTTACTTATACGAGGCCCGTTTTTTTGTCGTGTGAATAGATCTCATCAGCACCTGCAGACGCATGTCAACCCAACAAAGTTAATTCGAGCCGTTTGCAGGCTGACAGGACTCAGCAGCCCTCAAAAAAATAAAGCAGGTCAACAAAGCGTGGGACGGACGGGACGCGGACCTCGGAGCTATTACAGACCGTACCAAGCATAAAAAAATTGTTTTCGAGTGATCCTTTATAACCAGAATACTTAAGAAAAATTACTACGAGAGTGCCGAATCGAGCAGATCTCGATTTAGCTCTATACAACACTAAGTGCTAGTCATCCATCGGTCGGTTGGAATCCATCGCTTACAACTTCCAAGGGTGCGGCCCCCGGCAGCTCAGGCAGCACTGGGCGACAGTATAAATACCTTGAAAAGTGCCCCCCGCATTGAAATTTTGTGAAGTTTTTGATAGCCATCAGTCAGAGACATTTTGCCATGTCTGGTAATAGCAGCAATTTTCAAGGCCCTTCGTACATATCGGCCCCACCGGACCATGTATTCAGATTGCCGGTTGGTTTGGCAATTCCAAACGGGCCCAGCAACGGTCTGTTTGCATCCCATTTTGAAGCTCTTTTAGACATCAGAGTGCCTATTACCATTGCTGCAGTATATGCAACCTCTGTCCATTACGTCAATCATATTCGAAAGACAAACAAAAAGCCCCTGGCCATTTGTGACACCCGATTGTTCAAAGCTCTAGTGCTTGTACACAATATTGCACTATGCATATACTCAGCTTGGACTTGTGCAGGCATGACTGCTGCCATTTACCGTACTGTCTTTGAGATCACTCGAGCGGGAATGTCCGTGGGATCATCTGGTAGCCAGATCAACAGTTTTCTCGAGGGTCGATCGGGATTGATGTCTGGTTTCCGTAACGGCTTCTGGAGATCATTGTGCGACATCAACTCGGGAATCTGGGAGCAGGGCCTCAGCTATTATGGTTTCTTCTTTTATCTGTCAAAGTTCTATGAGGTGTTTGACACAGTCATTATTCTCGCAAAGGGGAAGCAATCGTCTCTTCTCCAGACCTATCATCATGCGGGTGCTATGCTGTCCATGTGGGCTGGTATTCGATTTGCATCGCCTCCTATTTGGATCTTTGTGGTGTTCAATTCGTTGATCCACACCCTCATGTACTTTTATTACACTCTGTCTGCTCTCAAGATTAGAGTGCCTAAGGTTCTGAAGCGAGCATTGACCACTGCTCAAATCACCCAATTTGTGTTTGGAGGCTCGTTTGCTGTTTTGCACCTGTTTGTGTATTACTTCAACCCTGCCACAGATAGCTACTGCCCGTGCCTCAATGACCCTGGTCAGACGTTTGCCCTGGTTTTCAATGTTGCTTACCTAGCTCCGCTCACCTACTTGTTTGTCAACTTTTGGATCGAGTCCTATGTTCGATATAGAAATCCAAAGGCTGGTCTTCCCAACCAGCCTGCTAAGCTCGCTAAATGATATAGACAATACGTGAGCTCAAGCGGTTTCATATAAAATCACTTGCAAATAGATTCCATGATTTTCCAAATAATCACGTAGCAACTTTGGCAGTGTGCCTATCGGTAGCAGCTCTCCTCCACCTTTAACCCCGTCCATATTTATAGTTACGCATACATACTGCTGCAGCGTGGCCCCTGACTACGCTCGGTGACGTCACCCTGTCGCCGGAACCTAAGTAAGGTGGTGATATCAGTGCAACTTGAGGGCGGTGTCCGAATAACTCTTTAACTTCTATCGTACCCATAGACATATACACTCTAGGAGTACATAGTGTTAAACCAAATCGCGAGACATTGCACGTCTTATGTGTTTATAAACTTTCGACACGGTCTTGTGACACTCATTAAACCATCTTTTTATACGGGTGTTAGCGAGATCATTCCTTTAGTACTATCATTAAATTGACGAGTTATTCCACGGGATAGCTCGCCCAGTGTCGACATAGTGGGGTCTTCAGACCTTGATCTGCCTCTCTACGAAGAGGTAACCGCGACCAGTGGGCCAGAAAGGACACTACGCAGCTCGTCGTCTGAGGAAAGCCTTGACGTAGATTTTGAGAATTCGCAATTCGAACAGACTAGTCCGTACGACGACGTCACAGGCCCGACTTCAACAAAAGCGAGTCCTATAGGGCCTATTCATATTCCACAGCCAGTTCAACAACCGCCATCTATCGGTGACCGCATCGTGGGGTTCATAATGTCTGGGGGAAGAAACAAGAAAGCGGGCCTGACTGGCAAACCACTGCTGTACTTTACAAGTGTTTTTGTGAGTTTAGGCGTGTTTCTGTTTGGATATGACCAAGGTGTGATGTCTGGAATTATTACAGGCAATTATTTCAAAGATTACTTCAATCAGCCCACGCGTGCTGAGCTTGGAACCATGGTGGCTATCCTCGAGATCGGTGCGCTGATTTCGTCTTTGATTGTCGGTCGTGTTGGAGATATCATCGGACGACGAAAGACGATTCTTTACGGTGCGCTTATTTTTGTAGTCGGTGGAGCGTTTCAGACGTTTGCTAATGGTACTCCAATGATGCTGGTGGGTCGAATTATCTCTGGTCTTGGCGTGGGTATGTTGTCCACTATTGTTCCTGTATACCAGTCGGAAATCTCGCCTCCACACAATAGAGGAAAGCTGGCGTGCATTGAGTTTACCGGCAATATAGTTGGATACTCGTCTTCTGTGTGGGTCGATTATGCGTGCAGCTACTTGAACAGTAACTTGGCTTGGAGAATACCGCTGTTTTTGCAGTGCGTTATGGGAGGATTGCTTGTGGTTGGGTCTTTTGTCATTGCAGAGACCCCACGTTGGCTTCTTGATAACGATTATGACGAGGAGGGCATGATAGTGATTGCAAACCTCCATGGTGGGGGCGATATTTTTGATCCCACTGCTAGACAAGAATTCCGTGAAATCAAGGAGTCTGTGTTATTGCATCGGCTTGAGGGCGAGAGGTCGTATGCTGAAATGTGGAGGAAGTATAAGAAGCGTGTTTTGATCGCCATGTCCTCTCAGGCATTTGCCCAGCTCAATGGAATCAACGTCATATCGTACTATGCACCACTAGTTTTTGAGCAAGCTGGATGGGTTGGCAGAGATGCCATTCTAATGACTGGAATCAACAGTATTATCTATGTGCTTTCTTCTGTTCCTCCTTGGTACTTGGCGGATAGATGGGGTAGACGTTTGATTCTACTTTCTGGTGCTCTGATTATGGCAGCTGCCTTGTCAACCATCTCTTATTTCATGTATCTGCAACTATCGTATACTCCTACTATGGTTGTGATATTTGTCGTCATTTATAATGCTTTCTTTGGCTATTCATGGGGTCCTATTCCTTGGTTGTATCCTCCCGAAATTATGCCGTTGACAGTGCGAGCAAAGGGAGCTTCTTTATCAACTGCTTCGAACTGGGCGTTTAATTGGCTGGTGGGTGAGATGACTCCAATCCTTCAGGAGTACATTACATGGAGATTATATTTGGTTCACGCCTTTTTCTGTATTTGTTCTTTTGTGGTGGTGTATTTTACTTATCCAGAGACCATGGGTGTCCAGTTAGAAGATATGGACTCTCTCTTTGGAGACAAGTCTATTGCTTCGTCAACAGCTGTTGCTTCTGATACTCAATCTCTGTTGTCTCATGATGGTGACGAAGAGAGTCCTTTTGCGGGTCCTTCTACTTTGCAGCCATCGGCCGCAGCCATCGCTCGATCTCAACGAGCGCTCAGTAATACTGGAGGAGCTGCACCTTTTATTTCCAGCTCTCCTGCATTTGCAAGTGTTTCCGGGGCTTCGACTGAGCCTCCGATTCCACCTCTTACTGAGCAGACAAGAGCGCCCTCTAGTGGTGGGGGAATCTATGGACTTATCGCTGGTATCTTTGGAGGAAAGAAAAAGGGCAATAGCAAAGATTACGCACCATTAAATGATAGTTAAAATATAATATATATAAATGCTAGAGAGAAATGCATGGTTGGAAACCGTCTATACAAGTAACGCTGCCGCTAACTGTCTTCAGTTATACGACTAAGGGTATTCCAATCAAGAAATTGGTAAGGGGATTTGTTTAGTCGGAAGCTGACAATCTTTTGTGCTATTTTGTCAAAGTCGTTGGTGCTATCATCTACGGACCGCAGATACTTTGCAATCTCGGTTTTGTACTCCTTGACTTCCCGGTCTGTCTTACCAATAGGGGTATTCACCATCGATCGGAGTAGCTTGGAGTCAACTGTTAATCAAGTCCTAGACACATTATACCCACCTGTCACCACAAAGTCTTCTATATGAAGAACTTCCCTTTTGTTACATTGAGATGCATCGTCACAGCAAAACACATCCCGTGAGCTATCAAGATGGCCTCCGTTATATGTTAAAGAGCGATAACCGCTTGTACCCACTGACGATAGGAATACTGGGCTAAATCGAAAAGAGTTAAACCTCTTCAAAGGCGACTCGTAGGCAGTAAACTGCTCTGGGTCATCCTATAGTTAGTTTTAAGCAAATTTTTCTGGACTTGCCAATAAAACGTCTGCAACCCGTCGTCGTTTCTTTGCTGTCGACGACTTGCATTCGTCTTCAATGCCATTTACTTCATTTGCATCTGAAGATACGGGAATGCTCTCTAGTCTGTCATCCAAATGTGATTTCAGCTTGAATTCATGCTCAGTTTTTCCATCATTATCGTCGTTACTTGACACCACTCTACTGTCTTCTGTGCCGCTCTCAGTTTCATTATTGGAGTCTATCACCGGTTCTGGAGGAGCTTCTTTCTCCATGGTAGTTAAGTCATTATCAAGTTCACTGCTTTCAGACTCCCCAATGAATGCAGCTTCTTTGTCCAACGCTTGTATATTCTGAATAGAACTTGCAATTTTGTCACGCTCAGCAGACATTTGCGATAATTTCGCTTCGTACTCTTTGCTCTGGGTTTGCGCTTTGCGAATTTCAGCCATTTTCAGCTCTACCCTACGATTAAGCTGCTCAAGTTCATCGAAGAGCCGTGGGATTTCCAGGGCCCCAATTTGTGATGTGACCCCCTCCATTTCCTGTGAAATCAGTTTCTGGCGCTGGTACAACTCTTCCAGCGCAGGGTCCAATGCAACTTCCTCTGATTTTTCCGCTGATATTTCAGGCTTGTGCACGTCTGGTGGGATACTTTTCGTATCACCTTTCTCTATAAATACTCTAGGAGACCCTATTTCTGGAGTCGAAGTCTCGTCACCTTTGGCCTGTAGTCTCTTTATCTCACTTTCAATGCGCTTTATTTCCTCCAACTTCTTTTGCAGCTCATTTTTAGCAACAGGAGTCGCCATGAATTCCTCATCTGATGCAGATTCCTCATCGCTGACCTCCACTGACAGTGTTTTCGACCATCGGTCGCTTCCAAATTTAACGTGTTCAGAATGCAATTTCTCAATAGACCGATGAGTGGGCCTAATCACCTGTTCTGAGCTTGATGATTTGACGGTATGCGGTTTCATTTCTGTATTCTCGGCGGCATTTCTCTTGGATTCAGTGCCATTCTGGGCAGCGATGCTGGGCGAGACGGAAGCGCTCTCCACCTTTGATTTCACTTCAAATTGCGGGTTGGCTTGATCTCTATACATAGAGTGAAATCCAAGCTGACCAAGAACTTTACGTAAGAAAACAGGATTCACATCGCCTTGTGAACATATATCATCAGGTAAAAGTCCTAATTCCAGGAGATCTTCGACAGCCTCTTTGACGTTTTCCATGTACTCCTTAGATATAGGGAGAGTAAGGCCCAAGCCAACATCGATGCTACTATGCTTTTCAGTGAGAACAATATTTTGGGTACCTGGCTCGGTATGAGGTGATGTCAAAGTTTGCTCAGGTGGATTTTGGTCTCCCAGTTTTTTCATACTCTTCAGAGCAGCCAGGCGCATCTGGTCGATGCTGGAAACAGAAGACATTTTCCAACTCTTTTTCGTGTCAGCAATAGCTTGACACAGGATATATTACCTGACCGAGTTGTTACAGTCACCTGTTCTTATTATGTCCCTGGCTATTTGGTTGTAAATTCTAGTGTTGAGTATCACAGACCTAAATGCGAGACATGTTATGCGAAGCAGGATGCAGGTTGTGGGTTTACATACAGTGGCTCTGCAGAGATTGTAGGAATCAGATTTCTGAAACTCTATTAATATACAGAAAATAAATTAAGGATTTTCCAATCTTCTAAAGCAAGCAATGAATTTCTGACCACCATTTCGAGAGACTTTTTTACCTTCTTCTGTGTCAGTAGTCATGGACTTTACACAAACGTCTTCAGCTTCCCATTCCTCAGACTGACGTTCAAACAGAGGATGGGCGCTTAAATGCTTGACCATCCACTCATGAAGATCCTGGACATCTGTGATAGTATATATGACACCTCCAGGCTGTAAGACGTAAGCATACTCAGAGAGGAGAGTAGTTGTGACTATTCTAGCTTTGTGCTTGCGCTGCTTGAAATGAGGATCTGGAAAGCAGAAAAATATCTTCTCCAGCTGACCCTTTTCAAAAAAGTTAGGCAAAAACTTCATAGCATTGCCCCTGATAACAGCAATGTTGTCATAACCGCCAGTGTTTGAATGCTGCTTTCGTAGTGCTATAATCCTGTCTTCCACGTAGTTGGTCACTTGGACACGGATCTCCATCCCCAGGATCAGCTTATCGGGGAAGTGAGGAGACAGAGACGTTAGCAATCCTCCAAAACCACAGCCAATGTCAGCTATCTTTGGTTTTCCCAACTCAGGTTTCGTCTTCAACACAGGATACAGAGATTCCCAGTTCATATCTTGAGGGCTCTTAGGGCTGAAGGTTAGAATATGAAAACGTTCTTTTCCAGTACTCACTATTCAAGTCTATGGTCTGAAAAGGGATTTGAGTGAGCTCTTTGTCGGTAGTATCGTTTCTGTGGCAGTTTGACATCATCATCAGCACCCTCTCCGTTGCCATCGGCAAATCTTGCCTTCTTTCTGTTTTCTTCTTGTTTGATTCGATAAGCCTTACGTTTGAACATGGGCTCCTCCGAGTCCACTGATGCTGGAGAGTCTGACATTATTGAACTTGTTCCGTCGACCGGTTTGAGAGTGAAATTTCTCAAGAGGTTGATTTTGGATAGATCCTTAAAAAAATCTCAGCCGTGCTTCTCAGGGGTAATACTCTCAACCTGCTTAGAGAGAACACAACTACCATTAACATTAAGCGTTACTTGTCAACTTTATTACTATAACAGGCTATGAAATCGATGGATTCATTTCTTTTCCATGAATTTTGCAAAGGTTTCCTTATATTCTGGTCTCCATCTGCTGAGCGCTGGTCGGCCAAGAGTCATATCCTCCAGGTTATAAGTCATACGTTTGGCATCTGTCTCAAACACAACATCGTTATCGTCGCAGAAAATATAGAACTCCTTTTTAGTTAAACCTCGTTCTAGTCTGTCTACAACTTGTTCTGGCATCCAAGCACCAGCCGGCTTAGGACCGTCTGGCTCTTTGCTGAGATTAGTGTGAGTCCATCCAGGGATTAAAAGATGAGCCTCAGAATGGGTTCCTTGCAGAGAGAACGATAATCCCTCAGCAAATGACTTGACCGCAGCCTTTGAAGCGTTATAGCCAGGATTTCCGGGAGGGTTGGTGATGCCCTGTTTAGAACCAGTCAAAATAATCTGAGCACCTTCCGATTGGGCTTTGATAGCGTCAATAAACGCAGCCACGCCATTCACCATTCCAAAAAAGTTGACATCGATGATCTTCTTAACTCCTGCTGAATTGGAGAAATCGGTCTGGCCACCAACGCCTGCATTCAAAAACAGCAAATTCACTTTGCCAAACTTGGAGTAAACCGAAGCTTTGAATGCATTGAGGTCATCCTGAGACGTTACATCTCCATCAACAGCAAGCACTGCGGTCTTTGACTCTAGCTCCTTGTTGAGCAATTCAAGTCTGTCAGGAGCATTGTCAAATAAGGCCAGCTTGACTCCCTCCGATGCCCACTTTCTCGCAGCTGCTCTGCCAATTCCAGTGGCTGAACCAATTATCACTGCTACGTCTCCTGACTTCAGTATGGCCATGTTTGTTGTCTTAGACTAGAAAAAATGAACGGTGTGGGATATTTATATAGTGCTGCCACCCCCACTCAAACTATATCCGAAGCAAGCCACACAGCCGTTACTCCGCGTTGTCGGAGTTAGCCATACAGTCTCGTATTTTCGAGCCCTACAATATCAAGTTGATACAGTCATTTATAGTATGAAACAGAGAAATAAACATCAATTTAAATATTAAAAACAATAATACACTAACTGAATACATCTTCTTGGCCAGATTCCAAGGTATTGCTCTCGAGTTCACCAAACGAAGTAAAGTGAACTGGTCTATGAAGCTCATGGTAATACGGCAAAGGCACATCGATCTGAAGATCGTATGGCGAATTTGCGTTCCATCCGGCACCCATAAACGCATAGTTCCACAACTTGTCTTCAGGCACCAAGAAGTAGCCCATGATCCTATCTGACAACAGCAGCTGGGCTTGCTCCGCAAAATCGGGTGAGTAACCCTGAGGGTGTGTAGACGACATATCACGGTTCTGCTGGCCCCACTCAAAGCCCTCCGGCTTCAACGAGAAAGCAGACAGTGTTATCGATCCCGGAGTAAATGCTACAGTCATTGTGATAGCTTTAGAATCCCACGATGGATTGCTGTTCATGATCTGGGACTGGGTAGTCATATCCACTGCCGACATGACCTGACTGTCTTGAGCCTGAGTATGTATCCATCCCAAAGGCTCCAAGCCCTTCAGCAACTCATCTTCATCAGGAAGCTTTTTGGGAAGCTGGACTGAGTTGATATTACCTATTTGTGGCACCAGGGCAATGGCTTTGATCTCTTTGATATTCGGGTTATCAGAAGGTGAGCTACCATACAAAAATGCTGCCACTTGGGCCCGCAAATCTGCAATCTGGATAAACTTCTTCAGAACGTTCTTGGGAAGAATATATGTGAACTTTCCTTCAGAGATGTCGTCCGACGACACATATATATGTTTTGCTCGTAAATGCAGATTAGTTGAAGCAATTGCTCTACTTCTCCAATCGGCCTTAGAAGTGAAACTTTCCTGTTCGTAGTTGCTTGTAGTGACAACCACCATTTCATCACCATGAACATTCTGAGTTTGAGTCTTCAATGCAGTCATTTGCGATTGCTCCTGCCTTTGCTGGTCAATTTCAGCCATCTCCTGTCGTCTGGCCGATGGGGCTTTGATCTCCTGACCAAGGATAAGATCTCTGATCTCATGCTGAGTCAGAGACGCAACATTCACATTGTTCTTCTTTCCATAATCTTCCAATATAAGATCACTGAGCTGGTTTTCAACATTTATCCACTGCTCTGTTGTAAAGGAAGGCCAGATATGGTGTTCTTCAGTGATGACAGACCTGTCTGGCCGCATAACCAGCTTTGTCTTCTCGGGATTCACGTGGAGGGCACGAAGAATCAAGATCAATCTCGAAAATGCAGTTCCAGGTTCAGTCTTGTTGTCAACAAGCCAGTCGTCATACAAGTTATATAGCAGCATTTTTGGCTCCGTCGCCTTGAGAATTGTATCGGCCAATTTCTCAATTTTCATTGATGCTTGGAACGGAAGCTGCAGCTCAGATGGCCTGATAGAAATATTCGGGAAATCCAACATGTGGACTTCCAACGGATCTAACATAGTCTTTCGCGTCAAGATCAGCTGTTTTGGCTGCTCTTCTCGAGGTAGCGACCGGATGAGGGCAGCAACCTCTTCTGCAGTCTTCCATTTGGCCAGTTGACCGAGTCGCTTTTGTCCAGCCCAGACTGATGTGTGGATGATCTTCAAGAACAACTGACCAGTCCTTGGATTAAATATGAAAATAGCTCCATTAATTGGTTTAGTTGTGAGATTTCCCTCAAATGTCTTATGGATCGTCACCCGATATACATTGCTATCATCAATGAAAAACTGTGTATCCTTGCCGAAGAGCTCTGCATAATTGCTGGAATTCAAGAATGCTTCTTGTGGCTGTGATTGATACAGCTGCAGAGCTTTTCTGATTCTCTCTCGCAAAACAAACAAAGCAGGATTGGCTTTTAATATCTTTGACATGGCTTGTTGCATCAATGGCTTCAGTCCTGGGAACCAATTTCCATAAGCATCGTATGTATTATATGCAAGGTCAACTCCAACCATAGCTCCTGTGGGTGATGGATAGACACTTATACCATCGCTGGTGTAATCCAGGAACTTGGCTCTGGTGTATCGAGAAATATCATGTGAATCATAGTCTCCATAACGTAACTGTACATCAATCCAGAACTTGTTTGCAGTGGCAAAGTCCATCGCATCTTTAGTGTCATGAAGGAGTGACGGTTTTGATACACCCCATCTATAAGTACTGAAAAGAACTATATCCGCACATGACGAGTTCATCTTGTAGGACTTTCTGGGGTGAATAGACTCCTTATGTACACTATCAATTTGAAGCGTGTCCATTTCAGCATCAAGGACATGGCAAATATCAAATATAAGACTCTCGTGGATTTTCTGCCACAAATGTGCTCGGAAAATTTGAATCAGCGATATTTTTAACGTGGGGATCTTTCCGTGCAAGAAAATTCCTGTAAGGTCCAGTTGAACTAAAAATCCAACATACACATTAGCACGATTTATAGTAGGAGACCACCAAAGTGTAAACCGACGATTTGGGATCTGGTTCAATCCAGACCTTTGAGCATTAGTGAGCTTCTTGAATTTCATAGTATCTTCAAAACCAGAAGCCTTCTCCCAGAAGAGTCCTTCCCAGTTGTCAAAGCCTGTTCCTTTAAACAGCGTATGTTCTAGGATCGTCTCAATGCCGCCGAGTGCCTGTATGACATCAGTTCGGTACGCATTCAGGTTCCACAGCTTTCCATCATGTCTCTGACTAGTCCACCAAAATGGATTGGCCTTCGCCAGAGAATACTGTCGGAATTCTTGCCGAATTCTATGACCCTTGTCGTAAGCCAATGTGTGTCTGTCCTTCTGGAAAAGGGTATTGATCCTTGGTAATCCTCTATCCCAGCTATCTTCAAGATCTTCCAACGTTAGACGTCGATTCTGCTGGCTCGCTTCTTGCCTCTTGAGGGCATATTCAGACCATACATTCTGTGAATCTATGAATTCCGACTCCCAAGAAGCAATATATCGAAAGATATTTGGAATTAGTTGATCTTCCTCATGGCTCATTCCCGATCTGAAATGTGTAATACCAGTGTCAGTCTGTTTCGACCATCGTAAATCAGATGTGGGGATCAGAATGTGACTTGCACTTAGCATTCCCAATCCTCCGAGCTCCTTGGGGGTATAAAACACAGCAGGAGGAAATCTCGACGGCATTTTAGAATTGAGACCAATTTTAACACGAGTCTGTATCTTAGTTTCACACTTTACGAGAACATCCAGCAGTTTTTCCGTTGCAACAGCTGCCTCTCTGTAATATGTGAATAGAGATATTAGCGCAGTATTCCATTTGTTGGTTATTTTTGTGAATGTTGTAGAGCCCGAAGACATTAGAATTTGTCGAATCCTGTTATTAAACTTAGCGATATCATCATCTGATACCCTAAGGAAGGCAAAAGCAGTTCTTTCTTTAGTAACCTCATTCGACAAATTCCAGACACTGTCGCGAATCTCAGTTTCGGCACTTATCCTACTCTTTGGCAAAATTCGAACTTCAAATCCTACCATAGAGAACAACAGGTTTGGATTATCTTTGCTGTAAACAGAAGCAAAGGTGTCCTCCCACTCAATAGTAGTAAGCGATCTAGGAAGTCGATTCTTCAACTCCCAAAACACCGCTCTTCCCAAATTAACATCATGCCGCATTAATCTCATTCGACAATCTCTTGGCCAGCATTTTCGGTTATTGTATCCCACAACATTCTCAAAGTTTGGATCAGGATTCTCAGTCAAGAATCGTTGGATGAGATCTCTCGCCTCTTGAGCCGAAAACCTGAAAAGCACGTGTACCTTATCGACATACCTGGTGTACAATCTGATTGGATGGCTGACTTCAGTCTCCACATCCTTAAACTGCAAGAAATCATTAGGTTGCTGAGGAGAGCCTGCAAGCTCACTAGCACGGGGAAGACCAAGAAGAAGCAAATCCAACACAAGACCATAAAATTGCAAAACGAATGAAGAAAACTGAAGACCTCTCACAAGACCATATTGGTTCACATGGTTCATATCCTTATAAGCCAAGTTCACGTTATTCTTTGCAGTTATATAGTCGGCGATATTGGAGTCCACAATCAGACGTAACAGTCTATTCAGAAGTGTGAAATCAATCTTTTCAGCAAACCTGCTCAAAGTGGTCTGAAGCATGACGTTACACTGGCCCTCAGAAACGTCCCAGATTTCCTCCAAGTTGTTGATTCCCTGGCACCATTTGTATACCAAAAGAGGAGGAACTTCTGTGTCACTGGGTTTGATCCAGTTAGGAAATATGTTTCTCTTATCACCCTCATACCATAGGTACTGGTCCAAGTATGCATCGGTGATTTTCTCAAGAGGATCGATCTCGTATACTGGAACGATATGATTATAGTAGTCCATCATATCCAGGCCTACTTCCTTAAATACTCTCTGAGTAAGCAAAAACCTTTTAATTCTGCTCAAACATTCGTGGGGATTGTCATATGCCTGCTCTACCAATGCCAGCTCTTCTCTCTGGCTCTGATTAAGTCTGGATTTCACACTGTAAGAATCTTTGAGGCCTTCCAGCGCGAGCACAAGAAGCTTGGTATCGTGTTTATAGCTGAGGGGAGGGAAAGGAATAGGTGAAAACTTTCTGCTTTCCAGCCAATGAACCATAGTTGAAAAAATTGCAACAGCATCTTCTGGGCTTACATAGGGGCCATCCTTTGAAAAATTCTGCTGTCTCTCCTGCTCAGACTTCAGCCACAGTCTTGTCAAACGTCCTAAATTCTTCTTTGCTACTGTTTTATCAACAGTGGCACCCCGCTTGATTCTCTCCCGGTTGTAATGAGCAACAGAAATCCAACCGTCTGCCTTTGCCTTGACATACCTCAATATAATATTTTCGATAGGGGCAGGCAGACCGGGAACCTTCCAAGGAATGTTCGCTTTCCAACATCTCCAGGCTTCACTGAGATGTTGTACGATTGATTTTGCCTTATTCTGCCTGATACCCTCGGGAATCATATCCATGATATCATTCAAGACTGAAGCACGCAGCTCCAAATCATAGTACGATTCCACTCTCTGCTTTGTTATTGTCTTGGCGACAGCTCCCGAGTGACGTCCCTCAAACTGTCGAGCCAAAAGATTTCCTAGCCATCTTTCGAGCAGAGGGATGATTCCTCGTAAGAAAAAGAGCCAAACTCTCCACGCAGGTTGCCAAAATCCACAACCTGGTCCTTTTCCTATAGCCGTATTAAATCTATAGTAAATAACATGCTTCAGGTCCTTGCACGTTCGGATCTGATGCATCACCCGGTACTTGTAACGATAGATACCTGTCAGTTGGCCCAGATGGTTCAGCGTATAATGAATTCCATCAGCAAGCTGGAAAGCATCGACATTGCCCAAACGGTACTGAACATGAGCATCTACAATAAGCTTGACAACTCTAAGAATCTCTCGCATCAGGTGAAAAGCATTTCCAAACCGAGATCGCTTTCGCTCTTTGGTGGTCAGAGTTTTGATTGGCTTGAGGTTGAAATTATAGTCCAAATGCAAATAGGTAAGGCCCTTTCGATGCAACAGAAGATTCAGCATAGTGAATCCCTGACGGCAGAGCTGAAGACCGGCCTCGACCCAATCAATAGTGGTCTGCTGGAAATACTTGGTGTTTTTCAAGCTTCTGAGAAGGTATCTCTTCTTTTGACTAGCTGGACGTCTTTCTTTCAAGGCATTCAGAACGTATGTCTTGAGGAGTTTTTGATAGGAAACTCGAACCTTTACAGGATTCCCACTTGGAGCGTGGTCAAGGTACCACTTTTTAACCAACGCAACATCTTGAGCCCGTACCATCCGACCACTTCGACGATCAAAAGGAAAGGGGGCCCACCATAACGATATGGCACCAGCTGTGTTCTCGTTTGTCAGCGGTAGATCTGACAAAAATGCATCAACATTTGCAGGCATTTCAAACTCATCATCGCTATCCTCATTACCATCTTCATGTAGTTGCTTTCGCTTCTTTTGAGCTGGAATTGGATTTATGGCAGGGTTCACGTAGAATGCTGGGAGCCCAGGATCCTCAGTCTGAAGATAAACTTCAGCAGGGTCTTCGTACCAAGCGATATGAACCGAGCGAGGAACTGAATTATAAAGATGTGGGTACGAGATCTTGTACTCAGTTCTAATGGGGTTTCGGAAAATAATTCGGTCCACCGCATTAAACTCACCAAAGTCCTCGTCCTCAGGGTCGGCATCTTTATACAGAGGTTCAAATTTCGGACCACCTGGAATAGCAACATTCAGGGCCTTGGCCGTAAAGAACGACTCTTTGTCAAATAAATAGAGGTCATTTTTGGATGGCACGTCGGCAATTAGCGGCGTAGCCATTCTATGTAATGCAGACATCTGAGAGAGATCCAGATTCCACTTTCGATATGACGGACCACCAGTAAACTTTTCATCGTCCACAAGGGGTCGGTGGTCGTAAAACCAATCATAAATAGGACTATCTTCGTCTTCATTCAACTCCATCTGAAGGGGCTCAGGTGGTTCAGTTATCTCGATGTTCTCACTCCAGTTGATAGGAGGCTCTTCATCATCAAAAGGTGGAAACCGCATCCTCTTGAAATGTCTTCTGTCTCGTTTCTCTCGTCGCATTGTGACCCACATAGAAGCCCACTGCGCAGTATATACTGGTTCAATAACACGAGGCACCTCGTTAACAAAGGTGATTGCACCGGTTATATGGTACAGCACCTTGACCTCTCGTACTTGTTCCCATGGCTGAGGCATGTTTTCAAGAAGCTTAATAACAGCATGGGGCATAAACTTAAGGGCACCTAGGTAAGATCGCTTGTCAGCTGCTACTCGTTTAGTTGACATATCACCGTGATCATGGATGATTTTTCTGAGATGCTCTGGAGGCATATCAACTTTTGTAGAATGAACAAACGTTGCTTTGCCCTTTTTATCGCCATAACGCTGTTTTTGAAGCTGTAGCCACTTGCGCTTCCTGTCTGCTAGAACAGCAGCGCTGTCAGGTTTCGTTGCCACTGGTTTCGTAGGTCTTCCTGGAGGTGGAGGTGGAGGGGGTCGTCGATTGGCTCCTCCTGGAGGAGGTGGAGGGGCAGAAGACCCAGGTGGCGGAGGAGGAGCCCGGGACCTCCCAGGAGGAGGTGGAGGGGGATTTCGTGCAATACCTGGTGGTTGGGAAGACCATCCTGGCGGTGGGGGAGGCGCTCCACTCACTGATGTTAATCGCATGTTTTTCTCAACAAGGTTCAAACTCACTCGTATAGTATACTCAAAGCAGGAACCAGCCCGTACTCAACAATCAGCCAAACAACAACAAACACTAATACGCGACAGACTAACTCCGACTGTCTGCAATGGGTTTACACGCTGATTAGTCGTTGATGTTGCTGATATCCAAGTTTGAAATTTCTGGTACGGCTTAGACCCAATTTTGTCTGGGTAGGGGTAGGTGTCAAGCTCGCTGAGCGCTAGACGGTAGTATGATTGTTCAGGCCGGAATATCTAGTTGATTTGATGTTGTTGGGTCTTTGTTATTGTTTCAGCATAGTAAGAAATGGGAATTGTACTTTTCAGGACCAATTATCGTTGCTAAGGGGCCAAATCAATGGTTATATGTCGTCTAAATAGCGATCATAACTACAAGTTATCTCGTTCAAAATGAAGTTTGATTTTATTGAAGTTTGTAATGAATAATCTAGAATTGACCATACTGAAACATTCCTTTCGATAGTTTACAGCCAAGTTGTACTTAGGGCCGAGGAAGTATCAGGTCCAGGACTTCTTGAAATCTTAGTTTTAAGCATGCCGGAGAGCAATGAGCACGAAAACAACATCATCGGATCCAACAACAGCTGCAATGATTAATAAATTTTTTAGGTAGTAGTTTGGTCACAGCTTTAGGTTCACATAGAACATGGGATTGCTATGTACCGAGTATTTATCGTATCCCCATGTCTTATATTACGAAAAAGGCAAGCAACCCAAAGCCCTCATCGGGATGCAGTATATAGGCGATGCATGACGCCTGTTGTTAGTTGCAAACATGCCAGACAAATCAATAAAGAAACGCAGCAGTCAAATATTGGGACGTATTGGCTCTATACGAAAGAAAAAGTCAGAGTCAGTTCTGGGGCTCCCTATAGATCCCAGTCCTGCGCTTTCGACCAAGAGCTCTTCTTCGTCAACAACCCGTTCGGAGATAAGTTCAGCGGGGCATAGTGTAAATAGTTCGAGGCCAGTTCAGGTCAAACACACCGAGCCTAAAGTAGTAGCTGCCACTGAAAAGGCCCCAGTAATACCGGATGCTCGAGTGGATACTCCAGTTGAAAATCGTCCTCCTTTGAAGGATAACGGTAGTGGCTTGACTGCCACGGCTGCTGTGCCTGCTCGTAATACGAGTGAGCAACGCACTTCCCCGATGAATCCAAACCCACCCCCAGATTCAACGGAAGTTCACAAACAGCCTGGTGCCGACGGAACCACCAAAGATTGGACCCCGTTGGATATGAAGCCTACGAATGGCTATGGAGCAAGACCCGGATTGGTGCGATCAAAGACTGGCTCTCAAGATGGAGGAGCGGTAGAGCCACGGGTCGAGGAGTTCCATCACAGCTACAACAAGCATTTTTCAACGACATGCTTACCAAAGTATGCCCGTTCAGAATACAGTGAGTTTGAAGTTCCCGGAAGACAAGACGGGTCTCCTGGAATGGGAAGGTCAGCAGCATCCACAGCCCAATTGTTTTCATTGATCTCGGGATACAATTCACAGAGGGACGGATCCAAAAGCCCAGGGCGGTCGGGCATGCGGGCACAAAAGTCGTCTTCATATATCAGGCTCGAAGATTCCCATCTGTTGTACCGAACTGGGTCTAGACTATGGGAGGAAGCAAGAGAGTCCAAGGGTCAAAGCTGGTTGGGAACGAGGGAATCGTCAACTGCGCTTGATCGAGACTACGAAAGTGAAGAAGAAACCCAGCATTATGGTAGACAAGTGTACGACGACGACGACGACGACGATGACGATAATGACGACGAGCAATATAGCGACGATCTGGAAGGTACTGAAAACATAACAAAGAGCGGGAGGGACAATGGAAGCAAACAAGAGAAAGCTGCACGGCAAGAGGTTGATGACGACGATGAGAGTTCGGATGGGTCTGATTCAGACGATGGACTTTTGCATATGGGCGGCAGATCTAAAAGGAGACGCCATCGTCGAAATCCATCCGTTTACTTGTTGAGCGAACGGCGGAACGATAGAGACGAAGCAAGGATAGTGGCAGCGGAGAACAGGACAAACAACAGGTTCATCAAAGCAATGGACTGGCTACTAGGATTGGGAGACGAGGCTACTAGTCTGAGCGAAGTGTTTGACTATAGCCAACGGAAGCAACTGTCTAAAGATGAGAAGAGACGAATCAGAGAAGAGCAGCCAGGTGCTGACGTCGGACTGGTACTGGCGCTTTTAGGAGGATTATAGTAGTTAAATATTTATTATATGCAAAGAATGACTTAAATATATAGCAAATACAATACAAAAAAGCTGATTTGCCAGAGTTCAAGTTCGAAGTGACTTCCAACAAATCTACCGTTCATATCATTGCACCAAACGTCGAGCACCCAAATGTCTCTGAAAGCCCTGACAGCCCTGACAGCCCTGACAACTGCCAGGTAGCCAACAACTGGCGTGCCTAGCTTGCCTAAGTCCACACGGGAGGGGACGAAAGAGGCGCTTGAGGCTGTTTGAAAGGAGACGAACCGTCTAGCCATGAAAGCTCCTGTCGAATACAGTTGACAGCTTCTGCCAGTCTGCCGTTGGCTCGCTCATTATGCTTGTCCAGCTTCACCTGCCACCCTTCGTGCACAAGACCCAGCCCGCCGGCTCTTTGAGAGGCCGCTCGAATAGCCACTACCCAAGCAGCACAAAGCTCATCGTAAGCCAACCACCTTCTATGGTTGTTGACTGGGTTGGACCACAGCGGGACCTCGTGCAGCAAATTAGTGGCCAGGTCCAAATATGCAAGTGTATTGGAGGACTGAGACTCGTTGGGGGGCAAGAAATGGCCCGTATAGTCCGACAATGCCATAAGAAACTCTTCGACCTGAGGACGCACCCGCAAATATGCGTAGTCGCCTCGTTGGTCGCCTTTGAAGGGCAGACCGTTATAAATGCTAGACATATGTTTCTTGAGACATTCCACGGCACTGCCCACAGTTACAGAAGGCGTGAGATTGCTTATGTCAGTAACCAGCTCTGGATGGAGCTGACACAAGCTTTCTATAATGTTTCGCAGTCCAGTATTGTCCAGCGACTCGAGAAGTCGCCCAACTGGCAAACGGTGGCTGGTGGTGTGATGGCCGCGGGCCCGTTTCAGCACCTTGAACTTTGGAGTGGTGTTGAGCTTTCGAAAAGAGCTGCTTATCGAGTCCATATCTGGAGACCGCGGTGACTGGTGGCGGTGGTGGTGGTGGTCGTCATCGTCCATTCGCCTCTTGGGTCGAGTGGGCGTCCTTTCTCCAGCCGATCCAGGAGATGCTACTACAGGTGGCGCCGAGGGCACTTCGGGGGAGAATTCAAAGCCCCAGCCAGTTCTAGGAGGCAGTACTGCTCCGACTACCATAGAATACAATTAAAACACAGAAAACGTCTAGTAAACAAACAAGGGATGGCGTAGGATGTTAAGAAGATGCAACTGTAAAGTCGGTTACTAAATAATAGGGTTTTTACAAATGCACCCACCACAAACAGCCGTGCAGGTGGCTCCATAGCGTCTTAGGCTGGGCTGGGCCGGCAGCTCCAACAGCCGTGCGACAGTTATACAATGTATCATGACCTTCTACACTTAGGCCGACCGAACCATAACCGAAGCATTGATGAGACCTAGCTGTTCGAGAGTTTTGTCTAGGTCTGCTGCTGTGTAAGTCTTGGTTGGGAACGTGGTAGTGAACACCATGGCAGGCACCGCCAGCGACGCTTCGGTACTAATGGCCTGGGCCACATCGCCTAAGGTAGCCGACACTGCAAACGATTTTGTGAGCATGCCAGTGGGAGTTCTTAGACGCAGGGTCGACTGGCCCGACTTTGGGAGTGGCGCAGCCTTAAACTCGGGCTTTGGCGGTGGTGTGCTTACTACAGGCTTGGATTTGTTTAGTCGTTCTTGACGCTCCCGCTTGTCAGCCTCGATCAGATCCTTGATGCGCTGCTTAGCTACTGCGTCTTCGCGCGCTTCTTTTCGGCGCTCATCAGCCAGCTTCTTAGCCTGTTTCTTTTCCAGTTCTTCTCGAGCCTGAATGGACTCCTGGTTATGCTTTCGTTGGATCATTTCGTTCCTTTTCTGGTTCTCAGCATCTCTCTTGGCGGCCTCTGCTTTACGTACAGCTGCCTTTTCTCGCAACAGATCCAGCTTGGACTGCTTTTCTTCCTCTGTCAAAGGAGCTTTGACTTCTTGTTCGGTAGCTTGTGCTGATTGGGCATCGTCGTTGGTGCCAATTGCCGTTGCTTCGGTGCTGTCTTCGTCATCAACATCGATGATGCCCTCTTTGTCATTGCCACCAGATTCAGCAGCATCAAAGCGAGATTGGTTGGACTCCAGCCAATCAATACAATCCTCTAACGATTGGGATGGAGCATTTCGAAGGGCTGCTTCGATCCGGTTAGCAGCAAACCCCATGCTGACGAGCTCATTTCTGGTGTCCATGTTAGGTACCAAACCCCTGTGGTGGTGATATGTAACAAGGCCGCACTGAGTTTATCAGCTCCAGAGGGTTGGTGAGGCGGCACCTGTTCCATCTGCTGGTTACTTACTGCACGCCAGAAGTAGAGAAGCCAGCATAGGTATCAAATTATCGCTTTTTTTTTTTTTTGGTTATTTGATCAAGACGCTCGTTATTTCGTTCGCTCTTTCAAAAGACATGACATTTTCAACGTCTATTGTTCAAGTGGCAATAGAGTATAAAAAAGTTTCGAGATGCATGTTCTTTAAGCTGTCATATTGAGTGAATTGTTAATTGTTAATTGTAAATTCTAATGACAACTAGCGGCTATAGAAGTATATACATAAGTCCAGTATTTCTAATGGCTGCTACTTCAAGGCACAAGATTGTATTCCCCAGCTCACATCTCACATCCATATTTGGTCGGAGCCCTAACATCTCGTTTTCTAAAGCTCGACCGTTCCTGCGCTGCCATCTCTACATACCCGTATTAGGAAATGATCGCATAGCGCAATTGGTGCAATGTCTTACAGGCTACTGACTTGACCAATCTACGACAATCCGCAAGCGAAGCTCTGCATCGTAGCTTAGCTATCTTGTTTTGTCGAATATGCTATTATGGAGCTTTTTCGTTGACAAGACCTCCTGCTGGGTGCAATACTTTGTGAGGTCTTTTTACAAGCTGAGCTCAACGACAAGGTGCTGAAGTGCTCAAACGAGACTGCTAATTGAAGAGGAAATCGTTGAAAAAAAAAGCCTAACTTGATCACAACCAAATGTTGCGCTCAGTATTCACATTTCTCACATTAACCATCAACCGCAGCCAAAAAAGAGGTGCAGATACACAGCGACTGATGCTGGTGTTTTAGAGTTTATACCGGGACCAAAATGCTGCATCGGCAGATTGTAGGAGTAATCAGAAAGTACCAGAGCTTCAATATTTGGGCTTATAGAGCTCAGTAGCCCTCATATCTAGAGACTTTTGAGCAAATTAAGAGCTGGTCCCGTCTGCCACCTAAAATGTTTGGCATGGTAAAGCAATGGTTTAAAGGTGCTAATTAATATATCTTTAAATACTGATTAATATATCTTTATATGCCGATTAATATATCTTTAAAGACTACACTGCAGCACGCTATTGAACAAGAGACCAATGTGAGCCAATTGGTGATGCGTGGCGATCTAAATGTATGGCTGTTAAGGTGGGCTCATATATGGAGTGCATGTGCCATCAATAAATGCGTCATTTAAGTATGTACAACTAGTAGGTTTGAATTGTCATGCCCTCTCCGCCCCGCAAGTCAATTCACAAGTGGGAGTAGTCTGCCCCTACTAAGGTGGGTCAACCGACCCACAGGCCGTAGCCGTCAACGTCATAAACTGTAAGGCGTGTACCTCGGTAAGGCGTTGCGCAGTAATCGAAGTAGCTACGTCTGGGGCTTATCAGTGCCGCACCATTAGCTCATCATTGTCGGTTCCTGACCCTCCTTCCTACTTACCATCACCGCCCGATTTTCGCGATCTGGCATCTTGACTTTGGTTCGAAAGTGCGTGAGAAACAACAATGGAAATTTCTCCTGACGCGCTAGTGTTCAAGGGTAAGTGGTTTTTTGTTAGCTGTGGCAATTCGTACTGACATTTAAGCTCCGTTGGCCGAGCAATCGACGCGGCCACTATACCTGCACAACAAGAGCTCGGAAAAGCAGGCGTACAAAATCAAGACCACCGCTCCAAAACTGTACTGCGTGAGACCGAATGCGTCGGTACTTGGACCAGGAGAGACAATTGAAGTAGCCAGTAAGTGAACAGATGTTTTGGTGCTGGCAACGCGACGGTTGTACCCTGGTACTGTAACCAGGACCATATAGCAAGCCACCGCCCGACCACCAGAAACCGCCATATATCGATGCTAACATAGTTATTCGACAAACCAAAGAACAGCCTAAACCAAATGAAAAATCCAAGGACAAATTTTTGATCTTGGCGGCCCCTGTTTCCGACGAGGTCGACGCTGATACCGACTTCCCTGCGTTATGGACCCACCTAGAAGACACATCCAAGGAAATCATCGTCAACAAAAAGATAAAGGTTTACTATGAGTTTCCTACCGGTGACAAGTCGGCGCCAGCTGATGCCTCGAGTGCAGTGCCGGCATCTAAGGCTGATGGTCTTGGTGCTGGAGTTGCTGGTATTGCTGGCGCTGGTGCTGGTGCTGCAGCCGGAGCTGGAGCTGGCGCTGGAGCCGAACCTAATGGCGCTCGATCAATTGGAGACGTAGGTAATGGTAGTGCAGGTGTTCCAGCCAGCGAAGACATTCCAGTGGGAGCTGCTTCGGCAGCAGGATTGGCAGCAGCCACAGCTGCCATGTCGCCTACCAAAGAGGACTACAACACGCCTCTCAAGTCTATTGTTGAACCAGTCGCAACGGGAGCTGCTGCGCACACAACAACAGCCAATTCTCGACATGTCGATAGCGAGGTCCAAGAAGCTTCGCAGAAAGCCCAGGATGAAATCTCTTCAAAGTCTAAAGATCTCAAACAATCAAAATCGTCGTCTAGCGAACCTGGCTTTGCCAGCGCGTCCGCTACTTCTCCAGTGGCCCAGCAGTCATCTGGAGTGCCCCCTCATTTTGTTTTAGTGTTTGCCTTGCTAGCATTCCTTATTGGTTGGCAGTTTTTTTAGATGTCACGATGTATTATTGTATATATACGATTACGTAGTTTGGGTGTTTTTTTTTTCTTTCTCTTTTATTGTTTCCATACAAAAAAAAAACGGCGCTTTTAGTAGTCGTCACCTCGAGATACAACCTCCTTGGCAGTAGGCTTCAGCAAAAGAGTATGCTCATATTGGGCAGTAAATGACCCAGGCTGATCGTTCAATGGTGGGTAGTCGTTGACTATACCACTCTTGACCAGTGTGTTAAGTGCCAACAAGTACTTGTCTTCGCCTACTCGATCTAAATACCTTCGACAGAATGGCAAAGTTCCAAAATTCTTGTCAATAGTATTGAGCAGACTCTTGGCACTGTTGAGACGCAAGGGAACATGTCCTGCGTTGACAGCCTTGGCATAGTGCGAGCACTCTCCTTCATCATGAACATATCCCTTACCAGTAGACCCAAACGTCTCAATCGCAAAAGTCTCACCTTCCTCCATCTTTGTCTGGTCTCCACTCTTGACAATAGGCACACTCTTTCCTCCGTGGATTTCATAAGGATTGATATTGTGGCCATTGAGGTTACGGATAGGCTTGACCTGCATGGTCTTGCCATCCAGCTCCACTTCGTACGACTCCATAACCTCTTGAATAGCGGCTCCAATGTCTCCCAAACGAACATCAATACCTGCCTCTCTCACACCGGTGTTGGTGGCATCCTTCACTGCAGCCAATAAATTATCGTACTTATCGTCAAACGTCATGGTGAACGCAGAGTCAATAATGCGTCCATTGACATGCACACCAAAATCAACCTTCATCACATCCTCATACTTGAGAACTGTAGTGTCTCCTTTGTTGGGTGTATAGTGGGCAGCACAGTTGTTGAGAGACAGTCCAGTAGGGAATCCCATGCCGGCCTTCTTGGTGTCGTCTCCACCCTCAGCAAGCGCTCGCACCGAATTCTCAATGAGCTCGGCAATTTCAATCATAGTCATACCTGGCTTGATGGTCTTTCGAGCATACTTTCGGACCTGTCGATGCACTTCTCCGGCTTTACGGAGATCGTTAAATGCATCAAAACTGAGTCGTTCCACATGTCGCTTCTCTTCAGAAGTGGTTCGGTAGTGGTTGTCGTCTTTGTACTCATGGATCTCTCCCTCGGGATATATGCCGTCTTTGAAAAAGTTGGAAATGCCTACTGAAGGAGGCTCGGTCTGCTGAGATGGAGTCTTCTTCTTTTTCTTGTTGTTCTTCTTCTTCTTCTTTTTCTTGGCTGCAGTGCTGGTGGCTACGTCCTGTCCGTCGTCGCCGTCGTCTCCATCGTCTCCATCATCGTCCTCATTGTCCTTTGTACTCTTGGCATCATCCACCTTGAGGTCCTGGAGTTTTTCAGGAAGAATTTCTGCTACTGGGGCCTCACTTGCGGCATCGTGCGGACTCAATACCGCACTGGCCATTTTTATAGATCGCAAAGTTTCAAAGCCCTCACCTCAAACACCGCACATTAATTAATGTATGTACCTGCGACCCGGGATCTGGACCTGCACACTTAATCACTAGTGATTTCACCATGAGACCGGCCCATCACGAGCCATCCAAACTGGAGGGAGCCATAGAAGTGGTACGTTTATATATATGTATATATACATGTATGTATGAGTTTTAACAAAGATTGCATCTAGCGCTATTAAAGGAGCTCTTCAGGGAGGGGTGATAGGAGCGGTGTTTGCATTGGCAGGCCAACGCTATTGGCCCACCTACAAAAATCTCACCACCCAATTCAAAACCTATATCCAATTGTCGTTTATGCTCGGGGTTGGCAGCTTCAAAGTAGACCGCGATCTGGTGCGGTATGAGAGGCGGCTCCAATATCAGGCCATGCTTGAACAGCAGCGCAGGCTAGACGCAGCAGCAGAGCGTGGGGAGTTCATTACATTAGACGGCCGAGTGTCCAAACCGCGGTCCCAGTCCTAGTGTTGGACTGCTATGTATGTATATATTGTCTATGCTTGCAAGAAATGAGTGGCATTTTTGGGACTTCTTTTTTAGTTGCGTGGGATGGTGGGGGACTTATTGGTCCTTGGTGATAGCCTGATCTGGCAGAGGAGCTGTGGACGCATCAGCAGCTGCCTTGCGATTGTCTCGATGGACTCGACACCATAATGAAACCTTGTCGTCAAACACAAACTTGTAGAGCACCCACACCCATGATTGGTAGTATGGCAATGGGTCGTAAAACTCGCTGGCAATTTCCCGGAGTTTTTTGATTCTCGTCCACGGAATATACGGAAAGTCGTGGTGCTCATTGTGATAGCCAGCATTGTACACAAACACATTGAGTGCTCCGTAGTAGCTATAAGTCTCAGGCAGCTGATGCTGCTGCTTGTCGTAGGATTCCGGCGCGTCCAGAACATAGTGCTCGGCTATAAAGTGGCCTGCAATAGGATGCAGCGACCCTGCCAAAAATGCGCTCAAAAACATATACCACAGAGGATTCCATCCAAAGTAGTACACAATTAAAGCGTCCAAAGCCACCTGCACTCCAATATTGACAAAGTGGACCCATGTGAAGTTCACCTTGACCAAACACATGGGTCTAATGGCGTAGAACAGCAGCTGGAACGTGGCGAAAAACGCCTTGCCAGCGACCGAAGACAGAAACATCGCCTCAAATGGAGTAGGCAGATCAGTGTCATAGTCTGGCTCTCCCATATGCTTATGGTGGAGCTGGTGGTAGGGTCCAAATCCAGCACTGTAGGGGATTCCTATGGGCAGGTTGGCAAAAATTGAAAAAAGCTTATTATGCACTGGTTTTTTGAACCCCAAATTGTGTGACAACTCGTGAATTGCTAAAAACAAATTGGAGATACAAGTAGCCCCAACAAAGTACGCTATCAGCCAGACC
Organism: Sugiyamaella smithiae; assembly: GCA_030579815.1. NCBI lineage: Eukaryota > Fungi > Ascomycota > Dipodascomycetes > Dipodascales > Trichomonascaceae > Sugiyamaella > Sugiyamaella smithiae. Next base: position 1,090,087 of record JAKTRV010000006.1, read on the forward strand.
TGCCATGAAGTTATCGGGTAGTCTTTGAGCATGACTGCCACGGTCAGCTGCAGGCTGACGACACCCATTACAACATATTTGGTGAGAGGTTCATGCCCTACAAGTTTTGTCACTTCAGGATGGGCTTTTATGATTTCCATCCGCCTTGTACGGTGCGGTTCCTCCAAGTACGTGAACAGGAACTCATGGTCCTTGCTGCTAGGCACTGACGATGGCATGATACTGAGATGCAGTCCTGCCCTGAAACGTTTATTTTATGCCTCAGACCACGCAGCGTGCAGTTGATCTTCAACAGCCGTGACGTGACTATGTAATCACTGGACTAGAATTTCAAGCCCTTGGCCTGGAGTCTTGGAAAAATATTCGCGCCCAACCTATCAAAATTAAGGTCTCGTGCCACTTGCAACTGTTGATTTGTCCTATTGATGTCAAAGATTATCCATGTACAAATTTCAATTTAATATGTAGGGTATATCAAGTCACTGCTGGGTCTCTTTGCAAGTTGAAACGACCGCCAACTTCGACTCAATCCTCTGGTGTGATGTAGGCCTGTCTCAGCACTTAAATTGACAGCATCGGAGCAGGAGCAAACCAGGTGGGCCTCCGAGCCCATGCCGATGTGTGTGGGGACGATACCTTGGGTCGCACACTGATTTTGTCCGAATGTGCCCCAAAAGCGCCAGCAAATTCAGAACACCCAATACATTATATAGCACTTGGAAGACCAGAATTTCGACTTTGCAATTGACTGAAAACTCTTGTACTTTATCTGTCCTAGTGGTCATATCTCAACTGCTCTCATTACATCTGCACATTTTCAGCCGCCTGCAAGGTTCCCTTCTCATCTTATGTTGAACCGAAACACTGTAAAGAGTCTGGTCATGCCTCTCAGAGCAAAGATCATTCCGTCTGTATTCCCATCTCGAACAATGGCCACCGCTCCTGTATCTGAAGATGAAGTCAAGTTCTCGACTTCCGGTGCCGTCAGGACAATCACCCTCAACCGACCCAAGAAGCTCAATTCTCTCAACCACAATATGGTCAAGTTGATTCTGCCTCGACTGGTGGAGTGGACAAAGTCCGACACTGCCAAAATTGTAGTTCTCAAAGGCGAAGGCGAGAAGTCGCTGTGTGCCGGTGGAGATGTAGCTGCACTTGCCCAGGGAATCGCTGACCATGGCGAAACCGGGTCCCGGGCCGCTGCCGACTACTTCAAGGACGAGTACCAGCTCGATCACTTAATTGCTACATATCCCAAGCCAGTGGTGGCATTGCAAGATGGAATCACCATGGGAGGTGGAGTTGGTCTCAGTATTCACGCACCTTTCCGAATTGCTACAGAGAAGACACTGTTTGCAATGCCAGAGACCAATATTGGATTCTTCCCTGATGTTGGTGGATCATTCTTCTTGTCTCGTCTAGATGGCCAACTTGGTGTGTATCTGGGATTGACTTCTGCTCGTCTGAAGGGCTACGATGCATTCTACGCAGGTATCGCTACTCACTATGTGCCATCCCACCGAATCCCCGACCTTGAACAGCGACTCAGTGAGCTGTCCAGTACAAGCGATTCTGAAATCTACTCGGTCATCAACAACACTGTTGAGGAGTTCTGTGAAGATGCCCCTGCTGGTTATAAGTTCCCTCTTTCTGACGAAAACAAGAAGATCGTCGATACTTGCTTTGCCCATGACACTGTGGAGGAGATTGTCGCTTCTTTGGAAGCAAACGGATCGCAGTTTGCTCTAGATACCAAGAAGACTATTTTGGAAAGGTCTCCCACATCTGTTAAGGTCACCCTGGCTGCTATTCGAAGGGGCAAGTCGCTTGACATCAAGGCTGCTCTTAATGAGGAGTTCTTTTTGGCAGAAAACTTCATGTATGGTCCTGATTTCGTAGAGGGAGTGTCTGCCTTGCTCATATCCAAGCCTTCTCGAAAGCCCTCTTGGAGTCCCCCTACTATTCAGGAGGTGTCGACGGCCACTGTGTCCAAGTTCTTCGAGCACAGATCTTCTGCTGGCATTGAGTTTGTCACTGAGAACACCTATTCCCAGTACCCTCACGCATACGGACTTCCTTCTGTAGAGGAGGTGAAGCAGTTTGTTACTGGAGAGGCCACTCCCAGAGAATACAAGGTCACTCGACAGGAAGTTGTCAATCACTTTGTCAGCTCATCTGGCAAGGTTGGAATAGAGCACAAAGTCAATGACATTTTAGACTTGCACACCAAGGCTGACCCCTCCCACCCCACTCTTGTGGACTGGATTTATTGATTGTACATATAAATATCTCAAGATATCGAAATAAATTGTAATTTGAACTGACGTTCCTGCAAAGTGTGGAGAGTGGTGTTCGCGGCTCTCATATGCGATGATTTCATGCACTTGGCCAACTTAACATTATACCATCATGGACGTGTATAGCCATATCGAATCACTCCATTTGCAGCCTCCCCGGGTGGGCCAAGAGGTTTTTAAGGACGACTGTGCTTACTGCTTTGACACTCCGGTATGGTATCGCTGCTTTGCCACTTGAGTCTGACTAACATCAGGAGTCGCCATTCGGTCTCGATGTGTGCCTAAGCTGTTTCGCAGCGTCTTCGCCTGATCCGGACCATAACTACACAGCTCTGCATTTCCAAAAGACAAATCACCCAGTATATCTTAACGTGAAGAAGACTCTCAAGCATAAGGACGTAAGTGCAACTGTCGACTGCTGACCACAAGTGTCTAACATTAGCGAGAGTCCCCCCCAAAACTTGTCAAACTGGCAATTGAGGCGGATACAGAACAAGACCGATTCGATGTAGAGACAACAGTCAAAGACTTGATGTTTGAGTCCCAGATCATAGATAAGGATGTGGCAAGTGTAAGTATTGGCTTGAGAATGCTCTTTGTTTGTTGCAGTTACTAACATTAAGCTTGAACAGGTGATTAATGGAGTTATGTCTGCTGTGTCCTATTCAAAAAAAGAAGAAATACAGGCATGGGAACAAGAGATCGTGCCATGTGAGCACATTCTGTACTTGGAACAGGGCCCAGAAATCAAGCTCGATAGTGAGACCCTGTCGCACTGTGCGGACTGTGAACTCAGCGAGAACCTGTGGTTTTGTCTAGTTTGCGGTAACCTTGGCTGTGGTAGAGCTCAATTTGGTGGAGTAGGTGGAAATGGTCATGGTCTCAAGCATTTTGAAGCCACTGGACATAGCGCTTCGGTGAAATTGGGCAGCATAACTCCAGAGGGTTCCGCAGATGTGTTTTGCTACAAATGTGGCGACGAAGTTCAAGATCCTGAAATCACAAAGCACTTGCACCACTACGGCATCAATATCGCTGAGCGAGAGAAGACCGAGAAAAGCTTAACTGAGCTCCAATTAGAACAGAATTTGAAGTGGGATTTCAGCATGACTACAGAGGATGGCCAAGAGCTACAGCCTTTATTTGGTTCTGGTCTCACGGGATTTAAAAATCTGGGAAACTCTTGCTACTTATCGTCAGTTGTACAATGTCTGTTCGACTTAGAGCGGTTTCAAACTAGGTTTTCAGCCAATGACAAGCAGTATCTTGATATCGATGATCCTGCTCACAGCTTGGAAGTACAGCTTCGTAAAATAAGCGATGGCATTTTTTCGGGACGCTATTCCCACCCAGACCCTTTGTCAGACGAGAGCAAATATCAGCGTGGACTTGCTCTCGGTATGTTCAAGGCATTGATAGGCAAAGGTCATTATGAGTTCTCAAGCATGCGCCAGCAAGATGCTTTTGAGTTTCTCTGTCATCTTTTGGATAAGATATCTGAATTATGTCGAAAGACTGGTCAAGAGGATCCTGGCGACATCTTTGAGTTTGAGACGGAACGACGTATCCAGTGCCAGACATGCAATGTTGTTAGATACAAGACTGAGGTCCAGCAGAACTTGTCTATTCCTGTACCTGCTCGAAAAATCGAGGGGACTGAAAATTACGAGCCAATTAGCATAAATGAGTGCCTCGATATTTTTACCACTTCAGAGACAATAGACTACAATTGCAAGCGGTGTGGAGGCAAGGTTGGAACCGCGTCTTTGAGGTTCAAGTCTTTTCCCGACGTATTGGTGGTCAATGCCCGAAGATTCCAGATTATAAACTGGGTTCCTCAGAAGCTCGACATACCAGTAATAGTAGAGGAGGGGGGTGTTAATCTGGACAAGTATATATCGGTGCATGAAGATGCTGAGGAGATAACGGATGATGAAGACGATTCGGATGTTGGCGGCACCCAGGGTGCAGACACGTTTGTGCCGGATGGTACTGCACTCAGTATGCTTGAGTCGATGGGATTCCCTAGAGTGAGATGTGAAAAAGCTCTTTATAATACTGGAAATGAAGATGCAGAGGCTGCTATGAATTGGCTTATAGAACATATGGAGGATGCTGATATCGATACTCCACTGTCGCTGGGAAACTCGTCAACTGTGGATCCTTCGGCCATAGCTCAATTGTGTGATATGGGCTTCACAGAGGCTCAGGCTCGAAAAGCTCTCCGACTGAACTCAAGCAACACCGAAGCTGCGGTGGAATGGCTGTTTTCCAACCCCGACGATCCTGGAGATGACGGCGAAGGTTCTGCTGCTCAAGCCGATCCCCAGCAATCACAAACCTCGGCTCCTAAAGGAGATTCGTCGCTCCCTGCTACTTATTCATTGAAATCAATCATCTGTCACAAAGGTGGCAGCATTCATGCAGGACACTACGTTGCGTTCGTACACAAGCAAATTTCAGAGGACGACAGCGACTGGGTCTTGTTCAACGACGAAAAGGTAGTCAGGGGTGGCGAGGCAGGCGAAATGAAGAAGTTTGCTTATGTATATTTTTTTGAGCGAGTCCGAAAGTGACCCATCATATGTGTATAAAAGGGGGCAGCCACCTGCACCATGCTTTCTTTCTCGACATGAACAAAGATATGAACCAATCTGACAACCAGAACGCATCCAAGTCTGTAAGAGCACACCATGATAATCTCGAATTGTATATTCTAACCAGTCGCTCGGAACTCGTTCCAGCTCACGTCTATCCAGCTATTCTTCAGCACCTGTGCTAAGAGACTCGGCACAGTTCAGAAGCACCAACTTCTACAACACAGTGTCTCCAAAGTCTTCTTTTGATTCGTTGGGATCATTTCATTCAGATTCCAGCACGAATGCCTCCTCCTTGTCTGCACCAGGCAGTGGACCTTGGGCATCATCGTCTTTTGGCACTTTCAATGCAGCTCCAGGATCGACCATTAACAGGTCGAATCTTCTGGCTGATCTCCAAGAATCCGTCAACCAAGGCTCAGCTTCTCTTGGTCCTGACAAGGATATGCATTATGCTGGGCCAGCATCGTCCTATGATGTTTCCCGGAAGTATTCAATGGCGCCCGGAAGCAACCCGTCGAATCAGACCGGTCGTATTCCCATGTCGGCACCCGCAACTCCTTTGGGGCCCTCTCAGGGACAGGAGACCAGTGATGAATACAATAATTTGATTCGAAGTCTACAGGAGAAAGATGATATTATTGCTGATCTAAAGTTGCAGCTGGAGTCTATCTTGACTGCTATGGTTATGGCAGGAGCTGGCAACAACGAAAGGGTCAATTCTGCCATAAGCAACATGAAAATGGATCCTCAGGAAATGAGCCACCGCATCATCACTCGTCTCAAGGCTCTCAAAGACGAGAATGATATGCTGGGAGTAAGTCGGACCTGTTATCACACGTCTAACTGTAAGAAAATGCTTTCCCAAGGGCGAGTTGCTCAACGGGAGGTTGAAATTGGCATGCTACGACGTGAAGTCGACGTCTTGAAAGCCAAGCTTCAAGGTAAGTCATCAAAGTTCTGTTGTGTTCAGCACAGCTAATAAGCAGAAATTGAAAAGAGAAACAAGTCCCTCGCCTCCATGACTGCTCGAGAAATGTAACTTTGTTTGTAACCGCATTTTGGTAGTCAATGCTTTTATTTTATATTCATCTTGTAGAATGTATCTTCAACTGCCAATTCCGTCGGCTGATCTTCTGCTTGCTTCGCCAAACGAAGCGCCTTCATATCATCTCGATCAAGCGAGAAAGATCCCGATGACTGTTGTACTTGTCGTTCTTGGTCAAGCTTCACGATGTAGAATGTATCTTTAGAACAGACCATAAAGGCCAGATTTGCCTCATCTTGTAGCGAAATGAAAGATGCTGTTGTGACATCTCCATCCAGTTCATTCGCTTCATAGATAGTGGGATGTGACCCATCTGGCTGCCAGATAGAAACAATATTATTTGCAGTAGGTACCAGTAGAAGTGCATCAGAGGACTGGTTCCAGGATACAGATCGAACCTGAGATGAATGCACAAGAGTTGCCACCAGACATGGACTCAACCCTCCAATTTCCCATATCCACACTATATGGGGACAGGAGTAAATGACAGTTGCCAATAAACCTCCACTAGAAGACACTTTCATTATCTTGATGCCTTTAGAGCTACCACGGACGCCTGCATTGTAAGGTAGCTTAGATATGCGATATTCAAACATTCTGGATGCTGGTGACAGGTACTCCTCCCAGACAACACAGCCGTCATATACAGTTCCGTGTAAGAGAGCCACAGTTGGCTGGAATGAGACGGGATCCATAATAACAATCTTCTCACTAGAGTCTCCCAGTAATAGACTTTCATGTGGCCGATTGACTGTGGGAAAAAGCCATACCATGGTCTGAATACCATGACTATGCATAACCAGCTCGTCATCAATAACTGAACCATTGTAAGTGTGAAGAAGCGTGCCATTGGCCGCCCATAAATACACATGGTACCCAATAGCGGCATTGTCAATAGCAGCCAGCCACAGTCCGCTTGGTGACCACTCAACATCTCGCACATCCAAGCACTTTTGCAAAGGAATATTGGATGAAGGACCCTTTCTGGAAACATCAATGGATTGTACAATGTCAACAGTTGAAGGTCGGCAAACGCATGATACGCTGCCTTTGGCTTTATTTAACAAAAACTTGGTGAATTTTGGGCTGATCCATTCAGCCTCCAGTCCATCAGAAGACCACATTGCTGCCACAATGTGTCTCCTAGAAAATATTCCGAGCCTGACTATCTGATTTGATTCTTCGTCTGGACGGTCGGTTTGAAATGAGATCCATTGTACGTCCTCGATGTCGTGGATCCCTGGCAGAATGACAGCCGAGCTATCGTCACCATCACCGTTATCTATAGAGAAGGTCCGCACTTCCTCACTGCTGGCAATGGCCAGTCTCTGCTCACTGTTTCCAGAAATACAATCGTCCCATTTTATTTGTACAATTGAAGATGCAAACGGTGTAGGTAATGCTACCAAAGTTTTGGGTGCCAATGTCGATGTACTGCGAACCACCAGCCTGGAACCGGCTATATAAGCCAAATAAGTCCCTGAAGGCGATATCTTCGGGGAACACGTGCCATTATAGCTGAAAACTGAAGAAATCTCCATGAGCTGGCCGATACTACGCGTTCAGCTTCGCTATTATGAAAGAAGCCGCTTCAACTGTCTACCCCTGAGATCAAGATCTACATTTGATATGTATTAAGTAGTGCAGATGAAAGCATAAAAAAACATACATTGACTTTTTTAAGAATACAAAATAATGAAAATGAGCGCATCACATTAGTTAACGTCCGTCTTTGCCTTTTTGGATGGAGGTAGGCTGCTTCGTCGCTGTTCAACTGCTTCAGACAGCTTTTTCAAGACATCGACAGTAGTTTCCCAAGAAATACAGGCATCAGTGATTGACACTCCGTACTTCAATGCATCCTTTCCTCCATCTTGAGCAGCAGGTACATCCTGGCGGCCTTCATTGATGTTGGACTCAATCATGACACCACAAATTCCAGTCTCTCCATCAGCAATTTGTTGGCAGATGCTGTCAGCCACCTTGGGCTGGTTGGCGTAGTTCTTTTGAGAGTTTCCATGCGAGCAGTCAATCATGATTCGGGGACCAGGACGAGCTTCTGATATGATACCTGCCTTTTGAAGCTTGGCCTTTGCTTCTTGCACGGCTCCAGCGTCGTAGTTGGTACCGCTCTTGCCTCCTCGGAGGATAACAAAACTATCTTCATTACCGTCAGTTCCAACAATCGCAACCACACCGGGCTTGGTCACCGATAGAAAATGATGGGGGTTGGCAGCAGCTCGCACCGCATCAACCGCAACGTCTAGACTTCCGTCAGTACCATTCTTGAAGCCGATTGGGAACGATAACCCCGACGCCAGCTCTCGGTGGAGCTGGGACTCTGTAGTTCGGGCACCAATAGCACCAACCGAGAAAAGATCAGACAAAAACTGTGGTGAAATAGTATCAAGCATCTCACCGGCAATAGGAAGCTTCTCAGTAAGCTTGACAAACAACTCTCGAGAAATTCGCAGACCCTTGTTGATCTTGAAGGATCCGTCAATCTCTGGATCATTGATCAGACCTTTCCATCCAACCGTAGTTCGGGGCTTTTCAAGATATGCCCTCATAACTATTAATAAATTACTTGAAACCTCTGGGACAAATGCAGCCAACTTGTCGCAGTACTCGAGAGCTGCCTTGGGATCATGGATTGAGCATGGGCCAACCACAACTAGCAGACGGTCGTCATTTCCATTTAACACATCGCATGCCTCATTTCGAGCCTTGATGATGATATCTTTTGCTTTGGCAGTGAGAGGAATCTCATGCTGAAGAACATCTGGGGCCACTAAAGGGTTGATTCCCCGAACTATTAACAGTTAGCCAAACAGTAGTCAACTACTCAAACTCACTCCTCCAATCTTCAGATCGGGTTCGATCACCCAGGTGGGCATTGTCCATGAACATTTTTGGTGACTAAGAAGTTAGCAAATGGCTCCTCTCTTGTTCATTCATACGTACCGTCATTTTTTTGTGTGGTGTGATGATTTATGGCCTGACGAATGCTATTATACAAGTCAACGCAAGAGTTTACAAACAGGTAAAATGCGCAATATAGGATCTGAGAAATTAACTAATCAACGATTATTTCCAGCAAAACCTTTTTATATGGAGCACTTGGCAACCGAAAAAAGAGTCAGTAAAGAGTCAGGACTATGCAACCCTATACCACTGGACAGATGGGGTATCAATTTTTCAAGGCGGCGTTTCTTTTTATTGAAAATTACGTCAACACCCATTGGCCCCCCCCGCAATTATTGTGAAAAATGCTTATTCCCATAAATGTCTATAGCCGTCGGATGATTTTGTCAAGACGTTGTGTTTTGCGCTAGACGCTGAAGGGTCTGGATCCGGTTCGGATTAACTGCTCTGCTGCTCCACAATTCGGCTGCATACACGTGCAGTTGAGCTGCTCTTGATGTTACATTACACGCGCCGTAGCCTAGACTCGATATGGTGGCTCTCATGATGAAATAATGCATATACAGACGGACGTGCTGATTCACATTTCTGGATTGTATGTGTTGCGTATCAATTAATGTTTGATGGTCAGCGACTTTATTTATTATATGTTGATTAGTTCAACTATGTTTACTGTGAATAATGTGTAGATGAATACAGGTTTCGTTCTTAAAGACCCTCAACAGGCTCACAGTGGACGACACGGCACTGTTTTGACATGCCACTGTTTTGACCTCCCCAGACGGGATGTTAAGTAATTCTCCTACCTCTTTCAGTCAGCTACGGCCATATCTACAGGAAAATAAGACTTCCCGTCCGATCAGTCATATTCAAGCCTGTGAGAGCCTTACTCAGTATTGTAGTGGGAGACCATACGAGAACGGAAGGTGCTGTAGTTTTTTTTTGCTTTCTTTCTATTTTTTAACGATCTTTGGTGACGCATTCAATTGAAAGTGGATGGCTTGTTTTTTAATCTGACCTTGGTCTGCTTTTGAGGATATGGACACTCCTATTCCTTTACTGTCTCCCCGCAAGAAATCATCCACAGTTCGATCCCCGGTAAGGTCGCCAGTGAGGTCACCGCTGAAATCACCTGCAAAACGTGCACCAAGAGTCAGCCATTTGGCGCATCAGAGTACCTCGGATATCCCTGATTCGGCGGTATTGGTCTTGTTTGATGAGTCGTATATACAGGCTGGATTTGTAGGCGATGTGGTTCCTCAGGTATCGCTAGACATTGACAGCCAGATCTGGGACCAAAGCCCAAATTCATTACAAGTACAGCTGCTGAGATTGATGAAAGACGTGTTATTCAAGCGTCTGCTAGTGAATCCTAAAGCTATCACGATATTTGTGTTGGAGCCGCCGTTTATGAATACGTCCATCAAAAGGTCGATATCTCGAGTTTTGTTGCAAGAGCTCCATACTGCATCAATTATCTTTCAGCCTGCTTCCGTCTGCTCTGCCATTGGATCGGGATCTCGACATGGTCTGGTGGTGTTTTGTGGATGGGACGAAACGACAGTGGTACCTGTTTATGATCTTCGCGAACTGACATTTCTACAGACATCTACATCAAGAGGAATGCGACTTCTAACCGAAACTCTGCAGCAACTAGCTACCAGCGATTCTGAGGACCGTAGCCAAAGCACGCCACCAGAATTGTCCAGCATTGCCAATAAGGTTTTTGCAGTTGACGATAAATATGATGATGATGACGATAGGGCTGTGTCAACGCTCATAGAAAAGCTGATGGCCAAAGCGGATCTGAATATTCGCCAGTCCCTAATTCACAACATCATTGTCATTGAAAGCCCACTTTCTGAAAACTCAGGAGAGTTGTCGAAATCAATTATACGCATTGTCAAGCAAAAGCATTCTGAGGCTAGAATTGTCACTTCTCTGGGGCCATGGCGAGGGGCCAGCTTATACTTAGCTTCTGCACCATGGAAACGTCAAGGTTTGATGGGCTTTGCGCCAGTACCTGGAGAAATTCTCCGAGAACAGTTTCTGTCTAATGACTATCAGCTGGACTCTGGATTTGTAATAACCTAATTGAAAAAAATTATTTATTTGACGACTAATTATTCGCTATCATACATACATACCCCGTAGTACTTTAAATCGCTGCTTTAACCATTAAATCACTGCGTTTGTCGCCGCAGCGAAATTTCACCATCTGAACTCTGAACGATGCCCAACTTATCGAGTGTTGTCAGGCAAGCTGTGCCAGCTATTGATCCAGTTGTCACTGAATATGCTGCTGGATACGTTCAATTTGTCTCGGATTCCGCTGAAGATGCTGCTCTTTCCAAGAGCCTTGATCTAGGTACTGAAATTTCATTTCTGACCACTCTTCTGAAGGGTGCTGGAGGCGACCCTGTGGCAGTGGATGGGCTCTCCAAATCTCTGATGGATGAATGGACGAAAATTCTCAAGGAGAATGCGACAAAAGTGTATGTGGATACCGCCACTCGAAAATTGGATATGGATACACTGTTATCAGCACAGAAAAGCAACAACCTCAATAACGCCGGTACTGGTGACCGCATGGATCTTGATCTTTTATCTGGTAGACGGGTTGAGTCTCGTGTCGACAAGAAGAAGCTGGAAAAGGCTGAAAAGAAGATCGCTGCTAAACTGGCCAAGAGAGCCATGAAAACGGTCGAGTACGAGGCTTCTAAGCTTCTTCTTGCAGATGATTCTGTTGACTACGATACGTTTTTCCTTACTGTCAACCCTATTGACATGGGTCCTTCGCAAGGAAAAAGCAAGGACATCAAAATTGAAAACCTGGATCTATATGTTGGTGCAGGTCAAAGAATCCTTTCAAATACTTCTTTGACTCTGGCCTATGGCCGTCGATACGGAATTGTTGGTCAAAACGGTATTGGTAAGTCAACTCTATTGCGGGCCATGTCACGGAGAGAGTTGCCAATCGCCAAGCACATCACTATTCTTTATGTTGAACAGGAAGTCACTGGAGATGAGCGATCTGCTCTACAAACTGTTTTAGACGCTGATGTATGGCGAAAGCATTTGTTACAAGAGCAGACCAGAATTCAACAACGAATTGCAGATATTTCCGAGGCCATGAGGCCGCTGGATTCTTCTGATCCCGAATACAAGCAGCTAGATGAAGAGCGAGATGACATAGAGTCAAACCTATCAGATGTCTATGATAAGCTTAGCGAAATCGAGAGTGATAAAGCGGAGAGCAGAGCAGCAGCCATTCTGTCTGGTTTGGGATTCTCGGTGGAGTCTCAGCAAAACCCTACTAACTCATTCTCCGGAGGTTGGCGTATGCGTCTTTCGCTTGCCAGAGCTTTGTTTTGCAAGCCTGATCTTCTGTTGCTGGACGAACCTTCCAATATGTTGGACGTGCCGTCTATTACCTTTTTGTCAGACTATTTGCAAACTTATCCCTCAACCGTGGTTGTTGTCTCCCACGACCGTGCATTCCTCAACGAGGTGGCCACCGATATAATTTACCAGCATTCAGAAAGACTGGACTATTACCGTGGTTCCAACTTCGATTCGTTCTATGCTACTCGTGAAGAGAGAAGGAAGAATGCTCAGAGAGAATATGATAACCAGATGGCATATAGGAAGCATTTGCAGACCTTCATTGACAAGTTTAGATACAATGCTGCAAAGTCTTCTGAAGCTCAATCTCGTATCAAGAAGCTCGAGAAGCTTCCAATCTTGGAACCTCCTGAGGAAGACCAGACTATTACTTTTAGGTTTCCCGACCCTGATAAGCTTTCCCCACCCATTATCCAGCTACAGAATGTTACTTTTGGATACTCTCCAGAAAAGCTGATTCTCAAGGATGTCGATCTTGATATCGGTATGGAGTCTCGAATTGCATTGGTCGGTGGTAATGGTTGTGGTAAGACAACTCTTCTTAAGTTACTTATTGAGCAGCTGCGTCCCATATCCGGAATGGTTTCCAGAAATGGCAGGCTGAGAGTTGGATATTTTGCACAACACCACATTGATGGCATGGACATCAACCTGTCGCCAGTCGAATGGATGGCTAAAATGGATCCTGGTAAAACTGATGAGGATTACAGAAGAGCCCTTGGAGCTTTTGGTATCACTGGACCGCTAGGTCTGCAGAAGATTGCTTTGCTATCTGGTGGTCAGAAATCGAGAGTAGCATTTGCATGTCTGGGACTTAACACTCCTCATATTTTGATTCTTGATGAGCCTTCCAACCATCTTGATACCGCAGGTCTAGATGCACTGGCAGAAGCACTCAATAACTTCAAGGGTGGAATTTTAATGGTTTCTCACGACGTTTCCACTATCGACAGAGTATGCAATGAGATCTGGGTGTCAGAAAATGGTACCGTCAAGAAGTTCCCTGGAACTATTTACGATTACAAGAAGTATATTTTGGCATCTGCTTCAGAGGCTGGTGTCGTTGCCAAGCATTAAATTCTGTTGCTTAGAATACATGCAAGTATTATTATCTATATATACATAATTTATCGCAATGACATATGCACTTTACGCTTTCCAGTGCTTTCATCTTTAACACTTTCAACATAAACACGAATCTTGTCGAAAATAGACAGCTCAATATTCTCTCCCGTTTTTGATTTAAGGCTGAGTGTATAAGTGTCTTCATTATAGAACGCACTCTCGGCGTCGCCCAGATCTTCCAAATGAATTAAACTTTCCACTCCAAATTTGGGCACAAGGATGTTTATACCATTGGAAAACACCTTTATAATAAATCCCTCTTGCTCCGATTCATCAGACTTCAACACCTGCCCAACATAGTATTCAATAGACGCTCTTCCAGCAAACTGCGCATTTCTGTGTCTCTTGTTGATATTGTTACAGATTTGTTCCATCTTGTTGCGGTCCCTATGGCTAGGATCCAGAGTCTCATATCCAATGGCTCCAGCGAGCTGTCGATGAGCTACGACGTCAGCATAACGTCTGATGGGCGACGTGAAATGTGTGTAGATCTCAGACGCCAAACCGTAATGCCTGAACTCCGCAGTACCAAAAGTTCCCGAAGGGAAGTATTCAGCTGCCAGCATACACCTTGTAGCCATGATTCGCACCAAGGTGTTGAAAAACGGTTCTCCTGGATCAACACATTCATCCAAACTGTCAGCAAGGGCCTTTGAGCTTTCCAGTCGTAAAGTCATTCCCTTTTTGAGACGAAGCTGGTTAATTAAAATATCAAAGTTGGTTTCAGGAGGTGATCCGTGTCGACGGAGCATAGCAGTCTGGGGATATGCCTCGTAAATTCTTCTAGCAACACTGATATTCGCCAACAACATGAATTCCTCAACCAATGAATTTGTGTCTAGTAGCTTTTTTACTTCTACACTTCCTGGATCGGAAGTCTCGCTGTCAGTATGGACTTTGACTTCAGGAGAAGACAAGTTCAGAGCACCAGCATCCATCCTAGCCTGCTTTAGCTTTTTAGATAATCCAAGCAGTATACGCATTCCCTCGGTCAACTCATCGGTATTGCTGGCATCATCAATTCTTGCTTGAGCCTGCTCATAGGCAAACGCTTCCCGGGATCGGATTACTGACTTTGTGAATTCCACATCAACAATAGAGCCATCAGGCGACAGCTCCCAAATAACCGAAAATGCAAACCTATCAACATATGGTTTTAGTGAGCAGAGGTCAGTGCCCAGAAGCATAGGCAACATATCGATACGTCGATCAACTAAATAAACCGAAGTACCCCTCGAAGCACCCTCATCATCGAGCGGAGTGTTGGCCTTTACAAAATGTGTGACATCTGCAATATGAACTCCGACTTCATAGTTGCCATTAGGCAACTGACGAGCATGCAGTGCGTCATCAATATCTTGGCAATTGGGAGGGTCAATACTGCAGATTAATAAATGCCTCAAGTCTTTTCTCTTCAGCAGTTGAGGATCGCCGTTATCAAGATTTTCAGGGGCCTTCCAATCGTGCCCTTCAGGTGGAAGACAATTAAGCACAGCTTTCGAGAATGGCCGGTATTCAACATCATACTCAAGTAGCAGCGCTTCGGTCTCAGCTTCTTTGGTCTCAATTTCTCCCAAGCTTCGAATGAAGTGACCTTCTGGATGACGTGAATCCACAGGCCAATCATCGACAGCAACCACTATTCGCTTGTTGACAAGCTCCTTAGCACGCCTAGTCTTGATTCTAATTCTAGGTATGCATTTATCGAGCGGAACAACGAAAACGCTTCTCTGAGCATTGCCTTGATAGTCGGTTCCTTGAGCAGCAATATGACCTACATAGAATCTCCAGTTGCGTTTGATAATGCCGACAACTTTAGCAGTAGGATGCACTCTAGATTCGTGGCTTGGAGAGTTTTGTGCTTTGAGTGCTTCATCTGCAAGTGCTTTTCGTTCTTCGTCAGTTTCTATAGTCTCAACCTCATTATCGGCTCCTTCGCTTCTGTCCAAATTCTCTTCTTCAATTATAGACGATGTCGGCTGCTTCCACTGACTCTTTGGTAATAGCTCCACTACCACGATATCTCCATTGAACCCTCGATTGATGTTCTCTCTACCAAGAACGAGAATAGGCCGAGGATACGCCGCTGTGCTGACCGAAGCCTCCAGAAAATTAAACCTACTCGTTGACAGTGGGCCCTGATATAGCGTACCATTTTTGATTCCACCCAAGAGCCTCGACATGGGATAATATTCTGGGTATATCGCAGACGCTCTTGTCTGGTTATCTGATGACCCTTCCGGAGGAGCGAGATCCAACAGCTCATCACCGTTAGGTAATTCCTTTAAATAAGACCGAAGTGACACAGCCACAATACCTTCTGATTGAGCATATGATCTGTTGGCAGCATCATCAGAGATAAGAACGATGTCTGGAATATTAGTCCCCTTCGGAACATGTGTTTTGAGGTGTTCTGCGTACCAGGTACAAACTTTTCGAATAGCTCTGTCATTTCGATCATTAATAGTCTCATTCTTTAGTCTGTCGACATGGGTTTCTGAGTGGAACTCGTTATGAAAAACATAGACTCGTTTGTCATCGTTTCCAGCCTTTGTGAGAGCTCTCAGCCTAGTATAGACAGGCAGACTCCTGTTTCGAACTTCCTCAAGCACTACTTGGGGAACAATAATGTCGTGAAAAACAGTGCTATTCTCCAAAAGATCTATGGCCTTCAGAGCAATGTTGGTGTCGATGACAATGTAATGGGGGCCTCTTTTGCCAGAAGGATTGGGATCACGGGATAAAATCGGTCCTGATGATGATCCATTCGCATTTGGAGGAGTGTTTATCGAACAGTACGAGCACAGCTCAGAAGAGCACGGTATATCATCTCGTAGATACTGCTCACGAACGATTTTGGTAGCATTTCCAGCCTTTGAAGACCGCACAAATACTTTGTGGGCTATATTAGCTGAATTTGGCCTCCGTTTAGCGACAGACATGATGAAGGAAATTTCCCTGCAGCAGCCGTTCGAAATATCTCGACGTCGCCTTTTGTGTGGTATAAGTCAGCAGACATTAATAGAGTCAAGCTATCCAAATAAACAAGTTATATTAGACAATTAGAAATCTTTCTCATGTAGTGTATATGGCATAGGAATGCTTATGTGTATATAGATTTTTTTAGTGCCAAGCCCCGGCTATGAAATATCATGTCGCAAGGCAACATGGCAACTTAAACAAGCTGACTCGATGAGGAGTAACAGTACAAATTCACAGAGACTTGTGATACTTGTAGGCCTATAGATGAGGAATATAGATGAGACATATAGATGAGACATATAGATGATGCAAACATTATATTGATTGGTTCGTAATTCTTCAATCCCACAATTATGTTATCGAAGACATGAGCTACATCACTTGCTTTCAGCAGTTTTATCGGTCTGACTATTTGCCCATTGAGAATACTCGGCTCTTTTCGCTTTTAAATCCAAAAACACAGGACTGCTCTCAAGTTTTCCGTAGGGGCTACTGTTAGTACTAATGGCACGCTTAACACCAGCTGTCACATACTTTTTTCCAGCGGTCTCAAGCTCGGCCAACGCCTGGGAAAACTTGATAGGCTTGAGTTGACCAAAGGGTTCCAACAATGCTCCAATACATGCAATCACAACACCAGCAAGTGCCTCAATTTTGATCTGTTGTTAACCACCTTCTGGCGTTTTTTGTTGTCCACATACATCAAGAGGGAGTCCTAATTCTACCAGGTCGGAAGTGACAGGCAGTGCCTTTGTAAACCTAGAGAACTCATAGGCCGAGTAAGCGCTGTGGAGGAGTGCGAATACAGCCACAGCGTAAAGAGTCCCCGACAATACTGCCATTATATGATCAAAGTCGTGGTAAATATCAAAGTGCCACACACCAAAATAGGTATATGAACGGCTGAATGCACGGTTAATGTATAACGTGCATCCGATTAACTATTGAGTAGAATGTGAACCGGGTGAACTTGACTTTTTAACATTTTACAAAAGACTGGGTTTTGGCAACTATACAGCTGTGTTGCAGGTTGCCTGAGCTTAGAAAAATATTGCTGATATTGAACATACTGTGAGCGCGTACAGGACGTGGACTATTCGTGTTGCGGGGTGAAATATTTTGTCATGACACTGTCTGACAGTAGCATAGTGAGTACCAAGGCTTTTTTGGGATACGCCTGAAAACGAGGAAGCATTCTAACATTCAAGTCAAGCACTCCAGTTGGAGCGTCGCCTGCCCCGTTTGATATCGATAAGAAGCAGCGCTATTTGCTTGGAAAACATCACATTGCAGAAAACACGAAGGTAAGATACACCTTATGACGTATGCAATTACTGACGGCAGCGCGAGGACTCGATAAAGAGATTTCGATATCTATTGGGATTGACGGACTTGTTCAGACACTTTATCGATCTACGAGCAAAAAATGATTCTGAGTTCAAAAAGATCTTACGAGAGGTCGACGCAGCCAATGACAGGGCCCGCCGAGCGTCTCGGTCTCGCAATGCAAGAAAGCGAAAGTCAGAGAGAGAAGAAGATGCAGAGCTACTTGAAGACGAAGAGAGCCAAGATTCCATAACTACGGTATTCACTGAATCACCATCTTGTAAGTGGCTTGCATGAAAGCGCAAAAAATAGATGACAACTAACCAACAGATGTGAACGGAAACCTCCGTGAATATCAGATCCAGGGTCTCAACTGGTTGATTTCGCTTCATGAGAATAGTATATCAGGAATTCTGGCTGACGAGATGGGTCTTGGAAAGACCCTGCAGACGATATCGTTTTTGGGATACTTGAGGTATATAAGAGGCGTGGAAGGCCCTCATATTGTAATCGTGCCCAAATCAACACTAGACAACTGGGCTCGTGAATTCAACAGATGGACTCCAGAAGTCGATGTATTTATTTTGCGGGGTGACAAAGACGACCGTGCTCAGCTCATCAGTGAGAAGCTGTTAGAGTGCAACTTTGATGTGTGCATTACGTCATATGAGATGGTGATAAGAGAAAAGTCGCACCTCAAAAAACTGGCCTGGCAGTATATAGTAGTGGACGAGGCACACCGAATCAAAAACGAGGAGTCCATGTTGTCGCAAATCATCCGAGTTTTCCATTCTAGAAACCGGTTGCTCATCACAGGAACGCCTTTGCAAAATAACCTGCACGAGCTGTGGGCTCTTCTTAACTTCCTGCTTCCCGACGTATTCTCTGATTCCCAAGTTTTTGATCAATGGTTTGAGAGTCAAGGTTCGGATCAGGATACGGTCGTACAGCAACTCCACAAGGTCTTGCGGCCCTTCCTTCTTCGAAGAGTTAAAGCAGATGTGGAGAAATCGCTTCTGCCAAAGAAAGAAGTTAACGTCTATATTGGCATGTCTGAAATGCAAGTTCAATGGTACAGGAGGCTGTTGGAGAAGGATATAGATGCTGTTAATGGCGCTGTTGGCAAGCGAGAGGGAAAAACCCGTCTGCTGAACATCGTTATGCAGTTGAGAAAGTGCTGCAATCACCCATATTTGTTTGAAGGTGCTGAGCCAGGCCCTCCTTTTACAACCGACGAACACTTGGTGTTCAATTCTGGTAAGATGATCATTCTTGATAAACTGCTCAAACGACTCCAGTCCCAAGGGTCCAGAGTTTTAATATTTTCACAGATGAGCCGAATGCTCGACATTCTAGAGGACTATTGTGTGTTCCGAGAATATGAGTATTGTCGAATAGATGGTTCAACCAGTCATGAAGATCGTATCGCTGCGATCGATGAATATAATAAGGATGGTTCAGAGAAGTTTGTGTTTTTGCTCACCACTCGAGCAGGTGGTTTAGGAATCAACCTTACAAGTGCCGATATTGTTGTATTGTATGATTCAGACTGGAATCCTCAGGCGGACCTGCAGGCCATGGATCGTGCGCACCGAATCGGTCAGCAGAAGCAGGTAGTGGTGTTTCGATTTGTGACTGAAAATGCCATCGAAGAAAAAGTGCTTGAGAGGGCTGCTCAGAAGTTGCGTCTTGATCAGCTGGTTATACAGCAAGGTCGATCTGCCAGCAATT
This sequence comes from Sugiyamaella smithiae, assembly GCA_030579815.1. Taxonomy (NCBI): domain Eukaryota; kingdom Fungi; phylum Ascomycota; class Dipodascomycetes; order Dipodascales; family Trichomonascaceae; genus Sugiyamaella; species Sugiyamaella smithiae. The sequence goes on from JAKTRV010000006.1 coordinate 1,109,523, forward strand.
CTTCCAAGAATGCTTCTGCTTCAAAGGGCGAGCTTCTACGAATGATCCAGCATGGAGCCGAAGCGGTCTTTCAAAAATCAGATGGTGGTACCATGACTGAAGATAACATTGAAAACATTCTCAGACATGGTGAGGAGAGAACTGCTGAGTTGAATGCAAAGTACTCCAAACTTGGCTTGGATGATTTGCAGAGGTTCTCGTTTGACACGTCTGCTTATGAGTGGAATGGAGAAGATTTCACGAAACGTGACAAGTTTGGCGGGGGACTGATGTGGATCAATCCATCTAAACGAGAAAGACGAGAGCACACCTATTCTGTTGACACGTATTACAAGGATATTATGCATAAAAATGGGCGACCCCAGGGCGTTCGGAATCCCCGTATGCCCAAGCAGATCAATATCCTTGATTTTCAATTCTTCTCTCCGAGGCTTAGAGAGCTTCAAGAACAGGAGGTTGCTGCAGTAAGGAAACATGCGGGATTTCATTTTTCAGCATCGGACTTTGAAGAAGATGACGACGAGTCTAAAGAAGAGCGTCAGAAAAGGGAAAACAGTATCATTGATAATTCAGAGCCTCTGACTGAGGAAGAAGAGGCTGAAAGAAGAGCGCTTATAGAGGAAGGATTTGGAAATTGGTCCAAGCGTGACTTTACAAATTTTGTTCATCAGGTTGCCAGATTTGGCCGTGATAACTATGAAGCTATTGCAAATGAGTTTGCTGACGAAGATAAAGACGCTGAAGAGATCAAGAGATACTCAGAAGTGTTTTGGCAGCGATACACTGAGATAGATGGTTATGACAGATATATCTCGCAGATAGATATTGGCGAAGAGAGGCTTCGAAGAATCACTAGACAGCAACAGATCTTGAAGCAAAAGATCGAAGTCTACAGTGCTCCAATGAGCCAGATGGAGATTGCTTATCCAGCAACCGCAAAAAAGTCTTATTCCATCGAGGAAGATCGGTTCCTGCTTATAACAGCTAACGAGTTGGGACTGGATAGCGACAACTTGTGGGAAAAGATGCATGAAAGAATTAGCAAATCACCATTGTTCCGCTTCAATTGGTATTTCTTGTCTCGCTCTCCCGTCGAATTGTCTCGTCGCTGTACCACTCTGCTCTTGGCCATTACCAGAGAGGTCGAGGGCCCTAATGCTATGAAACGAAAGTCAGGAAGGAAGCCCAATAGAGCGAACGTGTCCCATACTGGCAGCCCAGATATTAGTTTTGATGAAGATACTGTGGAGCCAGAAAGCGGTATGAATTCTGGTTACGACACACCCAATGGCTCAAAGCGTCCACGACGCTCACGTCTAGACACCGTTAGTACTCCTGCTGATGATTAGTTATAATGATTTTCTGTTAAACATAATGATAAAGATGAACATTTTCATTTATAGAGAGTAGATTACGTCTGGTTAATTGTTTTGAAGAACCCTGTAAAGTGTAGCATACTGAGCCACCTTTTTTTTAAAAGTTCCCAATGCCAAGCGGTGATTTAGAATCTGTACTCGAAATATTAAGCTACGGAAGTAAGCCGTACATTACTACCAAGTCGTACGATGTTGAGAATTGGCCTGCAATTATCAAGGAGCAGAATCTCCACAAAATTCTCCAGTAGAGGAGTCTCAACATTAAGAGCTGTCCGAACTGGTAGGGCCAGATGGGCTGCTGTGCCTATAGCAGCTTCAGTCGCTGCAATTGCATATGGGATATACGTCCGACCGGCTCCGATTTCACTTGAGTCTCGGGTCTCGCCAACTATATCTAAGGAAACTGTCCAACCAGAAACCAAAGTACGTCCTTTTCCAGTAACTGTTAACATTGAAGGGACACAGTACGGCCTTCTGGGAGTGGGGGTGCGGTCAGTCTCATTTTTGTCATTCCATGTGTATGCATTAGGCGTCTATATAGCAGAGGATGATGTTTCCAAGGCAAAGACAGCCATGGGACTTCACAAAGAATCTGCTTTTGATGAGCTAATGGACCCTATCTCTGGAGAGGAGACTATTACTAACCTTCTTAATTCTGGGGTTCGTCTTCGAATTCGTATTGTACCAGTTCGAAACACTGACTTTGGGCATCTTCGAGACGGATTTGTTAGAGCTATAGTTGGTCAACCCAGATTCAAAGAAGCATCAAGCGGGGCAGCCAGTGGTGAAGGCATTAATGAACTGAAAAGGGCATTTGGTCGCAAGCGTAATGTTCCAAAGGGTCGTGTTCTTTATCTAAGTCGACTGGCTGATGGTCAGTTGGACATTGAGCTATTCAATTCTGAAAACGAATCCAAAGAATCGTTTGAGCAGTTAGGCTCTGTAAGTGATTCGTTTGTATCTGAGCTCTTGTTTTTGCAGTATTTAACTGGCAGCAAGCCTTCAAGTGAGAGTGCTCGACGAAATACGATGGAGGGTTTTGTCAAGATATTGTGATCTTCTGCAATAGATAGAAGGGTCTGTATATAGAAATATAAATATTACACTAATGATTTAAGCGTAGGGTTGACTGCTTCAAGCGTGGCCAATGAAGCAACTGCTGCAGATTGCGCTTTCGTCAAGAGATGTAGTTTGTCGTCACCCGAACTGGCAAGCAACTTCAAGGCGTCTTCCTTTGGCAATTTAGCAAGGTCCGCTAGAAGAGATCCACAGAAACTATCACCAGCACCACTAACGCTCACAACTGCACTATCATTAACTGCTAAAGCTGTAAAATGCTGGATGAGGACACCAATTTGGGCTCCATTGGACAAAGCGACCATCGTTGCGACTTTTGAAGAGTCAGCCTGATTCTGCTTTGAAAGCTTCAGTTGCTCTGAAGGTAATAGTTGAAAGCTGATGACGCCTCGGCTACCGTTTTTCACAAAGATGTTAGGAACAAACGGTAATAAATGAAGACATTTCTGGGCTATCCCTAGGCTGATCATTTCTTTGAGATCTGGGTTTCTTCTCGACATAGATTCGAGCCCATTTCTTATTGAGTCGCTTATGGACAAAGCATCTATTACTGGGAACCAACTGTCAACATCAAAACAGCCGGCTTCTTGGAATGATTCGAATAGTTTAGTTAGCTCGTAAACATTCGGAGTCATCAAATCAATTCGGTGTTTGGGATAGACATTTAATGAGAGGTTCGCAAGCTCGGCAGCCTTTGGTACTGAAGTTGGCTCGAACCCAACCAGAGCCCCTGCTTTTCTCGCAGCATCAAGTACTGCCAACTTCTGATCGTTTCCGATGTTCCCGTCGAAAAAGATCCATCTTGGCTTGGCGCGCTCGATTTCAGTTGTTATATGACTGCAGCGCATATCTCTCACAACGTCCATATCAGCGCATGCTATCAAAAGCTCGCCAGACCCATCATTCATGGAAACATAGCGGGCAGAAGGATGGTCACCACACTGCTCGATTCCAGAAACGTCGAGTCCTTCTTTTTGGACCATCCTTTTTATGTCCTCTCCATCAGACCCAACTACGGAAATCAATCGAATCGAAACTTGCGATGATTGTCCAATGTATGAGGCAGCTAATGCAATATTATGGCCAACTCCTCCTAAGCTGTTTTCAATTCGACCAGAAAACGAAGTTTTGCCTTGCAAGGAATTACCAGATGTTCCAGGCATGGCACATGTAATATCTTCTGCTACTGCACCCACAACTACAGCGTCGCATTCTTGTGGGACGTTAACCCCAAAGACTTCTTCAGTAGCTATTGGATTGTTTACCGTCTCTGGTTCTGGAACAGTTTGTTGGTCGTTTCGCTATTGTTAATTATATCGTACTTGAATGGCTGTAAATGCCACCTACCTCGAGCTTTGATAGCTCGACAGCGATTCGAGCTCCAACCCGGGCGTTATTTTTAACGAATTCCACGTTGGTCTTGGTTGTCTGTCCGTCCGTCGCTTTCCAAATGCTCTTGAGCAAATAAGGAGTGATGGCTTTTCCTGAAATACCCAATTCATCACATTCAACTACCGCCTTGTCAATTACCGAGTCCATGAACTCCTTGTCAAGAGAAACCTCTTTGGGAGCAGGAATGCAAAAGACTTGTCCCGAATCCAGATGCAGGCTGTGATTGTGGTCTTAAGTTAGCAAAACTAATTGTAAACCATCTTAGGGCTGAACTTACAAATAATGCTTGCTGCCTCCATTGGTGAAGAAAAATTAAAAGGTGACTAGGTTAGCATTTGGTTCGTAAAATCGAAACAAAAGGACCATGACTTACAGGTACACCCGAGTCCGAGGTGAAAAATCCAGGTACGTTAGTACCATTTGGGCCATAAGTAGAAACATGCACACCCTTTGTCTCTAAATATTCAAGTGTTTTTGGAATATCCAAGATGCTTTTAGGCCCAGAACAGATAACCGCTACAGGTGTCTTTCCCAGCTCATCAAGATCAGCACTGATATCCCAAGTTGATTCCACTCCACGGTGGACACCTCCCAATCCACCGGTAGCAAACACTTTGATTCCACATCTATGAGCTAATATCATGGTTGCCGCAATGGTAGTTCCTCCATTGAGCTTCTTGCTCATAACATAAGGAATGTCTCTTCTAGATACTTTCTCGCTTCCAGCGATAGCACTAAGATATTCAACATCTTCATCAGAAGCTCCTACAACAGGAATTCCTCTAAGAAATGCGGTTGTAGCTGGTACGGCGCCCTCGTCGCGAATGATAGCATTTAAAGCCTTTGCCATTTCGAAGTTGTGTGGAAATGGCAATCCATGGGTGAGAATGGTGCTTTCCAAAGCAACTACAGGCCGCTTGTCAGCCAATGCCTGCTGTACTTCTTCAGACACATTTATCGCTTGAGACAGTCTTCGAATTCCTACTCGTCGTATCACAGGAGAAAAGACGATGTTTCGTCTCCAGCAACTGCTAACGATCATTGCTACTAGTGATTAGGAAGGCAAGTCTTAACATGGTGCAGCTAACTGCATATTCATCTCTGCTGATCCCATACTATAGAACAAGCTCAATCGGACGAAACTCTCTGGCATAGTGCAAACGTTCGATTGGTATGCCATTGTACAGCTTGACAAAATCCATTCAGTTTGCGATTCAATATTATTCAGTGGATCATTGTGTCTCGGTACATTACCACCACCACAATGCACCAATAATCGATTAGGTCAAGGATTACGCACATCACCGACATGCAAACAAACCCTTATCCGCCACGTTACCCTACTTGACAATTGACTTCAACCTCAGTGTCAAACGCGACCAAAACTGTTGCAAAAGACCTCCCGGTTTCGAGGCATTTATACAAGCAGTGAAGCGGCATCGTTTCAACGGGAATACTGTCTCAAAGAAGCCGAGCCTTGAGGAGACTTTGCGCCAAGGATTGTTTTAGGGAAGGGCCGTTGGATAACGGTGAAACTATAAGAGCCGAATAGCTCGATTGGGCATCAGCATCTGCCTACTGTTTGGCCATTCAGATAGAATTAAAAAAAAGGTCGACCTGGTCGATATATGCATTCAAGTCGAAGAGTTCTCTTTGTATATTAATAGCGACAATGTTTTTCTTGGTGCGTTGACATGATGACATGTGGGGATTTGCTAATATCAGAAGGATCTTTCTTTGACATTGACACTCCATCCGTCATACTTTGGGCCACATATGCAACAGTATCTTAAGAATAAGCTGCTGGCAGATGTTGAGGGTACTTGTACTGGCCAGTTTGGTTACATCATATGTGTGATGGACGGTATGAAGATCGATGTAGGCAAGGGAAGAGTGATTCCTGGGTCTGGATCTGCAGAATTCGATGTCAAGTACCGAGCCATCGTCTGGAGGCCATTTAAGGTTTGTACAATGTGTTTGTGATGACGGTTGCTAATATCAGGGAGAGGTAGTGGATGCCATCGTCACCAATGTAAACAAGATGGGGGTTTTTGCAGATGTCGGTCCGTTATCTGTGTTCATATCATCACATGTGCGTACATTCACCGTTGGGTTTGATTGTTTTCTTCTTTGTACATAGGCTAACTGTAGCTCATTCCGTCAGATATGGCGTTTAACCCGTCGGCGAATCCTCCGGCATATTCCTCTGATGAGCAGTCGATTGAGAAGGGGAGCCGTGTGCGACTGAAAATTGTCGGTGTTCGAGCCGATGTAGGAAAAATGTTTGCCATGTATGTTTATTGTTCAATTGGGTTTGCTTTTTTTGAGTCTAACTTTAGTGGCAGTATCAAGGAAGATTATTTGGGTGTGCTGTAAAAATATGAAGACGACAGTGGCTTTGGCATATGTGCCATAATGACTAGTCACGGAACATTACACAGCGCCCGTGTAATAAGTCACGTATATATAACGATTGTATTACCATGTAGATGATTGATTAGCAGAAAAAAAGTACTTGTTCTAATGCATCATTTTAGATTGTTAAATATGTTTCGAGCCTGGAGTCACTTTGGACCAGTTGAGCAAGATCACTCTTGAGAGGAACCACTCCGTCGATAAACCTTAATGTATCGAGGATCGCCGATGTCGATTCAGGGGTCCCTTCATCACCAAGGCTCGTTGCCGCTTTTGCAAAGCCAAGTAAAAGATCATATTTGTATGATTCTATTCTTGGCCAGCAAAATGAAATCACCAAGCGGATGGTGCTGCATGTGTCTATAAGAAGGGCCTGAAAAGCAGAGATAAATGGATCCCCAAGTATATTTACAAATACTTTGACCAAGAGCTGCAGGTGACGCACTGTATAAGTCTGCAAATGCGAACAGACGTTTCGTAAGTGCTTCAGCGAAACTTGAATCAGCTTGATCTTCTGATTGCTGTAACCAATTGTGTTGAGGACTCCATCTCTCATTACCTCATTCAACAACTTGATTTGACTAATTCGATCGCTCGGGTCTACGATAAGACACAGGGCCTCCAATGTGGTCATGGCGGAGTCCACCATCTGTGCTGATAAATCAACCTCGACACCTGGAGGCAAATACAATAAGCAAGGCTTTGTTGCGTCCCAGAAAACCGGCAACAGGCCAACATTCCTGATAAACTTGTCATTGGTCTTTCCTAGTAGATCTGTTAACATTTGACATCCTTTGCATTTGATTGGAATGTCTGTATCGTCAATGATATTCAATATGGCTGGAACTAAGAATGCCCACAAGCGCTCTATCTGAGATGCACTGAGACGTAGAATGCACATATGAAGGACCGATATTGCCCACTGATTTTCCGACCTCCATCGTTTAGAGTATTGCTCTTCACTCACGTTTGTCGCATATCTTGCCTTCTCTTGAACAGGGGCTCGTCTTCCAGCAACCGATACACCCTCTCGGGTGGGATTCGAAAACTCTGGTTTCAAACAGGTGTCAACAATGTCAAAGAAAATGTGTGAAATCAACTCATTCTGCTCAATCAGTGGATTAATCAATCTTGCAGTACTGTCAGTTGCCCATGGATAGCCACTGTCGCAATATGATAATAGCAACAGGGCCGGTGGTATTAGTTTAGTTGTCTCACTCCTTTCGAAATCGATTTTTCCTATCAATTGCAATATCGATGGAAGTGTCTTTGTTACTTTTGCTTTAAATGCTTCTTGATCCCTCAACCTTGATTGATCTGAAAGCTCAGTTCTGTGCCAGATCCATTCCCCATGGAGAGGGGCCGTTATATGCCAAAGCTCTTTCAAACAGTCCAGTAGCAGCTGTTGATCTAGTTTACTTCCAAGACATGCATTATGAACTGCTTTGACAAACTTAGGTCCGCCTAGATCTTCAAGTGTTGCACTGGCCAGCCATTTCAGAGACTCATCTGGCGTACTTGACATTGATCGTTTAGTCTGCGGCGAGGTTCACCTTTCAGGTTCAACACCAACTTTGACTGCGAGCAGAAAACAGAATTCAAGAGCTCATAAAAGCAATATCATCGTAGCATATAAGCACATCTCGTTCTTTGAAGAAGCTTTTGTTTGTTTTCCTTTTTTTTTTGATTTGACTTATGGAAGCGGGCAAATAAATCTATTAGGGAGCTTTAACATTGAGAGGATTCGGTGAGACTACAAAAAGAATGAGAAAGAATATTATCTAATAAGTGGAGCCAGTATGTACATAAGTCTAACGCTGTAGTTCTTGAATCCTGTTGTTAGTGTATTCATGGTAATCGTCGCACTCACATATTTACAATGTTGATATTTGTATCAAGAAACCTGTGGAGGCAGTTCTGAAGGCCTAGAGTTAATACGGGGCTCTATGGAATTTCAAGTTTGCACTTACACTCTTCTTCCTTTCTTTCCAAGGTATTTGAAGTGATTTTATTCGTAATACACTTCTTGAAGCACAAATCAGTGAAGTTGTGGATGGCTGTCAAGTTAGCATGAAATGACCATCTCCGTACACATACAGCTCTGAACTTTAGACTTGGAAGTCTCGGATTCAATCCACTGGAAAATTTCCTTTCGGGACTCGGGGTCCAGGTTTGCGAGAGTTTGAGGATCGACGTCAGGCATTTTTATTGTTTTCTGTCGAGTTTTAAGTTGACAATTAGTACTGAAATTAAATATATGCCACCAGGGTTTGGTCCTCATCCTCAACTGCTAGTCGCGCGAATCAGTGACACTCTATGAGTTGAAAGCGAGAGCCGACTAAACTCAAAAATGGAGCAAAATTCATTGCAAATATTGCGATCAATCGTTCGCGAGCATGATTCTAAGCAGGCTGATATGGAAGAGTCGTTGCCGCATTCGTTTGAAGCCCGCGAATCCTTGAATGAGTTCACGACACGCCAAGCAGACTATAACAGACGGTTGGCATCCGAGCTTCAGATTCTGCGACGTATGGTTAAAAAGCAAGAGCGTGCCTCGATTTCGAGCTCAATAAAAGATGGAATTGTGGCCAAAGATTCTAATATTGATATAGTAAACAACAGTATCAAACAGCTAAGCTGCTTACCCCGGATTATGGCTGTTGACCGATTGGAGGCGATAATAGCAGGCTCTAAGAGCACGATAGAGAACTTGAATAGACAGGAAGCGACAATGCGACAGGATCTTAGTGACGAGATACATATTGAGCAGGAGCTGGCCAGATTACGGGAGCTTTTATCTACTAAACTAGCAGAGTCGGAGAATAAGCGAACGATCCCAGCCGATGACCTGCTTGATTCGGTAAAGCAGCGTCGAAACAATGTAGAACTAAGGTCGAGAAACTTGCTGAATGAGTTGAAGAAGATTCTTGATGAACATGTCAGTAATTTGCTTATTGATCAGCTGCCAGACGCGGATGCTGAGGTAACTGTGGACTCTATACGGGCTGAATTGAGTGATACCATGGAGCTATTGATGAATGAGATGTTTGATGACAGCTCGCCTTCGAATGGATATATACATGTGAACGACGGAGACTCTGCCGTAGTGCGATTTCTTTTGCAGGGGGGCTTGATAACCATGAAAGATCTAGATACAAAATGGATAAAGCTACGGGAGTTTGGCAAGCCTTAAATAGAATTTATCATTATTGCATAAAACTCCAAATTGCTGTCACATGGACATTGGAATATGAACGGCTGGCAAAAGAGTAATGGTATGCCTTTATGCCATCGATACTTTGTGGAGAACTTGGGAATCCGATCGGTTCTGAAGGCTCAAACAGATGCTTTTCTTTGCCTGTCGCCTCGAAGAATTGGTAATGGACTCAACATCTAACAACAATTTAGCTTTCAGCGTTTGCAGTTCCGAGTTTCTATCGGAGCCTGAGAGCGATGCTTCGTTATGTGATGGTTTGTGTAATGCAGCATCCAGCCGTCGCTCCAAATCCCTCACTTGCTGGTTTTTTTGGTTGTTCATCTCTTGAATTCGAGCTGCCGACATGAGCATTCCCCTAAACGAAGGAGCACCGGTAAGCCCTGATTTTGCTAGTTTTGCTTTTAAAACATTATTAGTCGACTCCAACTTGGCTAGACGGTTTTCAACAGTTGCTAGTAACTGTCTCAATCGCTTTTGAAACTCTACAGCACTTGCAGGCAATCCTCTGGATCTCATCAGCGTTTCGCTAGCAGTCACAGAGTTGTACTTATGAGTCTCTTGAATCTTTGCAACATTTAATCCAATAGCTGTCATAGTTTTTCGAAGCTCGTTAGTTTTGCTTAGTATGGAAGTCAAGCGATGATGCTCCTCCTTAGCTTCGACCAATAAAGAATCGCTTGCACCCAGGATATTCTCCACATCGGACAGACTCCATTTTGGAATATCCACCACGTCATCTAGCCCTAGTGACTCCTCGCTTCGAGACTGCTTCTCAGAGTCTACATATTCTCTGATGTTGCGCAAATTCTCTTGAATCTATTGTTAGCAATGTATCTTTTAGTTGTGCCCACTTACCGTTTTAAAATGGTCATCAACAGACTTAAATAATGCGTCGAATGATGACGATGAATCAGCATTCGTAAATTGAACGAAATCGTTCAATATAATCCTGGGTTTATCCTTTGTCAACTCCATAGGTGTATCCACCGACAAAGTTTGTTGCTTTGGTAGTGAACTCTCGTTTTCCGTTAACGGCTGTTGCTGCTCGGGCTCTGAAGCCTTCGGTTTGGCAGCGAACAATGAACTGGACTTGCTGTCATTTTCAACAGTTGGCTCGTGCTTATTGGCTTGTTCCAATGACCCAACAACAGGTTTTACCTGCTCTTCGACAGGTTTTGCGATAAACAATGGCGCAGGCTTGTCAGTAGAGGGCACATCAATAGTTTCCTTGGTTTTCTGACCCAGTTCGATCGTTGGCTCAGACTTTGGATCTGATTTGGAAAACAATCCCGGTGAACTTTCGAAAGCAACAGTTTCTTTAGGAGTACTAGCATCTTGGTCCAACGGAGTCTGACTGAGCTTGCTCTGACCAAACAGGCCTTCACCCAAAGTACCCTGGCTCAAAGGACTTTTACCGAATGTACTTTGACCTGGCGTATCCTTACCAAACATACTCTGGCCAAACGAGCTCTGGCCAAATGGACTAGGCTCTGGCTTGCTCTGGCCAAATGTGCTCTGGCCAAATGGACTAGACTCTGGCTTGCTCTGGCCAAATGTACTCTGGCCAAACAAGCTTTGACCGGTGGAGGTTTCACTAAGTTTCGCACTAGGTTTACCAAACAGCGGAGAAGGCTGACCAGAAGTTGTACCAGCTCCAAATAAAGAGCTCGTGGGCTTTACAGATTCCTGGTCCGCCTTTCCAGAAACTTGAGGTGCTGTTGCCGGCAAGAACTCGTTTCGCTTGTCCTCTAGTTCTGAATCTTCATCATCGCTTTCTTGGTCACTTTCAGCACTTGCGGATTCATCTGATCCTTCGTCAGACAACGTTGCATTGAAATCACGCTGGGCGAAAGATGTGGATCCAGGCATAAAAGCTGAACTGGACTCCTTATGGGCATCATTTTCACTAGAAGCGAGTTTTGCCGGAGAAGATTTCATGCCTGAAAGCGACAAGTCTCCGAATCCTTTGAAAGATGTATCACCTTCATCAGCTTCTTTTTCATCTGAAGAAGGATCTTCTTTTTCAGCTCCAAATGTCGAGCCAAGATTAAACTGCGATGTAGTAAACGTATTAGAAGAAGGCGTCGAACCAAATATGGAGGTTGAATCTTTTTGAGCCCCAAATAATGTGTCAGTACCATTTTGTGGCTTTTCCGCATCTCCTTCCTGGTCAAAAATAGACTTTCCAGACTTTGCTGCAGCAGAAAATGCCGATTCTTGCCCGCTCGAAGATGAGAATCCAGACGAAAACCCTGAAGTGAACCCAGAGAAAAATGTGTTTTCAGACTTTGAATCCGGCTCCTTTTTCGGTGACGACTTTGTAGTAGAGCCGAAACTAAAAGTGCCCTGGGGTTTGACGGGTTCAGTGGCAGTTACTAGGGACTGCGATGTTGAGGGCGACATCGAGTGAGACGTTGACCAGCTAGGGCTCTCAGACCAGCTTGTTTTCGATAGAAATCCAACAGAAGGTGCCGATGTAGCTGTAGAGCCAAACGAAAATCCAGTTCGCCCGAATCCTGGGCTCTGCGAAGAACCGCTCAAGGATCCAAATGGCGGGGATTTAATTGCCATGGGGGCCATGGAACTGTCAGACTTGGCCTCTCCAGTCGATTCAGGAGTCAATGTAGGAGTTCCAGGTGACTTATCACCGGGTTCTGTTCCACTGATAATGCTCTTATTAGCACTTTCAGTATCACCTTCGTCCGAAGAGCTATCTGGCGTGGAAGTATCCAAATCTTGAGGAGCTGGCTCGCTTGCGGGCACCGCATCAGCTTCGGCTGGGTTCTGCCAAGCAGATGTGGTTGATTTCGACATTGATATAGATTCTTTGTATGAAGCTCTCACATGGTCAAGTGAAAGCGATTGTCGGTCCGACATAATTTTCTCGACCCACATAATATGCCATGCACAGATAAACCCTTCGTTGTTTAACACCCAAACTATTGGCATTGGCGAAATATTAGACTCACTACCAGTATCATCGATAATCTCTTCATTCGAGTAAATATCAATAGCCAAGCCAATTGGAGTTGTGTCTTGTTCAGTGAAAGGTAGCGTAGCCATGTCTTTATCTTCGGAAAATGAAAATAAGGTATCACTTGTAGAAAGCGATATATCTGATGACTGAGCTGCTGCATATGTTACCAGCATAGGTATATCGTCATGCCAGCCATTGAGACTCTTAATATAGTGATACGGAGACCTGGAAGTATCGCTAAACGGAGGGCATGGATCATCATCAAGTTTTTTCCACTCATACGTAGTGGCGCCAGTCTTGCTTCCCAAATAAGCATCATACGAAACTTCATCGTAATCATCAGGGGGAAGCTCATATACACATAGTATGGAATCGCTGCTGACACAATTAAGGCTCACAATTTGCAACGGATCATCCAACTCGGGCCCAGCCATATCTTCAGTAGCTGATGGACTAACAATAGCCAGCCTACCATCATCGTAGCCAACAACAAGGGATTGTTCATTCCAATCAAGTGAACATACAAGCTTATCAGAAGCTTTGATTATTGACTTCTCGTCATCCACGGTGCCTGTAAAGAGATGATTCAAATCATCGATGAATGCAAACAGCGAACCGCTAGTAGGGCAAGCCTTGATGTCGTCAATACCAGCAGTATGCTTATACAGCTGCTTTTCACTGGAATTCCATGCGCTCTCTTGAGACTGGATATGACGGAGAATTTGAGATGTCTCAAAAACTATGAGATGCGATTCTTGACTCACTACGAGAAGATACTGCTCGTCGCTGGAGAACCTCACAAAAGACACGCTACCAGCCACTGGTATTGAGCGGTATGATCCCATATTTGACGGGTCTTGACGCGATTCTTCGTCCTCACTGGCAACATATTGTCGCAGCTCAGACAGTTTTCCAACCACTAGACCCGAATCCTGAGTTGCCACAAATACATCTGACTCTTGAGCAATTGCAAAGAGACTTATATTTCCTCTTGACAAATCCTCACATTGGTCCACCAAGCGGGCTCCATCGCTGGATCCCAATACTCGGAAGGCCCAATCCTCAGTGGTTTCCACTGCGACCACAGATGTCATGTCGACAGGTTGAAGAGCCTCGAGCACTGAGGCATCTTTTCCTTAAGTTTATGCATGGCTGTTGCATAACCCATCAAGCAGTTTAACTATACAGAACAGAAACTTAACTTAGATCAGTCAATTATTAAACAACCAAACAATATTCGGATATAGGCCGATCTTGTCTTATTATTTCCAGCCACCAATTAGCTTCTAACATTGGTGGTTGTACTGTATTCAAGCTTTGGCTGCTACGCTAAATGAAACATAGCACGAGTCAGCCTACGGTAATGTAATGAGCAATCTATGTCTACAACAATGATATAGAGGGGCGATTCTTAGGTGCACTTGGCTTCAGAGCGTTTTGGATAAATTTATTTCACACGGATCCGTATTGAGATCTGGCATCCTAATGCAATTGATGCGCAGTGCCAAGGCCCAAATGGCCCCTGACCTGACCTGACCTGACATGGTGGGCTAGGGGGACAACCCATGTGTATCCAAATTGAGGAATATGCTGTGGCCGATTATTGTACCTGGTCCTGTATAGTCAGTCATAGGATACTTGAGATCCACTAGAAGCGCCACGGTATTATAAAAAGGCGTGGCAAGACGCTGGATGAAGTTGACAAGGCACTCACCATGAGCATGGACGCGAAGATCGTGCTTTTAGGGGCGCAAGGAGTGGGCAAGACGTCGTTTGTGGTGCGATACGTACAAAACAAGTTCCAAGAGGGCAACGCATCGACCATCGGAGCGTCATTTCTGGCCAAGAAGGTGGTCGTAGACGGATACCAGGTGCGATTGCAGATTTGGGATACTGCTGGTCAAGAGCGATTCCGGTCAATGGCCCCGATGTATTATAGATCAGCCACTTGCGGGATCCTCTGTTATGATATTACATCCAGGGCCTCATTCAAGACCATGGATTCATGGCTTAAAGAGCTCCAGCGTAATGTGGGCTCAGAGCTGATTATCCATATAGTAGGTACCAAGTTGGACCTGGTGAACCAAGATCCGTCCAAACGAGAGGTGTCATTTGAGGAATGCATTTCGTACGCGACGCAGAATCTCGGATCCGGCGACAGCGATGGGTCGGATTGCTGTCATGAGATCAGTGCGAAGGACGATGAGGGTGTAGAGGAAGTTTTTGAAATGATCACTCGCAAACTGCTGTATAAGAAGCGTATCATAGAAGATAGCTATCTTGAGCAGCAAGATATCCGCCAAAACACCGTCTACATCCACAACGATGACCCCGAACCATCTTCATCTTGCTGTTAGAAAGCATTTCTACTATCCCCTTTGCATTATTTATATTGGCCCCTTGTACACTACGATTGCATCATGTACACATTGACTCTGTCCCACACCACGGCGGGTACCTGCTCTACTACGAAAACACTGCAGTGTCTATTATTTTATTATCAATTTGTTCGCTCTTATGTGCCAGCTATTTAGCTATTATCGTTTGTTTTATTTTATATTGCCATGTATCTTCTTTTCGTGGTCAGACTTATCTGTAGTGCTACTCTGTAGAACTACTATACCCATTGGTTTTTGTCAGTCAATTGAAGTCAAAGCCTTATTCCAACACTTTGAGAAGTTCGCAATAGAATCATCAGCCATTTGCACATCTCTACGGCATTTTTGGATCCCGTACTTTCCTCAGTTGTTGTTGATCTGCCCTCATAAGGAAGAGAAAGCCGTTAGGGTTGATTATCGTTATTATGCAGAAATGTCACCTGTGCCTGAGAGTCAATATGCATAGGTAGGGAACATGACATACCTGTCGACTGACAGTGTTGTTTGCCAACTAAACGTTGTCACATCTAGCAATGTGAAAATCATCACAAATATCTCAGCCATTGGGAGGCTCCATCAGACATCATTATACCGCTTGTGACAGCGTTGGGTATAGTAAATGCAGCAAATGCAGCAGCATTACCAAGGATATTCAAACAGAAATGCAGCTGTTTACATGACAGGATTGAGGCTGACGAGTCAGAGACGGGTTCATCTACATAGAATAATCTTCATCTAAAGAGTTGTCAATGCTGTGGCAGACAAGTTTTTCTAGGTAGAGTCCGTCAGCCACTGCTGAAGGATGTTTTTTATCCTTCGAGAAGGCTACCTTTGGAACTCCTGTTCAACAAACCATAGTAGACTCATGGTTTGTATTGTTTCTAGTTCTTACACGTAACGACTGAAACCATTGGGATATAAAGATCCACACTATCAAAATGTTTTTTTGACCGTCACCCAGACTCGGGCAAACTACATGCAGGTGTTGGGTGAGGACGAAACCTTTCATGAGATCCATGCAACTTGGCGCCCCACTGATTTCAACTTCACTCATGGATCCTTTGGTGGCTCTCCGGTCTGCTATTGCAGCTAAGATCGCGCCCCGTCTGGTGCTGGGCGAGTCGGTAGACTCTGACCCTACTGAAGATATTTCCCAAGCACAGGGTCTGTTGTTTGACAAGATTCCGGGAATATCTGATACTCCTGTAGTGCTGGCATTGTCTCAGCCCACTCGGTTCCAAGTCAACAATGCTGACGACAAGATATTTATTGACACGCGCACTGTATATAACTGCTGGATTACAAAAGATTTGAGTGTCACGGACTATATCACTGTGTCAGATGAACGTGGTATTTTGAATTTGAAGTTTTTGGAGAGGACTGATCTTCTAACGTGGTTGGAAGGAGCGTCTACCGAGAGCGCCAACATTGTCAGCGCTGCAGGTGAGAAGCCCGCTGTTGCTGACGACGACTCAGCATCTACTGTGAAATCGAAAAAGCGTGAGATCGACCCCTTTTTGCAGAAAATCTACGAAGAAGAACGATCTCTGATTGACCACAACAGAGCCCTTCGAGGTTCCAAACCTATTGACTTTTCGTCTGTATCAACGGAATGCAGACGTAAAATAATTGCCAATTTCAGGCCGGGAGGATCGAATGGGTCCACAAAACGGCCTGCCACTTCGGCAAATGCCAATGGAAAACCAACAAACTCCACGGTGACACAGCTGCCTACTGGACGAAACAACGAGCCAATTATCATTGTTTCACCTTCCGCATCATCTGTCATTAATATGAACAATGTTAAACAATTTTTAGAAGGAGGAGCATTTGTGCCCACCAATGTTTCAAGTGGTTCGGCAAACAGGCTACAGGTATCGCGGACCAGTCCTAGGATCGGTACTGCACGGTTTGTAGTGGTGGACTCTGTAGAAAAGTTCAAGCCAGAGTATTGGAACAGAGTAGTGGCGGTGTTTGTCACTGGACAGCCCTGGCAATTGAAGTCATATCAGTGGAATGACCCCAATACATTGTTTCAGCGGGTGCTTGGGTTTTCTGTTTTATATAAAAGCGACCCTGTCCCTCCTACGCTGAAGCAGTGGAATGTCGCCATAGAGACTATTGAACGAACGCATCGGTTCAGAGATAGGGAAGTTGTGGAGAGAATCTGGGACAGGATTGAGCAAAACATGGTTGCTCGCGGATGGACCAAACGTTAGGTATGTAAAATATATAAAAAAAGTCTGTTCGACTGTTGTGAAATATCATCCCTAGATACGGCAGTGTACAATATGTAGTATTACAAGTTAAATTTCATTAGGGCCCTATGGTAGTCCTGTAAACCTATGCTAAATATTTTATTTGGAACCCCAATTTTAATATCGTTCTTTCATTCGTGACGAGATAATTCTCAAGTTTCCATACACTTTTCCTGGAGGTGCACCCAAAATCAAACTGACTATAGTCTCTCGAGCAATTTTGATGTTTGAGAAGCCTCCAAGAATATGGATCTTGGAGTCTGCAAGAACCACTCGGGTTCGGGATGCATTTTCTATAGCAAATTTGGTCTTACCATCCTTTCCGGCAATACGGCCAATGGCTCGACTCAAATGGTCTCCTGACAGAGTCTTGACGTCCTTGACCTCAAAAGTCTCGATATATAAGTCGTCCAATCTCAACAGTGCGACAGCGTCGTCCACATCAAACCCAAGAGTGAAAGCTCGAAGGAAGTCGGCTCCCTTCTGGATTGCACCAGGGTCGGTAGTATTCTTGCAGGTTCTGATCATGACCTTTTTGTTTTTGATGTCCATCTTCACTTCAAGTTTAAGATGGTCCACAAGTGGAACATAGATCTTGTTCCAGCTCGACCTTAATGGGCTGAATCTGTGAGGAGGAACTGCTATTGATCTAGTCTCTTTCTTAACTTTTTGCTTGGAGTTTGCAACTGATGGGAATTTGGGACGTCCATCTTGATCCATCACCATTTCCCCTGATGTCTCTGCAATAGGCTCCTCAGTCGAGGTCGAAAGAGCAGTGACATCAATCATCACATCTTCATCCTCAACTTCTACAGGCTTGACATTCTTGACCTTGGTTGAGTCTAGCCCAGCGTTCAATTTTGCCGTAGGGGCTACCATAATAAATAAATAATGTTAATGGATATCAACCACAAAAAAAAAAAATGATTTACGTCTATGTACGCAGGATTTTTTTCCACTCCATATGCGGCTCTAGCTGTCGACGTAGATGGGCGCAACATTGGCGACCCCACAGCAAGGTTGCTAATTTGGACCTATTGACTTTTGTAACTAAAAATTCAATTAATGCTGTATCTTCTATACGTAAAATTCTTTCTCCATATTAACAGGGCCCTACTCTCGTCCTTATTATTTGAGAAGACCACCATATTCTCTGCTGTTCAGGCCTAACCCTTATCCGATGTTCGGACGATGCATGCGCACTTCCTTAAATCTTTTGCATCCCGAACTGCAACTTAAAGTTGAATTAAATTTACGTCCGACAAGAGAGTCACAGGCTGGGCAACACCCAAAAGTCCCTAGCAGAGAATTGAAGTTTGGGAGGTCTTTCTCGACAATTGCAGACCCCTGAAACGATTCGGTGACATCTTTTAATCTCTTTTTTTCGTCGAAGTTTTTCTTGAATCGTCTTAGGACTGACTGTCTGGCAGTAGCCCTTCAACGGGCTACAACGGCTTCAAGCCTACATGTCACTTTTGAGGTTTGCAAGCAGAGGTTTGCAATGGCCTCGGTCTTTGCCTAAAGTAGTGGGTTCGAGTTTTAAGAATCATGTTAGCCATGGAATGTCACCCGCCACTGCTTGGACGATGTCCCGAAGCTTAACATCACACAAAAGTCCTGCCGTCGCTGAGACGTCTCGGTATTTGGAAATTATAATAGGCAGGAAGCAACTGGTCCGGTCTCGATATAGTCCTAGCGCTGCGATTTTAGCGAATTCCAAAGTTGCTTGGAGATCTTTTCATTCTGCACAGAGTATTGCCGACAAGAAGCATGAAGGCACCCCAAAACCGCCAACGACCCCGGGCAATGAAAAATGGTTGAGATCACCAAGCAAAGAAGAGCTTTTGGCTGCAGCTTCAGGATTTATGGATAGGTTACGTATAAGGTTTAAATGGACCCTGATTCGTCAGGTCAGGCCATTTAATACCGACGAAATCAGTGCATTTTTCTCATGGATTCTGGTGGGAAATCTGGTGTGGTTTCTTTTGGGTACCACAACTTTTTTTTCTCTAGTACTGCTGACTATGAATACTGTCAGTGCCCAAGACTATTTCGCCCGGTGGGTCGGAAATGTAATTACTAAAGAAACGGGAATCACAGTAGTATTCGAGAACGCTATTGTTCCCCATTGGAAAGACGGTGTCATTTCTTTTAAAAATGTATTCGTTTCTCGAAGGCCTGCTAATAAGGATACTTTGAAACGAGTCCAGAAAGGTTCCCAGTCAGTAGCTGCTGCCGCTGCCGCTGCTGCCGCCGTCGCTGCAGTCCACGAGCCCGACACAGATTCTCTTTCCGACGAGGGCAACTATACCCAGTTTGACTTGACCATAGACACTGTGTCTGTGACTTTATCATTAAGGCGGTGGATTGATGGAAAGGGCATCCTAAAAGACGTTGAGGTCAAAGGGTTGCGAGGGGTGGTTGACAGACGGTTCGTAAAATGGCGGCAAGGCGTGGATCCTAAGAGCTACAAAAACAAATACAAGAAAGGTGACTTTGAATTGGATAGTTTCAAAATGGAAGATGCTTTGGTGACCCTGTACCAGCCGGGAAAGGTGCCGGCTTTCGAAGTCAGTATCTTCAATTGCGATCTTCCCAAGCTGCGCAAGCATTGGCTATTTTATGACATATTGTCAGCAAACAACATGTCGGGATCTTATGACAATTCTTTATTTACCATCCATCCTCGGCAGACAAAGTCTTTCCATGGAGACGGTGAAGAAAGCCCATTTAAGAAAACCAGCAGACTGCGGATCGACAACGTCAACATCAAGCATCTTAATAGAGGAGTATCCGGTCCATTTGGATGGATTGAGAGTGGAAACGTTGATCTGCTAGCAGATGTTATGCTTCCCAGCGACAGTGAAGAATTCAAATTGTCAGAGATCGTTCGAGATATCGTTGAGCGATGGGAGGCCAATTTAAGCAGCAGAACTCCAGGTAATGAAATAGTGACATCGGTTGAGGAAAAATCCAGAGAGCGACAGTTCCACAAATATGTTGTCATAGATCTCAGAGTGCAGCTCAATGACACAAGGGCAGCAGTTCCCATGTTTACGAATGATCTCACATACTACAACCAGGCTTTGGTCCATCCAATTGTTGCCTATATCAACTCAAGAAATACCTATATTCCCGTTAACTGCCGTATTGTCAAGAAGCTAACTGATTTCGAAGGTAGCTGGACTATATACGATAGCGAACTGATGGACGATGTGTCTGCAGAAGTGTACGAAGCGTTTGTAAGCAATATTGCAGACGACGAAGCTCGGGCACGAAGGATGAAGAAGGTCGGATTCTGGTCACTCCAAGTGGCAGCTCAATTGTTGCTTCTTGGGCTCGGTGTTGTTTCTTAATGCATTTCCAGCACCTTTAGATGTATATATATATATAACTGCATGAAATGAATAAATATTATTATCGATCATATCGGTCGTCTCTGTCATATCGGTCGTGTCTATCATATCTGTCGTTTCTAGAATGATTCCCTCTTCTTTCTGATTTCTCTGGCTCTTTGTCTCGAGAACTGGGTCGGTCATAGCGACCAGACCTGTCACGGTCATACTTGTTTGACTCATAATAATGCCGAGATTTTTCGGACCTGTCTCTATGTCGCGAGCTTGAGTACTTGTCACTTTGACGGCCATCTCTATACCTTTCTCTGTCACCTCTTCTTGACGAACCTGTCCCATCCTGATAGTGTCTATTGTCTCTGTCGTAATCTCTATCTCTCCGGGGATTTTTGTGATAGCTAGACCTGGTATCGTCTTCAGAGTCCATTCGCCGTTTCCTTTCGTCAGAGGCTGCGCTTGCATCCTCATCAGGGTCCTGGTCTTCTAATAATTTCTGGCCTGTAGCCATATTAACCTTGACAAGAGGTACATAGGATTTTTCGACCTTTGACCCTGACTTTGATGCTCCTGCCCCCCATGAACCTAGTTCATCTGGCAGGCTCACAGGCTTGGCGCCTATTCCAAGCAAAGCTGGCCTTTTCGGAGCTGACTCTACATTCTTTTCACTTTCTGTCGGGCCCTTCCACCCCATTCCTCGAAGTAAAGCTGCACCAAACTCTTCAACAGGTATTTTTTCGTAAGCTGCCATGTCGGGTGCGTCCGGCCTAGTAGCCACATCCTCTTTGTACGCTTGTTCTTCTGTTATAGGCAAATCTTCTTCTTCTTCTTCTTCTTCTTCTTCGTCGTCGTCGTCGTCACCAGCGTCAGACCTAATGCTTTCATGATGTGCTGCAGAATCCGTATCGGACTTTAGAACATTAAGTCCATACTGTAGATTGGGTCCATCATCAATTGGTGTGGGCATTTGACGGTCCCCAGGTACATACATGGATGCACTGCGTCGGGAAACTTGGTTTCGCCAGTCTCTATTTTCAAGAGCAGGAATCACAATCTCTTTACGCTCCTGTGGCTCTGTTGCATTAGCATCCTTTCCACCTTCAAGTATGGCGCCCCTATGGAAAGCCTCTATATCACGCCTTTGAGGAGCCACACTGTGATCATCAAATCCAAGAGTTTTTTTCTGACCATCCTTCAAGTTAGGTTTCTTGCGCTGTTCTGAACCACCTTTAGGCTTGATGGTGAAGTTCATGTTGTTTTATATGAAGTCAAATTCAGTAGGGCTGAAGGTTAACCAGTTGCATTGCATGAAATGAGATCAATGACTAGGCCCCTAGGCGTCATGGGCCTTCCTGTCTTGAGGATAAGGACCTGTTTAAACTCACAATACCTCAGAATTCCTGTGGTAGTGCTGTCCCGTTCTACGTCTAGTACTGCAAGTAAAGGTGGGCCGAGATTGGATGATATCAAAAACCTTCCCTCTGAACAGGATGCTAAAAGATCTGATTTGTCAAAATGGTTCAGCAATAAAATGGATAAACTACAGTCTGCCATTTTCACAGCAGGTAGGACACTAAATGATGTCACTGGCTACAGCTCCATAGAAGCTCTGAAAAAGTCAATTGAAGATCAAGAAGCTCTTATAGATCAATGGAGACGAGACTTTAAAACTGCCAAACAGGACTATGCAAGGGCCATTGACCAGCGATCCGCATCTCAAAAAGAAGTGAATGAGCTTCTACAACGAAAACATCAATGGACACCTGAAGATCTGCAAAGATTTACAGATTTGTATAGAAGTGATCATGAAAACGAGCAAGCGGTGGTTACGGCATCAGACCGAAGTGACCAGCTCGAGAGGCAGCTGGACGAATATCAACAAGAATTGACCCAGCTCATAAGTGCCAGGTATAGAGAAGAACAGATATGGAGCGACAAGATACGACGAGCAAGTACTTGGGGAACTTGGGGCTTAATGGGATTCAATGTACTTTTATTTCTGCTTGTACAGTTGGGCCTAGAACCATGGAAACGGCGCCGACTCGTGGGTTCATTTCAAGATAAAGTCACTCAAGCGCTCGAAGAGAACCGTACGATTGACGAGGAACGGCTAGCTAAGCTGGAAGCGACAATTCAAAGACTAGAGCAGTCTGGATCTTCTTCTACAGGGACTGCCGCCTTTTCATCTAGTACTGAATTACAATGGAGTGACTTGATGAATAGATTGGCTCGTGGTGCAGATTCCCAAGAGCCAGTACGCGTTAGACTGGTTGAGATCGCATCAGCTGCTGGAATATCGGCTGCGTTGGGGATAGCCCTCGGCACTCTGGTGACCATGGCAATGCGATGAATGAAAATTAGATACGATAAGCATGTAAGTGTATAGATTAGTAATGAGTAAGAAATGACTATAAGTATAAACATGTAGACGTGCAATTGAAACAATCTACTGCTGGTACCATAGCTGTGTATATGGGGAATGTGATGCCAATATGACGCAAGTGTCTCTTTATCGCCAGTCAGCCGTTTACATGCTACTACGACGTCGAGATGGCCGAAGGCCCACTGTAGACTATCTGGATCTCAACCGGGGTCGAAAGCAGGATACCAGAGGTACAAATCAGCTGATATTGCAGACTAACGACAGCCCAGCAGCGAACTTTTGAAGGTGCATACATTAGGACTGCTCTGGGGCAGCTCTCATTTGGTATGTATAAGGTCCAGAAAGTGCACTGGACTAACTCAGGGGTTCTCATAGTCAAACTATTCAGTAAAGAGTTTGTTCCGATTGGTATCATCTTCACCATATACAGCTTGTTGGTTATCGTTATAGCCTTGCTGAGAAGGTCCTATGTAACTGAATTGTTTCTGCGCAAGCATGCTTCCAATGACGTGCATGACAACTATTTCATTACTGCAGGGAACACAGTTATAGTTTTTGGACTTTTGAATGTCTTGAGCTATACTGCGCTTCTTGGCACAATACTACGTACTTAGTTTACAGTTGGGTACACATATTTATATCAAGCAATCAATTAAAACGCTGCAGGCAGTTATAAAAGTACAGACCACCAGAAGATGAGCCTACTTGTAGAAATCAAACTTGTCGACATCTGTGCCGACCTTGACCTGGCTGCTGTATGCCTCGTCCAAATCAGACTGGATGATGACGTATCTATTCTTTCGCACAGCTCGCAGACCAGCTTCTTGCATGATGGCCGCGATAACCGCACCAGACAGCGGTTCATTGCGGACAATCAAGGAATCAAGATCAACCTCTGGAGCCAGAGACATCTTGGATGCAATAGTGGTGAAAATCAGTCGTCGCTCTCGTCGATCTCGCAGTGAAGGGAACTCGATCTTTCTGTCAAGACGACCAGGACGCATCAATGCCGGGTCCAAAGTATCGGCTCGGTTGGTAGCCATGATGACCTTTACATTAGAAGTTTGGTCAAATCCGTCCATCTGGTTGAGCAGCTCCAGCAAGATTCGCTGTACCTCTCGATCAGCACCGGTCTGGGCATCGAATCGCTTTGTAGCAATAGCGTCAATCTCATCAATGAATATAATAGCAGGCGAGTTCTCTCGAGCCAGCCTGAACACGTCTCGCACCATTCGAGGACCCTCTCCTAAGTACTTCTGGACAAACTCGGACCCCACTACTCGGATGAAGGACGCTGTAGTGCTGTTGGCTACGGCCTTAACCAACATGGTCTTTCCAGTTCCTGGCGGGCCATACAACAACACTCCTCGAGGGGGGTCGATACCAATCTGTTTGTAGAGCTCAAACTGAGTCAGCGGCAGCTCAACCGCCTCTCGGATCTCCTGTTTCTGCATATCCAAGCCTCCCACGTCGGCGTAGCTAACGTCGGGTCGCTCGTCGGCACCCAGCATTGATATGGATGAATCAGCCTCCGGGGGAAGAATATCCACCAGAGCATTAGAATGTCGGTGCAGGGCCACCGATGACGATGGTTTGAGCAGCTCTCGATCAAGTGTTGACAGGATTCTCACCGCGTAGTTAGATCCAGTGGTTGACGACACAATTCCAGTGTGTTGATCAATGGGCTCCAAAAACTGGCCAATGACTAAAGGCACGGATTGAATTCGCTTGACCTCTTCCTGGGCCCGCACCAATTCTCGTTTCAGATGTCGTTGTTCGTCTTTGATGTAATCCTCTTGTAATCCCAAGAGCTCGTACTCCCGATCCAGCTTCTTGAGCTTTCGGTACAAATCCTGGGACCCTGTACTGGATTTTATGGAGACCTTGGCCGTCTCTGGTATCTTGGCTGTATGGGCCTTGTCACTGACAGCTGGTGCTGCTGCCACAATTCCCAATTCTTCCATGATGGTATAGGTGGTGAAGCTTAGTGATGTGGCGCAACCCAGATATGCACCAACATTACAAACTCGGAAGGGCTCAACTAATGCACCACACAAGAACATCTTGGAAACAGTTGGTACTGGGACACAAAAATGCATTAGTAGTGGTCATAAACTACGGCATTGTTGCCAGAGTGTATTTCTGAATTATTTTCTGTTGTGCTTTGACCAAACTACGCTTTGTTAACTGGTAAAAAAAAAAGCAAAGACATTGTATTTCGTAAAGGGGTTCTACTGGATCAACTCAGGAAGAACAAGAGCTGGGATCACTCGTCGAGCGAATCATACGATTTATCGATGGCTCCGAGAAGAAGTTTGACGATCCATGCTGAAGGAGTGAGTTCGACACCTTTCCTTGCCATCTCATCTTGTTCAACCTCATAATTACTGGTACAATCAACCATGCCACCAACAGTGTGGTCGGTGTCCAGCTGGCCCAGGAATTGGCGGGCCTTCAAATCGTTTCCAACTTGGCCGAACTGAAGAGCTAGAGCACCATCACCAAAGGGACTGGAAAGCAAAGCTCTCTTTGCATCCTTAATAGCACTGAACACAGTGGAGGAGCTTTCTCCAGCAGGCTGACCATCAGTGATGGTAATTACCATTACAGGCTTCTTCAGTCGTCTGGACTTTGCCTGTGACACCACTAATGGATCAAGGACCTTCTTTCGGAGATTAGTACCCAGAGGAGTCAATCCTTGGAACTTGACCTGGTTGATGAGCTGGATAGCCTGCTGCTCGGAGCGAACGTTGTTTCCCTGAAGATTACTGTTCATGAACCGCACTTCGATTCCGTCGGTATCAAACAGAGTTGCGGCGAAAGCGCATCTCTGGAGAATGAGCTTGAGGTCCTCAATTCGTTCTCCGTTTTCTTCAAATGCCATTGACCCGGAATCGTCGACAAACAGAACAATGTCGTACAAGGCCAGGCGGACCACATCTACAGCCAACTCCTTGGGGACATTCCACTGCTGAGCAACCACGTCCACCTGGTTGCTTATCCGACTGGCAACCTCTTGGATTCGTTGTGGAGGATAGAATGCTTGCAGCTTGTTTTCTCTGACTGCCTGTTCCAGAATGGTCACATAGGACTGGCCTGAGGGAGCAGCAGCCGGTGCTTGCGCACTGTACGCTGGAGGCTGTCCATAGGATTGCTGTCCTGGATATTGGCCCTGAGGAGGATACCCAGTTGTTGGAGCTCCATACTGTTGTTGGCCATATGGTGCTGGGGGCTGTTGTTGGTATTGTTGGCCTCCATATGGCGATTGCTGTCCCGGATACTGT
The DNA here is from genome assembly GCA_030579815.1 of Sugiyamaella smithiae. Lineage (NCBI taxonomy): Eukaryota > Fungi > Ascomycota > Dipodascomycetes > Dipodascales > Trichomonascaceae > Sugiyamaella > Sugiyamaella smithiae. The sequence continues at coordinate 1,135,630 of JAKTRV010000006.1, forward strand.
CCTGGCCGAGGACCGACGGCCGGTGGAGCTCCAGAGCCCTGAGGAGGCTGTTGGCTATTCTGGAACGGGTTCAATTGGCCCGGGTATGAGCCCTGCTGGGCAGGTCTTGGAGCTGAGCTTGGCGGGGGCCTTGTGCCTGAATTTGGTGCTGGAGGAAAGCTGGTTGGGGGCGCCATTTGCTGGCCAAATGCCATTGAGGCCGGAGGATAAGCAGCTCCCGAATTGGCTTGAGCAGCAGCTAGTTTACTGGCCAATCCCATAGTTATTATTAATTATTAGAACTTGTGTGTGAATATAAAGTCAGTTGCAGTGGGAAACCGGTCTAACCTATATAGTTGTACCCGCATATGCTTCGCCCGGGGCTGTGGCTAAATAAGGTTGTCATTTGACACGCAAACAGTACGTAATGGTGCATTATGCATTGCCCTTCATAATACCAATTGGCGAATTACACTGCCATCTGCGACTGACGATTTCCTCATCATGACAGCTGCCGGTACTGACATGGCCATGTGATGTTGCTTCTGTCGAATGTTATCAGGCTTCCGTGGTTCATGTCTGGCTGCAGTGCAGACGCGGTTCCTCTGTTGCCGAAATGACGACAACAACTTCGATATCTTTCTCAAATGCCTGTGGGACGCACTCGGGCACCTTGAATTGAGTAATTCCCAAATCGACAGAACAGTATATTCTGGTTCCACATCCCATAAAGTACTGCCACTAAATGGCTGGCCGAGTGACTGTCGTGCTAGCTATATGAAAACAAGCTTAGGCTCTGAGCTCAATTATCTCACAAGACACAAACATACTTCCAATTTTAAAATGCGTATGTCCTCGCGCAGTTACAACACTGGCTGGTCATCTACAGAGCTTTGAATTAATTTCAAGCAGATGCATTGTTCATCACTTAGTATGCTGCAAAGATCGCCTATGCTTTTTCAGTGTCAAGCCGCGCCTTGTAATGATGCCAGTTACACGTATGGACGACACCAAGGGTCCAGTCGATCCCAAACCAGGAGAAATACCTGATTCGGAACCAGCCGAACAAGCCAGTGTCGCTGTACCCGATATGGTTACTGAATCTTCTGAAAACAAGGATAATGAGCCGTCGGTTGAGCCTATTACACAGGTTAATTCGCCGACTATCGATGAGGTAGACACAACGACTGCACCTGAGGTATCGTCCGGATCTGAACCGGAGCCCAAAGCCACCAATGGCCCTGAATATGTCAAATCAGACCCTTCTGCATCTACAGCGAGGCCACAGGCCCCTCAATGGTCAAGCTATTTAAAGAGGGCTGTCGCCAACGTTGAGCAGACGTTGGACAAAGTGCTCCAGGAGTCGGCGTCTGAAGTCAATGTAAACGTCAGCAAGCCAACGCGTGCATCTCAGCCAGATCAACCAAAGCTCTCCATGCAAGAGCGGTTAGCATTGGCTGTGGGCAGACAAGCGTCTGCTTCTCCACGTGAATCATCAGAGCAACCATCAAGTCGACCGTCTTCTGATTCTGCCAGGAATAGAGTGTCAACTAGCTCTGATGCTGATTTAAATGAGGCTGCTAAGGAACCTGATGTTCCAGCTTCCAACAATGACATAGTTGACACGGGTAGCGCAAGTGGCACGCCTCTAATAAAAGTTCTGTCGGAGCCAGATCCGTCTTCTAATGGTGAAGAGCCAAATTTGGATTCAATTATAGAGGCATCACAGAAATTCAAAGAGCTTGTGGACATGTTAGATGGAGATAGCGCCGATGAATTGAAGTCTTTGGCTGGTAAACTGGTTTCCGATCTGGAGTCGCATGATTTTCAGTATGCTAAATATAACGCTCGACAGATGGAGAGGCTGCAAGTGGCCGAGTCCAAGGTGATTTCAATGGCCAAAGCTGAGGCGACTAGAGCGAAAGCAGCGAAATCTGGCGCTTCTGGACTCAACAAGACGTTGGCAGAAAAGGAAGAATACATTGCATTATTACTAGAAGAAGGGCAGATGCTCTCTCGTCAGGAACTCAAGCATATGAACACCATCAAAAAGCTACGGGCAAAAGAACGATCTATTGACAAGACTACAGAAGGCTATGAGAAACGTGCTGAGAAAGCCGAGAGAGAATTAGCAGAAACAAAGATGTTACTTCGCAAGGAAAAAGAGTCATCTGCAGAGAAACTGTCAACGCTGGAAGCGAGTATATCCACTTTAACGGCCAAATATGAAGGGAAGGCTGCCCAAGCACGAGAGGAGGCGTTCCAAGAAGCTACTGAACGAGTCAACAAATTGCAGGCAGAGTTATCGGAAACCAAAGACAAATTGGAAGAGAGCACGTTACGTAGCCAAACGGAAACCGACTCTCTCCAGCGCCAGCTCAATAATGAAATCGAAATGTCGCGCAAAGTCCAAGACTCTCTCAAAGCCGAGATCAAGACTCTGGAGGGTACAGTGGAGCATTATCGGTCCTTGAGCGAAAGCACCTCTTCAAGTGCATCTGATAGCAGTACGGTGAATCTTGTGAGACAGATAGATGTATTGCAGTCGCAGCATTCTATTGCTACTGAAAACTGGCACGGCATAGAGGCAAACCTACTGGGTCGTATATCGACGTTGGAAACCGAACTGGAGACCGTGAAGAACCAGGAGTCATACTTGAAAAAGAGACTAAAGACGGCGACAGACCATGCCAAGAGCCTTACCAGTGAAAATGAGTCTCTGAGAGAGGAGGTCGCAGACTTGAAAGAAGATGTGTTAAAGATTTCCAAGGAATGCCAGTCATTGCGCAATAAAGTCGAACAGCACGACGATAGCAGACGCAAGTCAGAGGTCTCACTTACCAGCGAGAAAGAGAGGCTTCAACAGGAGATAAAAGTCCTTACTGAGAAACTAGAGTCTGCCCAAGAGGAGTCGAGATCACTATCAGAGTCAGCGGCCAATACCAGTAGTAACAGCTTGATGCTGAATCATGACCCCATGTCACCTATGCCTGGATATTTCGGGTTCGATAGACGACGGTCGGCTGGTAATGGGCTCGATACCTATTTGGGGTCGCCTTCTCCGTATTCGCCAGATCCCGCAGGGGCTCGACGACCGTCAGGGAGGTTTGTTAGTAACATTTCGGAAACAGAGAGTATCACGGCCGACGATGGTGATGTCCTGGATGATAATGCTACAACTCAGCATTCCGTGACAGATAATGCCAGTAGGGTCGATAACTCGTCCGTGTATACTGCTTCAGGAGGCGTTTCGCTGCAATTTGTTGGTAAAATGAATTCCACCATCCGACGGCTTGAGCAGGATCTGTCTAATTGCAAGCAAGATCTCACCAAGATGACAACCGAAAAAGACGAAACCTACCAAGAGATGATCCGGTTAATGAAGGACAATGAGCAGCTGGCTCCTTTCAAAGACGAGGTGGATAGTCTCAAACAAAAGATCTCGGATTTGGAAAAAAGGGAGCTGACCACTTTGGAGATGCTTGGTGAGAAGAGTGAGCAGGTGCAAGAGTTACGAGCAGATGTTCAGGATCTCAAAGATATGTACAGACAACAGATCGAAGAACTGGTCGACCAGTTACAGGCGGCAAGAAACAGTTAATTCGCATATTTATATTATCATTTTTTTTGCCCTCACCGTGGCTCTATCAATGCATCACAAGACACATGTTTTTATAATTAAATAAAAACCTATGCGTAAGATAATACGGCATGCTATATTCTATAGTCTCATTAATCATTTCCCTGCTTGACCGCCTCAGTTGTGTGCTCCACGATATCCTTAGCCTCCCATGGATAAGCAATCCAGTAGTCTGGCACAGTTCGAGCAGCCAGGTACCGGTTCTCGTCCATCATATCCTTGGGCAGCTCTGCTCTCTTGGGCTTGTCCTTGTTGTGCAGCACAAATACAAAGAACTTGGTGATCTCGTCGGTTCGTCCAAGCTTGATGGCCATTTCATTGACATCCTTCTCCAACTCAGACACAGCGTAGTGCAGGGTGGTTCGAGTGTCGTCAACCTCATCGACAATCAGAATGTTTTTGCCAATCAAGTCCACACTGTGCTTTGAAAGGGCACCAAAGTCGAGCCACTGGGTTCGCACAACTTCCATACCGGCCTGTTCTTCAACAGCACCAGTTCCAAGGTCTTCGTACAAAGATAGACCAATGGCCTGGATGGGGATGTTCTTGGAGTTGGCCTGTTTGAGGAAAGTTCGCAGGATTCTGGCGGGAATGAATCCACCACCACCTATCGGTTAGAGATCGTAACACTTCAAGCCAAATGGCAGCCTCAACATACCAATAGCGATCATAAGATGGGGGTTGAAGTCCTTAATGGTCACTGCCGCCTCCTGGCAGAGCTTGTGGACGTGGTTGTAGGAGATATACAATTTTTCAACCATGGTGCTTTTACTGACTATTTGGGCAGTTTCAAAAAAACTTAACAGGTGCGCGTTATCTTTAATTTTTTTTCCATTTGGCGTACCAGTTTGGGCAGCCCTAACATCAGCAGATGCGATGCTCTGATGCAACAACCACAGGGAGCTATAATAGACATTTTGCAGAGGTGGTGGTCGTGGTAGATATTTGTTGGAAATAAATGACATTGTTATGTTACATATATGCATGATTACTTTTTAAGCGGTTTAGAACTTTTGCTGATGACTTCATCTTCATCATCTTCGTCGTCGTCTTCATCTTCATCGAATTCAACTCCGTCTACTTCCATGTCACTCATTCCTTCGTCAGACGGCTCGAGTTCATCTTCATCGTCATTATCGTCTTCGTCTTCATCGTCGTCATCTTCAAAATCTTCCTCGCCATTCATGATTACTGCGCCATCTTCAACATACTCCACTGCAGCTTCATCCTCTCCATCGTCCTCGTCGGCTGGGCGACTTTGGCTTGTCAGTTCTCGTCGCAAGTCCATCTGGGAGTTCAATAGTTCGAGTCTACCTTGTAGAGCAAGCAGCCGAGGAAGCGATGCAACACGGCTGGCCACAGTCGAGTGCAAAGATGATAGGGTCTTCAACAAGTTTGGAAGCGTGACCAGGTAACCTCCATGGCAGATCATGACCCACTTAATCCACATATTGAGCTGTCCAGCTCGAACGGGAGTTCTGGCAAGCTTTTCGGCCAGTCTCTCCAGCAGCTTTACAGCGAGGGTAGAGTCAAGTTTCTGGACGGAAACCTTGACCATGTTTTCGTCCTTAGTACTTAGACAGGACTCTAAAAGAGCTCGGTCGTTTGTCTTCAATGCTTGGGACAGAATGACAGCAAATGAACCAGGAGTGGAGAACTCTAGCTTGGCAGGCTTTGCTTTGTCTTCCTCGTTAGCAGCAAAGCCGTTTGCCTTATTGTTATTTCCAACTTCGAGTGCATCTAACCGCTCTGATAATGTTGTCTCCTCCTCTTCATCTTCGTCATCATCGTCGTCCAGGTTTTTGAAATCCTGACCACTCGTCACAATAGCTGTTGCTTCATTGTACGAGGTGGGAGCAGCCATATCAACGCCATTGGCTCCTTTGTGGCTGGCAGTGGCCGAAGTCACAGCTAAAAACTCCTTCTGTATCTCAACCACACCACTAATAAACTCTCCAGACTCAGTTCTGTACTGGACTTTCTCAAACACCGGTACACTGGCATTTTCAAGCCAACTCAGAACGATAGCTCCGTCAACAAATGTGATTTGAGTCACTTTGACAGGAGTGTTGTGTGGTGAGGGTCGAGAGATCTTGATCTGAATAGCGGACTTATCGGTGCTGGTGCCCCTAGACTGTCTCTTTTTGGTTGGCTTTGTGGCTGAAACAGCCAATGGGTTAGTGAATACTTCAACCACACCCTCATCAGTAACAACCGCCAATGCAGAATCGTCGTCATTAATTGCAACCGACTCGACATCCGACTGAGCGACCATGACCTTAGAAGGCTGTTCATGGGAAACAGAAAATGCTGTAATATTTCTCTCGCCTCTTGAAAAGCACAAAAATGTGTCTGACGACGTGCTAAGAATAATGTCCCCCACAGGGTGCACAAATCCTGGATACCTTTTGGAGATAGCCGATGATGGTAGCTTTGCTGTTTCGCCCGAGGCACTGGTATCGGCTAAAAATATATTTGATGACGCAAGCAACACCTGGTTGGCACCCTTGATAGGCTTGACTGTGACTATATCCTGCTCCGGAGTCTTGAACGACTGAGCTATTGATCGAGTCGCCAAGTTCCATTTGCATACCAGACCACTAGAGTCGCAGGACCACAGCCAAGGCTCGGTCGGAGACAAAGTGGAAATGCTAGTAACAGGTAACTTGTGGCCATCACTCAGAGTAGAGACTACAGTACCGCTAGCTGGGGCGTACAATATGATCGAGCCCTTGTTGGTTCCAATAGCCACTATTGAGTCGGCAACGTCTACATCCTTGCTTTCAGCCTTGGATCGCTTTCTCTTTTTTTGCTGAGCTGCTCCTGCTCGAGCAACATCTGATGTCCACGCTAAACACTGGACTGTGGTATTTCTATCTAAACTAATCTCGCTGATTAGTGCTCTATTGGATGGATCGTTGGACAACTGCGTTGATGTCACCGAGTGGACTCGAACCTTGTGAATATCCAGTGACGGCACTGCCGACGCCAGAAGCTGGCCAGATCCATCGAATACGGATGCTATGACCGTTAAAGATGAGGCCATTTCCAAGTTGTGGATGCCTTGGCAAATTGTTCCAATAAGTTATCAGGGTTGAAAAAAGTCCACTGGTGTACCAATTTTTTTCTCAAATATCAGAAAAAGAAACTTCGGTGCAACCCTTACCACAGCCTTATGCTACCTGCATTTGTACTGGCATCTGGTCCGTAACCGATTCGGCGCTTGAAACATGGTGAAAGAAACTACAATTGTTCAATGAACCACGTTGGTTCCAGTCAGCAATCTCTGCATCCAAAATGGGTGTTTAGCTGGCTTTATAGGCATGGTCGTCTACTATAATTGGTATATAGGCAGGGCGCTTATTGTTGTAATTGGCAGTCATGGTGTTGGCTACCACATGTGACGGGTATGATATGAGCGATGGTTCATTAACATGTAGATAAAAATATGATAGGAACGTCAGAAACTTAGTTAGGCCATAAATTGGCAGACATTCCGGCCCTTTGTGTGTCTATGCAGTATATTGGTACAGGCTCGATAGAATTGGCAGAATGCTGTTAGACACTCAATCGGGGCAGCCCATGCCCTGGCACCTGGTGATATAAAAGCGCAACAAAATCCCAGCCATTGTGGAGGGGCTAGGGACATACACTAGACGGGTTGGAGTCTGGCAAAGAACAGTCGGCGTGGATCATAATTAACACGCAAAAATAAATATAAGACTGGCACAGCAATGTCAGAACGAGATGCTGCGGATGACCTCAGCCTGCCAAAGGCGACGGTCCATAAGATAGTCACGGAGATTATGCCGTCAGACCTGGTATTTTCCCGGGATGCTCGCGACGCGCTCATAGAATGCTGCGTCGAGTTCATTATGATGCTGTCAACGGAATCAAATGAGATTGCCGAAAAGGACTCTAAGAAAACCATTGCTCCTGAACATGTTATTCAGGCATTAGAGACACTTGGGTTCAAAGAATATATAGAGCCGATTCAGGATGTGATAGTCGAGCATAAAGAATCGCAAAAGATCAGAGAACGGAAGGTAGGCAAACTGGAATCATCAGGAAGGTCAGAAGAAGATTTGTTGCGAGAGCAGGAACTGCTTTTTGCCCAGTCACGGTCGCGTCTCAACAGTGGATCTGCTCCGTCAGCATCAGATGTGAAAAGTGAGCCTGCTGTATGAGTGAACGAGTCCCGATGAGTTACGAATGATGATCAGTTGTTATTAATATTATTATCGCGTTATTATTAATTGATAATATTTTTTTTTTATTTTCCTGCGTTTTATATGTCATGTCACGAAGAATGTTTTGAGCATGAACAATGCGTGAAAAGTATATAGTGAGTGCTTACAAAAGCAAATTAATCACATATTTTTATTGTCAGCAAAATAATTCTTTTTTATCAGCCATTACTGAAAGTGTCAGCTAGTTGGCTGCCGTCCCATTACCATTAGCAAGTGCAATGGTCTGGTTGACCACGAGTTTGTCATTATCATCAAAGCTTCCCGTAACAGTCTGGTATCGGCCGGGATTGGACTGAGAAAGGCTTAGGAAAGTATCTCGGAACACCGCATAGACATCAATGGGATCAAGAGGACTTTCATCGTAACCATCTTCCTCCAGCTCATCGTCTTCATCAACTCGGTACAATTCAGGGTTATCAAGATTGAATCGAGAACTTTCCGAATTCAGGTATCCCAAGTACTCACCGGAGCTCTTGTCTTCGATATCAGCATCTTCGTCGTCAAAGTCTCCTTTGAAATCCTCGTCGTTCCATTCGTCTTCTCCTCCGCCGTAGAACTCAAACTCCGAAGAGTCGTACTCCTTGGCTAACTCTTCCCTGTCGTGAATTGCCTTGGGCAAACCTGCCAGCACTGATACAAGTCCCTTTGCCAGCTGGGGCAGGATTGAACTAACAGACGGAGGCAGCTGGTCATCGCTGGATACTATGATAGCAATCAGTGCTAGAGAAACTAATTTTTTGTCCTCGACTCGAGTGAACTTGGTAATTTTTTCAAACCACAGAGAAAAAAATGGCTGGGTGAAGTTCTTTGATTCGAGGAATGCAATGGTAGCCTGTGGGTTGTAGTAAATGGAAGCGATGACGACCTCCAAAAGGCGAACTTGGTAAAAGGTGATTCGCAGCTGTGTTTCACTACTGTTGAGCCGGCTAATAGCCAACTCGAGAAGGCGTGGAACATACGCATCCATGTGACCCTTCAGATTGCACAACATTCGAATAGCAATCTGGCAAGCAATGCCGCGGTCGTTGGCACCCAGACTGCTGTCAGGATCAGTGACAACATGCTCCACGACTTCATACATCATGGCCAAATACTCTGGATTGGCCACCAATCCCTCTTTGCCATACAAGATATAATTGTACAGGCATGGAGCCACGTCTTCCATATATTCATATGCAACTCCCTTCAATGCCTTGTGAATAAGTGTATACACCCCCCACATATTGGGAGATATGGTTTTAAGAACAAATGTGGTGTTCTCTGCCAACGACAACACTTCCATGTAGAACTCATCAATCTCCTTGTCTAGAACCAATCCATATATGGGCATAAGAACCTCTTCAAGTTTCGTTACAATCTCCACTTTCTCTAGAGATAGTAACAAGCTTCGCAAAGTGTTCAAAATTCCTAGTGCGACCATGACCTTTTCACTGTTGTTGTCGTCATATATGGCATCTTCTGGAGAGGTGTTGATCTTTTCAAGAAGCTCGCCGGCATGACGCATGAATTGGTCCCTCATCTGCTCTGCCAGCTGAACTGACACCGGGATGATTTGCTCTGCAAATTCCTCGACAAACTGCTCCATTATGCCCGATAATGCATCATTGTCGACTCGATTATTCAAGTCAAGCAAATGCTGCATGAGCGCTGGGATTTTAGGAGACAGCGCAGCTCGTACACTTTCGTGACGAACCATAGGTTGAAGGGCCAGTGCAGCTTCCACTTGAACTGGAAGGTGCTTGTCATTCATACATTGCAATATGCTTTCATAGGCAATTGAGATATTGGCCTCATTTGTAAATTGGAGATCGGCATACCGATTCATAAACTCACAGGCCCGAGCCCGCAAAAATCCATGGGGACTCTTAAAGTCAGGAAAAACATATTGCAACAGGAACGACTCCATTTGGCTCAAAATTGGACTTCCCTTTGCTAGCACGATGTATGCAATAGCACCCAACATTCGCAGCGCACCTTCTTTCTTTCGGCACATCTCCAGGTCTTCTGGGTTTCCCAAATGCTCATTAACCACAGTCTGGATAAATTGCAGCAGCGGATTGAACGTGGACTTCTTTCTCTTTCGGACAAGTTTGAGCAAGAAACTAGTAGCTGCGACATCTGGAGTTGGTGTTTCTTCGTATATATCAATGCGCTGATGGATGTATTCTTCAGGCTCTTCTTCAAACAGCTCCAGATCAGTGTCGCTGGGGCATAACAGAGGAAATACCAAGCTGGATACGATAACGTCTGTGTGAGGTTTCAAAATTTTCCAGCTGGACTTCTGACCAATACAGTCCTCTAGAAAAGAAAGAATGTTATACAAAGATGCGGTTCCAAGCCATACCTGCTTTGAGATCCACTTTTCGATTTGCTGGAAATAAACCTTCAAGATCTCTGGCACAAAGCTTTCAAGAAACATGTTGGAAAAGTCGCTGTACAAAGCCTCTCGCTCTGAAAGCCCAGTGACCACACCATATCGTGACAACAGCCGGTACAAGTTGGCAAAAGACCACTTCTTACACTTAACCCATGGATGCACATCTCGGTCCATTTCGTCCAGCTCCATTACTTCGGATGGAAGCTCCTTCTGAATCACATGCAAGAAAAGACTACCCCATCCGATAACCGCGTCCTTCTCCTGGAGGCTAGGGGGCAATGCTTGCTGTTGTTAGAAAACTATATACACTGATGCATGTCCCAAAATATACGTACGTATGTAGTGACCTTATAAATCTTCAAGACATCGCGTAGCATCTCTCCAGCAAGAGCGTCCTGCTCGTTCACCAGCTGGTTACCAATACCGAGAACAGTGGGAAACGCAACATTCACCACTCTATGCAGGCCGTCTCGATGTTCAGCAGTGCTCCACCTAAACAGACGGCAAATCTCTAGAATGCACGTCAATCCAGTACGCACCCATGTAACGTCATTGGACTTTAGTAATTCCATGCTAATATCCAAAAGCTCTGGCCATTTCGTCTTGTAGTCATGGCACACTATATAGTTTAGAACCGTCACCAGCACAGGTCGAATTTGGGCATGGACCTTGGTGAGCGCTGGCACTATTCTCTGTCTAAACAGAGGCTTCTCAGACTCATCTATGGACCCTCGACTTTCATCAAGCGGTTGCCAGCTGTTTCCAATCTTGTTCTTCAGATATACTGCGGCAGCCGTCTTGACACCATTGGTGACCTGGGGCTCCAAGACGATATCAAGGCATCCTCCAATAAATCCTGGAGCCTTTTCTGCCTCCTTGAGCTGTAACTCGGCCCGTCGTCGATTGTTGACGTCCGCATCCAGCGTGGCAGCAAAACAGCTATGCAGAGCGTTGATGTCCATGGCCACTAATTAATCCTTTCCTAGTTGCTAAAGACACCGCGACTATCCCCTTGCATCCACTATTAATAAATGGTTTATTCCAAATAGTATGTAGATAGCTCGTCTACCGTTTAAGCTCCTTGGAGGCCCAAAAAAATCGTTGCAGAACCCTGGGTTAGGCCTGGGCACGGAATTTCACCTATTGACACCCCTAGCTGCCCCTGTATGCCAATGTAGCAGGTGGTGGGGGGGAGACACCAAGCTCATCTGAAACTGCCCAATCTGTAGACCGATCATCAGCTGTCAAAGTAAACCCAGTACGGCTACCGACCAATTTACCCCAACAGATTAGCACTAATCACGATATGCTTGGCGTATCGTGCAATGGAAGCAAATACATCACCACACATTCTGCTGTATAAGTACAATACCCAAAATGTATAAGTACTAGAGTTTGCTCCAGTCCTCAGTTCTCCCTCAGTTCTCCCTCAATTCTGCCTCAATTCCGCCCCAATTTTGAGCTTTGTTCATCAACGAGTATCCAATCTCTGTAATGTGGTAGAGTCGTTTCGGACCTTGGAATTCTTTTACATACCCGCGGTTGGGCTCTCTTCCGCTCATGTTATGCTGGTCATTTCCCCCTGAGTGAGCCCCACATCATGTGATAGATAATGAAAAATTCTGAATCTGCTTACTATACCGAAGACTATCATGGACAACCAGGACTCAAAATTGCTCCTGTTGTGGCATGAATACCGTGCGTATTTTTTACTTGTGGTAGTAGCGGTAGCTGTCGTTTCATACCTCAAGCCGAAGTCGTCTGGTAGAACTAATGTGTCTGATGAAACTGTTCCAAAAGAATTACCAAGCATAGCAGGCAGCGTGGTAGATGAAAAGAAGTCTTTAAAGACTGCCAAGGCGCCCATTGCGATTGATTTCACAGAGAATTTCAAACCTGTTCGTAAGCCTAAGAAGTTTGTGGCCAAAAAGCCCAAAGCCAAGGTGGATGCCAGTCTTCCATCGTTGGAGTCGCCTATCAAGGTGTTTTACTCTACCTTGACTGGATCGTCCGAGAGATACGCTAAGAGACTCCATGAAACTATTTCAGCTTCTGTTACGGGTCCAGTGCCTCCAGAGCTTATCAATCTGGATTACGTGGAAGATCTGGACCCTTACTTCGTTTCACCCACAAAATATGCTAATGCTGTCTATTTGATGGTTGTGCCTTCTTATGAGACAGAAAGTCCACTTGATTTCTTCATCGAAACTCTGAAAGAAACTTATGCGGATTTCAGAATTGATTCGACTCCTCTGCGAGGGTTGGCTGGATTTGCAGTGTTTGGTCTCGGAGACTCTGAAGGTTGGTCCGAAGATGACAAATTCTGCTATCAGGCAAAACAAGTTGACAAGCTGATGGGCAAGCTGGGAGGAAAGAGAGTTTTTCCATTGGGAACTGCGTGTGTTAAAACCACTGGGGAGGCCCAGCTCGGGGAATGGATGCACCATTTGAAGCAAACTCTTAGTGACCCCGCTCCCCCAGAATCGACCGACATTGCCGATTCAGATGATGAGGATGATATAGATGAGGTTAAATCGAGTTCTGTTGTTGATGTTGAGGATATGGGTCGTATTATGAAGCAAGGAAGAGAGGATGCGATCTCGTCGGTCGCCAAAGAGATGGTGGCTAAAGATTCGCCAACATTCAAGTCACTTACAAAGCAGGGTTATACTGTTGTGGGATCTCATTCCGGAGTGAAGATTTGCAGATGGACAAAGTCTGCTTTGAGAGGTAGAGGGTCATGTTATAAATTCTCCTTCTATGGTATTAAGAGTCATTTGTGTATGGAGGCCACCCCAAGTCTGTCATGCTCCAACAAATGTGTATTTTGTTGGCGACACGGTACCAACCCTGTTGGAACCACTTGGCGATGGCAGGTGGATCCTCCAGAGGTCATCTTGAAAGGTGCGCTGGAGGGCCATTATAAAAAAATCAAGCAACTTCGGGGTGTCCCAGGTGTGGTAGCTGAAAGGTTTGCTGAAGCATTCACTGTCCGTCACTGCGCCTTGTCTCTTGTTGGAGAGCCTATTTTTTACCCTCACATTAACGAGTTTGTGTCGATGCTTCATGATAGACATATTTCAAGTTTTTTGGTGTGTAATGCCCAGCATCCGGCCGAACTCAAGGCATTGAAGCGAGTGACCCAGTTATATGTATCTATTGATGCCAGCAACAAGGAATCTCTCAAAAAAGTCGACCGACCTTTGCATAGAGACTTTTGGGAGCGTATGGAGCAGTGTCTTGACATATTGCGAGAAAAGCAGACCCAGAGAACTGTGTTCCGGCTCACTCTGGTTAAAGATTTCAACATCAATGAGCACGAGGGCTATGCTGATCTCGTAGAGAGGGGTCTTCCTTGCTTCATTGAAGTTAAAGGTGTCACTTACTGTGGAACTTCAAAGAGCAACCCACTCACCATGCAGAATGTACCTTTCTATGAAGAGGTCAAAGAGTTTGTTGAAAAATTAAATGACTCGTTAAGAGAGCGAGGTCTGGAGTATGACATTGCTGCTGAGCATGCTCACAGTTGTTGTATTCTTATTGCTCAAAAGCGATTCAAGATTAATGGCATTTGGCACACTGCCATAGACTACGACAAGTTTTTCAATCTGGTAGAATCAGGAGACGACAGCTTTACTCCTATGGACTATGTAGCTCCAACTCCAGATTGGGCCCAGTACGGATCGGAAGAAGGTGGATTTAATCCTGAGGACACACGGTTTTCCCGTAAGGCTATTGCTGCCAATTAGTCTATTTATAGTCTTGTAAGGTTGGTAGTTTATTTGTATTTTTGCACTGTATCCGTTTGATAATTGGATCCTCCTGAATCATAATGTGAGCTTTCAGTAATTTAAGAGTCTGTTCCATGTGAAAAGTACGCTTCGAATGCGACTCGCATCATTTTGGATTTCGTACTCATAGTCAGGTTTAAGCGGCTGATTATTATCTTATCTATACAACTCCTGAACATTACACTTGAGTCAGCATATGACTAGGATAAAAGCCTTAAGAGTTCCATCAAATAGAGATGTCTTCAAGATCAGCATTAGAAATTACAGCGACTCTGACGAGAGCTATATGAGGCGTCGGCTGGAGCAGCTTGCTGAGGAGAGTAGGCCTATAAAAGACGATCCTAAAGCGGGCCCTCAGAACTCCATAGATAAAATCTATGAAAGAATCGAAAAGTCTAAATTTGAATACGAGAATCAGGCAAAGATCCAGTATACCCAAATCCCGTCTTATGCTCCCAAGCAAAGTAGGGATCTGGCAGAGTCTGCACCTTGGAGAGGCGAGGAATCAGTTTACGATGCAAGCCTTCGAATGTTGAACGACACATATAAGCCACTTCCAGGTACTCGCAATAGCTCCAATGGCGGTGTTCAGGTTCCAAAGTTTCGACCACCAGTTTCGAGATCTGAGAGATTGTCAAAAGCTCGCGAAAAGTCGTTGGATTACACTCTGAATAAGGAGGCTATCGCTGCTGGCGACAACTCCCGAGAATCCGCTAGCTCATCCACAACCAAATTAGAGAGCGGACCATCATTTAAAGAGATGTATAAAGAGCGACTTTTAGGACCAAGTGGTATTCCATCAGCTTTCGCAGCAATAAATTCGCTGGCCTCGCAACGTATAGAGGATGCGATAGCTCGAGGGCAATTCGAAAATATCCCCAGAGGACAGCGCCTGGAAAACGACCACCACACTTCGTCTCCCTATATCGATACAACCGAATACTTTTTAAACAAAATCATTCAACGTCAAGGGGCTGCTCCTCCATGGATCGAAAAACAGTTGAAGTTGAATACCAGTATTGATAATTTCCGCAATTTGTTGAATCAGAGCTGGAAGTCTAGAGCCATTACTATTATTATTGACAGTGTTTCTGGTGCTGCACAGCAGAAGTTGACTGATTTTCAGCTGCGTAAGGCCATTCAGCTCGCCAAAGAATATGCTGAGAAGGAGTTGACTGGTTCCTCTGGCGTCCTGCGAGACGAGCAATGGCTGAATCGCGAATACGAATATCATAGTCTTATGGTGAGAGACTTGAACAGTATGATCCGTGGGTATAATCTCCAGGCACCGGGGTCTGCTCGAAAAGGCTATCTCGAAATAAACGATGAATACCAAATGTGCTACAAAAGTGTCGCTCCTCTTTTGGCGACAGCTGTTCGGGATTATGTCACTCCTCCCGAAGAGCCGGCTCCTCCCTCTCTATCAAGAGATCAATTGCATCGTACATCTGCATTGTACGAAGAAGACCCCACAAACCACTATGGTTTAACCGATCTGTTGAAGGATGTTGTCGGAAAGTTGAGACGGCGAGCTTGATACATGTATATATATTTAACCTTATTTAATTTATGTTATTTCTCCCATGTCTTTACTGGTTATGACGATTTATTTCGTAGGTGTCGATCCGTACATTTTACCCCTGAGGTCTCGCCGCGTGGCATTTAGTATCATACCACAATGAAGATAGCCTTTATCCATCCGGACTTGGGAATTGGTATGTGACATTGAGCTTCAGCTTTAACATTAGGAGGAGCGGAAAGGCTTGTTGTAGATGCTGCTGTGGGGTTACAGTCGCTTGGGCATGACGTGACGATTTACACCTCACATCATGATAAGAACCACTGCTTTGATGAAACTAGGGACGGTATGTTAAAAGGAATTACCGGAGGTATTAATTGATAGGGACCTTGAAAGTAGTCGTTGATGGAGATAAGCTGGTACCGCCTCAGCTTGCCAATAGGTTTTATATTGTGTGCGCAATTCTTCGACAGTTACACTTAACAACAAATCTGATTGCCAATCCCGAATCTCAGAAATATGATGTATTTATAGTGGATCAGTTATCAGCGTGCATACCTATGTTGAGATCGAGTTTGAGGGGTCGTATCCTCTTTTATTGTCATTTTCCTGACCAGCTCCTTGCTCAACGAAAGAGCATAGTGAAGCGTTTGTATCGAATTCCCTTTGACTGGCTTGAATCTTGGACTACAGGACTGTCCGATGTGATTGTTGTGAATAGTAAGTTCACGAGGTCCATGTTTAAAAATACATTGAAGCGAATCGATCGAGTTCCCGATGTGATCTATCCAAGTGTCGATGTGACAAAGGTAGCGGGGTCTACCGGAAAGGAGGTCGACCCAGTTTTGATGAAGTTTGTGAGCAAGAAAAAGGCACTTCTGTCTATCAATCGGTTTGAGCGCAAGAAAAATATAGAGCTGGCTCTGGAAAGTTTTGCTCTCGCAGCCTGTGGGGGCGTCCTTTTTGTAGCAGGTGGATACGACTTCCGAGTAGATGAAAATATTCACTACCTTCTTGAGCTTCAAAAGTTGGCAGATAAACTACACCTGAAGCATAAAACTATTTTCCCAGATCAGGATTTTGATGGTCTGTCAAATGATTTGGACATTGTGTTCCTGCCGTCTGTGAGCTCTGCTGTGAAAGCTTTCCTTGCTGAAACTGCCGCTTTGCTACTTTACACACCGTCTTTTGAACATTTTGGGATTGTTCCTCTTGAGGCTATGGTTGTAGGTACCCCTGTGCTGGCTACTGATACTGGAGGGCCATTGGAAACTGTTGTGGATGGGGTCACTGGCTGGAATCGTGAACCTACTGCAGATGCGTGGGCCAAAATCATAAAACTTGTTGCGTCGGAAATGACACCAGATGCCGTTGCAAAAATTTCACAAGCTGCGAAGCAGAGAGTATCAGAAAAGTTCTCAACGCAAAATATGGCTCGAGAGTTTGAGGAATATGCTAATAAATCATTGGTAGTCCCCAGGCAGCCTATCAGCGGCTACGACAATGCTGTTTTATGGATGAAGGCTACTGTTGTAGTACTTATCGCCATTATTATTTTCGTTTACTTTGGTGATGTGGTACAACGAATAACATCTGTATTCTAGTAATAGCTACTAAAGCATTAATAAATAATCAGTTTAACGTCATATTGATCATTTTGTAGGGTTGTTTGTGGCAGGGTGAGCCAGTCTTTGTTGCTGAATCATCTGCTGATGAAGTATTTTCTGCTGTTGTAGCCGGCGCTGTTGTTGGATTCTAAACTGCTCTTGTTGAGACTGCCGTTGGGCTTGTTGGGCCTGTGGAGACTGTCCCTGGGAGGTCTGCTGTCGAGAATCAGAGGCACTTTGCCCCTGCTGGCTTTGCTGCTGCTGCTGTTGTTGTTGTTGCTGTTGTTGTTGCTGTTGCTGTTGCTGTTGCTGTTGTCGAACAGATGCTAAGTATGCTGCACGCTGGAGAGATGGTGGGCGTACAAAATAGAGATTAGAAGGAGATTCCGGATTGAATGCTGTTGCACGCCCAAATATTCTTCCGATTCCGGAGGGAGGTGCACCCTTGGGCATTAACGCGTTTGCTAGCATTTCTCTCATGCGGAAGAACTGACTTTTGAGTCGAGTTGGAAATATCACACCTCTCTCTAAGGGCGTTGCATAGGTGCTCCTAACACCTTCCATCACTTGCTGTACTTCTTCATCGGGGTCAAGCGGTGTCGAGCCTCCCAAGGCATCGTTCTCTTCTGCCAACTGCTGAGCTGTACTGAGACTGGCCAATTTGACTTGATTCTTGCGCTGGTACTGAGCTAACAGTATGTCATATGGTGCAGACCGTCCCTGTACCGCTCTCTTAGCACCCATAGAATGGGTTTTGCAAGTCAACGACCTGGCACATAATCCTCCGGTTGGCAAAGGAACTCCACATTGCTTCTCTACATCCACAGGAGCCTTGGTCTTTGGAGTAACTTTCTGCTTTTCTTTCCTCTGCTTCCTGGAAGCCCTTTCGCCCACGTCGCTGGAACCACCCGATGCAGTTTTCTTTGTATAAGCCTTTCTGGCTTTCTTAGTAGGTGCTTGCGATGGAGTATCAACGGCAGTTCCTTCGGAAGAGCCAACGCTGTCTGCCCTTTTTCTTTTGATACTTCCGTTGACATCGTGGACTGAAGGAGTGGTGGCTTCAGATACATCATCAGACACTGAATTGGACACATCGCTATGGCCATGAAGCTTGGGGCAAGTTAACTCTATATGGTGCTGTAGTGCAGAGTTCAGCAGAGGCCGTCGGCAATGTGCGCATAATGAATAGTCCAAATTCGACGTTAAGGGGTTAACTGGAGACAAGTTGGATTGGTCCCAGGCACCTAGGCGAGGACCAGCCGACGACGATAAGTAAGTACCATTGCTGTCGAACTTCTTGGAAATTTCCTTCTCTAGCTGCAATGCGTAATCCTGCCATAAAGTTGAGTCGTCATGAGCTGTATCTGGAATATGTGATGGCTTGACTCTCAGAACAACTCGAGAAATGTCTGAAGAATCACCAAATGCTTGTTCTAAAAGTGCTTGAGAAATCGAAGACTGCGTCATCATGATCTCTTTGACCTGCGCCAAATTAGACAGTAAAAGATACCGATTCAAGCATGCACTACACCGCCTGAGGTTCCAGAATTGTTTTTGGACAAAGTCTTTGTGAATAAACCGTGCACCTTTAGATCACAAATGAGAGACTGTTTGTCTTATGCTCGGGCCCCCTGTATATCTGTATAGGGCTGGGAGTACTTACGGCGGATAGAAGCATGTCGAGTGGTTTTACATGACTACCAGGGGCGGCACTTACGCGTAGCGTATTCTTCAGACCACTGTGGCTGTTATGTCTAGTGTCTATGAATGGCTACAAACAAAACTATAAAAGTCATTTTTTTATAATCATCAGTATTATTCTGTGTTAATAATTGATGCAAATGTTGAATACACAGTTATTGCTATGGCTTTTCTATTGATGGCCTTTTGTGGTGTACTTGTCATCTAAGGTGTACCAGATTACAACCGTGAGTTCCATAATACGGCTGTGGACATCACTATGTGGCTACGCAGATATGCCACAGTGGCGTACAAAAACGTGACTTGGCGCCACAGCCACATGAAGTGGTGTAGTAGCACGGTTCACTAGGATGGGGCAGCAAATTCGATATAAATACATGTCGGTATCTGTGGAGCCACTGCTCGCATAGAATACTGCTGAAACCAGAGGTGTTGTCGGTGAAGACGGCAGAGCGAATCCTTGTTTCAAGTGCCATTTTTCCGCCGAGAAACCATCATGCGCCTAAGCACCCCCTGAGGCAGCTACTGTTAATATGACATCCACCGACCGGCTGCTAGCCACCAGTCCGACCCATAATGCCGGTAATCACTCTCAGCCACAGTCCATACCTGCCACAAATAACGACTCCAACCAAAAACCATTATCTGCCAGTCTCAGCAGACCAAACAATGCATCCAGTGGACAATATGGCGTGTTACCTATCCCAATCACGCTCGCACCGAGCTCATCTCCAGGGCCTTCATCGTCACCAGCAGCCACCATAACCACCGCAGCGCCATCAGCACATCCACCACCGCCGTATACCCCTACCGCCAGCCACCGTCAATCGGAGAGCCCTAGCCCTGAGGCGCCGCCCGAAAAGGAAACAGCCCACTCACCGGGAGGTGGCACTACTAATAGCCAGGGATCTGACAAACCTGGAAAGCATGCGTGTCCGTACTGCCCTCAGTCCTATACACGCAATCACAATTTGAAGTCTCATCTATTGACACACTCATACGAGCGGCCGTTCACGTGTGAGACGTGTTCGTCCAAGTTCCGTCGTCTACATGACCTCAAGCGTCACCTAAAGCTTCATACTGGCGAGAAGCCTTACAGATGTGAGTTGTGTGGACGACGGTTTGCTCGTGGCGACGCACTAGTTCGTCATCAAAAATCTTCGGGTCCATGTGTTGGAGCCGACAAACGGCTATCAGAGTCGTCTGGTGCTGGTGCTGATGTGCCAGCAGCCTCTGACGATGAGCCAAACAATAAGGTTATAGTTTTTCCATCCCAGCCATCATCGGGTCTGATGCCCATGATAGATGCCTCTGACAAGAATGTGACGCGGCCACACTTAATTGGACCGCCATTCGAAACATTAATTGCCCCAAAAATACTAGCTTCATCAACTGCATCCGCACCAGCACCGGGCACAAATTTGATATCGACCATTAGTGCTGGCTCGTCCTCTTCGGGTCCTGCACCCGTTTCTGCCGCTCCAGATGTCTCGGAACAGTCAAGACGGCTTTCAACGGCGTCTAACCCAACCTCTAATTCAATTAGTGGGTCTTCCAGTCCTCGAAAGCGGCCTTTTGAGTCTGAAACAACTGCGACGTCTGCGACGTCTCTGCCTGCCACGAATGTTACGGCGCCCAGCCCATCGAGCACACTGCCTGGGCTCTCTAATATTTCAAACTTGAATAGGCCTTCGTTGAATTTGTCCAAGCCTATGATGGTAGACACATTGGCGCTTCCCCCTCCAATTTCTAGTCGACATTTCCCAAATCAGCACTACTCGCAGAATATATCTGGTCAGGGTACGCCTCCGTCGAATCAGTACCCCCAGTCTCAGATGGCCCAATCGGAGCCAACCAGTCCTATACCTCCACCAAGCCAGGCTGGGAATGCTGCTAGAGACGAAGAAAACGCTTCTCTTAAGAATATGGTGCAGGTGTTGGTTGATCGAATCAGGGTCTTAGAAGAGCGTCTCCATGTAGTTGAGGGTCGTGTATCGTTTGTGGAGTCTAGAAAGTAGCCTTATTTATTTTAATGATTTATGATAGATTTGTATGATGATATTATGTCTGTAGTTTTGGGCACAATTCCCATATGCAATATCTGTAGAGGATTGCGCTGGTTAATTAAGTTCTATATGTAGTCTACCGTGTGAGGCTGTCTAGAATCATTCCATATTCATGTCTGCAGCGTCGGCTCCTGGAGTAGCGCTGGGTGCTTGGAGACCCACTCCTCCACAGCGCGGTTCATTTCCTTTAGATCATGATAGCGAATGTGCACATGTTATGAAGGATTATCTCGAGTGCCTGAAACTTACTGGAGGGTCTAACGCACCAGGCTGTCGCCAGCTAGCCAAGGGCTACTTGAAATGTCGTATGGACCAGTATGTATAATCTAATGCCCAGCTAATGTGGATCGTTCGGAATAGTTAACACAGTGATTTGATGGATAGAGATGAGTGGAAGAACTTGGGTCTTCCAGAAGACGAGACTCCAAAACACAGTTTAAAAGAAAACTGATGGCCTGTTGGCGCTGGTCGAATACTTGTAAATAGTTTAGTGCATGCTTATTTTAAATAATTATGAGACAATTCGTCGCATATGCTGTTAATCATATTCATCAATATGATCTTCGAACCCATCTGTCATTTCAGCATCTTCGTCATAGTGCTGCCGCTTAGCATCTTGGTCTTCGTATACCAGCGTAGAAACTTCACTGGAAACCTGTCGCTTCTTCATGGCATCAAACAAGCTCGCAGAGCCCGAACTATGTCGACCCTTTGAAATCACAGATGAGATGGTGTTGGAAACTTTGTAAACTCCCTGATTAGCGGCCACTACCTCATCCACGAGGCCGTTGACATTATTCAAATGATCCCGAATCGTCCTAGTGCTGTCCACTTCAATATATGTGTCTTCAGAAGTTTGCACTAATCGCAATCCTGGACTCAACTTGCCTTCGAGTACAGCACCCAACACGCAGTCGGGCTCCTGTCCTATATCACCAGCTCGGGCAGACTTGAACACGCTGACCACACTATTGGTTAAGTGTCGACGTCTCTGAGCCGCCAAACAATCCAACGCCAACTCCCAATTTCCCTCTTTCTGAAGTCGCGATTTATGAGTTTCGAGAACTTCGGTGGTACGTGACTCATATGGGCTACTTGCAAGTCTCTTGATGACCACCTCATTATGGCTATCTGACGCCGATAAACTGTCGTCCATTTTACCGGTTACAATCAGTTCTATGAACAGCAGCTTGTTGAGAGCAGCTTCATGCATATGGCGGTCCTTTTCTGCCAATGAAACAACCAATTGTAAAAATAGGCGTGCTGTTTTGAAGTTCTTTCTGGCCACCAGTACTAAACCTCCGTAGTAGTGAAAGTTAACAACATCTCGACGATTTGTGCAATACTGCTGTTAGCATCAGAAACCAGAGGATTTGTATAATTTAATGTAATTACCTCTCTGCTTGCAGAATTCAAGCCATCCACGCATGCAATTGAGTGTCGTCCTGCAATCAACGACCATCGAGCCAGACTAGCATGAAGAGGTGTCAGAGCCTGGCTGTTACACCTGTCGACCAGCTCTCTTAAAGCATAAGAAATCATTATGGCCTTTGTTAGAAACTTTAGAAAACCACCTGATCATAGGACATGTGCTATACTTACAGGATTCGTCGTGATATCGCCCGACTTAATGTCTATTAACCTCACTAGTTCTGCAACTGCTGTTAGGCTTAAACATTAATTACGGTACTTACAGTCGTGTGCCACAAGTAATGCATCTGCTACATTGATTTTTTCATAGAATGTAATCACATAGTCGACAGTTGAATCTGCCAATCCACTTATGGAGATAAGTTGCTTTCTTGAGTTAGAACCAAACCAGACCATGAAGTCCTCACATACAATGCAAATACCCAAGGAATCGTGTGAGTGTCGGGCTCTGAATCAGCCAAAATGGCTCCAATAAGCTCATGAGGCATTGCAATGGCTTGTAATGCCGGGATTAGTTCTTTCTGAATGAACTCGGGATCCTGCTTGCGTGCTCGCAGCTGCTGGATATCTCTAACCAGTCGATCTGGGCCTTCGTCTACCGTATCAACGTCAGGTGTAATCTCATCCATTGTGGCGTCTCTGCTCAATTGAAATCTGCCGTTTTAACTTGCCTCTCAATGCCGGATGTGTCGACTATACAGACAGTGTTAACGATGGAGCCGCCACCACTACTTCCTGATCTCCAGCCGTGTCTCGGCTTGATATCCAAGGCTGCCCTAACCTACCAGATAATTGAACCCTGAAGACGAATTAGGAATGGCGGCGGCCATTGAAATTGAGTTACATCTTGCCCAAAACTTAAGAAAATCTATATAGAAATTATAAACAGGGGTCTCAGAAGACTCAATTATACACCATACTAAGCAATTCCTGCGTTTTAAGTAGTCAGCGTAAGGGCTGGGCTGGCGTCCAATAGGCCCAGGCGTATTTGAAAGGCAGAATAACGCACTCAATTACTGATATCATTTTAACCCAAACCACGCCCAGTGTAACACCTCCAACAAGAGTCATTGGTATTCTCACTAGATACTGGATACAATGGCAGAAGAACTGGCAAAGTCTGCCCGAAAAGCGTCGAATATCCTCAAGACGCTGTCGAATGACAAGCGTACTTCGGCATTGAAGGTAATTCATGATATGCTGAGAGACTCAAAAGATGAAATCATCAAAGCAAACAAGCTGGACCTGGCGAACGCAGAAAAGGCAGAACTTCCAGACTCTTTAATACGGCGGCTGGATTTGGCCAAGGGCGACAAGTTCGAATCAATGTTACAGGGTATCCTTGATGTAGCTGCTCTTGAGGACCCTGTCGGCCACATTTCGTTGGCTCGACATATGGATGAAGGTTTGGATCTGTATCGAATCTCATGCCCTATTGGAGTTTTACTGGTCATATTTGAAGCCCGCCCCGAAGTCATTGCCAACATAACTGCCCTGGCTATAAAATCAGGCAATTCCGCTATTTTGAAGGGTGGTAAGGAGTCGTTCAATACATTTGCAGCCATGTCTGACGCTGTGAGACGTGCGCTTGCAAAGACGTCCATTCCTTCTGATGCTATCCACCTGGTCAGCAGTAGAGAACAGGTGGGAGAGCTGTTGCGACAGGACAAGTATATTGACATGGTTATTCCTCGAGGAAGCAACGAACTTGTACGACACATCAAGTCGAGTACCCGTATCCCTGTCCTCGGTCATGCAGATGGCATCTGCTCTATTTATGTCCACAGTGATGCTGATGTAGCCATGGCATGCCGTATCGTGGTAGATGCCAAGATCAGTTATCCAGCAGGATGCAATGCGGTTGAGACCCTTCTTATCAACTCTTCGCTGTGCTCGTCTGAAAACGCTAACAAATTAATTGCAATAATCCAGAGCCTAGTGGATGCAAACGTTAAAGTTAAGCTCACAAAGGAGATCGAAAGTCTGATAGCGGCCGACCCTTCTGCTACCATTGTATTTCCTTCTCCCCAGATTGTGACTGCGACTGATGCTGATTTCGATACTGAGTTCCTGTCTTTGACTATTGCTGTCAGGTCGGTGGATTCTGTAGAGGATGCCATCAGTCATATTAACGAGCACGGTTCCCACCACACTGATGCAATCGTGACGTCATCTAAGGAAGTTGCTGAGAAGTTCCTCAAAGGAGTTGATTCGGCGGGTGTGTTTTGGAATGCAAGCACTCGGTTTGCGGATGGATTCCGGTTTGGATTTGGCACTGAAGTTGGTGTCAGTACCAACAAATTGCATGCTCGGGGTCCTGTTGGACTTGAAGGGCTCATGTCTTATCAGTACCAAATCCGAGGTTCTGGTCAGATAGTAGGAGACTATGCCGGTTCTGGTGGAGACCGTCGATACACTCATGAAGACTTCACCCCTGATTTATGATAATAGATGTAAATTTGTTTGAGTTATTACCGTTAATGTAAAAAAAAAAACAGCCAAAGGAATCTTGAGCGTTCAGAAACTAGCGAAAGTTTATTGATTTCAATGCAAAATATATATGCTTGTGTCACTGCACATTTTGAGCGGGCCTCATCTCACCATATTGACCTCTTGACTGAGTAGTATCATATGCCCGTACCAGCCTTGTTGCCTGTCCACCTTCATCTGTTTGAGAGAAGGCAAATCCTCGCTGCTTGCGCATACGCTGTACCTGTCGTACTTTTCGAATAGCCTTTTGAAATTGCTCCATCCTTGGTCTGTAGTCTGCAATGTTGTACTTTTGAATTTCCTGCACATAATGGTATGTCTCAGGTTTATACATTCTCTTGTAGTACTTCCATGCAAAATCTCGAACTAGGCATAGGCAAGGTAAAATCATTATAGTAGCCCAGAATATCACTGTTGGGTAAAGCTTACCAAGCACGCCTCGGTATTCATCAGAAACGTTGACTAGAGGTGCAATAGTAGCGTAGGCCGGGAAGAATCCCAGCCATAACAGGAATGACCCAGGAATAGCTATGACAGTAAATTTGTTCCACATGTTGGTCACTAGTGCAGCTTTGGCAAGCGCCGTCAGGACACAAGCAGTGAAGGCAGCGGTTCCCCAAGTCCAGTGATCAGCTATTAACCCATCCTCCAAATTTTGACCGTATCTATAAGCGTAAGTGCTGCCAACATAAAGTATTATAGAGTGATAGAAGCCGTTAAATACCCACTCCCAAAAATGACGAACATTTAAAAAAGCACTTCTCTGACCCAATTGATAAAGTTGTGGATATCTATCTAGCAGCCTTGCCGAGATAAACTGGTCAAAGATACCAAGAATGAATGGAGGTAAAACCGTACACAAAACATTGTAGAATGTAATGGTCCACGACTCATAAATAGACTGCCCAGAATAGCCATTAGCAAAAACATACCAAAACTGCGTCATATACAGTGCGATATTCTTGTAAAAGGAATACAGGATAGCTTTACTGAGTCTTTGGTAACTCCATGATCCGTGTACCAGTAAAAGTTTTCGTAAATACTTGAACTGACCTATAGAGACATCAGCACTCCTAGCGGCCTGCATTCCCTCCATTCCGCTTATACCAACACCAACATGGGCAGCTTGGATCATACTAACATCATTAGCTCCGTCACCTATGGCCAGCAGCAAAGACTTCATATGTCTCTTGACAAGCTTTACAACAAGAGCCTTTTGTAGAGGCGATACTCGACAGCAAATTACAGCCTTGCAAATGACAGCCAGATCAAGGAAATCCTTCTCTAGAGTCTTTTCCAAAGCAAACCCTAAGGATTTACCATCGATCACTAGAGCAAGGCTGTCGTATTCTCCAGCACCAACTTGGTTGCCACGTATAGCTGCTACCTTGCGTTCGATATTTTCTCTCACTGCCTCATAATTGTCTTCATTAATGATCAGAAGGTTCATATCCTCGCTGAGAAGCTTGCAACTCATACCAATGTTTATTGCTGTTTCCTGTCGGTCACCCGTGAGAACCCAGATCTTAATCCCTGCATCCTGCAATGTATGTATGGTCTCAGGAACTCCATCTTGCAGTTTATCTTCAATAGCAGTAGCACCCAGCAAGAATAAGTCCTTTTCAATGAGCTCCGCCGCCTCATCAAGCTTCTGCGCTCTATTGGTCAAAGTAGTTGCCGCCTCGTCAAATATTGCTGCCCATTCGCTGTATTCCTGCTCAGGAACAACACGCATCGCAAGACAAAGTGTTCGAAGACCCTCTCCAGCGAAATCTTCGAGATGAGCCATTGTATCGTTCACAAAGGGATTCTCTGGCGCTAGACGCTCTAGGATGACGGTGTCAGCTCCTTTACAATACAACCTGATCTTTCCGTCAGGACATCGAAAGATTGCAGACATTCTTTTTCTTGTAGAGTTGAATTCGCAGATATTCAACAACTGATATTCGTAGCTGTCTCCCCTGATGTCAAGAGTAATGGTCTTTGGACGACGGATAATAAAACGGAATCCTAATTTTGCGGCACCTTCTACCAACGCTCCCTCGTCTGGGGAGGCTGCTTGGTATTTGATGGATCCATCATCTTTAACTTCAGGAATTACTGTGTGGCATGATGCCAGCAGTGTGAAAAACTCTTGGATAACCTGTCCAAGCTGTGGCTCATCCATATCTTCGATCAAACTCTTCATATCTCTGTAACCGACCTCAACGCCATCAACCACAGTGAGCTTTCGATCCTCAGGGATATCTGATGCATAGCATCGACCACCAATTGAGCAGCTCTTAAACTCCATAATATTTCTAGTCAGAGTACCGGTTTTGTCTGAAAAGATATACTCAATTTGACCCAGTTCTTCGACCAGACTGGACGTTCGACATATAGCAGGGGTATCAGTTTCCTTATAGTACATATCAAGGTCAGAGCTTATAAGGTAGGCCTGATAGAACTTAATAATTTCAACAGTCACAAACAAACTGATTGGTACAAGATTTGAAAACAGAATCCAGTAAGTCAGCAAATCTAAGAAAAACTGGCTCACAAGACTGGTACCTTCGAGATTGAGATACCACAGCTTGTTTTCAGACACTTTAATCTTGATGACATTTCCCAAACTTGAAACTATGGCCAATATCAGCAAAATAGAAAACAGAAATATAATTTGAAGGTTGATCATGTGCTCCACAGCAGTCCTTTTGATAGGCGCAGCGGTGGCATTCCTCATCAACTTTGTCTCGTGTCCAGTGAACACGACGACACCGTGAATCCAAGGAGTATTTCGAAGAGTTGCACCTCGAAGGAGAAGCTGATCAGGGGACAAAGAGATCTTGTCCTTACCTACCAATTCAAGAGTAGCCTCGTAAGTATACAAGCTGCTGTTTGGCTGCTCAGACAGTATTCGGCCCTGCAGCTGGGCGAGATCCCTGGTAGACACCAGATGCGACGTCTCTCCAAGAGACTGTTTAATTTTCAAGTTGGTTTCACCATCCAAATTAGCCGTCTCGATATAACATAGACCCTCCGGTTCTGAAGACGCCAATAGAAGGATATCAGCAGGGACTGGTTCCTCGGACTTGACCCGCACAATGTCACCGACTTTAACTTTGACCCATCGACGCTCTTCAAACTCACCGCGATCGTTTAGAACTTCTACTCTAGAATTATTGAGCTCCTTATCTGCATTTGAACGTTTAACGTCCTCAACCAGTTCCTTAACTGCAGACACACATAACACAACCGCTAGAGTACCAATAGTAGTATATCTGTTGGTGGGGGTCACATTAGGAACCTGCTGGATTGCCGAGGTGCACAAAAAGAACAGATTGGCGTATTTTGAAAACTGCTCAAACAGGAACTTTGGCACAAATGTGAAAGCATTGTATTTTGTTGTGCTGATGTGGTTTCCCTTGTAGCCCAATTGGTTTGCAGCGGGATTGTTGAGAGTCACTATTCGGGGCCCGAGAGTAGAAGGGTCAATTGGTTTACGACCGGTGAGCCTATAGTATACTCGACGTATGTCAAAATCCTGGCTTGGCCCCTCGTGACGGTCATCATTGTCATCGGGGGAACTCTCGTAGGCAGCAGAGTGTCCAGCGGGGGGTCTGGCAGAAGCATTCTGCCGAGATTGCTCGGTTAATGGCAAGTCCATTTCTGAATAGGAAGGATCGAACCCCAGACGGGCTTTGACATTGGAATACAGACCAGATATGCCTCTGCGAGAGCCAGAGGTGGGATAAGGATTAGAGGTTCTTTGGCCGGAATGTAAAGTGTCCCTTGCGTCAATGTTAAAAAAGTCTCGGTCGTCCAAATCTTGTACAACGCCTGCACCGTCCAAATAAGAATTGCGGGTGTCGTCATCGTCATAAGGAGACGTCCCATAGTATGGATCAGACTCCACAGGCGTTAAATAATTTACACTGTCGTTTGCGGGACCCCTGAACGGTTGTTGGTTGTGGGCATTTATGCCCGAGGGGACATGCCCATTGGATGGCTGGCCGGCAAAGTCATCAAAGTCCTCGTCTTCAGCAGCACTGAATGGATTGGATCCATTGTGCTGGTCGTCATCCACCGACGGGTGATCTATCAATGAAAAGCCATTCGTATTGTGGGACATTTGGTCGGATAACCGCCACGACTGGGGGGGTCGGTTCTACTACCACCTAGGCCGGCTGGTAATTAATTAATTGACAAAGTGCCACCTGATAGATAGCTGCTAAACAGAGCAGATGATGCTTGAAACCTATTGACTATTTAGGTTTGCCTGTCCGACACTAGTTGCAGTGACGTGTCTCGATATTAGGTGCCTTGGCAGTAATTACACACAAAACTACAAGACTGTGGGTTCGGACGCGTCACAGATATGCAGCAGGTGGAATGAATGAACTTGTGTGTGGCGCACTTGGAACCTGTAGAGTGTACAATACCACAGTACTGGAACAATGACAATGGGTTGGCTTGACTTACAAGTGATTCTTTCCCACAGTTCGGGGCTGACCGTGCTTTAACAGTGAATACGAATATCGAGGCAGTAACTGTCGTGGCTCAGCAAAATAAGCAGGGGCTGGTGCAAAGGCTATGCAATGCAGCCGTCCCATGAGGATGTCCAACACCAACAGTTGAAAAATATATCCATGCAAGCATGGCAGACGGGGCAACAGACAGGGCAACAGTCATGGAAACAGCCAGTAACATGGGCAATTGGTAATTCTATGAAGATCCCGGCTGTAGGTACATTTATCCATCTCTATTATTTTAGATGTCCGGTATGGCTGTATGTATATACGTTGACTAAACCACGTTACCAGCCTGTGAACTTAATCGAATGTCACAACATCGACAAAACACATAACATCAGCATGGGGTCACCGACGAATTCACAATTCCGCCTGGAGGAAAAACAACAGTGTACTCACCACCATGTCATGTTCAAGTGCGCCACACATACACTCACTCACACACACACCCCCCTGACACGGCTACAGCAGGACATGGTGAGAGGCGGTGAGGCTGAGAACGACGACTTCCTAATTGAGCGACGCAGTAAAAGCAGTCACAGACTCAGGAATTTGCACAGGGCGACTTTAACAGACCGACTCTGAAAAGTAGGTTCTCAACTTCTAGTTCATTAAAGAAACCAAAAATCAAAAATGTGAGTGGCTCGACCCCAAAAGCCCAGAATAGTTGCTAACTAACAGGACTAAGCGTACTAAGAAGGTTGGAATTACCGGTAAATACGGTGTTCGATACGGTTCGTCTCTTCGACGACAGTGCCGAAAGCTTGAGACCCAGGCTCACGCTCGATACCAGTGCACTTTCTGCGGTAAGAAGTCCGTCAAGCGAAATGCTACCGGTATCTGGGACTGCAAGTCGTGCAAGAAGACTGTTGCTGGTGGTGCTTACACTTTGACCACTGCTGCTGCCACCACTGTGCGATCTACTATTCGACGTCTCCGAGAGCTCGCTGAGGCATAAAAAGCTGTACGATAATGAATATCATTCATATTTATGTGCACCAATAGGTGCTGACGTAGCCATCCGATGCGATTTCTGCCTGTACAAGGGTCTTTAAGGTTTGGTTGTGTTTCGGCGAGGATATCTGTAGATTGGTTATAGAGTGTTTTTGACATAAGACACTTATCGATCTACAGAGTGCTCTAAAGCATCATCCCTACTGATGAGTCCATTTGGTCCTTTCTTATTGGTCTGTTTATTGATCTGTTCATGTTGACCCTTTATTTGTTCTGATTTGTTTCTGATTCCTCTTTTTTATCTGTAGTGTTTGTCGTCGCTGTTTTGAGTACATTGAAGACTCAGTCGAATTGTAGGGTTTGGGACAGATCCATAACCATGTGTGTGCGAACTATTGACTGTAGGGGTCAGTCAGCCCTGCGGTGTGTAGGTGTGTGCCATTAATTAATTCCATACATCAATTTTTTTGGACAGAGTAGAGGACTTGGAAGTTGAGACTCAGTTTTTGTTGGTCTGATGACAGACTTGAGTGCTATATGTCCTGTGTGCCTGGACCCAATGGGAGATGACATTGCCGTCATCTCTGGTTGTGGTCATAGGTATCATCGCGAGTGCATCCAGACGTGGGCCGATAGGACCAACAGTGAGTATTTTTGATACAGCGCTCAACGGGTTACTAACGAAGCGTGTCCATCGTGTAGATCCAAATTTAATGAGTTTTCTGTGACCGATAGTCATAGTGGAGCCACTGAGTTCTGTAAAGTGGACGACAGGATTGCCCCTCAGCCTGAGTATCAGTGGGAGCGTCCTAACGATAGTGCTTTAGTGCTGACTGTTGTCGACAGGTCAAGACTGCTGGCAGCGTCTATTTATGATGGTACGGGAGATTCTCGTAGGCAATACGAAGATAATGACAGTTATATGGGTGGAGGTTATGTGGCTAATGATTTTGATGACGAAGATACGTTGTGTGAGGACGATAATCCCCATCGTGAGTTGACTTGTAATTCATGTCACCTGCGTACCCGCATTTCAACTAGAGGATTAGAGGACTTTCCTTTCATCACATGGCATTGTGAAAGCTGTTCTCAGCAGCAGCTGACACACCTTCAGCGACCGTATAGTAGGCGAGGACTAAGCGCCAGAGCTCGAGCGATGCTACAGTCTAGTAGATCGCGACCAGCTGCCTCTTCAAATTATACAAGAGTTAGTCGGCCTACACTGGCTGTCAATGTGAACCAGTCTAGTCCTCCTAGCTCTCCTGACGCCCCCCAGCTGTCTCCAGACGAAATGCATGCCTGGGAGATGTTTGATCATGCCCGCAGTTTTGAAAATGGCCAATCCGATACAAGCTTGGTGGACTCGTCCGTTACTGGAGAGAGTTCTTCAGGCTCAGAAGCTGTTCCAGTATCTGATCATGTCGCATCTGTTGCGTCGTCATCTACTACTACACCTGACCGACCAACAAAAAAGCTGAAACGGCCCTCGAGGGCTGTACGGCAGGGTCACCAGCGCTCTCAAGAGTCTTGTGACGGACCACCATCTGTATCTAACATTCGTTTGGAGCAGCCGACATTAACTACCCCTAGCAGGCCCTCTTCTTCTTCAGCTGGACAAGTTAATGGTTGTGGGGATTCTTCTACAAACCCTGCAGGACTGATCACTCCAGAACCAACTTTTGTACAATCGCTTTTGTCAAATATAAGGAGCGGGCCAGCTGTTTCTGGGGCGTCTCCTCGGATTGCTGGGTTGTCTTCTGGCCAGTCATCTGCTTTGCCGTCTTCGCCATCCTCTCTTTCTCCGGTTACGAAACCAGCGTCTCCGTCGGGGTCTCCCTTGGGCTCCCCCTTGGGATCTCCTTCTGTCTCATACCTGTCACTTGCATCAGGTAGTGACTCTGATAGCCATCCAGGGCATGGTCCGGCTCAGAACAAACTCAGTTTTGATAAAAAGCAGCAATTGCAACTCATAGTTCGTGACGTGCTCAGGCCAGTGTATCGGTCAGGAAAGATTGACAAATCCCAATATACTGATATCAATAAAAGGGTCAGTCGCACCATGTACGAACGTGTTTCTCGCAGTGATGCAGTTGATAGTCAATTGGATCTAAAACCAAATGACTGGAAAACTCTAATCGAAGAATGTGTTCAAAATGAGCTTGAGATGATACAATGACGATTATGTCCAACCTTATTTATCGGCCTATTTATTCTGATGTGCTTATTTATCCTAGATATTTCCGCAGTCTCATAATTTCCATAATATATTTTGAGTTATTCTCTCAAATATTAAGCTCTGGAGCTTCTCATCTGACCGTACGCATTGTTTTGTTTTTTGTTACAAAACGCCCCCCTATCAAAATGTTGAGCGATTGGGGTCCGGGGCATTTAATAGCCTGGTTATGGCCACTAGAATTTTAGTACAGTCAAGAAGCAAGCTGAGAAATGTCTGGTTGGAATCAATACTCAACAGCAAATAGTAATGATAGAGGTGCCACCGGAGGCAGAGATGAGCGAGAGGGTACAGCGTCCAGAGGAATGGGCAGTACATTGATGGGCGCTGCAGCGGGAGCCTTTATAGGTAACAAAATCTCAAAACACCAACATCAAGATCACCACAGTCAAAACCAAAACCATGGTCAGAACCAGGGCCATGGGTGGAATGATAACAAGCCCACAAGTGGTGGAAGTAATACCATGGGGACTATGGGAGGTGCAGCAGCTGGAGGGTTGATTGGGAATTGGATGGGGAAGAAGGGTGAGTCTGACAACCACCAACAATCTCACTCGTATACCAGAAATGAGCAAAGCCATCATCCTCCTTCAGGGAACAGAGATGGAGCTGCCAATTATTATAATGATAATGTCACACCATCAAACAGCTATAGCCAGGAAGGCTACTCAGATTACAATGCTAATCGCCCAACTGGCCACAATCATTCTGGTTCTCGGTACGATAGTGGTAACCAATTCGACCGGCCCGAAAAGTATCAAAAAAACAATTCTAGCAGTGGAAACAACAATGCTAATTCGTATTATGGGACTGATTCTCACAGCGGTCCTCGATACTAGGACATCAAACAATCTCAAACCATTATTATTCTTCGTCGCATACAGCTTTATAAACAATCCTTCTATACATTATCTACAAACATATCAAATCAATCGATAGTAAAAAACTAAGATCATTTATTGACCAGAATATTATACAATGTTTTCTAAACGATACTCAGCACTCAAGAGAGGTCCACAATCAAACACCAAGTATCATGCACCATGCAAAATCATAACTCACTGTGGAAAGCACTTCTTAAGCAGGAGTCTCACCGAAAACTGGCAGCTTTGTGAGAGCGCCTCGGGCCATCTCGTAAATTGTAAATGTAACCGCCTGGCCTGGAGCAACTCTCATGACACGAGGGGTGATACCTCGATATAGTGCTGAAACACCTTCTTGCTGCACCAGTTGTCTAGATACTCGCATAAATCTAGCAAAGCCAGACTCAGTGGAAACACCACTCTCTCTCTGGATTCGTGTTTTGATGGTATCGAGAGGAGCATTAGATAGAGGACCCATGGCACCAGAAATTAATCCAATGATTGAAGTCTGCCAAGAGGGAAGCATTGTATGCTCTGGTTGTAATTCTTGTAACTTAGCTTTGAGCAAAGAATAAACTGTGAAGTTAACACCCTGGTTACTGGCCTGTCGCGCAGCCGTCAGAGCCACCCCTCGATATACAGCACTTATTCCCTCTTCCTTAATAACTGTGTATAGACAATGAAGGGCATTTTTGTACCTTTGAGCCTCGATTGGGTCAGCCATCGAGTGTGCCTGAGCCTGAAGTCTGATCTTTACCACTTCGGTTGGGTTAACAACCAACACAGCCTCAGTTAGACCTGCACCCACTCCAGCAATGAATGTGTTCAGAGTGGTAATTGGCTTGCCATCGGTAGGCGTCAAAAGATCTCTAAAGTACTCATATGATGTGAACCGAATAGCCATTTTGGGAGTAATACCCGCAATAACGGCTCCCAGGCCCTTGTACAGTCCCAATGGCGTTTCTTTTCTGACAATGCTGACTCCAGTTGCAATAAATCCTCTCGGCTTAACTACCTTGCCGTCGGGTCCAACCGCTTGTCGGCCCTTTAGCTGCATTCGAACCTTGATTGTGTCTTGGGTTAGTGTGGCTCTTCACATGATGCGTGCGTGCATGTTGTTCTGTGCACAAAAAGCAAATTAAGGTGCAGGCCCCCATCGGCGGCTGGCTCCTCGGTAACCTCATCGGCAACTATTGCAATGCCCCACGTGTAAAATCATCTCTGTATGTCATAAGTTGCGAAACAATAAAGGCAGAATTTACACCGTTTTAGAGCGATTATATAGCAATAGACGACTCAAAAGAAACTCTCTGGAGCTCTAGTTGACGTTATTGAGTAGCTTGTAACTAACAAGTTCAATACGAGTCCTCCAGCACCGTACGCCAAATGTCATCATTGTTACCACTTACCTAAAGGATGGCATGTTAGTGCCTCCATACATCCAGCAGTTCCTCCTGCTATCAGGTCAACGACGGGATTTCCCTTTTTCTTTTCAACCATGGCTATTCGATATCTTGAATGAACTTAAGAACTGAACCAGAAAGCAAATTTGGCAGCAAAGGGACATATGGCCCTATTTATACATGATGCCCCATTTTCTAACTGTGAAACCCCGCCATTTGTATCCGATGACTCTATATTGGCCCATAAACACATACCACTTGAATTGGCAATGACAAGGGGAAAAAGCAATTTGAGTGTCGGGAGCCAGAATAATGGTCTTTAGATTCTCGTGATTATTCTTGTAACGGGGCGAGATAATGCAATTCCGGGGAACCGGAGCAGATTATGCGATGCGCCCCGGCCTTTTCTCGTGCAAACCGGTCGACCGGCTCCGGTTCGGATTGCCCCACAATGCCTCGGTTCGGCTTAACTAGGCCATTTTCAACCATCTGTAGGCCCACCAGCACAAGAGATGGACCGAGAGTGTCAGCGACTTGCTATTGACAAAAAAAATCCGAAAAACAAAATACGAGCATCGAAATTATAACGGACGATAAAGGCCAATTGGCTTATAAAGTAAACAGTCGGAAATAATAAATTGCGGAAATAATTGAATAACATTTCTGTTTTAGATTATACATTTATCGGCGGCCTGGTCTCTTTGGTCTGGCAAATCCTCTAGAAGCACCTGTACTGCTGGATGCAGAGCTTGAAGGCACACTAGGGGTCAACTCCCGAATTATTGCTACCTCGGAAATTTCAGACCCATCCGTAGCCTCAATCACCTTATCGACGTTAAAAATAGTCCGAACTGTGGATAGTACCGACTCTCGGTTGGATGCATATACCATACGCTCCTTGATCTTCGATCCACTTGGGCACGTGTAAATGAATACCACCGACTCCGTATTGTTATCGTCTAGGTGCTTATACAGGGTATACTGCGGTTTGCTTTCATCAATAAACCCTGATCCAAGGTTATCAGCATGGATAGAAGTATCCTTTTTACCAAGAATCACCTTTTCTGAAGCAACATCAATATGAAGACCCACCGCAGCACTTGAAGAAGCTCCTTTCAAACTGTGGAGAGCGTCATGAACATTGTCATCTACAGCAAAAGCGAGTCCTCCACTTCCCCGAGCTGCAGGAGATGCGGAACCGGAAGAACTGCTACCTGCAATATGCAGCCGGTGGATGTCACTTTGACGGCTGCCCATTTGTTCGACTTCGCGGTTCAAAGTATCTTGAAGTGACTCCTCTTCTTCTGTTAGAGGCGCAACAGCAGCCTCATGGTCCACATGGGTTTTCCACCCCTTGGCACTGACCTCATCCAGTTCGGTCCAAAAAATGCTCGTGCCAAACTTATTGGTACCCCCAAGCTCCCTGTGTACTGTGTTCGTACTTGACGCATAGAGCATTTTGCTACGAACCGGCGCCGCGTCCGGAACAAATGACACAAATACGTATCTTTGGCCTGGGTCATCCGGTTTCACAATGATATACCTGGCCTGAGTCTCACTCAGGTGGCTCGAGATCGTGGATAGGTCTTCGTCAAAAGTTCCACCCTTAGCCACTACTTTGCCTGGCTGACAGGATTCTTTGTTAAAATTCACATTACATTGTCTTATCTTCCTTACCATCGACAATCTCCAGGATCAATGCTCGATTCTTGTCATCCGTAAATTGTCTAAACACAGAGTGAAGCTCTTCCGACGCTTACAGTTAGCATCAAGACGTACACCATTGTAATCTCACCCTTTATACCCGACTGTGTAGACATAATAGGCTACTTCACGTACGTCCCAAGTTCAATTGCTGAGAATGCCGACAAATCCGTAAGTTTTCAATGGATTGTAGTATAAAACAAAGTGCTGATGGGGTGGTGGTGATAATCGTAACTCGAAATCTAAGCCTCACCACATTTGGTCCTGTGTCTGATCTTCGAGAAGACGATGGCATGGATCTTTGTGGTGTTACGTCATGTAGACTACGTGCATTTTGAAGAGTATTAATTAGGATACCATAAGTTATTAAAAATTAAAATCAAATCATAATTGTTGTTTACCACACGCTTCCGGTTCTGGGGTCCATAGACCATGGTGAGACTTGTTGGAACTGGACATTGTTCTGAGAAACAATGGCAGGGGTCCACACATACTCAATTGCTGCCGGGTTATTAATTGGGTATCTCTCGGCAAGACAAATATAATGGTGGACATCATTGTTTGAGTTCACATGGAAATATCGAGTGATTCGAGATCGGTATTGGACAGTGTCTCGTTTGTCGGCCTTAGCTACCGGTGTGGGGAAAATGTGGTGGCTTCCAGTGAAGGTTGGTAGGTAAGGGGTGTAGATGGGAGCTGTGGGCTTCTGATAGCCGGATAAGGATGGAGAGGTAGTAGTGGCATTGTTAACAAGCTGCTTCTGGACCCGAGCTTCGATCAACTCGAGTGCCTCGCTGGCTATACCGTTACCCTCAATCTTTCCAGAGCCAACCTGACCCAATATTTGGCTTGCCAAACCCCGTCTCTTAAGGCCCCCTATAAGACCACCAGCAGGATTTTCCTGTTCACCGCCGAGGACAGAGTCACCTCCGGCACCACCAAGAAGTCCTCCTAGGAGTCCCCCAGCGACATCAGAGCCGTCAGCACCGCTGAGCGCAGAATCACCTCCACCAAGCAGTCCTCCTGCACCTCCTTCACCTCCAAGTGGAAGGCCTTCGCCGCTCAATCCAGGTAGGCCACCTCCATTTGGAATTTCAGGCCCTGGTCCAGTGGGGAATGTAGGACCACCGGGAATCTCCCCTTCAGGGAGATCTCCTGGGATGCCATCTCCAAGATCTCCTGGAATTTCTCCTGCTGGAATTTCGGGACCTCCAGGGATAGCTATTCCTCCTGGGACTCCTCCTGGGACTCCTCCTGGGACTCCTCCTGGGATCCCCCCTGTGGGAACACCGTCTCCAAGGCCTCCTGGGATT
This sequence comes from Sugiyamaella smithiae, assembly GCA_030579815.1. Lineage (NCBI taxonomy): Eukaryota > Fungi > Ascomycota > Dipodascomycetes > Dipodascales > Trichomonascaceae > Sugiyamaella > Sugiyamaella smithiae. The sequence continues at coordinate 1,173,462 of JAKTRV010000006.1, forward strand.
GCTCCCTCAGGAATTTCAGGTCCTCCGGGGTTAACTATTCCTCCCGGCAATCCTCCTGCTGGCAATCCACCGTCTGGCAATCCACCGTCTGGAAGTCCACCGTCTGGCAATCCTCCTGCTGGCAATCCTCCTGCTGGCAATCCTCCTGCTGGCAATCCTCCTGCTGGCAATCCTCCTGCTGGCAATCCTCCTGCTGGCAATCCTCCTGCTGGCAATCCTCCTGCTGGCAATCCTCCTGCTGGCAATCCTCCTGCTGGCAATCCTCCTGCTGGCAATCCTCCTGCTGGCAATCCACCGTCTGGCAATCCACCGTCTGGCAATCCACCGTCTGGAAGTCCTCCGGCAGCATCACCGCTACCACCTCCGAGGCCACCTAAGATTCCTCCCAACAAACCACCAGAGGGAGAATTATCCCCAGATCCTCCAAGGCCTCCGAGAAGTCCACCAGTACCAGTAGGACTGCCGTCCTCGCCTCCAAGTCCGCCGAGAGGCCCTCCGGCACCAGAATCTCCATTTCCGCTGCCTAGACCCCCGAGAAGGCCTCCGAGAAGGCCTCCCGCACCAGCAGGGCTGCCGTTCTCACCTCCAAGACCATCAAGTGGATCTCCTGCGCCAGGATTGCCATTTCCACCTCCAAGTCCTAGGATTCCTCCAAGAAGCCCTCCAGATCCGGAGCTGCCACTAGCACCGCCAAGGCCTCCGAGGAGCCCTCCAGCCCCAGAATCGTCTCCAGGACCACCTGGGCCTCCAAGGCCTCCGGCTCCAGGGTCTCCTCCAGCTCCTCCAAGTCCACCCAATAGTCCTCCAGCGCCCGAATCCGGGCTGCCTATACTTCCTGGGTTTCCTTGTGGCTCTCCATTTCCGCCACCAAGTAAAGTGTTTACGACAGTGGCAAGATCTCCCGAGACCATGTCACCAATGTCGCCTAGCTGATTAGAGGAACCGTAATATTCGGGTTGGATTTCGCCTGAACCGACATCGGGAGCACCACCAATAATACCGTATTGACCGTTGTTGTATATCACTTGTGGGGAGGGCAGTCTTCCTGGACCACCTGTGACGATATCATCGGAAAATGTGGTATAATCCTGGTTTAAGCTCGATACTCTCCAAGATGGACCATTAGGACCTAGAGTTTCGTCGTGCTCATCAATGGATTCTCCTTGAGGATAGTATGTATAAAGAACGTAAGCCTTGTTTCCATTCTGTGGATCGACATAGACATCCATATCGCTCAGATATGAGTAAGGGACATTTGGCTGGAGAGTGTTTACAAACTTCCATGGTCCAACGAGATATTTGCTAGTAGCAACTGCAATTCTTGCGTTATTTCCAGCGCTGTTAGAAACAATGCTGTGCATAACATAGTTGTGGGTGAAAGGATTGTAAACGATCTTTGGGTCTTCCAGAATACTTGTGTGAGGTGGAAATCCAATCGCAGGATTTCCGTAGCCTGGAGTTGATGGAGTGATAAGCTGTCCCATAGGGGTCCATTGGGCCATGTTGGGCGAAGCATAAAGATTGACCGCCTGGAATCCATCATGGATCTGCTGATCAACAGGAGACGAAGTACCATACAAGAAGTAAGTATGCTCCTGTTTATCATGCCAAATAGAGCCTCCATATGCCTTTACTGGGTTTCCGTCAGTATCCACAAACGATTGACCGGGAGTAATAGGGCCTATGGACGAATTTCTCCAGTTCTTGACATTGTTCACGTAGTACGGGCTTTGAGTGAAGTTTGGTGCAATTGGTGGAAATCCTGATAATTGTTGGGGAAAGCCACTTGGAGCAATAATACTGAACGACGTTGGGAAGGATGAGGGAATTCCTGTGGCGTTGAAGAAACCTGCTGTTAGAAAGAATACAAGGATGCTTTGAGGACTTACCTGTTGTTGGGAATGCGCTGCTGAATACTGGAGAAGTTGTTACATTTAACATTGGGCTGGAAGGCGATGTTCCATTTGACGGTGAGCTGGAAGATGGTGCTGCTGTAGACAAGGGCACTGTGGAGTTCGCAATAGAAGATCCAAAAATACCAGTCGATGTTGGCAAGGTAGAGTTTACAATTGAGGCTCCTCCGGTCGAAGCTGCGAGGAAGCTACTCAAGCCGGTTGAAGTCGGAATGACTGTCGAGTTGTTGACACCGGTTCCAGATGGAACCGTTGAACTACTGTTCTGAACTCCAGGTGTAGAAGCATTTAGACCTGTTGGAAATGGCGCACTGGTGTTTACAAATCCAGATGATGGAAATCCTGTCAGTCTTCCACTTGAAGGTGCAATAGCTTGTCCTGCTCCAGATCCTGGCTTTGACAGTCCGCTGGATCCCTGTGGCACCCCGCCAGCTTGAGTTGGAGTCTCAGCAGATCCCGAAGACCCAGATGGTGCTGCCCCCGATGGCGTTGCCTCAGATGGGACGCCGCCTGAAGTAATGCTACCTGAAGGAATGCTACCTGAAGTAATGCTACCTGAAGGAATGCTAACTGAAGGAATACCAACTGAAGGAAGACCAACTGATGGGAGACCAACTGATGGGAGACCAACTGATGGGAGACCAACTGATGGGAGACCAACTGATGGGAGACCAACTGATGGGAGACCAACTGATGGGAGACCAACTGATGGGAGACCAACTGATGGGAGACCAACTGATGGGAGACCAACTGATGGGAGACCAACTGATGGGAGACCAACGGATGGAAGACCAACTGATGGGAGACTTACGGAGGGAAGACCAACGGAAGGAAGACCAACGGAAGGAAGACCAACGGAGGGAAGACCAACGGAGGGAAGACCAACTGAAGGTACTCCTCCTACCGAAGGTACGCCTCCAACCGAGGGGACACCAACCGAGGGGACACCAACTGAGGGGACACCAACTGAGGGGACACCAACTGAAGGTACTCCTCCTACTGAAGGTACTCCTCCAACTGAGGGGACACCAACCGAGGGGACACCAACCGAGGGGACACCAACCGAGGGGACACCAACCGAGGGGACACCAACTGAGGGGACACCAACTGAAGGTACACCAACTGAAGGTACACCAACTGAAGGTACACCAACTGAAGGTACTGCAATAGATGGTGCGCCTGGACTTCCAGCGTCTCCAATGGCTCCAGACAAGGGATTGGTTACACCAGATCCAGAGGATCCCAAATCGGTACCGGCTGGTGTAGAGGCTCCAGAGGGAACTGGTACGGCGTCATCAGCACCGGATCCAATATTGGAGCCGATGTCTGAACCACTTAATCCGGTACCTGATGGGGATGATGGTGACGATCCAGAGGGTGCTGATGAACCTTGTGCATCAGACAAGCTTGATGGAGAAGATCCAGCTGCATCAGGGGATGAATCTGAAGAACCTGAAGAACTGGGAGAAGAGTTGGATCCAGATAGACTGGTAGTTGCATTTGAAGATACACTTGATCCAGATCCTGAACTGATAGTTGAGTTAGAGCCTGAGCCTGAGCTTGAGCCTGATCCTAAACTGGAACCGGAACCAGAGCTGCTCGAAGTTGTATTAGAGCTGGAACCTGACAAACTGGAAGATCCGGATCCTGATCCTGAGCCTGAGCCTGAGCCTGAGCCTGAGCCTGAGCCTGAGCCTGAGCCTGAGCCTGAGCCTGAATCTGATTCTGAGCCTGATCCTGAGCCTGATCCTGAGCCTGAGCCTGATCCTGAGCCTGATCCTGAGCCTGATCCTGAATCTGATCCTGAATCTGATCCTGAATCTGATCCTGAGCTTGCACCAGACTCCGAACCAGAGTCTCCTGCAATTCCAGTGACAGTAGAAATCCAAGCGGAATTGAAACTAATAATTTCAATTTCTTCACCGTCACCACAAATAAACTCACCAGACTCGCCGGTGGCTACAGGAGCAGAACCAGTGCAGGTGAAGGTTTCAGTTATAGGAGCTTGCAACACTTTAGTAGAGACGAATGTGTTGTCATGGAAGAATGTTGATGTCCATGCTGACTCACCAACGAATTCGCTTGTGAACTCAGTCCCGGTAACTTCACTACTGAATTCGCTTATAATTGAGCTGCCAGAGCTACCAGAGCTCCAGCTGGAACTCCAGCTAGTAGTAGTGAAATTGGCATTCGACGACGCTAGGGTCGCCGAAAATAATGGTAGCAGCCACAGCCCTACCTTTACTGCCATACTGTCGAACAAAGTAGCTGGCAAAAAGATTCAAAACAATCGGGACGGAAATCTTGTCATTTTAAATAAACAATACGAAAGCAATACACAGAGACCCTCCGCTCCGATAGTCTCGCTGACAATTATGCCATGGGCCCTTACAGCTGTCAGGGACCCAGAAAAATGGATCTACAAGGTACAGACCCTTAACAGTACCTGCATGAGTGCATAGAAGTTAATATGCAACACAAATACAAACAAGAAAGAGCGATCAATACTTCAAACGGCCGCACACAAAAAGAAATCAACATAACGCCTCGAAGCACATGTCACTGAATGCGCTGGAATGTGAGATCTCGAACTAACGCGATGTAAGGTAAACCACAGATAGCATCCGATGTAACTAAGTTAGTGAGATCCCGTTGAGCATCTGATGTTCGAGCAACGGTCGCTTTCTTTTCGTTTTGAGTCGACAGCTCCAAACAGTTAATTAAATGTGTATAGGTGTCAATTTGTGATAGAGTATGCCATTGAGTTGTAAATCAGATCGGTTATGGATCATCTGCCCGTGATTGTGCCGTTCGCTCACTTGTCGTTTCGGATTGTCAATGATCACCGGAAGATCACATTGGTACAGATCATAAGGGGAGCGATCTGAGGTCCAGCAACCCGGAATAAACAAACAAAAGAGCTCGATCTCTGTGAATAAACCGACGTATCTGGAGCTAGGTAGATGGCCAAGCTCTGATACCCAGCGCTAGATCAAAGTTCAATGCACGTCATTATTATTCATGTTATATATACATAATAAGATTATCACAAGGTAGTTATGTCAGGCTCTCAGAGGTTAAGGTTCAGTGATGAGCAAGCATTAAGCTCGAGACCAACAACGCTCGAGGCCCACAATGGTATATGGTGAGCCGATTTGCCCGTCTGATAACCTCATGCTACAGGCTATGAAGAGATGATCAGCAGTTCATCCGTTCTCTCTCTTTGTTCAACTGTCGACATATCATATTCCTAAATTAGGAGTGACATTACCAAATTAGGAACGAGGACCCTTCACCACGAAGTATGAGTTGTATTCATCAAATTTCCAATGGCCATTCAGTATCGCACGTATTGCGTTCTTTATTTTCGGTATACCGTCGTCGCTGTGTTGTCCAGACCCTGTTATAACAGTCAATGGGGAATATCCGTCGTCTATTTGAGACCGCGACCACCATTCTGACAATTTCAACCTGCATCCCTCCACAGCAATATGCAAAGGTACCCCATGAAAATCGATAGAAAGGTTCGAAGTGTTGGCTTCCAACGTTCTCCAATGGATTGAATCCATTGCTTCTTTTGCGTTTTTGCCGTGATCGGTGGCAACCTGTGCGTAATATCCTGCAGCGCTTCGATACAAAGGATTGGATCTGGATTTTCTGAACATCTCAGTAGCCTGGTCGTAAGCGATCTGACGCTTCTGGAAGGAATCACCAGCTTGACTTCGAAGATCCTTTAGGCTTGATCCCTTTAAGGATGGCCCTGAAGATGAGGGTGTGGATACGGCACCAACATTTGTGGAGGTTGTTCGGTGACTTGTTTGCGAAACCAATAGACATTTCGTCAAAGACTGATCATTTCTTTCGTACAACTTTGTGGCCTCGGCTTCCGATACATTGAGTACAGAACATATGGTGCTGATATCGGATGATCTGGAAAGATTGTCCTTTTGCTTATTGCTTTTCTTTGGACGTCGGCGCTTCTTCGTAAAGTCTTGTAATTGTTTCTCTTGTTCAGGGATCTCCTCGTCAATCAATTTCCAGTTGAGTAAGATGTCAGTCACCTTTGTCATGTCTCCATCATTGGTTTTTAGTTTATGTCGGATCAATGCCGCTGAGACATGAGGGAACGACTGCCGTAGAAATTCGACCGGATCAAGGTCCCCTTCCCCAGTGTCTACAGCTGCTGTCGATGCCTCGATACTCGGTCCAACTTCTGCCTTGTCAAATCCCGACCAGTCCACGTCTGTAGCTATCGCTTCCAGGTTGAGAGTCGTAAGTATAGTTCTAACATTTTCTATGCTGTCGTTGTCACAGCACACTGCTGAAACAAGCGCTCTGTCTACCGCTGGAAATTCATCATAAAGGCCAGCCAAATCATCTGCATCTATCATTTTCTTGCCATTACATGTTACTATTCCAAACCGATGCTCTTCCAGCGACTCGTAGCCATAAATTCCTTAGTACTATACACAATAGCCGCTTAAGAAGATAACCTTCAGCACATGTGCAGATTAGCGCGGTTTGGCAAAAAGCCACTTATTAACAATGTCCTAACCTCAATAATTATTTTTCATTATGTCTTTTCGTCGTGGTGGGAGAAATGGCCAGTCTATGGCCCTCAGCTTCGGCAACGGGGATCTGAAACCGGATTTCCGACCTCTAGAACAATACCCTAAAAGTATTCTTCCGGTACAGACAGATCCTACAAGTACTGAGCGTCAGGCTGTGTCGCAGTTTCTCAAGCTCAAAGAAGACATTCAAGATGGGCCACTGTATACAGGCTCAACCGCGAAGCGAGGCCGTATTGTTGTAGAAATGGATCAAAGCATTAACGATGGCATAAAGAGATATACTGATAAGTATATCAAGAAACGGAAAATAGGCCGAAGCGTGGACGAACACCCATATGTAGTTGCGTTTTTTCCTGCAGAGCTGCACCCAATTATGGGCCTGAAAAACTCAAAGTTCAAGAAACTCGACATCACCAAATTCACAAGCGAACTTTTAAGCCTTGAGAAGGAGGAAGATAATGAAGAGTCGAAAACATCGCTGCTGTCTATGAGACTCAACAGTCTTGAAGAGGAAGATAAGAAGGACAACAGTGCCAACGAAGACAATGAAGAAGACGAAGAAGAGGACGAGTTCGAAGAGGACGAAGACGATGACTACAATGCCGAAAAATATTTCGATGACGGTGAGGATATGGATAACGGTGACGACGACGATGGAGAAGCGGCCTACTAAATAATACGACCCTGGTCGCAGAACAGAACAAAAAATTATCAATTGATGCTATATACCATTGTCATGATGAGGATGCGAATCGTCAAGTATTACCATGCATTCATGGTTAACCCATAGGGGGGCAAATATGCCACTTGAGTTCCCTATGGTTTTGCAGCCAATTGGCTACACACCGCCGCCGGATCGATCGACTTCGACCACCATGTCGCCGGGGTACTGTTTATGAACAGGGCGGTAGCACCACCATTTGGTCATGTAGAATCCACCTATCATGCCCCCAATGACGGCAGGCGCCTTGATGCGCCATGAGTATTTCGTTGCTCTTGCTGCTACCATGATCATGTTGAAGATTTGTGGCGGTAGTGGTTGGGATAAGAGGCGGTTTTTATATTAAACAGTTAATCCCCACAATTGCTGATATCACGCCCTAGCCCTACCCCAACTTTTTAGCCGTGCGCTGCTTGTGATGATGTGGGCCATCAGATGACTAGATTGAGCGATGACCTGACATTTATGATTACACGCCAATGGCATGTGATTGTGGGCATGGTGCACTAGGTGAAATGCTGTCTATAGCCTTGTATTCTATTATCTTATTTTATTGCATGCATTTGAATGGCTTGCCATGCTATTCCTTCGTCATGGGACTAGGAACTGGCTTACGATCCATAGGAAATAGAGTAATAGGAGGCTCAGTTCCCGGAAGTGAGAACTCCCCCTGCTTTTGAAATCCAAACTTAGCATATATAGTATTGTTTTTTTCTCCCGACGACTCGAGATAGCACATTTTCCCATCCTTGTCAGCCTGCATTAGTTTCACACACTAAGTTTATCTAGAACTCACCTTTTTAGTAATATCCTCTACCAACAATCTTGACCAGCCTTCACCTCTACTCTCAGGCTTGACCGCTAACCAGGTTAAATACCACGAGTCATCGTTGGATTCGCCGAGAACATCCTTCTTGTTGGATTCCAAAAGGGGTAGAAACTCTGAAAAGTATCTTCTTCTCCCATTTGACCCGAATTTGTAGTATAATCGCCACAATCCACTGCGGAGAACAACTGACCACTGCACTAAACTGGCTCCAGGGGGTAGCCATAGTGCTACTCCGTCAAAATCACCCGCTACAAGAACTATTCCATACAGGATGTGTGCATAAGCCACATAGTCGTACATCTCTTGATTAAGGATAACTGCCTTGTCTTCGGTCATCGAGTCGCCCACACTGAAATATTTCAGGATGAACGATGTGTCGAAAGACGACGAAAGTACCTGGGAAACCTGTTTGTACTCATGGATCTCGGCCTTGCGAATCGACATTGAAAGGTGAAGTTCCAATTGATACCATGATCCGGTTATCTTTTGTCGGCGGCTGGGATGCAGATATGACTAACTAGGAAAGCCGACCCGCGTTAACAGAACCCGGCAGCTATCGAGTCACCACCAGCTGTCGCCACACGGACGCTCCTGTGACTCTATCGTAATATGATGAAGATCAACAGCTAAATGACTTGGCAGTGACTCAGTATGATGATTCACATAGGCCTTAGAATGGCTTGGTCGACGCCAGCTGACAGTTGTATTTAATAGCCGCGCTACACCCTAAGTATCTGAATATCACATACAACATTTAGAAAACAAATAAACCATCGACAAAAAAATGTCCGAGTCCATGAACGTCATGTTGAAGCATCTAAAGAAGGTGGTTCGTGCCATTCTCGCCCCTCCTAAAGACTTGTCGCCGGAGAACGTCAAAGACGCAGATGTATTGCTGTTCTATAGAAGGTAGACTGACGGCTTATCATTGCAATCCCAATCCACGATGCATTCTGATTATTTCTTGTTGGGACCATTCCTTCTGTACGTGTCCAGAACAGGCATAATCATAGAGGCCCCAGGTTCGCACGCTTGTGCTCCATAAAATCCATCTGGGGGATCTGATGGATCTACCGGTTTTGGCTGCACATGCATGCACCACCCCTGTCGTGATCGAATAATTAACGTCTAATGTGCATCCCTGCATTCCAAAGCGCGTGTGTCCCTGGCAACAGCGCGGTGCGGGTTGTCTTCTTAGAATTTTGCTTGTAGCTGAATTTAAACCCAATACTTCTGTTGGTTATTGACCCCATTGCAAGGGTGGTCTTAACCTTGTAATTTCTAGTCCATACTGTTTGTAAATACAATAGTTGTCAGTTCTGCTGGCTGCTGATGGACTGTATTTGCACATCACCATGGCCGGTCCTGGAAGATCCCCGAGATTCAGGTATGACCAGCTGCCATTGGTGTTTGAGCAGTTTCCGCCTGATCTGTTTGACACAATCTCGTTTGGTCCAGGTAACAATGACCCGGCAATAATCACACGACACAATTCAAGCCTGATGGCTGCAACACTGCCGCGACTGGTGGTTGAATTGACTTCTCACGATGTCCTGACATACAACGAATTGTCTGACTTCTTGTTGACATATAGGATATTCTCTAGTCCTGACCAGTTGCTGGAGCTTTTGTTTGCGCGTATAGCATGGTCGATACAGTATCAGGAGGACCATCGCGACAGTGAAATTGGCCGGGATATCACCGTCAGGACGTTCGTGATGGTACGACAGTGGGTGCTGAACTTTTTTCCTGATGACTTTGTGACAAGCTATCGATTGAGAGTGAAGTTTGCAACCACAGTGAATAGACTATATCAATGGCAATTGGTCCAGGATAATGCTGGTGTTCGTCGAATATTTGAGCAGTTGAAGAAAGCTTGGATACGATCATGCTGCATGTATTGGAAGCTGGGCAGCCCAACCGACTCCAGTTTTGATGTGTCATTACCGATATTTGCTGGTGGTATGTATGGCAGTGCCAATCTGAACCCCACGACAGACCCTTCTGAGAGAAGAAGGACCCTGCTTTCGTTCTACAATGGGCCCATAAAACCGGTATTATCAAATTCCAATTTAACATCATCTGTGACACTATCTAAGGGAGCCTTAATTAATGGGGGCATCCTTCTATCCTCAGATGTCGAGGTCAAACGAATCAAGCCTCCAACTCCAGTTAGAGCAAAAGGTGTTGCTTTTCAGCAGCAGTCGTCGGGTTCACCGCCCTCTAAAAAATCAAGGGCTGTAAAAACGGATAATTCAAAGCCATCATTGCGGTCATTGGTAGAAGGCTGGCGTGACAATCAGAGTTCCAATGGTGCCGCAAAGGTGGTTTCTAAATTGTCTGGTATTCTGGACCTCTCACGGTCGTCAAAAAAGCCACCGGTGCCTCCCAAAGATGATATGCATAGACAAGCACGTCCATCCAGTGATACCATTCGAATCGATATTTTGAGCGCGCGTGTGATTGAAGAGCTCGACTTGCTACTGAAAGTTCGTGAAAGCGAGAAATATAACAGCGAAGAAAAATTGCCCAACGATTCTTTCACACCAAGCGATGGCTCTCCATCAAAGAGAAAACGCCTCGATGACAGCGTGCTTAGTTCATCCGACAAGTCATACACCAGCTATGATTCGAAATTTAGTGCCACGAATGGAGGCGCTTCCTCCCATAGGGTGTCTATGATAGATAGTCTTCGCATACAGGACCGGCTAGCAAACACATCCTCTGAGGATTTTGATTTCAGCGATTCCCACTCAAGCTTATCAGTGTCGATGGAATCGGAAATGACTTTCAGCACTAGCAGCTCCGTGGATACAGCTACTATAAGCTCCAGTGTTGTTGATGATTCTCCATCGAGAGACCCTGATTTTAATTTCAATCGGCTACGAAGGCTCCGTCATCACGGAAACTTACGTGAGATTACAAACTTCTCGCGACCCGCGTCGTCGCAGTATACTGTATCATCGCCCGCGTTTGGGGTAGTTGTGTCTCCTATGACAACGCCAACTATTCGAGACGTATCAGGATTTGACAGCGACACCAATCTCAGTTTTGCAGATGATTCATTTGCTGCTAATGTATCAACTGAGCAGGAATCCCCCAAGGTGGTCAATCCTTATTCCGGGGTCGATGCAGACACTGCCGCGAAGCTTGCCGCCATTCCTGACGATACTCCAGAGGAGGACGAAATCAAGGCGGCACTCCTGAAGCTGGAAGGAAGGTACGTAAAGGTGAAAAAACACAAATCACTAGTACATTTGAGCGGTGAAGCCGAAAAAGGGCCAAACCCATTATTTATTAATGACGAAAATCAGCCAGCTCAGGCGGCTGTTACATCGTCACCATCCATGTCTGATGATATTGACGCACAGATCTACTTGCATCACTCACCGTCAACAAATTCTTCTGACTTGTACAGAGCAGCTTTTGCATCAAAATTCAACATAGCTGAACTGACGCGTGAAAGCCCATCGCCGTTTGATGATAACGGCGAAAATGCTCCCATTCACCCATCTAAGGCTGTCAACAAGTTCAAGTTTAATCCCCTTGAGAACAGGAAATCCAATGGTATTGTGGTTCCACGTGTGAGACCCCAGGCGACCGGTAGAAAGTTATCCAAAGACTCTAGAGCTCCGGAAGATCCTCTATCGGTCCCTAGTTCTTTATCTTACGGTAACCACACACCATTTATTTTGAGTTTTGGTTCGGACGCATTGTGTCAACAGTTCACGCTGGTAGAGAGAGATGCCCTATGTGAAATTGACTGGAAGGATCTCGTTGAGCATAAATGGGACAACAAGTTGGTTCCGATTCAAAGCTGGTTAGAATTCTTGGTAGACAATCGCTCAAGGGGGGTGGATACCGTTATATCCAGATTCAACCTCATGGTCAATTGGGTTAAATCGGAGATCCTCCTTACCAGGGCCTTGTCAGAAAGAGCTCAAGTTTTGAGTCGATTCATTCATATCGCCCATAGAGCACGTTCTATTCAGAACTTTGCTACACTCATGCAAATTGTCCTAGCACTTGAGTCAGTGGCTATATCCAAGCTACATATTACATGGGAGACTATTCCTGTTAATGACAAAGAGATATTTGCTCAGATGAAAGATCTGATGTCGCCGCTTCGAAACTTTGCAAATCTAAGAAAGGAACTTGCAACTCTCAAGCCCGACAAAGGCTGCATACCTTTTTTGGGAATGTACCTTTCGGACTTGACATTTAACCGAGAAAAGCAAACTTTTTTGAAAACCGAAGAATCAAGTGCCACATCTGCAATGTTGGTTAATTTCGATAAGTTTAGAACTTCTTCGTCGGTTGTCAAGTCCTTGTTACAGTGCATCGAATGGTCGAATAACTATAAATTTAAGTTCGACAACGATTTACTAGCAAAATGCCTATACATACAGAGTCTGGCGGTGGAAGAAATGGATATGTGTATACGGTACCTAGAAAGTCCGTGAAAACACTCTTTTAATATGCATTAATAAATATGAAACTAAGGAAGTTCTCGTAGCTGCTTATCAATAATGGCTTCCTGTCGCTCGGTGAGCACAGAAGGCAAATAAAATATTGCTGGTTGAGCTTTTGTGGAAAGGTACCGGGCCTCTGCGAACCTTTTCTTTTTATTTCTCTCATGTTCTCGTGCTAACTCTCTGTTCCGGCGGGCATCCTCCGAATCTCGGTTTCCATGCAGGGTCTTATCGCTGTTTCTGGATTCATGAGCAGAAAAGAGTATAGGTTTTGTGACCTTAGGTATCCCCCTTTGAGGGCCTTCAGAGGCTCTTTTTGCCTGCTTTCCAAGAGAAGCTACGAGGTTTCCGAACATTCGTTTGTTTCTGGTCTGCATGTTAAATGGCTTTCTCTGCGCATGACCTAGCGGCCCCTGCTTCTTTGCGAGCTCTGTACTTTGGACACCATCATTATTTATATGGCCATTTTCCTGGTGTTCGGTTTCCCCCTCTACTCTTGAAGGTTTAGAGGCTTCTGTAGTGGAGTCCATCAGATCAGTGTCAAGAATGGAAGACGCGCGGCTACCCGCACTGCATGTGGACATGAAACTTGAGATCTTAATTCCGAGACACTAAAACTAGACAATCTCCGACGGCGAAGAAATGAACTGAATGCTCCGACAGAATGACAGCATTTCCAGTTACTTTGTTTATTTTTAGTCCCGAAGTTATTTAGTGCAGAAAAAATATAAATGCACCTCATGTGCTGTTCAAATCGCTGACTATGTCTACAAAGTTTACCAGAGAAACAACTTCTGAAGAAGTAGCTGCCCGTTTTGCAGCCAGTATTAAAAATAGGTGTTTCCTAATTACTGGTGTCACCCTAGGTGGACTTGGAGCACAAACCGCTTTGGCCTTGTTGCAACACTTACCGAAGTTGGTAGTCATTGCTGGTAGATCTCAGAAATCTCTACAAGAAACTTTTGACAGTCTTAAACAGACTGTGCCAAGTGGTAATATACGGCAGCTGGTTTTAGATTTGTCATCCTTTGATTCGGTTAGAAGTGCTGCCGAACAAGTAACAAGCTATGATGAAAACATCGATGTTGTTATCAATAACGCCGGAATCATGGCTTGTCCATATGCTGAAACAATTGAGGGGCATGAAATGCAGTTTGGAACAAACCACCTGGGCCACTTTCTGTTTACAAACTTGATTATGAAGAAGATTCTTGCAACGCCATCTCCGAGAGTCATCAACGTGTCAAGCTCAGGACATAGCCTTGCTCCGATTATTTTCAACGATGTTGGTTTTTCTAAAGGTGAAAAGTATGACCCTTGGGTCGCTTACGGACAGTCAAAGACAGCTAACATACTTTTTTCCAGAGAGCTCAACTTCAGGTATGGGTCTAAGAATTTGAATTCATTTGCTTTACACCCCGGATCCATTGTAACAAATCTGAGTCAACATATTGATAGAAATGATTTCTTTTCCAACCCCCCTAAAGACTTTTGGGGCAGCTCTGAAACTTCTAGAAAGTTTCTAGAAAATGCTTTCTACAAGTCTGTTTCTCAAGGTGCGGCAACTACTTTGGTCGCTGCTTTGGATCCTTCAAAGCAAGCATCCGATGGTGTATACTTTGAGGACTGTCAAGTCCAAGAAGACAAATGCGCACAACATGCTAAAGATCCAGAGGCCGCTAAAAAATTATGGACATTAAGCGAACAGTTAGTATCTGAGACTTTTTCTTAAGTAGAATATAGCTGATAATCCAGTGGAGCTCTGTGTTTATTATGTGCCGTTTAGCGCCCTAACATATCTGACGGGTACCCCTGAAAAGTGTAGCCGGATATGGCAACCCTAAACACTCAGGGTAAAATAATTTGCAGGAGTTAATTTTTTTTTTTATCCCAGAGCATTTCTGCACTGATACTTGAAAAATTAGATCCTCCCATATTGGAGATTATTTATCATTTTGCATTAACTTATAAACATGTCTGACGATGTAAGTGTATCACTGATCGTGGAAGCAGCAGATACTAACTGAAGATCATATGGCAGGTGATCAATCACCAATTCTGTGCATTTAAACTAAAGACAACTAAAGATCAGACGTTTTGCAGAAACGAATATAACGTGTCTGGTCTTTGTAACCGACAGTCCTGCCCATTAGCAAATGCAAAGTATGCCACTGTCAGAAGCGTTGATGGTCGATTGTATTTGTATATGAAGACCGCAGAAAGAGCCCACACTCCTGCCAAGCTTTGGGAACGTATCAAATTGTCAAAACAGTATTCAAAAGCGCTTGAGCAAATAGACCAGCATCTCATCTATTGGCCAAACTTTTTGCTTCACAAGTGCAAGCAAAGATTAACCCGGTTGACACAAGTAGCCATTACTGAGCGAAGACTTGCTCTGAAAGAAAACGAACGACAATATGTTGGCAAAGCGCCGAAGGTCAAGCGAAGAGAGCAAACTCGCGAGCGAAAAGCACTTGTTGCTGCCAAACTGGAGAAGGCTATCGAAAAAGAGTTGTTAGATCGGTTGAAGAGTGGTGCTTACGGAGAGAACCCTCTTAATGTTGACGAAAAGATATGGAGGAAGGTTATGAACACTGTTGAAGAAGAGGAAGGCGAGCAGGAGCTTGAAGAGGAGGATGAGGAAGAGCTCGAAGAGGAATATTCTGACGTTGGCGATGTTGAATTCGTAGAGGGGGATGATGACGAAGACGACTTGGTAGAGTTGGAAGACCTCGAGAAATGGCTCGGCTCGGAGAGTGAGGATGGTCAACATTTCAGCTCTGATGACAGCAGCGAAGAGGACTCTGAAGATGAGGCTCCTACCAAGAAGCGGTCAGGAGAAGTCAAGCCAGCCAGTAAAAGAGCCAGGAGAACAGGGCCAAGAGTTGAAATCGAATACGAGCAGGAACCTGTTGCCGCTGCTGAAAAATGGTAAATTTGCCGAATCTAATGACATAATGGTAATACATGTATATATATGTGTGTATGTGAGTGCACATCTGCGTAGCGACCCATCTACCGAACCTGCACATTGCTCTCGCTGTGAACAGTGTACTTTCCAGTGATAATCTGTCTCGTAGCTACCACCGGATGCCAACTGGAAGGCTCTATTGGAAGAGACGTAGTGCTGCTTTCCGGATTATCACCAAAAGGATCCTGCTGGACTCCAGATCCATATGACAACTGGAATGGCAGGGGTGCCGAAGACAAAGCCCTGTAACGAACATCGATGCCTGCAGCGCCCTCCTTGGCCGGTCCCTCAGTGGCAACACGACATAGGAACCTCTCTTCGGCCGTTTTGCTCACAGTTATAGGCTCGGTGAATCTCCATGTAATTCTTTGGCGGTCCTTGTTAAACGATGCAACCGGTTTGCTCTGTGCGGACGTAGCAAGGCCACCTTCAATCGGAACACTCACCACGAGGTCTTGAAGCTGGACTGACTCGTCTGCCGCATCGTCTGCAAGCTTGAATGTCAGCATTAGACTCGACTGGGTTTCCTCGATCCTCCAGATAGGTACAAAAGTCACGGGTACAGACTTCGAGCCATCCTTAAGACTATATTTAAATCCAACAACACCTTGTTTTGTAGAGTTCAGCCCAGTCACATTGGCAGTGCTGGCGTCAATCCTGAATGTACCATCCACTGACGATTGTTGTAAAAGTCCTGGATTAGGCACAAATTTGGCGACCTCCGATCCATTATTGACACGAATATAAGTACTAGTATTTTGCGGTGCACTTGTAGAGTAGCCAAACGCGATTTCACCCCCAGCACTACTAGACCCCACAACGCCATCTTTCATGTTTATATTGACGACCTCCACAATAGTAGCAGACAGGCCATCAGAAACGGGAAGCTCTGGGTGCTTCAAGGTGGGGGCTGCTGAGGACTGCAATGAACGGAGCGACTGAACATCACTGGACGCTCTGTTGGTCCTGAACTGCTGTTGGGGATTAAAGCCATTAGAAACTGGAGCCATTGTAGGGCTTGGCTCCGGTGATGATCCAAAACTTCCACTGTCCCCAGTCATCTGTGGGGGTTGAAGAGGTGGCAGGTCTGTATGACTGAGCTGTGGTGGTACAGTTCCACTGGCAGCAAGTATTTGCTGATCTGAACCTTGCTGCTGTGGAGGTGCCTCAACGGGAGAATCTGAAGTCGTAGCGTGGGAGGGGAACGTTTGTAACTGCGACAGGAATTGTTGACCAGCTGCAGCATTTGATGGCATCTCGGGCATGGGGGGTGCTGCCGAAATGGCGTTTTCAATGTTTGAGGCTTCAATTCCCGTAAAGAGACGAGATTGAATATCTCTTCGACCTCTTGATGATCTACCAGAGATAGTGGGTCTTGCTCGCAACGTGGTAGCTACATTAGTCATAGCAGTGTCAGCATCTTCTTGCTCTTCCGTTATGGTGTCCTGTCTTATGTTAACTCTTAGAGGCTGTTGTTGACCAGAAGAAATTGAGTACAGCGGTTGGTTATCCTCATCTTCTTCATCCTTGGTGAGAGGTTCAGTACCAGGCACCTGCGATGCAGACGGCTGCTGCTGTATGCCCCCATTCACCTTCCTCGATGGAGGGGGAGCAGGCTTGGCCTGTTTAGGAGGTTCTTCAGCAGGAGCTGCTCTGAACGACGACGGAACATACGGCTCAGCTGGGATCTGCGGCAAAGGAGCTTGTTGACGAGTAGGCGATATCTGCGGTCTCATACCTGATCCAACAGACGGTGGACCCCTCAAAGAAGACGGCTTAGGAGAATTCTTCTGCTTGTTCTTGTTTGACCGGAAGATCGAACCAACTCTCGATCGAAGCTTTGTAGCACCTCCGGGCCCGCCCAGTGGGGTGTTTCCAGAATTTATGCTGCTAGAATCATCAAAAGTATTGGCTCGCTGGGTGCTTCCTCGTCTGCCTTCATAGTCACTGAAGCCATCGCTGGCGGCCGTCGTGGTACGAGAAGGTCCGTTAGGCGCAGCAGCAGCCAAGTTTCCGCCGACAATCTGCGCAGCAAAAGATCGAATTTCCTCAATGGGCTCAAAAGACAGTATGGAGTTCACCGAATCCTCCGATACCTTAATAACAGCCTGACCCCTGTCTGCTTCAAGAGTCTCCAGTCTTGTGAGAGAGTCTTTCAACAGCACCAGACGAGCTTCATCAACACTTTCAAACTGGCCAAATGCATAGGGAGCTTGGTTTTCCCATTGGCTTCGAGTCTCGGCTACAGAGATCTCAGCAGCTTCGAGCTTTGATCCTGACTTCTTTTTAGACTTCAATTTCGAATAGTTGTCCTGCTGTTCCGTGAGAGTCTTTGCCAAACTAGTCAGGCCCTCGTGCAAGTTCCGGACATCAATCCATTGGGGTGACCGAGAAGAAAAACTTCGAATTGGGTTCTCTATCTCGGCTCGTGCCTTGCGAGCAAATTCCTGAGAGGATTGAGCCTTGCCAACCGTAGACTTGGTGATGTCACCCCATACGGCAGCAAATGTTCCTAATGCCATTTCATGGGAGGGCATACGACTAGCAAGCTTCTCAAGCTCAGCAGCATACTGATCTTCGGCTCTGGCACGGTCACGAATCCAGTCAGCAATTTCGTCGTTCAGCAATTTGGAATTGTTGAGCCGGTCTCGCATGGCATCAATGGCCTGTTCCGGAGCCAAGGACGGCAGAATAGCATTGCTGTATTCGGTCCGTTCGGCCATGGCGGAATGTTGTATCAATGTCCAAAAGAGTGTCCCTTTTTAAGTTTTGCTTCAATACAATGTGGACTGGTGTGAATTCCGTCACGACGGCAGTTGTGGCTGTGGATTTGAACCTGAATGGTGGGATTAATGTGGAGAACGGGGAGCTGCAGCGGCGCGGATCGGCATGCTGTCTTTACAAAGCCAAGCAAAAAGTTGACTGACAGTAGATTGGTCAATGATATAATTCAATCACTACAAAGAAAACACATATATAAATACAAAAAAAATGGTGTGCAGATGCAATCCGCAAGGATCCAATAAATAAATACGCTCAATAATACATGAGTGTGCTAGGTAGCAATAAATATAAGATGGCGTGGTTCAAACACCTCGACGCCAGTTGTTGGAGTGCGGGTCAGCGCACTCTGACCGCAAAGGCTCTTCTTCGTCTGCTAGTCCAGCCACAGTGGGCTCAGGACCACAATCGCCCTCGTAGATTACAGCGCCGGCCTTTCGATGGCTGTTGACCCATTGGCACTCTTCAGAGTTGAGGATCTGGTCGGCAGTGGGCCGGTTACGAGGATCGGGGCTCGACATCCACTTGACCATTTTGTCCAGAGCTTCGCTCTCATCGAGCATGAACCTTGGCGCCCAGATAGGCACGGATTTGGCGAGTTTCGATCTGTGATGGAACTCGGAAACATCGGAGAGCCTTCCACTAGAAACTGGAGCAATCACAGGAGAAAACAATTCTGTGCTTATGCTGCTGGTACTGTCATCGGCCCCAGGTTTGCTGCTATCATCGTCAATGGCAAATCGAGTGAATTGGTCATCATCATCCACCCGGCTCAGATCTCCTGAGCTCAGCCGGCCGGCATCTGTCAAGTCACCAGATCGCAGCTTTTGCCAGTGGATACCATTGTCGGGAAGAACAATGTTAGCCGCTATTTCGAGCATCATCATTCCTAATGAAAAGATGTCGGCAGGCTTATCGTATTGTTGAGAGCTGAGTATCTCTGGTGCTATGTATTCCCTGTCACCTTCTCTTTCAATACCTTTAGCTGCCGGGTAGGTGGTAGCCATTCCAAAATCTCCAATTTTAAGGACACCTTCAAAGGTTATAAATATATTTGCCGGCTTGATATCAAGATGCAAGAATCCATGCTTGTGTATGTAGCTGAGTCCCTATAGTTAGCTTCTGCGCTGTGCTGTATTTCTTTACTTACCAATGATATCTCCACAAGGATCTTCCAAACACGCCATTCATCTAGACGAGATACATTGCCCATCTCTGTCAAAAACGCATCGAGACTTCCATTCTCGCAGTACTCAGTCATGATATACAGATAACCATTGCCTTCCCACGCCTCGACACATGTCAGAATATGATCGCGACCATCTTCAGCTTCATTGTCAGGAAGGGGCTGGGTGCCGAGACTCCTGAGGATTTCTACTTCCTCCAGCAAACGAGACCGCGACTTTGGCCCCATGAACGGGTATCGCGTTCTCTTGACAGCAAACTGGTTCTCGTGAGGAGCATCTGTGCCAGCTCTGTCAACAACGGTATATACAATAGAAAATACACCTTTTCCAATTACAGACACCTTGTCGAATCTGTCAGTCAAAACGGGATCTGACAATGATTCGTCCTGGGAGAAATTCATACCCATGAATGAAGACATATGCATCATAGGGTCGATAGGTGTCTTTGGAGTTTTGGCAGGCGTTCTTGGAGGCTCCTGGGGCATGCTGTAAAGGCTAGACCCACTGGACTGATGTCGCACCATTGGGATCGACGAAGGAGTAGAGTCATCGTGGTCGACGCTGTTGGGATGGCTTGTGTTCATAATGACATCCGGAGTCCTGGGCGAAGAAGAAGATAGTTCGCTGGACGATCCATCTCCCCATCCAATGTGCCTGGGCTGCGGTGTGCTCGACATGAGCTTTTCTTGAGTGATAGTACTGGCATCCGAAGCCTGCCTTGATCCCAGTCTATGAGGGATATTTATCGGCATTGGCGCCAACGTATCCGTATGGTGGTGGTGCATATTGCCACTAGCATCCTTAGTGGGTGTTTCAGGTTCGTCATAATCATCATGCATATCAACTTCGACCGCAGCAGCTGGAGTCGACGAGTTACCAAAATTAATAGAAAACCTTAGGCGGCTATCGTGCAAACCAAGCTTGCTACGCGCCGGGTGCATTGGAACTGGAGTCAGCTCTAATGGGGCCGGAAATCCATTAAAAGTCGCATTTGGGTGAAAGTTATGCATTCCTCCCAGCCCACTGATTGGCTTCTTGCACGGTGTGTCAGGGGTGGCTGTTGGACCTGATATCAAGGAATTCATGCGATTTTTCTTAGACATGAGTCCAGGACTAGTGAAAGCGGTCTGTAGGGGCTTGACTGACCGGTATGAGTCAGGAGTGGAGTATTCGTTGAACTCTGCAGCAACTGACGCATTGAACTTCGGCTTTGGCCTTAAGTTGGACATTGATACTGACCCCAGCTGGTTACTGTTTTGCCTGGTTTGAGCCAAGTGATGTTGATGACTAAAGTGATGAGACTTGGATGCAGGTATTGGAGAAGGTGATGGTGAAGTCGAGTAAGGGTTGGTGGCACGGCCATGTTGTATGGGCGTGCTTTGATCGTGGTTTCTGCCTGGGTTGAATCGAGGCATAGACATGTCGAATGAGTCTCGTCGTTTGAGCGAAGAAGCAGGCCAAAGAGGCTCTGCAAATGAGTTGTTGGAACCCTCGTCGTGGTACGAAGTCACGTCGTCATCGCTGGAAAAGCGAGGCTTAGGCATGGCCTTGGGCCGACTTGGGTCTGGCGTGCCAGCACTCCCGCTGTTGCGAGACGAATGTGGTCTTTTGAGCCTGGCACCCGACGTGTCGAACGAAGCAGCCTCGTCAAGGTTCAGGAGTCCAGTAGACCGTCGAATGGTCTTGCGGATCGGCCTGGTCGTCGACGATGCCGACGGCGAACCGTCGACAGGCCGCTGTGAATAGCTTGACGACATGGCTATTGGGCCATTCACTGGCAACGGGTCCCAGATCTTGTTTGGTGGCTACCTGGTGTAGACTTGTGCGGTGTAGAGCAGTATTTCAGCCTTCACCCTGGGATGTGGTGTTGTTGGGGGAACGACGGCAAGTAGCAGACGAATAAAACCCCGGCCTCGCACAAGGTTAAATGTTAAGACAGAAACTGCCGGGACTTAATGACTACGCCGTTATAGACCTAAACCGGATAAAAGACGCTGTCATCGAATCAAAATAGCTAGCCAGCTGCCTAAAAGGGGTCCCTGTTGCTATAGTGACCACTGTGGTAAACAATGGTGCGGCGTGGTGGCCAAGCCAGTTTCGCGGTTCGCGACCATCAGGCACCTATAACAGAGTGGGCAAGCTGTTTGGGTTGCTAGTTTTGGCTACTATTACAGACTGCAAGCTGTTGCTGTTGCCAGATTGGTCCATATGTGTAGCAATATGATATAGTATGATGTATGTGAAGATTAATTTTCATGCACTTGGTAATTGGATCGTCTTCTAGAATGTGCGACATAAATTGCCTGCATAGGTTGAGCGAAATCTGCACTCATGTTAACAGTGCATTAGCATATCGTAGTTGTATGCACGTCAGACACGACCGTTAGAGACGCCGGTGTAGATTGATGCAAGTAATTAGCACAAGCGACCAAAGAACACAACTATTGTTATCTGTAGCAGTTGAATACTGAAGCCTGCGGTACAATGAGCAGTGATAATAGATAAAGAAGGGACATTTGGTGTGACAGCAGACCAAGCTATCTAGCTGCCCAGCACCCGACCTGCGATGCCAAAAAAAAAAAAGCTGGACCCTACTCCGGCACTAATATAGAGCTAGTCCGTGGACAGCATTACTAAATCAAGGGATTCGCATCCACAAAGTGGAGTGGTTGGTGATAATGTCAAGTGAAATCATACGGCAATCCCCGCAACGCCCCCACAGAGAATTTGGGGGGCATGCATAAATTGAACAGAGCCAGCTGCTATCATTTGTCTAATAGAACATACCAACAAGACAAGGAATTAACAAACGTCACAATGACTGCAGACAAACCAGCAACCGGGATGAGAGTGCTGACCCAGGAGCAGATAGACTTCTTTATGGCCAATGGTTACTTGGTGCTGCACAACTGTTTTACGCGGGAGCAGGCAGCATACTGGCTCAAAGACGTGTGGGTGCGCCTGGGACTAAACCCCAGCGACAAGTCCACCTGGCACAATCGAGAAGTCCAGGATGACAATTTTGGGGCCAAAATCCACATGCCAGCACAGCGCCGAGTCAAAGTCAGCGAGTTTGCGCCTAAAGCCTGGGGTGCAGTTGTGGACCTGGTGGGCGATGAGGCTAAAATAGCCGACCACACCAAGTTCTGGAGCGACAACTTTATTGTCAATTTGGGTCAGCAAAATCCCGACCTCGACTGGGTCGACACTGACCACCCCAAAAAGCTGCCCAATTGGCACGTGGATGGAGATTTTTTCCGACACTTTTTGACGTCGGGAGAACAGGGCTTGCTGTTGACACCCATTTGGAGCGACAGCATTGACCACCGCGGCGGAGCGACATTTGTTGCCCCAGATTCCATCGGAGTTGTGGCCCGATATCTCCATGACCACCCCGAAGGAGTGCTGCCAGGAAAGGGTCACTTCAATTATCAAGCGCTGGCAGACCAATGCACCAGATTTGTGGAATGTACCGGTAAGGTCGGTGACGTTGTCATCTGCCATCCGTTCATGTTGCACTCGGCATCTCACAACGTGCTGAGGGTCCCGCGATTTATCACCAACCCTCCTGTCAGTCTCACTGAGCCTTTCAACTACGACAAGCCGCCAAACCAATTGAGTATCATTGAGCGCACTACGCTCAAAGCTCTCGGTACTGATCGGCTTAACTACACCATAACGGGCAAATTCGAGCGATTTCACGGATCTAGAAAGGACATGTGGGATCGGGTGCGTCAGGAAGAACGGGCACGGCTGGCTAAGTACGGTACCCTAGACGCTTATGCCTCGCACGAAGGTTACATAGTGGAATAATTTCGCTACAAGTCTAGAAGGCTCCGTCCGCTTACCAAAACCCCGTGACTAAGCGTAGAGGTTCTGGCCACCCTGAATTGGCCACCCCCAATATAGTAAATCTTATCGATCGATCAATACTGCAATACATTTTGGTAAATGGAATATTCCATCTTGCAATTACTGGTAAAACCATCCTGATATAAAACAAGTAACCAGTCAATTGCAAACTATGCCTTTTGTGGCTGTCAGTGGTCACGAGCAAACCCCCACTGATGGCGTACTACATTTATTAATCATTACCTTTTGGTGCAATTTTATTTTGGCGGTCGGTGGGTTCCAGGCTGTCACACCACAGCCGCTTAGTCAATAGAGGCGGTCTGGACCGCGGTTCGTTACTACAGGACTATCTTATCACGTCAGAAATACGCGGCGCCATTTAATTAATCTGGGTCAGATATAAAAGGCACCGGATCCCCCCAATTACAGGACTGCCTATCAATTATAGAATAGACAATTGCAAAATAAAAAAACATGGTTGCCACTGTCCGACATCCTGCTCCCACATTTGCCAAGAAGGCCGTTATTAACGGTACTTTCGAGGACGTTACCCTTGAACAGTACAAGGGTAAGTGGGTCATTTTGGCCTTCATTCCTCTGGCCTTCACCTTTGTGTGCCCCACTGAGATCATTGCCTACTCTGACGCTGTTTCCAAGTTCACTGAGCGAGACGCCGTTGTGTTGTTTGCCTCCACTGACTCTGAGTTCTCTCTGCTGGCCTGGAACTCTCAGACCAAGAAGGAGGGTGGACTTGGCGGTGTCAAGATTCCTCTTGTTGCTGACACCAACCACACTCTTTCCAAGGACTACGGTGTGCTTGTTGAGGACGAGGGAATTGCTCTGCGAGGAACTTTCTTGATTGACCCCAACCAGGTTGTCCGACAGATCACCATCAACGACACTCCCGTTGGACGATCCGTCGACGAGACTCTGCGACTCCTCGACGCTTTCCAGTTCACTGAGAAGCACGGTGAGGTCTGCCCTGCTAACTGGCACGCTGGTGATGAGACTATTGACACCAACAAGGCCTCTGAGTACTTTGAGAAGGTCAACAAATAGACATAGAATTGATTGTTTTTAGAGTTTGTTCACTTACTACTTGTAGATTATCACATCGCCCATCACCAAAGTGTTCACAAAGCACAAATTTAAATCAGTTCAAATCAGTTCAAATCAAGTCAAATCAAATCAAAATAAAATAAAATAAAATAAAATAAATACAACACAAAGAAGATGCTATAAATAATATGTATGCTAATCGTTTAGAGTGGCCGCTGGATCCACATTGACTGTCTTGGCTATCGCTACCGAGCAGCTTCTGCCAAGCAGCAGCTTGTATTTGAGCGACCCTCTCAAAATTAATTCAAACTTATGAACATTGACTCGAGACCATTTCCTTTGGCCATCATCCTTTTCTCCGCTCTCATTCAGCACTAAATCAAAATAATCCACCAATTGGTCGCCCACTGTGACGTTCTGTCCTGGATTAGCCAGCTTGACGTCTGCTACAGCCTTTTGCAGCCTCCGATTAAAGATGCCACCCTCAAAAATTAGAGGGACGTCAAATTTATGGACGTTTCCCAATAGCATAGTATGGGCCTCATCATCGCCGGCATCCAGTTCCGACACCATTTTGTCGGCTAATTTGGCATCTTTGACATAAGATGATTTTGCAAATAAGTCTAAATCCACGTTCTCCACCTCAATTCCCAAGTAGCCTGGATTCGAAGCCTCTACCACCAGCTCGAACGCCAATACATCGTCACTCACAAGAATGTCAAATATCTGTGACACTCTAACATCCTGTAGCGGCTTGCTAGTAGCGAGAAGAAAACCCATTATAAATCCACAAGCAAGCACCAATATGCCCACCAGCGTCAGCCAAAACATCACCCGCACATAGTACAATCTGGAGTTTCCACCCCCCCGTTGGTAATTGTGGGGTGAATATTGGGTGAAACTCACCCCATTCTTACGACTGCGACGAATGCTGCGCCCATCAGAATGTCGCAGAGGTGTGGTCTCAGTCGCAGGCTCATAACCGTCATCATCGTAGTCTATTTCACCTTGCGAGTCATCGATTTCATCCTCATCTTCTTCCGTTACATAATTGCCACCGCCTCTCCATCGTCGGAATGCAGCATCTTTTGCACGAGTACTCGCATCCGGTTCAATAACTCGGCGCGAAGAGTTATGCAAGTTTCTTTTCGATCGCCTATGCTCGAGGGGTAATGGGCTGTGAGGCCGACTCAAAGCGCCGTCTGGTCGGGGTGACATGGGTCTATATTGACTCGAGTGCCTCCGTAAACTATTTCTGCCATTCCCTGTTCCGGTTGTACCACTGTTCACAATAGGCCCTGGGCCTGGTGCTGGTGCTGGTGGTCCCTGGTTGATAATAGGCGTCAAGCCACCAGGAGCCTTCCCGTCTCCATTAAAATTGTTCAGACTGCTGCTACTAGACACTGGCAATTCAGGCCCATTGTTTCGATGTTTGTGGACAACCCACCTCGAATTGTAGACTGGGAGCCCGTTTTCACTAGATGTATGAGCAGTTTGGTTGGGCAACTGTTGGGAAGGCGTTGAAGCCGATGCAGAAGCTGCCATTGCAATAGAGGAAGTTGAAGGGTTCCTGGACTGAAACCGAGGTCGCACAGTACTAGAGTTGCTGTGATCTTGAGGATTAGACTCATACACAAACGTCTCTTCCGAGTCTGAAGACTGTGCCTCATCCACAGCAGACGCAATTTTTGCCGCAAACACCTCGGTTTTCGTGCCCTGTCCCAATCTCGACTTTTTCTTCTTAGTGCTGGTACGATTTGGCACCTTAGGTACACTGTCTATGCTCTTCTTGACTCGTAGGCTTCCCGACCCACCTGCTGCTGCTACCGCCACTGTTGGCACCGCTGATACTGTCTCAGCCTCCACTGTCATATTGCCTCGCTTTGTCACCGGGGCTGTCAAAGCGATATTGGGAGTAGATGAAGATGTCAACAGAGGAGACGGGCGAGGCACAGCAGTCGCATCATTCTCGGTATCTACTTCTCCATTACCCAGTTTCGAATCCTGTTTGGCAGTCAAAGGCTCACCTCCTACAGAGTGACGGTGGGACTCAGACTGCACATCATTTTCTCCCTCGGCCCGCGACTGGCCACTGCTGCTTGTGTTCTCATCCAGCTTTATAGTAGACGCTGATGAGTTCTTGTGGTGGGTCTTGTTGTTGTCGTCGCTGTCTGCTACAACAGTGGTAGCCGTATTAGCAGACCCCACCAGGGATTTACCAGTCTTACTTCGGTCGACATGACGGGTCAGAGGTCTCGGCGGGAACCGGTATTGCTGGGATTGCTCTTGATAGGGAACAAAGTAGTCGTCTGATTCGTATGCATCCTCCGAAGTAGAGTGTTCTTCAGACGAAGTCACCT
Organism: Sugiyamaella smithiae; assembly: GCA_030579815.1. Taxonomy (NCBI): domain Eukaryota; kingdom Fungi; phylum Ascomycota; class Dipodascomycetes; order Dipodascales; family Trichomonascaceae; genus Sugiyamaella; species Sugiyamaella smithiae. Next base: position 1,200,178 of record JAKTRV010000006.1, read on the forward strand.
CGACTCCGAGACCTACTAACGGACGCTCAGACATCACCCCTTGCTACCAGTCTTGTACTATAGTACACGGTCTGATACAATCGAAGCAGCACTTGTTTTATCGTTTGCTCGCCGATTCCTTACTAGCTAGTACAAAACTATGTTATAACGGGTGTGCTATCACGCGCCACACACAGTTTTAACGGCTGGGTTGCTGGGCAAGTCGTCCATCTGCATGCACTATCATTGCTTTATCGAGGTTCTTTTCAACGTGCACCCCCTGCGTCTGATTCGAAGTGGGTCTCGCGATGCTGTAAAACAGATTCACACTCTTTAAGAAAAATGCAGGCTGGAAATAGAACAAAAATTGGCAATTGTGAATGGTCCAAAAGGGCTGGCTGAGTTTTAGAGAGAACTTTAATGATTCGTTGGGGGCCTATCCAACGTACGGCACCACACCGCTGCCACAGTAACTCTACTTTTCGCTTTGACATGCGTCTGCAGTTGAGATGCGGACGACGCTCTATTGGAGCCAGCTCGAAGGTTTTCGGTGAGACGTTTGCTATTTGTTCGTTTAATATTGTAGACGAATACTTAATCTAGAAATTATTCTAGCAAGGGAGGAATATACAACGCTCGCCTGTGATGTGTGGCTAGTGCTTACAGACAAAGAGAATATAAAGCTCTACATAATGGCTCAATTTGAAAAACAGCTTTGACTCAGTTCCGCCTTTTCAACAACGGCAATGATATCACTACATTGATTGATAATTGAAAGCTTTGACGACCTGCTTGGCGACTAATGGATGACAGATCTCTATCGATGACGATGACCATTGGGCCGCATCCATCATGTCATCAGGCTTGGAGGAACTTACCCGCCTCAAACCTGTGAATTCTTCACACTGACAGCGCCCAGCAAATCATCACAATTGAACAGAGTCTACTAAAGAATCGAGTTGATCTCTGCAGACTATTCCATAGTATTGGTAACTGTGCACAATCACCGGAAATTATAGGTGGCTTTGAAGCGGTGACTGGTACAACTACATTTGGTGATTTGCGTTGGCAATGGTGAAGCGAGAACGAAGTCTTTATGAACCATCAGCAATTTGCAATCTTTGATTGATACATTACTTGAGAAATGCAATACCAAGCACCGCCAGGCGGTCAGTCAAAGCTGGATGGATCCCAGTCCCTGGCTGGTTCGCAGTCTGGCGACTCTCAATGGATGAGTTCGTACCACTGGCAGCAGCAGCTCCAGATGGCCCAGATCTCCCGACAGACCTCTTCGAACCCACATAGCTATGCCAGGAGTGCAGCTGTTGCATCACGGTCAGCAGGAGGCCAGAACGCGGTTCCTATGACTGTAACAGAGCTGGCATTCCAGTTGGTCCAGCAAAACAAGGCTGCTGCCCAAGCCGTCACATATCCCACTCGAGGCAGTGGCACGCCAGGTGGCTCTTCTGGCAAGGGCGGAACAGTGGTCTTTTCAAACACCGTGGATCGCAAAGAGTTAATGGAGGAGGAACGACAGCGACGCATTAATGAGGACATAAACAAACAGTTCTGGACTGCATTGGACCTAAGTGGTCAGGGTGTTCTTACGTTGACCCCAAAGCTGTTCCACTACAACTTTCTTCAAAAGTTGTATTTAAATCACAACAAACTGACCTCTATCCCATCTTCGATCACCAAGCTGAGTCAACTACGAGTTCTAGACTTGTCTGGCAACCTTATTACAGACCTTCCCGCTGAAATCGGTCTACTTTTCAGCCTCAAGTATCTGTTTCTATTTGACAATAAGATCCAGACCCTCCCATTTGAGCTCGCTCAGCTTTTCCAGCTTGAGGTACTAGGTATTGACGGAAATCCCGTTTCTGATAGCGTTCGTGACATTATGGCAAAGGAAGGTACCCGGGGCCTCATCATAGACCTACGAGAACGAGCCCCGGTGACCCATGTTTCTCCTCCTCGAGAGTGGATATTTTTTGAGGAGGACAACAAGCATGCTGCAAAGCTCACAAAGTCGGATGATGTCAACAGTGCGACAAGTAGCTCACAGCCTAGCGGTACTACTACACCTTCAAAGCAAAAAGAGACATTTTCAGCAATGACATATAACACCCTGTGTGATAAATATGCCACACCTCAGATGTATGGCTACACACCCTCTTGGGCGCTCGGATGGCAGTATCGAAGTCAGATACTCAAGGATGAGGTCATGAGCTTAGATACCGATGTCGTATGCCTCCAAGAGGTGGATAGGAACAGCTTTGACAACTTTTGGACACCAAATCTCGAGGCAAAGGGCTACAAAGGAACATACTGGCCAAAGACTCGAGTTAGAACAATGAGCGAGACCGAAAGACATAAGGTAGATGGAAGCGCAACATTTTATAAAACGGAGGGTCTCAAGCTAATTGAGACTCACTGTATAGAGTACAGAAGCTTGGCAATTACCAAGGCTAAGACTGAGGACATCTATAATCGAGTCATGAATAAGGACGATGTGGGTCTCATTACTGTGTTTGAAAGGGTGCCCAGCGGCCAATTATTAATTGTATCAAACACGCATATCCATTGGGATCCTGTCTATAAAGATGTGAAGCTGATCCAGGTGTCGCTTCTCGTTGATGAACTGGAAAAGATTGTCAACAAGTATCTCAGCAATTCGACTCCAGAGGGATCAAAGTACCCGAAATTCACTGACGTGAAACAGATCCCTGTAGTCGTTTGTGGAGATTTCAATTCGACCATCGATAGTGGTGTTTATCAATTGCTATCTCAGTCCAAGCTGTTCCGGCACAGCGACCTAGAAGGCCGCTCTTACGGAAAGTTCACGGATGAACCGATGTCTCACATGTTTTCATTCAAGTCATCATACAGCGAGATTGGTGAACTGCCATTCACAAACTACACCCCCAGCTTTGTCAACGCCATCGACTACATCTGGTACTCCACAAACCTTATGCAAGTGGATGCAGTTCTAGGCCCTATCGACGCTGAGTATGCCAAACACTATGTTGGGTTCCCCAATCCCCACCATCCGTCAGACCACATCCCGATTGCAGCCCAGTTCTCTTTCAAGAAGGTTAAGGAAGCCATCCCGAAGCCTGCTCCTCCCAATTTTGGTGACTCTAGTCGAGGGGGATCTCGCAAGACCTAACCTAATGACACCAATGACGAAGATGACGATACTAGTAAATATTGACTGCTCGCAGTCGTGTGCTTTTAGTAACACTAAATATCTTTATTTGAACCCTGTAGATGGCCATACGGTTGGTCAAGCCCTAACTACGAACCAGTAGAGTTGCAGCTATTGCTTATTACTATGCAACCCCAGATATTCGATCCTGCCGCACTCCAACATGCCGACCGTGCGAAAGCCCAGGATTAAAGTGGAGCCTGGCACTCCTAAAAGAAGTTCAGCGAGGGCAAGAGCTGCGATTAAAATCGAACCTGAAATAATTAAATATGAAGAGGATGTTGAGCCTGTAGTCAAGCTGGAAGAAGGAAGATGGGAGCCTAAGAATTGGAGGGACATATATAAGCATGTACAGGAAATGCGAGCCAAGGTTATCGCTCCTGTAGACACAATGGGATGTGAACGACTGCCTGAGGGTGTCAGTTCTACGATTACTCCCAAGATTCGTCGGTATCAGCTGCTAGTTGCATTGATGCTTTCGTCTCAAACTAAAGACGAAATTAACGCAATTGCCATGGAAAACTTGAGAGAGGGACTGAAAGATGTTGGCGGGCTCAGTGTGGATGGGATACTTGCAACCAATGAGTCTGATATCGATCGAATGATCTTCAAGGTTGGATTTCATACCAGAAAAGCTGGTTATATCAAAAAGGCAACGCAGATTTTGCGGGACAAGTATGACGACGATGTGCCTCCGTCAGTTGAGGAGATGATCGCTCTACCAGGTGTTGGGCCCAAGATGGCACACTTACTAATGCATCGAGCTTGGGGAGTAGCTGATGGAATTGGCGTTGACGTACATGTTCATAGGCTTGCTAATATGTGGGGATGGACTGGCAAAAAGACAAAATTGCAACCTACACCAGAACGGACGCGTGTTGCACTAGAAGCATGGCTTCCTAAAGAGCACTGGGTAGACATTAACCCTTTGCTTGTTGGATTTGGTCAGACGATATGTCTTCCTCGTGGTAGGAAGTGCGAAATGTGTACTCTTGCGTCTAGCGGCCTTTGCAGAAATGTGGATAGAGCGCGGATCAAGAAGGTCAAGCAACTCGAAGACATTGAAGACTTGAGCTAATTAGAATGAGTGAATTTAATTAATGTACTAATAAGGATTGAATTTATCTATTTGTATAATAAATTATTTAAGTATATTAAGATTAGAATTAGGTAATGAGATTAGATATTAAGCGATTGATGAGGATGATCTGGTCTAGAGAACTAGACAGTGGCAGCAGCAGCGTCGGCAGCGTCAGCAGCGGCAGCAGGCTGAGGGGCAGGAGTCTGCTGTTCGGGAGAGAATCGGGAAACTGCAGTATCACCAGAGTATCTGGCAACTTTCTCAGCATGGAAGAGAGGCTTGGTAGGAGCAGTGATACCCAAGTTGGCAAAGTCAACGTCTCGAACAGCAAACAAGAAGAATCCAGGAACAATGACAAAGGTAACCAAATCGAGAACTCCATAGAAGACAGCTTCAGAGTCGGGTTGGATTACATTGCCACCCTCAGAGAGACCCCATGAAATAGGATAGATAAATAGCAAGGTTGTCAGAGAAGCACCAGTGATGGTAACAGTTCGTCCAGTGTCTGAATCGACGTCATTGGCAGCACGTCGCACAGGGAACAATAACTGGTAGCCAACAACGATGAGAGCCACAACAGCAAAAACGAAGTATCCCCACTTATAAGTAGAATGGATCAGAGTACCGATCAACAGCGAAACAACGAAAACCTCGATGGAGACTCCGGTGAAGATCATAGTAGACACTGGGATGGCACTAAGAACAGCCAGGTTTGTCAAAAGAGGAGGGAAAGCCAAGAACCAAGCAACATATCGGGTGTAAAAGATCTGTCTGATTCCGGGGGTCTCGAGAGAGTCGCTCACAGTATCGTGGTTAAACTCTGCTTGAATACCAGTCCATCCGAGATTAGAGGCCATAGTATAGTAACCAATAGACAAGAAGAAACTTGATGCAATGACATTGTAATAAAATAGCCTTTCATTTGCAGGCTTTGTCATGTGTCCTACACCAAACAGAAGAATGGCAACGAACGCAAACACTGAAAATACGGTCCAATACCAGTCAGATCCGTGGCTGGTAAGGTGAATATCCAGGCCAGTAGGAGGATTGAGTTGAACAGCCTCGTTACCAGCTCGTGCTAACAATTGAACAGCAGACATTGAAGATTGCAATTGTTGATCGATGGAAATGATTTGATGGATTGAATTGATTGAATGAATACATCAGAGAGAAGATACGGGGCCTATTTATAATGTGTCTTCCGTAAGATCCAGCAATTATTCATCTAGTCCGTTCGGGTCCACGGGACCCGGCAAGTATGCAAGTGGTGACATCTAAGATGGGGCAATTATGAAACTTCCTAAGGACATGATCGTGACTTTCAACAAAAAAGTGGACAAACCACAACATTATTGTTAGCCAATTATAGGACATTTATGTCATTTGTATAGGTAAAGTGGATTATACCTTGCACTGCCTCGATGAGCATCCCATTCAAAGGATAGTTTTATTCTCTATAGAACTTTGAGGATTCCTAACCGGACTCCCTCCGGCAAACGGCATTCGACATTCAGGGGTGCGGATGGGACGCATAACAACATTGCTTTTTCTGAACTCGACTGCAACGTTAAATAAGTCCCGTAAAATTACGCTCCGTGTTAGCCGTTCAGCTGGAGAGTTCAACTAAGCTGAAGAGCTTGCTTCATAAGCTAACTAGATACAGAAGCTTGGGTCGGATAATAATCGTAACTGTGAGAATTCCTGAGGGCTATTACAAACATCAGGACAAAAATTCTTCCAGGTTCCAAAGGCATGGGGTGTGCTGACCTCTGCATGAGATGGGCTCTAGCCGTATATGTCAGTCGATCTTTTTTGTCCCCGGAATTGTCGGATACACTAAATTTTTGGGCCATCTGCTTTTTTGAAGATGAGTTGACCAAGTGACCTCGAGATCGTCAACCCGGGCTTGTCGAAATAGGAAGCATCTGGCCATTGTGATGACCAAGGCTCTTACTTAGCGTGCAAAGCTCTTGCCCATTTTATTGATTTTAGTGGCTACAAGCAACCATGTACTTAGCTTTTGATAATCACCGTTTCCTTATTCTACCTAGAGATTCGCTTAAGCGTTTACACGAATTTTTTTTGCGAAACTAGTCATGTATTGCAGTTTGTATTCAATGGATCTTCGCGGCCCGCAGACGGAAAAATACGGACGGAGTGTAGACAGGGGGGTTAGTGAGATGCATTACCAATCTGCCTTGATATAGCACACATTAGGACGTGATCAATGATCCGCGGAACTGCTGTTACGTAAACTGCTGCGATCAGACCACGCTAGTTAGCAGTGGTGCCATGATACAACAGTGGGGTGGTGCGTCCGCCTCGCCAGGCCGTTATACGGCTGGCCACAGGGATTATTCGTAGGGAAGCAATTAATTACCATAAAGCAAATACAGGGTGAAAACATAACATGAATTATGATAGATAGTGTATAACTTTGAATGCCCATGACTTGGAATCTGTAGTTGTATCTTCGCTAAATGGTTTACAGCGATGATCAGACGAAGTTGGTTGCTGCATCTAATTAACTGTAATAGGCTATTGCAATACTCATGTCTTGGGATGATCAGATTCTTAGCTTGGAGATCGCTGAGAAAAATTATTGGCAGCGACTCCGCAATTGTCCTATTCGGTTGCGCACTGGCAGCGTGGCTGCTGGGATACATCGTGGTGGATGCTATATTCGAAATCAGCTGTGATCAAAAGAAGATCGCTGGCATCCCTAGTATTCGTGGATATCCAATTGTAGGAAACCTCTTTCAATTAGGGACCAGCCAGCCCCTGACATACAAAAGATTGTCACAGGATCTTGGCCCTGTCTTTCAGATCCGGCTGGGAAATAGACGGGCAGTCGTCATCAACTCTTATGACACTGCTAAGCATTTTTGGATAGACAATATGGCTGCTACTGCATCTCGTCCACTGTCACATACTTTCCATAATGTAATATCTTCCAGCCAGGGTTTCACCATTGGAACGACTCCATGGTCAGAGACTTATAAACGAAAACGAAAGGCGATCGGACCAGCACTGAACAAACCTGCAACAAAAACTCATACGAAGACCATTAATAAAGAATCGACTCACTGCATCCAAAAGCTCTTGAAAGACGTCTTGGCTCACAAGGGAAGCGATATCTATGTTCATGATTACTTTTATGCCTACGCAATTAACATAGTGAGTCTCATCGATGCCGTTATAATAAACATTGACTAATATCAGAGTCTAACAATTAACTATGGCCTTCGACTGGAAGATTCCCAGAGTGATCTTCTAACGGAAATTCAGATTGTCGAGAAAAATATCGGACGGTTCAGGGGGACATTCAATTATGCGGACTACGTCCCTTTTTTACAACACTTTAAGGGACTATTTCAGAATGACTTGGCACAGAGCTGTCGTTCAAGAAGAGACAAATATATGAATTTCCTGCTTGATTCACTAAGGGACCGAGTTAAGTCTGGAACTGCCCCGTCTTGTATCGCAGGAGATATCCTTAAAGGCATCAATAGTAGCAATCTAACTGAACAAGAGCTGAAGAGCATTTGCCTTACTATGGTCTCAGCAGGTCTCGATACAATTCCCTCTATGATAATATTCTTTATTGGGCACATGTCTCAAGAGTATGGACAAAAAATCCAAGAGAAAGCCTACCAAGAGCTTTTGCACCATTTCCCACACGACGCATGGAATAAATGTCTGTCAGATAACAGCGTGTCTTACATCAGAGCTTTAGTAAACGAAACTCTACGATTTCATGGCATACCAATTAGTTTACCGCGAGAAACAATTTCAACCATCAAATATGGTGAGTGTGCTCAGATACCGAGCGGGACAATGCTTCTACTGAACACATTTGCCGCCAACTTTGATGCTCAGAGATATAAAGATCCCCACCGGTATGATCCTACCCGGTTTCTGGATGGAACCGGTCTCAAGATACCCCACTTTTCGTTCGGAGGAGGACTCAGGATGTGTGCAGGTGCCAATCTGGCAGAAAAAGAGCTTTACGTGGCATTTGCTAGGATCATATGCACATTTAAGATATTACCACCCGAAGATTCCCTGCAAAAAATGGAATACTGCCCCGAGAAATTTGTGGAGCATCATAATACTCTGATGGTGGAGCCCCCTCCTTTCAGAGTTCGACTCATACCTCGAAGTGTGCTTGACCCCATATTTCCCAATTTGGAAGTGCACACCTTTAAATGTCGGTAATGTGCTCCGCACCTTAAATACTCCATAAACGTCGCCAATATCCCAACAATAAAACACTTGTATAGAAGATGGTGGCCTCCAAGTTGACATTTCGTGCGATCCCTGGGTTCTTTGCTCAAGATGACCCCAAAACAGACGACAGCCAGTTCGACTATTTGAACTCAAATTTTGGACTGCTGGCCAAGTCGTGGCCAGAGTTTCTGACCAAATTCACAGAGCTCAAGAAAGGGGCCGACAGCAACACACGATACAAGCTGCTGTATCTGGCTCGTCATGGCCAGGGATACCACAATTTTGCTATCGACATATATGGAGAGAAAGAATGGGATGTAAGTCAAAGCTGTCAAAGTTGGGGCTCGACACTAACTTAACTAGGACTACTGGTCCAAGCTGAATGGAGACGGAAAAATTGTCTGGGGTCCAGATCCAGAGCTTACTGAGCTTGGAATTGAGCAAGCAAAGGCCAACAACGTTGGATGGAACAAGCAAATCGGCAATGACATCCCGCTCCCTACAGCGTTTTACGCATCGCCATTCACCAGAGCTCTAGACACAATGGAATATACATGGAATGGAATTCTGCTGGGCCCTGATTCCAAGGTTCCTCCTCCTCTTGTTAAAGAGGATCTGCGAGAGGCTAATGGAGTGCACACTTGCGACAAGAGAAATACACGATCATACATTGCCAAGCGATTTCCAAATGTTGATATTGAAGAATCGTTCACAGAGGAGGATGAATTATGGACAGCAGACCATCGAGAAACCGAGGAAGAGCATTGTGTTCGAACTAGCAGGTTTCTACATGGCCTGTTTGAGAAGGACTGGGACAGTGAAGTCCGAGATGATTTTGTTTCGGTCACGTCACATTCCGGTACTATTACTACTTTTTTGGTTACAACAGGTCACCGGCGCTTCTCTGTATCTACTGGAGGTATGATTCCTGTTTTGATAGAAGCAAAGAAAACATTTTAATCAATGTACATTAGAAAACAATAATTATAAACAAACCATATAGAAACATGCTATAATTTTTTCGTCATATCATGACCTACCAATGCAACTCTTGCCAACCACATGAAGAAGACGCCTGCTCCCACAGTAGCCCCACAAAAGATTTTAGCATACAAGTAGTCTCCATTCCTGGCGTCAATCAGGGCACCAGCAATAGGCGTTCCCACCAATATGCCAAAACCACAAGCGAAAAAGTTCATGCCCATTCGAGTTCCAACTTTAGTTAGGTCTGGTGTCATCGATGCAATACATGCAGGGGGTAGGGACACAAATGCTCCAGAAGCAAATCCATACAAAATCGCAAATACTATAATGCTGCCAGTGTTTGTTACTCGAATCCAGCAAAATGCAAGTAAAGCTGCCATTGCCGTCAGGGGCAGTAGCATATTCAAAGGGCCAGATTTGTCAGCCAAAAAGTTTGGCACTAGTCGACCAAAAATGGAACCTGCTGCGAGAATAGATGTCATATAGAAAGACAGATTCTCATCAACCCCCTCATAGGTCGCATATGCCTGAAGGAAGAAAATAGGAATGTATAGCCCGATGAAACTAAACACATTACCGACAGTAAACAAGATATATGGAATGTCTCGTAAAGATGCGTAATCAATAAACGCACCAGACTTTCTAGGTGGTAGTCGAGACTTAAGTAGAGTACAAGGTATCACACAAAGAGCTAAAATCGTAAATGCCACGACTCGGGTTGCCCAGCCAAATCCAATTCGAGGGATAAGTTCTCTCACCATTATGGGATAGATAACGGCGCCCAGAGATGACCCTGTAGCCATAATACCAATAGCTATAGCTCGTTTGGAAGAGAAATACGATGCGACAACCCCTACTGCCGATACAAACACACAGCAGCATCCACACCCTGTGACGATTCCCTGAGCCAGAAAGATCTGATAAAACTCGGATGATATACTTGTCATCATCATGCCAAACGTTAACAAAAATGTCCCTACAAGCATCATGTGTCGGATATAGCCCGCATCCAGCAGCCTTCCACACACAATAGATATAGAAATAACGCAATATCCCTGAATAGATCCAATCCATGCGATAGTGGATGGGGGCTCATCCTTCAACATATCCATCTGATAGTAACTCTCATATGCACCAAACGTATTCACTATCCCCCACGAGTTAAACATTGCAAAGAATCCTCCTACGACCTGCAACCAAGCGACCAATCCTCCATCAGGTGGGGGGCCAACACTAGGAGGTACTGGCTGTATTTGTGCCTCTTTTTCACCTTCCATGGAAATCTCTGATGGGCCTACCTGAATATCCTGGCTTTCATTGTCAGATATAAGACTGGACCTTGAAGCCAGCCCTGTGTCGCTCTGACCGGTCAGGATACGCTTACTCTGATTCTGTTCCTCAACATCTTGAGCACTTGATTCATCCTTCATCTCAAATTGAATAGTCTATATAGAGATTTCATTAAGTATTAATATGTTGTTAGGATGAGTAACCAGTTGCGTATTACTGAGGCTGCCAATGCAGAAGCAGGCGTTATACGTAATACGGTGCAAACTTGAGCTCATGTACGAAATTCATATATATATAGATAATATATTACCTTAATGTCGACAAAAATAAATAGATACTAATTTTGAAAGAGAAATTGCATATCAGCCGGAGTGAGTCTATTCATGGCTGCATCGTCTTGACTGATCGTGGCATGGATCATGCTGGCCTTCTTGTTTTGAAGATCGATGATTCGGGACTCAATACTGTCCTCAATAACCAGCCGGGTTATTTTGACAGGACGATGCTGACCAATTCTATGCACACGATCTCCACTTTGCCACTCTACACTGGGATTCCACCAAGGGTCCAAAATGAATACCTGAGACGCTTCACATAAGTTCAGAGCCACGCCTCCAGCCTTCAGAGAGACCAAGAATATCTCCACAGAAGGTGTTTCCATAAAGTGCCTAATGATGCTGTCTCTTTGGTTTGGGGACATACTTCCCTGTAGCTTCACAGTCTGAAAGCCAGCTCTTCGCAGCCGCCATTCAACTAGATCCAACATACTAGTAAACTGGCTAAACACAATCGACTTAATAGTTTGCTTGTCACTTCGCAATCTATAAAGCTCTTCCACAAGAGCTTCAATTTTGGTTGAACTTCTCCATCCACCACTCATATTAATTCTATTAACAATGCTGCTCTTTTTCACAACCTGCTCATCCACTTCAATGCTCGGCGCTGTCAAATCAATCGTGAGACTCACATGGCACACAGGACATTCCAGATCACTGGCAGCACCTGTCCATCCTTCAACATATTCCTTAATGCATAGACGACAAAATGTATGATGACATCTCGATTTGATGGCATCTTCTGCTTCGTCGTCGCAGATCTTACAAACGAGTGAGTTCTGCGCATCCCCTTCGGCGTGGCGCCTCAAAACAAGATCCGGATGGTCAGCCATTTGTCGCATTCTTGTAATCAGAGTAAAAATATTGGCATAATTGTTAAGAACAATACCCTGACTGACATAGGTGTTGAACTTCCTATTGCTTTGCGAATATATACTAGCGTACAAATCTTTTTCTTCCTCATTGAAATAATCACGTCGAATTTCAACTACTCGGGGCGGAAGACCAAGGTCATCAGCTCTTTCAAGCTTAGTTCTTCGCAGCATAATTCTCTCCAAGACTAGGCGTAAGTTTCGCATTGCAACACTACCGTCTCCTTCGTAACCATATTTTTGAATGTGCTTTAACAAGGAATGGTTAAAGAAATTGACATGTTGTGTGACAACATGAGAACACACATCACACCTTGAGCTAGTTGTAAAAGTCCAATGGGTACTCTTGCATTCACACTTGGTGCAATAGTAGTTACAGAAAGGCTCAATTTTCAAGAACCGAATCAACGAATACATCTCTCCAATCCTATTTTGTAAAGGTGTACCAGATAAACACAAACGATATTTGGCCTTCATATTGAATACGGCCCTGGCAGTATTCGACTGTCGGTCCTTGATGTTATGGGCCTCGTCTAAGATGATCCTATGAAATTCAATACCGTGGAGAGGTGAATCCTCCTTGACTATGCCACCCTTTCTGCGGAAACCACTCTGTTGCTTTCTATATACCGATTCAACAACCGCATACGTTGTCAAGATTATTCGATATTTTCCAAGGAATTCCACATCACTACTCCTGTTTTGACCATGATAAATATGCACCGACAGTTTCCCACCAGTATGAAGATCAATCTCATTTTTCCATTGAATTAGCGCCACTGTAGGAGCAACAACTAAACAGGGCGGCGAGTCTTCAGGATCGGACATGAATAAAGCGACAGTTTGGATAGTCTTGCCCATCCCCATTTCATCAGCAAGGATACCGCCTTTGTAAATTCCTCGCTCCTGCTTCTGAAGCCAGTTCAGACCTTCTTTTTGAAACGGTAGGAGCTGGCTCTCCATGCCTTCCGGCTGGGCAGCCATGAAGGGCTCGATCTTATCCCTGGCTTTTATCGTGTCAAATATACCCACTAAGTCAGGATGATTTTCCTCAAGATTCTTATTTGTCCTCTGGTAATGCAAAACATGTCTCGGCAGCTTTGGCTTCTTTTCTTTGGGCTTTTTCGCCTTCGACTTCTCCTTTTTCACCTTTCGCTTTGTACTTGGGGGTGACATGGCTTCCAAAGGAGTCTCTTCTCCAGAATTTTCAGCAGATAACTGGGCGAGCTCTTCTATTTCATCATCACTGATCTCAACATTATCACCTTCCTTATAGTCTTCGTCGTCTAGTTCATCGTCCACCTCGCTGTCCTCGATTTTCACAGTGACTTTGGTCCTTGCATTTCGTGGCCTAGCCGCTCGAGATCTATTCAAAGTCCGAGCAGTTTTGCTCGACATAGGTACTGAAAGATAATCATCAACACTAGATGGTGGTGTGGACAAGTTAGGCTCACTGTCACTAAGGTTAACTGGAGTTGAAGACGATGTTTTGACGGTCTCTTTGCTCTTCCTACTCTTCCTCTGTTTTCTAGCTGGCTTACTACTGCTCTCTCTTATAAATCCACCTTCGTTGTCCGAAACTTGAGCGTCTCCACTTATAACCACAATGTCATCCTCTACTTCGGGGGACAACTCCCCAGACGCTTTGCGTTTCACCATCTTGCCGGACCTGATTAGGCGGTGGCAAATTTCAAAGATCTACTCTTGCGACAACTTCGTTTGAAATTTTGTTGCACTGAATTTCACCCTTAATGATACTAAGCCCTGAAAAGTGATCTGCAGGATAAACAGTTCCTACCAAGTTGTTACAGAGATAAAAGTTGTATATAAAGGGAAGCAAGCTCTAGTTTCAAAGTAAGATAACACCTGAGTGAATTGTACCCAGGGTAAATGATTGCCGCGCGAACGACACACGTTATGGGCGCGAGCTTAATTAAGTGCTGCATGACGCACAAAACATCAAACTACTTCAGAACATAACAAATAAGAAACTTCCATATACAAGTTGCGTAAGTTATATTCATGGTGATGATTCTTGCGATAGGGAAATGAGCCAAATATTCTTTGTCTCGACTTCGCTTCTGATGGCATCCATTTGCGACAGACTAATGCTAGAAGTTAAGGGAATTATATTAAGACCAGAAGCAGTGGAAACAGGCCGGCTCCACATTCAATTGGTATTTTAGAAAGTTCCAATCGGATTTCAGAAATAACAGCCTTATTCACCCGGCCAACCCAAACATTTTTCTCATCTTGTAGCGGAGGAGAGTTCCGCATATGTCAAATCACGTGCACTAGCGTCATGACAGATGAGATGAGGGAGCTAAAAAGCAATGTTGAAAAAACCATGTAACCAACAATTGAAAAGTTTGAATTAATAGTAAAATATGTTTATCTTGCAATGATATTAGTAGTTAGTTAATTAAACATATCACTTATTCATGTCATACTTGAGTTGCCACGGCACTGCCTCTGTAGGACACCAAGAACCATGGTAGATTTTGACTTTGCATCGTCTGCGTTACTTTGAGGGGATCGCTATATGTGACCGTTTTGAGCCACTACAAAATGGAACCCGAAACTCACATAAATAGACGGCGAAGTATCGATCCTCTATTAGGGGACGATACCATGACACTCGGTACACAAGACCTAGAAGCAGGCAGGTCCCAATACGGCACTGGAAAACAGAGTGATTTGGCTAGTGATGAAGATTTCAATGATTTTGACAACCGTGCGGGGGATGATTATGTGGTCAGTGCAAGTGAGGATCATTTAAGCCGAAGTTTATCTGCTCGTCAGATTCAAATGATCGCCATAGCGGGTGTTATTGGAACAGGCTTGTTTTTGGGAACTGGAAAGTCACTTGCAACTGGCGGTCCTGCCAGCCTGCTCATATGCTATGCTATTATTGGCTTTATTGTATATTTCACCATGATTAGTTTGGGCGAAATGACAACTTACATGCCCGTTGCCGGTTCATTTTGCACATATTCGAGTAGATTTGTGGATGATGCCTTGGGGTTCGCATTGATGTGGAACTACTGGTTCAATGATGCCGTGTCTACAGCTTCAGACCTGACAGCACTGCAACTTGTGTTTGCATATTGGACCGATTTCCCTGGCTGGGTCATATCTCTTATCTTTTGGGCATTTTTAATCTGTGTTAATATGATACACGTGAGAGTATATGGTGAGCTGGAATACTGGCTGGCTCTTCTCAAGGTAGTAACAATTGTTATATTTATAATTTTGGGAATTGTTGTCAACTGTGGAGCTAATGTGAACCATGAGTATCTGGGATTTCACTATTGGCATATAGGAGATGCGCCTTTTGTTGACGGATTTAAGGGCTTTGCGTCGGTATTTGTGACAGCTTCGTTTGCATATGGAGGAACTGAGGCTATCGGTATAACGGCTGGAGAAACCAAGAACCCTAGTAGAACGATGCCTAAAGTTGTCAGGACAGTGTTTTGGAGAATTATTCTCTTTTACATTCTGTCAATTTTGATCGTTGGAATTAACGTTCCCTACAACTACCCCAACTTGTCCAACGGGACATCTACAACCTCCCCGTTCACGCTGGTTTTCCAGCTAGCAGGGGCTAAGGTTGCGGGATCATTTATGAACGCTGTTATAGTAACATCTGTTATATCCGCTGGTAACCACGCACTTTTTGCTGGTACACGGCTGCTTTATACTCTGGGACTCGAAGGATTTGCCCCACGCATCTTCACTAGATTGACTCCCCATAAGGTTCCTTATGTTGCGCTTATTGCAACGAGCTTAGTATCAGGACTGTGCTTTGGCTCTTCGTTTATCGGGGCCGGAACATTATGGAACTGGCTCCAGAACTTGGTCGGCGTTTCAAACCAATTATCTTGGTGGTCCATTGGTATAACATCAATCAGATTTCGTCGTGCTATGTCCAAGCAGGGAAAGACCGATCGTCTCATATACAAGAACTGGACTTATCCATGGGGGCCATGGATCTGTGTCACTGGAGTCACAGTGATTATTTTGGTGCAGGGGTGGTCTGCATTCTCACCATGGAATACGTCTAGCTTTTTCTCGTATTACATCGAGCTTTTTGTCATGCCTGCAATGTACCTATTTTGGAAACTAGTTAGCAAGAGCAAACTTGTTCCTCTTGAAAGAATGGATTTAGAGACAGACAGATACATCGATACTATGGAGGACAGGGAAGAGATAGAGTACGAAGACAGCCTAAAAGGGTGGGCCAAAATCAAGCATACTGCTCTTAGTCTTTTTGTATAATTACAGTTGCATCAATATAAGTTATTTCTTTCAGTTATACTCTATGGTGGGAATCGTTTCTCCACTTCTTGTACTCACTAAATGCTTTCAGTCGAACTAGCTTATCGCGACATGCTATATATTTGTCTTTACGCCGACTTGATGTAGCAATAGAATGCGCAAAATCGGATTGATGAGTAGAACTCCACGAAAAATCGTCAAACTTCCAAACTGTGTTAATAAAGCCATACTTTTAAGGGACTTACAAGAGTAGACGGGCAGAATTAAGTTCCAAACTGGGAGAGATATAAGATAAATCACCATCCACATTAAGTATACCCACTTTTTTGACGTGATTACAATAAAAACTCCTGGAACTCCGAGAATAATTGTCAGCAGAAGCAAGGGTAGCACTGGAGGTGGTCTCTGGTATATGCAAGAAAACAATAAATATGCTGTAAGTAGCATGGCAGCCGGTAAAGTGACAGTGCCAATTAAATCGATCAAGACAACGAATTGCATGGAGAAGCAAAACACTCCACATAATTCTCTCACCATGATTAGCTCTAAGAGGTTGTGAATCGTCGAGTTTATCCACCTTCTTCTTTGAGTAAGCAACTCGCTGAATTTGAATGGAACAATTGTTTCACATTGAGCAGTTGGGACAAACAAGAGTTTTCCGGTTGGAAAAGTCTGTAGAAGCAAAGTTGTGAGATACCTGTCTTCTCCTAGGAGCAATAAATTCTTCCGATGTACTGTATCAATTATATTGTCTGAGTACCGCGATACTACGATCGGATTTGCCAACAATGGCAAGATCCTACCGTCATGAAGAAATACTTTTATCCTGTACATAGAACAACAACCTGGGAGACATGTTACTCCACCAAAAACTGATTCAAACGATTTAGTAAGATGATGTGAAACAAAGTATTCAAATACCTGTACCATTGTTACCCAAGAATCGTACGGGTTAGCAATTTTGGTCTCCCCACATAGACCCACAATTCTAGAGTCGTTTAGCATCGTCGCAACCATATGGCGCAAGGAATCCTTGTAAACTTTAGTATCGGCATCCATCATCAAAACAACTTGGTATAGGCTTGGAGAAAGCTTCAGAATAACTTGTAGGCAGTAATGTACCTCATTTTCCAAATCAGTTTTCCGTTCGTTGCTACATATGTTTTGTAAAAAGTCCATCAAGATTATCTGACTGTCTCGTTTGCCGCGGTTTCCAGGTTTTGTAGATTTCAGCTTTTCTTTATCCAAACCACACTTGACAATGCACAAAACTGGGACTCTATGAACAGCCTGCATTGAGAGCCCTGCTTCTGATTGCTTGCATTCGTAATAGCCACAAAACACTTTTGCCATATTTACTCGAGCCATATCCATGCCCACAGAAACATATGACATTGCTTCAGCTTCTTCAAAAGAAGCAGGTTTCATATCTCGTATGAAAGATAGGACAGTCTCAAACGTGCGTCTATTATCATCTGCGCATCTTGCCAGACCATCACATATGACAATCAACAATTTATGACTATCAGGATAGTCTGCCAGCACAAATGAGTCTAGAGAAAGCTTGAGACGAGCCTCCGATTCGGAGTAGACAGAGACTAGACAAATCATATACATAGCAACTTCTTCAAAGCTCACGATAGGTGTGACAGGGACGTTATCGCCTTGGGGCTTACTCCCGACAGACGATGAACTCGACGAAGTATCCTGTTTTTTCAACAAATGAGAAGTTCCAGACCAATACCAAGATGCCCCTAAACGCCAAGAAACAAACCATTGAAAGTATAAAGCGAAGACGAATTTCACGCAGACAATTGAAAATATAAATACAAGCGAGACAAGAAGAACAATCTGAGAACTGAGACAACCGATGCTTTCTGCGTCTATTGAACCAACTTTTGCAATATCTACCAAGCAATTGGCTGCCTGAATCAAATCTGGACAACTCATTACTATCCGTGACATATCGCCATTAAAAAACCCCTCTGTCCGTAACAGACCAAGGAGTCTCTTTAAAGAAATATCAAAGTCCCAGTCCTGGGAAGACAATAACCCCACTCTCCCCAAGTCAATGACTTCGTTCATGAACACGGCTAAATTATTTTGCTCTGACATTTCAATGTCTTTCCAAGTGTAATAAACATCGAAATGGCTTTTCATATTATAAAAGTCTGATCTTGCTTCTGCAGATAAATGACAAGCATCAGGCTGATAGTGCGCTATTCTGACTAGCTTTGATAACTGATTGTGATATTCAGACTGGTTTTTCACCTGATATGTGACCTGTCGTGAAGCAAAACGTGAAAAGCCGTTATGGTAGCCTGTAGTGAGCAGCCTACAAGGAAAATACCAAGCCGTGAGATTATTATCGGACGGGATAGGACTTCTAGCGGATGGAAATATAATGTCTTTGCAATGCCCATTGACATTTTGAAACAGAAGTGATGCATCTAATGTTTCTTCTCCTTCCCACGGCGGAGTAGAGATGAAAGGTGGGTTATGATGGAAATTTGTCATATTGAAAAGGCGTCCATGAATGATAACATGGTCCATAGGCAGGTTTGAGATATGTATTCTAGGGGCAGTAATTCCGCAAACTAGAGCATTGAATCCAAGAGCGAAAAAGCCCAATAAAAAAGCCACCAGAGATATTATGATAATGATGCCGACCTTTTCTCTCCAGGCTGCCCTTTCTTGGTTTGACTTTGCACCTGCATGTTCCAACAGAATTGAGGGCACCATGCAGGTCACAGCGTTGCAATAATGGGTCCATAAGATCTGTGAATACGAATGGCGTGACAGCCTAGCATGTGCCTCAAGCTCAATACGCTTGGAGTGAACCTGATTTACAGTTTGCCCACCTTGCCCACTTAGAGAGCTGTCCAGAGTTTGACTGGAAACAGGCATTGTAACAACAGGAATAGAATTAAGCTCTCCTCTGGTATCAGAAAGTTCGGAGGGCTGTCTTCCATGAGGGCTATTATCAGCTACATCAGAGACCTCATCACGCTCACAGAGAGTACATATAACGGTCTCTGACAGTTGTGAAGGTGAGGTACGGTCTTGCCTGACCAGAGCTCGTCGAGTTCTTCTCTTTGAGACACTGTACCCCTCTGGATCAGACGAATTTGTAGACACAGAAACCATATATCACGCTCATATCTGATGTGTCATCACTGTCAATCACTATATATATCTACGAAAGTGGAAATTATGATACAGATTGGGTGGCTTTCATGATATGATAGAGCAGTAACCCCTGAAACAGTAACGCCGATCCATGCATATGACGCCTGATTGTGGCTGAAATGGCAGTTGCGACACGTCTCAAAAAGCTAATTAATTACTATCGATCTCCAAGGACATTATTAGGTAACCAAACGCGGAGGGAGGCTCATATCAAGCGAGCAAGACTGTTGAAGTTGACCACTGTAAGCGGCAATCAGTTGCGTTACTAAGATGAGCTTGATTATGCCGAGGATTCCCCTGTGGATCGACTGCGATCCTGGACATGACGACGCAGTCGCTTTGTTGCTGGGAGCTGGCTTAGAGCAGTTCCATCTGGTCGGGATATCGACAGTACACGGTAATTCCTCTCTTGGTAACACAACACTGAATGCCGTCTCGATACTAACGGCCCTGAAGCGATTAGATCTGAATGTTTACCCAGGATTCGAGCGACCACTGATGCAAAAGCTTCACATCGCGGATTCGATCCACGGCAAGTCTGGGCTGGACGGCACTCCATTCTTGCCGGCACCCCAAATAGAAGCACAACCTGATCACACTGCAGTAACAGCTATGGCAGAGGCCATACAAGCATATCCAGATACTCTGGCCATTGTCGCGACAGGCCCGCTGACCAACATAGCAATATTAGCTATGAACTTTCCAGAGCTGCTCCCTAGTATACGACTGCTATCCATAATGGGAGGTGGCCTAGGGGTAGGCAATTGGACTCCAACTGCTGAGTTCAATATCTGGAGCGATGCGCATGCAGCCCAGGTGGTGTTCTCAGACCCAAATCTAGCACCTAAAACAGTTCTCATACCACTCAATCTGACCCACCAGGCCATTGCAGACCACGCGGTTCTAGAACGTATACAAAAGGGCCGGGATCTGGATCACCGCTCTCTTTTACGGCAAATGTATTATGAACTTCTGATATATTTTGCTGGAACGTATAGAAAGAAGTTTGGATTCATGGAGGGCCCTCCTGTCCATGATCCACTAGCAGTGGCAGCGGTACTGTCTTTTTACACTGATGCATCTTCTGAAGAATCTGATTATGACTTGGAACTTAAATTTGCCAGGTATCGAATCAATGTTGTACAAAGCGGACCTCAACTAGGGACTTTGGAGTATGAGCCTGATCCAGAGGCAGGAGTCATGGTAGCCCAAGACATCAACTTTGAAAAGTTTTGGAATCTGATTCTTGTTGCCCTTGAGACAGTTGAATATGTGTATCCCTAATATAACACTGATACCGTTTCCGTACTGTTGACTTTATGTATGTAGTAGTAGTATTTAATTACAAGCACGAAAACTGAATTACATAATAATGACATAAAAAACACATTATAACTTCGCGTTCAACATAATAGCGTTACTTAATGAATGAAGTAATGCAATAAAAACCAATAAACCACAAACCGCGTGGTTCAGTTTGAAGCTGGAACTTCATTCTTCAAGCCACAGTCCAAAACTCTCTCTTCAACGTATTGACATCTTTGCCTAACGACAACAGCGCTGAGTCGTAGTCCCACATCTTCGTACCAGATAAATCTCCGAGGCCCTCAATCTTGATCTCATCTTTACCAGCGTGACCATCTACAGGAAAGACTGCTTTCTCATCTTTGATCGGCTGCACATTGGCTTCGGCCATGTTACGTGGAACATCATCACCATTACTTTCTTCAGGAGGAGTCAGAAACTGAACATCAGCAACCTTCACAGATTCAATTGCTCGGAATGCAGCTTGTATTGCAACTGCAGGAATATTACCAGTCCATGGAGGGCTCAAAGTCTGTGCACCCTGTACGGACTTGACAGAACCAACATCGTCGTTTGAAACTTGACTGTTAGCTGTGGAAGGACCCTTCACCGCTAGCGAGCTACTATTAGCAGGTGTCTTGGATGCGGCAGCAAAGGGCAATGGAGTTCGCAACAGCGCATTAGGAGTCAGACCCTTGTGAGAAGAAGCGTTTGAATGCCCTGTAACTATAGCCACAGCTGCACGGTCACTAGACGCTGCTTCAAGCAAGGATTTACTGTCTGAGGATTTCCCATCGCGAATTCCTCGGCCCTTGGATATACTGCTAACAATTTCCTCCTCCGCAATATCAAATGCCTCACCAAGTGAAGCGACAAAGTATGCAAATGGATCTGACTCAGCCAATTCACGCTTTTTCTGCATGTTTTTCAACAAATTCTTCTGTTTAGGCGTAAGACTATTGGGATCCAGCTTTTCTCTCTTTACGGCAGGCTCACCCTTCGTCTTGGTGCCCCTACCAGATCCTGACTTTGACTCTTCAGGAGATGCAGGGCCATTGTCACTTGTCGACTTTCTCTTCTTTGCAGGCAGTTTTAGCTGATCTGCAGTAAGCCCCGGTTTGGAGTACCCCGCAGCAGCACCAAGTTGCCCAGGAGGCAGCTTCTGTTGTTGCTGAGCTTTTGTTTGGCGACCCTTTGCCGTTGTAGAGGCTGCATTCTGATTTCCATTATTGTGAACAAACTGCTGTTGTTGTTGTTGTTGTTGTTGAGGCTGCTGAGAAATGAATTGAGAAGGATTGACCATTTTTGCATCACCCTGAAATTGCTGGATGGGCATTTGCTGTTGAACCTGAGGTTGGCTAGCAATTCTTTGAGCGTTGAACTGTGGCTGCTGGAATTGCAGATTATTATTAGCTACTTGGGCCTGCATTCCATCAATCGACAGCTGCCCTTGCTGGAAGTTTTGTGTCATAAACATTGAACCATCCGGTTGAGCACCACCAGAAGGCATTTGCTGCGGCCTCATATTACCAGCAGCCATTGGAATCTTTTGTTGAGAACCTAAAGCATTATTGACATTCAAATTCAGAGGCTGCTGTGGCTGCTGCATTTGCGGTGCTTGTTGATTCATGCCAGCAGCCATACGCTGCTGATTCTGTCGTATGTTATCTTTGACAAAGAAGAAATATCGATTAATCTCAGACTTTGTCTTGTCAATAATCTGGGGATTCGTTAAATAGACATTCTTCTGCAAAGCCTCCATTTGATTCTTGTACATCAGCTTTAGCTGTACAAGCCTCTTGGTGGCTCCAGCATTCTTGGTCAATCCATAAAACATAGGAAGCAGGGTATCTATGCGCTGGTATACATCAGACATACTCCTCATTTGCTGCTGCACATATCTCTTATTCTCAAGAGAGAGCATGTCGGTATAGTCTTGCAGCTCTATAGGGACTTTTACAGCCTCTTCTATAATCTGCCTTATACGCACTCTGTCAGCTTCTCTCTGTTCCGGTGTTTGCTGCATAAGGGGAGGGCGTGATCCATTAGTCGACGTGGGACCAGCTTGAGGAACAATACCGCCATTGTTTAGGTTGTTTTGGCCGGCCCCAAAAGCATCGCCTGTAGGATACATATTTTGCTGCGGAGCCTGCTGGGGAGATTGCTGAGGATTTCCAATCTGAGAATTCTGCACATTGAATCCATTTCCAGAGTTCCACTGATGATACTGAGCAGCGTTGGCGTTTTTCGGAACTTGAGAGAACGACGCCGTAGGAGACGTCTGCGCATTCATTCCCATAGCATTCTGAGGTTGGCCAGGTTTTTGTTGACCTGCACCTTGAGCTTGCTTCTGCTGTTGTTGAGCTTGCTGCTGCTGCTGCTGTTGTTGTTGTTGAACAAAGAACTGGTTTTGAATCTGCCCCTTTGGCACAGCCCCCGTCTGACCATTGTAATCTCGGTTCATTTGAGCAAACTGGGCCATGATATCAGGGACTTGACCCTGTTGTCCCTGCTGTTGGCCCTGCTGAGGTCGTGCCGCAGGTTGATTCGGTTGTAATTGCTGACCTTGCTGGCTTTGAGGACCCTGCTGTTGGAGTTTCTGTTGCATAGCAGCCTGTTGCTCGGGGCTCAACCCACTTTGTTGTGCCCGTAACTTCATCAGCCACCGTTGATGCAACTCATGGACTTGTCGAACAGTATTCATGAGATGTCGAGGCAAGGTACCATTTCTCAAAAGCTCCGAAATCTGCATCCACGTATTAACATTAGGAGGAAGGCCAGGAATCTTTCGCAGAAGGGGAGCTGGAATGGGAATTGTTTTTATATCCTGCTTCATGACTTGGGGCCCAGCAGCACCAGCAGCACTAGAACTAGCAGCACCAGCAGCGCCAGCACCAGCGGTTTGTAACGGTTGGGTCATTTGCTGTTGACCCATCGAAGACATTGTCATTTGCGGTGAACGAGATGGCTGACCAGCACCCAGCTGCTGGTTCTGCTGGGTTTGCTGATTAGCTGACTGGTTTTGCTGGTTCTGCTGATTTTGTTGCTGCTGCTGTAACATCTGCTGGCGAGACCGCATCTGCTGTATATACTGTATTTGCTGATCTCGGGTCATATTCTGTAACATAGACAAAGCAGCTGCATTGTCTGTGATAGCAGGAGGCTTTTGACCCTGACGTTGAGCATTTTGAAGCACGCTATTCTGTCCAGTACCGTTCTGAGCATACATATTGATCCCCCCGGGAGGGTTATGAGGTACACCAGGTCGGAGTCCTGCAGTAAACTGTTGGTTCGCTTGGCCCTGAGACTGCTGAGGATTCTGCTGAGATTGTCCCTGCTGTGACTGCTGTTGTTGCTGCTGTTGCTGTTGTTGGCCCTGCCTCTGCTGGGGTGTACCTTGAGGCTGTTGACGATGCGAATTCATGAATTGGTTGAGAGCATTCTGCATGAGCTGGGGATCATTAGAGTTGGGGCCGGTAGGCAAAAAGCTCGCCAGGCTAGACGGATTAGTCCCGGTCGCAGCAGAATTAGAGTTGCCCATGGACATGGCATTATTATTATTGGAGTTCATATTCTGCATCATGAGCGTGAAGTTGTCTAGCGCCGGATTCTTGGAACCACCCTGCATTTGCGCATTCTGAGCAGGCTGGGACCCACCAGAGAAATCCATAATCCCCTGAGGACCCAGAGTAACTGTATTTGTATTGTTCGAAGACATATTCATAGGCTGTTGCTGTTGAGATTGCTGACCCTGCTGCTGTTGCATATTCAGAATATCGGCAGGATTGGTGAGCTGCTGTTGACGCTGCTGCTGGTTCTGCTGCGCTAAACTCTTGATAGATACGAACCGCTGACGACATTGCGCGACATAATCAGGCTGAGAATAGTTAGCACAAAGTCTTTAAATAGCTCTTTTAACAAATAAAACAAAGAGCACCAAAAGAGAGCTTACCTTTGACTGAGCATTCTGGTAGATGGTGCTTTCATACTGCTTCGCCATAGCTATGGCTTTATCCTGGGGATAATTCGGATCCAAGTTACGGATCACGGTGATTCTGACATTAGAAACCGGAATAAAACAATATACTCACAGCATGTATATCATCTGCTTGCGCTCTTCTGGCGTGACGGTGCCCGAGGCAAACATCTGCTGGTTTGGCACCGCAGAGGCCCCCGGATTACCATTAAACATGGTTTGTGGTTGCAAAGATGGCTACAGAGAGATATACCGTTCTTGGACGCCACGATTATGCTGCTAAACAACTCTTGGCACTGGCAATGGAATGCCTACAGATGGGCACCCTGAACCGGATCCCTGGTGTTCAGTACTAAAGTTGATGTGAGAAAGGGTCAGAAGCTCACACAGTCGATATCAGGCGGCGACATGCACCCATACGGCTCGAGTTGGGCCCCTCAGGGCGGCAGCAGCCCCAGATCCAGATGAGGATAAAAGGTTGCGACAAAAACGTGACACAGGCTCAGGGCTCCCGGCAAAAACACCAGCGAGTTCCTTTTAACTATGATATATAAATAGCGGCCAACAAGGAAGTGCATGGATATCCACTGTATGCCGCTTTTCGTACTGGCTTCTAGTCGGTGGGGGTTACGGAGATGCCTCTACTCTAGGGCTGTGGGTTGTAAGAGCTTCCTGCAGTAAAATACAGTAGCCCTACATAAGACCCGACTATAGCAAATAGGGTGGTTCGAATACAGTTGGTGGGAAGATGGGCGCTAAACAACGCCAAACCCGGCACAATGCGATGACAAGCTCTAGACAGACAATGCGGGTATAAATTATTGGAATCAACGAATGAATACAGGCAAAAGGACATTCTTGACCTCAATATAATCCAACGCTGGATGCTTAGACAACTAGCCGGCAGATTGAGTTTGTTAGACATAAATAGGGCCATATTGGAGCCCAGAAAGTAAAAAACAGAATAAAAAACAAACAAAAAGAATGAAAGCACCACGAAATAACAGCAGAACAAAAATAAAAAAGGGAAGAAAACAACGAGAAGAAAACAGAGAAAGCAACAAAATAATCGAAGGAACACACCTTGTATCAATAACTAATTTACTGCTTGTCCTCGGGAATGCCTTTAGAAGGGGACTGCACCTGGTTGTATCCTCCGAATGGGTTGGCCTTGTTCTTGTCAAGAACCTCATTAACAGCCTCCTGCCACTCCTTGGACATAGTGTATGGTAGACCTCCAGATAGAGCTCGAACAGAGCCGAACAGAACAGCGGCAGCTGCAATAATGCCAATGACTCCCTTGAAAATTCGCGCTCCGTCTCCGGGCTGATGAACAGGCTTTCTAGGGCCCCATGCTCCGTATGAAATAAACCAAGTGGCTCGCTTCTCGGCCTCAGTCAGCTCCTTCCATGAACCTTTCTGTCGCTCGGCAAGCTGAGACACAATATCGGTCTTCTCTTCCTCGCTCATGGCTTCCCATCGGCCCTCGATGTTGAGCAGAGTGGGATTAGAGATGGCATGGGCATGTCGTGCAGCCACAGGGGCGAGACGAGTCACGGCCGGTCGAATACCAACAACTGATCGCAGCACTACGTTAGTCCTAATGTTCACCAACCACCTCGAGCTACCGCCGGCAAAAACACCGCGAATATTTATAGAATCGCACAAATTGTTCATCGCCAACCGTTCAACCGGTGCTGACCGCGTTGGCAATGAATTGTTTGCTGCCGTCGGCCAATCATTGATGCTGTCAATTGTACTTACTTGATGTATCGTGTAAGAAAGAAAGTTGAGTGGTGTGATGATAACAGCCAATCAGGCAGTTCTGAAAATTTCGGCTCGAGAGTCACGTGGAACACGGCTGTGCCAATCTACCTAAGCTCTACCAAATGTCAAGTGGGAGAACGCACGGCTGTACACGAGACGATCCCGATAAGATGTGTGTGTGACATTGCACCATACTTTGGGGCCGTGCGCTTGACTTTGTATTTTTTTTCGCATTTGAAGGCACTATGTCGGAGGCCACACCTCTTTTGCGAGATCGCAATAGAGTGGAGCATAGTGGATCTAGGGACCAAGGCACTGGATCATTTGATGCGTCTGATCATGAGCAGCAGCAGCCTACTGACATTATCAGTCCTAAGCAGAAGCTTGGTGTTCCAACTGCCATCTTTTTGATGCTCAACAAAATGATAGGCACAGGCATTTTTTCAATCCCATCCAGTGTATATGCACTGACTGGCTCGGTGGGATGGAGTATTGTACTATGGATATTTGGTGGCATAGTAGCATATTCTGGGCTCAATGTGTATTTAGAATTCGGGGTCGAGATACCAAAGTCGGGGTCCGAAAAAAACTATTTAGAGCGCATCTATAGAAAACCCAAGCATTTGGCTCTAGCAACATTTGCTGTGGAGTCTGTTCTATTGGGGTTCTCCACTAGCAACAGTTATGCATTTGGATTGTATGTGCAGCTGGCATGGGGAATTACAGAGCCGGGAGTTGTGTCCACCAGAGTCATTGGAATTGTGTGTATCACATGCGTGATTCTACTTCATGGCATATTTCCAAAGGCTGGAAGGGCCCTATTCAATGTTCTGGGAGTTTTTAAAGTTTTGGTTTTGTGTGTTATCACCGTTAGCGGGGCATTAGTCCTGATGGGTGTAATCCCTGTTGCAGACCGACCGGACAACTTTTCTCATCCTTTCCGAAATGATGGATTTGGTGGAGATATTTATTCGTGGGCTATTGCTCTGCTTAGAGTATTCTACTCATATAGAGGATGGGACAATTGTAACACAGTAATGGGCGAAATAAAGAACCCTGCTTATACAATGGGCATTGCAGGTCCACTTGCCATCACCTTGGTAATGTTTCTTTATTGCTTTTGCACTGTTGCCTATTTTGCTGTTGTTACGAAAGAAGAAATGATAAATTCTGGAGCGATAGTGGCAGGGCATTTTTGTCGCAAACTTTTTGGTGATTCGTTTGCAAGCAGAACGTTACCGTTTTTGATCTCTCTCTCTAACCTGGGCAACATCCTCGTGGTCACTTATGGTGGATCCAGAGTGGTACAAGAGCTTGCAAAGCATTATCTATTGCCGTTTTCGACTTGGATTGCATCCTCTAACCCGTTTGACACTCCCTTTGTGGCTCTCACTATCCATGGTATCTTGACAGTTCTTTTGCTGGTGGTTCCACCACCTGGTAAGGTTTACGAGTTTGTAGTCGACCTGTCTACTTACCCATTGACATTTGTGAGCTTTGCTGTTACAGCTGGATTGCTTTATCTACAGTGGAACCACGAAAAGGAAAATTGGGGTAAAAAACAACATGCTTATCACTCCCCTCTAATATTGACCGTCCTATACTTGGTAACAAACTTATTTTTGATCATTGTACCTTGGATACCTCCTCCTACCCCTCAAAAACCGGGTGACTTTCCTTATTATGCGGTCCCATTATCAGGACTGTTAATCATGTTGGCAGGTCCATTATATTGGCTGTATTGGAGAAACACTGAAGGAGCAGCTAAGCTTGATGCGGAAATAGAAAAGGGACAATATCTACAGGTAAACTAGAATCCACAAAAAAAAAGGGGGGCATATGCATCTATACTTTTGTTTAATGATAGACATTTCTTCATTTTTTTCTAATTTGTTTTTTATTAGTTTGATGCAATTAAATAACTTAAATAATAATACTAGATGTCTTTTTTTTAGTTGGTTGTTGACTTTATTAGTCTCGCATCCATTCATGATCCATAATAAAGTCAACCGTTGGTCTGGCTCGCACATCGCGGTCTAGAACGCTTTTAATTAGATTGATGCACGAGTCATCAGGTATGAATGGAAGCCGTAGATCACCCTCCATGATTTCATCCACGTTATAAAATGGATTCTCCTTATACATAATGGTGTACAACAATATCCCCAAGGCCCAGACATCCTGAGGTTTGCCTTCATATGGCATGCCTTTTAGGACTTCAGGGGCAGCATAGTCCATTGTGCCCACAAAAACGTCAAAAGGACCTTGACGAACATATGCTGCACTACCAAAATCTATCAATTTGATAACTCCATGCTCATCCACAACAATATTCTCATCTTTGATATCTCTGTGAATAATACCATGCTTGTGGAGATGATGAACTGCCGATGCCACCTGTTTGAATATGCTTTTGCATTCAGAAAGAGGCATATTTGGTCGAAGCTCTATTAGATCAAAAAGATCAGTCCCGGGGTTACCATGATTTTCCATCTCGATATGATAGTACTGGTCGTCTTCAAAGAAGTCCAACAAGCGAACAATGTTCTCATGCGGTTGGGAATTCAAGCTGTTCATTATTTTGATTTCGTTTGGAATAGTGCCTAACTTTCTATCCCGGGTCCAGGTATCCACTAGAATCCGTTCTTTTATGACACATTTTACCACAACGACATCTTTAGGTTCCGTGGCATATCTGACTAGCAAGACTTTGCCATATGCACCTTCACCTAACTTCCTAATGATATCGAAATCCGACAAAGTTTTTTCCCGCCGACGAGCACCAACCTCCACCAACGACCTCTTGTTGGCGGTCTTTACATCATCCATCACCAGTCCATTGTCGAGACTCTGATCAGCATCCACAATTTTGGCTGCAGCGCCAAGACTGTCTACTGAATCAGCGGGAGTGATATCCCCTGTGCTGCTTCGACTGCTCGTAGAAGACTGCGTATCGGTGGAACCGTCAGTGAGCCGTTTTTTCTTGGTAAGGATTCGATTTCGAAGGATTGTATCCAACAAGGTGAGCTGAGAAGGAAGCTCCATATCATGATGATGACCCTGAATACTTCGAGAGTAGCTGATCCATAGAGAAAAGTACTTTTTAGACACCACCCGCAACTGAAGGTCGACATGAATAACCGCACCCTGACTAGTGACAGCCTCGATGCCCATTATAGGAACCGACTTCAGAGCATTCTCCATCTCCAATTCTGAAAAGTCTGTACTATGAACGATGATCGAAGCTTTTCTAAACATCTGCTCAGGGATCACAAGCCCAACATCAAGATTTCGCTCATTGATTTGACAATGTTTGAAGATCGCATCCAAGTAGAGACGGAACTCGGGTAAGATTCGTGTAATAGGCTCATCAACAAGACTGCTATCGGCTGCCTCATAACCAAGAAGCATCTGAATGAAACTTGAATTGTAATCCACTATATCACCAGAGCTGCGATCAATCAATACAAGACCAGCCATGAGAGGAAGTGATAATATCGACAGCTCAACAACATCACCCTCAGACCCAACGAGTTTGGAGCGTCCAAAGCACGGTACACTGGTTCCGGATGACGACAGAGTGAGGTATTTGAAGCCTTGAGAGGACTCGGCACTATCAGGCAGCGGAAGCGTGTTCGCGCTGGAGATTAAATTATTGATATGCACATTGCTTGAGCCGCCATCTTCGTTATGGAGCTCAACATTGGGGAAGAATAACTTGGAGTTATCCCCTTTGATATCAGTCACAAACCCAGAGCTAGGTGAGAACCGAACCAAAATTTTATCGCACACCACTTCTTCCAACACCCACACTGCAAACCCCCGGTGATAACGCAACCACAAACTAGCATGTGAGTGGATGCCATTAGACTTTATTATTGGAATCAAGTCACCACACATGGGAACGCTCTCATCAGTTGGATTTGACAGCAGTTCATGGAAACTGGAATGGAAAAAATCAAACATGCATCGCTTCCTGATGTCGGCTTGCGACAATCCTAACACCAAGCATGCAACATCATTAGAAGCCAACACCTTGAAGGGAGCGGAACATTCTGTGGTGAAAACTGCATGGTTAGACGCATATTTGGATGATAGGATTTGGACCGGTGTGACATTGACAGGCATAGTGGCAGTTGGCAGAGCCGTTAGATGCAAAGTAGACACCGACTGGGTGAGCGCAGAAAAGGTCGCAGCAGAAGACTTGTTACGCATAAGCTGCGGTCTTGGCAAATCAACGTATGGTTTGGCCAATGCGTCGAACAACTGCCTCTGCATAGCCGGCGACGAGCTATACGAAGTCAGGTGTCTTTTTTTGGTGGTATCTCCCGAACCAGTACCCAGAGCAGAGTCATCCGAAAGCTTTCTTGTCAAGGGCACTGATGGATTTGACACAGATCTGGGAGTATGGACGGGTGGGGCAGGCGGTGGGGTCGCCAAGTTGGCCCGATATGCAATGTCGGAAGATTTGTGGGCCTGAAAACTGTTGATGGCATCGTCAAGGAATGACGCAAATGCTTCCAAATTTTCCGAGAATGCATTTGGATTTTCAGAACCCAATGAGGACGTCAACGTACTTGTAGTGATGTTGTTGAAGATGGACAGAGTTGCAGACGAAGCGTTGGATCGCAGATTGTTGACCATTTTGTCAGGCAGCGAAAGCTGGCTGATAGATAGGATATTGGAAACAGAGGCAGACGGGTTCGCCAGAACTGACGAGCGAAGGTCATCTATCATATCAGGGCGGGACTTGAGCATGGAAAGGGCCTTTTTGAGGCCCTGCAATCTGTTGACCAGCGTCCGATTTGCATCGTATCCATAAGAATACGAATACAGAGACTCTGAGGCAAATAATACAAACGCATCTGGACTAATCCCAGAGACACTGTGAGTTAGAATACCACCATATATAGGGCCCGAAGTGATGAAAACACATACCTGGACTGGCGGGACCGAATGTCAGACTCAGAGTCGTCGTCGTCAGAGTCGAGACGAAACGACGGCCTAGTTTTGTTCATTCGTCGAGTGCAAGGGCTGAGAGTGTAGTGGGGTTTGCGAGTCTGACCGCTCGCCACGAAAACACCGTCTCAAACCAAATATCACAGTTATAAGGACAACTCGACGGTTTGGTCTGCTGTCGCTTCTACTTTGGGATTGATATTTTTTATCTTCAATGCATCCGGCGTGACCCTAGACCTTGGAGCAGCACCTGCGTGACAACGCCAGGCATTGGACAGCTCTTAGGTTTACTAGATGAAGGCTGCACGCCAAGGGGCTGGCAACTAGCTGTGATGACAAGCAAGCTGAAAATAAATTGCTGGACCAATACAGCCTAGCGCAATGGAATTAACGCTATCAGAAGACGGTTATTGGGCAATTGTTCTACCAGCTGATAGTGCATACATCTGCAACAGTACCCTAAGCTTTTTGGGTCGCGTGCCAAACAGCTGAGAACACACCCAACAGCGCCCATCCTTGTCCAAAGGGTGCGGCCAGCTCACCAAACAAAAAACGGGGCTGAAGTAGGCATCTGTTGAGCTATTGTGGATGGATCAGATATCACTAAGATCTACAAGACTGGGCCAACGATTAGTATGGGTTTGGATGATTTAATTGCGAGTGCGACTGTGTGCGATAGGCTGTGGCTGCCTAAACCCGACGACAGCATGTCTGGCGCAGATATGCATGCACATGGCGCATGGCAGGGCGGCGTCTAAGGAAAATAGAGAAAAGGGCATCGATGAGCAAGCTGATTAACTACAGTGCAGCGATTGACAGATTTTCCATGCTGGCCCACGATTAACCTATTTGTCATGTCGACCGCGCGTGAGATGGAGTCCAAATGGCCCAGACTCTGGATTGGGTGGGGGACAAGGATGGGCTACTTGATTGGGACACTGTGTCGGAGACGGCTTCGCACATGGGGGTCAGTCAGTGTTGGAATCGGCGCGATAGCCACACTCCCATCTGTCACCCGTGTGTCATCGGGGGCCGCGCGGAGTGTCGGATTGGGACCCCTCAAAACACCATAAATGGAGGCCCTTGTGGAGTGAAATTCAATGCAAAATATTCAATAAAAAACATATCAAGCATATGGAATTGATAACAATGGCAGAGACAACGGTCAAACGACGAGAGACAGTGGCCGCGGCTGATAACAG
This sequence comes from Sugiyamaella smithiae, assembly GCA_030579815.1. Taxonomy (NCBI): domain Eukaryota; kingdom Fungi; phylum Ascomycota; class Dipodascomycetes; order Dipodascales; family Trichomonascaceae; genus Sugiyamaella; species Sugiyamaella smithiae. The sequence continues at coordinate 1,232,833 of JAKTRV010000006.1, forward strand.
TAGTCAAAGCTTGCATGCTGATGAGGCAGACGCTGCTGCAGCCGATGAAGATTGGAACGCACCGAAGAGGAATATCTTCAAGTTGGTGGCTGCGTACTATGGATTCATGGTATTGGGAATGAACGATTCCACAACTGGAGTCTTGTTGCCTAATCTGGAGTCCCATTACCACATATCGTATTTAACAGTGTCTCTAGCATTTCTGTTCCCGTTTGTGGGGTATCTATTTGCGGGGCTGCTAAATGACAAATTGCACCGAGTAATGGGAAGATGGGGTGCCAGTGTATTGGCTATTAGCTGCCAATTGGTCTGCTATATAATTGCTTGTACGGGGCCTCCCTTTCCCTTGTTTGTAGCAGGGTATGCCATTGGATCATTTGGGTCTGGCATTTTGGTGTCTGGATGGAATTCATGGACAGGAAATCTTGTTCATGCCAACCAGGTAATGGGTCTATTGCATGGGTTCTATGGTACTGGCGGAATAATATGCCCCGCAGTGTTTACAGCCCTCCTGAACAGTGGTCTCGCGTGGAACAAATGCTACTACGTGATGATTGCATTTGCTTCAATGTCGCTGGTGGCCAGTTCGGTAGCATTCTGGGGAGACACTGCTGCTGTGTATAAGCTTGGAGTTGCATCAGCCACGCAGCAGCCTGGAGGATCAAACAACGTCAAGTTTTTATTCACTAGTTCGTTGGTGTGGTTGCTATCTGCGTGCTTGTTCTTGTATGTTGGAGGTGAAGTGGGCTTTGCTGGATGGATACTGACATTCATGATAAAAGTGCGCCATGGTAATCCACACAAGATGGGATTTGTCAATTCGGGGTTCTGGGCTGGTCTGACTGCAGGTCGGGTGTCATTGGGGTTTGTTGTGGGGTACTTTCGCCACGAAGAACTTTTCATTATTGGCTTTTTAGTCTGTGCAATAACATGTATTCTGCTACTGTGGCTCGTTCCAGTCATGATATTTTCTGCGCTTTGTGCTGCTTTATTCGGGTTCTTTATTGGTCCTCTGTTTCCTACCATTGTGATTGCAACGCTGAAACGACTTCCTCGACGGCTGCATGTCAGCGGCATTGGCTTTGCTTCTGGTGTGGGCAGTGGCGGTGGAGCAGTCATTCCGTTTGTAAACGGAGCTATATCCACTGTGTACGGCCCAAAGGTTCTTGGTCCTTTGTGTTTCAGCCTTTTCTCGGCAATGCTCTTGACATGGTCTGCGGTCTATCGGTGGTATTGATCTGATCTGATTACCCCTTCGCAAACGGCCCCAGTCAAAAGATCAGATTTGTGGCCATTCCTGTCCGTAACTAGATCTATTTATTATATAAATATTTATATTCCATAAAGTAATGAAGTACTGTACCTTCCCACTAAAAGCACTTGGTAAGCGCTCTTGCCAGACTGCACTGCGATGCCAGCCGCTTTAAAGCGTCACCTGCATGAACGAAATTTCAGCATCTTCAATGGTCGCAATAACGATATCTCGACCAGTCGACAAGGCAGACCAAGTAGACGATGTGTATTTTTCAGATGCAGAAAGTGGTTCAGATGCAGAAATGCCCGATGTGGGTGAAAGAAGTGCCGACTTGGACTCTCTAGTGACCCCTGGAGAACTTATTACAGAGGATACCCAATGGATGCGAGGCCACGGAACGTTTTCAATAGGAGATAATACGCATTCTGCTGTGGCAGGAACCATATCCAAAGTAAATAGACTCATCAGTGTTAAGCCACTACGGGGAAGGTATAACCCAGTTATTGGTGACCATGTTATCGGCCGAATCACAGAGGTCGGTAACAAGAGATGGAAGGTCGACATAGGAGCCAGCCAAGACGCTGTGTTGCTACTGGGCTCAGTCAATCTGCCGGGAGGAATTTTGCGAAGGAAGTCAGAGAGTGATGAACTGCAAATGCGTCAGTTCCTGAAGGAGGGCGATCTCCTGAACGCTGAGGTACAGGCATTGTTTTCTGATGGAGGAGCGTCGTTGCACACGAGATCACTGCGATACGGAAAGCTCCGCAACGGAATATTTATTCAGGTACCGTCATCTCTAATTATTCGATTGAGAACGCATTTGTATCGATTACCTGGAAACGTTGATATGATTCTTGGTGTCAATGGCTACATCTGGCTAAGCAAAAGTACCAAAGAAGCTGCTGACATTTCCATCACCAGGCTGGAGGAGAGCTCCAAAATGGAGATATACTCCGATGAAAATGAAGACATTTCACGATCGATCAGAGAAAATATTGCTCGGTACACAAACTGTATCCGTGCTCTGGCTTTCAAAGAGGTGGGAATCAACGAGACCCGCTTAATTGCCGCTTACGAGGCTAGTTTGACGTATGCCAATGCTGGCGAACTTATTGAAGACGAAGTCAAAACAGCATTGGCATACGAAGCACTTGCTGCCGATGAAGACGAGTCTTAGACGAGTCGTAGACGCTCATGGTCGACAGTTGTTAATTTATTTACATATCCACTAGACTAGACTGGTGTTATTTACAGGCATCAAATAATTTTTATCGGTTAATGTCATGGCTTTTCCAGAACGTAGAAATATGTCGTTCCAAAGTGGTATTTAGATGACTTGACTATCTTCAGGCCACTTCGTTCCACTATATCGGAAATGTCCAAATTCCATCGACATCCCCATTCCGTCGCTCTCTGATCTGCTGTAGCATCCATCCTAGAGTTGATAGACTCATAGGTAGACCTACCATGCTCTAACAATACAATTCTACCTCCAGGACGAAGCAGATCACCGAAGTTCTTCAACGCCTGATCGGGATCCTCGTGAGAACATAGTCCAAATGACTCGAATATAGTATCAAACTTCTGGCCTGATCGAGATGCAATAGAGGTCAGGTCTTCAGCTCGGCCCTTAACATATTGAACTTGGGCATAGTCCGGGAAGCGCTTCTTGAACTTCTCCTTTGTCACTTTGAGCATTTCTTCGGATGTGTCCAAGTATGTAATGGAGTTCACCTTTTTGGGATTCAAGTACTTAATATTTCGTCCCGTTCCACATGACACTTCTAGAGCATCACCTACCACTTCACTCATAAGTTTTCGTCTAGTATACCAAATATAAGAAGTCAGCTCCTCCAGCCATATTTTATCATCGTATTCACGAGCAATTGCTTCATACACTTCTGTGGTGTCTCGAGGCTCTACAATGCCCCCTTTGCCAGTGCTAGACCCCTCTCCCAAAGGCTTATAGGGGTTCTGCTCACCAGTAGCTCTATATTTTGTGTCCTGTAGGTACCTGAACCCGAAGAAGCCCGTTACAATATAGAACAGGATCACACTCATGGCAAATCGCTTTCTCTTTATGGGATCTTCATCGATCTCTCGCCATTTCAATTTGGCTCTTTTCACCCAGTTGGGGCTTTTAGATACCGGAGCAGGTCGTATTTGGCGAGCATACGTCCTTAAAAATATGCTTGAGGGTGGAATAGCGAGATTCTGGCTTCTCAATACACCAGATCTGCCATACACAGGCCTCAGCATCATTTTTGTCAAGAGTATAAGCCGTACCAACGGTGGTGTGGCTCCACATTTGATAGTCAAAAAGATTACAAATTCGAAATATCCTAGAGAGTCAAACTCAACGACTACACAAATATTCCAACCGCCAATGATAACACATCCATTATGATCATAGTTTCAAGTTTTTTATTGCCAAATATACCGAGGGATCGTAAATCACATTTGGTCCAAAGTCGAACTGGGTAAGGAACTAGTAGTCTTTTTATGAGATCTTTAATCGCAATCAGTGCATGAACATTGTCAAAAGTTTTTTTGGTATGACCAAGGCAACAGCATCCAAAAACATGCCTGAACTTGTTCGAGAGTTCAGGCCACCTGTGAGGAGGGGAATGACTAAGCTTGATCGTTCTATGTTTAATGTCGAGGTGCCTTTAGTTGCAGCTCGGTTAAAGGATCAATCGTTCTTTACGCAGATTGGAAAGAATGCCAAAACCGATTTACTCCAGCTCCAAGGGGTGTCGAGAATTGTCAAGTTCGCTGGATCTGAAGAAAAGGGGATCTTATTGCACCAAGGAATAACAACTGTTGCTGAAGTCTCTTCAAAGATTTCGCAGTCTACAAGAGAGCTTTTAGCCAAAGCTGGTGCGTCTTTTGAGCCTTACAGCCTTGAACTGGACTACAATTATTGGAGAGCCGAGGAGATTCTCGAAGCTATCCTTCCTGAAGAGCTTCTGGACGAGATCCCTTCTGGATTCACTGTGGTGGGTCATATTGCCCACATGAACATCAGAGATCAGTTTATGCCTTTTAGATTTTTGATCGGACAAGTGATCTTGGACAAAAATCCACTTGTAGAGACAGTTGTCAACAAACTAGACTCCATAGACACTGTTTTTAGGACTTTTGACATGGAAGTGTTGGCAGGCAAGGACAAGTTTGAGGTGGAGCAGAGTGAGTCTGGGTGTCGGTTCCGATTCAATTTCAAACATGTTTACTGGAACTCTCGCCTTCATACTGAGCATGCAAGGCTTGTCGATAAGTTCCGTAAAGGCGAAGCAGTTTGTGACGTTTTCGCTGGGGTTGGACCCTTTGCAATTCCCGCAGGAAAAAAGGGTGTCATTGTGTTTGCCAATGATTTGAACCCGCACTCTTACGAGTCCCTTACTGGAAATATCAAGTTGAACAGAACCCAAGCAACTGTATATCCGTCAAACATTGATGGTAGGGAGTATATTAGACAGTCTTCGAATGCCCTAGTTGAATTTGCTAAAGAGCATGAATATGTGGAGATTCTACCACGGAAGGTCTCAAGAACAAACCCTGTCCCTCCGGAGCGATTGAGGGTCCCCAAGTCATTTGCTCATTATGTGATGAACTTACCTGACTCTGCTATAGAGTTTCTGGATGGATTTATTGGCCTGTACAGTAACGAAGAAACGAGACAATCAGCGTTTGGATCCACAACTGTGTCTCAGAGTCATATGCCTATGATTCACGTGCATTGCTTCTTCAAGCATGAGCCAGACGTGAAGGAGCCAGATACTGAGGAGATACATGAAAACTTGAGGTCGCGGATCAGCTCAAGCATGAAATATGAAATCAAAGTTGAAGAATTATCGTTTCATAAAGTCCGAAAAGTCGCACCAACAAAGACTATGTTCTGTGTGAGTTACAGACTTCCAGTCGAGGTGGCTCTAGCCAAATCCATCTAAGGTATTTATTGTAAATAAAATTACTTGCATTTTGCTAAACAAGCCAGTATTTATGTGGTATTTTAATGAGTGTAAGACATATCTCCAGCTACATGGCCCCAAAAATCTTCAACAAATTCCTTTCGACCGTCACCTCCTCGGACAGCAAGATACACTCTACCGTCTACAGCAGGACTCCAGTCACCCTTGTTGCCACTAACAATGGTTCCTCCAGCCTCCTCCAAGATGACCCATCCAGCACATACATCCCATGCGTAGCAGCCTCCTTCCCAGTAGCAGTCGAGCGCTCCTGCAGCTACAGAGCATATATTCATTGCTGCTGAGCCCATACTTCGAAAGCCATGCACAAAAGCACCACCATCTTCTTTGCTTTTCGCCAGCGAGTCAAATGTAGCAGTTTTTATCTTGTAATTGGGACCAGATCTTTCAGAACCCCATTCAATGGCCACTAAAGCTGCTTGTAATGCCAGGGGGCTACTGGGTCTCAGGGGGAGCTTCTCACCATTTACAAACGAACCTTGGCCCTTGACTCCTGTATACATGATATCAAGAAACGGATTGTATACAACACCAACAACAGGTTTCTTTTCAATGGCAAATCCCAGAGAAATACAAGACTGCGGAAAGAAATGGATGAAATTAGTGGTGCCATCGATAGGGTCGACGATAAAGGTCGGTTCATCAGTTAGGACACTCTTGCCAGGAACATATGTTTCTTCTCCCATGAACTGGTACTTTGGGAACTTGGCTCTCAATTGATCCGATACCAATGTTTCCACAGCCTTGTCGACTTCGGTGACAAGATCTACAGCATTTTTCTTGTCATCGAACGTCACTTTTCCACTCTTGGACCTAATTATGTCACCTGCCTGCCGTGCCAAATCAACCAAGGCATCTTTAACTTCCACAAGATTCACTTCCATTGTAGTAGGGCAAACAGGTTTGAACTTGTTTTTGATTGAAAGATTGTCGTTTGCCAAAATATATTATTTATTGACCATTCAATGGTAGCGGTACACAGTTGCTCCCAGTCGTAAAGTGCATGTGGCTATCCGCACATGATATGCGCTAAGCGGCTGAACATCATCGTTCAAATATTTCACTCGCGAAAAAATAAGCACACATACTTATAATGGCCGAGACCGAAGTGTAAGTGGCAAAGAAATTATCAGTGTGACAAGTAACAGATTCTAACAATATAGAAGACGGACATGGGCCGATGAAGTCGAGGAAGAGGATGCCAACGGGCTGCCTCCTACCCAGGTGATTGAAAACAGCGATGGCACCAAAACTGTGATCTCATTCAGAATCAACCCTACTAGTGGAAAAAAAGTGAAGGTGACTCAAAAGATCCGGGAGATTCGAATCAAGGACAAGGTGGACCATGCTGTGGCTGAGCGAAAGAAGTGGGCAAAATACGGATTAGAGAAAGGAAGTGCTGCTGGCCCCAACTTCACAACGACTGGAGTGGGAGAGAACATTGTTCTCAAGCTCGGTGTGCGAAGCATCAAGTCCCAGGAGGAGGATGAAGCTGCCGAGAAGGCTGCCAAGGACGCAGCACCAGGTAAAAAGGTTGTGTGTCGAACTTGTGGTGGTGAGCATTTTACACTCAAGTGTCCTTACAAGGATGCTCTGGGATCTGCCGACAGTGCCAACGAGGGAAGCGATGCAGGATCCAGCCGATTGGGCACTCCTCAGCCAGAGGCGGGAGCTGGCCCTGGAGGCAGCTCGTATATTGCGCCCCATTTGCGAAACAGGGCCCCTGGTTCGGTGCTCACCGACCCTGGCCGAACTGTCATGGGCGAGCGAGACGACAGCGCTACTTTGCGGGTGACAAACTTGAGCGAAGACATTGTGGAGGACGAGCTTCGACATCTATTCAGCAGATTTGGTCGAGTCAACCGTTGCCATCTGGTGCGGGACCGAGATACTGGCCGCAACAGAGGATTTGCATTTGTGTCTTTTGATACTCGAGAGACTGCTGAGCGTGCCTGCGAGCGTCTTAATGGTTTTGCTTATGATAACTTGATCATGCATGTCGAATTTTCCAAGAAATAATTGAAATGTGATTGTTTGAAATGTTGGTATTTATACGTAGAATAAGACCGTACAGCTATGGTGAACATATTCACAGCCTCAAAAATATGGGGCATGCTTTCATGATATCTGATGTCATGTAGTAGTAGTGTCCTTGCATATTACTCCTTCGCGGATCTGTGCGAGCCTCGCACGCACTATGACTTCGTACGGACCTAACAGTCGTAATGTGTTAAAGATATACCACAATGCTGCCGGTGACGGTACTTGGGTTGTTTTCATACATGGAGGAGCTTGGAGAGACCCCAGAAACACATATGAGGACGGTGAGCACCTTCTCACCCGCATAAACACTGGAGGTTTATCAGGAACATGTTCTATCGACTACCGGCTGTCACCAGAGTTCAAACATCCATGCCATATTGAAGATGTCGAGCAAGCACTAAACCATCTCGTAGACCAATTCAATGTTAGCAATTTCGTTCTAGTTGGCCATTCCGCTGGTGCATTTATAGCTCTGCAGACTGTCATCTCTGGATCTAAAGTCAAAGCTCCAATCTCAAGGATATTTGCAGTGGAAGGCATATATAATTTGCAAGAACTTGTTGACGAGTATCCTACATATGAAGATTTTGTTGCAATGGCTTTTGGTCCCGAGAAAAACGACTGGGATAGTGCTAGTCCATTGGGTCCTCACTACGCTTGGATCGGCAAACAGAGTACTGGCACTGCTACCAGAGCCAAAGCTGTCGAGTATTCAGGCGATATAATCATCGTGCAATCGCCAGAAGACGAGCTTCTATCGGCCCGACAATCCCAGTTTGCTCAATCGCAACTGTCACAAATTAAGGTATACCGGGAGCAGGCCCATGGGCTTCATGACCAAGTGTACAGGAGCGACCTTCTCGTAGACATTGTCAACAAATACCTTATGCATAGAAATTAAATATAGAATGGAAGCAATAGCAATCAATTGAAGATATTTATTGCTTGATTTATTATTATTTTTTTTAAGTGTGCAATCTAAACCATGTACTTCACTGTGCGATGCACGCTAGCAAATCATTTGCATTTTAGGTACATCTGCAACTTGCATTTAAGTCTCATTTGCACTTGACATACATCCAAAACGCCATCCTTGGTAGTGTGTCTGTTAGTTGACAAACGCCAGAAATCATGTACAGTCGTTCAGTAAGGCGATTCCATTCGGGAACGCGGTTGCTTAATGGCTCTGTAATTCGACAGCTATCAAGCACAGAACCACAGGACATAACCAGCGACGTCCAGGATGTTCCCACAGTATCAGGATCCGGTCCATTTGCGCAATCACCAAAGTTCACTGTAGTTGGACATCCGGCGACTTTGCTCCATATTTCTCTTCCTGCATCTTCGTCTGTATATACTAGGAGAGGTTCGGTAGTGGGTGTTAATGGTGACATCCAAAATGTAAGTACTTCCTCGTTTCGCCTGAACAGCTGCTAACAAAGATCACATCTACACTATACACTAATCAAAAGATGACTGAAATGGCCAAAGGGGCAGTATTATATCAAAAAGTCACCTCGACAGCACCGGTCACTCTGCTGGTGTCGAGCAATTCCGGCAGGTTCACCATAGTGGACGCTTCCAAATCATGGGTCATTGGCCATAAGAAAGCATTGCTGGGATGGGATTCAACATCTGTAAAAGTCGAATCGGAAGGGTACTGGAAAAGCTGGGGAAACGTCAAGGTATCGGGGAGTGGTCAGCTGGCATTAGTTGGACAGGGAGACCTTTTTCAGATTGAAATTGGACCCCAGGAAGATATACTGCTCAATCCGACAACAGTTGTTGCATATTCTAGCAAAACACCCGCATCATTGACCAGACTGACTCATACAAAGACATATATAGAACTGCCTTCGGTAGTGTCTCAATGGGTCACGTCCATATCATCAAATAGGTACTTATCGGCAGCGTCGTTGTGGCTAAAGACTGCTGCCAGCAGGCTCCTTTGGAGAGATGACATCACTGTCAAACTTAAGGGTCCGGCATCTATTATAGTCCAGACAGAAAACAGGCCATTGCATCATGTATTTGATAAGAAAGAGCTGACTCGAATAGTCGGCAATGGTCATATCGTTGATAAGGACTAGAGCCGTTCCAGCAGATGTTTCAGTGCATGTAAAAACTATAACAATTACGAATAATAATAATATTCAGCTTGATATGTCACCAAGAATCAATTTACAACATGATCTACGAAACAGTCCACACTTCACTGCCTTGGTCCTTCATCCAACCACCAAGACTATCGACGTCGTTGTCCCACTTGACCAGTCTCTGTCGCATGCTTTCTATCTGAGTCATATTCATAACTCGGGGTTGCACCCATGTGATGGACACAGTCTGCGAAACTTGGTCAATATGGCCCTTGAGGAGCCCGAGACTGAGAGCTTTCATAATGAGATACTCAACTTCCGAATTGTCGAGCCGGGTCTCTTTAGCAATGACATCGAAGCTAAGAGTTCGCGACGAGGTAGGTCGCTGGAAGACAGCCTCTACTAGAGACGTGAGGCACACTTTTTGCGACAGAAATGTCTTTGAGCTCTGGAGAACAGGTGCCTTGCTGAGATTGGGGCCAAGTGCTTCATATGCCTTGATATCACCAGAATTGAGAGCAAACAGCAGATCACACACCCATTTGTATTCAGTGTTCTTCAGGCTCTCAAGAATAGGATGCAACAATAACTCTCCAAAGTTATAGATTTTGTCTCCCAACAGGGCTGCCAACGACAGATCGTACGCCCGGCTCTGCTGGTCCTCGATGCTCACGTCGGCCAAGTTGATACATGCCAAATACAACAATGAATTGCGATAATAGGTGTTGAAATCTGTCTTGGATTTGTAGTATTCCGCGCTGACGTCGTAGTATGAAGCATTGACAACATTCAAAGAGTTGGCCCCGTTGTCGATGAACACCGCCGCTTCGTCCAGCAGCTTCTTGGCGCCCTCCGAATCGCCAACCCGCAACTTCAATCGAGCAAGCTCAATATTGGCAAATGTACGGGCCTCCTCGCTGTCGCTGTCCTTGACCTGACCGGCGAGTGACGTCAAAAACTCCAGAGCTTCTTGAGGACTAGAGCTCTGAGACGCAGCTGCCAAACCAAACTGGACGAGGCTCAATTGGTTGATCTTGGCATGAAACGACGATATGAACTGAGTGAAAATCTGTAGTCGAAGCGCAGCAGTCTTGGGATTACTGTAAAACTCTTTCAAAACATCGGTCAGCTGGTGCCACAGCCTACAGTTAGAAATCATGTCGCCCAATTCCACCCATCACTTACTTCCTGTCCCAAAGATCCTCCATAGTATAGAACAACGGAACCAATTCAGGATCAGCCTCCATGCGAAGCGACCCCAAAACGGTGGGAATGTCGCGGTCAATATCCATCTCGTTAGACATGATCGTAGGACGCTGACGTTAGCAGCGAACTGTGGAAGCACATAGACGGTGGGGCTTTGTGTCACGTGATTCGCAGCTCGAGGGAGTGACAATATGAGATATGGCAAGGAGGTGAATCTGGTAATTGTAACTTTGTCAAGAACACTTTTTATTATTATGAGCAGCTGGTACTAAAAGGCTACATGGATGTATATGAACAGCATGAAAAAAAATTGGCTCGTTCAAATCACCGGTGAGCATTCGCCGAGATGTGGATCCAGACAAAACAAGCCTCCCAAAATACTTGGTCACAGTATAACAGTAAATATCTTAATAAATTTAATATTATTTTAAATACAGAAACACAGTGAAGCGCACATCCGCGACCACATCCAATTGCATAGAGCCCTTCCCCACAACTGACAAGGAGACGACTCCTGTGCTTCAATCTTCCTGTACTTCAATCTTCAATAGCCGAGCCTGTTGGCTTGGCCCCGACTCTGAAGCAAGGCTCGAGTATACTCAATAGCCAAGAGCAACTACATCTTGTAGGTGAAGTTCTTGCCCTTATCATGGCTGGCCTTCACATACACTTTTTTGCCGGTTTCGTCGTGGACGGTGCAGGTAATATGTATATATCGCTTGGTATCGGACTCCACGGTGCAATCCACGAGGATGTCTTGACCAATTGGGATGGCGGAAAGATACTGCAAATTGAGGTTTCGAGACACTCCAAAATCTTGTATCATGTTGCGGCCAACGTCGAGGAGACTCTTGTCGTCCGGATATCCGCCCCAGTACTTATCCAATGCGCAAACGGCATAAGTAGTAAGGTAGTCGACCATTGTGGCTATGGCACCACCGTGTACTATATCATAACCGTTTTTCATCCATGGCTCGGTACTGACCAAGAAAGTCACCACTATCTGCTGGTACTTGTTATACTCAATGGCCACCGCCTTGGAATCCAGCACAAATTTGCTGGCAAATTCGTCGTTAATTCGCTTATTGTATGATAAGAACAGGCTTAGCAGCGAATTGAAATCCTCAACAGGCACAGGCATTGTGTAAGGTCGACAAGTCGAGGGCACTCAGTACAAGACAACAACGAGGGGTTCCCCTGAGCTGCGGCCAAAGGTTATGTAATGTATGAGGGTTGTGTTTGAAGCCCAAACGATGGATGACTTGCCAAAGCGGGGTTGGGCACTCACAGTCATTGGCTATGGAAGATAATTACTGGTTGTAGAAGCGTTTCCGTTGCTGTGGATGTGTCTGAGAATACTGTTATAGGAAATGTTGATGGCAATTACGATGAGGTGCGGGGTGACCCCAGTTTCGGATCAACGGTTTTCCGATATTGCTTGGAGACTCGCTAAAGGACTGACAGATCCAATGCCAATCTAACCGTTCTGCAAATATAATAATTCAGCAGTAAAGTCTCTGGAATGATCTTTTTAATTGTGAATTGTTGAATAATAAATTGTTGGATACGAATTCTTTTATTTAGGAAGGCATGCAGGAGTTTAAATGCCAGGAGTCTCGTACGGTCGCTCAGCCTGTGGAGTATACCTAAAGCCATGGCGAGTGGTGCCATCATCCCAGTCCAGCAATGCTGAATGGACGGTTTTACGGTTGTCCCACACAACGACAGAACCGTCTTCCCATTTAACTCGGAGCTGAGCGTCCAGAGTTTTGTGGATGGTTTCATACAAAAAGTTAAGCAAGAACTGCGACTCCTCATTCTTGAACCCGACGATGTTTCTGGTAAACTGGTGGTTGACATAAATAGATTTCTTCCCAGTGACTGGATGTGTCCTGACAACGGGGTGGATAGACTTGACAGGCTCTCTCCTGACCACTCCGCCCTTGACTCGAGAGTTTTCTGCTTGCTCGTGGGCCGAATGAACAGCCTGCAAGCCATGGAGCCTCTTTTTGAACTCGTCTGAAAGGCGGCTGTATATCTCCTCAGTGTCAGCAAACAATGTATCGCCTCCAGAGGGAGGAGACTCGAGGAGACCCAAGAATGTGGTACCTGGAGGCTGTCGCTCATAGCTCACATCGGTATGCCACGCAACAGAACTGATGTTCTGGCTGAAATATTCTTCATAAGACTTGTTTCCCTTTTCACGATACACCAAATGAACCTCAGGAAAGCCTTTGGGAGACCCAGATGTGGGATGAATATGTTGTCGACCAAACTGAGAGGCCCACTTCAGGGCGCCATCAATGGGCAACTCTCGAAAGTCTTGATCTCTAAATACCACTACTCCACGCTCTGCCACAAACTTTGCCAAATCATTCTTGGCTGCTTCGGACAACTGCGACAGCTGAATGCCTCGTACTTCAGAGCCAAATTTAGGAGTGATCTCAGACACTGCATAACCAAACTTGACTAGCTTCTTGGCTGAACCAGCTCTCAGCTCCTCGTCGGTGTCTGGAAGTCCGTTGGGAAAAAGATTCTTCAAATTGGGATCCGCTTTAAGGCCTGGATCACTGAATTCAAAGTCCTCATATGGAGGGAATTTCTCAGACGGGTCCCAAGTGGGCGCATACGCGGGGTATCGCAGCTCGGACCTCTGCTCTTCGGTCTTTATCTCATTGTGGTTATACGTAGAAGCATCTACAGCTTGAATACGGTCAACAATTGAAGCCATTGTCAATGATCAGGTTCGTTGTCCCAGCGAAATTGCTGGTCTTTAAATACCTCATCTGAGTACAGGGAGTTTGCGGCCCAGACTCAATTGCGTCAACTGGTAAGTAAATTGCATGCATATTGCAAATTGCTGATCATACTGCAGCATATGCGATGCGCGAGCTCTGTAACAGAGATTGAACAGCGTCATTGATAAAATTCGTACTAATGCAAATCATTTCAATTATTAAGTGTAAATAGTCCCCTTGACTGTTAGCGATCCCCGGTGGTCTTGGATCCATACTGTGTAAGCGCCGTCAGCCTCGCCTGAGCAGCACAGACTAAATTCGTTATCAGCAAACAGTGGCAGTAGGCTTCGGTAACTAAATGATGTAATTGGCTTTCCGATCACCATATGTGCCCACCGAAGCAAAAGAGTCACCGTCAGAGGCCCATGCACTACCACCCCTGGAAGCCCTTCAATGTCGCGACAATAAACCGGATCGTAATGAATCCGATGCCCGTTGTATGTCAACGCAGAATATCTAAACAGTAGAACAGATGACGGAACTATACTTAGGGTATGATCGGGGTTAGATGGAGCTTGGGTTAGAAGCCGATAAAAACTAAAGCAATGTGACACTTACGCTCTAAGAACCGGTTGAAGACGTTGGACCGATCTTTACCTCCCGACTGCGTAAAATATATAAGAGTGCGTAGTTCACGTATTGACCAGTCTGATTGCTCTGATGGGCCCATCAACCTCTCAAGAGTTACAGTCACTCGCTCTCCCAGTTTGGAAGAATGGGACTTCTCTACGTTTTTGATTGATTCGACACATTTCGACAGTTTGCCCAATTGGAGGCTCTTTGCAAAGTCAATGGAGCCGCCGAGCCACATCCGGTTAGGATATTGTGGTCCTGGGGACTGATACTTCTCGTAGCCATCGGAAGACAATTGGTGCTCGGGTGTTGCTGGGTTGAAGAACGCCAAGTGCGAGCCATAAGGAACTTCATGTAGCTCTTCGGCACTAGGATCAACTCCTGGAAGGTACGATTGTAACGCAGCATCCAGTTTCCGGCTCTGCGTTCGTGACATATCATCATATAAAGTCCAAGGACCAGCTTTATCTAGGCTTTTACTACTGAAAGACCTTCGCAACAGCGGGCCCAGCTGCGCTCTTGATTTGACCAACATGTGAAGATGGTTAACTGCGGGGTAGTGGGATGGATGGGTTTCATGCACTCAGGGCTAAAATCATTATATGTGACTGGTGAGTAAACTGGGGCAAAAAAAAGCCATTTATAAAATATAGTTGAAAGGAAAAAAGAAAAAGACTGATTCGTACTGAAGAATAAACTGCCCGAAGGTTTCCATTCAAGTTCCTCTACTCAAGGTTTTCAACGTCGGCAGGGAACGGCACATCGTTCTGCTGCCTGACTTGATCCATGACACCCATTAATTCGAATGTCTCAATTAATGGACACGTCGGACAGTCGATGATACCATCTCTAATACACCTTGCGGTTGCATCGGCTTCGTAATACAACCCAAGACCTTCATTTGGGTATTCCTTCTTGTCTACGACACCGTCCTGAGTATGCAAGATATACGACTCTGGACGATTTGAACCCCAAGGAATTTCCACGTAGCCCTTCTCACCCTCAATGAGAACTGCATGACCACGCGCCGTAGTAATATCCATAGAACTTGTAGCTACGCATAGGGTCTGAGATCCAGGAAACACGAGAACAACTGCTACAGATTGATCCACATTTACCTGCGGGTTCTTGACAACCAGACTGCTAACCTTTGGAGGCAATTGGTGGTTTTCAGGGTCTCTAAACCCAAACAAGAATGCCCACGTCAATGGGTACATGCCTTGGTTGAGCAGAGTGCCTCCAGCGAGTGAAGGCATGAACTTCTTGTGCTCTAAATCTGTAGGCGCAAATTTACTTAAATCGGCGGTAATACGGCGGATCTTTCCGATCTCCTTATTTTCAAACAGTCGCTTTTGAAGGTCTAATGTCAATGGGAAGAACTTAGTCCAAACAGCTTCCATTAAGAACAGGTTGGACTCTTTGGCAATAATGCTCAGATGGACTGCCTGAGACTTGTTAGCTGTGAAAGGCTTTTCTAGCAAAACATGCTTTCCCGCTCGTAGTGCCATAAGTGCATTGGAATAATGAAGCGCGTTTGGAGTTGAGATATAAACAGCATCAAAGTCTGCTTTCACAAGCTCCTCATATGAACCGTAAGTCTGCACTTTGGCCAACCCAGAAGTTTCTTTACCAATTTTCTTTCCATAATCCACTATATCTTGCACGAACTCTTCAGCTTTTTGTTTGCTGGTGCCGGAACCTACCGCTACAATCTCATGTCGAACGTCGGATGCTCCTCTGTTTGCCGTATCAAACAGAGCAATGTCTCTAGCAAACGCTTGAGCAATGCCTCCGGTATTAAGGATACCCCACTTTAATGTAAACACCGCCATGACAAGTGATCGTTAGGGAACCATTTTACATGGTGTACAATGGCTATTTAAGTACTTTTGCCCCCCACAACTAGCCGGTATAACGGTATAGCAGATTACCCCATTTTAAGGTGGGGGGGAGGCATGGGACTAACTGGATGGGGACAGACGGATTTAACGCACGGCTAAATTAAAGTTGCCTGAGACTGACACTCAGATAGAGCTTTGACTCATGACGGCACGATGTTAAATAGAATGAAACCGTTTGCGATAGAAAGGGTACCCAGCGATCTAGCTGAAGTTGTTGCAAACATGATATTGGATTCCTTCGAAGATGACCCAGTAAGAATTTGGCTGGATATAGGATATGACAATTGTCGGCCTCGAGATGTCGCTCGATGGACATTGAACCTAAAGAACTCATCTTCTGCAATCATGGCAAGAGAGACTGATAGTGGTAAATGCGTTGGAGTGCTGGTGTGGGATCCTGTAGATGAGGTTAAACCGTCATGGTTTTCGACAAAGGATTGGGCCTGCTGGTTGCGACAAAAACAGTACGACTGGAAATATGGGCCGGAGAGAGACGTAAGTCAAATTCCTGGTAAACGCGCTAGATGCTGATTATTAGAAAAGGCAGCATTTTGTTTCTGCTATCACAAAATCTGCGTCAGAAGCCACGACAGGTATTGATAAAAGCATGTACCTCCATCTGCTGGCAGTGCATCCAGACTACCGGGGAAAAGGGATCTCGCGATTATTGATGTCTCGAATACATAAAGAGGTAAGTCACTATACCGTACAGAATTCCTACTGATGATAGGCAGATAGTCTTGGATCTCATATTTACCTAGAATCCAGCAAGCTACATCCCAACGTAGCCATTTATAACAAATTTGGGTTTCATCAAGTTAATACTACACTTGTAAAACACAAAGATGGCAATATTGAAGTGAGTAGTGTGCTCAGGAAACTTATTACTAACAAGCTTTATGGAATGATTCGTCCTCCATCGACAGATTAGCCATCTATGTTAATTGACTAAGAATTGTGCATTTCTTTTAGGAGCAATAAATTAATTATGATAACGCCTAATTATATGTGTTTATTGCACACCGTAGCTTGATAGTAGAAGTCAAAATAAATTCTCTGTTGAATACAACGAAAATACGACTTCCGCCTGCCGCAATTACGCATACCACCCCAAATTTGAACCCTTAAATAATCAGCAAATGGGCGCCCAACCTAAAACATGCCCATAATGACAAAAAGTGGGGAATGGCCTGATTTTCGGCGATCTCTTCGTAATTATCTCGGATTTCTTTTTCGTTTTGGCGGGGGAGATCCCCCATGTTTCGTATCAGCGGGGCATGCACACACCGATACTTGCGGATGTTAGGTTTGACAGAGTCACTTCGCCTCCTACCATGAAATTCTATCTCAGGCTGTCAGCATTTTCGTTGATGCTCTTTGGAGCAGGGCTATGGCTGCTGGATACATATTACGATGGACAGCTTGGACGCATGCAAATGAATGGGCCCCAGTTGACCAAAGACCGCATCGACACTTATGTGATCACTCATGACTGTGGAGCAAACACGCAGCGAATCATCGACTATTTTCCAAATGCTTATGTCATTAATGAATCTGGGTGCGAGGGCTTCAATTCGCTTACAGAATTCACGTCGCCCCCCGATAAAAATTCCGCGGAGTCTGAAGCTCGGTGGTACGCACTGAAGTACGCCCAGGTTTTGAGACTATGTGCTAATGGTGGTCGCATGTTGTGTCTCATTCTCGAGGAGAACGCGCATTTTATTAACGACATTGAGTCGACCATCCAGATGGTAGGTGTGAATACAATTGCACCGGTTTCCAATGAGGATGTTACGTGGGATTGTAGTCAGCAAGTGACATCTGACATTTACGAAAACCTCCCAGCCATTGGAGACAGTACACTTTGTCGGGTCGTTCCCAAGGGCGTCGCTCAATGCATGGCCGAATATATCGAGGGCCACAACGTTATGGCTAACAGCTCATTCATTGAGTCGGTACCAGAGTGTAAAGTATGGCAAAAGGCATTCAAAATGGTTGATGTTGGTATTTGAGATCAAGGCAATTCCTTTATCAAAGCGTGCCAAGCTTTGAAAGTGCATATGTCAATGTAACATTACCCATATTTTGTATTAATCGCTCTCCGTTATCGCACATATTTTTTTTGGTGGGGACGACACAGCGGCATGTTTGTGGTAGCCATGCCGTATGCATTATTATGTGCGGGGTGTCTGCATTATGTAAGACACTTACCTAACTAGGTATTTTCTTAATTAGACGTACGGCATCTCGTCAACACGGAGAGGCAAGCCGACAATGATAACGAATGAAAATCACTCAAATGTAACGTTATGATCTGCGGATCTTCTTCAACGTGATAAGAATTGGTTCATTATCAGTAGAAAATACGATCCTTATCGTTGGGTCTCCTAGTAGACTCTTATCTTGTAAGCTTTTATTGAGATAGGCTCGCGACAACCATGGGTGTGGCATGCACATCGGGTGCCGGCATCCCGGAAAGATCGTGGCATGACAAGAAAAGCTTTGACCACAAGCATGATAATCAGTTCTTCAGGTTGCAACGATCGTCATTAGGGGGCCTACCCCGCTTTTCTTGCTGCCAGGTCCCACGAACCTACAGTTGAAGAAAACGGGCCGACACCAGAGTTAATATATAAATATATATATGTATCTGGGATAGATAATAACAGGACGATTACGCCCATCACAGCGATCATCAACAATGGGACAAGGCGGCGAAATCAGTGAGATTGATGTTGCTGAACAGTACGTCGAAAAAGGCGTTACTGTCAATGAGATGGCAGACATGACTCCTGAGATGCGTGCCAGAGTTGCAGAAATATACGGGAAAAAGGCTGAAAATGACCTAGATGTGCCAAGCGCGGATGTTCAGTTCATTTTGGAAAAAATTGTTGCAATGTCTGACGAAGAAGCAATTGAGATTCTTGTCCGGGCTATCGAGTACCATGATGACGATCCTAATTTCCCTTCTGTCACAATGGCCAAGATAAAGCTA
The DNA here is from genome assembly GCA_030579815.1 of Sugiyamaella smithiae. NCBI lineage: Eukaryota > Fungi > Ascomycota > Dipodascomycetes > Dipodascales > Trichomonascaceae > Sugiyamaella > Sugiyamaella smithiae. Next base: position 1,251,689 of record JAKTRV010000006.1, read on the forward strand.
TTAGTCCAGGGTCCTAAGACGGCGGGGCTTGACTCTGCTGATTATTCTTTTGACCTCAGAACTGAAGCTGCGATAATTCATTATCACTCGCCATACCCAGAGGTGAGAGCTATTTCTGATCCTTATGACGATCCCACCGTGCCTGTGGAGACAATCCGGGCATATTTCCTTGGACTGAGCTGGATGTCTGCCGCTACAGTTATCAACACTTTCTTCAGTCCTCGTCAGCCTGGTATTAATATTAACTCGCAAGTGTTACAGCTGTTAATGGCACCGTGTGGTGTTTTCTTGGCCAAGGTTCTTCCCGACTGGGGTGTTACAATTAGGGGGAAAAGAATATCGTTGAATCCAGGACCGTGGACATTCAAAGAGCAAATGTTTGCAACTCTGATCTTCTCAATTGGTAACGGCCCTGGTGGAACTTACTATGTTTATCTTGTCCAAAGATTACCACAGTATTTAGGTAACTCTTGGGTCACATTTGGATATGAAATTCTTTTGGCTATTTCAGTACAGTTCTTTGGGTTTGGATTCGCTGGATTGCTTAGACGTTTTGTCATTTATCCCGCTAGAAGTATCTGGCCTGCTACCTTCCCAACTCTGGCGTTGAACCGAGCGTTGTTTATTCCTGAGAAGAAAGGTGAGACAATTCATGGATGGAGACTTACAAGATACAAGTTTTTCTTCCTTGCATTTGGTGCAATGTTTTTGTATTTCTGGATCCCTAACTTTTTATTTACTGCATTGCATTCGTTTAATTGGATGACATGGATTGCACCTAATAATTTCAACCTGGGAATGATAACAGGCTTCTACGGTGGTATGGGATTCAATCCTTGGGCAACCTTTGATTGGAACACCTCAGGAACTGGGTCACTTGTGACACCGTTTTACTCTGCCTTCCAGCAGTACATCGCTCGAGTTCTTTCTGGTCTGATTATTATTGGAATGTACTGGGGTAACTACTACTGGAGTGCATACATGCCTATCAACAGTAATGAATCTTTTGCAAACGATGGCACTATCTACAACATCAGCCAGATATTGACTAATGATATAGTTGATGTCAAGAAATATTTGAACTACGGTCCGCCTTTCTTTTCTGGCGCAAACGTTTTCGGACAGGGAGCCTGGTTTGCATGGTACCCGTTGACATTGTTTTACGTCATGATTACCTATTGGTCGTCAATTAAGTCGGCAATGATTGGTATATACAGAGGAATCCGTTATAGGGAATCGGTGTATGCTTTGGAAGACGATCCTCATACTCGAATGCAGAAAGTCCATAAAGAAGCTCCTGATTGGTGGTTTTTTGGAATTCTCCTGTTGTCGTTAGTGTTCGGCATTATTGCTCTGGAGAAATACCCGGTTAAGACTCCTGTATGGTCTCTCTTTGCTGTTATTGGGTTGAGTTCCATATTCATTATTCCTTCTGCTGTTATGTACTCAATTTCCAATGTTGGACTTGGTTTTAACGTTTTATTTCAGCTATTGGCCGGAGTATGGTTCATTGGAAACCCTGAAGCATTGGTGATTGTCACGGCTTACGGTCAAAACTTTGATTCCCAGACAGAGAACTATATTGTCAATCAGAAGGTTGGACATTACGCTAAGATTCCTCCAAGAGCAGTGTTTCGAGGGCAAATGATCTCAGTATTCATCAATTGCTTCATTTTTATTGGTTTCCTTAACTGGATGATTACAAACTTCGAGAAGGATTCTTTATGCACTTGGGCAAACCCTCAGCACTTTGTTTGTACAGATGCAGTGTTGGTTTTTGCATCTGCTATTGAGTATGGTGCGTTTGGAATCAAGAACTTTTTTGCCCTTTACCCAATCATGCCTTGGTGTTTCCTGATGGGATCTCTTATTGGAATCGGATTTGCTGTTGTTCAGAAGTACGCCAGGACTATCAGGGAAGCAGCATATAGACGAATGTCTGAATCCGCTTTTGAATCCATTGACAGACGTCTGTTCCGACCTCTTTCGTACTTCAAGCATTTCAGCCCTGCGGTGTTTTGGGCTGGAGCACTCAACTGGACGGGAGGTAACAACCTGTCGTATGCTACCAACGGCTTGTATTTGTCGTTTATTTTCATGTACTATGTTAAACGGCACTACACAGGATGGTTCGAGAAATACAACTATTTGCTTGAAGCAGGATTTGATGTCGGTGTGGCAGTTAGCGGCATTATTCAAACATTTGCGTTCGATTTTGGAGCCAACGGCGTTTCATTGAACTGGTGGGGCAATACAGTCTCAACAGCTGGTGTTGATTATCAGAGCTACAACCAGAATGCCACCCTTTTGCCAATTCCTGACGTTGGGTATTTCGGTCCAGCCCCCGACCAGTACCCCACACACTTTTAAATGCTGACTGGCTTGCCGCATTCTATGAAAGGCAGCATAGCGAGTCATAGCGCAATTGATATTAAACAAAGTAGTTCTAAGGTAAAAGAAAAGATTCTTTATTTTCTATACGAGAAGTGAGCTTTTGCAGCCAGCGGTACAACCTGAGTTTTTACTCGTTAGTATTGGGGGGTACACATGCATTACCCCACACAATGAAGCGATACTACTGCACTTGAGTGGGGGTTGCACATATAAGCGAGATGGGGTCCGCTACAATTAACCAATAGACATTCTTGACTCAAAACAGGGGAAAAAAAATATCAACGAGAATGAAGTACTTGATTACAGGAGCTGGAGGGTTTGTCGGTGCTCGTCTAGCAGATGCATTGCTCAATGGCAGTAAAGTGGATAAGATGGTGCTGACCGATGTGGTAGAGCCCCGAATGCCCAAAAATGGCGAGGGTATCGTAGAGATAATTAAAGCAGACCTGTCCACAGAGGTTTCTAAAGTGGTCACGTCAGACCTCGACGTCATTTACATTCTGCATGGTATCATGTCTGGAGGCTCTGAAGTGGACTTCGAGTTGGGAATGAAGGTCAACCTTGAAGCTACTAGACTCGTACTAGAGCAGATCCGAACTTTCAACAAACCAAATCTCCGGGTAGTGTACATTTCATCTTGCGCTGTGTATGGAGGTACAATGCCAAAGGTGGTCAACGAAAGCGTGGCTCCAAACCCTCAGTCTTCATATGGTACCGAAAAGACAATCTGCGAGTACCTCATCAATGACTATTCCAGACGGGGCTATTTTGACGGAATTGTGTGCCGATACCCCACTGTGGTAGTCCGCCCCGGTGCCCCGTCTTCCGCCACATCTAGCTTTGCATCAGGTATTATTAGAGAGCCTTTGGCGGGGCTGCAGGCTCATCTGCCCGTTGCACGGGACATGGATATCTGGCTTGCGTCAACCAACAACGTCGTTAAAAACACGGTTCTAGCCGCAACGGTGCCTACTGCCAAACTGGGACCGTCGCGTGTGGTTAATCTTCCGGGTATGACAGTCACAGTACAGCAAATGCTAGATGTGCTTGTGGAGGTCGCCGGTAAAGATAAGCTGCAGTACATCGATGAGCGCAAGGATGATTTCCTCAATAAAATCGTGTCTTCATGGCCCGCTCATTTTGACACTTCCAAGGCAGAGTCGCTTGGCTTCAGTAAGGATCCTGGCTTCAAGCAGTCTGTTCTCGACTTTATTGCTGAGACTTATCCTAATGGCCTAAAATAGTGTCTAGCTTGAATTCTACTTCAATTGTGTTGTTCTCGGTGATTTCCTCTTTAGAATTATCAATATATCCACTGTACTGCATTCAGCGACCGGATATTTACATCTGGTGTGGGAGCATTTTTTCCGGCTGCAGTCAGCCTCGAGTGCTGATCCCAACTTAGCCATTGTGCCGATTTATCCATGAGAGACCGGCAAAATTGTGGGGCCCCAGCCGTGCAGACTGCGATTAGTGGGGAAAACCCAGCCAAAACCCCACCCCACTGGAAAAATTGCTTATAAAAGCGCCAAAGAACGTAGTTTGTTGGCTTCCTGTACTTCGTTTCGTGAGGTGTAATTTCTTCCTGCTATAATGAGTAATCCATCTTTTGTTTTGCAGAAGCCTTGGGAGGTGTCCTTTGAAGAGCGTCCAGTGCCTGCCATTAATGACCCGTACTCCGTTAAGATCCAGGTGAAAAAGACTGGAATCTGTGGTAGTGACGTCCACTACTACACACACGGTGCTATTGGAGACTTTGTGGTCAAGGCTCCTATGGTTCTGGGCCATGAGTCGAGTGGAATTGTGCTCGAGGTTGGCCCTAAGGTCACATCGTTGAAGGTTGGTGACCGAGTCGCAATGGAGCCTGGTGTTCCGTCTCGACACAGTGACGAATACAAGTCTGGCCGATACAACCTATGCCCCCATATGGCATTTGCTGCCACTCCTCCATATGATGGAACTCTGTGTAAATATTACATTCTCCCTGAGGATTTCTGTGTCAAGCTGCCCGAACACGTGTCTCTCGAGGAGGGAGCACTTGTTGAGCCATTGAGTGTGGCCGTTCACTCGTCCAAGTTGGCTAACATTCGACCTGGATCCACCGTTGCAGTGTACGGAGCCGGTCCGGTTGGTCAGCTTGTTGCTGCCGTCGCGTCTGCTTTTGGAGCATCTCGAGTCATTGTTATCGACATTGTCCAGAACAGATTGGATCTTGCCAAGGAAATGGGTGCTACCAGCACTGTCCTGGCTGACATTAAGGACAGCCCTCAGCAGACCGCTGAAAAGGTGGTGGCTGCTAATAACGGAGTTGGCCCCGAGATTGTGATCGACGCTAGTGGTGCTGAGTCTTCTATCAACAGCGCAATGGCTGCAATTAAGGTGGGAGGTACCTATGTTCAGGTCGGTATGGGAAAAGACAATGTGTCATTCCCTATCTCAACTGTTATCGGAAAGGAGCTCACTATCAAGGGATCGTTCCGATACGGATACGGAGACTACCCTCTTGCCGTTGAGCTGCTTGCTGCTGGAAAGGTCAATGTGAAGAAGCTGATTACCCACACTGTCGCATTTGAGAGTGCTAAAGAAGCATTCCAGCTGGTGAGAGAGGGCAAGGCCGTTAAGTGCATTATCAATGGTCCAGAGTAAGCAAAGAAAAAAGAAGTAAAATACCGAGCACTCAGTACGATAGGAATCTAGTGCAAAGCGCCTTGTAATGAATGAAGAAAGATGCTGCGCGTGGTTTAATGTGTGCCTAATTATGTCTATTTGTACTAACATATCTATCAATTTGTACTTATTCCTGTTTCAGTCTATAAGTCTAGCTGAACTATGTTCGTATTCGGCCCCTTGGCTGTTATCTACTCCCCTAAAGTTTACCCCCAAATGGTCGGTTCGTCGAGGATGGCGGGCGGCGGCTGCATGATGAGCCGACAAGGCTATTTTGGCTATATCCGACAGCACAGTTGGATGTCCGTCCATGGTGTTCAATTCAGTGGACTACGTCTCGACCCGAACGTCCAATTGGAACTCTTTATCATAGATTTATGTGAATATCGTTCCAGCCTAGCTGTGTCTTTATAGAACTTTCTTCGGCCCCACCTCTGATGGGTGGTGGTTTCCCCCACATGCTGTCAAGTGAAGATCCCCCACGGTCTACCCCAGATGATAAATTGGCGGATCTGTCACTTTTTGATTCTTATAACATCATGGTCAAATCTATCAGTGAGCTGCCGTCTTATGATGAGCTACCTAATAAGCATCGTTATTGGGAATGGGGGCCTCCAGGATCTCACGAGGAGGCGCTGGGAAAGCTTAATCTTCTCACTCCAGAACACGTCTCCCGGAGCGCTCAATCAGAGATTAAATGTGGTGAGCGCGTAGGACTAGGCTGGGAGCTTCAAAAGCCAGAGGTGCCGGGATTTGAGAGAGAGAAGTTCAACATGATCATAAAGGCCAAGTCGCCTTACTCCATCGATGATGTATACACTATGAACCCTCAACAGTCGTCACAGTGGGACGGGTTCCGCCATTATCAACAGCCAAAATCATACTCAATGCGGGCAGAAGATATTGAGAAGGACGAAAGAGGTGGAGTTGATGGCTTGTGGTTCGGTGGAACGACCCGAAATGAAATTATGACACCCGGGTCGAGCAGAATTGGCATTCATCATTGGGCCCAGAAGGGCATTGTTGGAAGAGGTGTCCTTCTCGACTATGCTGCCTATGCAGAGGAGAAAGGAATCAAGTATTCGTGCTTCAAGCCGAATAAGCTCTCAGTAGCCGACCTTAAGGCGGTTATCGACCATTTTAAAGTCGAGATTCGGCCCGCCGATATCTTGATTATTCGCATTGGGCTTGTCAAAGAATGGGGCACCATGACAAGCGACCAGAAAGAACAAGCTCAAGTCAAGCCTGCTCAATATATGGGACTTGATCCTAATGATGAGGTTTTAAAATGGCTGTGGGACAACCATTTCCCTGCAATTGCATCAGATGCCATATGCTTGGAAGTCAAGCCAGTAGACTCCGCTGGTCTGAAGATCCACCATCATTTACTTGCCGGGTGGGGCATCCCAATAGGAGAAATATTCAATCTGGAGCCCCTTTCACAGATGTGTAAACAACTTAATCGGTACTCTTTTTTCGTGTCTAGTGTACCTCTGAATTCCATTGGCGGGGTTTCTTCTCCACCCAATGCAGTGGCTATTTTCTAGTTGGAACAAATAAATTTATTATATACTAACAAAACTAAATTCCGCCCTCTTACTACTGTTTCTCTGCGCCAACGATGGCGTTGGAATGAACTGGCGAATTATCTGACACATATATTGTCGCAGTGCCTCCTGTAATTGTACTCTCAGTCTCCCCATCCAGGAAACCTTCGGTGATAGCAAGTTCTTCAAAAGGCAAATCAGCTTTTTCCCTACCATCTGGGACAACTGGAACTGGCCAAACGAAGTTCAAGACTCCAAACACAAACATAGAAGAAAAGAAGCTAAGAAGAAATCCCAAATCAAAGAGCTGCACAGCTGCCTCAGATACAATTCCGGGATTCAATCCATCTGCCACTCCAGAAATAGTGAGGCCTACTCCCACACACCAAGCAAGGAGTGCTCTCAAATTAACTCCATGCCAAAAGTACAGAATCCCTGATGGAGCCGGATCGTAGAATGATGGAACATGGAAATTGCCCTTCCTCACCACATAATAGTCGTATATCATTATAGAACACATAGGCGCAAGTAGAACCGAGTAGCTGCTAAGAAACGTGAGGAACGCATTTCCACTTGAAATCATCAACCATGGCACCAATAATGGACAAAGCAATGAGCACAAAATCTGACCCCGTTTGATGGTAAGGTATTTTGGAAACATACCACTGTAGTCTGCTCCAAACGGTAAACTGTTTGCACCAGCATTGGTAGCGACGACAGCGAGCATCATACCTACGCTGGATAGGAAGAGAGCAGTACGCATTCCCGCAGTCCAGTGATAGTCGAGAATGGCATTGTAAAGATCCCATATATTCCAGTAGGCTTCGCCCAGGAATGCCATAGCAGCAGAGGTTGTAGCGCAACCAAGAAACATTATGACAAACTTGGAGAAAAGCACGGCCCAACCTTGAACCCAAGCAGTTTCACTTGGCCTCCTGGCATATCGAGCAATATCCGGAGCATTGATTAAGATAGGGCATAAAGCTCCAAGTACATTATTTATAGCTGAAACTTCAGCCCAAACAAGTGAAGATCCTTTAGCTCTTATTTGACTTAGAGCATTGGGATTGCCCAGATTTCCACCGGCCTGCTTCACACACCAGCCAAATACTCCGAAAAGGGAAACTGTTACCCAAATTGCTTTGATTGTATATATATTTCTCATCGTCACTGGATGAAGAAACATAAATGGAAATTGGATCATCCAAAATAAGAAGAAGGCTAGTAAATCTCGAGATGTGATTCCAGCAGACGCAGGCAACTTGTTTGGAATGTCAACCCATTTATATCCGAAAATACACCGGAGACATACAGACATTAATTGTCCACTTTTGTTAGTTGTAGTGTTAAGAGCGTTACTTACGCAAAATACGTTTGAACTGCAAAATAAATGCAAGCAACTGTTGCTCTGATGAAAATCCACCAATATCCTCCATACAACCCAGCAGATGCTCTTATGTAAACGGGGAAACCGAGGTAATATCTTGTTGCTCCTCGTGAACTCAGAACCAAAATAACTGTTAATATACCAGACCCAATAACTGCTGCGATAAGACAGTGCCACCAAAGTAATCCCGAGGCTACTAGAGTCGCACCTAAATTATACGCAGTCGGCGCAAATGTTGCCGATATATAGAATGTCAGATAGTTCAAGGCTACCCATGTTCTCTTCTCTGATGTTAACTTCGCTAGCTTTGTTTCTTCAACTAACCTGGAGGAGTTGGCAGTAAATCAACGTTGTGTAACACTTTACCAAAATGCTGATCCACTCCCTTCACCTTAATAGTAGAATGGAAATTTGACCACGACTGTGAAGCATATTTAACTTTAGAACTCAATTGAGCGACCGAATCCAGTGAATCGGAGATCATTGTGAATTCAGGTTGAGAAATTTCAGGCCGAACGTCGATTACCTATATACCAGTGCGATATCTCGTGAACAGTTTAGTACCCGATGATAAGCTCACCGCACTAATGCACCCAAGCTATTTAGGAATGTCATCCTTATCCTTATCTTATCGTACGTCAATTCGGAAGCTACCCGACCTGCAGTCACCTGTCGGTCTCGAACCGACCTCCGACGAAAATCCGATATGGGTCACACACCATCCTGCAGATAGATTTTGTAATTTTTATAACCCCCAAAAATTAATTATGGCAATTTGGTCTTCTCAATATCACTTTTATTGCTGTGCGAATTCTATATGGCAAGTTGTGCATTCAGGTTTCATGTGCAGGCAGGTTGCTGAACGGAAAAAATCATTTACAAGATGCGTGATGAGCCGACATTGACAGACCAAACCAACCTGCTACCCCGGAAGCAGCTCATAATCGTGTTCTGCTCTCTAGCATTGGTACTATTTGTCTCATTTGTAGACCAAAATGGATTGGCTGTAGCTTTGCCGACAATAGGCAAAGATCTGGACGCATCCAACACCATTTCATGGGCAGGAACTTCGTCGTTGATCGCGACTACTGTCTTTATGGTCCTTTTTGGACGAATATCGGATATATTCGGGAGGAAGATAGTACTTCTTGCTACGATATGGCTGCTTTCCATAAGCCAGCTAGCTTGCTCCTTGAGCAGAACAAGCACTCAACTGTATGTTTTCAGAGGGTTCGCTGGTGTTGCAAATGGTGGTATCACGTCGCTTGCTATGATGATTGTCTCTGACATTGTATCACTGGAAGAGCGAGGAAAATATCAAGGTATCCTTGGGTTTTTTGTTGGTCTCGGTAACGCATGTGGACCTTTTTTGGCAGCAGGTTTCATTCAAACCACCAGCTGGAGAGGTCTATTTTATTTTTTATGCCCAACAACCGCAGCATTTTCGGTTATTATATTCTTTCTTGTTCCTCAAAGTAAAACCAACGGAACTTTTACTGAGAACGTCAAAAAGATAGACTACTGGGGTATATTCACTAGCTCGGTAGCGATTCTTTTGATTCTGATCCCATTGTCAGGGGCTGGAAATATCTATAAATGGAACAGTCCGTTAGTGATTTCAATGCTGTCAATCGGCGGGGCGTTCTCTGTTGCATTCATTCTCATTCAGTGGAAGGTATCATCACTTCCTATGATGCCTCGTAAGTCTTTTTTTCTTTTTTATTTTCTTCGACTTCTAACATACAGTACGCTTGTACACCAACCCCTCAGTTTGCATTATTCTTGTTCAGAATTTGCTCTTTGGCCTTGCTTACTATTCAGAGCTATACTTTATCCCACTATATCTTCAAATTTGCCAAGGCTATACTCCAACCAAGTCTGCGTGTCTGGTTCTTCCAATGGTTGTCATCCAAGCTATTGCGTCAACTTGCAGTGGGCAGTTAATTTCTCGAACCAAAAAATATGGTTATATCCTGAGATTCGGTTATACTCTCTGGTTTTTAGGATCTGGGTTGCAATTGCTGTTTAAACAAGACACGCAAAGATACAAAATAATTCTGATCTTCATAGTTCAAGGAATCGGCATTGGCTGTGTCTTTCAACCTAGTAAGTAAAACACATCCAAAATAAGCTAACATAAGCGTTGGTGGCTGCACAAGCTCATTGTTTGAAGCGAGATAGAGCAGTTGTGATATCAGTCCGGAACTTCATGAGATCCTTGGGCGGGGCGATTGGACTAGCAGCTTCGTCATCAATCTTATCCAATGTACTTATAAAACAACTGAGTCGTCTATCGTTCTCCTTGCCACCTTCAACATATGATCAGCTTTCAAAATCAGTGTTTTCTGTTCCTGATCTCAGTGGTTTCAGTTCTGAGCAGAAAGCTCAAGTCATACACTGTTACATGCTTGCATTGTGGAGTGTATTTGTATTTTGTATGCCTCTGTTAGGAGTTTGTTTTGTGACCTGCTGGTTTATAAAAGATACTGGACTTCAGAGACCAGACGAAAAACCTAAAGAAAACGAGGTACATGAAGCTGTCGAAAACAATGGTTTGGAAATAAGTGACAGGTCACCCTCTATTACTTCTCAAGAGGAGGAGATAAACTTCCAGGGGACAAAAACAATGGAAACAAACAAGGAAGCAAATAAGGAAGAAAGTAAGGAAAGCACTCCATTAGATAGAGAAAAATCTGTGAATAACCTGGTATAGAAGGAAAAGATTATATTTATGTATATGTATAGGATACCAAAAAAATAAAGTAAATCTATTACATTGACTTCCAATCATTTGCCCTCTCCCATGCCAACGCCACTTTGTACACAGTCTTCTCATCGTACCATTTTCCAACGATTTGCATACTAACAGGGAGCTTTACACCGGATCCGGCTTTCGGTCCCTCAATGATGGGGAGCATACCACAAGGGAGGGCAAGTACTGGGTGCCCGGATTGATCAAATGGACAGGTGTTCGAGCTGACACCTAATTGCTTACCAATTAACTCCAAAGGTGTGGATTCTGAAGAAACTGTGGCATGGCTGTTAGCAATATATGGTAAATTAGGCAACAGTAGCACATCGTAGGATTCCAAGGCAGCATTGTAGTCGTCCTTCAACTTTCTTGATAGGTTATGACACTTGCCTAGCAAACCCGGAAAATTCTCTTCTGCATAAATGCCATTGTAATATATGTTTTTAGTAGAAGGGTATGCGTGATCCCAATTATCTTGCGTCAGTGGATGAGCTTTCTCTACCAAATCGTTCAAAGAGAGACCCCTTCTGCCATAAGCCAAACCAACCTTTGAGAGGTATCCTCCAACTTTCGAAATGCCCGTCCAAATGGTTGGTCCTAGGGCATGCATTGGGATACTGACCTCCTCAACAATTGCTCCCAGAGCAGTGAACTGATCTGCTGCGGTTTGAACGCACTGACGAACCCGAGGATCAACAGCCCCATTCTCCATGCCTTCCTTTATAATTCCAATCTTCATACCGGCCAAGCTTATTTTTCCATCTCCCAGTTTGAGGAGATCAGAGTAATAGGGAGTTGTTGGAGAATTAAAACCTCTGTCATCAATCCCATCATCGCCCGCAATTGCCTGTAAGAGCAAAGCATTGTCGAGCACATTCCTGGACATTGGGCCAGCATGGTCATTTGTTGGCTCATTGCTGGCACAGGCAGTAAATGGAACCAGACCAAAAGTCGGTTTTAGACCGACAATACCACACCAGCCAGCAGGGATTCGGATACTACCACCCTGGTCTGCTCCAATAGCCAGATCCACATCTCCATTAGCTACAAGTGCCGCACTCCCAGAACTGGATCCTCCAGTAGAATACCCTTCAGCATATGGGTTATGAATTGGTCCTGTAGCTGCTGAATGAGATGTAGCAGAGTGGCACATGTTTTCGCAAACTGCGCGTCCGACTATAGTACCGCCATTTTCAAGGATTCTAGTAACGATGGTGGCATCACACTGAGGCACATACTCCTTTATGAAATCAGTACCTAATAACATCGGAACTCCGGCAATGGCCACACAATCCTTTAGGACCACAGACTTGCTTCCAAGTAGAGTACTAGTATTAGGCCCTATAGACTTGTCCTTTATAGTACACTTCCAAGCCCAAGCATTGAGCTTGTTCTCTTCAGGAGCTGGAAAATGCACGTTCTCTCTTGGAAATCGTTCGAGATCAACACTAGGATAGTAATCAGGCATCGCCATGATTTTCTCAGCCGAGTCATGGAAGACAGCTAGAAGTGTCTTGTAGTCATCGACATGATTTTCAGGAATTGTCACACCGAGTTTTGACGAAATGGACGTTATGTGCGCATTTGTCACCGGGTTCGAATCTTTGGTCTCAAATGTGAACACAGACATGGTTAGGACAGATAACACTTAGCCATACAATTTAATTTATGTGACTATTTCTATGATAACCGAACTGCATTTATCCAATGGTTAAGTAAAGCCCTATCTCCGAAAACAGGTTATCTCTGAAGCATATGCACCGATCGCTTCCTATCGTAGCGACGAGGCTGCAGCGGAAAACCCGACTATCGGCAGTCTAACTTGTCGGGTATGATCCGACATTAGCGGTTGTGGCCCGCTGATCTTTTAACCGGGACGCAGCACTTCAATGATTAAGTATATATGACCAACCTCTCTCTTTATCAATTCACAAATACTGGATACTAAAAATGGATAACTACGATTACAAGCCAGGACCACTACCTGAATATCAATTGCCTCGTGATCTTTTGGGATACGGTGAAGAATCATTTGATCCCAAATGGCCCAATGGCGCACGAATTGCTGTTAGCTTTATTCTTAACTATGAAGAGGGTGCTGAAAGAAATATCCTGAATGGAGATGAATCTTCAGAATCATACATTTGGGAGAAGTGTCATGATAGCACCAAAATTGTGGGGGATCGACATCTGAACGGCGAGTCAGAATTCGAATACGGATCTCGAGTAGGAGCTTGGCGATTGTTGAGACTGTTCAAAGAATTCAATTACCACTTCACTCTTTATGGAGTTGCTCAGGCGGTTGCTAAAAACCCCGATTTTGGAAAGGCTTGTGTAAGAGATGGTCATGAAATAGCAAACCATGGACTAAGATGGGTGCCAGATTATGGAAAGCAAACCGTTGAGGAGGAAGTAGCCACAATCAAAAAGGCCATAACAGTTCTTCGAGATGTTACTGGAGAAGCTCCTGTCGGAGCATATATTGGACGATTGCAATCCCGTACACCCTCCCTGGTGGCCCGTGCTCACGAGGAGCTAGGCATTCCATTGGAATGGGAGTCAGACTTTTATAATGACGATGTTCCATACTGGGTGGATCTTCCGCAAGAGGCAAATCTACCCGACGACAAGAAAAAGGGAATGCTTGTTGTTCCTTATTGTTATACTACGAATGATTATAAGTTCGTATCGTCTGCACCTGGTCCTGGATTTCCAGGAGCCTTCATTTATGAAGACTATCTCAAGGCTGAGTTTGATCAGCTTTACAGAGAAGGAGGAAAGATGATGAACATTCCAATGCATTCCCGAATCTTGGGAAAGCCAGGAAGAACTAACGCATTGAGGAACTTCATGAAATACATATCCGAGAAAGAAGGTGTTTGGGTCTGCAACCGAAGAGACATCGCACGACACTTCGCATCTGAATTCCCTTATCAAGCAGGTAAGCTTGCAGGAGCCGCTAGTAAGAAATAGATAAGACAATAAATCGTTGCAAACACAAATAATAGTCTGAAACGTATAGAAATAAATTTTAGCTGTCATTTAACCAAAATACCCGTAGTGGTTCTCTTATCTCTTTAAATCACGTGTATAGATAGTGCCTTTGCTCGGATTCCATTTCGATCTACCTAACATAAATGTCCAGTGCACCAGATAAGAAACCAAAGCGAGCTCGCATTGCTTGTGAGAGATGTCGCAACTTCAAGAAGAGATGCTTTGGAGAAGGGAAAATATGTCTCAATTGCAGCAAGGTAGGAGCTGAATGCAAATTTCCTGATATGGATCCTCAGAGATATATAAAGCTGTTAGAAGACCGAATTGCAGAACTAGAATATGCAGCATCACGGTCCAAATCTACTGGAAGTACCTCGAACAGCTCATCTACCAGTCCTATGAATGGTTTGAATGAAAGCGAATCATCGGATGCGCCGCTTATCAAATCAGCTGCTTTTATATCTCTAGGTTCTGAAGTCGATCCATGCTACTTGGGCTATTCATCTGGAGTAAATCTAGCTTCCTTCGTTCACAAGCTGGTGTGGAGCAAGAGCATAACCGATAAACCTTCTGGAAACCCCCCTGCCTATGGGCAAATTCCATCAAACACCAATAATACATTTGCAGGTGTAAAGGAGACCACAAGTTCAAAGAGATCTCAGGCCCGACTTCCAACTCCAGATGTTGGCCTCCAACTAATTAATGGCTATCTCACAAGTCTACATATAAGATTCCCTTTTCTTGAAAAGTCCCGTATATTGTACCTTCATGAGAACAGAGATCACCTGTTCTCTGGTACTTCGCGAGAGACTCATACTGATAAATTCACTCTCATAATGATATATGCTATTGGTCTAAGGCTATCTCAGATAAGGGGCGCAACAAGTATGGGGTTATCAGTAGATAATCTCTATGATTATGCAATGGGAGACCTGCCGACAATCATAGGAGCTACGGACATTAGAAGTATTCAATGCCTTCTACTTATTGCCATGTATTCATTAAGGTCCCCAGTTGGCCCTGGTATATGGCACCTTGTGGGTCTGACTGTGAGAATGTGTGTTGAACTCGGTTTGCATCGAAAAGAGCCATCAATATTACCAGGTATGGCTCATGCTGCAATTATGCGAAGAAGAATATTTTGGTCTGCTTACAGTCTAGATCGTGTCATTGGAATGAGCTTTGGTAGGCCGTTTGCAATCGGTGACCGGGATATAGACTTGGATTTGCCTTTTGATATTGACGAATCTATAACCGATCCTGAAGAGTTGTATCTTTTAATAACAAGGGAAGACTTGAGGTCCCTGACAGATCTCAGCCATGGTATAAAGCTAATGGAGTTGAGAAGGCTTGAAAGCCAGATCCAACACACGGTATATCGTGTAGATAATGACGGGCTTCCTAATATTGCAGTTGTACCGCCAATATTATATCAGCTGCAACAGTGGAAAGAGTCATTACCTGCAGAATGGAGCGAAGATTTGAAAAATTATATGGCATTGCTGTACAATAAAGCTGTACGATCTGCTTTAATTCCATTCCTCAGTCGCCTTGAACCCCATGACACATATTGTACTCAATGCTTACAAGCAGCAGCCACTGTTTGTCGATTAGCAAAGAGAGTCCAGCTTGAACGTCAATATGCCCTCTCGTTCACCGCCTTACAGACCCTATTTATGGCGGGGTTGACGGTCATATACGGTCTGTGGACTGGAAAGCAAAAATGGGACCTTCGGACATCCAACGACTTGCGGGCTTGCTCTGCAGTTTTGTTTGTTGTTGCAGAAAGAAGACCGGAGTCAAGTCGCGTGAGAGACGTTTTCGAGGCATTACTTGAAAGAACAATGGAACATTTGCTTGATGAACAAGAGGACAGCGGAGTGGGAGGAGAAAACAAAATAAATGACACTGAAGAAGAGTTTGGAGGCCTAAACGAGGTACTCAAAAATGGTGGGAACTGGGAGATGCTGGGCTTGGAGGATCTCAGTCAAATTCTATTTGAGTCAACTCAATCTTCAGGCCAGATACGCGAGAACTTCAACATTCGCACCATTATTGACGACAGCAATTTTGAGTATGCTGACCTTTATTAAATAAGGTATTAAATTATTAGTAATAAATTATACATCCTTTGAAATTTCCTCAGTTTCATTGCTTGTAGTATTTTCTTTGACTCCGCTCTCCGTAGTTAAGGCTATCTCAGAAACATGCTGACCATCTGCTGTGAAATAAGTCATCAGCAGAAGTGCACAGGAAAGCCATTCCATAGTTGTGCCCATAATGTACTCAACACATAAGAATCTTGCGGACAGCCCATCTGATGTATATATGGCCGGGTTGTACAGATTGTAAGTGAAGTCAGCTGCACTTAAGATTCCATATACTCCACGAACAATAAGGAGGGGGCAGGTACAGGCCTGAAGGATCAAATAGCCACTAGCTGGACGTGTGGCATTCTTAAACGTCTGATAAAGACAGTAACAGAAAAACAGCATAATACCTAAGAACCCAGCCTGTCCTACAGTCCGCAGAATTTTACCAGTATTGACGTTAGGGTCATGACTCCAATCGCTAGTTACATTTCCTCCTGACATTAGCGAGCCTCCTACAATAATCAACGTGTTGAACACCACTAGCAAATAGTGGATACACCCAAGTCGAGAACGTTGCATCATCCGCCATCTTTTTCTAAAAGGCGTTCCTTTTGGAATATGGGGTTCCAGCCAGCTGCCCCCTAGAACGTCTTCCTGGTAACTGACCAGAAACCTGAAATCGCACATCACCAGGGTGAAATAGCCCTCAGCGGACAGAATCATGAATGCAATGAGCCATTGCCAATGTGACCAGCCCAATACAGAGAAAACCACCCCAGTCATCTCAGCCATTAACCGAATAACCACATGAAAGAGAATAATGGAGTATCTGGATCTCCATTTCACCAGTCGCATGCTGTAGAGATACACCAAGAAAGCCAGCAAGATACAATACAGCACCAAAAAGGTGATCGACGCAGCTTGAGTTCCGTTTGCCATTTTGAACTAAAGTCTCTATAGATAGAGGCTTATTCTCAGATCTAGTCGCCCTTTTATATTGCTTGAGTTAATTAAACTAACCGCAAACTTTAAGCTACTATAGTATATTTACGGATCGCCCCACATGAGTCAAGATAGTCTAAACAGGCAACTGCGTGACGATCCGTAAATATAAACCACTCGCCAGATATGCCCATAATATCATGACAACAGCATTTTATAATAGACTACATCGACACAACATCCCCGACAAGCATAGTGTATAAATAAAAATTACTTAATAAATCAACCAGTCTAAATCTACCACTTCCTCTCTTCCATGCGATGAGTTTGTTATTGCCGTGCCTCTAATATGCATGTATCCGTCATAGATACAAAGGGGGCACGAATCGGAGTTAGGGCCTAGTGACATAACACGGCATTCTACAGGGGTACTGCCCACGTATATCATGGGCCAAGCACACGCTAGGCACGCTAAATAACCAAATCCAGCTTAAGTCCGGATCTAAGAGAATCTAGGAAAGAAACCCTAGTCTTCGGCTGGAATAAAGATCGCCAGAATTTGGTTACTGCCTCGTTGGCAGTGCAAGATTTCATCGCCACAGAGCGAATATCCATTACGATAGGTGGCTACTACCGGTACAAGCCAACCTTTTTTAATATATTCAAATGCCATAACGATGTCAATTATTCCTTGGATAGTTGATGTGCCTCCAAAAGCGGCTGAATATCATACTCGCCCTTTTTTGGTGTTGAAAAACCTAGAAGTGCTTCCAGTTCTTTCTGGTCGACATTAGCGCTGGCCACTTCCCCATCAATAACACCAGATGACAATGCCCTTTTCTTTTCTTGTAGTCGCACGACTTTCTCGTCTACCGAATCTTTCACAATCAGCTCATAAATATCCACATCTCGAGTCTGGCCAATTCGATGAACACGATCTATGGCTTGCTCTGCAACCATGGGATTCCACCACGGGTCAAACAACACGACCTGACTGGCAACAGTAAGATTGAGACCCAGCGCACCGCATTTTAATGAGCAGAGTAAAACAGTAGTCTCAGGGTCATTCCGCAGGACATTCAGGGCCGCCTCCCGTTGACGAGTGTCTAAGCTGCCATGATAAGTGGCAAACTTGATATTCTCAGCTTGAAGCGTATCTTCGAGCCTGACAAGCATTGTTACAAATTGACTGAAAACGATCGTCTTTCGAGTAGGCTCTTTCCTTAGTATACGAAGGAGCTCTTTTGTTTTCGTACTGTAGTCACCGTCATTAGGTTTCGAATCTAGAGACATTTTCCCCAGTAGATCTGAAATTTCGAATTCTTCAGGACCGTGTTCGTCAATCATTTGAGTCCTGTAGTCCCACGAAACTTTTCCCCTGGTAAGTTCAAAATCATCACATACTTGCAGCAGCCTCAGTATCATGGTTAGAAGCACCATGTATTGACGATCAATTCCGCGGCTTTTCAAGGTTCGAAGTGTACTTCTAAAGCTGCCGTGAATGTGCTTATAAATTAAACGTTCACGCTCATTGAAATCCAAAGTAACAAGGTGTTTCCTTCTTTCCGGAAGTTTGAAATCATCATTGGTTAGAACTTTCTTCGTTCTTCTAAGCATTATCGGCGAAAGCAACAACCTCAACTTCTTTATTGCCAGCTCTCCTCTGCCTGAGTCGATTGGATCACTGACATGTTGCTGCCAGTGCTTTAGATCAGAATACTGTGGAACAGCTAAGAACTTTATATGTGAGTAGAGATCCATAGAGTTATTCTGTATCGGTGTACCCGTAAGGCACCATTTGTTTGTGGCTCTCAACCGGTGCGCAGCTTCCGTCATCTGCGTCGTAGGATTTCTCAACATGTGGGCCTCGTCGATTATAACCCTCCACCAGTTTACAGCGTAAAAAGGTGACGTTGAACCCTCGTTGGCTAAGGTATTAAACGTTGTCAAAACGACATCGATTTTTTTCAAGGCAGCTACTTTCCTCAGTCGAGTCTTGTTGTGATGGATCTTCACTGTCAACCCCGGCGCTTTATTTGCAATTTCGATATTCCACTGGCTTATAAGAGACACAGGTGCTAATATCAGTGTTGTGTGCACTGAGTCATCATCATCTTTGTCGGCTTTGACAAAGGGATGAGACAGTATGAGCGCTAAAGACTGAACAGTCTTACCAAGTCCCATATCATCGCACAAAAGCCCACCTTTAAGTTCAGAAGACGGACTCTCTCGCCGTCTGAGGAACCTTAAACCTTCGACTTGATGATCCATCAATGCCACTTTCAATCCATCTACCTCACGTTCTTTTTCCGTAATAAGTACCTCATTCGTAGGATCTCTTGTCGCAATCTCCGTTAACAGTGCTCTTAACTTTTCTGTCCTCAACCCTTCGCTGACAGGTGGCGGGGTTTGGACCAGGTGGTCAATTTTTGGTCTTAACGATGAATCCTTAGCACCCCAGCGAGGGGTGGCCGATTTTAAAAGTGATACATCGTTCAACTTGACTGGTGACACAAAAGGCACATGCAAAGAACCTCCTGGTATCCCTAGATTTACTGAGTCAGAAAGCTGGTTGGGAGGTACAACTCTTTGCTCCTTAAAAGTTCCACTCTTGGTGTCGAACCTCCTAGTAGGGGATCCAAACGTGGAAGAAGGGAGACGAGCAGGAACAGGGTTGAAAATTCTTCTATTATCCTGTCGCTCCTTCGCTTCTTTGATTTTGTCAAAGAAGCCACCTTTAGAGGGCTGCTCATTCGTTGATCTGTCTTTTGATCGCACTTGATCACTCTGAGAAGCATCAGATATGGGCAAACCCTTAGTAACACTTCGATTACTGGACATATCATGTATTCCATTTTGATTTCTAGGCTTATCATGTGTTCCATTTTGAGTTTCAGGCTTGTCATGTCTTTCACTCCGATCGTTAGACTTATAATGTGGTATTGGTGACTTGGTAGGGCCCGAACCTGCGACTTTCTGTTTGTCTGATCCGTTAGGCTTCCCTTTATTTGTATGATCTCTCTTGTTAT
The DNA here is from genome assembly GCA_030579815.1 of Sugiyamaella smithiae. Classification (NCBI taxonomy): domain Eukaryota; kingdom Fungi; phylum Ascomycota; class Dipodascomycetes; order Dipodascales; family Trichomonascaceae; genus Sugiyamaella; species Sugiyamaella smithiae. The sequence continues at coordinate 1,271,494 of JAKTRV010000006.1, forward strand.
CAGAAATTAATGGAAAATGACGATAGTACTCCTTTTTGTTTTCCTTTCCAAGTGAAACTCTTCGTGGAAAGGCCTTGTTGTGGCCTTTTTTATCGAAGCTTCTTCTCGCATCAACACCCGATTTGTTATCTGCAGAGCCATGTTTTGTATCCTTCGGAGCCACATCTGTCTCTTCATCTGCAGTACCAGTGCCAGTATTCTTCGGCTGACTGTTGGATTCAGCCTTTTGCTCTATCTTAAGATTCTGAAATATATTTGAAAGGCTTACGGGCCCCGTATCTGTGTCCTTGTGGCCTTTTTGGATAAAATCATCCAAATCACTCTCTGAATCACTTTCAGAAGTCTCTGATTCACTCGAACTATGGCCGACGTCAGTAATTCTTGACTTTACAGATGATCCAGCCATCGCTCCTGTATTATCTGGCTTCTTATTTGGGCCCTTCGATGGAGTATTGGCTCCTGCTAGCCGGGCCATGACAAGCTGGTGAGGATGATGCAACTTCCGTTTTTGTCAATGGTAAACAGGGGCGAGAATATTTAGTGTTTCAGGGCTTTAGGGTTTAATACCCCAAACGGCATGTTACTCAAGACCTGTTAAATGGTAAATTATATTCACATGTTTCTATAGGCTAAATGTGATTATTATATATATGCAAATATTAATGTTTAAGTTCTATTCACTCGCTGTCCGAGTCATGTACAAATCCACCTTGCTTGCAGAGCGAGTAAAACAACGAGTCCTTGTTCTCCAAGAGCTTAGCTGGGCTGTCGAATTCCGCTACTTGACCCTTCTCCAATACTAAGATTCGATCACTGTCCATAATGGTGTTTAATCTATGGGCAATGGTAACAATAGTTTTGTCCTTGAACTCTGATCTGATGGTCTGCTGAACAATTTTGTCTGTCTGGACATCCACAGATGCTGTAGCTTCATCCAATACAAGAACACTTGAATTGTGCAGCAAAGCTCGGCCAAGACACATTAGTTGCCGTTGTCCAGACGATAAATTGGATCCTCCTTCGCTAATCGCTGCATCTAGCCCACCTTCCATTGTTTGGATGTGCGCCTTCAGATTGGAAAGTTCAAGCACTCTCCATAGATCGTCATCAGAATGAAGCTTCAATGGATCAAGGTTCTGCCTAAGAGTTCCCTCAAAAACTTGAGAATCTTGAGGAATAATGGACAAATTCGACCTCAAATCGTGCAGTCCGATGTTAGTGATATCCAAGCCATCGATCTCTATGGTACCTTCAGCAGGTTCGACAATTCGAAACAGTGACATGACTAGCGAGCTCTTTCCCGCACCAGTACGTCCAACAACACCGATCTTTTCTCTAGGCTTAATGTCGAGACTTATTTCCTTGAGCACAAGATCCAAGTCTTTTCTGTATCGAGTGGAGTAACCTTTATAGGAAACCTCTCCTTCGGTAGGCCAATAGGCAGGAGGCCTTCGATCTTCAATCACATCTGGAGCCTCGTTAGGCAAGTCACAGTACTCGAGAACACGCTCTACACCGACCACACTTGTCTCAAGATTGACAATTGACTTTACAATCCAACTCAAGAATTCAGTGACCTGTCCAGTGTATGTCATCATTATTCCAATGAGTCCTGGCGAGAAAGTCTTTCGAGAAGCGCCAACGACAATACTCAGGGCTGTTACCAAGACAATCACTGCTCCTAAACTCTGCAGTCTAAATGAGAGCCATCGGTTGGTGCTTCTAAATAAGAATATCGCTCGAACGTTGCCATTAATCTTAGACATATTCATATGTCTGAAACGTTCCTCGTGTCCGAAAGCTCGGATAGTACTGACACCGTTCAAACTCTCCTGAAAGTGAGCAAATATAGGACTTCTAGATACACTCATAAGACGCTTCAATTCCCGAGAAGCTCCTTGGTAGTAGTGCTGATAATAGTAATATAGGAAAGAAAGAGGAACCATGACAGCCAGTACGAAAGGTGCTCCATAAATGACAACAGTCATCGAAACCAGCAACTGTACAAATGTACGAATGAAATCAACAAACGCGGAAGGAAGTCCCTCGTCAAGTTCATTAACATCACTGGAGAATCGATTAATAATTCGCCCCACTGGAGTTGTTTCAAAAAATGACATAGGAGAACGCATGACAGAAAGGGCCATCTTATCGTGCAATAAACGAGCAGCTCTGAGACCGCAAGTGAGCTTGGCGATGAGTCGACGGACAATAGAAATGATCGCGGCGCTTACACCTATAACGATATAACCAGTAGCCCAGTATCCAATCCTTTCATTTCGACCCAACTTCTCATTCGACTCAGACCAAGACTTCAGCCAGAAATTGGCAGCCAGAGCCTGCAGAGACGCAAAAAATATAAAGAAAAGCGAGATTGCCATAGGGAGATAACCACATGCCTGTATATACCGATAGTAGACATGCCATTTAACATGTCCCTTTTGGGTGTTTTCCTTGGTTTGAACAGTTCTTTTAGCCTTGAGTTTTGGTCGTTTAGACTTGTCCGTGGGTCCAAAGCTCGCGATACTAGCCCTTCGCAGTGTATCAGCACTTGTACGACGAGAAATTTGCTTACTTGACGATGCAATAGTATCAGAATCAACCAAGGAGCCGTCGCTATCATCCATCGCATCACTTCCAACTGGAGATTGGTTGCCAAACTCAGAGATAAGTTCAAATAGCAACCCCTTCTTCAGCATAACCTGAGAATATGTACCTTGTTCGCTGATTTGCTTGTCTTTAAGTAAGGTTATGTTATCTGCCTTTGATAAGATAGTGATAGCATTAGTAGCCAATATCACAGTCTTTGAAGATAATAATCCCTTTGGACTCAGCACATTCTGGACAATATGTCGTCTCACATGTTCATCAACCGCAGACAATGGGTCATCCATCAAATAGACGTCAGCCCGAGCATAGACAGCTCTAGCAAGACTCACACGGGCTTTCTGACCACCTGATAGAGACACGCCTCGTTCTCCAATTTCTGTCTCATCCCCGTCAGGCAAAATATCAAGATCTGGCAGAAGCGCACAAGCTTCAATCGTTTGCTGATAGAACTCAGGATCAAACGTACAACCAAAGAGCACATTTTCTTTCAGAGTGCCGTTCACCAACCAAGGGTCCTGAGCGACGTAAGCAACAGAACCCTTGACAGAAATTGATCCGGACTCTACAAAGAGATCACCAGCTATACTTCTCAAGAAACTTGTCTTACCACTGCCAACTCGACCGACAATGCAAGATAAATCACCCTTACGAGCCTCAAAAGTGATATCCCGCAGGATAGTAGACTCCTTATCTTCATCATCCCATAAGAATGTCGCATCTTTGACTTGAACAGTGGGTTCACCAAAGGTCTTTGAAGCGGGAAGTCTGGTAATTGCCGTCTTCTGCAATTCCTTGCTAATAAGGAAGTCACGCACTCGGACAAAGGAGACACTGGAGTCAACCAGCATGGAAATCATCCTTGGAATGTCATTCAGAGGTGCCGTCATCTTTTCGAATAAAGCAATGCAAGGGAATATGATATCAGCGGTCAAAGGAACGTCTTCCAAGTAGGCATACAGTGCAAATGCTGATGTCGACATAAAGAAGGGAATGATGGTCCACAGAAAGTCGATAGAACAACTGAAAAGAATGATATCTCTAAGGTTCTTCAGCTGTAACTCATTTCTTACATGATGAAGACGTTCCAAAAGAGGCTCCTCCCATCCATAGAGCTTCAAGCTTTTAACATTGGTGAATATTTCGGTCGTCAACCTGGTACGCTCATCTTTGTACTGCATTTGCTTCTTCCTCATTTTCTTGACATATTTGGACAGATACCAATTGAGAGGCACGAAAGTCAATACGATAATCACTGCCGTAAAGACACTCTTTCCAATGATTCTATTTAGAAAGAAGAGACAGAGAGCAAACTGAATGGGTGACTCCCACAAGTTGGTGATTTGCCATACAACATTATTGATTGTAACAACGTCAACCGCCATTATGTTAACAATCTCACCGGTTGATTTACCTTGCCGTTCGCCATTAGAAAGTCTGAGAGACTTGCTGTATATGGTACTATACATAGCACCTCGCAGGCTGGCTACAACTCGCAGCAAGTACAAAAAGAGGTTGTTAGCAAAGATGGTTCTGAGGATGTTCAGAAAGAACATGCCTACAGCAATGTAAAATCCAATCGACACAGGCTGGGGGTTTTCATCATTCCAATGAGACTCAGCAAATAAAATCAGATTTCTCAAAAACATTGGCTGGGCAAACCCGGTAATATCGTAAAGAAGCTCAAAGGACGCTGACAACGCCACAGTGCTACCAAATGCCTTCATGATGGCCCAGACCAAAGACCACACCGAATTCGACGCTCTCTTTTCCCAGTATTTCTCAAATACTAAACTACTATGCTCAGCACCGTAGTTGGAGTCGACAGCTGGAAGACTCGAAAGCGTCAAGGATGCATTGCATGCCTTAACAATTAAAGCATTCATCCATGACAAGGAAATCCTCGAGTAAATATCGGCATTTTCCATTAATCCTTCTTCAGAGTCAAGAATATCAACATCCATGTCGTCCTTAGCTCTGATTTGCATCAACTTTGGAACAACATATTCAACTTTTGGTTAGTAACACTCGCCTAGCAGCAAACTGTCTCAACTTACAAATAAACACAAACAAAGAGTTCACCAGAGCCATACTGTATAAAATGGAGTAGACCAAAGAGTCCTCAAACCATCCCCTCGACCATAAATTGAAGACTTTCACCGACAGTACCATGATGACCATGGGCCAGTAAAACAGCAATACATCGGAAGGAATAGTCAGCTTGTCATGCTCAACAATATGCAGTCGTATGGCAATATATGAAGTACAGGCAAAAAATAATGGAGTGGCAAATTTGACATCATAACCAAAATCCCCGTACGCTTGCACGCAGATAATGGCCCAGATCAAAGTCTGCAAGCATGCCAAGATCAAGCTGCACCCAAACACCCAAGGCTTATGAAACTTGGCAATAGGATCGTGCTCGGTCTTTGACGGCATGTGACTCATGCCATTCAAAGAAAGCCATCCAAAAACCACCAGAAAAACAGACGGCGCGTTAAGAATGACTGCCTCCAAAAAACAATCATTTAGCGAGCCGTCTGGATCCAGTACTGCCCATCCGTTTTCACCGGCACACGCAAGCTTGGGCAAGCGAACCGGCTCCATGAGCGACGAAATGACCCATCCATCACCAAACTGGAATTCCATGACTGAAGATGGTTGAAAGTCAAACGGCAAAATGTGAAAATTTCACCACTTAAATAGATGGCGATAGTAGAGATATCAGTGCGGCCTTTACATGCATATTGCCAACTATCATGCGTCAATTGTGCAGAATTGGGTCGGAGTCCGAGACCACTTGAATCCTCCTGTATCCACGCCGTCGCCTCAGATGGAACATAATTCTATCCTGCCGTACGCCCACGCAGCTGTACACACTGGTTGCTGCTATGGGCGGCGGTTTTGAAGTGCAACTGTAACGTGCAGGAGCTGGTCGTGCCGTGCATTAGCAGCGGATGTGTACTTTTCCCAAAACAGCATTAATAAGCTTCAAACGGGGTGGGGTATTGGCATTAGGCCACACACTGATCACTGCTCGAGCCCAGCCTACTGCAACTAGAGGCAAGCCAACGGGCGAGTGTATGCGATGGTGAGACTTGGTGAGCACAGCTTGCATAGTGGATTTAGGGGCTCAAGCGGTGGCGTTAAATGAGCGGTTGAGCAAGCGCCGATGGACTCCGAGTCATTACCCAAGCGTCCAAAGCCGTCAAGGTTGTTTTTTGTAGACCAACGCTTTGTTTAGGGAATACACTTGGGAAGTTAGGAACTAGTCCTAATGAGAATGGGTCTCCCTTATTGGCGGTCAGCATAGCATACGGTGCTGCCCCCTGTTTGGGAGGGATGAGGCTCTTAAGTGTGGGGATGTCCAAATAGGGATGCAATTATCCATTTCTGGAACATGCGGCCTACAAATTTAGAAATATAAAGTTGGCAGTGTCCCTTCCCGATTGTTAGTTTTGTGCAATTCACACTACAAGCGACAGCCACAAGGTTTCATCTCGTCGTAACCGATAACTCAATCAGTATGCAAGGCTTCGTATTGTTGGCGCTTGCGGGGGCTTGTGCGGGAGCTCTATTGCCTACCAACGACCCATTTTATAGTCCTCCTAGTGGTTTCGAGAGCCTGCCTGCGGGAACAGTCCTGAAGACCCGGCCTGTGCCCAATGCTCTTGTCGGCTTGGATTATGACAGTGCTTATCAGGTGTTGTACCGAACTAATACTGCTCTTGGCGATGCCGAAGCCGATGTGACTACTATTGTTGTCCCTAAGAAGTTGACGTCGAAGCCGAAACTAGTTTCGTATCAAATCCCCGAGGACGCTGCATGGATTGGATGTGCTCCGTCCTACGCTATGCAGAATGCTAGCCAAGATGCTACACTCCAGATCATTTTGGATCAAGGATGGTACCTCAATACTCCAGACTATGAGGGACCCAAGTCGTCGTTTTGTGCCGGAATTCATTCCGGACAGTCTACACTCGACTCGATCCGAGCTGTTTTGGCCTCGACCAATGTCACCTCGGTGCCCTCTGACTCGGTAGTGGCTCTTTGGGGCTATTCAGGAGGATCTATTGCTGCTGGTTGGGCAGCTCAGCTCCAGCCTCAGTATGCTCCCGATTTGCGAATCGCTGGAGCTGCTGTTGGTGGTTTTGTTGTTAACGTCACTGCTACAGCTCTGCAAGTCAACGGTGGACTTTATGCAGGTTTTGTGCCCGCTGGAGTTTTGGGATTTGCGAGCCAGTATCCTGATGTAGCGCAGCTCGTCATGTCTAACTTGGTGCCTTCCAAGGCTAGTCAATTCCTCCGTTCGAATGATACTTGCACCGATACTGATATCTTGAACTACGTCGGTCAGGATATCTTTTCGTACTTTACTGATGGGGAACAGCTGCTGCAGAACAGTGCAGTGTCTAAGGCTTTTAATGAAAACGTTTTGGGTGGAACCAAGCCAGGCTGTCCTTTGTATGTTTACCAGGGAATTCAGGACCAGATTGCCAATGTCACCCAGGTGGACAAGTCAGTATCTGAGTATTGCTCAGAGGGTGCCATTGTCCAGTACTACAAAGACCCAGCCACTGACCACGTTGGAACTGCAGATGCCGGTGCTCCATATGCTCTTGAGTGGCTCAGTCTTGTGCTGAATGGCGACAGCAATCTTCCAAGCTCCTGTACTACCATCACAACTCAGTTTGCATCTGCCACCATTGGAAATGCGACCTCTGCGACATCTCCACCCGGTACTAATGGTACTGCTACCACTGGTGGATTTGCTAACTCAACCCTCGCTGGAACCACCTCACTTCTGACCGCTAGTGGAAGCCCTACCGGAACCGGAGCCTCGTCTAACGTAACTGGTTCTGGTGGCTCGCCTACCTCCTCCTCTGCTTCTGCGTCAGTATCCACTGGAGGTGCTTCTTCGTTGACTATTTCTTATGTTGCAGCCGTTGTAGCTATTTCAGTTGCACTCCTCTAATTATATAAAACTAGATGTTTATATATATAGATATCTAAATGTATAGATAGATGTATCTATTTGAACCCCCTGAATACCCTTTTAGTGAGTTGAGTCACGTGAAGATCAGATCTATCATCCTAGCTAATCTAGACTCACTGCCCAGTATCGAACTTAACCGAATGGTGCTTCGTATAGCTGTAATTGGTGCTGGAGCATCAGGGCTCGCTGTTGCAAAGGCACTTCTTGGTGAAGAATCGATATCATTAATACACCTTTTTGACCAAAGATCGTCCACAGGAGGTTTATGGTAGGTCGACACTTGTGATTAGCTGCCTCTTTAACACAGGAATTACGACCATGCAAAACTTGGCAGGTCCCCGGTGCCATCACAGGATCCATGGATCAGTCCTTCTGACTCCAGTTTAATGATATCTCCAATGTATGAGAAATTACAAACGAATATTCCACATTATATTATGGCATACAAGGATACTCCCTTCCTAAAGCCCACTGGGCTGTTCCCTACTCGTGAAGAGGTCTTACACTATTTACAGGAATATGGCCGGGACATATTAGATGAAAATAGAGTCAAAATCAGTCTGGGGACTAGAGTCGAAAGTTTGCAGAAAATTGACGGGTTGTGGGAATTGAAGGCAGATGATATCAAATCTAACAATAGCTCTCAACATAAGTTCGACAAGGTGGTCATAGCGTCGGGGCATTACACAGTTCCTTACATACCCTCTGTGGATGGTCTCTCAGAGTGGTCTGCTCAGGATCCTTCTTCAATACTTCATGCCAAGTACTACAATTCCAATGGCTATTTTAGAGGTAAGAATGTGCTTGTTGTCGGAAACTCTGCCAGCGGGATTGATATTTCTTTTCAGCTTCTAGAAACTGCAAAACATCCAATATTTCGATCTGTCAAAACTCCCCTGCCGGATACCCAGCCTAAGAGCCTGGCAATAAAGGAAGTTGGTGAGGTTGCCAAATATGACATTGTCAATGACAGGAGCGTCATACTGAAAGATGGAACCAAGATATGTGGCATAGATATCGTTCTTTTTTGTACTGGTTATTTGTATTCTTTTCCTTTCCTCCAGAGCTATAGATCTGGTGATAGCGCTATAATTGGTGATGGTACGAGGGTTCAACACCTGTATAGACAACTCTTTTATATACCAGACCCAACATTGGCTGTGGTGGGTATGCAATGGAAAGTCATCCCTATGCCACTAGTTGAGACGCAGGGTGCTGTAATTGCACGCGTATTCTCTGGGAGACTGGATCTTCCACCCGCAGAAGAAATGGAAGAGGCAGAGCTTGTTGAATTAGAGCAGTCTGGGGGAGGACGCAACTTTCATTGCTTGCCATTCCCCAACGACGTTAATTACTGCCGCATGTTATACAAATGGGCTGAGCAAGCTGGGTCTGCAGGATTCTTTCCTGAATGGTGGAGCGAGGAAAAAGAAGAGCAGAGGAAGCAAAGCTCTCAATTGAAGAATGCTCAGATTATGCATTCAATAGAAGAAGCTAACAAAAATGTAACTTCATGTGTGCAAGCAAATTAGTTGTCATAGTGTGCATTTCAAAATACTAGTTATTAACTGTGCTTGATAGACTTGATTTAATGCATTATACAAATTTCCCTTTTCACAAGTTTTATAATCGATATGGAATACCAATTTGCTTGGCTCATTGAGAAGATTGCTGAATAAGTGCAGGAACCAATAGACACAGGATATCCTGCACATTTATGCAGGCTTGTACTGCAGAGCGCCGATCATCTCATGGAACGTACCGGACTCGCAGTACTACCACCGTTGATAGCGGGAATCCACATGTATAGCAATAACGATAAACCAAAGCCTTTAAAAGCCTCTACTGCATTATAGAAAGATTTTACATGCTTATAGAATTCTTTATAAGCAAGAACACTGCCAACAATCTAGCTTCGTCCTTAACCTATAACATGACGGAAGGAAGGTGCTATAGTTAATATGAGAAAGAAAATGGATGAAACACCACAATTCTCCTGTGTGAAAGCCACTGTGGCACCAAACTTGCCATATACTAGGAAGCGTGACAGATTGTCATAAATCCTTGGCTCTCGGCCCCTGTTAACGGTGATATGCAATCGCCAGATTGACGTTTATTATAAACTACATCGCCAACTACTAAATAGCTTTAGAAAGGCATATACATGATGTCCAAATGGAAGTCGTCGAGTTCAGACTATGTTTGGCGGAACTGGAACACCTCTGCCGCCGGTAGGATGGAGGTCCTTGCCCAACGTTATTTTGTGTGCAGATGACGTGATGATGGCATAAGAGCCACATTGATGACTGGATCATGGGTTTATGACATATTTACATGTAGCACGCAATAAGGGAAGCTATCTCCGGCTGATAAGATCGCTGGTTGATAGAGTCATAAATACATTTTTTCATCTTAATTGCTGGACAATTCTTACAGACTAACATGACTGTTTTATCCCAAAAAGCTTTGGTTCTCAAGCAGAGGAAGGGCGAACTTGAGCTCGTAGACTGGCCAAAACAGGTCCCTCAGCCTGGAGAGGTGCTTGTGCGCAACATCTGTGTTGGATTAAATCCCATTGACTGGAAGAGCGTGGTTTATGACTTTGGAGTCCACGACTTGCCATGGATCAATGGCAGAGAAGGCTCTGGTTATGTTGAAGAGGTTGGTGAAGGTGTCACCGGTTTTAACATTGGCGATAGAGTCTTTGTTCCCAGTACAAATTATAGAGATTTGCGAACATCAACCTTCCAAAACTATTCAATTGCTAGAGCAGAAAATGTAGGCAAAGTGCCAGATTTCATCGATTTTGAGCAGGCCGCTGCCATTGGAGTTGGTTTGGTTACTGGAGGCGTGGCTATTTACGACTCGCTTGAACATAAAATGGACAAGAAGCCTAATAATAATTCAAATGGAGAGTGGATACTCATATGGGGTGCATCAACTGTAGTTGGTATATTTACTATCCAACTAGCTAAACACGTTGGATATAGAGTAGCAGCAGTTGCAGGACTTCACAACTCGGATTACTTGAAACAATTGGGAGCCGAAGTGGTATTCGACCGCCATGATCTTGAGGGTTCGGCGGAAGCAGCTAAGGCACTAGTTATCTCGGCAGTGATCGATTGTGTCGGTGCTGAGACTGCCGCTCTTGGTGCAAAAGCGCTCATTCCTGGAGGAAAATTGGTATGCATTGTTAAGCAACCTAAGGAAGTTCGACAGGATATTACTCTGTTATCAGTTAGATTGAAGCGTTTCCACGAAGATCTAGAATTTGGAAACCAATTAATTAATTTTGCAACAGCATTGCTATCCGAAGGACAGCTTATTCCTCCTAGGACTGAGAATTTGTCTGGGGGGCTAGAGAAGATTCCGCAGGGCCTTGAGATACTGAAAGCTAACAAAGTGAGCGGTTGCCGAGTGGTGGTGCGAATCGAGAATTAACCTATTTGCAAAAAAAGCCGGGAAGGTCTTATAGAAATAAACGCTTTATTTAATCATCAAAGTATCAAACTGTATCCTAAACCATTTGCCGGTTATTCTGGCTGGTGTCAATATAACTATCGTCATGGCGGTTAAGCTGACGCTAGTCGCTGACGCAGCTTTTGCATGCAGCTGCAATGTCGAGTTTATCTTTACTTATCTGGCAGCTGTAGTGTGCGCTATCTGCATCATCACAGGAGTTTGACATCTCTTTCCGCCCTTTGAGATCTAAAAAGTATGTTGAAAAGGAAACAGTGAGCTCATACTATACCCGTGCTTCATTTAACCATTTTTTGTGGATGAGCTGAAAACCTCTATAAAAGCCGATGCGCATCACCTTCGTCCACACATGACCCCTGCTGTATGTCTATTAGTCCCGACTGCCGTCAAATTTCGCAGCTTTCTGTAGCAGAGCAACAATATTGTCTGTCAAAGATACTTGCATATATAAGGAAGGATTGATCTCGCTGTTTGTTTCGCTTTCAGAATCGCTTCGAGAACCGATCATGCACCTCTGATACTAAATCTGCATAGCGATCGTTCACAGAATGGATGTGGGGTCACCGAGCGGATCGCTTAGCGATTATCGCTTAGAGTTATGTTTATATAATTATGAATTCACAATTTGAATTACAATAGGAATATGTCAACCCGTAAGCTAAATTTAGTCGAAAAGATATTGCTACAGCACTCATTGAACGATGCTGAAATTGCTCCCGGGAACTTCATATGCGTGAACGTGGATTGGACTATGGCTTCTGAAGCCAGTTGGGCAGGAATGTATCGATTATATAAACAAATGGGCAGTCCTGGAATTGACAGGAATGACAGGTTTTGGCTCGCTGCCGATCACATAGTGGATCCTAGGATCAATCATATGGAAAAGCCGAAAATGCTAATCGCGATGGCTGAATCGGGTGCAAAAGAGCTCAACATCGTTGACTATCAGCCACCCAATACTACTATCCTACATACCGAGTTTTACAGAGAAAGGGCGCAGCCTGGTATGTTGATATTGGGGGCCGATTCACATACATGCTCCAGCGGTGGACTGGGAGCTCTAGCTGTGGGATTAGGAGCTGCCGATGTAGTATTCCCCCTAGTTACGGGTGAAACATTTTTCCAGGTACCTGAAACGTTGAGAATAAATATAGTTGGAAAACCCGAATTCGGCATCAGTGGCAAGGATGTTATTCTACATATTCTAGGGGTATTTAAACGGAACACTATTGCCGCCGGTAGAGTGGTGGAATACGGAGGTGATGGAGTTCAGTACTTATCGTGCGATGCTAGATTTGCTATTTCTAATATGTCGACAGAATTTGGAGCAATAGCAGGAATCTTCGTACCCGACCAGCAAACTTCGGCATTCGTCAAAAGGAGAACGAATATTGAGCATAAATCTCATAGCCTATACTTTAGGCCAGATGAAGACGCAGAATATTTTCAAGTGGAAACTATCGACTTGTCTGAGATCAGACCTATGTTGGCTCTTTACCCGTCTCCAGACAATGTTGTCAGAGTTTCAGAACGATCTCAAGACTCGATGGATTTTGATGGATGCTTCATCGGCGCATGTACCACTGCCGAGGAAGATCTAATAATCGGTGCCTTGGTTCTTAAAGAGGGCCTTGAGTCTGGGTTAATTCCTGCTGAGGGAAAGCAAAGAAAAGTAACTCCTGGTTCAATTCAAATCATATCCAAGTTGAAATCGCTTGGGTTATTACAGTGGTATGAGAAAGCTGGTTTTGAAATAGGAGTTCCTGGCTGCAGCTATTGTGTCGGCATGGGTGCTGATCAAGCCAAAAGTGGTGAAGTATGGCTGTCATCGCAAAACCGGAACTTTAAAAACAGAATGGGTCCAGGTTCAATAGCCAATATAACTTCAGCAGCAACAGTAGCCGCGACAAGCTTTTCAATGAAGTTGACAGACCCCGCCGAACTCTTGAGGAAAGTTGACCAAGATTACTTCAACAGAGTCAGACTCTACTGGAATGATGAATCAAAGTCTGTAACTTATTCAGAGCCGAAACAGATTGAAAAAAAACTTTCAAGATTACAGGCCTATAAGGATGAGTTATCGGAGCTCCCAGAATCAATAACTTCAAAGATTCAACGATTTGGCAGCGACGTAGACACCGATGCTATTATTCCAATAGACAAATGTGTTACAGAAGAACAGGAGCTTGCAAAGGGTTGTTTTGCCTACACCCGACCTGAATTTGTAGAACGGGTCCAAAACGGACTTCGAATCGTGGTGGCTGAGAGAGGCTTTGGCAGTGGGTCTTCTCGCGAGGAAGCACCGAGAGCTCTTAAAGCCTGTGGAGTCCAAGCAGTTATTGCAAAATCATATGCATACATATATGGAAGAAATCAAGCCAATTTTGCTCTATTTGGAATCACCGTTTCCGATGAAAGGTTTTATGACCTGGCTCAAGAAGGATCAGAAATAGAGATAAGAATAAAAGAAAGAAGGGTTTATGTGCATGGAGAACATTTTCCATTCAAACTAGATGTGGTCGAAGAACGAATTCAAGCTGGTGGAGGAATTGCAAAACGATGGACCAAGTATGGCAAAGACATTTTCCGACAATTGCAACAAGAAGTAGCTGCCTGCTCGGGGTCTAGCGACGGTCAACTGGTGTGGTGATGAACCCCAAAAGAGCAACATCATGATCTCAAATGAGTTAAGTAATAACAATTTAGTAAGTTTATATTTTTTAATCAAGTGACTGTTATCAACGAAAAGAACCATGACATTCTACACAGAGGAGATTTGAAAACTTATTTCTTGCAGACAAATTAATCAAGAGGGTTACCAATATTGATGTCCAACATTTCGTTAATCTTTTTGACATCATCACAAAACTCGAGTCCAACAATAGTGTCGACAATTGTCCTTTGCTGCTCTTCGCTCATAAGTCCCTTGGTTAAGTCATAGAATTTGGTTACAACTTGTTCATTAGTTAATGGCGACTTAACTCCAGTAGGACGCATCACTTTATGGCCAACTTTGGAGCCATCCTTCAGCTGAATGGATACATTTGTGCACATTCTATCAAATTTAGGCAAGGAATCGTAGTTTTCGTTATGCACCACTTCGATCCGACTAATAAGATCCCAAAGTTCATCGCGGTCAATCAATTCGTCCGAAAAACTATGCACTGACAGAACACCATCAAGCAGCACTACTCCAGCGATATATGACGCATTCATTTGGGCCCCAATGACATTCAGAGGTCGTTCTGCCTTCCATCCACCGTGCTTGTAAGCAGGCTCCGACATTTCAATGACAACATGCTCCACATTATCTGCTCGCATACTATGGGCATCCAGGAGATAATATAGAGCATCAATGGTGGCATGGATACCAGCCATACATGCATATGGCTTCAAGTTAATATTTAAAGTTTGCCATTCTGAGGATAGTCCCCCTATTAGCTGCGACGCATCCGGAGGTTTACCTCCTTGACTGAACACGGACAAGTATCCACCATAGTCCCTTTCGAAGACATTCTTAATACCTTTGTATCCTTTTTCTGCAAGCATAGCTGCAAGGAGACCATTTCTAGAAGCAAATCCATGTTGCATACGTTTGACAGATGATTCAAACTGAGCAGACATAAGTCCACCGGCTTGAGTACATGCAATACCAAATGCATCGTCATACTGCACATTCGAGAACCCCAAGAGCTTTCCTACGGACCCTGCTGCTGCTGCTGGACCAAATACCGGACCTGAATGCCACCCTCGTGACAATATCTCTCCACCGTTAAGCGAGAGACCCACCCTTGGACCGATCTCGTACCCCACAATTGCTGCTAAAAGAAGTTGCTTACCATTGAAGGTTGCACCTTCGGTAGCTTTCTGTGCAAGCACTGCAAGTAATGCTGGTAAAAGGATGGAGTTACTGTGTAACGGCGCGACACTGTGATAATCGTCCAGCTCAAATCCTTGGATCAATGTGGAGTTCAACAGCGCAGAGGACATTAATCCAACTTTCAATCCAGGCCACCCAATTACAGTGCAATCACCGCTGTGATCAAAACTTGAAACAGCTTTTACAGCATCTTCAGTCCATGGCAAATGAGCTCCTACAATTGCACATGTAATACCATCGAGGATAATATATTTGGCACGCTCCTGCACATGGGCTGGGACATCTTCCAGATTGAGAGTTGACACCCAGTTGCACAGCTTATGGGTATACAAGTCTTGTGAGCTATTGGCCTGGCTGTTGTGCGACATTCTCTAAAATTGAAATCTGGTCTTCCTGCTAGAGAGAGATAGATTTATATTTGTAGTTATTCGGTCGGCGTTAAAGGAGCTCCGAGTCTAGGGATTTCGGTAACTGTCGGGATTTTAAGCGATATTTAGAGGGCATCGAGATCGGGCATTTTGTGGGGAAATTTCTTAGGCGAAACGTCGGGTTGGGAGTATAGAAGGTTCACTCATTTCGTTTAATTAAGTAAAAGGTGGTGGTTCTCGCAATGACGAATGCCAATTTTAAAGGTAAGTTCAAAAGGTCGTCCAAAGCCTGTACCGTATGTCGGCAGATGAAACTGAAATGCGATGCAGTGGGAAAGTTTCCTAAGCCGTGTTCAAGATGCGAAAGGCTAGGTTCTCATTGTGAGATTGACTTGAATTTTGAAAGAGAGAGACGTCGGCTTCGGTCCACATTACCATTGAAGGGTGTGGTACCTTCGCCTAGTAGTGGGCTGCTGTCTAGAGAAATTGTGAAAGAGGCTCCAGCAGCGTCGACTAAATACAAAGCGAATGCGTTACCCAATAATTTGGAACCAATAGTAATTGGGGATGGTAGGATGATCGCTGATGAAATCATCGATGGGGTCGTTATTCCTGGCCAAATAATCAAGGAAATGTTTAATGCATTTTACGAACACTACCACCAATACGTTCCGATATTCAACCGCGAGCTTTTAGATCCAGACAATCTGAAGGGGGATGTTAAAGTTTTATTTTGGTCGATATGTCTCATTACGAGCCCTCTGGTTTGTCCGCACTTTTCAGACGTCATCACAGTTTACACTCAGAGGCTAATTGACAAGATAAAAGAGCCAGCGTTTATGTTAACACCATATCAATCACTATCTCGTGTCCTCGCCTTACTTTTATTGTGCTTTTGGCCTCCTCATCATAACAGTCTTCAGGAAGACCAGACTTGGCTGTATTGTGGGCGAGCTGTAGACATAGCTATGAGAATAGGATTGCATCGATCTTCATACACTCAGGAATATTCGTACTTTGAAGACACTCTTCGCAAGCAAATGGCGGTGACGACATTCACATGGGGAGCATGCTTTATGGCTAACCAGTCTTTTGCTTGCTACTCTGGGCTACCGTGCTTAGTTAATGTATCATCAAGCATATTCCCCAAGATGCTAGCATTGGGACATGAAAATCCATACATGACAGAGTTCGCCAAACAAATCAAGGCTTTGCATGCCACTCAGAGAGCTATAGAGGCTCTTGGAAATAACGCTGATAATGAGTTTGGACTTGCTGATCCTTCAGCTAGAAAGTTGATTCATAGAAACATTGAATCGTCGTTTTCAGAAACTATGGCTGACATGGCCCCGCTCTCGCCAATGACAGAGTTATACTGTCTCAATTTCAAGCTACAAATTCACTCTTTTCTTTTAATCCCAGACATGGATGAGTTAGATCAAAGAAGCATAACATTGCCGATTTTTCTAGTATGTGTGAAGATAATTGTTATAATTCAGGAGATGGCAGCTGGAAATGAGAATGCATCGAAGACTTGGCCAATATTTATTATGAGACAATTGCTGTTTTCAGCAACTATGTTGTTTGGACTCATGGTGTCTCCGTTTAACAGTACGATAGACGTTGACGTTGCCAGAAACAAGATTGCTGACGTTTACAATCTCCTTAGCAGGTGCATTATTCGAGAAAATGATACAGCTACCAGAGGGATGAGATTTCTTCGTGGACTTCAATTGATGAGTGAGAAAGGTAAATTAGAGTCTCCCATATTTTTTGTCAGGACAAGGCTTGGTGCCAGCCCATTTTGGAGTCTTCTGTTGGCGTTTAAAAGGTATCAACTCAGTGGTCAGTTTAAGAAAGATAGCGAAATTGCTGGCGATGAGACAAATATCCAAACTGAATTAAAGAATTCATCTCAAGCCAACCTATTGACAGTGGATTTAGATACACAAAAAATGGTTGAACTGATGGGTGAGTGGGACATCTGGCCGACGCTTGACAATACTGACGTACTATTGTTCTGATTAAAGAGCCTAAACTGAATCAAACATGGTGCTACCTACAGCTTTATCCAGTGCAATAATCTCTCGCAGACCTAGCCTTAGAAACAGTTCTTTGGGAGACCATGCTTCTTGAAATATTGCTGGATCCACACCTTTGTCTTTGAGAACATCCAGGGCAGCTGACATCGCATTAAAAGCTGGTCCTAATGTCACACCAGGATATATTGCAACTTTAAATCCCAGCTCTTGTGATTTCTCTGCTGTCCAGTTAGGCGTAGCACCATTGGGAACAAGATTAGCTAGAACTGGAGTTGGTGACAACGTTGCAGTCACCAGCTTTGCCTGTTCTTCATTCTCAATTCCTTCTACAAAAGCAATATCAGCACCAACGCTGATTGCTTTCTGGCATCTTGAAATTGCTTCATTGATGCCTAGCGACTGAAGCGCGTCCGTACGTGCAATGATTAGTATATCAGAGCCAATTCGCTTTCTCTCTATAGCCATAGCGTGAATTCTGGTAACAAATTCCTGGCTTGAAACTAGTTCCTTGCCAAGTAGATGCCCACATCTTTTGGAATGAACTTGGTCTTCTACATGAAGTGCAGCAACTCCTGCTAATGCATAAAGAGAAAGTGTGCGGGCGCACATCGCACTGTTACCGTAACCAGTATCGGCATCAGCGATAAGTGGAACAGTTGTATCAATATTGGCAATCAAAGAAGCATTGGCGGCCATCTCAGTAACTGTTCCAAGTCCAACGTCTGGAGCTCCTAATTTAGATGCCACGGTCCCGGCCCCTGTCATATACATTGCTTTAAAGTTCTTACTGCTTGTAACTGCCCTTGCAGACAAGCCATCGTAGACCCCAGGGCAAACGAGAATCTCAGAATCTTTAAGCAGCTCTCGGAGTCGTTTTGCGGCCATTGTAACGTGTGACACATAGCATTTATGCCTTTAGTATTTATAGCCGGCGCTGAATCGGAGAAACAGAGTGCCTATCGCTTGCACAACCGAGATGGCTTAGACTAGAAGCCCAAGACACCAACACCACTCAACATATGTCCATAATACAACACTCACGTATAGATTGCAATGCTTCAACCCGTCAAATTGGGTTAATTATGTTCTAGCCTAGGCGTTATTTCAAGTTCCTGCTGGTACTAGCTCAAATCGGAGAGAAAGCGGGTGCGACCCCCCTTTTGCACTCTATCAGAGCAGCCGGGAACAATCCCGAAACACCCACATGTCATAATGAGTTTTTATATACATTATACCAAAGATATTTCCATGAGATATATGGTTTCAAGTCGGTACATGTTCAATCAACTCTGGCGTGTGGGGTACGCATGTTGACGCATACTTCAGGTACCAACAAAATGGCTATTGGTACGCGCGCCCGCGCAAGGAATTCGACTTTACTTCTGTCTACTACGAGACTTGTATAAAGGGCAAAAAATGGATTATATATATGGTTTAAGCATAGTTGAGATGAATGGTTGGATTAGCAACAGTCAAAACATTTGGTTGCTATTTAAGCGAAACGCCTTTACTGTACGGCCAGCAACCTCCAAACGAGCGGTTAACTCGTAACCGAACCGGCAGTAGCAAAAATCAATAACCAGTGTATTAGGCAAAATTTAACCTTTTTGAGCCATCTACTTTTGGATACAAGATGCTTCGTTCCGTGTTATTGTGGTGGGCCGCCCACCTTTCAGGTTTAGTCCTGCTGTTTGACATGACTACCCCGCAAAAATGTGGGGGTTGCTGCATAAACGATATCTTATTACCCCGCTAACCTTCTCGGATAACCCCACGTCGTCGGATACTCGATGTCGCTAACTATTTAATTAGGTCCGAGCTGAATTGTGGAATAGTGACGACAAAGATGGCACAATACAGTCTGTATAACTTGCGAATTATCTTAGCGCTTACTCTGGGAAGTTTGACGTTTGGGTATTGTTTCAGCGTGATATCAAATACTGTTGGTCAACCAGGATTCTTGTCGTATTTTGATATTAATAGGAGTACATCGTATGCTGACAGTATTGAAGGTGCGATCAATGGAGTGTTTTCGGGAGGAAATGTGTTTGGTGCTATATTAGTCACTTACATGTGTGATAAACATGGCAGAAAAAAGACTACAAATGTCGCTTGCATAATAACGACAATTGGAGGACTGCTCCAAGCAGCTTCAGTGCATATCGCGATGCTGCTAGTAGCAAGGTTTATAACAGGATGGGGTATCGGGATGATGGTGATCGTGATTCCTGTTTTTCAAGCAGAAATCTCACCTCCACAATCTCGAGGATTTCTTGTGGGCCAACATGGTAAGTATCTGTTAGCATCCTGTTTCTAACAGAAAGGTGCCTGGATTGTGACGGGATATGCTCTCGCTGGATGGGTAGGAGTAGGAACATATTATTCTACCAATCTGAGCTTCCAATGGAGATTCCCCCTCGCTGTACAGTGCATTTTCCCTATGGCACTTTTCCTGCTGTCTCCCACTCTTCCCGAATCACCAAGATGGTGTAAGTAATGACACAACACTGGAATATTTAGATCTAACGGCTAGTACTCTCGAAGGATAGAAATGAAGAGAGCTGGAGAATCATCAAGCGACTGCATGGAACCAACGGCGATCCAGATAATGTCTTTGCCAAAGAAGAATTCAACCAAATGGCCCAGCAGGTATTATTGGATTCGGTGGCATGGCGTGAAGGCGGAGGACTAAAGCAACTTTTTGTGAAGCCTTCGTACCGTCGAAGAATGTGGACCGGATTTTTCACGCAGTTCTCGGCCCAGACCACAGGAGCTCAAGTTGTTTACTGTGAGTAAAACTATTGCTGCCTATTATTTTGCTAATAACAGTGTATATCGTTAACTTGTATACCAGTTTAGGATTTTCTGGAGGGTTGACATTAATTCTGGGTGCTCTCTACGTGACCGTTGCTGCTGGTGCAAACTTTTTGGCTTCTTTCACACTTGATAAAATTGGAAGAGTGAAATTGCTCCGTAAGAACATTACAATCGTGAAACTTCACTAACGGCAGTAATTGGTTTGACTGGTTGTATGATTTCTCTCACTTTGGAAACTATTATGGAAGCGAGGTTCTCGGGGACTTCCAACAGAGCAGGAAACTCATTAGGTGTGTTTTTCATATTTTGCTTCATTTTCTTCTATGGCTGGGGAATTGATGCGACATCATATGTTTATTGCTCTGAAATATTTCCCACACATATTCGATCGCCAGGAATGTCTTGGTCTATGATTGGTACTTACTTGTCAACGCTTGTATACGTAGAGGCGGGCCCAACTGCACTCTCGCATATTAAATGGCGATATTACATCCTGTTTATTTGTCTTACTGCAGTTGACATTGTGGTTATTTATTTGTTTTTCCCAGAGGTAAGCTGATATATGTGGTGAGAATATTGCTAACATAGACCAAAGGAAAGTCTCTTGAGGAGATCAATGCCAGCTTTGGAGACGACGTGGCTGTCAGTCTTAACACCGGCAAAGAAATCCATTTGGAGGACTTCAACGTCCACGACGAAGCACATGAAGACACTGGAGACTATAAAGGAACTGAAGCAAGGATCGAACATGCAGCTACAGAAGTTTGAAACATTAGATAGAGCCATTTTTATATTTTACAATACAATCTATTTACCATACATCTTCCTGGTAGATGTTTTGGGTCTTCATAGACTTAACGATATCGTCAGCCTTCTCAATGCTAATTCCACGCTCTTTGCTGATGATCTTGCCGAGAGTTGACTGAACGTCTCGGGCCATTCGCATAGCGTCACCACATACATAGAAAAATGCACCGTCTTCAAGGAGCTTATTAACATAACTTGCGTTTTGTTCGAGACGATGCTGGACATATACCTTTTCAGTTGTCTCTCTGCTGAATGCTGTAATTACTTTAAGGAAATTGCTCTCGTTGTATGGACCCTCGTCTGCAGGTTTAGAGTAAGAATTCCATTCCTCCGCATAAAGGTTGTCTTCAGTGCTCGTTCGGGAACCGAAAAAGAGAACAGCCTTTCCGACTGGCGTACCAGAGGCTGCTTGAGTGGCCCGTTCGTGGATGAATCCTCGGAATGGAGCAACTCCAGTACCGGGACCAATCATGATAATGGGCTTTTGAGGGTTTGATGGCAGCTTGAAGTTAGAATGTCGGACGTGAATAGGAACGACCAGTTGTCTACCCTCAACAAGATATTTGCTTCGAGGGCCCTCAATCTTGTAAAGCGAGTTCTCAGCCACAGAACTCTGAAGGAAGTTTTTGACATCAAGAATGTAGTTAGTAGCCACTCCCTTGAGAACATGGTCCGAATTCTTTGGCTGGAGAGACTCGACAACCGCAGTGATTGAGATAGTATTCTTATCAACAAGCGAGGAAGAAGAAATGGAATAGTAACGAGGCTGCAAATGCTGCAAACTTTCGATTACAAAGGAAAAAGGAACCTTGCTCCACACGGCGCCACCAGAGAGCTGGGATAGGAGACGAGCAATGTTCAGGTATTTTCCAGTAACTTCTTCAGCAAAGAGGACCTTGTCTGAACCAAGCTTCAAAGCTTCGGCCTTTGCTGCATCACTTGGAGCAAAAGGAGCAATGGATGAGATAAATTGTCGCGACACAGGTCCATTGATCTCAAGGTAGTGACGAACCACAGTATCATAAGTAGTGGGTACAGGGAATGGAACCTTAGCGGTGGGATCCAGAGCCTTGACATCAATAACATCATTGACTTTGTCGCTCAAGCCAAATATCGAGAGGAACCGGTTCACCTCTTCGTTAGAGTTCTGAGCCCACAAAGCCAAATGATCGCCAGTGGTATATCGCACACCAGACGCTCCAAGATCCAGCTCCATGTGAATACAGTTTCTCGATGGAGAGTTGAACAATTCCCGAGCAACCTTGACCTTGGCAAGGTAGGGATTGTTGGCCATGAATGGGCCCTTGGGAGTTCCAGCGAGATAGTTCTTGTTGACTTCGCCAACATACACATCTGGCGATTCGGGGAACTCGTCTTCAACTACAGACACCTCAATCTGGGGCTCATACACAGCTTCATGCTCCTGAAGCCCCTTCTCCTTCTGCCAGTCGGCAAACATGTCATCCTTCCACTCCAGGTAGTCTTCTTCCATGGTTCCATTGCCATCGTCACCCTCGCCGTAACGACCAATTCGCTTGGCGCCAAGCTTTTCTAAAGACTTGTCAAGGATACGTGCAACAGCATTGAAGTGTTCGTAAGTGCTGTTTCCCAATCCAAATATCACGTACTGAAGATTTCGAAGAGGCATCTCCTCTGGGGACTCTTCCTTAGAAAATGCAACATCAGGTGACGTGATGAACTCATAGAAAGTGACCGCATTGTCGGTAGGCTCACCCTCACCATAAGAAGCCATCATAAACACGGCTACCTTGTCTTCGGGAAACTCATCGAGGTTCTCCAGATCAAAGTCATCAAGATCTGCAGTCATTGTCTTGAGTCCAAACCTGGAAGATGCCTCTTTGGCTAGCCTGGATGCATAATCCTCAGCAGTTCCAGTCTGGGAACCGTAGAACACCACTACATTCTTGTCATTCTTGTTCAATTTGTTAATGACATCTCGAGCACTACCGCCACCAGACCCTCCCAGTCCAGAACCAAAACCTGCCGTATTGCCAGCTCCTGAAAGGCCGTCAGACTCCACACCCCACAAACTGCCTTTGGTGAAATATGCCAAAGTAGCCAGTAGAATAGCCCCTAGCACCAACAGATCCAAAGTGTCAACGGCCATTATTGATAGATGGAATGCACTATATTAATCCCCAAAAACACCTCCGTTGACCGTTTCCGGATTGTTATATATACAAGATCAGTACTAAAGATAAGTTCGTGCTGCGTGTTCAGATTTAGAGGGTATATTTCAACACGCCGAGTCGGGGCAATCCGTTCCCGTACCCTGGTTTCATGGCATGTGAATTGGAGGGGGAGGGGGTGGGTGGAGCATGTGTGACAGGGCCACTAACTGGAACTTTAACGAACCCATTGTCATGTGAAACCGCACAGCATTATATAAGCGCGCGTTGTTCATTACAATTTAGAAGGATGAATACCAGAATGGAACAAATTGTAGACATCTGACTATGGCGGGGTCGCAGTGCAAGTGTGACAGTTGTGCGGTAGCCGGTGTGTGTGTATGGGGCGGAACGGGTGGTGGCGGAAAAACAGCCGATAATGCGATGGCGCATTTGGAACATTGGACGCGACGATCTGACCGGAGGCAAATCTGACCGTCTCCGCATTTACGCATATTGTCCAAATGGGAAATGCATCGAACTGGTCAGTACGAGGCTTGTGAAATTGTCGTGTCGTCCAGGAGATCCAGGAGACCAAGCCACACAATGTCGGCCAAGTAGCTATACACTCTCATTGATCTGAGTCGTGATGACTATCGGTACAGTATTGTAGTAGGCAGATCAATATGTCAGCCCATGCTTTAGGTGCTGCATGGTGCTCACAGTGCTCCACATATAACCTCTGTAACGCTTAATTTCTTACTACTAGGCCCATCATCACTTGGAAAATGAATCCAATGGAAATATGGTGGGCACAAGAAGAATATAGGCTATTGCCATCGACCAGCTGATGGGTATCGCCTATAATACGCTTAGATAACTACCCGGCTGCTAAACATAGAACTCTACTTGATCTTACCTAGGAATGCCACTGACATTGGCCCTTTAGTGGGCAAACAATTTATCGAGTTATAAGGCAGTGATATAGATTGATCTAATAATAACAGCGATTGTAGTAATGGTTAATAATCGTAATACTCTTTTGCGCATGTCAAATGGCCTGTGCCTGGTTCTTCTGCAAGTTTAGTGTGGATTGCCATACATATTACGCGCCACTGCTTTTCACACTACCCCAAATTTGCGCATTGACAGAGGCAGTGACAGGTTAATCAGCTGTGCACAAAGTTTAAAAGCCACTCTGACTAGTCATATGGATATCAGGGCTGAGCAGGTATAGCGAGTTTTGTTTGGTTGTTCAGATTGAGTCTAGCTTTATTTAGGTCTGGCATTATATACTGCAAGTCTGAGCCGATGGTCCCCTATTTTTGATACTTAGAATTGGCTTCTCCAGATGCATCTGTTTGGCTGGAAGCTGTTTGGAGACTCGTTACCAGACGAGGCTGCCAATGAGCCAGTTACAGATGACAATGGGCCACCCACCGGAGATGACGACGAAACCAAAGACGACTTGCTACGGGTAGTGACTCCTGTCAGAGTGTCAACAGATCCTTTGACTGACGAAATACGAAAACGAGTCACTCCCACTGTGGGATCTCTTGCCCCCTTGGGTATTTCGACTGATTCCAATGGATCTGGTTCTTCAGTTCCTAGCTCTTTGGCACCCGGTACAGCAGCTCCTGCCGACCCACTTTCGGTATCGCCAGTGGGTACCATTGGCATTACGAGCAGTGGACCTGAGTCTCCAACATCGGATGTCGGTCCTACTGACAAAGAAACTAAGGTTAGCCGTGTGCCAGCAATGTCTAACATCAAAACTACACACAATGATCCTGTGTCGATGATGTCCAGTGCTGGAACGCTCCGAAGGCAGCAATCAATTGGACCTATGAACAATTCGTTGACAGTTCCCACGTCTGGCTTTTTCTCTCTATGGCGCAAATCTTCAGGTAGACCAACCCAAGAAGATGAGATCGACCGGTCTTTGCCTGCTGGTGACAGGAGAGATGAAGGTTGGAAGGCTAATGTGGTTGGATATATCCCTAATTTCCCGGTGCCTCCAAAATATATCCATGTTCGAGCACATCGCAAACAGCATCGAGAGTTCAATCGGTTATTTTTGGCCCAAGAACTGCATCCCAAGTGTGGAAATGGATGTTCTAATGGTTCGTCATCAAAAGCAGGTTCGAGACGTCCCAGTTTCAGTACCAGCCATTCAAGTCATAGCGGAGATGAGTCCAAGGGCATCTGGTGTGTAAAGTTCAGTCAAGATGGTCGGTATTTGGCTGCTGCTGGTGAAGACACCATAGTTCGAGTTTGGCAAGTCATTGCGACTCGTGCTGATAGGGACGGAACCAATTCTTCTTCAGAGAATGGGGACGCCAATATTAGTGATGGTGAAGACTGCGAACTTGGAAACGGCACTGCAAGCAACGGCAATGCTACATCACATAAGCGCCAGTCTGCAACTTCGTTCAGCACACGAGCATATGCTCCAGTGTTCAAGTCTAATCCTATTCGTGAATTCGAGGGCCATACTGGCGATATACTGGATATCAGCTGGAGTAAAAATAACTTTTTATTGTCGTCGTCTATGGACAAGACGGTTAAATTATGGCATCTTGACAGGAAGGCTGCTATTGCGAACTTTCCTCACAGTGATTTCGTCACTTCGATCGACTTCCATCCCACGGACGATAGATTCTTTTTGTCGGGGTCGTTAGATTCTAAGCTGAGATTATGGAGTATTACTGACAAAGAGGTCGCTTATGAGTACGAAGCAAACGATCTGATTACCGCAACTGCATTCAGCCCCGATGGACAGATAGCAATTGCAGGGACATTTAAGGGCCATTGCCATTTACTCGACACAAAGGGTCTTGTTTTGAGAAGTAAACTACACGTTCGTAGCTCGCGAGGACGAAATTCAAAAGGATCAAAAATAACTGGCATCGAAGTTTTGGAGGTTCCGCGTCGTAGGGGTGGCAGAGCACTTGCACTGGACAAAGAGATAAAACTGCTCATTTCCACCAATGATAGCAGGTTGCGTATGTACAATTTGTACGACCATTCGCTGGAGATCAAATTCAAGGGCCATGAAAATGAGCAGAGCCAAATTTTTGCGACGTTTTCCGATGATGGGCAGTACATAATCAGTGGCAGTGAAGATGAGCGGACGTATGTTTGGCGCATGGAAAACATTGCATACGACTACAGAAGAAAAGAACGGCAGGATTATGAGTATTTCCATTCTAGCAAGGGAATGGTGACAGTATCACTTTTTGCCCCTACATTAACTAAACGGATATTGGCTGCTAGTGACGACCCAGTGTATAGTTTGTGTGATCCTCCTCCTATCAAGTTGGTGGATATTTCAGAACCTGGCAACGAAAGCACAGATTCGCAGCAGCCAGATGGTGACGAAAAGCATACAGGGTTCCCACCTCTTCGACCCGATTCCATCAAGTCTCGCCATATGGATGGTAATATTATTGTCACCGCCGATATCGATGGAGTCATAAAAATCTTTCGCCAGGATTGCGCATATGAGCCTCGAAAGGCCCTGACTGAGACGTCGCTGTCGATGCAAAAGAAGCGTCCTAGTGGCATCAACCTCAGTCCCACTCATAGCTGGCGGGAATCGCTCTCAAGGACGAGATCCACTCGGTCGAACTCTATTCGAACTGCTACCAGTCCCAGATCATCATCTCTGGCACCGCCGATACCAGAAACAATGTATTCCACTCCCCCACCCACCTCTCGAGGCCGGTCCATCACCAACTCTACTGCCATGAGCCGGTCGTCTTCTAAGGATTTCCGGGCATCGTCGTTTGCGTTGGGGGCCCTTAACAGTCCTCACATGCGGGCTGCCAGTCCTTCGTCATTGAGCCCCCTGAGAAACAGTAGTCGAGGACAATCGATGGTTTCTTTGAATAATCAATTGCCGCCAATAACCGTCTCCGAGCCAGACCAAGGATTGCTCAAGTGCGACGAGTGCCAAGGAACCGAGTTCAGAGCTCAAAGCATCGGCAGTGAGGTGTCTCTGGTTTGCTCCAACTGCCACACTCCGCATATCATGTAATAATGCATATAAATATTTAAATACCTCAGGCGAGGTCTAAGCCACATCTTGACTTGTTGCATCTTGACACTTAGTAAAGTCAGCTTTAAGTGAATGAATTGTACAACTTGAGTTGGATAAATCTGTCCGCAATGTCTGTTCGAACGATTTTGAACCATACTGGTTTGCCTACAGTGCTGGGGGCTGGTTCTGATGTGCACCTCCTGCTGATAATGAGGTTTGTACGCCTTATAGCCTTCGGACAAACCTCCATTATTATCGTGGCTTTTTTCGGATCAATTGGCGTTCCGGCAGACTTGACAGGACTGTTTATGTCGCTTACTTTGGTTGGAGATGTGGCTATTTCGTTTATCCTGACTCTTTACGCCGACAAATTGGGCCGACGAAAGGTGCTGATGGGCGGGGCCTTTGCGATGATGATGTCAGGACTTGTGTTTGCGTTTAGCGAGAACTACTTTTTGCTGCTGGCAGCTGCTATAATAGGTGTTATTTCTCCTAGTGGAAATGAGATTGGTCCCTTTAGGGCCATCGAAGAGTCGTCTCTGGCTCACCTAGTGTCGTTGGAAAGTCGAGGCGATGTGTATGCATGGAATACAGTGCTGGGTGGCCTTGGAGGAGCACTGGGGTCCATGTCTTGTGGATGGCTGATTGAGGTGTTGAAGGCAAAATATGACTTCAGCGATGTGATGGCTTACAAGTCGATTTACTTGTTCTATGCTGTGGTAGGTGCTGTCAAAATGCTATTCACAGTGTTGCTATCCCAGAGAGTAGAGTTGGAAGCCGTTGAGCAAGAAACCGCTCCGTTGTTGGCCGACGAGTCTCGACCCACGCCTCCTAAGAAGTCGATACTTTCGAGACTTGTGCCAGAGATGTCTAAGGATTCGAGAAAGATTGTCTTGCTCCTGTCGTGCTTGTTTGCTGTTGATTCGTTTGGCTCGTCTTTGTCGAATGTCAGTTGGATCAGTTACTATGTATCGAGGAAATTTGGTATCAGCGAAGGAGTTTTGGGGTCTATTTTCTTTTCAACTGGTATAATCGCTGCGTTTGCTTCTCTTGGAGGGTCTATAATCGCTAAGAAGCTTGGCCCGTTGCTGACTATGGTTGTAACCCACTTGCCGTCTTCATCTCTTCTAATGCTGCTTCCATATCCTTCGTCTCTGAAAGGAGCCCTGGCTATTCTGATCATCAGAGCGTGTACTGCTACTATGGATGTTGCTCCAAGACAAGTATTCTTGTCAGCTGTAGTCTTGAAGAATGAGAGAACTTCGGTCATGGGATGGGTCAACGTTGTCAAGACCACTGCACAGGCTTTAGGACCCTATCTAGCTGGATCGCTAACACGTCATGATATGCAATGGCTGTGCTTTGTCATCGGTGGAGGTCTGAAGGTGCTGTATGATCTGGGTATCCTGGTAACATTCTTGAATGTTAAATTAGACAGAGATGCTTGACTATAGAACAATTAGAATAAAACTATATATACCCCTTTAGACTTATGTCGAGTAGTCCACATCGCTTTATGTTTTCTTGTTTTCTTTTTGTTTTCTTCTTTGTTTTCTTTTTATTATTGTATTCTGATATGTACAGTTTATTAGACCTTTGACCACCGGTAGTAGGTACCTACGAGCGTTCCAACGGCAGTACCAATGTAAGCTCCGGCAACAATGGTCAGAGGCCATGCCTGCCAGGGCCGGTCCCAATCCAGTGGAATAGGCACCGCACCGAGCCATGCACCGAGCCATGTGCCCACTGAAGCGCCATACACGCCATTGAGTGGAAGCTTTACGGAAATGATGTCCCGCCATATTCGAGAGTCCAAGTTATACACGTAGACCAGAGGCTGAACAGACAGCAATGAAATGTGCACAGCACACAAAAACGTCTCGGTCACCAGGGACGTAGCAGGGGCACCAAACAGGATAAGTAGCCCGTAAACCAGAATAGACATGGCCAAACTGAGAATTGTAGCTAGTAAAGCAGCCGACAGATTACTTGCAAACGAAGGGCCCTTGCTGGCAGCCTGCTTGGGCGATTTCTTTTCATCCTTCTTAATGGAGCGATTGTAGGATTCCAGTCCAGCACTCAAACAGTATACAATCTGGGCACCTATTAGCACTAAAGTGCCTTCAGCCAGAGCACCAGTCACGTTGTCGACAACAGTGCCATACTTGAACCAGTATATTAAGTATGCTAACAATGCAACAGCATAACTCGTCTCAGCTGTCACCGACGCTCTCTTGGCCATGCTGATATGTTTTTGTCAGTTACCAGCCACCAATTCCGTTAACTGAGGGTGTCTACTGGTTAGGTCTTGGGATGGGAAATTCGGACGGTTTTGCATGGACCATCGCACGGCAGTTACCAAATGGTCAGCCATCATGCTGGTATCAAGGTACGGGATTCTACTATCCGCCAAGCCCATATATACGCGTTTATTCTCACATTAACAGGCATACCATAACAAGGCAGGTTGAGCAAGTGAGCACAGTTTGATCTGGAAGCCTTGAACCGACACTTGCCTGATTGGTTTCATTGCCAGTAGTCTCGAACACAAGTTTGGTTCCACCGATGGAGGCCGATGGGCTGGCACAGATCGCTGCTGCCTTAGAAGCTATTCACCAGTCATCGTCGACAGGTGCTCAACGGCGAGAAGCCCAAAATGTGAGTATTAGATTAGTAGATAGGACCGTGCTAACAAAGTTCCTTGAAGAGATCAAGCTTAAGGACGATGCTCCGTATTGGGGATGGCAGCTGGCGGCAGTCAAGAGCAATAATCCGTATATTGTCAGGCATTTCGGCTTAACGCTGCTTCAGCATGCGATCCAGCATCGATTCATCGACTATGACGATGCACGCAGATTGGCAATTCGCAATTGGATCATTGATCTGGCCACCACTGTCAGTGCCGACGATCCCCACTACATAAAAGAGAAAATCTCGTTTCTGTGGACATCGGTAGCGAAGCGGATCTGGGGCATTGACGACACTGCTTCGGGTGGACCACGACGAATTGGTTCCCCGACATCATCGATATCTTCAAACACGTCTGTTACTGCAATTGGCGGCCAGACCCCAACTTCTGACGGTGCCGCGAACAACGACGATAGAAATGCTGGCTGGCAGGATATGGATTCGCTACTGGTTCAGATGTGGGAGTCGTCAGCGCCCACCAGACTGCTGACTTTAAGTATTTGGAGGACGATCTTTGAAGATTTGTATGTCCTGGAAGATCCGGTGGCTGCTAAGCGAGCAACTCTACTGAGTGCTCAATGCATTGAGGTGATCACGTCTGAAGCTGATTTAGAGAAGGCTTACGACAGCCGTGTTGAGAGCCTCAAAAGACTACGAGGCAGCTCGGAGGGGTGGCTGATGAAATGGTCCGATCTGCTTGGACAGTGCCTCGCGTTGGGACTTCAGGACTCGGAATCAGAGACTTTTGCTATAAAGGTCTTGGAGACCCTCAAAACCTGTTTGTACTGGGTTCTTCCGCTGGCTATTAGAAACTCAAACTTGTTGGAAAGGCTGAGCTCTGCGGTTACAGTTAGCAATATTAAAGTCCAAACACTAGCTGCTGACTGCTTGCATGTACTTTTCACACGGACTTTTAACAACGACGATGATTTCCAAGCTATTGTTGGTGCGGTGTTTTTGAAATCTGGTATTTCAACGCTCCGCCAGGTGTATGAGAACGTGCATGTGGACGTTGATAATTTTGATGAAAAGTCTTATGTATTTCTTAAGAAGCTTGTGGAGATGATTGTCGGTTTGGGAGAATACTTGAACCTTTCCAAGGGTCAGCTTCCTGCCGATATTGATATTGATGGTTATCTTCATCTTGTTCTGCAGACAACTGCTCATTCCAGTCTGTTGATATCTGGACTGTCTCTGCAGTTTTGGTGCTCAGTGCTTCGTATTGAAAAGCTCGCGTCGAAAGACGAAGTCGTAAAGCTGCTTCCTGAGCTACTACAGTTATCGTCTGAAAGATGCATCAAATATGAAGATGTGTCAGGTGAGCATATTTCGCGTCGGTTTCTGGAACTCGATTTTGACTCTGGCCCAGAGATCCAAGTTTTCCTGGGAAATTACAGACGTTTCATTGAGGACGTTGTGCGTCTCACTGTCTGTAGAATACCTCAGTCGTCAATTAGCTTCCTCCAAGAGCGAATGTCGACGTTTTTCAACTCAGAAGTTGGCTGGCAGGCACTAAACACTAGAAAACTGGAGAGTAGTGGGAATCCAGCATTTTTTCTCAGTTATTCTCAGTTTATGCTCTTTGAAGCAGCGTTGAGGGGTGTTGGACGCTGGAAAGTGTGGTACCAAATGCCAGATAAGGATGCTGTAAAAGAACAGCTGTCGCAGTCTATAAAAGAGTGGGGTCGACAGTTTGTATCGATGGGGATTCAGGATCCTCTTTTACTCCGAAAACTGGTTCAGTCGCTAGTCCAGTTCGCACCAGTAGTCAACGATGAGCTTCAGCTGATGTTCTTAGTTTTAGAAAAGGTCCTTTCCGCATGCACTCATGAATATCCTAACGAGGCTAGTGATGAAGATAGAGAAATCATTCGAGACTTGCGGACCAGTTGCGGCACAGAACTCAATAGACTGGCATATATGATTCCAGAGTCATTGATGAAAATTTACGATGACTTGGAACGTGTGATTGCCGAAATTATCATGTCAGGAAAGCTCAGTGATCACGAGGTTGTCTCGTTTAAATCTTTTCTTTTGGTTGTCTCTCAGAGAGCTGATGTTGCAAACAAAGAAGAAAGGTTCGCGGCCATCGTTGACCCCATTGTCACCTCATGGACCGATGAAAGTACTATGAAGGGTCTGATGGATCTAGAATGGTTCATGGAACGAGTTGGAATTGTTAGAATTGCAGAGTACTTCCGCTCTAGGGGTGTCACTGCGACCACTGATTTGCTTCAAGCAGAAATGGATGAGACTGGAAAGGCTCTAAAAGCGGAGCTAAAAGACAAATGGTCGGCGTTATTCCCAGTTCGAGCGACAAGAATATTTATTCAATATACGATTGAAAAACTGGACCACTCGTCGGAGGATTACCAAAACTTGCTCAAGCTTTGGAAACCTCGAATACAGCCTATATTGCCCCACATTTTGCAATTGGTGGCACAAATAGAGGCATATCATAATCCTGCTAACTGGTCTACATTACCGGTTGAAGTGCAGGCTTTTGTCAAATACAGCTGCACTGAACGCTTCTGGCAAGTCGGTGTATCAACCCAAACTAGAGACGAATTTGTGGACGAAAATGTGAGAGCCATGCATACTCTCCGTGACTTTGCTGATTCAGTAGGCCACATCATTAGATATACCCGAGAGTATGCATTTCTGACACTAGGTTCCATCAGTCAGTTAGAGGAGACTCTTTACGAGATACCTGGGATCGCCAAAAATCTCTGGCTTGCGCTCGCAGGTGACTCGGCGGGTATCACATCCCATTCGTGGAGGCACATGATTTCCTTGGTCCTGCGAAACTTGGTAAAACATTGCCCTGTTGAGCATATCGAGCCATTTATGTCGGAGTTTCTTCCTGTTGTTCTCACCAAACTCGATGATGTTCTTGTGGAAAAGTGGGAGAAGTCATACCGCAATGGCCTCCAGTTAATGGGAGATGAAGAAGAAGATGATTCGTCACTTTCGGAAGAAATGATGGAAGAGCATTTGCTTCGCCAGCTTACGGCCATTGTCGACAGATTCTTGATTGACCTTGTTGGTCAGCTAGGAACAAAGCCGGTAACCGAAGCAGATGAGAGCAATCCCTCCCGCCAGAGCGTACTGAGGCAGACGGTGCTCCGCAACAAGGAAATACTAGCGCCTTTTTTGAAGCTCTGCTCACATATTATGCTTTTCAGAGATAATAGATGCAGCTTCAACTGTTGCCTGGTGATTCGCAACATACTCCCCCTGATTTTAAGAAGAGATCCTGAGGTTGATGAATTTTTAATGAACAATATGATGAAGACATGTTTGGATATTTTGAATGATCAGCATTTAAGCGACGTTCATAATGAAGCAGGTTACATTATAACCACTATATACACTGTGCTGCGCAACCAGGGAAGTGCACCGTTCGAGGCGCTTGGGAACATGCTTCCGAATGTAACGCGTCAGGCGTTGGTGGACTTTGAAACTCGCCTTGCGGGTGCCCGTTTCCTTAGACAACAGAGAGGTGTGTTTTTAGAATTTTTGTCACTGGTTAATGCGATGCAGTCAACAGATCAAGGAGAGGAGTCGGCAAGACAAGCCCAAAGAGACAAAATCGAGAAAAAGTCTGATCGCCGGAAGTGGCTAACGAAAAAGACTGTTGGGGGCAACTTAATGGATGAAGAAGGACTAGACGACGCGTCTCTCAGCAATCTATATGGAGACCAGTAGTGCTTCTTCAGAGATTAGTGGCCCCCTTTAAACTTGTGTAATGTAATATATTCCAATTCTACGTGAAGTATGCTTGATTCTGTATTCTCTTTCCGAAACGACTACTGCGCAACATGCCGAATTCCGATTTCGGATGCACAGTCCGTTACACATGCTTGACAGAGGGCTGTTTGATTCTATTTGGAGTCTTTTCTCGCGATTTCAGCAGTTTTGTGGTTGCCTAACGCCGACAACTTTTGCTCGAAAGAAGCTTAAGTCCGCTGCACCTTTGGGTCTAGACCCATCATATCTCCGAAGGGTCTGAGAGGTGTAAGTTACCGTTATCGAACTGTTGACGGTCTTTGCTCATAAGAACTTTCTCAACCACGTCACATAGCTCTGTGATATTCCGATTTCCAACGCCTATTTCTGCGATTTAAATCACTAAGCTCGCTTTTCCTTAGTAGCAACAGTTTTCCATCGGCATGATGTTACATCCCATGCTATCGGAGTTCGTATCGGGATTTCCCAAATAGGAAACCACGATTAATGACGGCAGCCACCTATAAATACGGCTAAAGAACCTATTAATCGCTGTCCAAGAACACAATGGCTTCTTTACCTATTTCTGAATGTTGCGTTAAAGGCTTTAAGCACAGTGAGTATGAGCTCAGTCAATTGAGCTAACAGGCAGCTGGCGAGGCCGTCGGTGAACTTGTCACCCTTGGAGGTATCCCAACCTATATCACAGGAGACAAGAAGTTTGCCAGTGAGAAAGTGGTATTTTTCCTGACTGATGTTTTTGGCCACTCTTATATCAACAACCAGTTAGTGGCCGACGAATTTGCCAAGGCTGGCTATTTTGTAGTCATGCCAGATCTCTTCAGTGGTGAGGCCCTTGACCCCAATGTTAAGTTCGGTCCAGAAATCCGAGAGCAGTGGTTCCCCAAGCACACTCCAGAGTTCACCATCCCAATTGTTGATAAGACTTTAGAGGCTGTCATTGAACAATACAAGCCAAAGTTTATCGGTACTGTTGGGTACTGTTTTGGTGCCCGGTATGTAGTTCACTTGCTGGCCGGCGATAAGGTGCAGGCAGGCTCTATCGCTCATCCTTCCGGAATTGAGATCGAGGCCATCGAAAAAATCAAGAAGCCTATTTTGATTATCGCTGCGGAGGTTGATCAGGCTTACACTGAGGAACTGCGAAAACAGACCGAGGTCAAGCTTCAGGAGATAGGTGCCGTGTACCATACCACTCTTAGCTCTGGTGTTGTTCATGGGTTTGCTATTCGAGGAGACATTTCTCAGCCTCTGGTGAAGTACGCCAAAGAAAAGGCTCTCTATGACACTGTATCATGGTTTAACCACTTTGCAGAGTCTAAGTAATGTCCTATAGTAATACTAGGCCCAATCGCTTAATGTAACTTACACAGGCGTCTAGTGGTGATATTCAGCCGCGAGATCGGTCTCCGTTCTCATCGCTTGGCATTGCACTCTTAGAGCCCTGTAACTGCATGTAGATGCAAGGCCTGTAATCTCAGCTTAAACAATACAATCAATTCAAACAACTCAAGCAATTCTATTCATCGGCGATAGAAAGTATGGTCGTCTCCATTATTGCACATCTTGGTATGGAGGAGGTGAACGGCTTGATTGGAATCGAATAGAATTTGTCTAGGCGAAAATTGCGGCAAGATGTTTTGACGGATCCTTTCACTTTTGTCATGCATTTCTCCTATCTGGAATTTATAGTATTATGTAGCTTATGTGGTAATTCCAAACCTTTTACAGCGTGTGTCTTGTCGCTTTCCCTTTATGTAAGGCATTAGGATAAATTTCAATTAAGGTTCAAAGAAAATGAAGGTAACAAGAGAGCCAAACAAAAAAAAAATTGTCTTGTCGCTCTTGCATTGACTAAATATCATTCTTAAGAATGAAATTGGTTTATTTACAAGTATATATAAAAAGTTCAGGTCTTTGGTTTGTGGTTCCACTCAAGTTATGATAGATTTGACTACGCCGAGTGAACTGGAAAGCAGTGAGAAGCCGACTCCTCACATTAAGAAGCAAAAAGAGCAATTTTATTTAAATTTTGGACACCCTCTTGGAGAATCTTTGACTGATGGAGATTCGTCGCTTGAATTTGTTTGGTCACAGGCCCTCAAAATGACATTAGAAGATGCCTTAGCTATTATCAAAGAAGCAGAGGTCTATCATCGAGACGACCCTAACTTCCCTTCTACTTTGATGAAACGGTTCATAAGAGTGACCACAAACATAAAGCTAGAAGACGAAATGACCATCAGGTCTGATGCTGCGATGATTAGATTCTACTCCCCGTATCCAGAAGTAAGATCTGTGACAGATCCATTTGACGATCCATCAGTACCTATTGAGACTCTTAGAGTATATGTGGTTGCAATCTTCTGGACAGTTATTGGATGTGGTGTAAATACTTTCTTTGATCCTAGGCAGCCGCCAGTATCTATTGGGGCTTCCGTACTGCAAATATTTGCCGCGATAACTGGCAAGGTGCTGGCAGCTATTCTTCCAAACTGGAGATTAAGATTTAGAAAGATTGATATTCCAATAAATCCAGGCCCATGGACATTCAAAGAGCAGATGCTGGCGTCAATAATGATAGGCAGTGCCACCGTTCCAGCATACGCATTTTGGAACATAATAGTTCAGAAGCTGTTTTACAAGCAGAAATGGGTTTCTATAGGGTACCAGCTTTTATCGGTTTTCTCTACTCAGATAATTGGATTCTCATTTGCTGGTCTGATGCGCAGGTTTGTAATTTATCCTACCAGATCTCTATGGCCCAGCATTTTGCCTAATATTGCCTTGAACAATGCATTGGTTTCAAGAGAAACAAATAAAACCGCACATGGTTGGACTATATCAAGATTTAAATTTTTTTGGATCTGCTTCTTGGGCAGCTTTTCTTATTACTGGCTGCCAGGATATCTTTTCCAGGGTCTATCTTCGTTTGATTGGCTGGTATGGGCAAACCCCAATAGCATTAACATGAATGCAATAACAGGTTTCTCGGGTCTTGGAATTAACCCTGTTACGACATTTGACTGGAATGTCATTAATTACAGCTCACCCTTAATAGCTCCGTTCTACACTCAGCTGACTCTTTATATTGGTATGTTAATTGGAGCTGCGGTTATTGCCGGAGTTTTTTATTCCAATTATCGATGGTCCGCATACATTCCGATAAATACCAATAAGTTGTTTGCTAATGACGGGAAGCCTTTTGATGTTACTAAAGTTTTGGGCGATAATGGCTTGTTTGACACAGCGAAGTACGAAAATTACTCACCTCCGTATTATTCGGCAGCCAACATGGTTGTTTATGGCGTGTTTTTTGCAATATTCCCATTCAGTTTTATTGAGCAGATTTCCGTCAATATGACGTCAATAAAATATGCATTCAAACAGCTCTTCAAAGGATTGATGTATCCTAAACACTCAAACTATAATGGGCATAATGACCGTTACAGCCAGTTGATGGCTTCGTACAGGGAAGTTCCCGATTGGTGGTTTTTCATAATTCTAATCATAAGCTTGGCATTTGGAATCGCTTTTGTGAAAATTTATCCAACAAATACTCCAGTGTGGGGAGTATTCTTAGCAATTGGGATGAATCTTTTATTTCTAATTCCTTTGTGCTTAATTTATGCTACTACAGGATGGTCGTTTGGCCTTAACGTTCTGGTAGAGCTTGTCGCTGGATATGCTATACCTGGAAACGGAGTAGCATTGATGATTATAAAAACATATGGATATAATATTGATGGTCAGGCCGAAAATTATATATCTGACCAAAAAATGGCTCACTATTGCAAGATACCTCCACGAGCGATTTTTCGAGGTCAGCTGGTATGTGCTATTCTTCAGTCTCTGATATCTATTGGTCTGGCTAATTGGCTCCTAGTGAACATTAAGAACATTTGCACTGATAAGCAAAAAACCATGTCAAAGTTTACGTGTCCGCATGAGTCTACATACTACGCAGCGTCAGTTACCTGGGGAGTCATCGGTCCAAAACTTGTGTTCCACTCACTGTATCCAATTTTAAAATGGTGCTTTCTGATTGGAACCGTATTAGGGATTCTAGTAAGCACTATTAAGCTAATTTGGCCCAAAAAGTTTGCAAGTTTCCAGCCTGTACTTCTTCTTGGCGGGATGCTTAATTATGCTCCGTATAGCTTGGCGTATAATACACCAGGGCTCTACGCAGGTTTTGCCTTTATGGTTTATATTCGAAGTCGGTACTTTTCTTGGTGGGAGAAATATAACTACGTGCTAACTTCTGCATTAACGGCGGGTGTTGCACTGAGTACGATCATAATCTTTTTCACAGTTCAATATAACCCGAGGCCCTTACTGTGGTGGGGAAATATAGGCGTCTTTAATAACTCTGACTTCTCGACAGATGGGCCCGTTCTTAGACCCATACCGGAACAAGGCTACTTTGGGTATCCTCCAGGCTCATATCCTACTAGTTGACAGATTTTGCTATATAAATATTGGACCAGGCTGTGTCAAGTTCCATACTTGTATTGTATTATACAATTTATAAGATATGCATATTATCACTGCGTTCTAACTAAAGAACATTTCACTATTTAACACTTCCTCCACATTATATGATCCTCTGCATGGTGCATGTGGAAGTTTCAGGCTTACAAAGAGTGGTATCCATTCTTTAGATGAAAGCCTATCTTGTTTAACGCACTCCCCATCTGTCTCAGCATCGTATTTGACGAACCCCCTTCCTCTTTGTTTGTATAAAACCGTATCGTTGCATCTTTCAACAATCACACTAGGCAAGCTTATTTGTTCCCTGGGTGTGTTGCACAGTTTACCATCCCTCCACGTGTTGTACTCAAGTTTCAATTCATGTCGTAGATGGCCAGTTAAAGTAGAAGATGGGTATGTCATTCTCAACTTATCAATCTCCTTACCTGCTTCTGAATCTTTCGAAACGTATACTAATTGCAAAAATCCATCATATCGTATCAGGAACTCTTGTCGGAGATTGTTAATAATATCATTCTTGTGCAAGCGCACAAACTCCTCTCTTAAAATCTTGTTCATATCGTCTACATTTGACGCGTGGGTCCAATAGCTATCATGAACAGCAGCGAATGTAAGCCCATTTCTAACGCACCGACCAGCCGTCTGAAGCATATGTGTAGAGTCAAGACTGTGTATAAAATTGGGCGCAATCCCTTGGTGCTGTCTTGGGACATCAACAAAAGACATCTCGAAAGGATTGACTAGATTCATTGCCTGAAGGGGTGTCCTAACGACCATTGACCGGTATTTTCTATATGGTTGAACGACAGGCAGACCTAAAGGCGTTGTCCAAATGGCTGAATTGACGAATTTCTTCATGAACTCTTTATCTTTCACGATATCGTCACCATATGAATCAGCCCTCACAGACTCATTGATTCTACTGGCACATATCCCAAGCCATTCTTTGAGGTCTCGTGCTCCAGAAAACAGTTCCTCTATAGCTGCTGAAACATGATTAGCAATATAGGCACTGTATTTCAAAAGTTTGGTATTGTCTAAATCATGGTCATCAGCGAGCCTATCATCGATTTGCCTAACAATTCCGAATCTAGTCACTCCATAGACGCTGGTCATAACTGGCTGCTTAACAACTTTTCTGCTAATATGGCCCACCAATTCATGTGCCATTGAATTCCCACTAGAAGCATCAGTAGCTATACGAGATTCTACAACCTCGGCTACCCTACTGTATATATCCATTGGCTTTTTGGTTCCAGACAGCATATTCACTTGCGATGCTCCAACAGAATCCCCTCCTAAAGCAGCATAGTGCTGCAACCCATTACAGGAACCATCTTGATTAACAGGGATTCTGGAAATATAATCTTCAGGATTTTCCATCTTAGATGCTTCGGCGACTTCAAAGCATGCCGCAAGCAGCTGAAATGGGTCAGCTCCAGTTGTCCACCATTTTTTACCACTAAGAGGGCGTTCGGCTGAATCGAGTATGTCCTTGATATGAGAATCCGTGAAATCCTTTCTTTCAGAATTGGTCATTTTGTTGTTGCCGTACATATTGGCAAGATGAATTTTTAACCATCGCAATCCTTGTTCACCTAATCGTTTTCCTTCCCAGAATTGAAATAAACTCCGTAAAGAATCTTGTGACAAATAAGTGAAACCAGTTGACGAAACAGGATATACTCTGCCTCTGAAATCGATTTCATATGAGAAGAAGAACCGATCTCCATGCTGCGCATAGATCTCTGCCAACTGTAAAGCAACACCATAGTTGGTTCTAATGGACAAGTCATTAATCCACTTTTGGTAAGCCTCTTTCTTCTCTTCCCTCGTTAGACCTTCCATGGTTGGCGGGTCGTCCACCCGCTTAGGAATATCTAAGAAGTCTTCACCAGTCTCCCACAATCTGGAAATTATATGTAGTACTCGCTGATTTACACTCCAAGCACATGACGATATATCATCTAAACATCCTAAGAATTCATCCATTTTACCTTGTGAAATTGCTGTAGATATATAACTTGCCTGCTCAGGCGCTCTAGAGAAGGCTGGTAAAAGATTATGGGGATTATAATGATAACCACCATTCCCGAATGCTGTCCAGGGTCTAGGCTGGACAAGAAGAGGCAGAGAACGCAGAGAAATTGTATCCACGTAAGAACGGTCACTAGAAATCACACGAAAGAGGCTCTCATTTGGTTTAATGACCCCTATTCTTCTTTCTTTTTTCACCTCGTAAGTGTGCCAAAATGCTGGACGGCGTACAACTTCATTCTTTATTTTGTCTTCCACATTTACTTTAAAAGCTTTCAGTCCTACGGATATCAGAAAGGATCCAAGCTCGGCATGATCACGTGCCGTCCATGTCTGAGCTCTGTAGGTGCTAATACCCTGGGGCATAAATTTAGGTTGGTTGGGACGATTTTTTGGAACTTTTGTGGTTGCATGTAACTGCTCAATTGCAGCACCTATTCTCGAGGCCATGATGCTCACGGTAGGTTTAGCAACTCCCCTGGTTGAGTTGCCTATAATTAAAGAACAAAACTCTCGAGATACTGCGGAACCGACAACGTCTAAACCAATTTCCAGAAGAGACAGCTTAAACTTCTGGATACTTGGGTGCGGTTCACCTTTTGTGACCAGTACGTCGGACAAGACACCCTCGGCTTGCTGAGCCCACTCCCATGCTAATTTGGATATCTTTCCGACGGACAACTGATTCCTAGCGTCATACGATAACCTCATGATGTCTTTTTCGAGTATTTCTTGACGATAGTAGTTAAATTTCTCATAATGCCTTTCGAACGATTTTCGATTAGTGCTATCAAGGCAGTCAAAAACCATCTTGTAGTCAAAACTTCCGAAGCTGTTTTTCACTCCCATTCTCTCGCACATGTTTTCTATTTCATTCATAGGGCGCGACAGAACACTTGACAAGCTCCCTACCCAATCTTTCGAATCATCGCCTGTTTCCCGGATTTCGCTGGAGGAAAGCTCACCATTCAACTCCTGACCGTAATCAAAAGTTTTGCTAGATAGAACGTTGGACTGAATCAGGTTTACTCCCATTTCACCCAAAATGTCTCTATGTCTCAGTAGCGATATTAAGCCTTTGCCATAGGTAGAAGTCCAATCATTCAGTAATCTTCTAATGGCATTTGAATCTTTTCGAACAACAGCATCATGTAATATCGATGCATAAACTTCGGCCGGTGCTGCTTCTAGGCCACAATCACTTCTAACCTCATGCATTCTCCGAAACATTAATATTTTGTCATCAATTTCGACGAGATGGGATACCAGCTCTGCGAGACTGGATGCATATGTTTCATTATCAGATCTACCTGCCATAGACTCAAGCAGAGCTGTGGCTCTGTCGATTTGGGTAGCCTCAATCGATGCTCTAAAAAGCTCTATCACTTCATCCATTTCTTTGGATGCCTTGCTGAAGTACAAGCTGTTCAATGACTTAGTTACGCGAGCTGACTGCGAAACAGGTAGTGCCAGCTCTGGAGGACTATTGATCCATTGAGCAGGCTGGTACTTCCTTGAGGAATTATTCCACTCCAATACCACTCCATTAGATTTAAAGGTTGAAAGCTGTTTCCTATTTATTTTTAAATGACCTATTCCATGGGATAACCCTCTGCGAAATCGAGACATATCATGTTTCCCATACTATGTCTGAAATAAAGCTAAGACGTAAAGCTCAAAAAACATATACACTACACACCATACTGCCCGAACCCTAATTCACGTTGAATATTTGGCTACAGTTTTACAGCTTTCCAGTGGAGCTGTTGGTTATTTGTATGCTGCCATAGTAATAAGCTTAAATATTGCTAATTGCTTGTGTAATATTGCTCCAAAAATTTCGCATCGAGCTTTTCGAATAGCCGGCGTGGCACAGGATGCTGGTTAGTGAAACCTTGTGTTAAACACCCTCGGTGAGCTTATACTACATGGGAGAAATCTGGATGACCTGCTATCTCTCAAGCTATTAAGTTTCAACATATATCGGAAGAGTAGCCATTTCGAAGTTTTAAAATGGCCTGACATCCATCAGAGATCAGAGTTGCATATTATGTGCACTAATGCAGGTGTGCATATCCATACTGCGAGTTTTAGATTCAAGTGGAAAGCCAATGCTCTTCAATTGTGTCACCATATTTGATACTGGTATAGACACACAGGCTCGCGAACCCCATTGAGGCCCATTGAGGCCCAATGAAGGTTGAGTAACAACCTGAGCCAACCACTACTAGTCCAAGAGAGTCATTGTTCAGTATATCGGTCTACAAAATATCAATTCAGGATCTATAAATAGTGCTAACATTATGAAACATGCAGATTTAAACAGTAAGATGGGGTTTGTGGATTCGGTGAGCCTCCAAGACGGATAAGCCATCCAGAACAGCATCCCGCACGTTGTTCTCAACATCCATAATCTTGGGGACACGGTCAATGATCTCGTCAAGCAACGCAGGCTCGAAGTGTACCACACCATCAGTATCAGCAATTATATAGTCACCGGGCTTGATAGTTTGACCCTGGATCACCACAGGATCACCAACGACAATGTTCTTGGTTGTAGGGCAGAGAACAGACGTTGTCTTAGCAAACACAGGCAGGTTCACAGCACGGTGCTCTTCGAGATCTCGAACTTGACCGTCTACAACAACACCGGATACACCAATAGAGTGGAGTCGAGCAGAGATTACACCTCCCATGACAGCATTGCTCTTACCGTCAGCCTGCTCAATAACAACCACACACCCTTTGGTGGCCTCGTCTACCCAATGAGTCTTGGTCTTGTTGACATTGTTAACAGGAACAGGCCCATCCTTGGGGTGGAACTTAACAGTGTAGGCAGGTCCAGCTGCTACAATACCGTTTGTCCT
The DNA here is from genome assembly GCA_030579815.1 of Sugiyamaella smithiae. Taxonomy (NCBI): domain Eukaryota; kingdom Fungi; phylum Ascomycota; class Dipodascomycetes; order Dipodascales; family Trichomonascaceae; genus Sugiyamaella; species Sugiyamaella smithiae. The sequence continues at coordinate 1,314,498 of JAKTRV010000006.1, forward strand.
GTAGCCGGGGGACAACATGGTCAGGTTGGGCAGATATCCACCGTCCTCTTTTCCAAGAGCCTGGAGCGCGTCGGCGATATCACACGACCGGAAAGTTCTTAATTTGGCGAGCTTCTCTTCCATGATTTTTTTCTTTTTGTAGCCAACAAAAATTTTCTGTTGTCAGCTTGGAAGCACACCCCCCGACTTTATATCGGCGGACAATCCAATGCAAACGGACACCCCGCCAGGGCGGTCTAACCGGACTTACGAATATGGGCGTTTTTTTGACAGGTGCGTCCCCCGCCGTGGATCAGCTGTCATCGGCGATTCCGCGACCTAACGGTGCAGCGCGGGGCAATGGCGATTCCGCACGTAGTTTAAACCTACCCCACACCTTGCGGCAGGCCGCAGTGGTCATTGCCTGCGGGTGGGCCTCATTGTCAACAAACTTTTACGGGATCCACCGCCAAAAACTGGGGAACCACCGAGCGGGAATATCGCACCCACCCACAGTAAGCAAGCCCCGCCTTGGACATGCGATTTTTAACGCTTCCTGTCTAGTGATCCTCAGCCTGTGTCAATCATCACATATATAAGCAGCACCGCACGCCCTGTGTCCACCTAACAGTTCTGTCTTTGTATTAAGGTTTTAAGTTTTAGCCACTTAAATTTTAGGCGATAATGGACAAGCGGGACATCGAGACTGTTGAAGAGCCAAATGGCGTCGACCCGGTCGCAACCTCACACTCTCATGACGTTGAAAAGCATCATGTAGATAACAAAGACCTTGACTTGGCCGCTGTTATTCTGCAAAATCACCGATATGATTACACCCAAGAGGAAGCCAAACGTGTGCGACGAAAGATCGATATGTATCTGATGCCTGCTCTGTGCTTCACCGGTGTTATGTCTGCGGTAGATAAAATTATTATTTCGAACGCTGCCTTGTATGGACTGAAGACTGATTTGAATCTGACCGCTGGCCAGTACAGTTGGGTTGGTTCCATCGTGTCTTTGGGATTCTTGGTTATGGAGTGGCCTAGTTCTCTTTTGGTACAACGATTGCCTTTGAGTAAGCTTTTGGCTGGTACTGTGTTTTTGTGGTCTGTTTTCACTATGACCCAGGGTGCCGTGGTGAACTTTAGCGGTATTATGGTGCTTCGTGTCTTTTTAGGTATGGCTGAGTCGCCCGTTTTCTTGATTTGCCAGACTTATGTGGTGATGATGTATAAAACCGACGAACAACCTTTACGTATAGCTATTTTCTTAGCATCTATCGCCACATTGTTTATTGGGCCCGTCAGTTATGGTATTGGTGTCTCCACTGGCACTTCCATTGCACCATGGCGTCTGCTCTACATCACTTTTGGAGGTATCACTTTCTTGTGGTCTATTTGTCTATTTTTCATTTTGCCTGACAACCCTGCAACTTGGGGCGTGCTCTCAGACAAGGAGAAATTCGTGGCTATTGACCGAGTTAAGGAAAACCAGACTGGTATTGAGAACAAGGTTATCAAATACCACCAAATTTTTGAAGCTCTCATTGATCCTAAGAACTGGGTGCTTCTTGTGTACCAGGTTTTGATGTGCACCTTCTTGGGTGGTCTCACGTCGTTTGCTGCTCTTATCGTTAACAGTTTTGGTTTCGACAAGCTCCACACCGTTTTACTTGGAATGCCTACCGGTGTTATCCAAACTTTCAGCTCCATTCTGTTCTCGTACATTGGAACAAGATACAAAAATACAAGATGCATAACTGCTTCTATTGGTTGCTTGTTGCCAGTACTATGTACCGCGCTAATTTGGAAGCTTCCTACCTCCAACAAAGGAGGTCGACTTGCATGCTACTACATGGTTTACATGTTCTGGGGTTGTTACACCTTGGCTGCCAGTCTTCCAGCACAGAACACTAGTGGTCACTCAAAGAAGGTCACTGCCTATGCTATGACTTACGCTGCCTACTGTACGGGTACTTTGATTGGCCCTCAATTCTTCAGTGGAAGTTATGATAATGGTTACATTGCCCTCATGGCCTGTAGTGCTGCTAGTTCTGTGTTGATTCTAGTGTACGCACTGATTTGTATCATTCAAAACAAAAATAAGGAGAAAAAGGTTGCCAGGGGTGACTTCGACCATGTTGAATATGATGTTGATGAGAGTCTGCTGGATATGACCGATACTCAAAAGCGTGATTTCAGATATCAGTATTAAGTGTAAAATAGTTTGCTGTCTAGTATTTTTACCAAATTTATTTTCTTGTATTAAAGAAAGACATTAGTAGCTCAAAGTACAGAACGAAATAAGTTCCTATCCGCATTGACTGACATGTTGACGACTTGTGCTGCATGAGCCACTTTGGGAAAAGTTGGCCACAGCAGAGCCTAAATTTCATGGAGGAAACACAAAAACAAAAAAGGAAAGAGCTCTCTATACGAATGCGTCTACGCCGTTACCAATCCAGAAATGTTTCCAGCCTTTAGCATTTGCGGGCATTCCAGCTGGCTCAAAACCGTTCACGGCAATACCGCTGTTCCCTGATCAGGGGCGGGCATACCGCAAAACTTATCCTGCAACGGTCACCCCGCTTGAAATGCAGGCGACCCCTCCCCCACAAAATCACCTGGCATTCCAATCAAAATGAATATAATTCTTGGAACACAGGAATTGCCATCCCTCCACCGGTATCGGAGATCTAAAACACCGATATATACGTGAACTGATCCCCCCCACCAAACTTTGAATCTTTAGTCCTTGGCCATGGGAAAAACTTTGTATGATAAGATCTATAACGACCATCTTGTCAACCCTGACAACAAGGAGAATCCGTTGATCTTTGCTGATGCTCACCTTGTGTTTGAGGTGACATCCCCTCAGGCATTTGAAAGTCTGCGGTTATCAGGCCGCCCTGTCAGAAGGCCTGATCTCTCTTTGGCTACTGTGGATCACAATGTGCCAACTGATGATCGTAAAAGCTTTAAAAACGCAAAATCTTTTATCAAGCAATCTGAGTCCAGAAACCAGGTTATGACGCTGGAGAAGAATGTTCGTGCCAACAACATTCCCTATTTTGGCATGTCTGATAGACGTCAGGGTATTGTACATGTGATGGGTCCTGAACAGGGGTTCACTATTCCTGGTATCGCTGTTGTGTGTGGAGACAGTCACACATCGACACATGGTGCTTTTGGAGCTCTTGCCATTGGAATTGGAACGTCAGAAGTAGAGCATGTTCTTGCAACTCAATGTCTTCCTCAGAAAAAAGCCCAGAATATGAAAGTCCAGATCGATGGCCCCCTAACAGAAGGTGTGTATTCGAAAGACATCATATTGCACCTTATTGGGCTCATTGGAACTGCTGGTGCCAAAGGTTGCGTGATAGAATACTGTGGTTCTACTGTCAGATCATTGTCTATGGAAGCACGTATGGTGCTGTGTAACATGAGTTGTGAGTCTGGAGCAAGGACTAGTATCATCGCTCCAGACAGTACAACTTTTGACTATTTAAAAAGCAAGCCATTAGTTCCAAAAGGAGAGTCCTGGGAGCAAGCTATGAAGCACTGGTCTACTTTATTCTCTGATGAAGATGCTGTATTTGAGAAAGAGGTTTATATCAATGCTGCTGACATTGCTCCAACTGTGACTTGGGGAACCTCTCCTGATGAAATCAAACCTATAACTGGTGTGATCCCTGATCCAGAAGAATATCGAAAGAGCAACCCGGACTTGGCCACCAAAATTGACAAGGCCCTTGAGTACATGGATCTTAAGCCCAACATGAAGTTGACAGACATAAAGATTGACAGAGTCTTCATTGGCTCATGCACTAATTCGAGAATAGAAGACTTACGATCTGCTGCTTCTGTTCTCAAGGGTCGTAAGATCAGTCCCCATGTTTCTGCAATGGTCGTTCCTGGATCAGGAATGGTGAGATACCAAGCTGAGCAAGAGGGTCTTGATATAATCTTCAAGCAAGCTGGTTTTGACTGGCGAGAGGCTGGCTGCTCAATGTGCTTGGGTATGAATCCTGACATTCTGCTTCCGGGCCAGCGGTGTGCTTCTACTAGTAATCGAAACTACGAGGGTCGCCAGGGCCCTGGTGGCAGAACTCACTTGTGTTCTCCAGCAATGGCAGCTGCCGCTGCAGTCGCTGGGCATCTTGCCGACGTAAGAGACTTTCTTTCGCCAGAAGCAAAGATCGGGCCATCTCCAGCAGTTCCTGTGAAGAGCTATAGTATCCTCGAGAAGCCTGAGCTAGAAGATACAGAGCCAGTAACGGAAGAATCAGATGAGAGCGGCGATGCCGAGAAGTTTTCTACTGAGTTTACTGTATTGAAATCTATCGGAGCTCCTTTGGAAATCGAAAATGTGAACACAGGGTTGCTGATGATGAGCAGATTTCTCAAGACTGTAAAGAGAACAGGCTTGGCAGATAAACTCTTTTACGAAATTCGATACGACCCAAATACTGGCGAAAAGCTCGATTCGTGCAGTCTCAATGTGGCCCCTTGGAATAAGGCTAAGATATTAGTCAACGATGGACCAAACTTTGGCACTGGATCATCTAGAGAGCATGCAGTATGGGGATTGATCGACTTTGGAATCAAATGCATTATCGCCCCATCTTTTGCAGACCTGTTTGCAAACAATTGTCTCAAAAACGGTGTGTTGCCCGTCACTATATCTGATAGGTCTCAGATGAAACGCATCCACCAAGAGGCTGTTGAGAAGAGAGAGATTGAGGTCGATCTCCCAAGTCAAACAGTGAAAAGTTCTGACGGTGAAGTCCTAGCTACCTTTGAGATTGACCCTTACAGAAAACACTGTTTACTAAACGGCTTGGATGACATTGGTATTTCTCTCCAGGAGGAGAAAAAGATCTCTGAGTTTGAGGTCAAACAAAAGGCACGATATCCTTGGGTCTTTGGACGATGTGCTGAATTGCTGAAGCAGCTTGCTGCGCAGAGGTCTGGAGCGAAAGATCTAACGTGGTAAAAACTCTGTTCTGGTACATTTGCATATATACTAAGATAAATAAGTCATAAATAATTCGATTAATGTGAGATTGTAATTCATCATTCGTAAAGTACAGGTAGTTCCGGTATTCCCTGCGGCAGCGTGGTGTCAGCATGGAGATTACTAACAAAATCGTTGTAGAACCTCTTCAACTTCTCGGTAAGATTCAAAGAACCTGGTATCAATCCTTCAAATCCACTGACAAACGAGATATACTCGTTTGAATAAATCAAGACGTCACCGACAGCTTTAGAATCTGCCCGGTAACTCCAACCCGCCTTAAGCAACGCTTTACCCATCACAAAAAGCTGCAACGCCTTGAGATATAAAGGAACACACGATGAATATGATGGGTTATCTCTGATCATCTTGAACGTGTTGCAGTAGTCGATACATGATGTTATCACTCGAGAGTAGTCTTCAGTGGTCCTGAATAACAAAGTCAAGCAAAAATAGTACTCAAGAAGTAAGTAGTTCCCAAAAACGCCAAGAGACTCTTTCACAGAATCCAGAGATCGCTTCCATAGAAACACTTCATCCAATATAGTCTTGTGATAAGAAGACAGTCCCTGGACCATCGTACTACCGGTTTGTAACCTCCTTATGCCAATAAGGAATCCAAATGGCGATGGGAGGTTTGCATCAGACTTCAAATTATAAAGCGTTTCGATACTATTCTCAGCCATGTCAAATGGAAACCCCAAACAGACCGAAAATATACGATCCACAGAGTATGCGCACCAAAATAGCCGCCGTCTTCTGTCCATATTATCCACATTGTGGGTTGTCCGAGAAGGCTCCTTGTGAAGACCGAGCTCCATTGACGTTCTCATAGCTGTACCTAACAAATACCATACATCGAAAGCTTTGTTGTCGAATAGGCCATACGTCAGCAGATGCAGCGTGACTTGTAGCCCAGGGACTGATAAAAGTACAAGTCTTTTAACAAGACAAAGTGCATATCGAAGTAGTCCTCTCGCGGAATGTACATCATTACGATCAAAAGACACGGTTGCTAGAACAATGAAAACGATGAAAAGGTCGTAATTAGACGGCCCAGGAGGAATCTGGGTTCCTTGTCCAACAGTGGATGGCACTCGAATCCTGTCGTAAACCAAAGATACCTGTCTGTCAAGCTCCTGGCGTGTAGATACAGGAAATAATGGCCAAATATAAAGCAAGTAGTGCTCAATCAACTTATCCGCAGTGTCTCTTGTCGGAAGTACTGTTCTGAAATCAAACTCTTCACTAACATCAACAGCTTCGATGCTGTGCAGTAGCCCAGTTGCTGATAATACCACATCTGCAAACGAAAGTATGCCTGCTCTATCAAGATACGCCTGTTGAGAAGACGCCCTCAATGGTAGAGCTCCTATATCTGAAGCCATATTTTCCATGAAAGGGTCAGAAGTTTCCTGAGTGCTCTCTGGCTGCTGGCCAATCTCTTCAGCGTCCAGAATCTGATCAGACTCCAGCTCAACTGTTAACTGCTTGATGCGTTGCTCAAGATATATATGGTAAGGAAGCTCTGCCTTTTTGGTTTGATTTAGAAACACGCATTTCAGATTAGCTTTTCGACAGAGTAAACACTTCTCATCACCATCCTTGACGCACTTTCTTCTCTTCGCTCGACATGCTTGGCAAGCATTATCATACCTCGCTACACGAAGTGGCGGTCTTGTAAACATTCCAGTGTATTACTATCTGTAGTGTTTACTGGACACCATTCACCGAGTCACAAACCTGGAATCTGGGGCACGCTAAGAGTAAGTGTTGCGTTTATATTGGAAACCCTACTCCAAACTATTAAGGTTTGCCTACTGCCGTACGCTATAAACACTTCAACGTATGGCTCCCTGAATCAAAATTAAGTGAATAAGGCAAGAGCTCGTAGAAGTATAATTTCAATCGTTAGCGGTTCATGGCTGCTTCTCAGTCAACCTCAGCATACTTTATGATATAGAAAATCTAAGTCCTCGTATATGTCTATATGAGCTCTATATGGGATACACATGCAAGCTAAGGCTTTATAAGCGATGTCTATGAAATCTAATACGAGTCAAACAGCGCCAGCTCGAGCTGAAATGGATGGAAAGCATCGCCTTTGTATTGAAAGGGCACCGAAATTTTATCCTGTTGTGAGCAGCAGGTTTTGATGTGATATCAAGATTGGACCGGTACTTACACGAGAGAAACACGACATCAATTTGGCTCTGACAGAAGATTTAAGGGGCAGAGTAGAATTGAACCATTTTAGTATACAACTGAAGGATGATTTTTTTCTATGTTATCTTCCATTCTCACTTGCTTTTTAGTGAACATGTGTTTGTTTTTATTGGTGAACATATGGTTTCATTATTTTACTTGAAGACATTCTCTGGTGTTGTCGGGCATATCAAAAAAAAATCTCACCAATTGTTGAGATCCACCTCTAATAAAAGAATCATTATATAACCAGGAGCTACTAGATATGTAAATACCATCATAGCCTAAATATCGACCAAAACAATCCTTTGTGGCATATACATGGGATTGTGTTTAGAACTAGCACCTCAACAACGCCAAAAATCTGAATATTAACTGACCACGCAATACAAGGCAGTATCTAATGGTATCAACTGGTATTAACCCGTATCATACACAAATAGAATTGGTTTATCTCAAATTCTATCTCCAGTTATTTTTAAGGTGTTTCAAGATATTATCATAAAGCACCCTGTTTGACCACCATTGCACTGAGCGACAAGTAACAGCCCCTTTTGTCGGAGAAGCGTTCGGATATTTTTCGCTGTAATCCGTGAGCTATTAGGGGCCTTTTGACTGGTAGCGGTCACTCCGCAAAGACCTCGATTGAAGTGGGGGTGTGACGGATGTCGCCCCGCATAAATCCTGCAAGATGATCGCAGTTACATACGTCAGTCCCATTTTAGAAATAACATGTCAGGCGGGGGATTCCACCTCAAAACATGCACCACATGGTCACATTTACTACCCCTGTGTGCGCGGATTCCGCAAACACAATGCTATAATGGTTATATCGGTTAGGAACATTCTGAATCCGGCTCTCACAGGACGACTATCGTTTAGCGGGGCATCCAAGGCGGGGTACTTTGACGGTTTCTTGTGGCTATGTGGGGTAGATCAGAAATCGGGCATTCCGGGGTCTTATTGTTAACGCCAGCCACAAGCATTCTCGAGTATTTATATCTGAAGACATGGGTCAGCGGTTAACAGCTATCACGTCCTAATATGAATATTGAAGAGAATAAAGCTGCAGCGTACCACAACGAGTTTCATGATGACGAAAAAAGGGTCACTGATGATAAGCAGCTCGATCTGGCAGCTCATATTCTAGACAGCGACCATGCTTATGAATACTCAGAGAAAGAGGCTAATGCTGTTAAATACAAAATTGACCGATACTTAATGCCTACACTATTTTTGACTGGAATGATTTCTGCCATTGATAAAACTGTTATATCGAATGCCGCGCTTTACGGTATGAACAAGGATCTCGGCATTTCGAGTCACCAATTTAGCTGGATCGGTTCTATAGTAGCATTTGGAATCTTCAGTATGGAGTGGCCAGTGGCATTCTTGATCCAGCGTCTACCTCTTAGCAAGCTTCTTCCAACTGCAGTTGTCCTGTGGGGAGCTTTTACAATGTTGATTGCAGCTTCAAATAATTTTGCTACCATTATGGCGCTGAGATTCCTTCTCGGAATGTCTGAAGCAGCAGTGTTTCCCTCGTGTCAGATTTATATTGTCATGATGTACAAGGCAGAAGAGCAACCTATTCGAATATCCGTTTATCTTGCAGCATTATCTTCTCTGATTGTTGGACCGGTTAGTTATGGAATTGGTGTGAGCACTGGGTCTCACGTTGCTAACTGGCGTCTGCTTTATATCACCTTTGGTGGTATGACTGTCGTGTGGGGACTTCTCACCTACTTTATTTTGCCTGATAACCCAGCAACCTGGAGAGTTTTGAGTGATAGGGAAAAGTACATTGCCATGCATCGCGTTCAGGTCAATCGAACTGGAATTGAAAACAAAAATATTAAATGGTATCAGGTCAAAGAAGCACTTCTTGATCCTAAGATGTGGGTCTTGTTTGTATATCAAGTGTTGACAGCTTCATACACTGGTGGTCTCACTACGTTTGCCTCTCTGATAGTAAACGGCTTGGGATATGGCCAGCTTGAAACTGTACTTCTTGGAATGCCCACAGGAGTCATGCAAACTGTCAGTGCGTTTCTGTGGTCATATGTCGGCACCCGAAGGAAAAACATCAGAGTATATACAATGATGGCAGCTTGCACCATTCCTTTATTCGCAACTGCACTTATCTGGAAGCTACCAGCCTCTAATAAGCATGGCAGACTAGCGGCATATTACTTATCTTACATGTTCTGGGGATGCTATACGTTGTCTGCAAGTCTTCCAGCCATGAATACCTCTGGGCATTCCAAGAAAGTCTCTGCCAACGCTATGACATTTGTAGCCTATTGTATCGGAACCATTATTGGCCCTCAGTATTTTCAGAAAAGCAACAACGACGGATATATTGCATTGATGGTGAGTATTGCAGCGGCTATCCCTCTCGCGTTCAGCTATATGATTATCTGCATATGGCAAAACAAGCAGAAAGAAAAGCAGGCCGAAATGGCTCATGAGCACCAAGACTTTGGAACTGATGAAGATCTTCTTGATCTCACTGATAAAGAGAAGATCAATTTCAGATACCAATACTAATAGTGTTGTTACGACCCATGTTTTTATGTGATTAGGTGTGAATAAATAATATATTACAGTGTAACCGGAATTATCTAATAGAATAAGCGGCAATTTAAGTGAAAGCGACATTATCACCCTCTGCTGGATAATGGTAATCCAAAAATATCTGTTCAAGAATCTCCTGTTCCGACATGCCATCGATCTGGCCATCAACAAGAAATGTGTCATCAACCATTTCAGGGTTCAGAGATGTTTCACGAGTAGTGGTTTCAGCAGCTACCGAAATAGCATTTGAACCTTCAGTTGATTCATTAGCCGACAGTTGCTCAGCTGCGCCACCAAAGGCTTTGACGGGCACAGCAGATAAAACGTAAAAAGCCTTAAGCATACCAGATGCAGCTGGCCACCTTGCAGTAATGTCCTTCAAGCACACACTGCAAATGTTAATGCTGTGCTTCAGCTCTTCGATGGAATATCTGTCTCGGACATCTTGTGACGAGTAGTAAGTGTATAACAAAGTAATCCCACACACAAACAAATAATGGCATATCAACCAAGTTATGTCGAGAGATTTTGTTAGAACCATATTTCTGTATAACATCAAATTAGCCGCAGCAGCTTCATAGCATAGAATGTACGATTCTCGGGTAGGATTTGGATTTGCAGGCGATGGCCTATTTACAAGCATCATGCCATTATAAAAGCCGTGCATCATCCAATCCTTGTTAAGTGGTCCAGGTACAGACACAGGTGCACTGTCTCGCCAATGTTCAAAGCGCCTTTGAATGTCCTTAAACCAAGGGTCATCAGTCTGTAGAACTTGGCTCGAATTCATGTACAGGGTCTGCACTACCTCAGACTGTAGCTGCCGAAGATCGAACCAGTGATTAGTCACCGTTTTTGATGGATTGACCTGAGGAATCCGTTCACTGTCCTGAATACAAGAGTCCTCTAGAGTCGACGGGTAGTGTGTCGTAACAATGCCCTTCTCCAGAATTGTTAATGGGCGGCCAACCGCGAGACATAGACCACGGTCTACTGCATAAGTCGACCACCAGAGCCGCCGTAACAAGTCTCGCTGTAGAAGATCAGACTCCTTTTGACATATGACTTCATCCCTGTGAAGGCCCATATGAACTGCCATTCTGAGCGCTATGCCAGCTAAGTGCCAAACGGGGACCCTGGAAGGATTGAGAAGAGAGTATACAATTACCAGCAATAAGCATTGCAAAGTCCTCAAATCTTCTGTATGGTGACATGTTTCTTTCAGGTATGGCAATGCCTCCTGGTAGTATTCACCAGCAAGAGGGATCAGACGCAAATCATTACGAGAGGATATCTGTAAGCTGATTGCCATAATGAGGTTTATAGAGCACAAGCTGTGAGCATCACAGTTGATATTGTGATACACATTTGCGACCAACTCAATGAGATTGGAACGTAGGAAAATGGGGTATCTGACTTCGCTCTGCTCCACATATTGCGACACAAGGTACAAAAAGCTTGATAAAGGTGGCAGCGTCAGCGACTGCCTAGCAGCATCCGCCATTCCAACCGTTTGGCCCGGATCATTCGACATCATTGGAGTGCTGGCACCCGCACCATGAAGCTTCTCCATAAGTACTTGCGCCAGCTGGAGTCCACTTGAGTGTCCCAAAAACACCTTTTCGCTGTTGCCATTAACGTTAACATTTATGAGCTCGATTTTCTCTGAAATGAGACTATCAACCTTCTTATCAGTAGAATCCAGATACGAAGTCCTTATCCGCTTGCTTTTTTCATTCACAAGTTCCTTTAGACGCTCTTCCAAGCGACAGATTTTGTCTCTAGGTACTGGCGAGTCCATTGAGGGGTCGTAAAACTCGCACTGTATGCCCGATTTGAGGCAAGGCTCGCATGCCGGCAACCGCGCATCACATTTCCTTTTCCTCCTTCGACAGTTTATACACGCCGACAGCGTGTATTCTGGCTTCTCTTCGCTCATCAGCAATAAGTTTTGACACCGATGCCTGCAGACCTATATAACAAGTGAGTGGTAGACTGATGGGGCTCCGCAGCTGCGGGCCTCACATATAAATGCTGCAAAGATCATCGTTCGCAGCTGCTATTACCGGTATGGTCCAGACACAAAAAACATGCCTGACGTAACATGGTCGTCGTAAAAGTTAATAACAATAAAGGGCTTGAGCTCAGATAGTGAAGTAGCCACAGAGTGGGTGATAGATGGCTAAAAGAAAGTGGTAGCTATTACATCATCTAATTTTGTATCTAAGACTCTAATCTTGACTAACTGACGGCTTCCAAGACAGCTTGCCAGTAGTGTAACCGATCTGTAGTGGCCACTGAACCTTAATTCCGTACTCGTCAGCAATCTCTAGTACGAAGCTCGGGTTGTGTGAGAAGGGTCTGCCGACAAACACGGCATCCACACCATGAGAAAACACCTCATCCATAGTAGCGGCGCTGTGGATGGTTCCAACAGGACCCAACAACACGTCAGGAAGAGCCTTTTTGAGCTCATAGGAATACTGGGCTTGGAATGCAGGGCCATACACGGGAGCCTTAGCATTAGGCGAGACACCACCAGATGACACATCGACAAAGTCAATTCCTAATGGAACGATAGTCTCGATGATCTTGGCAGTGTCCTGGACAGTTACTCCCTGGTCCAGATGCTCCAGACGATCAGATGCAGACAATCGGATAAACAGAAGCACGTTATCGGGCAGCACAGACTTGACAGCCTTGACAATCTCTACTAATAACTTGGTACGACCCTCAAAAGAGCCACCATATGCGTCAGTTCGATGGTTTGAAACTGGAGACAAAAACTCATTGATGAGATATCCATGAGCACCGTGAATCTCGATCACGTCAACGCCAGCCTTGACAGCACGGACAGCTGCCTCTTTGAAGTCATCAATGATCTTCTCAATCTGTGATACAGAAAGCTCAGTAGGGGGAAGAAACTCTTCATTAAAGGGAGTCGCACTGGGGGCCACAGTCTCATAATGTCCCTCACCACCAGCAACATACTTTCCACCAAGCCAGGGGGCCTGAGTCGAACCTTTACGACCAGCATGTGCAATCTGGATTCCAAGTTTCTGGCCCTGGCTATGGACAAAATCAGCAATTCGCTTGACACCAGGAATGTGCTCATCCTTCCATATACCTGCATCATGGGCTGTGATACCACCGTTACTAGACACCGCCGATGCTTCAATGAAGGATAGCGATGCACCTCGGGCTGCATACGACCCAATTGCTACAAAGGTCCAGTCGTTAATGAACCCATCATCATACGAGTACTGGCACATTGGAGACACCCAAATTCGATTCTGAAATGTCACTCCTCTAATGGTCAACGGTTCGAAAGCCTTGGGCACCTTCTTCCCTTCAGCTGAAATCAGTGTTCCTGCGGCCGGCGACTGTTTTGGCGTCCAAGTCTCCTTTTCTCCAATTAGTCTGTTCCCCATTCGGCCTTCGCCTTGTACTACTTACTACCAGTTCCTTCCAAATATCCTGATACGGTCATTGCAACTGTAGTTGTGTTGACAAGATTGAGATCACTGATTACTTAAATACTGGCATGTCACATTAGTAATCGGTCGCCCAATGCAGCTACAGCGACGACCCGTCCGAGAGGTGCAGTAAGCCGTGATTCACTTGCATCTTACCGGAAAACAGCGAAACCGGACATAGGGTGAATATTGTACTGCTGCGAATACTTAAATTAACTTGGGATTACGCCATCTATCCATCCATCCGTGCCAAGTGTGCTTTTGTAATAGCATTCCAATTTGTAATAGTATATCACTTCTTCGAACACCTTATCTAGCACCCTTATCCAAACTGAGCTGATTACACAGCTACTTGCTTTGACGTCATATCATGTTACTTGGCTCGGATAGATAATTGCACAAACCTGCAAATGACAAATGACAAATAACAGGTAGAAGACGCCTATCATGTGATGTATTTGTCTTACCGATAGTCGCTTGCCGATAAAAGCGTTGTCCATCGCGTCACGCTTACTTAAGCGAGTACTAAGCTGCATTACACTTCATTAGTCCGATGGATCGGACTTAGATTCACATAGCGGCAACGGCTTAAGTCATGCCGACAAACCCTTAATTAGACATAGGTTGTTAGTAATTAGCAATATGATTTGGAATCAATTGTTTCTAATAGCCTTTAATGGAACTTTTCGCGGGGCCCTAGAAGCTTACAGCAGACTTCGTAGTCCGACGCAAATCCTAGTCCTGCAATTGCTTAAGTGCACTCTGCAATTTCTGCGCCTGAATTGATCTCAATAAGTGCAACCGCTGTTATTGCTAAGACTATATATCAAATTGAAAGTGGCATGTGATGGGTCGACGGACATAGGAGAAGATGTACTTGTCAGTCATCTCCGAAGAGGTTCCGCGCCTACTTAGAGCAGGCACATGGAATTTGGTCAGATATAGCTAATTTCTGTCTGTAAACTATCTTAATACTACAAAATTCAGGACGGTTAGTATTGTCCACTTACACAATAATGTCGAGAGTACTATCGGCTATATAAGCGGAGCCATTAGGACTTAGGAAATTCGAGCCGCCGGACGTCCGGTAAGGGCTCTATTTCCGTTGTAGCTTATATCCGGCAATGGCGATGAGCTTAACCCCGATAAGACCGCTTTAGATGACAAGGTTTGTTCCGACAGAGAACCTTTTAGGTCTTTTGACAAACATAGATAAATAGGAAACAGGTTACCGTTAAGAAACCTCTATAATTCAAGTCTATTACTATTCTATAGATTCTCATAATGACCGGAACTATTCTCATCACTGGCGCCACAGGCTATATCGCTGCCCACGTTATTGTCAGCTTTGTTAAGGCAGGATACTTGGTTCGAGCAACTGTGCGAAACCAAAAATCCATCGATAACATTCTGAAGACAGCTTGGGCCCAAAAATACTCAGACAAGATCAGCTATGTGATCGTTCCCGACATCACTGTGGACGGTGCATTTGACGAAGTTGTTAAGGGCGTAGAGGGTGTGATCCACACCCAGTCTCCATTTGTACTCGAAGTCGAGAACAATGAAAGAGACTTGTTGATTCCAGCAATTAAAGGAACTACTGGAATATTGGAATCAATCGCAGCGCACAATACCAAGGTCAAACGAGTAGTTATTACTTCTTCGTTTGCTGCCATCATGGATCTGTCTAAAGGCGCCCGTGAAGGCTATACATACTCAGAGAAGGACTGGAATCCTGCTACCTATGATGAAGCCAAGGCTTCGGATAATGGCGCGTTTGTATACTGCGCTTCTAAAGTGTTGGCAGAGAAAGCAGCTTTTGAGTTTGTCGAGAAACAAAAGCCATCATTTACCGTTTCTGTCATCAATCCTCCTATTGTATTGGGTCCTGCTATCCATTACATTCCATCCCTTTCAGGAAACCTAAACGTATCGACTGCCATTTTCTATGCTTTCATGAATGGAAGCCTCAAGGAGTCTGGAGTTCCAGCAACCGATTTCCCAGCAGTTGTGGACGTTAGGGATGTAGCAGATGCCCATTTAAAGGCGTATGAGTCTGAGAAGGCTGCTGGACAACGATATTTCACGACACGTGGAAATTATACCAATGAGCAAATAGCTGCCATACTTCTCAAAACTTTCCCTGAGCTGGCTGACAAATGTCCAGCGCCCAGTAAGAATCCAGAGGAAATTTTAGCGCAAGCATTCAAAGTCGACAACTCTAAGTCAATTCACGAGCTTGGACTCCAGTACCGAAGCCTTGAGGAGACTGTCATCGACAATGCTAACAACATCTCTGAGCTTGAGAAGCAATTGAGTTCATAAACATTAAATAATACTTAATAGATCAGGCCGAGGAACTTCACCTAGCCATCGTTCAAGCTCATCTACTCCGTACAAAGCCGCAAGAGTGATTTTAGCAAGCTCATCGACGTCGGTTCGAGAACCCTTTTCAAACAAGAGTTGAACATTGTCATGCTGAATAGGGAATGAAAATTTAGTCGATTTTGCGTGCAACCACGCTTCTTCGTCGTTGGCTTCCCACAGAGCCTTCTGAGCAGTCCATTTCAGGGCTTTGACAAATTCTGGCTTTCGGCAATAACCGTCCTTTATGAGCTGAAACAAGCTGCATATAAAGAGTCCAATAAATACAGTGCGCCGAACTGACTCGGCAAATAGATAATGGTGCCACGACTCTTCTAGTTGGTCAGTCGGCCAAAACACTTCAGGTCCAGGATCTAGTCCAAGCAACGGGGCACACCTTTTGCATAGAACTTCGCACCACCACATTAGAGTCTCGCTATCTTTCTCAGACACTCTTCTTGACGAACTATTGCCATCAAATATACGTATCATTTGTAATACGACTAAATTTTGAGTGATAGCAAGGTGTTCTTGGATAGGTACATCGCGTGGAGTCTTATACTCCCGCATCTTTGTCTCAATCACCTGACGGACCATATTCTCAGTTGATTTAGTTTTCGAGTGATATAGCGCCGTCACAGACATCATATCTTGAATAGGAGTAGGCACAACTTTTTCGAGTCCTATTTCATCCATCCCAAAATACAATTTTGGATTGAAAAATGGATTGCGACCCTTTTCCACTATCTGCTGAGGAAACGTCTTCAATACCGATAACATATATTTGATTCTTGGAAACGGTAGAGTCGCTGTATACGAAGACTCGAGATGATGAATCAAGGGTCTTGTCAAGTCCCACTTCTTATTGTAATGTGAAATGCGATAATTTCTCTGTTGGCGTTCCTTTATGGCGGCTGCTATTACGCTCGGCGATAATAGCTGGTCGGCGAGATTATTTCCAGAATCTACAGTAGTTTCAAAAGCAAACTCATCTCTGTTATCGCCGCCGCTTATGGAACTGCCGGAGCTGTCATGAGAAGCACCATTATCAAATGAAAAATCTGTTGATTCGAAAGGAGTAAAGTCTGCAAAAAAAACCTCATCCAGAGATTCCGGTGGCGACAGGTCAACTGCCACTCGGCTTACGTCACTCCGCGACATTGCGACCTCAGTGCTCGCATCAAATATCTGTCTTATGTCCTTTGGAGTATCAACATATGAGCATGGTTTGTTGAGACGAGCACACCTTCCGCAGTTTGGCTTCTTTTTGTCGCATTTCCTCTTGGCCGAAACGCAAATGTTGCACGACTGCTGTTTCAGACGTGACTTGTCTATTCTTTTACTCATCTTAAAATGCCGCTATCTTTAAGGGCCATAGGCTATATATATGGGATATTGATTGACCCCGACGTCTATCCCTCCCCCTGTTACAAATAATGGCGATTCCGAGACAACGCAATGTAGAAAGTTGTAATGATTTAAATACGTACGGCTGCGTTATGCATCTAAACCTTAAACACCAGATAGATGCACTCGGAAAACAGCTGAAATACTTATCGTCAGATGTTACTACGTCACAGCATGTTATAAAAGTTGGCACGAATTCAAGTAGCTGACACATTACACGTCAAAGCGTGAATAAAGGCTTAGTTTAAGAGAGGTTGAGGGACAAGCACTAAACACCAGGTTTGTTACGGATAATTACACAATATAAGCTGTCTCAAGAGAAGCTGATAACTGATTACGGAGAGCGTAGTAGAAATTATGAGATGATTTATCAATCGTGGTCGTGTCGTCTCCCACAGCTAACTTGAAGACATATGTAGTATGAATTGGTTGGAGCCCCCTGAGTTGTCTCGAATCAGCTGTATAGGTCTACAAGAGCCGAATTCAGCCCGGACGATTCTCCCCGAGAAAGAGCCCTTAAAGAACTCATGTCAACACTGGTTATAGAGCGATCTACCCAGACCCATTTGGAGTTCGTCCGTCCATCCCCCAATACCCCGCATTTTGGTACAGGCCGCTGCGGGTTTATTAGGGTATATGCCAAAGAGGGGAGCGCCTTTATAAAGCCGTTAGTTCATATACTCCTATAAATCCCTTGACAACCGCAACTGAATGGACTATAAAAAATGGTCACCGTTGACGACATTCTACCCGTTATAAGAAGTACGATTCTCAATCCTCTGCTGACAGGATCCTTGCTGGCATTCAAATGGCTCCCTACAGTCTATCCAGAGGCCAGCCAGTGGTCATTGTTTGAGCGAATTGTACCAGTTATAAACGACTATTATAAGCCGTTGGTTGTGCTAACTGCAATTGGAACAATTCGGCTAGTTAATAGCCAGCTTAACAGCTTGTTTCTGAACAATTTCCGTTCCGACAAATGGAATTGGAAGTCCGAGTTAGCCCTTGTTACCGGAGGTAGTGGAGCCATTGGGCAACACATTGCCACAAAATTGGCAGCTTCAGGTATAAAGGTGGTTATAACTGACCTTGTCGAGCCCACATATAAATTGCCTAAGGGAGTACACTTTTATCGAATGAATGTGACCGATACTGCAGATATCAAATCGGTTGCCAAGAGTATTAGGGCCGAGCACGGTGACCCTTCTATCTTGGTCAACAATGCTGGAGTATTCTTGGGTCTACCTGTATTGGAGTCCCCTGAAACACTTGTGAGAAGAACTTTTGAAGTCAATACTTTAGCGCACTATTGGATGGTGCAAGAATTCGTGCCCAGTATGGTGAAACGGGACCATGGCCATATTGTGACGGTAGCCAGTTTAGCAAGCTTTTTGACGCCTGGAAGAATGAGCCATTACTGTGCTTCGAAAAGCGCTGTTCTAGCATACCACGAAGCACTGGCTACTGAGCTGCGAAGTATTCATAATGCTCCAAGAGTCCGTCTCACTAGTGTACATCCTTCATGGGTTCGTACCTCATTGATCGACGGTCTTCAGCCCATGGACAATTTCCTTGCCCGAGAATACACTGCCGAAGAAATAGCAGGCCACATCACGCGGCAGATTCTATCAGGAAAAGGTGCCCAGTTGGTGTTGCCTGATATTGTAGCGCCTCTGACTGGTTTGAGAGGTATGCCAAATTGGATCCAAGAACTTGTACGGGGCCTTGGAAATGGCTATCAGTATATCACGCCAAAGGATAAACTGAAGTCGTACAAGAGTTAGTAGGACGCCGCGGCGGGGGTGATATCGACATATGGACTGGATCTAAGGTAACCCCTCCTACGTAGGTGTTAACTGTCGGTTCGTTCAACTTGTGTCGTAACAGCACGTAACAAATACCTTAGCTATTTATGGATTATGTACGGAAGGTTGTTATCTATTGCATTGTAGTGTGTACTTTGGGGTTTGACCAGTGCATAAAATTTCTAGTTATCGGGTATTTAGAATGCCAGTGAGGAGAACCTCATCTTAAGTCCGCGTATACCCGTATGTGGGGCATGTCCCCCCACGACGTCCCCCCATGTAGTTGTCCACGGCTTACGCACTGAGACAGCGACTGATCCATATTTCCGTACTAGGGCCATGCACATTTAGCCATCATCACTGTAACATGATGCTTATTGTGACAGTAGATGCCTCCCCTCTTTTGGGAAGCCGTGGGAGCGGCCACTGTCTTTGTCAACCCTGGCACTTTGTGTGGCCCGTTTAGCAACCTGGCATGATACAACTTTGAAGAGTACAAAAGCGCCAAAACTCTGAACAATAATAAATCTAAAATTTATAGACAAGTAATAAACAGAAACCAGCACCGAGGCTGGTCCGTGCAGAAGTTCACACGCTGTCACTTGTGACAATGCGCCCCGCGTATCCAACTATATGCATACACGTAGAGAATAGGGCCTATTTGCGCCGCTCCTTTCCCAATCGATGATGCGTTTTATCCGACCATAAATAAATGCGGGGCTGCAGCAATGCAGCCGGTCGTCGGTCGCGATAGGACCACTACAAGAGGATCATCATATCAATACCCTCAAACAGTGCTAAAAAGTCCGTTATTATTCCAATTACATCTTTGCTGCCCCCCGCTCGTGCCCCCCACGACTTTTGGTGACCTCATAGGAACTTGATGTGGTGATGGGATGCACAAATGTATAAAACGAAGTGAAGCCCGATTTTGATTTATTTTCAGCAGGAGTATTGGTTCTGAAATTAGTATGGGTGTGTTGAACGAAATCAAACGATATAACCGGCTGGCACTGACGCGAACTATTATCGCCACATGCGTGGCATGTTCTGGAGGACTGATGTGGGGTTATGATTCGGGAGTTATCAGTGGTGTATTAGCTCTTAAGTCATTTAATGAGCATTTTGGAGTCGGATCTAAACTGGCGTCTCTTCAGTCTAATTCTGTTTCGTTGCTACAGGCAGGAGGTTTCTTCGGAGCGCTGTTCATGTCACCAATTTGTGAGCGCATTGGTCGAAAAACTTCTATGATTCTGTCAGCTGTGGTATTCATTGTTGGTGCCATCATGCAGATAACTGGAACAGGAGGCATTGCTTTATTTTACGTTGGTCGTGTAATTGCTGGTCTTGGAATTGGTGCTGCCACCATGGTGGTACCTACTTATGTGACAGAAATAGTCCCCCGAGAAATTCGAGGATTGCTTATGGGAACTTGGCAATTCTGGATTGTGACTGGTGTGACTATTTCTTATTGGGTTGATTATGGAGTTAATCAAAACGTTCCTGGCGAGACTTCGAAGCAGTGGAGGATTCCCCTCGGTGTGCAGATGGTACCTGCTGGTATGCTGATCGCTGGAGCTTTGATGCTCAAGGAATCCCCTCGGTGGCTCACAAAGCACGGCGACGAGGGAAAGGCACTTGATAACCTTGCTTACATGAGAGGCCTACCTATTGGAAGTCCTCTTGTCCAAGAAGAATACCAAGAGATTTACCAGTCTATTCTCCACGAGCGAGAAATTGCTGGTGGCGCTTCTTGGAGAGAAATGATCCTGCCAGGAAATCGAAAGAGAGTTATTTTGGGATTTTTGATTATGATGTCCCAGCAGTTTTCTGGTACTAATGCTATCGGATATTATGCTCCTCAGATTTTCGAGGCGGTTGGAGTTTCTAGTACTTCGACCGGTTTGTTCGCAACTGGATTATACGGTGTGGTCAAAATGGTAATGACTATCTGCCTCTGCTTGTTTGCAATTGAGAGATTGGGACGTAAGAAGTGTTTGGTCGGAGGTGGATTTTTCATGGGAGTGTTTATGCTCATCATCGGTTGCCTGCTCAAGACACATCCTCCAGTTGCTGGCTCAGCTACATTGTCTTCTGCTTCTTATGGAATGGTTGTATGTATCTACTTGTATGTTACTGCATACTGCTTTTCATGGGGACCAGTACCGTGGATTTATGCTTCAGAAATCTATCCCAATCGACTTCGAGAGTACTGTGTTGCCTTGTGTGCAGCTTCACAGTGGTTGTGGAACTTTGTTGTCACCCAGTTCAGCCCATACGCTCTTGACTCTATGAAGTGGGGTATTTTCATTCTTTTCGCCGGTTTCAATTTTATCAATATGCTCTTTGCTCTGTACCTTCCTGAGACTACTAATCTCAGTTTGGAGGAAATGGACCAGATCTTTGGCGTTGCAACTGCTATTGACAACAAGAGAATTAGACAGGAGGCTGCTCAGAATGCCACTGAACTTAAGCAGGCTGATGAGTGGCACGAGGAAGTTTAGTTTATTTCTTTATCTGGTTACTGTGTTTTAGCTACTATGTTTTCAGTTAAATGGTATTATGTGTTTTTTAACAAAAAAAAATAATAATGATGACCAAGTGATCTAGCAAAAAGAAGTAAATTGAGTACATTACAAAAGAGGAGCATTTGGCTGTTAAATTATTTTCATTCATATTTAATGAGCCATAGGCTATAGTATAGAATCGAAATTACAATGTCATATGCTTAGAGGCAGAGAGCAGCAACGATCATGGCACCAATAACGGAAGCACCAGACACGATCTTGGCAGCAGAGTTGGCAGCGACAACTCCAGTAGCGCCGGAGGAACCAGAGGCAGCAGCAACAGAAGCAGCAGCAACAGAAGCAGCAGCACCAGTGGTCTCAACAGCACCGGTGGTCTTGGCAGCAGCAGAGGTGGCCTTGGCGGTCAAAGTAGAAAGGTCGGACAAGGGGCACACGGTGGTGGTGACAATGACCTCAGTACCAGAAGTGATAGTGATGGTTGCAGTGACAATCTGGGAACCAGGGGTAGTGGAAGCAGCAGAAACACCAGCAGCAGTGGAGTTAGCAACAGATGATGCGGCAGTGGTAACAGCAGAAATGTTAGAAGAAGCACTCTCAGAACCGAACCACAACTTGGGGTACTGCTCGTAAGCATTCCAGTTGGTAGGGGCAGCAACAATCAAAGTTGGGGCACCAGCGGGAGCAGAGCAAGAAGAAGAAAGAGGAAGAGGGATAGACTCGTCAGAGAAGAAACCTGGCAGAGACTGGTTGTTGAAGAGGTTAGTGGTGTCGACGGGAACGTTAGTGTAACCAGTCTTGTCAGCAATGATGTTGAAAACATTGGCACCACAGTCACCTCGTCCAAGGTAAGGAAGGTCCCAGTTGGCCTCAATGGAGGAAATAAGGGAGTAGTGGTCGTAAAAGGTGTCATCGGAAGTTCCCTTAAGCTCAGCTGGGATGTCTCCGAGGAGAATGGCAAGAACCTGGTTCTTGTCAGTGTAGGTCTCGTTCTCGTCGAAAGTGAGGATAACGAGGGTCTTCTCAGTGAAGTAGGTGTTGTTGAGAAGAGGGTTCAAGAAGCTGGCAGACCAGGTACCAGCAACCTCGATGGTGGAGTCGTGGGCATCATTGGTCATGTTAGGGGTAATGAAAGACCACTGGGGGAGAGCCTTGGCAGCAAGATCCTCCTGGAAAGAAGTGAAGTTCTTGATGTTGGGCAATCGGTTGGGGTTAAGAGCGACAGAGTCGTAAAGAACCAAGGGGTTGTGCTTTCGGACGTAGTCGTTGGCGCCAGAAGCCTGGTTCAACCACTGGAATCCCTCATAACCACTGTAAGGCATGTGCTGCTGGTACTCGGCCCAGGTGATGTTCTTGGACTCCAAAAGGTCAGCAACAGTAGCGATGTTAGTGGGCAATCGGTCAAAGTTGTCGTTACCAAGACCGAAGTAGTCACCACCAGCAGAGGCCATGTAATTGGGCTCAGAAGTGTGGGTCAAGGCGAAGTAGTTGGTAAGAGTGATTCCCTGCTTACTGAGAGCAGCGAGGTGAGGTTCACCTAGAGCCTTCTCGTAATCGGTGTTCTCGAGCCAGATGTGGACAATTCGGTCGAAAGCCTTACCAGGGACATAAGCATCACCAGCAAAGGTGTTGGATACAGCAGTGGCAGCGGCAGCAGCGACCTGGGCGGCATCAGGCTGGATGGTAGAGAAAATGGGAGCAATAGGTCCACTGGACGACTGGGCGTACACAGCGGTGGCACCAGCGGCAGCCAAAAAGGTGTAAGAGTACTTCATCTCTTTTTTTTTTAGTTCCTGTTAAGCGAAGGTTTTAAGGACGACCAACAAACAGGGCCGACTTAAGATATTTATATTTACAGGCCGTTTGTTGAAACTGCTGTGTAGATCCCACCAACTCCAGGAGACAGGCCGCCGATTGACGCAGTTTGATTTTTTATTTTCGTCAACCAAGTTTGTTTTTTCGGTGAGATTCCCACGTTTGATGTACACAATAGCGGAAAATCCCCCGCGGCACTGCAGATACATGTTGGATTACTGATGGTGATCTAATATACCTTCTCTTACTGGTCAAGAACAACTGGTGACGTTCCAACCGGTTTCCACATTAGCTTGATTGCTTGACCCTCTTATGTCCACAACGGTGGACCTTTGCCAAATTGAGCCTAGATAGTTGCAGATGACGAATGAAACCCACTGCTGAGATCACCCTGTGCATTGTAGATGCATACTCGTGTCGGTACCTTTAGGTAACATTGAATTTTGGAGCTTATAAAGGCAGTGTGCTGAGTGGCTGATACCGATACACGTGGGGTTAATACCGTGCGCTGATAGAACTACTGCAGTCACCTTATGCAATGCACATGCAAGGACGATTGCATATTTCCCAACCTGACACCACGGCACTGCTTGGTGATGTCGGTACTATAGCTTTTATAGGTAATTAAACGGCTAAATAATTGGGTGTCTATTTTCATATTTGTACGTATAATGGCTTAAGAGCCACCCCTAAAGCTGATGAGCGACTCAATGGTATTTTATTAGCACATGGTGGCCAGGAGGTCACTTGTGTTTAGGCCCCTTGGTATAACTTTAACAAGAGCCAAGAATTTTCTAGCTTCAACGTGCGTCAGAATAGCAGGGACCTATGCAACAAGCCACCATGTGGCGCCCACTGCAGGCCGGAGAACGAAAATGGGCATTGTTGCATAGCAGTTACTATCCATGGGAATCTTAAGGTAAATTCGGCTCTTGCAACTAAAGTGTATAATATGATGGGTCGGTGGTGAGCTTCATTGTTAGCCTAAATGGCCCCTCCAGCCATTGTATCATGTGCTTGTCACTCAACGGCTTGCTCAACGATGACAATTAAGTACGGAGAGACAGCCGGAAACCGTAAGTATACAAGACTTGGTGTGCCCGACGTCGCTTGTAGCTCTATCGTATTGTCTTACACGTGTTGTAGCATTGGAAATAAATTATGAGAACGACGCCCACGGGCGGGTGCAGTCGCAACAAAATGGTCGGAGAAATCGGACAATAGTAATCATGTGATTGCATTTTAATCGCAGATATTCAATGTATTTCAGCCACACTTGAGAGTGGAGGATCATTGCAGAAACAATAGTCAAATCATTATGAGTATTGACTGTCAACCAGGAAACATGGGTAATTGGGCTTCAGGGGCGCCGCCGGACAGCAATATCAATTTGGTTGTCAATCCTAGTAAGTTTGACAAAAATCTTCCCGTTGATACACCATAGGCCCAACCTTCAGTGTCTGCTTTACTACATCAATGCCGGTGGCTCTGTTGGCACTATGCGGCTAATCACCATGGTATGTCCATAATGATCCAGTGCTCCATAATGATCTGGTAAACTAGAATTTCCGCAACTCAGCCACAATTATTGCAGGCCATGGCTTTTATCTTGTTGTTTCAACAGTAAAATGCAGTCATACTTCGGCACCGAATTTGATACTGAGCAGCAGCTCCAGATTCTAAATGAGAATCATCAATGCAAGACATATCTTCCATTCCCACAATTTAGTGTAGACCTCATTCTGCACAATTTGATCATTACTAATCAGGACCAGCCATTTGTTGGCCCATTAACTGACTATACACTGCGAATGCCGATGTGCAGCCCAGACGGAAGGGCCCTAACATGGCTGAAGTTCTGTAGTCGTATTAGCAATACAGTGATTAACGAGCCTCGATCAGCAGACGATTGCTGGCTCGTAAACGCAAACATGGCCGATGGGTACTGTTTAGTGAAGTTGTCATCCAACGGCTCCAAGAACAAATGGTACGTACATCAATTGCTCCATGTGTTGGTCCATCCCGAAGACTATAACGCAATCAATCTCCGATCGTCAGAACGGCAGTTGTTCTTGGGTCACCGTTGCGGACGAGGCCGCGCGCGTACTGGGAGGGGTGGTCTAGCATGCATCAATCCGTACCACTCAACACTTATGTCCAAGGATACTGTTGAGGACCACAAGGGCTGTAGATATGGATCAGCTGACTACTGTCCCCACGAACCTATATGCATCTTCACTGACAACAGTGGGCGTTATTTGCCAGATAGGAATATCCGCCATGATGACAGTCTATAGGTATCGCCAGATAGCATATACGAGCTAAGGATTTCACCTCCCTAAATACATTAAATACATCAGACAGCCATTTCGTAGAATGCCGGCATATGGCAGATAATCAGCTTCTTGTTAACAGACCTTGAAGCAGTCAAATGTTTGTAATCAGCTGTGTCGCTGAACCTATGCTGTTGCAGAATTACTTAATCCTGTCCAATGGCATTAAGCTATTCGTTGTCGCAATGCTTTAACTTATACTAGGAGTTTGACTACAAGAATAGTATTACATTTTGGGTGACAATCAGACACATGAATAGACTTGACAATCGCCATGCATATGGTGGTCAGGGCAGTGTGCTGATTCGAAGATGATGTCATCAATTAGAGTCTGCTAGATCGTCGACCCGTCAACTGGATCGTCCAAGCCGCCAATGAAAATCCCTAACATGGCTTGACAACCGTATAACCTCACAGCTGACAGCCCGAGCCGTACTTTGATCACCATCGACTGGATCGTCAGCCTATGGCCATCTCTAATACTTAGTGTGGTCGCTTCCTCAAAAGCGAAAATTTCTTTCCAGAGGTGCATATTGTGGTCAGGCGCCCCCCCTTTACCCATTGGGTGCAGGCTAATCCATTTTGTTGAGTGAAAGCCATCGAAGACAATTAACCGGCAAACGGCAGTGAAAAAAAACCGCGGCCGTCTAGTAAAGTGCGCGCTGTCGTTTATCAGCCTGGTCCGAGACCACTCCCCCGCAAGCTGCCACATCACATTTCCCCGCGTTTGGTGAGCCCACTCTCCAGGGCGGAGACGACAGGCACACACTGTCTGCAACCCCTCACTCCCCCCACTTTTCATGCCCCAGACGTGGGGCAGCGCCTACAAACGGTTTCTGCCTCCAGTCCGGACTTAATGTCTGGACTTTTGCCGCCTCATCATGGTTGATGAAGTGTTGACATCACCCAGGGCGATAAAAAAACGGAAGGCCAAGTCACGCAAGGGCCTCGCCAAGAAGTTTGTGTGTGAAATAGCCGACTGCTATAAAGCGTTCACTCGCTTGGAGCATTTAAGTCGACACCAACTCAATCGTAAGTGGGGCATTACTCCGTAAATTGGTTTTTTAATGGGGTTGAAAATGCACGGTGTAATGAACATAGTTTGCTGACTCAGTACAGATCAGCCCAAAGAAGTTTTCAAATGCTTCGTCGCTGACTGCCAAAAATCATTTGTCCGAAAGGACTTATATTCTCGTCATATCGACTACCATAGACGAGTTGCTACTAGCGACGCCGAGATTGCGGAGATCTCCCGACAGGCTGACTCCATCGAAGCTCAGCTGCAGCGGGCTAAGGTTGACGACAAAAAGTACAACGGGCCTAGTCCGGGCGCCAGGTCGTCATCCAACGGTATAGTAGGTTCAAACCCTATGGTCGACACTAGTGTTCCACTGGAAGCCCTCAGCTCGGCCTCTACTAGTGCATCGGCGTCAACTCCGGCGCTGTTGAGCCCGTATGGCCAAACGGGAAGCATCACATCCAATATTAGTAATGAACGGTCGACTATTCAGCGAGAACCTCAAATCGGGTCTCTTCAAATGATCGAGCTGCGGTCATCGGAAATGAGTTATTTGTCACCGTTGGGGTCCTCCAATGGCACGTCAAACGGCCAGGCGTCAAGTGGGGTGGTGCTGCCCGATAATCATTCACAACAAATAGGGCCCATAAAAGAAGATCCTCTAGGGGAGATCCAGCCCCTTGATGGCATATCAACCATCCAAGAAACGGAAATTCATGAGCGGAATGGTCTGGGCTCTAGTTTTACCATTTCTCCTGATTCATCCGACTTGGCTGACTGGCTTCTGACATCGGGGTTGCTGTCTGGAAAAATAGGAATGTCTCCGGTTGACGCATTCTCTTTCCTTGTGCCTCCTACAAAGGAATATCCCGAGTTCTCATCTCCTCCATCCTTCACGCAAAGTATGGTTGTGTCTGAGGCAAAGCGTCAAGAGATGCTCGAGGACATACCTAATATGGCAGACTGGGAGGAGTTCTCGTTGGCAAATATAACCCTGTTCAATGAGCTATATTGGACAAAGTTCCACTTCCAATTCCCAATCATCCATCGGCCCTCATTTAATGTCGAGGACACCCCGTCGCCATTGCTACTCAGTATCCTTCTTACCGGTGCGTCGTTTGCAAATACCTCTGAAGAGTTCAAGAATGCTCTTGCCGCTCCTCTGAGATGGGTGATTTTTAGTTCATCTCAGTTCCAGCCTCCAACTAAGGCTTGGGTTCTGCAAAGTCTTTTGCTGCTCGAAATATTTGAAAAGACAAAGTCAAGTAGTCGAATGCTACATGAGAGGTCACATATTCATCATGGATCCGCGTTGCAGCTTATTCGCCGAGGAGCAACGCTCTCGGACCCTGCAATTGACGTTCCTAGTGAGTCATCAGACCATACTACTTGGAGAACATGGGTAGAGGCTGAGAGTATCAAGAGAGCAGTCTTTTTGGCTTTCATATTGGATGTGTCTCATTCTGTGCTGTTTGGACATGGGCAGCTCATGCACCCTCACGAGATGAAACTGTCGCTTCCTTGTGACGACCGTGCGTGGGACTCTGCAGATGATAGGCGCCATCTCCTGAATGAACCAACGATCCCGTTCCCATCTGCTTTGAAGCGTGTTCTCAATCGACAGAAAATAGATACAAATAGTGAGCTTGGAAGGGTGGCTTTGCTATATGGTCTAATTTCACACTCGATTCAAATGTCTCATCTGGACCTTGAATCTTCGTCGCTGGATACAACTCTAACAGGCTCGTTTCTTGGAAAATGGGAATCAATTCTTGGCGGCGGCATTGATTATTGGTGGCAGGATTATTCTGACAGCTGTAAGATGCTAGCTGAAGACGACAGCCTAAGCGATTATGGCATGTACAGTCGCAACATGCAAGACTACGAGATTCAATATCATCATGCGTGCGTAGTGCTTAAGGTGAAGAGATATGAGCTGAGAGTGTTTTGTGGAGATAGCCGTATTCTTGGTCGGCAGACCATTAAAGAGGATTACTATGAATCCGTCAAGTATATCTATGAATGGTCCAAGACTCAAGCGGCATTGGATGCTGCCTATCATGCTATCAAGGTGATTTATGCTGTATTTATGAATGATTCTCATGAAGCAGTTCCTGGTATTTACACCATATCGGAGGACCCTTTTATCCATAGATCGATGATTGTCACGCACTGTGCCATTGTATTCTGGGCGTACGCCTTTTGCAAAGATGGGCCAGAGTCTTATGTTCTTGCAGACAAGAATATTGAGGCATGGAAAGATAAAGAATGGGCTTTGGCAGCTGAAAGTGGAATCAAGTTTCTGGAAAGGACTAAACAACTTACCGGACCACAAGATCTTGTCAACTTTCCAAATAAGAACCACACAGTCGGATTGTTGAAGTGGATCCTCATGTCTGTTAGTGATAGCAAGTGGTATATCATGGTGGAAATGTGTAAGATCATGGAAAATTGTGTTCGCAGGAGCCTGGGGTGCGATAATGAGCTTGAAAGAGAGCTTGGATGCAACTCCTTACCGGTGTCCTAGTGAACCATACGTATTTATTATTCGCTATGCGATTTTTTTAACAAATGCAATTGAGTTACATTTATGTCATTAGTGGTCTATTTCTAGATTTGTAGATAAATATCCATGGCGGTTCTTGTTTACCAACCGCCATGATGCCCGTGATGTCCATGGTGTCCATGATGCCCATGATGCCCGTGGTGCCCATGATGTCCGCCAAAGCCAAAATTATTGTCGTAGCGGCCGCCGTTGTGATGGTGACCACTTATCATGTTTCCTAGCAGCTCTCCGGCAAGGCCACCAGCGGCGGCACTTCCCATAACTCCAAGCATATTGGTACCTGTACCTCCACCGGATGGTCGAGGCGGTACCTGGGGCGAATATCCATATCCTGGATTCTGTTGAGGATAACTTCCGTATTGTGGAATAGGTGGATATCCACCCTGAGAATAGTTCTGCTGTGGATAGTTCTGCTGTGGATAGTTCTGCTGTGGATAGCTCTGCAGTGGGTAGCCCTGTTGTGGGTAGCCCTGTTGTGGATAACCCTGTTGTGAATAGCTTCCCTGCTGGTATCCCGATTGTTGATAATTCTGCTGTGGGTATCCGCCCTGCTGATAACCCCCATAATTGCCACCATAACCAGAGCCTGATGACATACCTTGATTGGAGCTCATAAATGAGCCAGCAGCACCTAGTAGAGTAGACCCAAGTCCTCTATCTGAAGCGACGCCATTTGAACTTGGAGGGGTCTGGTCTGACTGGGGCGACTGATTTTCGGACTTGGCTTTGTCGTAATAATCTTTGGCGGTCATAAATAATTTAGGATAATTTAACTATAAAATAAGATGTCAAAGTATGGGGAGACAATGCCCGTATTTTATAATGTTCTCGAAGAACCAATAGGACTATAAACACAGCCTTACATGCATGTCTTGGCAGGCGAAGTCGGCAAACTGTCCCAATCCGCCTACAACGCTACTAAGGCGGCCAGTGGCCGACAACTACTAAAATGATGGGAGCACGCTATAGCCCAGGCAGTAGATCACTATCTTTATTGATTTGAAGTTCAAGTTATAAGAATGCTTAAGCATGATCAGAGAGGTGTTAAATGAAACGTGCTACTGCTTGCAATGGTTCTGCCATAGATTCTGCGTGGCGTCTACTATCAGACACCTTAGATCGGCACTGTACCTGCGACTGGCATCTTAGCCCAGAGCTTATGCAGCTCAATATGCTTTGTGTCACAGCTTTAGAGTCTTAGACACAGCCACGAAACAAGAACATAGCGGCATGGCGAAGCATCTGTCAGCGGTTGTCCTAAGGTTGCATGCAGATAGCCTCTTTGGGATACGTACGCCTATCGCCGACTGAAAACGAAGAATACATGGATAATTTGTTTAAAAGCTATTTAACTACGGCATACAGGAACCCATCATAGTTTTTCTCTCCCACAGTCTGTTGAACAACGGCGTCAACACGAGAGTCCTTCCCGACTTCCTCAATTACTTGCCTAGCGCCTTGTACTGACGATTGATCCTGTTTCGTCTCATCCACAATAGATCCCTGACGCACCACATTATCGACCACTATCACTGCACCCGGTCGACTAATCTTAACAGCCCAATCGAAATATTTCCAGTTGTTCACTTTGTCAGCGTCGATGAACGAGAAACCGAGCTTTTCTTTCTTGCCGCTCTGAATATCTTGAGCAAGTTTGGGAAGCGACTCCAGAGCAGGACCAACAATTACGTCCACCCTGTCTGCGACACCAGCTTTAGCCAGATTCTCCTTTGCTACACTAGCATGATGGGCATCGACCTCAAGTGTAGTTATTTTGATGTCAGGATTAATTGTCGCTAGCCATATAGATGTATAACCCCCAAGTGTACCGACTTCCAGCGCGTGCTTAGCACCAGCGGCTTTGGCTTGCAAGGCAAGCAATTTGCCAAAAGATGGAAATGTAGAAATATCTGGCAAGCCTTTAGCAATTGAATTCTTTAGTGCCTCCTCAAGAATTTGGGCCGTATCATTACTGTCGCCATTGTGAAGATGGGAATTGGTGTACTGATCAACCGATGTCCACCTAGGGTCTTGTTCGTAGCCACTACTTCTGAATGCACCGCTTTTAGACATGTTGACTTGGATAAGCTATACGGAATAGATATAAATCCGGGGGGGATACCAGCGCGATTTTATATGCACTCCATGTAACATGTACATACTAGATGGCCGCACACGTCAGCATGTCGTAACCTCACATCATTCGGACTAAGGCTGCGGGCGTAACCACCACCGAGATGACTCATGTATGAGTCTGGCTAGCATGAAACATGCTCTCTATGGCGCGTGCTCATCAATTGACCCGCATGTTATTGCGTTTTGTCGCTCGTTGGTCAGGTACTTGTAAATGCATGATCATCTGATAAGATTATGATTCCTCGGAAACTCGGGAACTCGGGCCGAGACAGCAAACAGGTCATCCTTTCAGCTAATACAGGGAGATACATACAATAGGTTCATACTTGAACTTACTTTACTAAATATAGTGGCGGCACTTTTCAGCAAATTGCAAAGAGTTTTTACTATGTAGATTGTATGTATAAAAAACGAATATTTATAATTGCGTTTATTATGCTGCCGCGATATTCTCTACTTTCAGCAATGTAGTTCTCAAGGATTAGAAATAGTTCTCACATTTGTTATAGTATCTATAGGACTCTCGATATCGAACTCTCGGCAGGTTGAAGTTGCCAGAAATTTCAAATATATGGATGTACTAACGATATTCAATAAATGGCCCTCAAGGTTGACAGGCGCCATCCCAGCCAATAAAACGAAAACAAAACAGATAATATCGATACATAACAAGGTATTGTGGTCCAAAATCGAGTCAAACCAAATATATGGATAAAAAACTCAGAAATCTTACGAAAATGTTTGTCGAATCCAGCTATCTCGAATACCAGCAATTAAGCTTGCCATAATATGTTTGACATCTCGCTCCAATTGTTTATCGCCATGCACTAAAGGTAACATACTAAAGGTAACGCAATAAAATGTTACTTGCGTTACTTGCGTCGCGTTTAGTTATTTTCAGTTGGCAAAGGCTTCAAGTAATATAGACATAAACCGTGTTAATTTTGCTGGGCCCAAAGATATGATAGCCCTCAGATAACAAATCCGCCACGAGTACTTGATCACTCACCTAGTGCTGTAGATTTCCTGTCATGATATAAAAAGCGACTGTTGTCACGTTTTGCAAAAGCACTACGGGCTATGTTCACGATTAAGTAACAAACTTTGCGTTGAGAAGCTTCGACATTGTCGTGATAAATAGAGTCGTGAAAACCTTAACTTGTCAGTTGACCATGTGATATTCATTCAAATCAAGTAGACAAAGAATTAGATTCTTTCGAGGACAATTTAAGGCATTTCTTGTCAGAAACCTATCTGAGATTATCTACTAGATGCTAGTTTAAAAATGCTAGGGAGATGTCAAACACACCAGAGGAACTGGGCCATGGCTATGACTCCAGACAGGAAGGCCAATTCTTGTACTGCAATCAGATTTGAACTACTTGCTCGGAGATAGGAGCAGTATTCGTCGGATGGTTTTACATGATCATCAAATTAACCGGCGCCGAATTACCCAAAGGCTAATTGAGAGATGGCCGCCACAATGCCCGCCTCAACGGCGGATGCAGGACAATGGGCCGGCTCTCAAGCGTTTGTATAATAGTCGAAGTCAGGATTGCACTACAGGCCCTCAGTACCGGTGCCATGCACTAGTGACCCACTGAATACGGCCGGAACTTTAAAGCATTAATCAGAGCAGTAGTATCTAGAAACTAAGCTCTAATTCAATAAAATCTTAAATGAAGAAGTTGCCGACCCCGCTCTTGACCTTTAGGATGCCCTCTGATGCTTTGACTATACGAACCCCACCTGACCAGCGTGGACCAGGCCAGGGCGATGATCTTTGGACTGCTCGATGGGTACCCCTCCTTAAGTTCCTATTCCGGCTAATTTCCTGGTAATTCATCTACTTCTCCCCGCAAATTTGCTATACAAAAATTCCAACAAAAAATCAGAAAATGAGCTCCTGCACATTAAGCTTACGTAGGCAATGCCAAGACGTTCGGTCGAAACATGCACCGAGTTGCGAGACATGTTTTTCGGTTACTGATAGAGCATCGATGCACAAAAAAAAGAAATCCTTACATTACCCGACGGTTAAGAGTTTGTTGACGCCTAGTAGTTCTTGGTTTCCAGCGAGAAATAAGTGTTCCAATATGTCAAGACAAGTAGTAATGTATCAATAACGCGTACAGAACAGTAATACATTATGGTGGCTCCAAGCTTCACTGTCCATCCAGCCTCCACGACATGTAAGGCATCGTCATCATGGCTATCAATGCATTGCAAATCAAACTGCTCCATCTATTTCTACCGACAAACAGTGAGGATTTCCACAGTATTGTTGGTAGAGCTCTTCGGTTCATTTCTGACCCGAACTACCCCACAGCGTCAAGCCGCATCCCCCGCACCTGGGGTGTTGTCCCTCACCACTATTTTAGCCGGATGCGGTATGAAAATTGTCTGTATTTAGTGTGCAGGAGCGGGGTAGCGGTGAGTCGGGGCGGGAATAGCCACAGGGGGTTATGACTGAGCATTTTTGATATATAACAGCTGTAGCTGCTCTTGGCAGTGGTAGAGCACTCCACACAAACATAATGGGTGAACCGGAGACCATCTTGGAAGACAACATTGAAGTTCAAAACGCCCGAGCCCAGGAAGGGAAGTCTCACCATGAGACCCAATGGGAATGTGCAAAGCGATATCCCAAGACAGTGGGATGGACGCTTGTCATGATGTGGATCATGATTGTGGTCGGATTTGACAACCAAGCGGGTGGTTCAGTACTGTCTGTTCCTCAGTTTCGTAAGAAATTCGGCTTGATATATGATGGCCAGTACATTTTGAGTGCCAGTTGGCAATCTGCTATCCAGGGAGGTCCCACTGCTGTTACTGTCACGGGTCTGCTCACAGGAAGCTTCTTAGCTGATATCTTCGGCAAGAAAAAGGTCATCACTCTCGGCCTGTGTATTTCCACGGTGGCAATTGGTATCGAGTATGCGGCCAAGAGCATCGCAGTTTTCTTCGCTGGCAAAATGATTAACGGATTTGCCCTTGGAATATTCTTGGGCCTTTGCTTGGGATATACCGCTGAAATTGCACCTTTACCTATCCGGGGAGTGTCCACTGGTCTTATGAACATTGCCCAGTGCATTGGACCCTTTCTCGGAGCCATTATGGTCAACTATGTTGGCGTGTATGACAACGACTGGTCCTATAGATCACTCTTTGTCGCTCAGTGGGGATTTGGAATCCCAGCTCTGCTTGTTCAGCCATTCATGCCAGAATCACCTTGGTATCTGATCCGAAGGGGCCGTGATGAAGATGCCAAGAAAGCTTTCCAGCGTCTCTGCTCCAACGATGCAGACGCCGAGAGCCGATTTGTTGCTGCCAAAATCACTCTTCAGGAGGCTACTGAGCTTTCGTCCTCCGGAAGCTTTATTGAATGCTTCCAGGGCACCAACCTTCGTCGAACACTTATTGCTTCTCTGGCATTCATCTGCCACCCTATGTCCGGAGTCAGTTTCATTTCCAGTTATGGATCTTACATATACCAGCTTATCGGAATCACCGCTCAAGAGAGCTTCCGAATTGGAATTGGAAGTCAGGTACTGTCCATTTCAGGAAACTTCTTTGGATTCTATATCATTGATCGTTTTGGTCGTCGAACATTGATCATGAGCGGAGTCGTCTGTCTCATGATTGACCTGCTGATTTTAGCCTCCACCGGAACAGCAGTCAATAAGGCATCGGTGCGGACAGCATGTGTTGCATTTTTGACCATGTTCAACTTCTTTTATAATGGTGGAATCGGAAACGTCGCTTACACTATTGCCTCAGAGATTCCAACTGCTAGTCTTCGAACTAAGACTATCACCATTTCGATCGCCCAGTACCAGTGCTTCAACTGCATGTGGACATTTGTGTTGCCCTATATCATCAACCCAAATGAGGGAGACCTCGAAGCCAAAGTTGGCTTTATTTTCTTTGCCTTGTTGCTTATTTGCTTGGTTTTTATCTACTTCTTCCTGCCTGAGACCAAATCAAGAACCTATGAGGAGCTCGACGAGCTGTTCTCTCGTAAAGTCAAGGCAAGAAAGTTCCCTGAATACATCACTGAGTCTCAGTTGAAGAATGAGCGAGCTTTCGAAGTCAATGAAAAAGCGCAAGAATTCGACCATGTGGAAAATGTTTAGTCTATGTAAAGCAATATACTCCAAATTTGATGCAACACTCATCCAGGCAACTCCAACTTGCAACCCATGCTCTGTTTTTCGAAAGAAGGAAGGCCACCATAGTTCGCTTATTTCCAAGCGTCAACAAGGGAGGGGAGATTGTTAATGTCATTTATCAACTATCTGCTCGGGGTAAAGATGATACGAAAATGCCCCCACAACACCCCACATGAGGCTCTAAATTAGGAAATGTCGCTCGCACTAAGATTTGGCCGATCAACGTTGTGGGGTATAAATATACCAGTATAGTCCTTTTAATTGAGCCAGAACTAGAAAACTGGTTTAGCAATCGGAGCTATGCCTGGTATAGATCGTTTGCGTCTCGTTCAAAGGCATAACCCCGTCCGAACAAGAAGCAATGTTGAGTCTCCAGTGCAAATCGGCAATGGCAAGTTTGCCTTCGGAGCCGATATAACTGGACTCCAAACGTTCGTTCCGTTCTCCACAATGTCAGATTGGGGATGGAAGAACGATGAATTGCCACCAGGGCAGACCCCTGATATGTTTCAAGGGAAGCTTCTGGACACTGCTGGCAGAAAAGTGCGCTACGAGATTCCTAACGACCAGAAGGAGCTGTCGCAGTGGTTGATAGCCAATCCCAATCGATTGAATCTTGCTAGAGTTGGCTTATATTTTGAAGGTCACGAGGATATCAAGGAGGAGGACTTAGCTAGCTGCAAGCAAGAACTGGATCTCTGGAATGGCGCATTGTACAGTAGCTTTGAATACCAAAATTCCAACTGTACTGTTACCACAGCATGTGATCCAATAGATGACGCCATTGCCATTACTATTGAGTCTGACTTAGTTGCCTCCGGGAAATTGAGTTTGTTTGTGGACTTTCCATACTGTGACGGCAGGCAGAAGTTCTCTGCACCCTATGTCGGGTTCTGGGATGAGCAAGACAAGCATACCTCTGAGATTGAAATAAAGAGTAGTGGGTCTCAGGCTTTGAAGCATATTGTGGGAGATATCGCCTACGACGTATTAGTCAATGTTAATCCTGCCTCTCAATATTCTTGGAAGCATGTTGATGGCCATCGATATATTCTCCAACTACAAGGCAGTGGTTCCAAAGTATCCGTCAGTCTCAACTTTGCCACGGTTGATTCTGATTGGAAGACAACTGCCTCTGAAATTCAGGCGCGCTCTGAAAAGCACTGGAATGAATTCTGGTCTACTGGAGGTGCTATTGACCTTTCTGGCAGTTCGGATCCGAGATGGAAGGAATTGGAACGCAGATGTGTTTTATCGCAGTATATAATGGCTGTAAACGCTAGCGGTCTATATCCTCCACAAGAGAGTGGACTGGTTAACAACGGATGGTATGGAAAGTTCCATTTGGAAATGATTTTTTGGCATTGTGGTCATCTTGCGCTGTTCAACCGGTGGGACACTCTCAACAGGATGGTCGACGTGTATAAAAAGTTTTTACAGAGTTCTATAGATCGTGCGTCGAACCAAGGCTATAAAGGTGCACGTTGGCCAAAGATGATAGACCCATCCGGAAGGCATTCTCCAGGAGAGATTAATTCCTTATTGGCTTGGCAGCAACCACACCCCATGATGTTTGCGGAGATGGAATATAGAGAGTTTCCCACCAACGAAACACTCAATAAATGGAAAGAAATCATATTTCAAACCGCAGAATTTATGGCAAGCTATGCAGTACGGGACTCAAAGTCAGGGCATTATAACTTGGGACCACCAATGCATATCATGTCCGAAAACACTGATGGCCTTCAAACTACAAATTCCTCTTTTGAGCTCCAATACTGGAAGTTTGGACTACAAAAGGCCGTGTCATGGTTTCAGCGGCTTGGATCGGATGTCCCAGATCTTTGGTCAAAAGTGGCAGCAAACTTGGCACCTTTGGCTGTAGAAGACCACCTGTATGTCATCTGGCCAGGTGTTAAAAATATGTGGACAGATTATACGTGGGAACATCCGTCTATGGTGGGTATGTACGGTTGGCTTCCAGGAGACGGCCTGGATATCGACACTATGAAGAGGACGAGCAAAAAGACATGGGAGACTTGGCACTTTGACAAGTGCTGGGGATGGGACTTTGGAATGCTGGCTATGAATGCTGCTCGCTGTGGCAACCCTGAAGGAGCAGTAGGATTTTTACTGAGCTCGAGTATGGTCTTCGATGACGTTGGGCTTGTTCCAGGGGGGCCTACTGTACCGTTCCCTTATTTGCCATCGAATGGTAGCTTCTTATATGCAATAGCATTGATGGCAGCTGGATGGGACGGTTCCAAAACTGATTCACCAGGATTCCCAGTGGAAGGTTGGACGGTCCGTTGTGAGGGCCTGTCAAAAGCTCTATAGAAATCCAACTCGAAAGGATGGAACTATTGCCAAAAATATATGATAATGATATTTATGTAGGGACTAAGAACTTCCTATTGTATACTGCTAGACGACCAGAGGGCAACTGCATCTACTTGCATTGATCCAATAGCGAGCGGGGGCGTGATTTGTATGCGGGGCAATTTACTCGATAAGATATGTCTTCACTCCGCCGAAATGCTAAACGCATGGACGCTCTTTACAGAGATGTGGACAGGGCGCTTCTCTGGCCAATATTAAACCAACATAATCTAATCATAGTCCCCCGCCAGCAGTTCAGCTCGACGTGCATGAGATATCTGATAAGCCAACTGCTAGCTATAACTGGACAACAACCCTATCAATTGGTATGTGACTCGAGGAAAAAAATCGCTTTCCGAGGGACCAGAACAGCAGACGAAGTCGGAACCAATGTTTCTGGATGATCACCTATTAATGCTGGCAGTATTTGCTGTCATACCTGTCTAGAGATCGCAGCTGGCCGGTTCTCGGTAGCTTAATAAGAGCAATATCTCCGCAGATCCGTGCGGGGGAGCGGGGGATATAGCCCGTAGATCACTATCCTCTTGCAGTCTTCCCCACAGCCAGTTTTCCCCTCACAAGTGAAATCAGTATAAAATCATTCACTCTTGGCTTGATCCATCAGCTCCCAAGAGTGGATCATCAAAAGTCGCTGGAGTCAAACAATGTCCGAAAAAGTGAACTACGTTTCGCCAGTCACCAGCGCTATTAAAGGTGAGGTGACTGACGCAAGAGTTATTGATTCGAAAGCTGAGAGACGTCTTTGCAGAAAGCTTGACTACAGAATTCTACCTTTTATTACCGTCATGTATCTTTTCAATGCGTTGGACAAGGGAAACATCTCTAATGCGAAGACGGACGGTATCGAAGATGATTTGCACATGCAGGATAGTGATTGGAACATATTGCTGTCTATATTTTACATCCCTTTCGTTTTATGTGCTTTCCCCATAACCTTCATAATCCGAAAGTATAATGCTGCTAATGTGATCCCTATACTTATGTTTGGATTTGGATCGTTCTCTTTGATCGCCGCTGGAGTGAAAAACTTTGGTGGTCTTATGACTGTTAGATGGTTTTTGGGAATGTGTGAGAGTGCTTTCTTTCCAGGTATAATTTACTATCTGTCCACATTCTATCGTCGAACAGAGCTTGCCAGACGCCTGGCAGTATTTTATGCTGCTGCCAACATCGCTAACGCCTTTTCGGGATTGCTTGCATTTGGTGTATTTCAAATACACTCTCACTTGAAAGGATGGCAGTATCTAGTTCTCATCGAGGGTGCTTGCACTGTTATCTTTGCCACTATTGCATATTTCTATCTGCCCCGAAGCCCTGCTGAGGCCAAATTCCTTACACAGGAAGAGAAGGATCTTGCATTTTTCAGAATCCAGACCGATTCTTCGGCCGTCGTCGGTGAGAAGGTCCAGTTCAAAGACGCTGTTAAGGTTTTTGCTCATCCTGTATCACTCGGATGGATGTTTGTTGAAATTTGCTTGGGTGTGCCTTTAAATTCAATCAACAACTGGTTCCCTCAAATCGTTGGCAGTTTAGGAAAGGGTACCGTTCAAACAAATCTTTACACCGTGGCGCCTAACATTTCAGGGGCTGTTTGTCTGCTGTTCTTTGCTTTCGCATCTGACTACTCTGGAATGCGATCAGTTTTCATTATGAGTGCTCTGTTGATTTCAATTATTGGGTTTGCAGTGTTCGGTGCTATTGATACTCAGGCCCATATAGGTGTTGCTTACTTTACATGCTTTCTTATGACTGCTGGAGGCTCTGCATCATCCGTTCTCACCTCCACGTGGTATAATAATAACACTCCAGGTGAGAACCGGAGAGCTGTATTATCTGCTGTCGGTGTTCCTTTGGCAAACGCAGCTGGACTAATTTCTGCAAACATTTTCCTCGCCAAGGATGCCCCTAAATATGTTCCAGCGCTAGGTATTACTGCCGGATTTGGTGGACTTGGAATCATTTTTGTTGGAGTGATTACTCTTTACATGGTATACGATAACAGAAGACGAAACAGAGAACAAGGTGTGAACTGGACCTACAAAGATGTTTCGACAGCTATCATGAAAGAAGGCCCCCAGAATCCAAGTTTCAGATGGATGTATTAGTTGAATATTGTTGTGCTTAATTTGTAAAATGTCTATGTATAATCCATGAGTATATTTCACTACTTTCACCCACCAATACGTAATCAATCCAAAAAATGGTTCAAAACTCTTTTCCAAGAGCAGATTTCTCTTTCCAGCCATCATAATGAAAAGTAGTATGACTGCCAGTACTCTTTATCACTTTTATTTTCAAGCGACATCCTTTGAAGGAATTTCGAAACAGTTTCAACTTCCTCGTCCGTCGATAAATAATCCATAACGTATTCTATTAAATGCAGAGTATCAGTTATCACAGCAACATTTTTGCAACTCATTGCTATGCCACACAGGAACCTACAGTGTTGGTTAACATCACCAAGGTCAAGGAGAACAAGTGAAAAGTGGTATAGAAGCATTGCAATAGTATGCCAAGCAAAGGTATATGTCAAGTGAGGAAAGGGTCGCTGGCTCTGAATACTGCAACACAAATCGAATGATGCAGGCTTTCTCGAAAACCACTCTTCAATTTGGTCGCTGATTTCAGCTCTCATCTCTTGGGAATGATCTTCACCAAACTTCCAATTGCAGGCTCTTGATGTTAAGTATGTAATTCGATTAGTCCATATAGAATCGTACTTCTCATCGTAAAATTGTATAACGTCGTTGACATTAAACATGCATGGCTTTCTCTCAACTATTGCAACCCTCAAGTCTTGTCTGACATATACCCAGAATGAGACTTCCCGCAAACCGCTGCCACCTAACTGCCACATAGGATCATTTGCGACCAATGAAAATGCTCCCCGTAAATGACTCTTAGGATCATCATAAGAATTCTGGAACATAAACTGCTCAGCCATCCTAAGTATTACCGTAGTTGCAAGAACAGACGGATCCACCAAACACTGAGCGTCATTAAGAGCTGGAATTAAGAGTCCATAGCACTGGGATGCAAATTGATTCTGGAGCTGTTGATCATCGTCTCGACCCGATACTGCTCCGCTTAAGCTGAGACAAGCATAATACAGAAGAGGACAATACAGTGACAATTTGACCACTGTGGTACTGAAATGCATTTCCTCCGTAGCAGTGTTCATGTATTGGCTGGCGCAATTTATATAGTACTCAAACAGCCGGATCTCATCAGCGTCCACTATAATTCTTCTGGTTGAATCATACAGGTTTCCCGGAGTTACAGGATTCAAGAGGTCAAAAACAGAAAGTGAGTTACTGTTCAGCTTCTTGTCGTCTGCATCTGCCACAGGTTCTTCTGTCTTCTCTTCCATGCTCTTAGGCACCAGTTGGTTTCGGGGCCGTTTTAGCCGTGTTGAATAAATGCTTTCCTTAAATCGGGAGGTAGAGTATGTACAAGTAACCTTACGCTTAGAGCAACAACTACACTGTGGAAGTTTTCGGTCGCATTTTATGTGTTTCTTAAAGCACAAATCGCAGCCATTTCGCAGCACTGCCATCTCATCATAGAGACTGAAGTCTATCAACGATGCGGGGTAAGACGAGCGGCTTTATGCATCCTGAGTAGCTTCTAAGATAACTTGCTGTAATCTCAATGTTGCCTTTACAACTATATCAATACAATTCAAACTACAGATTAGCAAGCTTGAAAGAGCAGCCATAGAAATATAATAACATAATAGTTATGCGACTATTCGTCAATATCAAAATATGAAAGCCAAATGTCGCTGTCACAGTCCGCTGTGAGAAGTGCAGTCAGATCATCGACTGCACTGCTATAATCAAAAGCTGTCCAATTGAAGTCCAGATTTGCTATTTCATTTGATAGAGAGTCGAAACTGTCAACAGACTCACAGTCATCACCAATTTTCCCACCTTTACCGTCTTCAGCAGAATGGAAATCAGAGGGCCACAGTATCTTTATTAAAATTCGGAGCTGATTTGCGCATACCATAAGTGGATGGCGAGACTCATTGGAAATAGAATCTATATCAAAACATCGAATAGCCTGCTCGATAATTTTCATGGTCCCTATCCTCTCGTCTTTTGAGAACGCTCCAGTAAACACCAGTTTAATGAGAAATACAGCAGAATAGGTGAAATAGCTATAAAATCGAGCAGGAAGATAAGGTAAAGCACCACCCGTGTGAAATTCATTGATGAAAATCTTTATGATTTCCACTGCTGCACTATGAGCTTCCAGAATGAACTTAGCATCAGAAGAGCCGGTGATGCCCCTTGGAAATATAGTACGGGCCCAATCACATTTGGAATCATCGAAACCTGAATCACTGCTTTTCACTTGGTTAACAGATCTCGTCAAATGAGCCTGGAACGCGAATGAGTATGCATAAAGTCGAGCAAAGTGATATGTCATCCATACCATATCATGAAGAGGAAACTTTGTCCACCTTTTTTCTTTCCATGCGTATTTGAAAGCATAGAACGATCTTGTGAACTCATCAAGCATTCTATTATAGTCGCCAGTTCTCAATAGAGATATTGTTCTATCTTTATTGGGGTAGAGAGCTTCGTGGACGTTGGTCAGAATCTCTGTAAGCTCAATTTGCGCTTCCATCAAAGAGGCATAATCCTCGCTCGTATCTGGAGCAGGTATCAGAGTCGGAAAGTCTGCTAGTTTCCCCCTGCATATCATCGACCGGACTGTATGATTTGCAAAACATGGTGAAGGCCCCCGGCTTCGGAAAGGTCTTCCCAAACGAATTGAAGATTGACGATCAAGCATGTAGCAATATGTCCACACCAATCTCATGCGATGTGTAAGGTTGTCAGTACTTTCATCAGGAACTAGAAGCGTCTTCTGATCAAATTCCATATAGTAACTCATGCTGATTGCAACGCCAATAAGCTGCCAAGTAATTTTTTCTTCTATCAGATGTAGGCTCTCATCATTACCAGATGTTTCTTGTCGGGGAATATTCTCAGAAAGCAATAGCAGAGCTTCCACGGCGCCAATAGTTGGCCGGATATCACCTACAACTAACCCACTGATGATATCTTTCATGTAATCCCAAGAAAGCTTATGGATTTTATTGTTCTCAAACCTGGATGCGATTATAACAAAGGATACTAGAAGTATCGGTTCATCTATGGCGAATTGCTGCAATGATTCATCAGAAGATGGTACGACATGCACTGGCATTACGGGCAAGTAGTGATGATGTCGGGAGAAAAATGTGTAAGCAAGAATCCGCAATTGTGTAGGATCAACAATTCCTCTTTCAACAAGACAGAAGTCCATGAGTTTATCGCGACTACCCTGTATCTCGTTCGATGATGATAAAATTGGCTTCAGATTAATGTTACTTTTCGGTGGGTCTTCGAGCATATCATTTTCGAAAGGCGATGTGTCTAGAGGTATCCCTTGAGTACTTTGTCCTTCATCTAAGTTGGATTCTTTTGACCCTGTCTGTGAATCCGCCGCTGTTGCGGCCAGTAGAACTAAAGAGTCCGATGCATTTCGCAATTCTGAAAGAGCAATTGTTTTAGAGACTGCAATCCTAGGATGCTCCCGTAGTGTCTGATCAAAATCACTTGATTCGAACATCTCCGAGTCATTGCACCATGGCAGTTTTTCTAGATATTTATTGCTTCTTGTCTTGTCTATGTTGGCACGACCTCCTCTTCTACCAGCCACAAAGGTGCACTTCTCACCGTCTTGCTGACATCTTGTACATGTCACATTATTGACGTCAATATGACGCGGGAGTTCACATTTTGACTTGCGAGAACGGCAGTAGAGACATGCCTTGTAAGCTCTTTGCCTGTTTGGTCGGTACTTTGAAATGCCGGATATTGTTCTTTCGTTTGTCGTCAACATTTTGTTTTGTTGATAATAAGTCAATTTCCGATTTAGCAGTTCAAAATGCGGGGAAATCTCTACAGGCTAAGGGCCCTATAGCCGATGATTACCTTGAGAGTTTCCTAATTCGGAAGCTTACAATAGAAATAAAGTGTAGAGATCTGAATTAGAAACAATGGGGAAATGATTTTGATTTTAAATACTCGATATTATACAGATTCCTTAGTAGGGGGGCCTGTGTGCATGATAGATTTTTCGGCATTTTCTTCATTACTGCCATCGCTGTCAGAGCCAGCTTGATCTGGCTGAGGCTTCGACTTTTTATCATCACCTCGCAATATAACATCTTTGATGAGAAGGGACCCTATGAGACATAAACCCATCAATGGCACAAAAGTAATGAATACTACATGTGTTGCTTTCATTTTGGCATTCAATA
Source organism: Sugiyamaella smithiae (assembly GCA_030579815.1). Classification (NCBI taxonomy): domain Eukaryota; kingdom Fungi; phylum Ascomycota; class Dipodascomycetes; order Dipodascales; family Trichomonascaceae; genus Sugiyamaella; species Sugiyamaella smithiae. Next base: position 1,358,611 of record JAKTRV010000006.1, read on the forward strand.
TAGCATCCGTCCAAGAGTTCATATTCGACTTATCCAGTTGCCATGTACCGCCTAACACTTGTGATCGCAGATCAGCTGGAAGGTCCGCTGGCAATGAAGTCTTCATAACACCATATTGAATGGCAGTAGAAACAGCAACGCCTATAGCTGCGCCTAAAGCTCGAAACATGTTTCGTGAAGATGTCACCACTGCCCTGTCCTCTGGACGCGACAGCGCCTGAAGAGCCACCAGTGAGGGCTGGAACACAAAACCGACTCCAGCACCCTCAATCAATAGACAGACTATAAATACTCCAGTGGGTGTCGTTCTATTAAATACAACTTTGGCGCCCGCTCCAGCGACCCATAGAACAAAGCCCAGAATTAGAACTGGTCGAAATCTTTGAAGATAGCTCATAGATGGACCAGAAAGAACACCGGCCAAACTTTGAAACAGTAGAAAAGGCAATATGAGTATGGCACTTCGAATGGGTGATAATCCGACAATATCTTGAAAGTACTGGGGCAGGAAATATAAGTCTGCTTGCCAAACATACCCGAATATGCAGTTTTGTGCGAAAACAATACTTGCGGAACGTGTAAAAAGACGTAAGGGCATCATGGGTAATTTGGCAAGCTTGCCTTCTGTGAAAACAAAAAGGCAAAGGGATATGGATCCAATTACTAAAAGAGCAATGACAAGAGCACTGTTCCAGGGCCATATGCTTCCTCCAGAGTTAATTGGAATGAGTATGAATAGCATAGCGATCACTGAACTTAAAAGGCCTAGCCAATCAATTTTATTGATTTTTTCTTTCCATGAACCTGTAACAGGTTTGGCTGGCAAGAATATTATTAAGAATGGCACTGTCGCTGCAGCCAGCATTGGAGGCACCCAAAAAGCCCACCGCCATCCTTTTGGACCCGTTTTAAGAAGCGCAGCAGCTAAGAATGGACCAGACGCTGCTCCTATACCAATAGCTGCACTGAGTACACCTTGGTATTTTCCTCTTTCTTTCAGAGAAACAAGATCACTGACTGTGATCTGAACTAAAGAGCTGATTCCTCCGCCGCCAATACCCGAGAGCGCTCTACAGACGAAAAGCCAAACTGAATTCTTAGCAAACCCACACAATATGTCACCAAATATAAGGGTACCGACACATATAAGTAATACTGGCTTTCGACCGAAAATATCTGACAGGCGACCGTAGAGAACTTGAAAGGCTGTTTGAGCTATCAGATAGGATGTACCGGCCCATGTAATGCTGTTCTGCGCATCCAAAGCAACAGAAATGACTGGAAGCGCTGTAGTTGTAGAGTTAATATCCAAAAAGGATACCAGCAGACATACAGCAAGACATAGATATGCAGTTATAAGTTTGCCAAATGGTAAACGCTGATTTTGATCATCTAGCTGAGGACTCTGGGATTTAGTTTTCCCATCAGTGCTCTCACCCTGGGCCATTTATAAATGCGAACACGTCCAAGTATTGTTATGATACATGCAAGGTAGATGATGGCAACCTTAATCAGAAACTCTCAATAAAATAGACAGTGAACTGATGACTAGAACGCATTGCTCCATTGTTATATGTCTTCGGGAGCCGAACCGGAATGACAGCGATCGTCACACTATTTTGGAGTTATGTCCGGTTACGGAGATGCAGCCCGCAATCTATGCAAAAATCACATCGGACGTACTCCGAAAGGCGGTAATACCGTTATCTTCGGACCCAAGCCCGAAAACGGGAATCTTATACTATATCACAGGACCACCATATCCTGATAGTCCTAAGCTCAGGATATGTCCGAAAATATAGCAGGTGACTCCGGAGAGCAGGCTGATGGATATCGGATCAAGCGATTACGAAAAGCGTTTGCTTGCCAAAGATGCAAACGGCGAAAGCAGAGATGTGATGGGAAACATCCTGCTTGTAGTGCGTGCATTAATTCAGGCGAAGAGCAGAACTGCTCGTATGGTCCTAATGTGATATACTCAGAGCATTATGTAAAGTCGCTTGAGGGCCACATTGCAAGTCTGGAACAGAGGTTGCAGAACTTTGATCCGGACTACGCATCAGATCATATAACGGACCATCCACTTACAGGACTAAAGAGGCGCAATAGTTATGGGTCGGAATCGGAATCGTCAAAGACCCTCGAAATGGGAACTGGAATAGTAGCTTTATCATCTAAGCCATCTGATCCTTATTTAGGAGCTTCAAGTGGCCTTCAGCTGGCACGCATTGTGGAGTCCACATTGAATAGATCTTTTTTGAAGTCGTCTCCACGGTTATCGGAAAGCTTGAAAGATATCAAAACGGTGGGTTCCATACCTAAGACAACTGATACCATCATTGCAGGGATGCCATCGGACGTTATTGCAAATAAGCTGGTCGAGGCATATATCTCAAAGGTACACTCCAAACATCCATTTCTCAGTCCGGTGAGAATCAGAAGAATCAATGAGAAAAGGAATGAGCTTATTCCATGCAGTAGGAGTGCTTCTGTAAGTGGGACGGAGGGTCTTCTAGAGTACTTCATTATTCATATGATTTATGCAATCGGAGCACGATACTTACAGCTCTCGGACAGCTACGATTATATTGGCCCTGAGGGTCACTATGCTGCTGCTTTGCAAGATATTGACTGTGTATTTGCAATTGAGGGCATTGAAAGCTTGGAGAGTATGCTTCTATTGACAATCTATCAGCTTCGGTCTCCTACTGGGCCTGGGGTGTGGGGAATGATAGGTGTCACAATGAGAAACTGCTTAGACTGTGGATTGCACAGGAAAGCCAGACTGCCAAACTTGCTCGATCAACGCCGAAAGAGAATATTTTGGACAGCTTATATGCTTGAGAGATCAATTGCGAGAACTGTGGGTCGACCATGTTGTGTTACTGATCGGGAAATCGATGTGGAGCTCCCTGCTAATGTGTCGGATGACATTGAAGACGAAAATGAGTTGGCCCTTGCAATTCAGCATTCTCTTCAGAATCCTATTCAGCCAACAGCTCTTTCCCCGGCTATTCATATTATTCGAATGCAGCAAATTGAATCAAAAATCCATCACAAGATTTACAGGGCTGACAAAGATATATCAAATATCCCAGCTTCTAAAATTGAGTTACTGAGACAAGAAATCGAGCAGTGGAAAGACCATATCAGGCACGTATTGCCTAGGAACCAAGACACCACCGTGCCTTACACAAGCTCTACTTACCATATGATTCAATATTATAAGGCGATTTTGCTGTTACTGCTGAGATTTCTGCCATCGCTCCCAGCTGAGCATCCAGATTTTCGTCTTTGTGCTCATGCAGCGAGTCAGATGTGTCAACTCTACAAGCGGCTACACGATCAGCAGCATTATATTTCGTATTCGCTGCTTGCTCTTCATGCTAATTTCGTTGCTGGTCTTACCATGATATATTGTTTTTCAGTTGACAAGTCAGTGTTTGATTTCAAATTCAGCAGTGGAATAAGAGCCTGCAGCACAGTGCTATACATAATAGCGGAGCGATGGCCTGAGACGAGAAAAGTAAGAAATGCATTTGAAAGCTTAGTTTCTGCCACTATAGAGAATTGGCACTCTGGCGAAGATCAAACTAACGGGTATTACCCCCCTCAAGGCGACGATGATGTTACCAGACAGTACAACTCATTACCAGAACAAACACAGGAATATCAAGATAAGGATTCTCAGGTCACCGATATTTGGGAGCTGTTAGGCAATGTCATGGATGACAAGGAAACTAGTTGGAGATGGGGCCAAGAGGGATTCTACAATGCCATGTCGGCATTTTCTGAGTTCGGATGGTCGTTTTAGACTAGCTATACACTGCTCTTATCTTTCATTTACTCAATATGACTTATGACTATTCCTAATCAATGCAGTACTGAATCGTAGAGCCAACCAAACGTCTGTACGATTATGAATATTCGGCTTTATGTCCGACGGATTAATTTTTAGTTATCGGAGAATTCTCCGATGCCCGGACAATCCCTATCTCGCACCACACTTGTCCCGCGCATCACCGCAAGGCTGGTCCCTGATAAATGAAGATAGCAAAACAGAATAACCGTTCGAAAGCAAACAATTTTAATTTCATCACATCTTTTAAGTGCCAGTCTAGCCAAGATAATCATGAATTTGACACGTCGTTTGGTACACGGCAACGGTTACACCGCAGTAAAGTTCCCAAAACAGTAATATCTTATCTTTCTGCATGTCCTTCTTTTGGCAAGAAAAAGAAATGTCGGACTTAATCTAAGCGACTGTATTGGTGCCAATACTGCGCGAGATATACATGATAACGCAGACCGAGAATATAAAATCAGACCGTTGTAACATCGAGTGGTATTCAGATATTCGTTGACCTTTGTTTCGAACTATGGCGGAATCCTTTTTGCAACGGCTGGACAGGATATGTCGCACCAAAGAGAGTGTCTTTAAGGATAGAGAGTCTGAAGGAAAGATCTGGGGAAATGAAGACCTTGATCCCACTCCGTAAGTCATAATTTGTTACCTAAATTCGTCTAATATCAGTCGTGAGCAGCGAGTTTGGAAGCACTGGAACTATCTCGCATTTTTTTGGGCAGTCTCATTCAATCCTAACCAGTGGAACACCGGTTCTAGTTTGGTGAATCAAGGCCTTGTAAGTCATTTTCTCCATGTTTTCCACATTGAACTAACAATTAGTTATGGTGGCAAGCCACACTGTCTGTCATTGTTGGAAATTTTATCTGTTCTCTTGTTTTGGTGGCTGCATCTCGGGGTCCATCAGTATATCACATAGGATACCCAGCATTTGTACGGGCTGCAACCGGAATGTATGGTTCCTTGTTTTTTATTTTCTTGAGAGGAGCAGTTGCCATTATTTACTTCGCCCAGCAGACATACTATGCTGGACAGCTCACAAGTGTTTTGCTCCGGTGCGCATTTGGTCACAACTGGACTGATAGACCGAACAACCTGCCTGAATCTGCTGGAATTACGTCTGCCACTCTTGGTGCATTCTTTTTATTCTGGCTAATTCAGCTACCATTTATGAGCATCCATCCTCAGAGTGCTCGATGGTTGTACACCATTAAAAGTCTTCTGGCCCCGCCAGTACTTCTTGCAACTTTTGCATACGTGGTAGGAAAGAATGGAGGTCTTGGCCATGCTGAGGCTATCTCTAAGTTAGGATCTTCATCATCAGCCGTTGGATGGGCTTTTATGGCGGGAATAAACTCCGTTGCCGGTTCTATCAGTCCTGAAATTACCTCAAATGCTGATTTGGCAAGATATGCTCGAAAGCCAATGGATACTACTTGGCCCCAGGCTATTGGTATCCTCACAAGTAAGTCACTCGTCATTTTCTTAGGTATTGCGTCCTCAAGTGCTAGTTACTCACTGTGGGGAACTGCCTACTGGAACATGTGGGATCTGTATGGAGCTATTCTCGACCACAACTGGAATGCTGGTTGCAGAACTGCCGTGTTCTTGGCTTGCGTTGTTCAGATATTAGCTGTTGTAGCCACAAATCTTGCGTCAAACTGTCTTCCAGTTGGATCTGATCTTACAGGTCTTTTCCCTCGATACTTCAACATCAGGCGAGGTCAGATTATGTGCGCTATTATCAGCTTGGTAGTTGTTCCTTGGAAGATCCAGGCAAGTGCTCAGACATTTTTGACGTTCCTTGGATCTTATGTCTGTTTCATTGCTCCTCTCATTTCTGTTATGATAGTGGATTACTTCTATGCTCGAAAAGGAAACATTCATGTTCCATCGTTATATAACGGATCGTCCACTAGCCCATACTGGTATACGAAAGGAATTAACTGGAGAGCCTTCCTTGCATGGGCCATTGGTGTCGCCTTCCCTATTCAGGGTCTTTCTGGATCTTACAACATTCACTCAAGTGCTGCTTCGAAGCATATGTACACTCTCGGTTTCTTGCTGTCGGCGTCTGTGGCAGCATTCTTTTACTTTGTGTTCTCTTTCTTCTGGCCAGTAAAGCTTTACCCAGAGGACAGAGCAGGATCTCCTGCGACTTTTGAATACATGGGATCCAGTGATGGATATTTTGAAGATGACACTATTATTGGAGTCGAACCTGCCTATCAAGAAAGCATCCAAGTCAAGGAGAAGCTGGATGATTGATTTCAAGTTGATTTGATATAGTACTTTGTTTAGTAATTTACAATTTAATTTTGGTTAGTTGATACAGGAATATGTACATTCAGCTCTGTGTTATGGCATATCAGTTAGTTTGAGTGCCCCTTATAAGGGAAAGTTTTAGAAAAGTGGTCAGCTATTTCTTCTCTTGTTGTAACCCAGACACCTTCTTTCTGAGTGATGTATTCCAAGAAGTCTTGCAATGCCTGAGCTCTGCCAGGCTTTCCGGTTAATCGTGGGTGGATACCGATAGACATCATCTTACCACCCTCGGCGTACAGCATATCGAACGTACGCTTAAGTAATACTTCCCAATCGCTTCCTCCAAAATTCCAAGGTTGTACAAGTTTCATATCGTTCGTGTCATATGCGTATGGCGTTATCAATAATCCTTGAGCGTCCTGATGTTGACTCTCCATCGGCACATCTACCCAGTAGGGGACATCGTCATTGAAAGCATCTGCTTCCCACTTCAGTGGTATACCCATCTCTCGGAATGCTTCCCAAACTACACCCACACTATTAGGGCTTCCCCTTCCAACAAACCAACCTACAGGAGCCTTTCCTGAGGTGGTCATGATGGCTTTAATGCACTGCTTGATGCTCTCTTTCTCGTCTTTTGGATCCCAGTCCTTATAGTCTAACCATCTATACCCATGACCTGCTACCTCATGTCCCGCCTCAACACAAGCTTTAGCTACATCTGGGTTCATTTCAAGGGCCTGACCAACAGCAAAACAGGTGAAATGGAGGTCAAACTTCTTGAAAACTCTCATAAGTCTCCACATTCCAGTTCTGGAACCGTATTCGTAGTCACTTTCAACATTAGTGTGCCTCGCTCCCACAAAAGGAACACCGCCAGCTATTGTCAGAATGTACCAAACAATAGGCAAAACTCACGCTTTTCCCAATTCATTGTTTCCGAACAAGGGTCCCCATTTAAAATAGTCATCTCAGCTCCCTCCCTAGGATTAGATATTGTGTTCACATCACAGCGAACGCAAACCTACTCATAATTCACACAAACGCTCACAGCGATGCGAGCTCCATTGGGCCATTTGCAGTCCAGTCCTTCCTGACCATATCCAACTAGATTTCTCGGGAATGAGTATTTCTCGTCAACAACAACCATTCTGTTTTAGGGATCAAATGAAAAGTCATCTTACGGTTTCTTCTAGTAAAGCCTGGTTGGGCTAGGACTAACACTATGGAGTCGCAAACGCCTAATTGGGCAGCCCGCCGTCTATCTATCTTATCTTCGGAGCATGTCCGCTGCACGTTAGCCGGGTCGGTGAATAGCCGCTGCAATGCTAACGGGTGGTATCTCCGATAGTATCAGCTACAAAACCATTATGAGTGACATATGGTCAAGAAAACCGGTAGGAAATGAGTGAACAAACATACCAGGAGATAAGCAAAGCAAAACTAAAGGAGAGAGACTCCAAAATTCCCGATGAATGGAGAATTGAGCTCCCTGAAGATGACGATAATCTTTTAGGTCTTCCCCGACAATGTGGAATCTTTACTGACAAGGAGCTTGAGATCACAGAAAAGTATGATGCTATGGATCTACTTGAAAAAATTCATAATGGGAAGCTCAGCAGTCTAGAAGTGACAGCTGCCTTCTGTAAAAGAGCAGCAGTGGCACAACAGGCGCTGAATTGCAATACTGAGATGTTCTTTGACATGGCCTACGAGAGAGCCCGATATTTGGACAAGGTCTTTGCTGAGACAGGGAAACCCATTGGACCCTTACATGGCCTGCCAATTGCTCTCAAAGATTCGGTTAATGTGAAAGGGGTGGACTCCACAATTGGCATGACAGGTTATGCTTTTCAACCAGCCAAAGAAAGCTCTGTGATTGTTGATATTATGGAGTCTCTTGGGGCAATAATGTACGTCAAAACTAATGTACCACAGTCCATGATGACGCCTGATACACAGAATTTCACATTTGGGCAAACAAGAAACCCGAGATCAAAGTATATTACAGCGGCAGGAAGCTCGGGAGGATTAGGTGCATTGATTGGATTCAGAGGGGCCCCAATAGGAATAGGCACTGATGTTGGAGGTTCTGTTCGGTGAGTATTTGGGGTTGCATCAATGTTTTCTAACAAAGTATTCCTGCCTACGTTGCGGGAATAACTGCTATCAAGCCATCATCTGGTCGCCTGCCATATCATTTAATGAAAGGATACCTTGACGATGGAGCTGATACAGTCGGTATCCTGTGTGTCAATGGAGTTCTGGGACTATCCGTCAGGGACTGCAACATGCTGGTAGAGAATATCTCCAAGGCGGAGCCTTGGTTGGCCGATCCAAGTTGTGCTTACTTACCTTGGGATAGTAGCCCTCTCCCTGAAAGACCATTAGTTATTGGAGTCATAAGAGAGTGCCATGAGACGCAACCGCTGCCTCCAATCAAACGTATTTTGGATGAAACATTGTCCAAACTGGAAGCATCAGGTCATGAAATAGTGGAGCTTGAGTTTTATAAGAGTGCAGAGTTGTCTCAGAGTGCACTAGACCACTTTAAAGTGGACGGAGGCAAAGTGAGTACAAGTATGTAATCCTGAACTTGCTAACAAAGGCACTAGAGAGAGCGTGCAATCTTACGGGAGAACCATATACTGAAGCTGTAAAGTTAGGAGGATTGTACCCATGTGAACCGAAAACTTTACAACACCTTCATCAATATGCCGACACGAGAGCGAAACTGCAGTACGATTGGCTTAAATTTTGGGCTTCAACTTCTAAGAAATCTAAATCTGGTCGTCCTATAGACGCAATACTCTGTCCAGCCCAATCTTGTTTACCTCGCCCTCATGAAACACTCATCCGAAGTCACTTTACAAGAAATTGGAATGTACTGGACTACCCCGCCATGATCATTCAGTGCGGAAAAGTTGATCTTAACATAGACAGTGGTCCAATGCCTACTCCCAAGGGCCCAGCGGACGAAAAAGTTCAATCGATTTGTGAGTGGTGATTTGATGTGAAATATTTTGCTAACAAAAGTCACACCGGAGAAACGGGGCCGCTATGCCGATTATCCTGTTGGACTACAGCTGGTGGGTCAGAGACAAATGGAGCCGAAACTACTGAAGATTGCATCGATAGTGACGCAAGTGCTTTAGAAAGCATTTTTGAACCATTCTGAGAATAGCCTCGAGTCATGGATTATGTTCATATTAGTTTATTCATATTAATATATGTATGCATTTATTTACCGGCTCTTTAGACCTTTTCTTCTGTGGAGTGGTGTGCCCCGTTGTTTCTATCAATAAACGACTGAACCTGCGATGCAGATACGCTTTCAATATAGGCAGTTCCCTCTTTCTCATCTTCTACTCCATTGACTTGAACCGATCCAGCGAAAACATCGACCTTTGCTGATGAAAACTTTCGGGCGCTGAGTCCACTGGCAAACATGAGGTCCAGCTCACCGAATGACCTGTTTCTCGGTTCAGGAACTCGGAAATACGTGTAAATAATACACAAGAAGCAGATACCTCCCCAGAAGAAACCCGCATAGTTGCCCCAATTCCAAGCCGTTGGGTTCAACATGTAAGGAGTCAGAACACTGCAAATGATTCCCACGACATTATACAAGTTTCGACCGAGAACGACAGTTTTGATTTGCAAACGACGTGTGGAAAGCTCACCGACTAAAGAATAACATACAGTACCAACCGTGAGCTGGTAAGACAAAGCCCACACGAGCATAATACTTCCAGTCGCAAGAGATGCTTCTTTCGGGTGGTTGGATTGAGCAAGTCCAAGGAATCCAAGGATCATCAACATAGTACATAATGCGCAGAGACCATACAAGTAAAGTGTACGACGGCCGATTCCAATTGCCATAAGGAACCACGCTCCAAAAACACCACCCATATTAATACCATACTGGCCGAGTGAGAAATCATAGGCCTTAGCAGGCTCAAGGCCGGCTTGTTCCAAGAAATAGGTGGAATATCCAGAGAACGAATTACCACTTAAATTCTGCATAGCCCAGACCATACAGACAATCTCTGTTCGTCGCAAGTCAGTGCCTTTGAAACAATCTAAGTACGACGCACCTCGAGTCATTTCTTCTTCCATAGCAGTGGTGTGTACCATCATAGCAATGGTCTCATCAGCATCAAAATCAGTTTCCCTATTCAAGCTTGTGAGACGAAGCAGAGCCTTTTTAGCATCATCGATTCGACCCTTTCGTACAAGCCACCAAGGAGATTCAGGCGCCAAGAAGATTCCAATAAACAGAGGCACGGGCCACATCCATTGTAACGCATAAGGGATACGATAAGCCCATTGGTCATCACCTCGATTCAGCATAGATTTGATAACACCAATACCAATAACCTGACCAAGACCCCAGCAGAAATTAACATATGTAGTCAAGTAGCCTCGCAAAGCCACTGGACAGACTTCAGATGCATACGTGATGGTCAAAGTTTGGAAAACACCCCATGGGATACCACATAGAATTTCAGCAACCTCTATAGCCACCACAGATTGGGCAGTGAAAAATATAGCAGTGTAAGCGACAATCAAAATAAGGCATCCCATGACAGTGTAACGATATCCATATCGCTCAGAGATCCATCCATTTAAAAACAAGCCAATAATCTCACCAACATTGGCACCGTTACTGAGGCCAGACTGCCATGGAGCCGACACCTGATATGTACTATTATCTGCCAGAGTTCCATACTTCTTATTGAACGCAGGAAACGCGTAGAAGTTGCTCAGTAAGCACACATCATAGCCTTCCATACAAATACAGGTCGAGATCAACACACTCCATGCCACTGCTTTGGGATAAAGTTTGATTCCCTGCCATAGGGTCATCTTGTGCTCCTTATCTGTGGCAGCACGAGCATTATTCAACAGCATATCTGCTGACTTAGAAGGCTGTACATCGTCGTCTTCATGGAAGAGCACATTTCGGCTTCTGGTAAACTCATGGCCTTCACTGGGCATGGTTGGTTGGGACATTATTATAACACGAGCCGGTCGTATTTATAGACGTGACGTACCCCGCACAAGCTCTCTAACAGATTCGATATCCGTGCAGGTCGGCTGTTTAATCCCCAAAAAGTTAGCTACGACGTGCAAGGCCCACTAGGCTTATTGTAGTAATCCGGAGTTGATGTCCACGGCGGTTAAGGAGGAGAGTGTAAGGAGGGCGAAAATACTCGTATGTGGGGAACAGGTAGGGGTTTGGCGTCGGGATGAGAATTTTCGCTGGGTCGCTTGCCTCATTACCAAGAAGGGGAAAAGCGGGGTACTTGCGATGGCCCACAGCTGTAGCTTGAACGCGTGCTACATGGCACTAATTTCCGATGGAGACTTGTGGTTTCCCTGTAGAGCCTAATTTTTGAAGATGATCAGGAGGCCCCTCCAGATTGATACGGACTGAGGTCGGCCGCCGCCTGCCTGCCTGCCTGGGTAAGCTGATAATGGCTGCATATATTGAATCGAGTTAAGGTGCACGCGATAGGTGCTCAGTGCCGCCTATTATGAAGTTAACGTCTGATAGTTAAATTGTCGCTTTGACCTAGATCTTCTAAAATTCGCATCTCATTCTTATGTAGAAAAGTGTATCTGTGAAGTTCATTCTGTCGACGGCTATCGTAGATCTCAATAATACTGGAATAAGGGGTTGAAAAACGTTACTGCGGTAACGTAAATTGATGTATATACGCATTGTGCAGTTCGATAAGAATAGCGTTTATTATATGTGAATAGGTATACCCGATCAATCGGTGTATCGATTAATCGGTGACAGCAACGACCTTACTATGTGCTAGGTTCTTTTCAGTATCAGATGCTTCTGCCAGCCCCTGGCTAGACGTCTCAGAAAGTCCGTCAATGACATGTGTATCCTCGATGTACTCGAGGCCTCGGTCACGTCCTTCTCTAGTGGTAGCGAATGGGAACACGAAACTAAGGATTCCGTAAGAAACAGCTCCAAAAACAAGGCTGACCAGCCAAGACATCGTATATAAGTTATCCTCGCCTTGGTTGCCAACTTCGTTGTTCACAGAATACGCCAGTCCAGGAACGAGAGGGATTGTTCCACAAATAAGGGCCACAAGAGCTCTCCAGTTAAACCCTCGCCAATAACTGTATATCCCATTGGATCGGAAAAGATCTTCCAAGACAAATCCAGTCTTATGTCCTCTCACAATCCAGTAGTCTGTCATCATAATTCCACACACTGGGCCTAGAAATACAGCGTATCCACTGAGAAATGCTAAAAATCGAGTTGCCTTGGCCTGAATATTCCAAGGAGTGATAGCGAACCCGAGAATCGCACAAATAAGCTGACCTCTTCTTAGATTAATATATTTTGGAAACAATCCCATCAAGTCGTTGCCGAAGGGGACGGTGTTTCCAAGTACATTTGTAACAATGTTGGAAAATGCCATGACAAAACCACCAAAAAACATTCCTGCTCTACAGTCATTCCATTGCAACATGATCTCAATAGGATTCCACTGAACAGTTCCGTAGACGATTCCGGATCCTACAGCCATAATAGTTCCAAGAACTTCTGTTAGTGTCAATCCTACTGGAAGAAATGCCACCTGTGCCCAGAAAGCGTGGTTTTTATTTTTGGCATATCTGGTTAGATCAGGCATGTTAAGTGCAAAGGTCGCACTACTGGAAATAGCCTGAGTGATACAACTGAAAAATGCAAAAGCTGCACTCGTCCCGTCCACCATTTTTGTAGGTTGAGAGAAAATTTGACCCGTTCCATGGCTCACTGTTATCGCCCATGTGAGAGTAGCAGTCCAGAAGATAGGTATAATCATAAGCTTAGCAAATAAGAGCCATCTTATTTGTTTCATGGATAAGAGAACAACTGGGAGCTCAAGTAACCAAAAGATGACAAAACATAGAAGCTGTTGAGCCGTTATATTTTGACTGGCAGGGATTCCTTTCGGGTCCCAAGTTGCAAAGCTGGGCCAAATTGATGTTATCATACACTGGACTCCTTGTCCTCCTAGCATGCTTTGAATACCGTACCAGATAACACAAACAATTCCTCTGATTACCATCGCAATATAAGAACCAACCATACCAAAAGAAGCTCTAATCACAACAGGGAAATTTATACCATATTTGGAACCGATATAACCATTTGTAGAACAAGGAACTAATACTAAAAAGTTTCCAATTAAACAGGCAAGGAGTGCCAGACCGGGATTAAGACCCAGAGTGACTACAGCCGAAGGAGTTTCCATCTGAGATGCGACAAAACCATCGGCAATCCAGAATCCACCAATATGATACCATTCCCAGGCTCTTTTGCTTAGAGGAACAGGATCCATATCCTTACTATTCCATCTTATGTTCTCCTCATCTGTGGTAAAGCTACCTGGCTCAGGGTCCAGCTGAACTTTAGATTTAAAGGACTTAAATCTGTGTGACATGTTTGACATGTTTGCGGTATATTACAATGAATGAATTTGAATATACTTGTTACTTGACTTTATAGACCGATTCTTATCATGCCTCTATCTATTATCGAACTCGATATTGCTCTTGATAGGCAAAGATGCTGCATGTCAATACCCGGATCAGCATGGAAATGTTTATTTACGGAAAATGCAGAGATGCATCTTAATGGTATAAACCGCTTTATGTAACAGCTTTTAAACACCAATTGTCAACAGCGTGGAACTGGTATTGTCGTCACATTCCATGGCTACACGATATCCTTTGTTTCCTCCCTATGTGTTGGTTTTCAGCACGTTCAGGACGGGCGCCTTAATTTCTGAAGTTCATTCATAGAGTACATTCGGGCCTACACGTGCCCAATTTGTGGGGTCTCCATTTCTTGTCTCGCTTTTTGGGAAATCCCATTATCAGAATTAAATCACTATCCGGTAAACAGAAGATCGGCCGATAAGGGGGGCAAGGAACACTTATCAGATGCATGCAGTAAAGCTTAACTATGCGCACAATTGTGCAGTTGGCAGGTCAGATAACAGCAGCATGCAAGTTGACATTCTATTGGTCTTCAAGAAAAATAGCCGCCTTTGCCACTAATTAGGTGTACTTGTGCACTTCTTCTATTAATGAGACACTAAGCTTCCAGACTTGGTATTGTGCTATGCATGATGATGTGCTTCTCTAGAGCTATGCAGCTAGACTGGTTCAACAACACCATCTGATATGACTGCTTATGCAGCACACATGGACTGTTTCTGGCAGTGACTTGAAGTTCCTCAATCCATATCTGCCATCATAAACTTCGCATTTTGTGGAGATGATGACAACAATTAATCACGTGATAAATTTTTCTGATGAAGTTCATGCATAATCGGGACAACTATGCCCGACCAGCGCAAACTTCTATATAAACCCATATTTTCTATGGTTTTAGATTCTAATACAACAATGCAGAGAACAGTCTACGAGATTATCAGAGCTAGAAAATCAGAATATTGCCGTTGCCTTGATACCAAGCAGTGGGATGGTATTGAGAAGCTGGCATTAGATGATACAACCATGGTGTTCCTCGATAGCCATGGCAACGTGCAGTCTAGTGGAAAATTCAAATTCTCCTATTCTTCACCGAAACGATTTGTAAATGACATGAAAGTTTTATTCAAAAATGCATCCACATTACATCATATTGGTGGTGGCGAAGTGAAGCAGATATCTGAAAATGAAGCCGAGGCAATTTGGAGCATGGAAGACCACATAATTCTACCGTCAATTTTGGGCCTGCTTCCACTCGAAGTCCACGGAGGTGGTTACTACTTTGAAACTTGGAAATTACAAAATGGTGAATGGCAATTGAAATCTCTTCGACTTGAAAGGACTTTCATGAAAGAGAGCTTGTTAGTTAGACTTTTGAGCCCTCTAAACTCTTTATTCACATAATCCATATCTTCAAATAAAGCTAAAACCCTATATGTGCTCAGTTTCTTTTATAATCCACTTGGCGTTATGCTGCTGAACTAATTGCTCGACAAGATTTCGTTCAACGCATCTCTTTTCATGACCTCGTCGAAGTGGAATGAATGGGCCATAGCATCAAGGTCTTCAAATGACAAATCCTTGAAATAACCCGCAAACTCTTTTGCCAAATACTCGGACAATAGAATGTCACGGAGCGTTCGGTCAATATAATCTCCTGGTGTCCAGATTGATGGATATATTTTTTGGCAGTCAGCTGGGATGACTTCTTCAAAATGTTTCTTAATACCATCATATAATTGCTCATACTTTGGATCTGCATCTCTTCCCCATCTATCAAGACCAAGGGCCTTCTTCTTGTCAAACCATGGTCGGAGTACCTTATACCATTTTGAGTCTTCAGACACATATGTCAGACCCTGATATCCAATATCTTTGTAGAGCCAAATTGACCACGAGATTGGAGATCCATCTCCACTGGGATCTCCCTTTTTGTATATGTGTAATTGGTCTTTCAAGACATTGAACCTCGAAAGGTTGGTGTTCTCGATGTCAGTGTCACCTCGCTGTTTAGACGAGTATACAGGACCAAATTCACCATTCCAAACAGGAACGTTCTGTTCCTTCATAATGGCTATTTTCCTTTCGTATTGAGACTTAAGCTTCTCCTTCTGCTCTTCGGTTCCAGTGTATCGCTCAGTGCTTGCTGGGAAACCATAGGTAGAATAGTCATGAATAGCATAAACACAGTTCTCGAAAGGTGTCTTAGGGAATCGTCTGAAATCCATTGCATAGGTATTTCCATCTAGAAAAGCAATATGGTTTGGATCAACACTTCGAATTTCCTTCAGTACTCTATCATAAAATGCGATAAGCCTGGTGTGCTCTGAATCAGCGGGCTCGTTCAACGGATTGTAACCCGCAATCCAAGTATTATCTTTGTACTTTGCAGCAATTGTTTTCCATAGGTTCACAATAGCATCCTGAAACACACCAAAATCCCAGAAAAGAGCCTTGTGTACACCACTATCAGAGTGCCAGTCCTGGTTCTGTCCACCAGGAACAGCGTGCAAATCGAGAATAGTGTATATTCCATGCTTAGAACATGTGTCAATTATCCTGTCGAGCAGCTTGAATCCTTCGGGCTTGACTACACTGAAGTCCTTGTCGTCAAGGAAATGTCTGTAGTTGAATGGAATTCGAATGCAGTTTAACTTTAGAGACTTGAAGAACTCCGCGTCTTTCTCAGTCCAAAAGTAATCGTAGAATTTGTCAAAGAAAAAGTCAAACTTCTCTTTTCCTAAGACCTTTAACAACTCCTGTTTGTGTTGAGATTCGTGGCCTGGATAACCTGTGATGAAATTCTCCATGTTTAAATGCCCACCTGTAGCAGCTCCTCGGAGAACCACATGGTTGCCTTTACCGTCAACGATTTTCGTGCCCTGAACTTTCAAGAATCCTGTCGACATCTTGTTACTATCAATGATAATGTTAAGAGTAATTGCCAACGTCGTAGTTTTTATACGGCGGTGCTATCAACCAGGCTCCTTTACCCCACGCTATTTGCGAATTACCAGTTTAGGTATGTGACATCCATGGTAAAGAGATAGGCTGGTCAGCGGAATGTCGGCAATCACAACCATCGCTGTGAAGGCGGAGTATCGGCAAATCGAGCTAAATCTCCGGAGACGTATATTGTGGGTAAGGGCTTCGGAAATATAATTAATGATGATCATACGGAAAATGCGTGCTAAGGGGGCCACTCCAGCAAGTTCGGCTAAAATCGCAACAGATCTCGACTTCCGATTATCGTCCGTTACATTGTATATACAAAACAGGTAGTCTGCAAGGTGGGGGCGGATGCGGGGTAAGACGATCTCTGGTCGGGACTATATATGGAGGCACAGACCGTTGATCTATACGAATATCGGAAAATGGCTGGAGTGGCTTTGAATGGAAATGACATAGAAGGAATAGCATCCTTACTACCAAAATATGACCGACCCTGGTGGAGAGTTAGACACCTTTTGATTTTAAATCTGAGTCTGGTTATCCCTCTGGTATGCAATTCTGTCAATGGATACGATGGATCTCTGTTGAATGGATTACAGTCTATGACACAGTGGCAAGAGTTTTTCCACCATCCAACAGGAGTGCACTTAGGTGGTATGTCAAATGCGTATGTTTTTGGTAATATTCTTGGATTTCCTTTTACAGCTTGGTTGAATGACAGCTTGGGTCGAAAAAAGTCTCTTGTCCTCGGAAACATAATAATTTGTATTGGTGCTGCTATCCAGTGTGCTGCTCAAGACTATGCCATGTTTCTAGTCTCACGTCTGATTATCGGATTTGGTGCCATGTTTTCGATTGTAGCTGGACCATTACTGCTATCAGAGTGTGCCTATCCTACTCATAGAAGTACTATTACTGCCATATTTGGTCCTTCTTGGTACTTTGGTGCCGTCATTGCCGCTTGGGTCACATATGGTACTCACTTTATGTCTGCCAGCTCGTCATGGTCGTGGCGCCTTCCTTGCTTGCTCCAGTGTTTGATTCCTATCATGCAGATTTTGTGTATATGGTTTGTACCAGAGAGCCCTCGTTATCTAGTCAGCAAAGGTAAACATGAACAAGCTCGTCAGATGCTTGTGAAATATCATACAGGTGGCGATCCTGAATACTCCGCGCTGATCGAATTTGAAATGGCAGAAATTCAGATTGCACTTGAAGCTGAATCATCTTTCCAGCAGGTTTCATACATGAAATTCTTTGAAACGGCACCAAACCGACGCCGTCTGTTTATTGTTGTATTTTTATCTGTCACCCAGCAGTTATGCGGAAACGGGCTTGTCTCGTACTTCTTGAATCTTGTACTTAACTCCATTGGAATCACTTCTGCTAACCAGCAACTTGTCATCAATGGGGGGCTCATGGTCTATAACCTTGGAACAGCAGTGATTGCAGGTTATATTGTCGGTAGGATTAAGAGGAGATATTCTTTGGTAGGATCCTTGAGTCTTTTACTGGTCACCTTTGTCATCTGGACTATATTGTCCGCGTTGAATACTGAACGACATTTTGAGCAGAAATCATTGTCCCGAGGAGTTTTAGCGATGATATTCTTGTTTTACGCGTGGTACAATGTCAGTTTGAACGCTCTACCGAATCTTTATTTAACTGAAATTCTCCCTTATCATCTTCGTGCCAAGGGAGGGAATGTCTTCAGTCTGGGAAATGCTTTTGTGAACGTTTACAATGGCTTTGTCAACCCTGTCGCAATGGCTGCCATTGATTGGAAGTATTACATAGTCTACTGTGTTCTCATTGCAATAGAGCTTGGCGTCATTGCTCTTGTTTTCCCAGAAACTCATGGTTACACTTTGGAGGAGGTTGCTGTTGTGTTTGGAGATGGAGTAGTCAACGATATTGTAAACACCGAAAAGCCGAAGGAAGCTGCAGAGCATATTGAGGAATAATTATAGGTTTACAAGTCTCCATCAGCTATAGCTGTATAGAAAACAATGATATGATCTGTATACTTTAGTTTGAGTTTTTAAGTATAATAAACGATTAACGTATGAAATAAAAGAAGTGATAACTACTGATTTTTAACCCAAGCACTCAAGCCCCTTTGTAATGAAGGAATTAAATCAAATGGGGCGTGCTCGTTAGCCGATGGGCGATGCTTTTCCACTTCTTCTTCGTAACTAACACGTTCTGTCCACCAATTGAGCCAATCAAGTGCCAGAGCACCCTTTGTAGAATTCAAGAGACCTACACTTACATCAATCAAAGTGGGCCTCCAGTCAACGTTCCGCCAAAATACAGTCGCCCCACATCTACCGCAAAATTCTCGGTGAGTACTAGGTTGAGTACTCACAAACGACTTCAACGTTCCAAACGGCAAATTCTCACAAACGAGTCTAGAATATTCCAATGTTCGCTCGCTCTTGTTATCTCCTTGGTGAGCAATATAGATATTAGTCCGAGGAACAAAGACCCAAGTTTGTATCTCAAACCCTGTTGCCAAGCGACAAGATCTACAGGCACAGGTTCCTGACAAGTATTTTGT
This sequence comes from Sugiyamaella smithiae, assembly GCA_030579815.1. Lineage (NCBI taxonomy): Eukaryota > Fungi > Ascomycota > Dipodascomycetes > Dipodascales > Trichomonascaceae > Sugiyamaella > Sugiyamaella smithiae. Next base: position 1,377,768 of record JAKTRV010000006.1, read on the forward strand.
TCCAGATGCTTGTATCCACCACGGATCATTTCCATAGTTGGGAGTACGCTTATCGTGAGAGATTTCAGCAAACATCAAGTCAGGATAAGGGGATCTCGCCTTCTTGCTTTCGCTGTCTGGACGAGATATGTAAAATTGAAAGCCACCACAATGGCAGGAGCCATATAAACGATCGGTATCGGAATGGACATGAGTTGCGCCCACAGTTTGTATAGCATCTTGTAAACCCGTCTGCAACGACTTCCCCTCGACATCGCAAATCCAATTTGCGATTCCACCGTCCTTCGTATCGGCAACGTTGGAATGGCCAATAATTTTAAAGCACCCTTCAACTTTTTCCATTGCACCAGTCGCAATTTCCCAGCATACAGACTGCTTACCTTCATTCACGGTGCTATGTGACCGTAAAATCTGCGTGCCACAATTTGAGCAAAAATATATCTTTCTACTGGATTTCTCATTTGGTTGGTATACAGTCAGTTCGTCACCGGCAGGAAGTGCAGGCGGAGCTATCGAAACGTATGAAGTGCAGAGAACGCCAGAGGTATGACGACAAGTCGAGCAGTGACATAGATTAATTTCTTGATTTTCATTCAGTAGCTGGTAGCCTATATTTACGTTTCCACATAAACATGTGGCCCGGTAGCTGACTTCTGGCATTCTGGTAATTTACACTAGTTCTGATGAGAGCTTATCTCTTAGAAACACGATGTCTCCACCCGATCAAGATTTCGGTTGAAATGGTTAGAATGCTATACCACACCGGATAATCCTAATGGGTTAATTGGCTGTAATCAACCGGTTGGTAGAAGCTGTTCCGGATGAAACCTGAAAGAATGCGTCTTCCCCTCAATATGTGATCTCAGTATGCAGTCTAGTCATGCGAGCTCTCTGTGCGGCAACTCAATCGTATTGGGGTATCGCCGAAAGCCCCTTGCAACATCGAAATAGAAAGCTCTGGTCGAAATCTAATGTTTCCGCTAGCTCAAAAGCTTTATTGCAGCTGAGGTAGTTAACTTGACTCAGCTCATCTTTGAGATTAGCGAGTATAGCTTCGAAGCTGACGACGAAGTACAGCAGAAAAAAAAGCTCCCTTTTTGATCGGCATCGTATTCCCCGCAAGTTGGATGTTTTTCCAGCTTTTCTTCCACCCCACATTAAAGTCGTTTAAGAATCTGGGCTAGAGCGAGAATGAATAGGCGGAGTGACGGCAATGTAGAGTCTATTGATACCCTAACCTATAATAAACGGCGACATTCCGCGAGGCCCATCCAGCAGCTAAGCTAATGGATTTACCAAACTTTCAAGAATCTCAAGGTGAATTCAGAGATAATGCTTCTGAAAGAAATATTCTTCCTTTAAGAAAGAGGCCAGCTCCTCGAGGTAATGCCGCCTACAGTCGTAAGCGAGCAGTCACAGCCTGTCAAGTGTGTCGAGCAAGGAGGACTAAATGCGACAACAAAAAGCCGAAATGTTCATTTTGCGAGAAAGTCGGCGCTAACTGTATCACCACTCCTGTGGATGAATCTACTTTTGATCCGGCAAGTTTGAAGATATTGGAACAGTTGGATCGTATTGAAAGGCTTATAGCTGTGGATAAACCATCCAAATCTGTTCCAGCATCAGCAGAGGAAGAAAAGTACTATGACAGCCTGCCTAATGCACAGCCAATACGCATAACTGTTACTGAAGTACTCTCGTGGCCTGTGCTATGTAGTCAGAGCCAAAAGCACCCTGATACAATGACGCTTTTAAGGAGACGACCTGTTGATCGTACCATGTCATCACCCACATCGATTGACGATTACCTGGGAAATTCACATTCCAGCAACAGGCTGCTTAATAGCTTTATCCAGAATGTACATCTAAAGAATCCTCTACTTGAAACTTCGGCTTTGCGCCAAATGGTTAATCATGCTTCACTTGAGGGCCTAGGTTGGGACGCCGACTCCTGCTTGGTGCTGCTGGTGTATGCTCTTGGAGCGATTTCAACTCCATTTGAGGGTCTTAATAATTGTAGTGTTGGTAACCTTGAGCTTGGAGCGGCCTTTTTCAATGCGTCTCAAAAGCGCTTGGGTATGCTTCTTGGAACAGGTGGTCAGCTCGCTGCACAATGCTTTTTCTACGCGGGGGTATATCTCATGTCTATATTTGAACCTGTCTCGGCATGGAGATATTTCTTACAGGCACTTGCATGCTGTCAAGAATTTGAGTTTGCTACACAAGCTTTGCGAGACACTTCTCAATCCATGAGTCATTCATCTAGCGCTCCTCCTGCGGAACAAAGGTTGTATTGGTCATGCTGGAAGTCTGAGGTCGAACTACGTATGTGCTTAGACTTATTCGACTTTCAAATTCAAAATCGCATATATCCGGGCTATTTTCCTACACCTCCTCAAGAGAGTCCAGAGGATGACCGTGCCTGGTACTTTTATCTCGCTGAAATCTCTTTAAGACGCCTAAACACTCGTGCGAGAAATGATATCGGTCATTATCCAAGCCCAGGTGATCAGGTTGCATATAATCGGTTACTGGAAGCTGTGGCATCATTTGAACTACAGGCTTCAGCCTGGGCTGAATCTTTACCAGAAACTATTAGCCTAGAGTCACGAGAAGAGGAGGATGATGTTCTAAAATTTGTTCTGCGCTGCCATCTCGTAGATTTCTACGAGGTCATATATTGGCCATTTGTCAAGGTAGCAATAAATCAACAGCAGAGATCGGTTGCAATAGATAAATACGCGAAAAAGGGCCTCGATGGATGTGTCGACAGGATACATAAATCGAGGAATGGGTTCAAGCACCGACATCATGGAACTTGGCTATTGCTTCAATCTTGTACCAGAAGTGCTCTTGCCTTATTGGCAGCTGCTCATTCGAGTCATATTGGTGATCTGTTGCCCGCATCATGGGAAAAATCCGTACAGAGTGTCATTGAAATGTTGAAGTTTTGGGAATCTGATGCAGCTGATGCTCACTATCGATTAGAAATATTGGAGGAGTTATACCAGTCAATATCATTGGATCCTTTGTCTCCATCTAATCCCGAAAGGTAGTTTTCCGAAACTGCGGAAATTGGTCTAAATTTAGTTGATGATTTAAGCTCCTATGCCGGTCTTCCTATTAAGCCTAACAAGGCTGGGGACAAGAATTACAACACACTACTAATGAGCCATTGGTATATATAGAATATCTATTTTGCATTCCTGAACAACATTACCAAGGTAAACATCTCAATTTACTTGCAAAGGCCATAGTTAGTGGTAACTGGCTCACATTATTGATCGTGCTTTTTGCCATGTGAACTTTGGCATTGGCTACGTCTCAAAAAAAGCCAGTGTTATACTATACTCAGTTATGTTTGGTCATGCAAGTCTTTGTTAATTGGCGGGCCAATCTCAAATTCAGAAAAGTGCGTTGTAAGTCCTCCTCTTTCTGGTGTGCATGTCATCGGGCCGACTTCGTACTTGTCACTTTCGGGGAAGGGAGCAAGACGGACAAGGTGCCATAATTTGCCATCGCTAGAACTTTGAACTCGCATCGCACCCTTAGCCACCGTAACTCTCAGATAGAAGTCTTCTAAGTTCTCAAACGGCTGTGAAATTGACCAGTCCGACTTCTTGTCGGTCACTACACAGCTTAGATATCGCTCCCCATCTGTGAACTCAACTCCCATCTTGACCCACCGCTGTTCATCAATACGCACCATCAGACCAGCTTGGTCGTACAATGTCCTAAATTGACCCTGAATACGAATTTTGGCTGTGAAACTGTCACCAGTCGCAAACCCCATAAAGTGGCCGTTGTCACGGGTAAATCCATAGAACGTCTGTCTCCAGAAGTCTGTTTTCTCATCAGTGGTAACAATGAGCTTATCACCGTCTATTTTCCACGATTCGGGCTCGTTCAGCCATTTTCCAGCTTTGTAATCGACCATCGTCCAAGATATCTGGGGTTCACGGGGGGGATTGCCGCCTAATTTATATGCTTGCCCCACGTAAGACTCCTTCCTATAAAGGCAGCTGTCGATGCGAGTGTACATGTATGTGCATAAAAGCATTCACATGTTCAACTGCTGCTTGATGGTATCAATTTCAAAGAATTTCAAAGAGCTTTCACAAGGGAGTTTAATACAGCATATACACTAGAAATCCATAATGAATACAAGAAGTGACCTGCTTCAAGTTGTTAAATGCTCATGTGGACATTCAACGTCAAAGGTATGATTAAAACTCGAAACACTTTTCATTAATAAATATATCAATACTGTCGGAGTGGACGCTGCGACCGCCTATCTCTTTCTGCCGACAACGAACGATCTCTTCGGCTGTGTCTTCTCTCAGGACTCGAAGAGCTACCAGAACCTTGAGAATCGTTATCCTTGTTGTCGCCCCTGGGAGACCCTACGTTATCGTGGCGCATAGAACCTGAGTCTAGACCACGATCTGACCTGTACTTAGTTCGGGCAGGCGTGAAGGATTCCCTTCTAGAATAAGGACTCTGACTTCTACTCTTTTGTCGAGATAGTGAAGGCGATCTGGAACGGTCGTCTCTAGATTCGGTTCCTCTTCTTCGGTCAGTATCACGACCCCGTGAATCACCCTTCCACCGATGACTACCATATGGCTTTTTATGTAAGTCATCCATAGCTCGCTTCATTTTATCATTAAGCTTTACCTTGGCTGTGGCAAGCTCATGAACTTGGTGGCTCTTAAGGTCTTTGCTATCAGCAACATTGTCCTTTTCTTTCAGCTTTTGTCGCAGCTCATCAACTCTCCGTTCAATTTCGTCTTCCGCAACATTTTCATTTTCAAGCGAGTCCCGCAGCTCCATGCATTTGACCTCCACAGCTCGCTTCTTCTCGTGATCTAAAATTCCTTGATCTACATGTCGGTCCGATATGCTTGTAAATACCTTTTCATTTTCCCGGTCCAGCCGCTGCCTACGGGCATACTGCCCTTCCCAGTTTGACCTATGCGATGCATTTCTTTGAATATAACCGTTAGTCCCGCTACCACGAGCGGTGCTCAGTCCGATACCGTTATAAGACATAGTAGCAAGTTGTGTTTCGTCATTTTGGGCAAAGGGTTTTTGTTATAATGCAATAATTTTAGAATTACTATTTTAGGAAGGTGCCGTAAAAGGCAATTTCCTATTACGGCAATTTTCTTTTATTTTTTGAATTTCAGTTGCGAAATATACCTTGATCTTTTGAAATTAAACTCTTAATAAAGAAGAAATATCCTCAAGCTGGCTTTGGGATTATAGAGTCGCCAGTCATTTAATTCACATTGTAGTACATCAAAGCACTGTATGTTTTCTATATATCTCGCATAAGTAATGTATAGGGCATTAATAAAAACTCTACAACTTTTCTATAAACTTTGAATCGTCTGCGACTTCCTATGAAGGACTACCTGATTCACATGAGGTTTTGTATAGATTTATCCTGGTTTAGAGTATTTTCTTGAGCGATCTCGCCTCCAGTTAACAATACTGCGAAGAGGAGTCCAACCACGTGCACTGCGGGGAGTATCGGTTTAAAGTCACATGCTACTCAAAACTGCTGGTCACATGGCACTGCGGGGAGTGTCGGTTGATTCCATATGTAGATAACACTCCGCAATGTGACATGCCCCCACATCCCCACGCTGAACCGCTGCCCAAATATAAATACAGATGACAGGAATAATTAAAACGCTCAGTATTGATAATGACGCAACTGAATGGTGAAGTACTGCAACAAAGCTGGGATAAGCTTGTGGAGCAATTGGAAAAGGAGGTCGAGATTGTCAAGGCCAGAGGAAACAAATTGATTCCTGTATTTGACTTCAATGAGGTAGTAAAAGAAAAAGATGGCCAGTTTGTATTTGATGACGAAGTGGCGGCTCAAGTCCGAAAAGTCGGATCAGTGGTAATCCGAAATGTAATTCCGAAAGACGAGGCTCGAAAATTAAAGTTCGAGTTGGAAGATTACTTGGACAAGAACCCCAAAGTGAAGGAAGCTAATTCGAGCATGTATCATGTGTTCTGGACCCCAAGTCAATTGAAAGCAAGGTCTCATCCTAACATGGTCAAGTTGCAACAGGCCCTCATGAGTATTTGGTATTGTAAGGACAGGGGCTCTCAGGAAGTTTCGACAAAGTTCCCCATGGCTTTCGCAGACAGATTCCGAATTCGTCCTCCAGGAGCTAAAATGTCACTTTTCCCCCATGTAGACGGAGGTTTTATTGGAACGGGAGACAACAAGGCTGAATTTAATAGGGTATTTGCCAAAATCTTGGATGAAGGCAAATTTGAAGATTACGATCCTTTCGATTTCACAAATCGACTTGATGCGCTCTATAATCAACAAGCCAGTGAGAAGGGGCGTGGTAATGCTGCCTTCAGGATGTTTCAAGGCTGGCTATCAATGTCGTCCACAGGCCCAGGTGGGGGTACTCTTCAGGTAAATCCTATGCTGAAGTATTCGTCAGCTTATGCCTTATTGCGACCATATTTTGCGTCAAGCGCAGACTTCGACGGAGAACCTTCTGAGGATAACGCAAATGTGCCTTGGAAGTTTGTTGGCCATGATGTGTTTCACGGAAAGCCCAGTCGGCAGAACATGCATAAGACTCATCCCCATTTACGTCTTGAGGAGACCATGGTATCTGTACCTGAAGTCGAGCCTGGTGATTATGTCGCCTGGCATTGTGACACTATTCATGCCGTTGAATATGATAGCAATGGACCTGGCGATGCGTCTGTTATGTATATTCCAGCAGTGCCGCTGACCCAAGATAACATCCACTATGTATTAGAGCAGAGAAAGGCTTTCAGCGATCTCACTACTACGCAGATCTTTGGGAGAGACAGTGAAGAAAGCCAGCACAACGGTGCTGGATCAAGTAATGATATTATTGGAGTGTCTGGGCTGCAGGCAATGGGATTGGGACACGAAAAGTTTGACGTTTCCGTGGCGACATCACCTGGTGAGAAGAGAATCATTGAGAAAGCCAACCAGCTTCTATTTGTGTAGTTTTTAGTTAATACATGACAAAGATTATACCTCATAAAGAAATTGACCTCTTAGAGTACGGTACGTGATCTCTGGCTCTCTATAAAATTGAATAAATCCCGATTTGTCAACGGTGAGTTCAAAAATCGCAGATCTTGGAGCTCAAACTGACCATCCTTATAATCACGCTTTTTAGCCATTCAATATTATAAGTTAGAAGCGAATAAGATAAAGCACTAAAACACCGCAATGGCGTTGGCAGGAGTTCCAACGCCACCGGGCACGTTTATGGGAGCACAAGTCAAGAAAAACGTGTACCTCTGGTGCTTTCTGCAATACTCGCTCAATTCTTCCAGATCCCAGAGCTCTCCAATTGGCATACCCCATCCAGATATTATGATTTCATGCATCCTTGGTCTGCCATTAACTGAAGGACGACATTCAAATGCGATCGCATCTCCAGCAACCATAGAGAAGTGAGTATTCCAAAGAAATTCTAGCATTTCATCCGACTGTTCTACTCCAATTGCGTCAGGTCCATTATGATCTGCATATTGTTCCATCTTTTCCGCTGCCATTGAAGATAGAACTGGAAGGAACCCCGAACGCACTATTAAAATGTCACCCTTTTTAAATTCAGAGATTCCCTGGCTTTTTGCAGCTTCGAGAAGTTCTGACAGAGGAATAGGATACTGGGTACCGGGATCAACAGTTTTCCCTTGGTCTTTTGCCCATCTCATATAATCTATTAGGACCCCTCGACCAGCAATCCCAGCTCGTGACATGTTGTGAATTCCAAGCATTGTGGATCCAGGTTTCAAAATATCATCCTCAGTCACCCCTCCATAAAAGAGCTTTTCTTTTTGATAGGCGAAATGTCTCAAGCCATCAATCTGACTGGAAGCTTGAGTATTGAAATTAACTTCATCGTCATTAACTGTATTTGGGAGCAACTGGAAAACTTTATGTTCCGTTTGGCGGCGCTTGAAGAACGGCCGAACTGGAGATGTCATTTCCCAATTCAACGAGATTCGCTTGCCGGTTTCAATCAGTTTTCCAGCACTTTGCACTACATCTTCGGTAAGAAGATTCAATGTTCCTAATTGGTCGTCTTTGCCCCAGAGTCCCCACGCACTACCGGGAGGGTCACCTGCCTTGAATGGTAGGTCCTTAAAGGAAGGAAAAGATTTCATGGTTTAAGCCTGACATTCATATGGCCCCATTGGCATATAAGTATAGCCGTTTTGGTTGATGTGGGCACAATGGAGTGGGGTAATCAGCAGTGCATGCGGGGAAACCTAAACCGCCACACGGAGGTCCGTGCGATCCCCGCACAAAATTCCGAGAAACATGATTCTAACTTGCAGTGTCTGCGTTTCAAGACTCCAATTCTGGGTCTTTTCTTTTTTAGGAAAACTAAGTCATCGAATCTGGCTAAATGACCCCACAATAGCATGAGAAGAGAGAATATAAAGGTAGCGTTTGAAATCCAAAAGTGGAACCTAAACCAATACGAAGATGACTGGCAGTATGAGCGAGAATCTCGAAGCTTTAGCTGGAATTACTAAAGAGTCTCATTTTCATGACGAATACTTGGCTGAGAAAGACGATGATAATAAAGATTCTTCTGGTCGAGCTGAGTATGAGCAGCTGCATGAAAGCTATGGTGACAAAAGAACTCTGAGAAAACTGTTACTAAAGGTTGATTTCCGCCTTCTCCCACTACTCACTCTACTTTATACTGTGTCATTCGTTGACAAGTCCAATATTGGGAATGCAGCAGTGCTTGGACTAAAACCAGATCTTCATCTTGAAGGAACCCAATACAATTTAGCACTAACAGCCTTTTACTACCCCTACGCGGTATTTGAGGTTTTCAGCAATATCGCACTTCGGTTCCTAACTCCAAGAGTTTGGTTAGGCTTGAGTGTATCAGTTTGGAGTATCATTTTAACTCTCACGGGTATAGTAAAAGGTTATGGTGGTCTTGTGGCGGCACGTATCTTCTTAGGCGTAACAGAGGCTACATTGTTTCCCTCCGCCATGTACATGATATCCTGTTGGTACCTCCGTGATGAGATCCAATTCCGTATGGCTCTATTTTACTGCGCTGCTTCGTTAGCAGGAGCATTTTCGGGTCTTCTGGCGTATGCTATTAACTTAATGGACGGAGTAGGAGGACTAGCTGGATGGCGATGGATTTTCATCATAGAAGGAATAGTGAGCTTCTCAATTGGTGTAGCCACATTTCTTTTCATGCTATCTGACATCCCGGAGCGTAGTGGAAAATGGCTTACAGCAGAGCAGAAGAGGTACCTTACGCTTCGTATCTGGTACGATGGTAACTCCAACAGGAGCTCAGCTGAGCATGAGCCATTTCAGAGAAAATGGATAAAGGAAGCCCTTTTTGATTGGAAGGTTTTGCTTGGATGTGTAATGTACTGGGGTAATTGTATTCCGACGACATCTTTATCGTTATTTATGCCTACTATCATCACTGGGCTTGGATACACTGGAAATCAAGCAAATCTATTAACGGTTCCAGTTTACGCTGCCACATGTGTGTTTACGGTTATGATGTCTTGGATTACAGATAAAACTAAACAGAGAGGCTATTGCTTGATATTTGCTTATAGCCTGAGCGTCACTGGTCTTATCCTTATTATTGCCATACCCCAGAGGTACGTCGGGCCTCGGTACTTTTCTCTTTTTATCATGGCATTTGGAATGTATACAGGCCCTCCTGCTCTCATGGCCTGGGTGGCAAACAATTTGAATGGATCGTGGAAAAGAGCTATTGGAATCGGTTTTGTGATGGCTATGGGAAACCTGGGTAATCCTATCGGAACAAATATATTTAGAGCACAGGATGCTCCTCACTACTATTTGGGCTTCGGTGTTTCTATGGGTGTAGTTGCTCTTGGATTTACGGCTGCGGTGTTCACGAGGATACGGCTTGCACAGATAAATAAAAAGAGGGACGCCATGACGGAGGAGGAACTTTCTCAATTTTCAGGCGAGCAACTCAAAGCGATGGGAGATAAGAGCCCCTACTTTAGGTATATTCTGTAATAGTCTAAATTTGTGAATCTTATATTTTGTTCTTTTCAAACGTACAGTGTAACACAATTCATTGATCAGTAGTTAAGCGCTTCAAACATTATATATGATGTGGAAAGATTTATATTTATAGCTATAACATTTAAATTTTGCAGCTAAAATGAGATCAATACAATGAGATCAGTTTACCTTGAAAAGCTCTGCAGCTTCAGTCATCGTGCCACCATTATTTAAAAGTTCATCGGTCTTTTGGTCTTTAGCACTCCATATAGGTGCCAATTCAGTCACTTTTTGAGCCAACGCTCGTGGAACGCAAACGACACCGTCAATATCAGCAATTATATAGTCACCGGGGTGGATCCATACTTCTTGAAGAGTTGAATGAAATTTCACAGGAACATTCACGGCTGTAGGTTTTATTACTTCAATCCCGCCAGTGGTTCCTATATCTCGGCAAAATAGAGGGTAATTGAGATCTCTGTGATCTTGCAAGTCTCTAATAAGCCCATCGGCTACTGTACCAACAGCTCCATTGAGTTGGGCCTTTTTTGAAAGAAGTCCCCCTGTACAGACATTAACAATACTTGGTGGTGCTGACAGGAAGACTACTGAGCCGCTTGGCACTCGATCAGCATAAAGATGATCAAGCCGAGGGGCGTTACCATTATTGTTCTTAACGAATTCGACGGTATAAGCTGGACCAACAATTTTAGTAGGACCGGCCATGTATTCAGGAGAAAACATCCTAATACCTGCGAGAAAGCCACCGTTTGGATATTTCAACTGAACCAAGGCGTCGGCAACCTCTGTTGTTTTCCATTTCTTAAGCTCTGTCACAATAGGATCCTCGGCAGACATGTTTCTCTCTGGTAAACTCGACTCTTAATAAAAATTGTCAGGATAAGTTTCCCACAATATATATTCTTTAGATAGAGCCCTCTAGGGAACCAGGACGAGCATCTCCATCTCTGGTTACCCCACTCCCCGCACCAACTCCGATAGACTACCTAACCTCCACCCCACACATCCCCGCACGGATTCCGAGACGATCCCATCGTTAGTAACATCCACATTAATTGAGTCAAAGGAACTAATAATGTTGGGACTGAGTACCAGACTCAAACAGCAGAATATAATAAATCAACAGGAGCACCTGAATCAGCCTAGAGAAAGCTATATCTGTGAATCATGTTCAAGGTCGTTCTCGCGACATGAACATTTGGAGCGACATCGTCTAGGATGTGGCAGGGAGAAGCTTCGAAGATTTGCATGTCGCCAATGTCAAAAGACATTTACTAGGAAAGATGTCATGCTCAGACATATTCGCCTTGTTCATGAAAAGGCGGTTTCACAGCGACGTCGTAGCTGCAGTCGTTGTGTCAAACTTAAAGTGAGATGTGAAGGTGGCCCGCCAGTTTGCAATTCATGCTCTAAACGTGGAAATATTGAATGTGTGTTTTCAGGCTCTAATTCGCACTTCTCTAGGCGTCCTGTGATTAACGTTGATCAGAGAAACGACATTTATGAGGGTCTAAGAAGCAACCCTCAATTTGACCCATCATCAACATACCAACAGGTTTCAATACCTTCCATACCAGAGGAACTGGATTTCGAAGGATATAGAAATACTTATCATACGACTGGTATTTCTGAGACGAGTAGCCAACCGTCACCCCACGTAGAAGATATCGAATCGAACATGTGTCGTCTAGATGATGGCATTTTGGACTTTAATATTTTCAATTTTGACTGGCTTGGACCCTGTACACCATCTACACAAGCACTGGAATACCAAGAGAAATCAGGTGTCTCACATTCTGTGGAAGGTGAAAGCTCGAACCCTGTTATAGAGCCTCTTACTTTCAAAGATCATTGGATTCGTTCATGGAGACAGGAAGAAGTGGCGGCCAGGCCCTGCTTGGCTTTGGATTTACGACCGGATTTGGTCTGTATGCCTATTTCCGAGACTAAAAGGCAAAATATAATTAAACTACTAATGTCACCAGTGGGGCCTAGTCCGTTCCCAGACCTGGATATCATGAGTTTAGCCTCGAGAGAAGTTCTGGGTCATTGCTTGGCATTGTTTTTCGAATATTTTCACCCAATAGTTCCAGTGATCCACTATCCTACTTTTAATCCCGAAACATTGCCGGATGCGCTATTAACGGTACTTATAGGTATTGGTTCTACTTACTCGCAAGTCGAGAACTCAAGAAAGTTCTCAAACACTGTTATTGAGCTGGCTCTACGCGCCTTGCTTTGGATCGGGGACGTGAATAACAGTTTTCGAAGAACCATTTTCTATATTCATGCGTTAGTTCTCATTTCATTTTTCAATATCGGGGCCGGAAATAAACGTTTGCACGAGCAGACCGAAAGTCTGCGTTCTCATATTATTGTGAATTCTAGATACATGGGTCTATTCAACTTACAGAACCAAGATTTTTCGCACAACAGCCCAGAAAATTGGCAAAAATGGCGTGATGAAGAAATGAAGAAGAGGCTGGCCTGGACGATTTTTGCCATGGATAACAATGTGTGTGTCTTTAGAAGTCTCAGGTCTGGTATCGCTCTTAGAGATCTGAAGATAAATTTGCCTTGCTCTGATTCTTTGTGGAATGCCCCAAATGCCTACGCATGGGCTTCAAAGTACAATGTGGAACATAGGTGCGTTTCTGGGCTACCATTTCTCCCTACCTTTCACAAGCTTTTGGGAGGCGATTTAGCAGTAGAGTCTCTAGATCCCTATTCGAAGCGTGTCAGCGCGCAATGTGTGCAGCGCCTTTTCATGGATATGAAAGAATTAGAATCTGAAGCGATGACACCAATGCTGGTGATGTCTCTAGAGGATGAGCTATTATCTCAGGAATCCATGCTAAAGATATTGATGACCATAATAGACAGTATGGAGGAGTCCACGGATCAAAATGAATATGTTTGTAACAGCTCTATATTATTCATGGCTCATTATGCTCATCTGTGGGCGCCTCCCAAAGGCCTTGACCAATTACCATCCTCAGTAGCCGCTGCGGGAAAAGGGGGAAGTCCGATGGTGGCAATCCTGAAAAATGATTTCCATAATGATCTTCCTCAAGCCAGGAGATTAGCATGGCATGCGTCACAAATTGTCGCCATAATGAGACGGCGTCCAATGTATGCTCCAGGAGAAGCTGTGAGACTTTTCGTTGGCGGCTATTACTTGTTTATTTTTTGTAAATATTTTTCGCACCATGAAAGAACCGCCACACAGCCAGTTAGGCTTGACAGAATTTGGGCGGACCGCAATCTTCCGCTGCAATGGATCGAACATGGTGGAGACGCGTTTTTCGAAGATATTCCTCTTTGCAAAGAGAGCTCCTCAGCAATATTGATGCTTATTCTGGAGACCATGAAGTCGCTCAATATGTGGGGTATCAGCCAGATATTTAATAATATTCTTCTATGTTTAGCAGAAGAAGAGGGATGATTATTATGCATTGTGAACCTTTATGACAAGTTTCTATACCATTGCTTTGTTACCTTCCATGTATTGAACAGGAGAAAATGAGAACTCAACTATCTAGTTTGCTTCTGTTTCTGGAGATGAAAAGAGCCATTTCTGACTTTTATTGTTAGAAACATTTCTGATTCTTACGAGATTAGATTGGAGTTTTCCAGCAGCAATTGCCCTATCGCCCAATTATTGAGGAGTGACATTGCATCGAAAAGGGAAAAAAGAAATATTATTTCCGATTTGAGACCAAGGACCCTTCTATAAAATGTTCGGCGGCCGGTTGCCGAATTTGTTGCAAAAAAAACATACAGGCTGCTGCCACACTAGTATTTTATCTTATAGCGCCAAAATAAATTTCTCTGTTGACTAATTACGTAGTATATCAAGCCCGTTTTACATATGAAGCTTTCAATCTTCTTCTATTCCCTTTTCGGGTAGGAAAGGAGTAACAGTAGTAGTTGAGAAAGCACGAGCGGGAACCTCCTGAATAAACAACAAGTCCACTTCTGCACTCGTTAGACCCTTTGTCTCAGGGAGTCTGAAGTATGCCCACATGACTATCAAAAACTGCAGCCCGCCATACAGAAACGCTGTCTTAGCACCCCAGTTCCAAGACGTCTTGTTAATCATATGGGAAACCAAGACACTATCAACTATACTAATAATGTTATACAGAATTCGTGAAAGGGCTAAAGTCTTTGTTCGCAGCCTACTAGACGAAAGCTGAGCGGCGAGGGGGTATGCAACCGTGCTTACTGTCATACTAAACACCGCATAGTTTACAAGAACTAGAGATCCTACCCCCCAGTTAGCACCCACATTATTAGGAACAATACCCAAAAATCCCATGGTGAAGTATATAGCACATATTAAAAGCATACCAAGAAGGTACTGGGTTCGAAGGCCAATGACCTTCATAAGCGGCCATCCCAACAAGGAAAACACAATGAGGACACCTTCCTGACCAATGGTTAAGTCAAAAGATTTGTCGGTGGGGAGTCCAGCTTGAGAAAAGAAGTAAGAGCCATTAAGTACAGTGGCAAGTCCTAGAAAAGTCCAAGCAAGTGTGACAACCTCTGTGCGACGCCTCTCTACTCCCTTGAAACAGTCAATATAACTCGCTCCAGATGTCGTTGCAACTTCAATGTTATGAGTGTGGAGAATCATTGAAACAGTTTTTCTTGCTTCTACGTCTGCATTTTCGCCATGAGATGTAAGACGTTTAATTGATCGTATTGCATCCTCCACTCTCCCTTTGCGTACAAGCCACCATGGAGACTCGGGAGCAAAAAGCGTCGCAACTATGAGAGGAATCGGCCAAAACCACTGCAGTGCAAAAGGAATTCGGTACCCCCAACTGTCAGTTCTTTTCAAGATACCTCGCAGAACACCCGATGCGATGATACCTCCAAAATGAAGACACTCATTGACGTAAGACGTCAAATAAGACCTCAACACAACAGGACAGACTTCAGTAGCATAACTGACAGCAAGAGTCTGACAAACACCTAAGGCACAACCCATTAAGATTTCGTAAGCTAATAATACCTGGATAGAAGGTGCAAAAACAGGCATGAAAATGAGACATATAGTCACAGTCAGAGTTCCAATAAGTGTATAACGGTAGCCAAACCGCTCGATTGTCAAACCATTTACAAACAGACCAAAAATGTTTCCAACGCTCTTTCCGCTACTGAGACCGCTTTGCCATGCCGCTGTGACTTGGTACTTTCCATGACCAGCTGGTTTACCATAATGCTCCTGAAATGCAGGCAGGGCGTAAAAGTTACCGATTAAACTCTCATCAAATCCTTCCATAACCAGTGTTGTAGAAAGAATAGCCGACCAAAAAATTGCTTTTGGATACAGCCTGAGGCCCTGCAACAGTGTCATGGATTTTTCTTGCTCAACAGCCTCCTGAGCATGCTGAATTGTGATATCAATCTCTTCTTCTCTGGCTACCTCAATTCCAGTCTTCGACTCCAATGCCGAAGCATCTCCACTATGGACTACCATGGCTGCTATGGATTGTAGGCTTTATTGCAGATAAGTACATCCAACGGAGATCCAAACCACCATTTATAAGATTCGTCTCGATATCACTGTGTTATGCTTCATTGGGCCAAGCCCGTTCTGCATGCACCCGACTGGGGGTGATCTGCATGTGATCAAGCAGTGCTCCATCACCAATAAGGCAAGTTTGGGAAACGGCTTCAGGAGAAGAGATAACACAGCGATTAGATAGCACGTGTGATTGCGGCTTGATATTTTCACATCGGCCGGCCCATTGCAGCACAAAACTTATACCAATAGTACTGTCATGTCTCAACAATTTCCTGGTGCCGTGAGAATCTGACCACGTATGACATAGCGGGCCGCATTATCTGCTCTTTCAGGCCACTGAGGTGGGAGTCAATATTTAATGGCCCATTGTTAGTAGATATCTTCAGTATAGAAACTAGCTACTGCTTTCCTTCCCCACAAACTTTGTAGTGTAAAGCAAAAATTTCAACAGCGAAAGAATTTATTTTGATGATCTCCCAGGATGCAGGTGACGGAGTCTATAACTGTGGTCCACATATATATCAAAATTAAAATGCAAGCAAACTTGCAGTTCAAATAGACGAATTCGCTCGCAGTACTGTAATGGTCATATCCATTTACTAGCGGCCCGCGGAGCGAGATCGACCTGGATTCGCCAGCTGGTGATCTATAGCACGCCCGCAGCAGACTAATTCAATTCAAGCAATCGATCTTCGGATCCCGAGCCCCACTACTCGAAGCATGCAGTGATGTCGATGAAATATATATCTACCGAGCTGCCAACCGGTGTGTCAAGTACTCGAAGAAACCCCAAAACTTGAACTCTGGACTTGGCTATATCTACAATTACGACATATTTGTACAAGAGACAGCCAGAACAACTCTAACGTCTTCGATTATGGAGATAGATGAACCTCTAACCCCTCCTGCTCCCTCAACGGAACCATATGATGAAGAAGACAGTAAATTTGAAGCTTTGCCCCTATGGACACCAGGCACTCTTGACATCCATCATATTGATACAGGAGTCGGTAATTCAACCTTTATATTGGGGCCGGATGGAACAACTATATTAATTGATTGTGGTGTTACAGTGGGGGGACCACCAGCATCTACGCTATTACGCCCTGATTCCACTCGATCGGCAGCACAGTGGGTAGCCCGATATGCACTAAGACAATGTCGTGCTGCCAATAGAGATACAATCGACTATGCTATAGCAACTCATCTCCACCCAGATCACATCGGTTCTCCCCAACCGGGAGATGCTTCCGACAGTGATGGAGTAGTCTTAACAGGTCTCACAGAAGTCGACTCTATGATGAGCATTGGCACCGTCTTAGATAGAGGGTTTCCAGACTATACTCCATTGTTGCCCTTAGCAGCTCCTTTTGCAGTCAACCATATTAAGTGGTTAAAATCTAGGTTAAGACAGGGTCGACAGTCCCAGGCTGTGAAAGTTGGATCCGCTATTCAGATAGAGCCTCGGTCACCAGGATCATTTTCTATGAGATGCATTGGAGGGAACGGTCGCGTATGGTCTGGGAAGGAAGACGACTCTGTTAATATTTTGGCACCTCAAAATGAATGGACTGCAGAAGGGCGCCCCGATGAGAATCACATGTCAGTTGCCTTTGTTCTTGAATATGGATCATTCCGTTATTATACAGGGGGAGACTTGGTAGCGGACACACATGACGAAGCATTTCCTTGGTTAGATGTTGAGTCGCCAATAGCTCGAGCTGCTGGTGAGGTTGATGTTGCGACTGCGAATCACCATGGTTATTTTGATGCCTGTTGGAAATCGTTTGCTGACTCTCTAAATGCCGACAATTACATTGTTCAGGCGTGGCATGCCACGCACCCAGCCATGGGGCCATTGCAGAGAATGCTCAACGCATGGAATGGAAGAATAACCAATGACGTTTATGTGACACGGATGAGTGACGAAAGCAAAACCATTAATAGCCGCTTTTTGAAAACTGTCAAAAGCTCCGAAGGTCATGTTGTCGTACGAGTAAACAGCAATGGCCAATATAGAATCTATGTGACAGATAGCCGGGATGAGGATGATAAAGTGATTCATTCTAGTCCTATTAGAAGCTCAAAACAAGCTTCACAAATAAGTCTTTAGTCGAGTGCAGCATAGCTATGAATAAGTTGCATACATGATACGAAGCGAGGGACCCTCACACTAGTGTCTTCTGGTTAGGGTTGCTTATCTCGGATTATTTTGACTATCAGCGTACAAGCGTTAAGCACCTCTGTAAATAAACATATTGTAAAATCTCACTAGTTGTCATATATATTCATATACCTGACTTAATGATTCAGTAATTAGTACATCCATGACTTCAAAATAGACTCCATCCACATGTTGAGTTCCTTAGGCTTCTCCATCGGTATCATGTGAGCAGTCTCAAATTCTAGGATCACACTTGACTTTACAACATTATGGAGGTGTTGCAAACAGGCATTTGTATATGTCTCATCATATTTGCCCCATGCAATGGCGACAGGACACTTCATTCTGCTTAGCTGGTCGATTGCTGGAGGTTCCAGGCTGGTGGCATCCAGACTAAAGCCGCCTTCTTGTTTTATAGTTCGATCAGCAATTTCTAAACACCATTCACGAAGCCTCTCTGCTTGCTGCTTTGGAAACCGTCCTTTTGGTTCCAACGGGCCGTCACCCCATATTCTCACCAACAAGTCTGCATATGCTGTGGCGTCGCCCGACTCTTTCAACCTCTCTTCTTCTGAGAAAAGCTCATCTTCACCGGCTGTCAACTTGAAGTCAGGTCCAAATCCATCGATCCCTCCGGCAATTGTTATAAGTCCACTAACCCTACCTGAATGTGCCAAAGAAAAATCCAAGGCAAAGGCCCCGCCCATACTCAGGCCGACTAAGATGACCGTTGCTTGAGTTGGAAGTACCTCTTCTATAAGAATCCTCAAATGTTCCAGATAATTTACTTGAGGGCGTGGCTTTAAATTCAAATAGAATCTACTTGGGATAGATTTACCAAATCCAAGCAAATCGTATCTTAAGCAGTTCCATCCCTGTTGAACGAAATATTCCACCTGACGATCCCATAATGTGAGATTTGCCACCGCAGCGTGCAGGAACACCAATGAAGGCTTCGAAGAAACATCCTCAGGAGAATCCAATGTCCAAAATACGGTACCCTCCTTAACTTCAATCTGCCCCGACTTTTGATTTACCATGTTGTCCAAGCAAATGGGCAGTAAGAGTTATCTATGTAAGGTCCCGCCGCCGTCCAGTTGTGTGCATGCATGAGTTCCGCAGACATGCATGAGACTGGGACGCTAGCCTGTTATAGGACAAGTTCCGTCAAACGCCAGCTGTTGACGAAGACCTGTTTTGTTGAGTTAATTGTATAGTGGTATAGTTGACCGAATTATTGTTCAGACGTGAAGCTTAGTGGTAGTCTGCTTACTATAGTCGCAACTTTTATTGCTAGTGACCCTTAACTCCCTACACAATTCACTGTGAGGAAACCAAGATCATGATCGAAACCAACCGAAAATAATCAACTGAAATGAACCAACTGAAGGCAACCAATATTTGTAATACATTTTTCACGCATCGCCTTCCATTCTGTTCATTTTGGGCGGCATTTCACAAAACGCCTGTGCGGATGCGGATATCGTTCTGAACCTGCGGTCTGTAACGGCCACTTACCGTAATTGACTTAAAAATTGGCGATCGAAATAAAGAAAAGTTAAAATTTAACACCTTTAACTGTCATAGAAGTCTGATCCCCCCTCACCTATTCCTCTGGAACACCACCTTTTGAACGATTCGTTTGCATCGGATGAAATGGCACCAAAAGCGGCACTTAAACAAAAGAAGACTCGGCAAATCCAGCTAACAGGTTATTCATCAGACTTGCATGAGTTCCACGGAAAAAGTATATGCCCACGGAAAACCGTTGGATGCGTGCCATTTTGGCCCGTGAATGCAGTGTCTTATCGCTGATCGTCATTGATCATCAAAAATATATAAGCAGATAGAACCCAGATGGACTACCTAGATACAATCCGAAAAAAATGAAGATCTTTACTCCTACTTTACTGGCTACTGCTGTTCTCTCCTTAGTGCATAGTGCCCCAATTAGTGAAACGAAGAAGTACGTTATTTTAGACAATGACTGGTCTGGCCCGGCGTATTTCCTGCCTGCTTTGATTGCGCTGGCATCAGACAATGTTGAAGTTCTGGGGCTGACAACTGTTACAGGCAATTCTTGGGTACCTCAAGAGAACAGGCACGCTCTTCGTTACCTTGAAATTGCCCAACGAACAGACATACCTGTGGCTGGAGGAGCTCTATACCCATTGTTGAATACTCCCAGTAGATTTGACCTGTGGGAACAAACTTATGGGAATTTGACTTTCGGAGGTGCTTATGGCAAAGATTACGGCTATCCATCTGATCCAACTGGCGGTGATCCATATCAACTGCGAGACTTGCCTGAAGGAAACCCTTCAAAAGGGGCTAGTGTCATAAATATGACGGCAGCCGATTTCATTATTGAGCAAGTGCAAAAATATCCAAATCAAGTCTATATCTACTGTGCTGGTCCTTACACAAATCTTGCGCTTGCTCTGAAAGAGTTTCCTAATCTTCCGTCATTTGCTGCCGGCATAATTCTAGGAGGTGTTAATATTGATGTCGAGTCAAAGGATCTGAGCGATCCCACCAATGACCTGTACTCCAATTTCAATATTGTTTTTGATCCTGAAGCCGCTAGTGCCGTGTTGAGAGCCAACTGGACATCTGTCCTGTCTTATGGTCGAGTGACAGATCAGGCCCCAATTACCAATGCGACTCTGAAGGCGGCTAATGCAAGCTCGAGTTTATTTGGAGATCTTTTTGCTGAATATGCGACACTTGGTCAAGCATTTTGGGATGAAGTACCAATTGCAGCATTCTGTTACCCAGAGATCATTACCGAAACTTTACAAGGTAGGTTGGACGTGGAAACCACATTAGGTGCCTCATACGGCAGAACTCTTGCCTGGGGTACAGACAGAGGACCCAGCTACCTTTTTAATTCAACAATTGTCCAGAGTATCAACATCACTCAATTCTACGATGTTGTTGATCAGACGTTTCAGTTTTACAAGGGCTATCATTGAGCTGCGCCGTCGGCTCACTGCTGTCTCCACTAGAATAGCCTCATCAAGCTGGGACAGGATATTGAATAAAACTTTGTAGGGTAATAAAGATGAGATTATTTGAGCTTCGTTGTTAGAGCGGGCATTAATCGTGCAAATATGCCGCAATGTAATATAATTTATTCACTTGATTCTCTTGCAATGTGCTTCCGTGGCTCACTCCTCAAGAATCCCAATTTATGAATGCTAAATAAACACTACAACTACAACATACGCCATGAGAAAAATGTATACTTAGTACGGTCTGAAAAATTCTGCTTATAGACTCATTATCGATATTCTATGTGACTTCTGTTAGACTTGTGTATTTAAGTTGCGGGGCGCCTCAACTACGCTGTATGACTTGTGAGCCCCGTTATACCAATGGGCACTTGTTAATTCCTTACTCAAGTGCCAAGCTAAACAACGGTCCTATGCATAACAAGGTCTAGGGTTAATAGGAATGTTGTGACTATTTTACGTCATAAAAGCGAAAAAACGTCTGGCGCATGAGCTGCCAGAACTCCAAACCGCCCGGAAACTTTAACTGCGACTCAGCGGTCCACTTGCTTAATATTCGGGATGCTTGT
Source organism: Sugiyamaella smithiae (assembly GCA_030579815.1). Taxonomy (NCBI): domain Eukaryota; kingdom Fungi; phylum Ascomycota; class Dipodascomycetes; order Dipodascales; family Trichomonascaceae; genus Sugiyamaella; species Sugiyamaella smithiae. The sequence continues at coordinate 1,399,132 of JAKTRV010000006.1, forward strand.
ATAGTTCCTGGAAATAAGTTGTTCAGTTGGTTGGAAGAGTACTCTCGGAACAAATAACTGAAAAAGATTGCTTGGATACTATCACTGTTATGCTTAACACTCTTCTGCTAGACATACCCCAACTTTTCTGTAACTCGTATTGTCTTATGGATAAAGAATTAATGACTATCGCATGTCATCGACGCCGTGCGATACATCACAGATGCTGATAGTTAGGAGTTCTGGTCACCCATTTTGCCGCCCTCCTATTCAGTTCTTAAGCCGAGGTCGTGGATCCAACAACCGGCTCGGTCTATTAATAGCGAAGTTTTTTTCAACTCATTTAAGGTTCAAATTAACGGCATCCTGCCGCGTCACATGTGTGGTGCCGTGTGCCCTTAACTCACCTCATCGTCTCCAACGCCTAACTGAAGCTTCGCCAACTGACAAATTGGGACATATGCAGGGCCGCCCGGGATGCATTAGGCTGACATGAGTGCCGATTAGACTCATTCCACCGAAATTGGATCAGGGCGGTACACATACATTGCGATCCCCGCGGAAGGAGAAGTGGAGATCATGAATTTGGTCATTGTTGGGGCCGAGTTGCTGCTATTATAAAAAGGCATGAGTCTCCTACTTTGTCATCAACTTTGCAACAATGAAGACCAGCGATTTGTGTGCTTTCTTGCTCTTCGGCAGTGCACAGGCCCTCGCTAGACGCAGCGATGTCAGTGCCATCAGCGTTCCATTCACTCACAAGAACCAAACGTTCGCCTATTACACTGCTGAACTGGCTGTCGGAACACCTCCACAACCCGTGAACGTACTATTTGATACCGGGAGCCCGTATATGTGGGTATATGGCCCCGAAGTTTATTGGAATAAACCCTACGGTAACTGGACTAACAACCCGAATGTCAGCTTGGAGATAGCGCAGTTCTATGACCCCAACAAGTCATCCACAGCAGTATACGATACTGGAGTTCATGCAGGCTTTTCGGTTTCTTATGGATCTGGGGATTTAAGTGGTGCTGGAATGAATGAAACGATCACATTTGGGACTTCCAGCGTCTCAAACTTCAACCTCGGTGTTATGAATCTAACGGACATCTCCGTCGCGGATTCGGTGCCTGGCCTGGTCGGTCTAGGCCCTTTCTATTGGTCAGATACCTCCACCGAACCTCAATACACGCTACCAATCGCGTTTTATGATCAAAATATCACGAAATCACCTGGGTTCTCTATTCTGCTGCAGTCGGGTGGGTCTGATGGAGAAATTATCTTCGGGGGATATGATACTGCCAAATGTTCAAATAACTTCAGAGAATTTGATATGGGCTATTCTCCTGCAACCCCCGATCTTCACACTGGCGGTGAGAATCCACCAAACCAGAGGTTTTTCCGTCTTCCCTTTGACACATTGTCATTTGGAAACTTGACTAACGGTAATCTGAGTGGAACATACTGGTTCATGGACAGCGGCAATCCATTCAGCGCCATCCCTGGCGATTTTCAGGACGATTTTGAGTATGTTCTCTCAAAATACGGGTTTAAGTTTGAATCGCAATATGGATATTACTGGGCTCCCGCAGGTACCACAATTGATGAAGACGTTGTTATTGGTATTCAGGGGTTTGATATCACATTCAAAGGGGTCGATCTGACGCTGCCAGCAAAGTGGAGATATGTCACAGGGTGGCCAAGTGGGGTCCCTAAGGATGCTGTCCTATTTGCTTTCTCGTTCACAAGCGATATTGCATGTGTACTTGGTGCTCAGTTTTTCCAATCTGTATGTGCCTATTTTGATGCTGTCAACAGGAAAATCTATTTAGCTGATCCCACCAATGATTTCTCATATGCAGATATTGCGGATTGGCCCCCTCAAGGCATATCAACTGGCAACTATTCTGCAAATTCCACTACAAGTATTGTGGCCACAACGTCAATTGCTATTGACGGGAACCCACCCCATGTCAACGCAACATCGACAACTGCTGTTGACAGCCTCCCACCCTATACTTCTGTGACCACCAAGGGAAGTGTGGACTCGTCCCCACCTTTCGTATCCTCTCCCTCAATTGTCACCGTTATAGACGGATCAACAGTTACAATTCCATGTCACAAGTGTACTGAATCTTCTCTATCTTCGGCGTCGGATTCTCTCCCTGCTCCGGGCGGATATACCGTTGTGATCGTCAATGGAGTGACTACAACAGTACCTTGCCCTCAATCTGAGGTTTCTTCCACTCGATCTGTTGCTGCATCAACAGGATCTTCTGGTGCCGTTTCTCATGCTGCTCCACCTGCTTTATCACTACCTAATGTCAAAGCAACTTCTAGTAGCGCCACTTTATTGAAAAGCCAGCCAACTGGTTTGGCAGCTCTCTCAGGAGTCCCCGTTGATCAGTCATCGAATGGAGTTCGCCATGGTATTCCCCTGTTCGGTCTTGTCGGAACTCTTATGGCCTACCTTGTTTACTAGTAATAACTGAGGGAGATTTGTTGCTCTCTAGATAATGAAGCTATGTATAGAGAACTTGTGATCTAATGTATATATGAAGCGTGATTTCCAGCAATGTGATGCAAAGGTAGCCCTATTTAAGATGACTCTGTGTCACGCTTGTTACCGTATATTAGAATGGCTAAATTTTTAAACTTGGGAATCGTGCGAGATAGCGTATGGGGACCGGGCTAATAAGTCGACGCGATGTTACAAACTTTACAACTCTGGTAGCATTAGTCAATGCCGGCGGCAAAACACACTCACCCCGAGTGACATTCATCTATTACAATGATGTAACCCTGTATCCGTACACCGTGCCTTTTTATCTATTGCATTCAAAAAAATTAGTCAGCCTGATACTGTGTGTATTCAAATGGGTTAATAGCACGATTATTAACGACCATGATAACTCGTTGCAGTATATCAGTCCATGGAAAATTGTGTCAGAATTACTCTATACTTTAAATAACAATAGTAAGTTGTTTATGCCGTTCCCGAAAACTGTATGAACGTGCTATTGATGTTGAAATAGAAATCATCCTGTCAGATTGTTCAGACAGTATATAGAAAGAGAACAATATGTTCCTGGCCATGTTTATTCTTTAACAGACACAAATCGCTTCAATCAGATATCCTGCATGCACAAACGAGCAGCTAACGATAATATTTTTATCTATCACATGTAAATCATATTGGATTACAGATGTTGGGTCACCCACCGCCTTCGACAATCAGCGAATTTATGCGCCTCAATTTGTCTAGTTTCCAGGTATAGTGAGATATCTTAACGATTTTGCCAATAGTATCATTTCAACCAATTTGCATGTATCGAGACAGTATGTTTTAAGTAGGCTTTCCGCTTCGTAATCATCTTGGACAGGCTTACCGATTACTGGAATTCTGCTGGAAATCAATCTGAACTATCAACATTGAAGACGAGTTAGCATGCGGGACACCAGGAATTTGAGTACTCGCTGTCCTAGACACATAAACATTTATATTATGATTTGGACCACCACATGATAACCGATAGACAAATAAAGCTACACATGGCCACCAATTGGAGGTTACAACGACTATCGAACCAAACATGCTTGGAGAATCACACGAAACTATGTACGGTTGAGCCCACTTTGCTATAGTTTACGAATTCTACTGTGGTTATCCAAACGGCAGGAAATTTTTGAGTCACAAGCATTTCTATTCCCAATAAAAAGAAGCCAACCCCTAGCTGATCCTTCAAGTGGAGCCAGACAATGAATTCCAAAATAAATGACCTTTTGCAACTTTATACTGCCATCATACAAAACCATGCAGCTCTTTGTAATTATCTCAAGGTTGTAGACAAAGAATGGCCTGAGAAAACGAGCATGAATGTGTAGAACGACGACCACCGCAAATTTTTATGACAGCTTCCTGTAGCTAAGTTCAATAATTATCGCTGATGAGTAGGCGTAACCTATAATCCAAGCTAGATAGAACGCTACTTATTATCTGAAAGATAGCCATTGACAAAGTTCAAGCCTGAGCTCATGACCGATATTGCCAAGTTTTAGCGACTCTGATAGAAAGCAGTATGGTTGGTGAGTGACTCTGTGACGGATGCCAAGTCTCTAAGGAGCACAAGGGTGGCTCACCGAATAATTAAATTCTCTTGTGGTCATCATAGGGTGGTATATTCACAGATCACAAGGGTTGCAAAAAGGACGAGCATCGCGTTATTTAGTATTGAGTTTCAATATGAGAATTCCAAGACAACACATTGCTGAAGCTTGCTACAATATTCATACAGATAGTTGCTGTATTCCAGTCGCCTTTTGTTACCAAAGGTGTTGTACGGTATTTGGATGCCTGATAAACGTTTCGATATCTTCATCGGCATTGCCGTTGGAACATTAAGGCTCAAAAATAAAACAACAACCCTGTTATCAGTACAAGTGTACTTATCGGTTTGACCCGAAGATAAGGAAATCGATATAGGTTTGGTCGTCGGCTTTGTCCGAGTGAGATATGTAGCTTTCACAGGACCTGCACGTTACACGAACTAATACAGCATGTATCCTTCCTAATTGAAATGATATGTGCTCTAATAAAGCTGTTTTTGGAGCGTAGCCACTGTTTTAGAGCACAAAAAGCGGGTTACATGCCATCAGATACATGTGAATAATGTTTACTGGTGTCTAATTCGTTAAAACTCCGCGGACATGTTACTAATGATATGCAATGTAGATCGTTACAAAATATATCACGTTAATAATCTCGGCGATTTTCACACAACATTTTGTTTTGTGTTACGCATAACGATCTACGCATGTAACAATGAATTTCTTTTGGCAAAGCCATGTAACATATCACGGATATAAAGTCTTCTGTATTTCAGTTCCAATTGGTATTAAAAATTTCAATGACCCTACTACTAAGTTTGCTGCTTGTGTTGTGCAACTCAATTCATATTGTTTTAGCTGAAAAACTTCTAGGAATTCCGACAGTGCCTTTTAATTATTCTAACAATCAATCATACTCTCTAGAGCAAGTTGAGTCTATTTTAGTAGACTCTCAATTCGCCGACGCACGAGACGCGAATGGTGCCACCTTAATCCCCCCGTCACTTTATGAATTTGCTGAAACGCTTAGCGCTGACATTGCCCAAAGCCTAGGGCTTTTTATTCCTGTTAGAATGGGTGCTAAAGCTGTTGACAATAGCATTTGGTTAACCGTTGGAAACGCTTCAGAATTTGTCGATGCCGCCGGTCGCTGGACCTCAGAAGCATATAACTTAACAGTAACAAACCGGCAAATTCATGTCACAGGATCAAGTCCATTGGGTACATTCTGGGGAACACGCTCCATTATACAGCAAGCAGCACTTGGAAAGTTGTCTATCCCTCAGGGAACGGGAATAGACTCACCAGGGTGGGGAGTAAGGGGAGGCATGCTTGATTGTGGTCGTCACTATTATCCGCCTGAATTCCTCAAAGAAATGTGCTCGTACATGTCTTTTTTCAAGCAGAATACCTTTCATTTACACCTGAGTGACAATATTTACAACCCTAAGGAGTATACTTACGAGCAAGCGTTCGACCTTTATGCAGCATTCAGGCCGTTATCAAACGACTCAAGCGTGAATGGTCTAAACAAGAGAGCAAATGAATCCTATAGTTTCGACCAGTTTGAGGATGTGCAACAGCATTGTGCCAAGCGTGGTGTTACTATTCTACCGGAGATTGAATCACCTGGACATGCTCTTGTTATAACCCAATGGAAGCCCGAGCTTTCACTTGATTCCGATCCAACACTGTTGAATGTCAGTCATCCCGAGACAATACCTACCATGGAAATGATTTGGAATACATTTCTTCCTTGGTTTCATTCAAAGGTTGTCCATATTGGTGCGGATGAATACAGCAGTGATTACATAAATGATTATACCAAGCTCGTCAATAGCCTGAGCAATTATATTGGATTGGCCTCCAACAAGACAATCAGAATTTGGGGCACATTTCCCCATTCGACCCTGCCTAATGTTACAGCAGTCAACTCGAATGTCTCAATACAACATTGGCAATTTTCCCAGGCTAACCCTTACTATGATTACATTAAGTACGGATACGATGTGTTGAACTCAGATGATGCCTTTTACACGGTTAATAAACTGTCAAGTTACCCTCAAAATATAAATTTGACTCGAGTATTTCATGGAAATCCTGCAGGCGGGGCATATGCTCCTTACGTGTTTGACACGTTTAACGTGTCAAACAACCCACCAAGGAATTGCCCAAATGTCCAGGGCCATGTTGCCGCACTTTGGAATGATAATGGGCCAAATGCTACTGATTATCTCGAAGCATACTATGCGTGGAGAGAAGGGCTTCCAGCTCTGGGAGATAAGCAATGGGGTGGAGAGTTGTTGGAATCAGAGTACCATGACATCTTTGAAACCCTTCATTCTAAAATTCCAGACCAGAACCTTGACAGGCAAATTCCAAGCAAGTCTAATGTGATTCTACATTATCCTTTAATTGGTTCGGGAATTTCGAACTTGGTGGAAGACAGGTCTGGGAATGGTTATGACGGGATGATCAAGGGCGGAGTCAACCAGACTTTTGATGGACTTTACTTCGGTGGAAATGGCTTGCTGGTGACTCCCTTAACATCGAAGGGTCGAAACTATGATCTATCGTTTACAATCAAGCCTATCGATGAGCGACCCTCTATTCTTTTCAATGGTCCTGACTCAATGCTTCTTTTGGGCAATGGCAGTATTACCAATGTCACAATGTTTGCTGCTGGTAACGCGTATGTTCTGAATTACTCTCTCCCCATCAATGAATGGACAGACGTTGTGCTGTCAGGAAGAGGTAATGCCACATATTTTGCTGTCAAATCTTTAGAGTCTGGTTATACAACACATGAGTTTTTGTCCAAGATTGGTCTCGAGGCAAGTGGGGTCGCTTGGACACTGATGGGGATTGAGGCCCCTCTTGCCGAGATAGGGAGAAACTTCAGTGGATATATAAAAAACCTCAAGTTGACAGGATGAAAGTCCAACTTAGATTTGTAATCATTATTTGAATGAAAATATGTATTCGACTTTTGAAACCGGAACACTTCTTTCTTGCCTCTGTGCAGTTATACGCTTCGTGCCTTATACAACGCCATGATCAGTGCCCAGTCGCATAAGTCTAAAGAGTTCCTCCATAGCAGCCACTAGTTGCATCATTCAACTTTGCAATCTCACATGATTTGTATCACCAGGTTACTAAAATATTTCTATGAAGTTTAAATCCCTTGGCCTATCTCGCTGAAGATGTTAATGATCCTCTGTGTCATGCTGAATATTGTGTTGCTTTGGCTGATTTGAACTTTAAATCTAAGATATGAAAGAGTATCTTGATGCGGGAAGAAATTTGAGTGGACTCGTGGTGAGATCAGCTCAGACCATGGATTAGAGTACTGAATTTAGAATTGATAACCTCTACAGTCAGCCCAGAAACAACACAAGACTGTAACAAAGATAACAAGCTCTTAGCTTAGGACCAGAGCAGCACTCATAAGATCTGGCAAATAGTACTCTACTTGGACGATATTCGCTGTTACTGTAATTTGATGGAGCCTGAGATCGTTCTCCGCTTTATCGCTAATTCTCTCATTAATAGCGTATATCAAGCATGAGCCGGATCAAGCTAGTTGCTTCAAGCACTGGCATGATGTGAGCGGTACATCACAATTTGCAGTAGTCTACAGCCTTTTGTTATCCCAGGAATTTGGATCGGGCTAAACTAGAGTACTAAGATTTGACTACATTAAAATGGCAAGTTTTTAGAGATTTATTTTAAATAAAGAAAAGGTCAATGTAATGCAGCATTATAATATATTAGACCCGAAATGCTGTGCTCGGGTTCAATGTCATGAAACCCCGGCATAATAAATAGCCCTCTAAAGCGTCTTTGAGCTTTGGGGGTCATTTTGGCGGATCACTGCTGCTGTTGCAGCGAATGGTGTCGAGAAAACACTCTTTGGGTGCTCGGCGTACTGCTCGAGGATGCGGTCGCATCTGCAGCTGATCTCGCTCTATCGTATTCGATGTCGTACTCCCGTCGCTTTCTTGCCGAAGTCAAGGTGTTGAAGGCACCTCGGAGACTAGTGAGCTTTCTCTCAGTGTCAGTCGAATTCCCTTCCGAGCGATACGAAGCATCCAGTTCGCGATATGCTCGTTTGACATCGCGCATGGAACATGTCCTGAGCAACCCGAGTCTGCGGTAGAAGTCGTCGTGCATGGGATCCGCCACCAGGCTATCATCAGCGTTGTCGACACTCTCCACTGTGGCCTCAGTGCCTGTCACGTTGGTCGAAGCTGTGTCCGTTGTATACTTGATGTCGTATGCCGCTCGTTTATCTTTGAAGGACAGAGTGTTGTAAGCCATTCTAATGCGGTTAATCTTCGTCTTGGCATTTCTGTCCTGTTCTATCTGAGAAAAGTAGAAGCTTAGGAGCCGTTTGTATGTCCTTTTGACAGCAGCCGGTGCGCAGGTTCGAGATAGGCCCATTCGTCGATAGAAGTCTGGGTGCATGGGCTCTGCGACAAGGACAGCAGTCTCTGGAAGCTCATCGACTGAAGCAGTGCCATCCTGTGTACCATCTGTGTCATTTTGAATATCGTCCGTGTCATCTGGAGCGTGTTCAGTTCTGTTGCTATCTCCACCATGATCAGCCAGATCGGTAGAACATTCACAATGGTCAGCTTCGACTGTATGTTCAGCTGACAAGTCACTGGATGGAGCTTCCTGCTCGACTTGACTATCGGTAGTATCCAATACATCACAGCCCTGATTAGAAGCGACATCGGTGTCTACAAATTCACCGGTGTATCCAGAAATGTCAACGACGATAGTTTGCTTGCCCGAAAAATCATCGACTAGAGCCTCTCCCTGTTCATAGTCAATACTTGTTGCATCTGAATTTCCACAAGTCTGATCACCAACAGAAGTCTCATCACTGGAGGAGGATTGGCTGAAAGTTGCACTGGTAACACTGGTAACACTGGTAACATCTGATAATTCTTCGGTGCTTCCAGATTGATC